>OX439349.1:21828838-23078838 GCA_949319445.1 Mythimna lalbum
CCGGTAAGCTTCGACCCGCTGGGCCTTTGCTGCGCCGTCGACGTCTCGGGCTCAGTCCGGACAGTTACCGGACGGTCGAACAGCGAGCTACCCATGGCTCGCAACCCGCAAGCCCGCGTCTACGGTGGCCGGAAATCGGGATCGGAACGCCTTCCCTCTTCCGCTTGAATCCGGTGCAGGAACCTCCGGTAGTGATATAGACTATAATTTATGGGCAAAAGCTTATATGAAATAATTTGTGATGAGAGCAAAACACACAGAAAGACAAGCAAACCAAACACGCTCGTTTTTGTCTTCCAAAACCCTTTCCCAGGAACCGTAACCCTTAAAAATCAGCACACACATCACCAATGACGGCTCAATCAAGTTAACCGGCCGGGTACGGTTGTACCCGATCGCACGTACTTCATTAACCCTCTTTCACTACATTTGAGTTCGGTTAATTGCTCGGAACGCTGAGTTATAGGTGGTGTGAGGACGATTGGACCCGTGGAAGATGTAAGTGACGGCGGGTTAGGTGAATAACTTTTTGGGGAACTTTTTCAGGATAATTAGGCGGTTAAGTTTTTGGCCGGATTTTTTTGAATGAAGTTCAGTAGTGCTGCCCTGCTAGTTAAAAAAACGTATCTAACAAAAACGAAAACTGATAAAATAATTATGAATGAAACGGGAAATCGGGCCTTTTTTCCTTGTATTAAAACCGCACTGGAGAAAGTTAGCAAAATATAAAAAATACAGGCAGATGACCCATTAAGTCCTGATTCCGGCAATGTATATAACTCTGGAAAAAATGTTAGATGCGTCTTTTTTACGAACGGGGGCAGAGCGGCTGTTTTGATTTTTCGTAAATTTATTTCAAGAGAGCAACGGGTGACTCCCAGTCCAGGTCGGTGTTGGTACAAAGAATGTCCATCGCTGTTCATTGAGGTAATGCGGCGTGTTATGGGCACCTTTGCACCGGGAACGATCAGGGACCGGTTATTCAACTTTTCATTAAATTGTAAAATTATGATTCTTCTGTGTTAAATTCATGAATCCCCAAGCGACCACCGGTGGCCGCGCATCTATTGTCTTACTATTGTGTCTCTAATTGACGGTATCTGAAGGGTTAAATATCACTTATTTATAAATGACTATAAGAAAAAAAATCTAGGAGTATGTTTTTTTTTTGGCGACGGGGAAAATCATCTTTGACAAAACCCGCTCTTGGGTGGAGCGGGAGATAGTGTCAGACTTTTACTGACTAAAAACCCCGCGCCGTTCCTTCTAGCCTTTAAAATTGGTGTAGTTTTATAACTCAAGTATCTACACAATACTCTAATCTACAAATAGAATCGCCAAACTTAAGTGGCAATGGGCAGGGCACATTGCTCGCAGAACAGATGGTCGTTGGGGCCGAAAGGTTCTGAGTGGCGACGCGTACTGGAAGACGCAGCGCCGGAAGGCCTCCTACAAGGTGGACCGATGACCTGGTGAAGGTTGCGGGAATCCGATGGATGCGGGACGCACAGGATCAATCATTGTGGCGACACTTGGGGGAGGCCTATGTCCAGCAGTGGACGTCTGTCGGCTGAAGTGATGATCTACACAATTAGACAATAAGAGGAATAGAATAGAATAGAATAGAATAGAATAGAATAGAATAGAATAGAATAGAATAGAATAGAATAGAATAGAATAGAATAGAATAGAATAGAATAGAATAGAATAGAATAGAATAGAATAGAATAGAATAGAATAGAATAGAATAAACTTTATTGTACACCAAAAAGTAACACAGCTTATACATAAAATTAAATTTATGGGTACAATGGCGGTCTATAAATAGGAATTATCATCATCTTGGTAAAATGGATGACGGCACGGTTGGCGCCATGGTTGAGTGATTGACTGGTGCCCGGCGGGTCACGGGTTTAATTCTCACCCGAAACAAATATTTGTATGCCCTACAGATAGGTGTTTTGGATCTGGGTGTCTTGTAATTTTACATACTTGTGATCACTATAAGTACGGGAGTAATTCCAAGTGTGGGGCAACATTTTCAAAAAAAAAATATTGGAAGGCCTCCAACAAGGTGGAGTGATGACCTGGTGAAGGTTGCGGGAAACCGATGGATGCGAGACGCACAGGAACGTTCGTCGTGGCGACACTTGGAGGAGGCCTATGTCCAACAGTGGACTTGGATCGGCTGATATGATAATGATGATTGGACTTCAGAATTTTATTGCAGTTTTAGCTACCTCAACGAAGCTTGAGCAGCCGACTTGATCCACTAGCTGCCTGCGGGATTTGTTTATAGTAGCACAATCAGCCTTTTAATATTCCCACTGCTGGGACTCAGGCCTCCTCTCTAGGAGAGTAAACGAGCCGTAATCCACCACGCGGGCCGAGTGCGTGTTGGTGAATGTCATATGTCTTCGACTTTTTTGTTCTTGGACATTTACTCACGATGTTTTCCTTCACAGTTTTAAAATGTAAGCAATGTTTCTGGCTGGGTTTGAACTAACTACGTAATAACAATCTCTGTAGTTGGAGCCGCCACTGCCCTCTGGGCCACTATTGCTCTATTGTCTATTATCTCTACTGTCAATAGTAAATAGATTATTGGTTCTAGGTATACCCGCTTCAATGCTGCGTTATGGTGAACTGGTGGGACATGGGAATCCGATGGAAGCGAGACGCACAGGACCGTTCATTGTGGTGACACTTGGAGGGGGCCTATGTTCAACAGTGGACCTTTTGATGTGACGATGTTGATATGAACACCATCAAGTAAGACAGAGGTCAGACGCGAGTCAGTCATGAAACTAAAAACACAATATTCTGAACTCTCGACTCGCCTTTCGCTTGTACCAACATTGAACTAAAATTAGGAATAACCAATGACATGGCAAAAATTTTATGGTTCTGCCATAGACCAGTGTGTGTGACACACGACTCGGTATATTAGGGTTCCTTATGACGTCAGAACCCTAATGGAAGTGATGTTCAATTGCTGTGAAGGAAGTTTTATGTAAACAAGTTACAATATTAATTTTCCAACGGTTTTCTTTGGTACTGTGGTGAGATTTAGGAGCTATTTTTATTTTATATCTCTTTTACGTAAAATAGTTTTCTGTTATTTATGTTTCATCTATTTTATTAATTATAATATAGTTTACTTAAAGTCAATTTTGTAATCCTTGCTGGCCGGTTGGCGTCTCATCGTCGAAAACGGCTGATGCTGAAAATCAGCGCTGTGGCTCTGTCCTGCACGAGCCCCAGCATTATGCTGAGCACTGGCCGTTTTGCGCTGATGTGACGCATATCCTATCTAGCTGATAGTTTTAAGTAGGATATTGGTATTTTGTTATTTTTATTTATTTTTGGGATATGCGTCATGTTGGGCGCAAGTAAACACTTTTTCTTTCTTCTTTCTTTCTTTCTTTCTATTTAGCAGATTTTTTAATTTTGTAAAAATAATCTTCAAACGCTGTTCGGCTTAGATGTTAGAGTGTTAAGGTAGGCGCTAAATAAACCTAGGATAACGGTCATTGACCCTCCTTTATAAGTTGACATTCTTAATTTAAAAAACGAAAATAAAGACATGAAGCTATCTTGAATCGACGGGTATCGCGATCCTTTACATGATTTAGTAATGAAAAGCAATTCATTGTTTGTTTTTCAGGTATCTAAGCAGAGATAAAGAGAGAGGGTCAAAGACCCGTTATTCTTTGTTTATCTGGCACCTACCTTAGTAGAGATATCCACTCAAATAGTACCTACACATCACTTATAGATAATGAAACTAGCATCAAACGTCAAGCTACCAAGCGAAATCCCCATTAAAAAAAACTATTTTACATTAAAAAAAATCCGCTAGAGGACGCTGCAGCGCTTTAATTAATCAATTATCTTGATGGCTTCAAGCGACGAAAGTTATAGTCAACTTACCACTTTACACAGACCTCTCCCCCTCCCCGCTTGTCTATTAATTTCGGGGATAAGAAGAGAAATAGGGGGGAAGACAGAGGTCTAGTTCTTTGGACGATTTAATGGCTCGCCTTCTGATTGTTTTAACTATCAAGGTTTTTTATAACGTCGTCAGTATAGAGAATGGGTTTTGTAATAAGTTTTGTGCCGAGTTCTAGTTTTTGCATAGTTCAGCTTTGATAATTAAAATTGAAAGAAGTGGAGTAAATGCTTCAATAGAATTGTGAAAAATTAAGTGGGTAATAACAGCAAGATATAGATCCATTCCTAAATATAGGTACTCCATTTGTTTAGGTACTTATCTATATGTAATCTATATGTAAACAATCTTGATAGGTATGCCTTTTTTATTATTTTAATCACACAATTTTTTCAATTTCAAACAGGTTTTTTAAGGTAGGAAATCATCCTATGACCTCTCACTCTAGGGTGGAACTGGAGGGCGTGTCAGAATTTTACTCTAAAACTTACACACTACGCTTCGTCAAAAGCTCGGGTTTGGTCGGAACGGCTACCAGATGGCTGGACAGATGTTCCTGGGTAGATTGCGGAATTTATATTTTTCTGACGTTTTTTTGCAATTTGTAATTCGGTATCGAATACTATGGTAAGCATGTTAGTATTTACACAACTATACTAATTAAATCCATCATCATTATTCTATAACTAAGACACAAGGTATAAACGTCAAGTTATTATTTAAAATGGCACATTTTAAAACTTCTTTAGGTTAGAGAGTATTTCAAAGTTTCGTTAAACGGCACCTTCCATAAGTAAAGACCTGTTATAATCAGATCGAAATATCTACTGGTATTTTTTTTCGATGGGGAAAATCATCTTATGACAACCCCCGCGCTTGGGTGTAGCGGGAGATAGTGTCAGACTCTTACTGACTAAAAACCCCATCCCGTTCCTTCTAGCCTTCATACCGGGGCTCGAGTTTCCTTTCAGATAACCCTGGCCCCAGTGGGCTTCGACCCAGCTGGGCCCCTCCTAAATATCTACTGGTGAGGTAGACTTTGACACAATTTCTAGCTAATTATGAACAAAGTAAAGAGCAAACACTTGCGCAGAACAATCAATCTCATTCATTTTAAAAGTCACTTTAATCTATTACTACTCTATTTGTCACTATACTTACCCACGAGTACTTAATAATATTGTAAAGCTGAAGAGTTTATTTGTTTAAACGCGCTTATCGCAGAAACTATTGGTTCGAATTGAAAAGTTTCTTTATTGTTGGATAACCCATTTATCAAGGAAAGTTTATATGAAACCGATGGGGACGGAAGATTCTGGAGTGTCGACCACGTACCGAATGATGCAGCGGTGTAAGGCCTCCCATAATATGGGCCGATGACTTGGTGATGGTTGCGGGAATCAGCTGGATGCGAGACCCACAACACTGATTGTTATAGTGACACTTGGGGAAGGTTTATGTCCATCAGTGAACGTTTTTTGGGTAAAATGATAATGATGGTAGGTTACATAATATCTCGCTACGCCCACTGCAGTAGTTATCAAAGATGCAGGTAAAACCGTGAGGACAGCTAGTTTAACAATAATATTAAAATTGAAATGCCTGTTATTCCACACTAATTGCAAATCATTGTCATTGGGAAACGTAAATATTTTACCATGCCAATCGTTCGTAATTGGTTTGGTCTGTCATCGAAAATTCAGAACCGGAAAACTGAAAACGTGTAAAACACTTTCAAAATGTAACACAAATCAAAATCTTTGTACCTACTTATTATTCTGTTATTAGTTTGATTTTTTTTATTACGTATATATTATATTTTGATTCATCATCATCATCATTTCAGCCGTCCACTGTTGGATATAGGCCTCCCCCAAGTGTCGCCACAATAAACGATCCTGTGCGACCCGCATCCATCGGATACCCGCAACCTTCACCAGGTCATCGGTCCACCTTCTAAGAGGCCTTCCAATGCTACGGTTTCCGGTATGCGGTCGCCACTCTATAACCTTTCGGCCCCAACAACAATGTGCCCTGTCCATTGCCACATAAGTATGGCGATTCTGCGTGCTATGTCGGCAACCTTGGTTCTCCTGCGGATATCTTCATTTCTGACTCGATCACGCAAGGTAACTCAGAGCATAGCCCATATTTTGATTATTATTTAACATTTAAACAATATAATTTTATATATTTATCTGTAAATTTGTGAATAGAATGTAATACCTACATGCCTATGCGACTGTAGAATATGGAGGCGCTCAATATACGAGTAAATATAAGAAAACATCTATGTAAAAATCACCAATATTTGCAAATCAATAAATGATTTACGATTTAAAACGTACCTAATTGCTGTATTGGCAACTTCATAGCCTTTTCAATTCCCATTAAATCTCAACGAGACACAACAAAAGTCTAATCTCTTTAAAGCGGCTGCAAAAAATGAAGTCGAAGTCGGAAATTAAAGCCGCCGACTTCCTCCGGGAGACAGGCTCGATTTGTTTCAGAAAAGAAGATGGCTACCGTCTGCCGAGGCACGAGATCGGAGCATTGTGATTTTAAATGAAATCTTAATAGATGCAAATTAGGATTAGTTTTTCATTTGCTACGACAGAGGGCGCCATTTTCTTCGAATGACTACATTTGAAATGGAAAACTAGTTGTATCTTTTGTCTTTTTAAATTGGAGTGTAATGGAAGCTGAGGCGCATCTTCAGCTGTGAAAAGGCTTTGTGGGGACGATTGGAGAACAAGTCAACGACCCTTAAAAAACGATTTGAAGTTATTTAATTTTGTTAATATCTTTGCTGAGTTTTCAGTACTCGTAGTTTTATATTGTCAATTATTCATTAACCCTTCAGATACCGTCAATTAGAAACACAATAATAAGACAATAGATGCGCGGCCACCGGTGGTCGCTTGGGGATTCATGAATTAACAAGCACTTGTACAACAAGAACGTACCGGAAGATGCAGCGTTGGAATTGGGAAGGTGGATCGATGAGCTGGTGAAGGTTGCCGGAATCTGATGGATGCGGGATGAGCAGGATCATTGATGATTCATTGAGGCAACACTTGGGGAAGGCCCTTGTCTAACAGTGGACGTCTATCGGCTGAAATGATGATGATGACTTGTACAACGTTACAGAGGATATCCAAGACGTTGTAAAATAGAAACTTACAAACTAAAAATACAAAAGACAAAAATTTGATGCTAGCCTGTCTGTACCGCACTTAGAGGTGTCACTCACCCACGTGAGTCGCGATAGTATCAAGACTTGGGTGGCATTATGGCTGAAAAACTAGGCAAGTGTGATTTGGACTCGCGTGTTAAGAGGGTCCTTCTCCACTCGCTTATCGTAAACATCGAAAATGGTTTAAAAGCTTGTTACTTCATTTAATGCAATCCAACGTAATGTTTGACGAAAAGGCAACGCAAAAAAAGAGAGATAACGGCTGGAAACTCTGTTAGTATTCGGTAATTCCGAGATTTACTCGAAAATTTCACAAAACTTGCTCTAGGAAATAGCTGTTTTTTTTAAACCCTTATTAGTTTTTGGAAAAAGTTGTCGTCATTTAGAATCTTATTAAAATTTGCATGGTCTCTAGAGGATTACTTTTTTAGGTAAATTATGAAGTGTCAAAGTTCATACAAAATAGGACATTTTCAGAGGATTTTACTGGATTAGGTTAACACAAATTTAGAAATTGGTTTCTTTAGAAACCTAGATAATATCCACAAGATACTGTGTTTCCTAAATATCTAATGAAAAATGTGTAATAACGTCATAATCAGTTATGAGCGGTTGTATGAAAAACAGTGAAAATGTGTGTCGTGATGCACCACCTTAAAGGTTCCGTACAACCTTACCTATGTTACTTATGTAAGTTCAAGTTAATTTTCGAATGACAATTTTTTTTTTTTTTCGTGACGTACGTAACAAAAAAATCTACTATTTTTAGATTTATTCCTATACTTATAAGACCTTGCTTCTAAAAGTAATGTAGTTTACGTTTTTTGTGACAGAAACGGCCGTAGCTTTTTTTTTGGTTAATCTAGAAGTTTGGTTTTTTCACAGCTTCAAGGAACCGCAGACCTATATGGTTTTAATTTCAGCTCAATACTTATTTACAATTTCACCTCTACGTGTTTCCGAGACAAAGGGTCAGACAGACGGACAACAAAGGGATCCTTAGGGTTACTATTTTTTCCTTTTGAAGCACGGAACCCCAAAAAGAGAAGAAAAGATGTAGAGAGTGAGAAAAAAATACTCTGTTCGTGCCTCAATGCTGACAATGTTCTTTGTCTATTGTAGTATATCTGATCACTAGGATCAGAAGACTTAACAAGCTTTTAATAAAGATCATTTTTTCATTGCAAGTTTTTATAGCTGCTCGGTATACCTATATAATTAATACTCTTCAAGACAAATCATACGAGCCCAAACTCGATGGGGTTGTGTCGTTTAATTACTAAGTTCCTATAGCCACCTTCCGGTTCCATCATCAGATCAGCTCCATGTCATAATAATTTTGCATTGTCATCTGATATACACATGCATGCAAAATTTCAACTCAATCGGTAACCGGGAAGAAGGCCTAATTTACAAAATTTGATGACAGACAAACATCGGGACAGGTGAAACTAAATAAAAGCTTGTAATAAAAAACAGATTTGCCTGCCTATTTTAAACTTAGCAAACTCTCCGGATTAATGGATGCATTTATCATTTAGTCGCCCTCCGGTCTTGTCAGGTATTCACGATCGATCAAAGTTATAAGCTTCAGCTAATCCCCCATCGGGAAACGTAAACGGTAACCAAAATACCGCATCTATCGGCCGTCAAATGTGATTAAATACCGTAACTCGGGACAACTGAGTTGTAAACAACGCCATCTATTAGCGCCGATGAAAAACTAGAGTTGACAGTTGAGATAACGTTACGGTATGCAGCTGTAAAGGGGTTTGCAGAAGGCTTAGCTATAGCTAAGCTTTTTAATGTTCCCACTGCTGGGACTCACGCCTCGTCTCTAGGAGAGGGAATGGGCCGTAACCCACCACGCCGGTCCAGTGCGGGTTGGCAAATGTCACATTGTTATGTGAGAACAATGTACCATCAAAGACAATTCCACCGAGGTGGTCAAAATTCATCCAATGACGACCCCCGCTCTTGGGTGGAGCGGGAGATAGTGTCAGAGTATTACGGACTAAAAACCTACCCCGTTCTTTTTAGTCTTCATACCGGGGCAGGAGCTCCCTTTCAGATAATCCTGGCCCCAGTAGGCTTTGACCCAGCTGGGCCCCTTCTGTTGCTGACAACTCCTTGAGACGCGTGAGAACAGTGCGCGCCGTCGACGTCTTTTGCTCGGTCCGGACAGTTATTGGACGGTCGGACAGCGAGCTACCCATGGCTCACCGTCCGCGAGCCCGCGGCCACCGTAGACGGTGGCTGGAAATTGGGATCGGAATCCCGGAGGCGGAGGCGAGAGCGCCGTTGCCTGATGCGGTCGACCTCTTCCTTTGCTAGCATTACTGCTTCGCAGAAGAAGACGAGCGCCTGCCACTCCTCCTCGTCCGGACCATGGCCTGAACAAAGGCCCGGCGCGAGAGGTCTCCGCCGTAGATCGCCCCCACGAGGGCACGGCGATGAAAGACACTTTCGCCTGACCACTGCAAAGTTCAATTTTGCTTGCACTCGATACGAAAACCTCAAAGGGTTTGGTTTGGCACCGCGTTTTTTTAAATGATCAGGCAGAAATGACCGCAATGGTACAAGTACCATTACCGCAAGGCAAGTATTGTAAGTTTAAAAAACTTTTAAAAAGTACAGGTTTTCAAGCAAAGTGTGTATAACCTCTATAAATCGAATTCTGCGTTAAATAAGCCTTCTGGCTCTATTATTCAAACGTTTTAACCCAGAGAACCACCGTGGGTCATTTAGACCGATAGCGCAGATTTATGCGAAGTGATTTTTAACCCTGTATAATGCGAAAGCTAGCGGGTGGGGTCGCATGACGGATGGCATTTGGTCCGAATTTCCTAAATTCGTGCGATTTTCCAGTTTTTTATCGGTGTTGTGCTGTTTGTTCTTTTTGATTGATTGTCGGGTATTGACGAGTTAATATGTTCATTTATTGGTGAAGGTAGTGTGGTGGCACCTGGTGGATTTTCATGCATCGTTAACCCGAAGGTTTAATATAGGTAGGTAGGTAGGTTATTGGGTGACGAAAAAAAATTTAGGTTCCAGGGTCAAAATAACTACATTTTATTTAGTCCGTATTTTAGATTATAAAAAAATATTGGACTCGTATTTTTTCTTTTTTTCCATTAATTCATGAATCCCCAAGCGACCACCGGTGGCCGCGCATCTATTGTCTTACTATTGTGTCTCTAATTGACGGTATCTGAAGGGTTAAACAAAAAATAGCAAAGATATAGCCCTTTAAATTTACATGTGACGACACCCCGTCAGTGTGAACTTTAATGGGCTATTATATCTTTGTAATTTTTGATTTAATTTACTTACAAATAAAAAAATACGTGTCCCTTATTTTTGAATAATTTAAAAGACGGACTAATTACATTTTTTACGGCAACTAGCTTATTGTAGACGGTCTAGTTACTCAATGGTTAGTGAAACTTTCAACACGAGAGTCATCATGAGAGATCAAAATACGTAGTGAATACTTACCTGAAGTTTGTGGAAGTAACTAATATAGAGTTAATAATATCTTTCTTAAATCCCGTTTATGATTATTATCATGATGATTTCAATATCTAGATAATTATTGTCTAGATTAGGGCTATAGTTGCAAAAAAGACACGAGAGCGCGATTGAACGCCAGATCAAGTATTGCAAGTGGAGATGGATTAGCCACACGCTCCGAAGAGATTCTGAACATATATTCAAGCAAACTTTAGACTGGGATCCTTAAGTGATAAGAAAGAGTAGCCATCCTCGCCAAACGTAGTATAGCACCGTGTTGGCAGAAGCGACGAACAATGGAATAACGTGGAGCGAGCTGAAGCGTGAGGCTCATGACTGTGGACATCATCGCTCCATCTAAAGGACATAGGACATTCAACAACATATTTACTTAAGGAATTATAAGCAGTTCAAGCAATGAGTTAGAACTCATACACACGAATAGCATGTTGCCAACGGCAGAGGACCAAAAATTCGAAGACATGTGACATTCACCAACCCGCACTGGGCCCGCGTGGTAGATTACGGCCCATTCCCTCTTCTAGAGAGGAGGCCTGAGTCCCAGCAGTGGGAACATTAAAAAGGCTGATGATGATGATGATGATGAACGGCAGTGGTCGGTGCGTAGTGCTCTACGCGTGCCTTAAGGAGATGTCAGCAAAACTTTAAAAGCCCAGAAGGGTCAAAGCCCATTGAGGCCATGGGTTGTGGGAAAGAGAACCTTGGGGTCCTGGAATGAAAGCAAAAAAAAACCGTTGGAGTGGGTCAGTAAAAGTCAGAAACGCCCTCATGCTCCACCCTAGATAAGAAAAAGTCCTAGGACGACTTCCCACCTAAAAAAACGCGTAAGTATAGGTAATGACGAATATGTGACTAGGAACCTATGCGTCCGTAGACAACAGGCCTTGCTGTTTAGATCAATCCTAGTTCCATCTCCAGATGAAAAACACATTCGCTCTTATAAATATTTGAACTTATTTAAAATTCCCAATGACTCATAGTGTCAGTTTTACAAGCAGTTGTAAAACAGTTGCGTGACGAGCATGGAGTGAGGGTCCCTGCGCCCAAGGGACCGATAAATGGAACGAGTTTATGGTACACGCTGCTTTTCACTGTGCGTGCTATATCGTATTAGGAACGCATTGTTTTTTTATTGATGACGTCATCCATTGATGAATAAATAATACGCCTTATGAACGTAACTCGTAGATTAAATAAAGGTAAAATTTGGTGAGGGTTGCGGGAAACCGATGGATGCGAGACGCACAGGATCGATCATTGTGGCGACACTTAGGGGAGGCCTATGTCGAACAGTGGACGTCTGTCGGCTGAAATGATGAAAATTTTATTGTATTGTATATAACACTCGTTAAGTCTGCAAAGAGAATAGCCTGTGTTAAAGTCAGAAATAACCAGAAAAAACTTACTTCTGGGATTAAAAAGATATCCTTCGTCGTATTTCTGAACATGATCTAACCATGTACTAAGCTTAATCCGAATTGGATTAAACTTGGTAGTTTAGCCGTAAGTGATCCCGCACACGAGCCACAAAAAAGCGGCTTCAAGTATCTTTTTAAGGTGGCCTTTTTTGTGGCTCGTGTGCGGTGGTGTCGCAACAAAAAAAAGCTTGAAGCCGATTCAAGCTTCTTTTTGCGGCGGCCAAAATGCAATGCCATTCGCGCATTTAATCCTTCTTCGTCAGAGTTCATTATGATACTGCACACATGGCCACAAGCTGTCGCGCGCTTCAGCTTTTTTTTTTTTGTGGCCGCTTCTATATTTTTTTATTGCGGCGTTTTTTTGGACACTTAGGGCGTTGAAGATGTAATAAATACACACTAAATCCAGTTCTCCAAACCACCACAGCAGCAGCATTTTTTCAACGTTGTGCCTTTGCTGACATCTCTTTGAGGCGCACGTGCAACATAACGCGCTGTCGTCCCGATTCTGGTCCTTATCGCATAGCGAGCTACCTATTACTCGTAGTCCTCTAACCTGCACTGTGGTCGGTCTACGGTGAGTCACCCTGCTTCTCCCGACGCACTGGGCGTCTCTCGCGGGAGCCGTGGCGTGAGGATCGTCTCCTCCTGACGCTTGCCACAAACTCCTTTCCTTGCATTACTACGTTGCAGATAAAGATGGCTGCTTTACATTCCCTCTCAATCCATACCATGACCTGGACTTCCCTGGAATCCCCGCTACTGATCACCCACACGAGTACTTTGTGGTACTCTGCCCAAGCAGGGCAGATATTAACCATGTTCTCCCAGCGATCCGCTCAACGGCGTCACCCGGGCGTTTCCCGCTATATCTGAAACAGGATTCTTCCGAGGCAAGATGTCATTTCGTTGACCTATCTGAAATGAAAGAAAGCGAGAGATAAGTATTTTCTTGAAGGTTTGTAAAAAAAAATCCCATCTGTTTCGTACACCCAAACAAACGCCCGCCGTCCAGTTAATATTACTAGGGTTGCCACCTATACTGTTAAAAATTGTTAAAAACAAATAGCACATTAACACATTAACATTCATATTTTAATTTAATTAATATTATTATCTCCTTTTCATAACAAGTAGTATATTTAACTTTCAATTCTATATTAAAACTTTATTTTTAAATATAAGTCCGTTCGCATGGTAAATACAAATTAAGTTAAGGAGGGAAACCTATTATTAGCCTTACTAAACTGTAATATCTTTATTTGTATTATATCATAAGTATCGCTGTTGGTTTTCTAAATAAATAAATAAAAACAGTATTATACTGTTTTTCACTACGATATACTTTTTACTGTTCAACAAACAAAGTATACAAAATACTGTTTTCAACATCAAAATGCTTATCACTTGTATACTCGTAAATCTTAAACGCTCACACATTTTTTTTTAACAAACCACAATATTATAGTTTCAAAACGAATCGGATAAACTGCTCATTTATTTTTATTTTTATTATATTTGATGGGGCGAGTGAAGTTTTAAAAAAAAACTGGAAATTAATAAGTTTTGCTGGAAGCTCTACAAAATATGTATTAAAAACATCAACGATTGCATCACTGCTTACCCTCAAGTGGGATAGCAAGAAGTCAAGCACCGGTTTACTTTAACCCTTCAGATACCGTCAATTAGAGACACAATAGTAAGACAATAGATGCGCGGCCACCGGTGGTCGCTTGGGGATTCATGAATTAATCATTAAAAAAAAAACAATACTGTTCATCACCATCTTCCTGCCCTTGTCCCGTTTTATATTAGGTCGGCGCAACACGTTTTCTTCTTCCATTCTGTCCTGTCACTCGTCACGCTATCACTAACTCTCTTTTCTTTTATATCACTTCTCGCACAATCCATCCATCTTTTCTTTGGCCTACCTCTCCCTCTTCATCGATTAACATGTAAACTCATAGTTCTTTTAGCAACATGCGTTTCATCCCTCCTCTTTACATGACCATACAAAGACAAACTTATACAAATCCAAATAAAACAACAATAATTACAAATAAAATACTTTAAATTTTTTCTAAAATACTGTAAATTTTTTCTAAAATACTGTAAATTTTTTCTAAAATACTGTAAATTTTTTCTAAAATACTGTAATTTTTTTCTAAAATACTGTTTAATATTTTTCTAAAATTAAAAGTAATTTATTTCTTTTACAATAAGTTGGCAACCTTACGTACTACTCAAAAGAATTCACCCAGCGAAGGGGACATCGCATTTTTAATTCTAAACCGACGCACCATCCATTTTCCTAAATCGAACACGTCATCAATTAAATTACTTACCCCTATTGTGACGTTGGAAACATGTACACTAAAAACCAAATTAACAAGAAACTTATCATTCAAAAATCAACTTTAGCACAAAGAGATAGAGTCGTTAAAGGCTGTAGATATAAATTTGTAAGGGGAAGCTAGGGTAAGTTGGTATAGCAAGGAAATTTCTCCCGAATTTTCTCTTTAGGGAAGCTCTTTATATGGTCTCCTGGGAACCATAGAGTATGCAACTTGTAGTCTGCAGCGTCTGTTTGTCTATGACAAGGGGAAGTTTTTATTTGGACCATAAACATGTTGGACCGATATCGATAAGGAATGTTGTCGAGTTTGTGTAGAGGTTTCATTGGTTTTCAGAGTAAGATTTTATAGAAAGCTGATAAAATGGGTTTGCTTTATCCTACTATTATTAGATTTATTTTTATTATAAAAAAAGGTTGTCATTATTTGTATTCAGATTTGCCCTCAATATAACAATTTAATGGGTTTAAAAAAATGTTAATTCAAAACTATTCTCAAAAATAAAGTTAAAGTGTGTTATAGTTTTTAAAAACATTCTCGCGAACTTTATATCGGAATTCAATATCGCTGCTTGGCAGCAATCATAAATTTCTAAAACAAATAGTTCCTCCATAAAGATCTACTCATTCAATGAAGACAACAAAAAAAAAGAAAATAAAACCCTAAACTATCGGACTGTACCTAAATCCACAATTATTTAATCCATTAAAAAAAAAAACAACAAGAAACACTGAACTATCAGACTGTAAATCAACAATTACTTAATTCAACTCAAATTGTTCTCAATTCCCTACACCTCCTCTCAGACAACGTAAGTTACAGATTGATTCGTCGCAAACGTTTGTATTATAATGTTCCATTTCTTTCTGTCAATTCACTCCACTCCGAGGGGCGCTTATTGATGGTTTACTCAAAAGTGAGCGGTGATAAGTCTTTTATTGAGTGGGCCGGACTCGAATGGAACATGTGACTGGAAAATAAATTTAAAAAATATTTTAATTTATACAATGTGAACAAATTAGTTCTATAACATTATTTTTATTTTTAGTATATGCGAAACCCGATAGATACACGTCTCTAGTATTTTTATGGAAAGAATCTATGTACTTACAAAATTTCATAACAGTATCATGAAAAACCACAGAGATAAATCTGTGGTTGACGGTCCGCACAAATACACGATCACCGGGTCATCAGGGTGACTGAGGGGTTTTTTTCTCTCGCACCCAGATATGTGCTGGCGCCTAATGACCGCTATTACCTGTCCTGTGTTGTACATAGTGTTAGTTCTGTTCAACTTGTGACTTTCATATTTTTGGAAAAAAAAATAACGTGGCGTAAAAATGATTGGAATCGATCAAATTGCTGATTCTGCACAAATTACAGGTTTTGCATATATTAAAAATAACCATGTATATTACTTATTAATACTTGCCTTTTCCTATTCACAAATACTAGTGTAGTACTCGTACTTTAATTCAATTCAAAATTTCACATAGGCCTACATGGGCGTAGTTTATAAATCTTTGATAGCTTATAAACGGGGACTGTTTATAAGCTGTCGTTTTATATGGAGAAAAAGTTACAAAAAAGCTAATCACGAAATCTGTAAAATGATATGATAAAAAAATCTTTGGAAAGGAACTATCTCTGCATTTCAACATATCCGTCGCCAACGTCCATACTACGTTGAATACACCGGTTCTCGTCCGATCACCGAAGTTAAGCAACATCGGGCGCGGTCAGTACTTGGATGGGTGACCGCCTGGGAACACCGCGTGACGTTGGCTTTTTGCATTTTTTTTTAAATACCTTTTTTCGAATAATTACTATGCTTAAAATTATAATAACATTATTTACACACATCAAAGCAGGTGACAGTAGTTTCTGGGTACCCCTAGGAGAAAAAGGGTTGAATTAATGTATATGTCTTATAGCCATATAATAAAATTGGCCATTTCATGATGCACTCGACCATTTCACTTAATGGTTAGTCACTTCATGAATTGGCCAATTCAGCGATATGGCTACCACATAGTTAGGGAATGCAAATCTCGCGAGATTGGGGCTCGAGCGAGATCTCGCGAGATTATGAATACAATAGTTCAGCGCTTTTTAGTTCTGTGTTTTTTTTTTTTGCAAATAATCACAATATTTGAATAAATTAGGAAAGAAAAATAAAAATTATAAGTATTATAAGATAACCATAGGGGCGGGCTTACCGGACGGTCGGACAGCCAACTACCCATTAGTTGGCTGTCCGACCGTCCGGTAACTGTCTGAGCCCAAGTCGTCGATGGCGCGCACTGGGTCGAAGCCTACTGGGGCCAGGGTTAGTTCCGAAACGTAGCTCAGCCCCGGTATGAAAGGCACGAAGGCAGTAATAGTTTGACACTATCTCCCGCTCCGCCCAAGGGCGGCACATGTCATTTGGATGATTTTTACCCACCAAAAAAAAAGTATCATAAGATAAACATTTATTTTCACGATTTTTTTTTTTGCATTAATCATTGTTTGACGTATTTGTCTATAATATTTTAACGTCCGGGTCAATCCGCGCTTCGAAAAAGACGTTTTTATGCTCGAGTACAATCTCGTTAATCTCTCTCTCGCGAGATCTCGGCCGAAAAAAGGGCGAGATCTCGCGAGATCGAGATCTAGCGAGATCGAGATTGCATTCCCTACACATAATATATACTTATATAATTAAATCTATGTAAATGTATACACTCTTTATGCAAACCAATTAAACATGCCTTTAATCTGACATTCAGATTATACAAGATCTCAAGCTGTGACTGTTTTAAATTAAAATTATTTTGTCATTTAAATAAAATAGAGTTCCAAGCAACTGACTGAGTTGCCAGAAGACGTAAAATTTTGAATTTCGACGGCTTGGCTGGCGCAGTAGTTGAGCGATTGGCTGCTTGATATTTTTATTAAAAAAAAAAATAACTACCATAAAACTATAACAATCGTTTGGTATTTGTTACGTATGTAATGCGCGGAAGCGGGACACAAGTAAAACGCTCTGTAGCTAGCAACGCACTGGTTTATTAGAATATCTCGGGACCGTCATCGCGGGTGCGCGCATGTGTGTGCGCACCCGTACACATACATACCAATTCCTCCCCTTATTCCCAAAACACCGAACACAAGCAGTGAGTGTTCATAAACAAGGAATACAAACTATATTCTAAACAAGTAAACCTACTCTTAAAACAATCAACATTTAGCCAAATATCTAAAAGAACTTTTTGAAGCAAATAGCTGGGCGATTCCGTGTCGATCTCTTCGGTGTGTCTGCCGTCAACTGACCGCCTTGGGTGGTCTGGGCATCGGGAACAATCTCTGTTCTGTTGGGATTTGAATGTTCTTCAACCTCTACGTCGTTGGCACCCGCCTGCTGTTCATCCTCATGAGCCCGTTGGGGGTCCCCCTCCCACTCGACCTCTCTCCACGAAGAAGCATCCCGGTCGCACGATTCCGCCCTCCGCACTCTGGCCGAACCACCCGGCAAAGGATTCTGTGCGCCAATCTCCGACTGGGGCATGTGCACCTCTGAAGCTGCTGGCGACGGGGAAGGCGGCGGCGACGATGGAGGCGACAACGATGACGAATGTGGCGCCGACGGTTGCGGTGCAGCAGGGCAAGATGACCCAGGTAAGTTCACATTTGTATTCTGTACATTTTGCGTATTAGTCTTCCTTGAACCTTTATATTGCATCAACTGATTTATGTGTCTTTTATAACATTCTGAACTATTACAGTCTTTGATTATGTATAAAACTTTCCCAATTCTTTTAAATATGACGCCCTTACGCCATGTATAACTTAATTTATTAACAAACTTTTTATATAATATAATATCGTTTTCCTCAAAATATCTTGTTTTATTTTTTCCTTGTAGTTTAGTTTGCATACACTGTTGGTTTTTTACTACGTTAGACACAGACGGTGACAAGGGTACCGGAGATTTTGGATCTATTAGATCCAGTCGCGATCTCAACTTGTGCCCAAACACCAATTGCGCAGGGGACAACCCAGTAGCTGAGTGAATCGAATTCCGATAATCCATAAGATATTTTAGTAATTTTAATGATGTATCTTTCGCGCTATTAGTCGACATAATGCAAGACTTTATTCCCTTTTTAATTATTTTAACAAAACTTTCCGCCTGACCGTTACTAGGCGGGTGGTAGACGGGTGACGTAATATGCGAAATCCCGTTTGCCGCGCAAAATAGTTTAAATTCCCGCGAACAAAAAGCTGTGCCATTATCACTTACTATCGTTTCGGGAATTCCAAACCTAGACATAAAATCACATAACTTCCCCATCACCGCGGCCGTCGAAGTAGCCGTGTTCATGTTATATACTTCGACCCATTTGGTATGTGCATCTACCACTACCAAATAAACGTTACCTTTGATTGGCCCTAGGTAGTCTATGTGTATTCTGTAGAAGGGACTTGGTGGTAATTCAAAATGAGCCGGCGGCGCGCGCGGCGGTGAGGGCCGTAACTGGATGCACACATCGCATGAACCTATCATTGTTTCTATGGCCTGGTCAATTCCTGGGAACCAAAACCTTGATCGCGCTTCGGCCTTTGTTTTCACTATGCCTAAATGAGAAGTATGTAGCTCTTTGAGAACAATTTGGTGTAAGCTCAGAGGAATAACAACCTT
The DNA here is from genome assembly GCA_949319445.1 of Mythimna lalbum. Taxonomy (NCBI): domain Eukaryota; kingdom Metazoa; phylum Arthropoda; class Insecta; order Lepidoptera; family Noctuidae; genus Mythimna; species Mythimna lalbum. The sequence continues at coordinate 21,847,980 of OX439349.1, forward strand.
GTGGCCTCTCATGACACAACCGTTCTCGTACGATAATTGTGATCTACATAAGTAGTATGGCTTTACCCTTACATCGCTTATCTTCGGTGGCCATCCATTTAAAATAAAATCTTTTACTATCCTTAAAATTGCGTCACTATTGGTCTCCTCGCGCAACGTATCCAACGTTACGGGCATGTTGCCGTCTACAACAAAACAAACATAAGTCGCTCGGTCGTATGATACCTCGCAATCACAACACTTACACTGTTCGGTGCACGCGCACTCGTGAACTGTGTGCGGCAGGCTCGCGCGTGAAAGGTAATCAGCGCTGTTGTCAGCACTGCGGACATATTCTATTTTATAATTATAGCTACTTAAAAACAGGGCGTATCGCTGTAATCTGTTTGCCGATATTTCTGGTATACCCTTATGGGGTCCAAAAATTGCCAATAGGGGCTTATGATCCGTTCGAAGAATGAACGGTTCCGGTCTACCGTACAAATATTGGTGAAACCGACGAACGCCATAAATAATGGCGGTTGCCTCCTTTTGGATCTGTGCATATCGCTTCTCAGCCGAGTTTAAGGTACGCGAAGCAAATGTAATAGGTTTTTCCACCCCGTCCGAACCTACTTGTGAGAGAACTGCCCCCAACCCACAAGGGGAAGCATCTACTGTTAATATTATAGTCGCTTTCGGATCAAAATGTGCGAGGACCTGTTCTGATGTCATGAACTCTTTAATTGACCTGAACGCCGAATCATGCACATCGGTCCATCTCCACTCACTACCTTTTTTTAACAGATCGTACAACGGACTGAGGATTGTTGATGCTTTAGGCACGAAATTCCTGTAATAATTAATTAACCCCAAGAACGATTGGAGCTGGCTCACATTTTTGGGCACCGGTGCCTCCAACATTGCTTTAATTTTCTCGGGCGCCTTTTTTAAGCCATTTTTATTGATAATATATCCCAGATAACTAATTTCGTCTTGAAAAAAACTACATTTATCCTTTTGTAATGTTAACCCCGCTTCTTCTAAGCGCTTTAACACTAAATTTAGTTTTTGTAAATGCTCCTGCCTATCCTTTCCAGTTATTAAAATATCGTCTAGCAAACACAACACTCCGTCTATTCCGGATAACAACCCCTCGATAGCCCGCTGAAAAATAGACGGCGCACTGGCTAACCCAAACACTAAACGTGTAAATCTATAAAGTCCGCGGTTTGTATTTATGCAGGTTAGATTTTTTGACTCATCGTCTAATACTAACTGGTTGTAAGCCATAGATAAATCTAGTTTGCTAAACTGTTGACCCCCGTGGATCTTTGTAAATAGTTCGTTAGTTGTGGGCAGCGGGTATTGTTCTACTTGTAACTGTTTATTTATACTAACTGAATAATCGGCACACAATCTGACTGTCCCGTTTCGCTTTAGAACCGGTACTATTGGTGAAGCATATTCTGAATATTCTACGGATTCTAGAATTCCTAAATCGACCAATCGATCGATTTCCTTATCGACCATTGTTCGCAAAGCAAACGCTACGGGGCGCGCTTTGCAAAAAACTGGTTTTGAACCATCCTTTAATGATAGTTTTACTTTATATTTATTAAATTTTCCTAATTCATTCGAAAATAACTTCGGGTATTGCAGTTGTATTTCAGAAATCCCGCAAAAGTTGACCGGTATTAACTGTAAGCCAAATAATGATATGAAATCTCGGCCGAGAATGGGAGGCCCGCCATCGCGTACGACATACAAGTATATCATATTCGTGCGACCTGCGTAGCGTATCGGTAGACGCAACGTACCTAGGCACACAATTTTCCCACCGTTATACGTTATAAGCTGTTTGCTAGTACTTGATAATGGCACCCCTTTGAAATTTGTGGTGTAAAACGATTCCGAGACTACGGTTACTGTGGACCCGCTATCGATTTCAAATTTAAATGGCACGTTATCAATCCAAACAGTTTCTACCATGGGTTCTCCCCTGAATGAACGGATATGGAACAACTTACCGTCATCGTCCACGTCACCCTTGTCACCGCCATCCACCTTTACGTAATTCACTTTTGGACACATTTTACGCAAGTGGCCTTTTACGTGACACTTTTTACAAATATAGTTTGCGAACCTACAGTCATCCGATTTATGATTTGTATAACCACATACGCTACATTTCACTTTCACTGAACTACTACCACTTTTTTCTTTATCCGCCATTTTGTAAAGCTGCTGGTCTGTAGGTGCCTGTGCCAGCGCTCCCGCACTGGCCACGGCGGCGGCTCGCGAACATCGGAGATTTTCTGCCATCTCCACGACCTTGGCCAGCGTGAGGTCGGCCAAGTCTTTCGTGTACAGCTTCTCCTTCTCCTGTCCCGGCTGCATCCCCATAATAAACTTGTCGCGGAGTGCCTCCTCCACATTAAGAAAGGCACATTTTTCGGTCAGACCTCGTAATCTCGCTGCCCATTGAGAGTGAGACTCCCCTGGTTGTTGTGACGCCGCATAAAAATTGTGTCGCTCCCCAAACCCGACGCATTTGGGAGTAAAGTGGTTGTCCAGAAGAGATAATAGGTCTTCGTAGGGCACGTCTTCGATGGCCTTTGGTAGCACCAAATCCGTGGTTAACTTGTACGTAGCCTCCGTGAGTGCGCTGAGCAAGATGGCCTTTCGTTTTTCACCCGCGGTGTCCGTTTTTTCGTTAATACCATTTGCCACAAAGTATTGTGCAATACGTCCTTTGTATGTTTTCCAAGTCTGCACATTATGGTCGAATGTATGCAGAATGCCAAATTGCACAGAACCAGCCATTGTATATTAGACACGTGGTCCGTAAAATCCTCGTCGCCAATGTTACGTATGTAATGCGCGGAAGCGGGACACAAGTAAAACGCTCTGTAGCTAGCAACGCACTGGTTTATTAGAATATCTCGGGACCGTCATCGCGGGTGCGCGCATGTGTGTGCGCACCCGTACACATACATACCAGTATTTATTTAACATTCCAATTTACAAAGATCTACTCCTCGTAAAGACGACTGAAGATGCCATGACTTTTTCATACCAAATCTGTCAGCCGTCAATGTTAGACAAAGTTATGAGAATGTTTAAGAGTTACATTTTGGTCCTAAAACTCAAAGAGTAACTGAAAGATATAGCTAGGATTTAGTCAGTAAAACTCTGAGGATGGAGCCTACAGAAGAAGAAGTCATTTTGATAAATGATATTTACTTTACAAATAGGTTTTAAAAAAACACTGACTACCCTGAGAAAAAACACCGAACACACAACAAACATACTATTATAATAGTCAAATCATATGAGAATCATGCAGATCAGTGGCTCAGGTGATCTATTGAAGAAAGAACCACACAGATTTGAGCGATGATTTTCCACCCCAAAAAAACCTTCGAACAAACAAACTTTGGCAAAATTAGCCCTAATAATATAAACAGCCAAAAATTAACACCATCAAAACAAATTTCACAAAAACGCAACCCTCCCACACTGTGTCCATACTCAACTTTTTGCCACATCGAGTACATCTCTGCTGGTCCATTCGACACTGAGTTATCTGCCGTGAATAGCCCCCTATAAGATGCACTGGACACTTTGAGGGTCCGCCACCAATTGGCTAGCTTACAAATAGATTTTTTATCCATATAATCCGATGTGGGGCGGTTCTTGTGGAGCCATTTGTGATTGAGTACGTTGGCGCTTTTTCGTGCCTTTTTCGGAGTGTTTATTGGTGTTCAATATGATTTTGTGAATGCTCCAGGAGAGCCCATGAAATTCAAATTATAGAATACTAGCTTTTACCCGCAGTTTTGCCCGTATACGTGAAATATAGGCTATATCACTCAGGTGACCTTCCTCCGCCAGAGGCAGAAACAGATGGAGAAATAAAACAGAAAGAACAGAACAAAAAACTTAAAGTGAGGAAGCAAAGGAGGTCACGACAATCGGACCAGTACTTTCAGAGATTACCTCCTACATACAAAAAAATAAACTTTCACTCTTTATAACATTAATGTACATATATTATATAGAAGACTAGCTTTTGCCCGCGCTTTCACCCGCGTACATAATCCCAGGATAAAAAGTATCCTATGTGTTATTCTGGGATATGGTCTACTCGTGTACCAAGTTTCATCAAGATTCGTTCAGTAGTTTTTGCGTGAAAGAGTAACAAACATCCATACATCCATCCATACATACAAACTTTCGCATTTATATATTAGTAGGATAGTGTAGTGTATTGTATACCTAGTTTTATTTACTAACAATAAGTTACAGTCGATTGAAGTACCTTTTTTTGTTAGTCTGTGAGGTCTATGAGCCAAATTATTAATTTTAACAGACAGATACTGAAAGCGGGTTTGTTTTATAATAGGTAATATTATTTAAGGAAAATAAAAACACAAAAGAGCCAAAATATAACAAAACACAAACACCCAATTTGAAAGAAATTCCTCGAAAATTAAAGCTGTTACAGCAAATTTAATAACAACCAAAACTATTAATTTAAACAAAATCATCACAACTAAAGATTGATGATCCTACTCCATAAATACCCCTTGCTATCTCAATAACGGGTGTACCATTCCCCTTAGCTAGCAACTCAGAAGACATGGGTACCCCTAAATTGGTCGAAATTGTTGTGAACCACATAATACCAAGTTTTGGGTGATATGATAAATGAGAAGGGGACGGTTTTGATAAGCGGTGCGGGATGAGGTGTTTTGAATTAAAATTGTTAATGTTAGCCGACATGTTTGAGATATGTTTGGGCTGTGTGAATTGTATGTAACGTTTTGTGTGCATTGATAATTTGATATATTTTAGTAAGAAGATGTTTATTTTTCGGTGGGAAAAATCATCCAATGACAACACCCGCTTTTGGGTGGACCAGAAGATAGTGTCAGACTCTTCATACCGGGGCTCGAGTTTCCTTTCAGATAACCCTGGCCCCAATAGGCTTCGGCCTAGCTGGGCCCCTCCTGTTGCTGACAACTCTTTGAGGCGCGCGGGAACAGTGCGCGCCGTCGACGTCTTGGGCTCGGTCCGGACAGTTACCGGACGGTCGGACAGCGAGCTACCCATGGCTCGCAGTCCGCGAGCCCGCGAGCAAGGTGATGTTTATATTGTAAAAACGTAGGTACATTGTGTATTTGTTGTTTTAAGCAGTGTCTACCTTTGTACAAATTTTTAAGATATTAATAAAAACATCCGCCTATGTGCTTAGGAAGACTGCGACCACAAACACCGTGGATATTTATATGTCCTATTTAGAAAATATTTGCTGACCCAGCAAACTTCGTATCGCCTAATCGTCAATTCATCATCTCATCACCTTTTGTAACGTTCCCACTGCTGTGACTAAGGCCTCCTCTGTAGGAGAGGGAATGAACCGCAATCCACCAGCGCGACTCGCGTTTGACCACCATCTCACCTGATGGTAAGCGATGATGTGGTCGTTGATGGAGCATGCTTGCCTAGAAGTAACCGTTTAACTCTTGACTTAAAGTCCCCCAAGTTGTAGCTAATAGGAAACACAGACTCCGGCAGGGAATTCAAAGACACTTGCCAAACTAACACTCGCATTAAAAAAATACATAAAATTTACAACGTAAATTGATCCTGCTTTGCATAGTTTACATCGCCGTCAAACTTATAAAATAACCAGATCGGGAAACATAACAGGGACAAGCATAAAAAATGCGTATCTCAGTTTTGCAAGTGGGGCATACTACTGACTGGGGCATGTAAGCCTGGATTACTATATTGTTATCATTATTATTATTATATCTAGCCCATACTGACCCACTGCTGGACAAAGGCCTGCTTCCACTCCTTCCAATATTCCCGGTTTTGAGCCAATGTTTTTCCAATTCCCAAGGAAGATATCCAAGTTACCATACACTAAAACTAATTGTTTCGCAGAAGGACATGACTGCTTCCCCTTACCTCTCGCTCCATATCATGGCCAAAACCAGGGGCAGGCTAAAATTTAATGCTAAGCGTTAATTATCATTGCAGAATACATGCATAATTCATGTACTTGTCCACTCGATTACCCTCCCTATCTTCAAGCTCATAAGACACAAACAAAAGATAAATAATACAGTTAATTAACACACAAAGACATCCAAACAAAGACTTTGAATTCAAAGTAATTCAAACCCAACCCTCACGGAACCCTAATTCGCGTAAATCTTTAATTCTAGTATTCACCCCTCTATCGAGAATTACTCATTCTCTGATGTCAGGGGTTCTGAGCCTGGGGCATACTTTAGAGAGGATCTTCATTTCCTATCTTGTATTAATTTTTAAGATATTATTATAATTTTAAATTCAATTATTACTTAATTATTTATTTTTTGTGTCGTCTATAATATAATATATAATAATAATAATATAATATTCCACAACTATCACACAACGCGATCTAGTCCCAAGCTAAGCAGAGCTTGTGTTATGGGTACTAGACAACTGATAAACATACTTATATATTTCTAAATACATACATATTATAGACTAGCTTCTGCCAGCGACTTCGTACGCGGATCCTGTTGCTTATGCCAGCGACATTCAGTGTTATAAACGTAAGAGTAGACAAAAATAAACAGAAACGTCAGAACTGCTAAGCTATCGGGAGTTACACGTGTTATTGTGAGTTAACCATAAAAGATAGACGTATGCTGTCGTGGGACATTTTTTATATAATTTTGAGGAGAACATTTCCGTAATACATGTTTTCTGTGTAGCTTTAACCATTAAGGCTGCAAACGCGACGGAAGCTTAAAAAATGGAGTAATTTCTCCCGTTTTCCCAACATTTCCCTTCACTGCTCTGCTCCTATTGATCGTAGCGTGATGAAAAGTATACTATAACCTGCCCAGGAGTATGAAGAATGATTGTACCAAGTTTCGTTAAAATCCATCGAGTAGTTTTTGTTTCTATAAAGAACATACAGACAGACAGACAGACAGACAGACAGACAGACAGACAGACAAAAATTTTACTGTTTGCATTTTTAGCATCAGTATCGATCACTAATCACCCCCTGATAGTTATTTTGGAAATATATTTCATGTACAGAATTGACCTCTCTACAGATTTATTATAAGTATAGATAAATTACACCCAGACACAGAACAAATGATCATGCTCATCACATAAACATTTGTCCTGGGTGGGAATCGAACCCACGACCTCCGGCATAGCAGTCAGGGCCACTAACCACTAGACCAACAGGCCAGTCTATGTTTACATAAATTTTAAATTCAATGTAATTCGTTAATTTTTTTCATAATTATTAATTGAATGTCATTTTCAATGAACCAATATTGATTGAAATAAATAAAATAAATCTTCAAGATTTATCTACACAAAACTATTCTTACTGTTGTTGGTTACTATTTATGTAAACGAAAGTGAAACAAAATAAGATGAACAGCAATTTACAATACGTTGAAATAAATATAAAACTAATATAATAAATAGGTAAAGATTGTTTTTTTGGTTTATAGGTGGTAATCTCTGCAAGTACTGGTCCAATTGCTAAAATTTTTACACCGATAGAAAGCTGTTTCATTGATGAGTGACATAGACTATATTTTATGAACGCGGATGAAGTCGCGGGCAAAAGCTAGTATTTTATAAAAAATAAATAATTTTAAAGCGGAGTTTCCTATCCCCAAAAGGTTTATCTCCCCTATACCCTCAAGGTAGCTATTAAGGTATACAAGTGGCGTACAAAACATTCGGAATAGTTCCCCAGCATGCTCAGAACTTGTGCCTGTTACTCTGCATTCGAATCACCTCAGGGAATAACCAGCACATGGAGGTTGAAGATCTAAGGAAAATGGAAACGGCCTGGTTCGTGTGACGGACTTTAAAGACGAGTTGTTATAAATGACAACAGTTTTTGCTGGTTCGATTTTGTAACTGGAAAGAATCTGAAAGTTTTTTTGAATTTTACATGAATTCTAAAGTTGATAAGTATGTATTTATGTTGAAGAAGTTTATAAGAAGTTTTCAATTTCGACGTTCAGAAACCAAGTATTCTTTCCACCCGACTTGATAAAGTAAAAAAGGTAACATTTTTTTTTTGCTTATAGGAAAGCGACGACATGGTCTATGATGGAGCACGCTTGGCTAGAAGTAACCTAAACAATTATAACAACCCTTAACAATCATAACAACAACACAACTTTTTTATTTTTTTATTATCATTGAAAGGCTCGCTTTGACCACCATCTCATCTGATGGTAAGCGATTATGTGGTCGAGCACGCTTACCTAGAAGTAACTTATTCACTTATTAACCTATATCTTACAACATATTGACAGCATGCAGTTAGTTTTCGTAAAGCCTCAGATGTGAAATAGTATGAATAGAATCTGTTCAGATACTTTAATTAGGTATGCTTTCCACTTTTTTCGCAATTTGCGGTTTAACCCTTCAGATACCGTCAATTAGAAACACAATAGTAAGACAATAGATGCGCGGCCACCGTTGGTCGCTTGGGGATTCATGAATTAAATGAGGTTTGAGATCGTTTATTCTCATAAGAATTACATAAATTCACTTACATGAGAAATTATAAAACTAAACATAAATCAATTTTGTTGGACGCATTACAAAACTAGACATCGAATACAACATGTTTTGAGGGTAAATTATAAAATATGCAAAGAGTTTGGTCGATACACTGCGTTTTAACAAAGATAAAGATTTGAGCAGAAGAAATATAAAAGCATTTAAATAAATAAACAGGTAAATAAATAACTCTATGTACATTTTATTTTGGCACATCCAGTTCTAGTCTTACATTCGTGACCATAACTCGAGGAGCACAAATGCCCACATACGCATTATCTAATTTAGTATTGTTTCAAAAGCAAATAATTTCTTTGATCATAAATTCAAAAGTAGGAGCCCTCTAGTTTGTAATAAAGTTATCATTTTGAAGAAATGTAAGGGTGAAGCATTACTACGCAAATATAGAGCAATGTAGTTTAAAAGAATCTTTGCTATACGCAAATTGATAGGCGCTTATTTTTTCTGTAGAAAGACTATGTATATGCTTTTTTTACCATTACCAAACAAACAAACAGTTGATAGCAGTGGTGGCTGAGTGGTAACGGCACCGACTTACAAGTTGTAGCTCGTCAGTTCAAACCCAGCCAGGCGCATTATGTTGTGTAATTTATTTCATCACTACTCCTCTCAAAACGGTGAAAGAAAACATCGTGAGGCAACCGGTATGTCCTAAAACCAAAAATTCTAAGACATGTGACATTCATCAACCCGCACTGGACCCGCGTGGCGGATTACGGTCCATTCCCTCTCCGAGTGGAGGCCCGAGTCCCAGCTAGGAATCATTAAAAAGGCTGATTATAAGGTGTGTAAGGAAATGTCAACAGAACTCTCTTTCTACACATATACAGAGTTCTGTAGACATTTCCTTCAATAGAAACATTAATTTCCTGAACACTTTGTCTGGCCTGTGGACTGTAGACCTTTTTAACCATTTTTAGGGTCATTAAACTAAACGCATTAGAAAGGGCGCAGAACTGATCAAGTGTAAATATCTAATGTTTTATTTGCGCCATTTCGGAGGGTCATATGCGGGAATGTAAAATGCTGGAATAGAATTTTTTTATTTTTGAGTGGACATTCTTTGTAGTCAACCCTACTTCGTAGGTACAAAGAATGCACGACTGAAAATAGGTGCGTTTTTGATATATGAGGTGGGTGATTGAGAAATAACGTATAAATAAATTATACCACTTATTTAGCTTTATTTTTAATACCAGCAGCACGCAAAATGACTAGCATTAAAAATAATGCTAAATAAGTGGTATAATTACTTACCAGATGTAAAAATTGGCTGCTGCATTGCATGGCGCGAGTTTCATTTGTAAATTCATTCACTCTGTAGAAGTTTTTCCTAGTGAAACAACAAATGGTATCCAACAAATGTGTTTGAACAAGAATAAATGTAATGTATGAACTACCTACTTAGGTTAAATAATATCTAGATTTTAATTAAGAAAATAAAAAAAAAATTGAGTCAAAGGCAAAAAAAGCTAACGTCACGCGGTGTTCCCAGGCGGTCACCCATCCAAGTACTGACCGCGCCCGATGTTGCTTAACTTCGGTGATCGGACGAGAACCGGTGCATTCAACGTAGTATGGACGTTAGCGAATGTAATGCTGAAATTTAGGAACACAATAAACTAAGATTCGCATTTGTGTTTTGATTGATGAAAGGTTACCGAACACGGGCACATCGGTCACAAACACAAATCGTCGCTGCTCGCTTCTTGTGGCCTGCACCGGCCACTAAACGTCGACACACACCGCTTACGCATTTAAACCTTCTAAAACAGAGTTTGCTCTTTTTCTCTACGAATTAGAACATCTACAACAGTTCGAAATAAACTGTCGCCTCAATGAACGATCCTGTGCGTGCCACATCCATTGGTTTCCCCAACCTTCACTAGGTCATCGGTCCACCTTTTAGGAGGTCTTCCAACTTAGGTTGCCGACATAGGTCGAAGAATCGACAAACTTAAGTGGCATAGGGTAGGGCACATTGCTCGCAGTGCAAAAGGTAAAGGTACTGCCTACTGGAGTGGCGACCGCGTACCGGAGCGAAAATAAATGCAAAATATTAGAAAGAAAGAAAAAATAACATTTTATTTGCGCGAAATAAAATTAATCCTTACAAAAAAAATGAAAAAAATTAGGAAAAAATTCAAATAAACACTTGAATGTAGGTACTGAAACAGTCACTCTAGCCTCATAATTTGTGGTCAACTAAAGTACCTACTACGAATTCTTATCCAGTTTCTTAAATCCAAGTCTCCAAGCAAGCTTTAGAGTTGGGCCGCATTAATTTGGCAAAATCGAGCGACATTTTGCGACATTTTGGCAGATGTTAGCTTTAAATCGTTAACGTAATTGATTGGAGCAAGACTCTAAGCTTTTTTTATTTTTTTGTTTAAATCATGACTGGATCTGTTTGTTTAATGGCTTGGGCGGCGCTGGAGGTGTCAAGCCTAATGGTGCTGGTACAAGATAGATTGTATGTGATCTTTGCGTGATTTACAGTCGAGTTCAATGAATAATTTTGCCTAAGTATGTGCGTATAGTCACGAGCAGTAGATACAAGTATACATACATAGTAATGGGCAGGGCACATTGCTCGTAGAACACATGGTCGTTGGGGATAAAAGGTTCTGGAGTGGCAACCACATACCGCAAGACGCAACGTTGGAAGGTCTCCCACAAGTTAGACTGATGACCTCGTGAGAGTCTTGGGAATCTGATGGATGTATGATGCACCGGACTGGTCGTTATGGCGACTTAAGGCGGCCTATGTCCAACAGTGGACGTCTTTCGGCTGAAATACTTAAGTAGGTACATATACATAGCGGGAAGTGAATGGAGGGAGAAGGCTATGGATAGAGAGCTCTGGAAGACGCTGGAGGAGGCATTTACCCGTGAAGGGGTTCCGATCAATGGTACTGAAGAAAGTAACGATAGCGAGTAGAAGAAAAAGAAAAACAAATTTATATACAACTTAAATTTAAAAAAACATGTAAAAAAAATATTGTAGATTGGAAATAAACGGGCTTTATTATTATTATTATACATAGCATAGCATAGTCGTATAATGTTCCCACTGTTGGGACTCAGGCCTCCTCTTTAGGAAAGGGAATGGGCCGTAATCCACCACGCGGGCCCATTGCAGATTGGTGGATGTCGCATGTCTTCAAATTTTTGGTTCTAGACCAATCCGGTTTTCTCATGATGTTTTCCTTCACCGTTTTGAGAGCAGTGGTGATGAAATAAATTACACAAAGTAATGCACCTGGCTGGTTTTGAACCCGTGACCTACAACTCGTAAGTCGGGGCCGTTACCACTCGGCCACCATTGCTAGAGAGAGCACTGGATACATAGACATATTCCCTATATATTGTAACTTCTGCCATTCTAGAAATAAGTGTACCACTAAGAGAAAATTGTCGTAAATACAATTTTTCTTCAATGGCAGAAGTTAAGATCTATAGAAAGCGTGACAATGAATCTACAATGTCCCGTTTTCATACAACACAAAGGAACAAAACTACAAAGGCGGACTTAATGTCTTATTCCTCATGACTCAGGTAGCTTTAGAGACTATGAGTAGACTGCAATAGTTAAGTACAAACAAACAAAAATTAAAAGAAATAATACAGACAGAAGATTATACCTTAAGCTGTTGCTTATCCTTACTAATATTATAAAAGCGAGAGTGAGTTTGTTTATTTGTTTGTTACGTCTTCACGCCTAAATGGCTAAACCGATTTTGATGAATTTTGGTACAGAGATAGTTGGGACCCTGGAGACGGACTTTTTTCTAAAATGGGGAGAAAGAGTAAAATATATTAAAAAACGCGGGCGAAGCGCGGGTAAAAGCTAGTTTTATAATAGTTTTCTTCCAACAAACCTGCGACAGGAAAATTGGGTAAGATATGTAAACATAGTGTGTATCTATAAATAGATTACTAAACTTAAAATAGACTATAATAATTTAAGTTAAATTCGTGTCTGCAATTCTAATAAAAAAATATGAGTTTAGAAATGTAAGTACGTGAACAAAATGCGACAATTTTTTGCTAAACAAAACCTTCACACACTCATAGTAATTAAATAAACCATTAAACTAGAAAAATATACATCTCACACAAAACCCGCACATTAGATAATTCAACTCTAACGCAATCGTATTTACATCATAATAAAATGCAACCAATTACTTTAAAACGAAAGTCGGAGTTCTGTAGTTGAATGCAAATATAAAAAGGAACCCCGTGTACCCCCCGTTGCCCTCAAATACCCCCGTTTGCCCGACCCCCGCGGTCCCCTGGGCAAACATGGGGGATGAATTATAACGAGTAGCTCCACTTGTTTATGGTATGAAAAGTATTTCGTTTCTTGTAAATTATAGTGATGTGAGATGGATGTTTATGACTGTCCGCCTGTGTGTGGATTTTATGTACCTATGCTTGCAAGCTGATTGATTTGCTAGCACTTAGGTAAATCAAATTTTATATCGTTGCTGCTGCAATCTTGATGTTTATATTTAAGCGGTTTACAAGCTATATACCTAACTAGACTATAGAAATACATGATTGATAACCCCTCTTTTAAACGTGTGAATAGTTTGAAATTTCTGAATGCCCGACTCTTAGACGACTTCAAATGCTATACAAAGTTATATAAATATCTACTGAAATTAATTATTTTCATTAAAACATTTACTGGTAATATTATTTTAATGTTTTGATTAATGTTGTGATTGTCTGTAAGTCTTACAGCACTCGAACTGTTCTAAAATATAGGTACATTTTTAAATGTTGGTGATTTTATTAAATAAAATAAAATTAATTGTGTCCAAATACAGAGACGAATTAACAACACGAGATATCATTTTGTTTTAATTAAATCATTTTTAGCAGGTCATTGTCCCACCTAGTAAGAGCCCTTCCAACGCTGCGACTTTCGATACACAGTCGAGACTCCAGAATCTTCCGGCTCGAACGGCCATCTATTCTGCGAGCACTATGTCCTGCCCATTGCCACTTTAGTTTGGCGATTCTTCATGCTATGTCGGTAACCTTGATTCTCCTGTGGATATCTTCATTCCTGATTCGATCGTAACGAAGAATACCTACTCACCAAACGAAAAAAAAATCCCTGATGATTCGCTACCGAAAATTCTGCATAGACCATCTCCTAAGACATCAAAAGATGACATTTTCTGAATACAAATCAGTAGTCGACTATCAACAATTTATATTTTATCGACATGTGGCATATTTGCATTCTTTCTGCACGTGTTTTCTCCGGGGACTGTGAAAAAAAGCACATGTGTGCAAACGTGTATTTTTCCCCACGCATTTATGTTATGGGGTGAAGTGTTTTATTCTGAGAAAGGTTTTTTACACTTAGCTGTGTGATATTCACTTTTAGCTTCGGTCTTTGATATTTAGAGGAATTTTGGATCCGACGATAAATATTTACAACTGGCTGCTGCCAGCGATTACAACCTCGTGATAAAATTCTTTCAAAGGAATGAACTTCTGGAGTAAAAAATATTACGATGCTATTCCAGTACATGGTCTCTCCGTACAACAAGTTTCATTGAATTATGTTTAGCTGTTCGAGCGTGAAAAAGTCACAACCATACACACTTTCTAACTTTCTCCTATATAAAAATAATAATTTATAATAATAATAATAATTTATTCAAATAACGTTTACAAAAAATGAACGTAAAGCCAACAATAATAAGGTTTTTCATACAGTTCAATGCCTAAAAATATACTAAAACTAAAATATTATTAAAGGTGCAAATAATCGTGGTTCGGATATACAATGTTTGTCAGTGGACCACCCGAACTAGGTTAATTTAAACCTGTGTTTCAGGCCATCACTTTACAGTTCATCATATCACTTTTCATATAATACAACTCAAAGAAATTGGTAAAGCTAGAAAAGGGGTAACAGTTTTTTTTCAAGGTGGAAAATCATCCCATGACATCTCCCGCCCTTAGGCCTGTCAGACGTTTATTGACTGAAACCGACTCCTGTTCCTTCTTTATCATCTTTCCAGGGCCCCGAGGTTCTCTTTCGCATCATCCATGGTCTCAACAGGCTTCAACCCTGCTGGGTCCCTACGGTTGCCGACTTCTCGTTGAGGCGAGCGTGGATGTTCCACGCGTGCCTCAAGGAGAGTCAGCAACCGCCGTCACGCGCCGGATACGCACTGTCGACGATTTGAACTCTGTCCGGTCGGTTACCGGACGGTTGGACAGCGAGCTTTAGAAAGGGGGTTACGACGACTATGAATTGCGATCTTTGAGAGTAACGAAATATAGGTATTTACGTTTTTTGTGACATAAACGGCCGTATATTTTTTATTCCTTAACTTAGAAAATTTATTTTTTTTAGCTTGAAGGGGCCGCAGACCTGGTGCCTATATGGTTTTAATTTCAACTCGATACCTCCACGCATTCTCAAGATAAAGAGTGACAGACAGACAGACGGACGGACAACAAAATAACCTATAAGGGTTTGGTTTTTTCCTTTTGAGGTACAGAACCATAAAAAATGAAAAAGCTAACTAGAACGAACAGTTATAATTATGACATTTGTTCCTATTTCTGTTCGCCTTTGCGTGTCAGTTGCTAACTAGGACTAATAACATAATCACAATAGATAAATAGAGCATTTCCTACGACAATACATTCAATGGCTCAATTCTTACAAAGCAATCACAAAACAAATTTATTTAAAGCATACCTCGTTATTTTCAATTTAAACAAAATGGACTCAACACAAATAAACGGCTTTAATTATTGAAATTATGACTAAGGACGTGAAATGTCGACACTCCCTCGAAATGTCGAAGTAAACATTTATAGAGGAAGTATAAAAAAGTTCGCGTGACAGAAATATATTGTTAGTTAATAGAGAATCGAGCGGAAAGGGCGTAATAAACGGAAACTATTATTTTTATAACAGGAGGGTAGGGTTAGTTAGGGTCTATAGGCAAATCAATTTTGGATTGCTGACAACACTATTTGAAGCGACTCATTGTGTACTAAAAAAAAATTACTTTTAATTGCAAATAAATGAACTTTACTTTTTACCGACTTCCCAAAAAGGAGGAGGTACTACGTTCGGCTGTTTGTATGTTTTTTTTTTTTTTTTTTTTGTATGTTTGTTCGTCGAATACTCCGCCAAATGTGGACGGATTTTCAAAATTCTTTTTTTGTTCGAAAGTAGATAGTTCTGAGGTGGTCCCATTATCACCAAATTAGGATCTGATGATGGGATCTTGGAGAAATCGAGGGCAACCTTCAAATTTTATAGGCTCACTTATTGATTTTCGCATATTTTATGAAGTATCTTGTGTATTTGCGTATGGTCGTCACCATCTCAGGTAGCTGGGCTGATGATGGAAGGTACAACTCCTTAACAGTAAGAAGTTACTCGAACAGGCAAGGACTGTTTTAGTAAATTGTTTTGATGTTTGATAGGGCATTTGCCACATTTGGTTTCACGATCATCAAGTCATGACCTGATGCTGCAGTCAGGATAGTCTGCAGAGTACCTAAGTCCTCGACAACAAACAGCAGATATATCGAGTTTAGGCTCATTGAAAACGGCTCGATGTGTGGATAAACGTACTGCTAATAAAGAACACCGAAGAACATAGAGACCTGATGCTGAAGCCAGGAGCATCAAAAAAAGTACAAACCTTGAAATTACAGCACCGTAGTCGTGTTTGGGCTCATTTTAAACAGGACTAAATTTTAAATTCATTGCAATGTTGACATAAATCTGGCCTGATGCTACAGCCGGGATTATCAGCATCTAGTCTAATCACTGATTGAAAGATTTACCTTTCGGCTTCATCATCAGATCAGTTCGATATATCCTTTCCCTCTCCAGCATCTAGTCTAATGACTGTTTGAAAGAAGAGGGGGAGAGGATATATCGAACTGATCTGATGATGTAGCCGAAAGGTAAATTAATGTAATCTAACCGTGTTTGGGATTATTAGAACCGTTATGAGATGCGCTCTGACTATAAGGTATTTAAGTTTGACTGAGGGGTACTTTTTAGTGGTGGTACCATAACTAAAAAGTGTAAAATAAAAAAAACTTTTTACAAAAAAAATATAACCGACTTCAATGATAAAAAACACTGAAAAGTATCAAATAACTCTAATTTTGGAAGTCGGTGTTAAATAACGAAGAGACTAAACTATTATAGAAACACCGACTTCCAAAATTAGAGTTATTTGATACTTTTCAGTGTTTTTTATCATTGAAGTCGGTTATATTTTTTTTTCTATTTTTTTTTTGCCTTTTGGTTTGATTTCCATTGCAAGGTGGCTCATAAAAAATTGTCCGCCATCTTTAAGAATCCGCCATATTGAATTTAGAATGACGTTACTTCATTTGACGAATTTGATAACAATTTCATCTTGAACAGGTCATGTCTGTAAAATTTAAGCTTAATCGGTTAGGGGCAACTGTTTTAAAATTAATTTCTAAAAATAGCCCAAAATACACACGTACAAAGATTCATCATCACATCATTGTTTCAGGCGATAGACGTCCAGTTTTGGACATAGGCCTCAAAAGTTGAAAAAAACATTGCAAAAAAACCGTCAATGACCCACATAACCAACAGTTAGAGGGGCCCATAAATTCTGCCATAATCCGACTGGATACAAGCTGAGTGGGGGAACTAATGGCTCGTCTAAAACACAGCGAAAGTTTTAAATTAGTAGCGAATCTCGGAGATATCGTGCGGAAAATTGATGTGCCTAAGGAAAAAAACGACTCCAAACTATGTACGTCTTGATGGTGAATTTTGTGGGGTTTCACTGACATAAAATTAAGATTTACGTGGTTGCATTTTGATGAGAATGGTCGTTGAACTTAAGAACTGACGAGGGAAGTTAATTATATTTGTGCATTTGGGTCCTTTTTTTGAGGTGGGATTTTTTTTCAGTGACTTCTCCCCCTATAAGATGTATCAAACTTTTACTAGTTAAAACCACACCTGTATTTTTCAGTTATCTTTTGTGTACTAGGAACACATGTTTCCTTTATGGAACTTCTTAGCCGTAGCCGGGCATCGGCTTTGCTGGGCCGCTACGGTTTTGCTAAGCAGCTACGCGCCGTAGACGACTCGGGCTCGTTTCTTAGAGAACGAATACTATTGACTCCTTGGAAGTCCTCTTTTTGAAGTCATAAATTAACTTCTTCCGCTCTTGGTGCAACGACAGAGGAAATATTATTATTAGAACTATTATTAGAATTTTAGGGACTAGAACCACACCATTGTCCCTTGTGATCCAGGGACACGGTAACTCTTTTGAGTAATCCTGAAGCTTAGCAGTTCTTGGGATATCTGGGACTGGAAATTCGATATGAGTCTGAGCAAATATTACTTTTCGAAATATCACTGAACATAACTCTTAGGCCCCTCGCCCACGGCGACTTTTTGTAGCGATGATGTCCATTCGTAAGCGCGCGACAGCATCGCTAGTGTACGTTACCGCAGCTAGAAAGTTAGCGATATGAGTGGAACGTATATACTAACACGCGTTAGTCACATTTGCAAGTGTTATAGAAAAAATGCCATCTCACCTGATAGAAAGCGACGATGCGGTCGACGATGGAACGCGCTATAGTATGAGAGAAATTTGTATTTTTTTAGTATAGAGAGGACCTCTTAGTAAAGATTTGTAGTTTGTGGTTTGTGTTTGTTTGTATTTTGTTTTTAGTTAGTAAGGATTTGTATTTTTCTTTGTAATTAATGAACTCAAAAACGAATGTCAGGTCACACGATTTGCCTTTTTCTCGAAGTTAGACCTACCCTAACTAGACTATCTGGCTCAGGTAGGTCTAGTGTCTACAACTTCCGAGTGTAAAGTCTCCGATCTTGATAGGAGTGGGTGCTATCTGTACTATATGGATATTTACCATGACTTTGCTTTTGTCCATGTTTGTCCAAGAAAAACGAAATGTGAAGATGATTTTATTTAAAAAAAGTTTCTTTTCCACACTATATTATGATGAATACAAATATAAACGAATAACCGAACGAGAATCTAAGGTAAATTAGACTAAAAATACTAAAAAAACATCATCAGATAGCCTGTATAAAGCCTAGCTTCTTATAGAATATTAGTTCCCATCGTTTCAGCTTCCTTATGGGTGCGTCGTTGTCTATCTTCTTACTTTTTTTGTATTTTCTGAAGAACTCTGCATCGACCTGGTAAAATATTATAATATAAACAAATTGTATTATTTTCATTGACATGTATTTAGATCTTAATCTATGATGACCTAGTCACTAACCGAGTTGCAAAAGTTTCACCTTAGGTTTTTTTTGTTTGTAGACTCGTGCTTGACTATTATTAAGCAACGATGTAGTCGGCGGGTTTACCAGAGAGCTATAGCGTGCAGTATTCTAGACGTAAAAAGAAAACACCGAACACGGAATCATCATCATCATCATATCATCCGAAAGACGTCCACTGCTGGACATAGGCCTCCCCCAAGCGTCGCCACAACGACCGGTCCTGTGCGCCACGCATCCATCGGATTCCCGCAACCCTGATCAGGTTGTCGGTCCACCTTGATGGAGGACTTCCAACGCTGCGTCTTCCGGTACGTGATCGCCACTCCAGAACCTTTCGTCCTCATCGACCATCTGTTCTGCGTGCAATGTGCACTGTCCATTGCTACTTAAGTTTGGCGACTCTTCGAGCTACGTCGGCAACCTTGGTTCTCCTGCGGATATCTTCATTTCTGATGCGATCACGCCAGGAAACTCCGAGCATAGCCCTTTTCATCACCCTTTGGGTGACTTTGAGTCTTCTTATAAGGCCCATTGTAAGCGACTACGTTTCACGGAACACGGAATACCAGGTCAAAGTAGACCTATTATTATCGACGTGAACAATAAGGTTGCCAGGCTCAAATTGGATTGGGCGGGTCACTCAAGCTACAACGGTCTCTGTGCGACCGTTCAGTAAGCGACGCCACGCTGTAGGTTCTTACAGAGGGAAAGTGCCGTCGAAGCCGGCCAAGAAAGAGGTGAGAGATGATAATGACGTATAAGGCAGTCCTCATCGTACGCATCATCATCAACTCACCATCACATACCAGTGTATGAGATGACACCGGAGAAGAATATATGGAAGCGCTTGGAGAAGGCCTTTACTTAAGGCCTTATTGGCTAGGAAAAAACTCTTTGATTCAGATTTATTACCATCACCATTTCAAGCTAGCACAGGCCTTTCTTTTTTGCTACCTCGCTTGTTCCATCTTGCAGGCGGAGAAGAATCATTACGTTTCTGGATGTTTGATGAGTTTAAATAAACCAACACATCAAGGGAGTTGTATGAGGTAGTCTATATTATAACCGACATAATTATTCTAAATATAAAAAATCGACATATATTGCAACGACAACATTCTAAATACTAGCTCTTAAATTTTTGTTTACAGATCTTACCTTGACTCTCTGATCAACATTATCCCTGATCCCTGCAACGGGTCCTGCAGTGGAGTCAGTCCGGTTCTTCACCCGGGGGTAGAACAGCCACCTCTTGGAGCCGAAGCCATCGCTCTTGAGGATCTCCTGAATGCGGTCCTGTCGCTTTTTAGTCGCCAAGAATTTTGATGGCTGTTTTCCGCTTTTGCTTGCTGTCAAATAAATTAATATTTTCAAGTAAGAATAATCTTATTGTGCTATCACTATTAAAAACAATAGCAACCGAAATTTCTAATAATGTAGTATGTATAAGCAGTGTAATATTTATTATTGAGAGACTACGGCTACGGCGCATCGTTGCGAAGCTACGGGCAACGAGACATTGCGTGGTCTCGCGGCAGATCGTTGCGTGGCTGTAGGTATCGTATCGCTGCGTAGCTACAGGTAGCGGATCATTTCGTGGCTATAGGCTGCGGATCGTTGCATGGTTACGGGCAGATGAACGTTGCTAGGCCCTTACACTTCAGGCAAACGGTAAAAAGCGGAGAGTAGACGCTTCACCTCGAATAAAAAGTGTCATGTGCCCTATTCCAGGACATGGTCTTCCCGTCTGGCAAATTTTAAATCTGTTTAGATTACTGATCGTTAAGGAGTAACGAGTTAAGATGGAAGGAGTGGAGGGAGGCCTTTGCCCAGGAGTGGGACAGAGCAGGCTAACAAAAAAATAAATAAGGAGTAAAAAACATACACACACAGAAGTACAAACTTTCCTCTTTGTAATTACAGACTTTAAACATCTATCAAAGTAGGTACAATTTATTATATGGATGTTGTCATCCTTCAAATCAAGAAGACACACCAAAATTCTAAAACTAAGGTTCACAAGTAGGTAAAAATCAAGAAGAAGTAATATGAACTTACGAGTAAGATACAACACTCTGAAGGCGTCAAGAAACCCAGGCTCCTTATAGTTTAGTTCACGAGGACGTGTGCCAGCAGATTGACTGCGACTTCGGCTTCGACTTCTAGTGCGAGAACGTGACCGCGATCGTGACCGCGTTCTAGAAGTCGTTCTGGAACGTGACCGCGACTTCGATCGCGTTCTGGATCTAGATATCTTCGATCGTGACTTGGCCTGTAGACTGTTGCTTCGAGAGCGGGAGCGTTTTGAATCTCTGTGTTTCCGCACTCTTTGTTTAGATCTACTCTGTCTGAAATATAAATATAATTAAGAAAATTAACTCAAACGTATAACATAACATAGTGTAATGTTTCCACTTTTTTAATGATATAAGCTGGTGTTTGTCTATGATCCCACCTGATGGTATTTAGTGATGAAAATCGTTGATGGTGAATTGCACTAGTTTATGAAAATAAAAATAAATTTTAATTCGGATAAGTGACATCCATATGGGTTAGTAAACAATACAGAAAAAAATTAAACCTATGTTAGTAAACTTACTACCTATTTATTTATTTTAAAACAAGGTGGTTGTTCATGATACATCTATGAACAAGATCACCTAACAAAGGAGAATCGCACCTCCCTGCTATGGTCTTCAGGATGGAGTTGGAGCTAGCCCTCACTCTGCAGAGCAAAGAGGCAGACTTCTGTCTGACGATGGCGTGGAATCCATCGACATGTGCCTCTGCGAACATATCTGATGCGCTGCAGAAACGGGGCAACCCCATCAACATCCTGAATCCATTATTATCAAGAGCCTAATATTCACCTAAATAAATTATAATCAGACGGAAAAACCACAGCTGGTGGATTGTTCCAGTCCCTCGCTATACGCAGTATAAACAACGAGGCGAAATGTTTAGTCCGGACCCTAGAGGATGTGAGCACACTCGCCGTACGTCAGATTGTCTGATAGTAGAAAGGCGATAGTGGAATCTGTACTCCTAGCCAAGTTACTAATCTGCAATAGTTAACGAGCTTGGAGGAATTAGGCTATGCAAGTCCGTCGCACACTGTCCGAAATACAATTGGTAGTAAACTAACAGGCTAGCAACTAGGCGTCTTTGAATCCTCAACTCGACGAGTGCACCATTGCCATATTCTCATTTACGAAGCAGTTGTCCTCAGTAGACTTGAAGCTTCTACTCCAAAATAAGAAAAAGTAAGTTTTCAAGCAGACTCCATACCTGGTTCTTTCCCGGTCCTCATTTAAAGTTCCAAGCGAGTAATATTCCCCAAAACCATCTCCATGGTCAGGATACTCTGGCTCCGGAGGCCGCATCGACGAGAACGGTGGAGAATATGGGTTAAACCCATAGCCATCCATCGACGGTTAACAGTCCCACAACCACTATGAATACAAAAAAAATCACGAATAATTTTTAGTAATTCTCATTTGGACGCTGTCACTGTCAAATTTTGTTTTCTTTTTTTATGAAGAACTTGCTTGTCTATCATCGCGTCAGCCTGTACATTTGAAGATATTTTTAGGTCGGAAAACATTCGATGATTCTCTAGGGTGAAGCAAAAGGGCGTTCAGACTTTTACTGACTAAAGCCCACTCCTAAGCTCATATTGCTTTGCGTTCCAGACTTTTTCTTTCAGAAGCGAACTCATTGCCTCTATGGTTTTGCTGATATCTTGAGAGGCGCGTGGTACACTACGCGCCATAAATTTGGGCCTGCTCCTTATCACTTGATATCTCCCCCTTAATCCTTAATTTCTAATTACAACACAAACTCACTTGACGCTCCAAAACCCATTAATGTTCAAGTTAAAACTCTTTGAATTTTTAAAATAATCTTTTCCCCAGTCATTAAGCCACAGTACAGCATCAATGCGAAAATCAAACTTGAAAAATTTCTCGAGACGTTATTATCGCGAAGAGTTACGACATTTGCGAGTTTTCGAATCGATTGTAATCGAGTAAAAAAAAGTTCTGAAGTAACTTATCGATTTGGAAAGAAAGAACAATTAATGAAGTAAGATAAATTAGGAATCAATGAATGCTTAATGGTTGCCTCCATTAGAGGGTTTTGAGTTGGTGGAGAGGTTTTTTAAAGAACATTTTAACTACTCCCCTTTAAAGTTTGAGGGAGAACGAAGATATAGAGAGAATGGTTGTGCCATTGTATAATGGTATAGAAACTAAATAATTTTACCAGAATCAGAATGACTTTATTGTAGGTCCATTATTTCCAGCCAAGTAGGCATACAATAATGACTGATTATACTAACATATCAAATATTTAATTGTTCAATCGTTTACGGAATCGTGTAATAAGCTTTAATCTAAATATTCTGAGGGGTTTATGATACAAGATTAATTGACATGACTTGTCGTTTCTAGATTACCTCCTACCGCTGTAGGCGCGGGATGGTAGAGGATGAGCAATGGGTAGCACACCGTCCGCTTGTTCAAGGACTGAACACGAGGAGGTGACAGCGCGTAGATCACGCGCGCCTCAATGAAATGTCAGCAAAACCGTAGAGCCGATGCCCGGTCAAGGAAAATTTATAAAACTGACGCTATATTTCTAGAACGTAAAGAGCAACTGAAGACCACTGGTCTGACACACTCGCCTGCTCCACCCTAGCGCAGGAGAAGTCATAGGATGATTTCACACTTCATAAGAAACAACACAGGAGAAACATAGGTTTTTATTTTTTCGGTGAGTAAAAATCATCCACATGACATCACCCGCCCTTAGGCGGAGCGGGTGATAGTGACAGACTCTTATTGACTAAAAAACCAACCTCGTTCCTTTTTGCCTTTCATACCGGGCCCGAGCCTCCGTTTCGGAACAGACCTTAGCCCAGAAGACTTCGACCAAGCGGGAGAAACATAGGTTACAATTTTGATGGTTTGAGTATTTCCACCCAGCTCTTTGACATTTATAACTCAAGCCACTTCCAGTACCCCTAACTCCTCGCCACAACGAAGGCAGTACACTGTTCTTTAACTCCGCTGCTCACAGCGGTCTATTCTTCACTTACTTTTTAATATTCCACAAGTTTTCAGCTCATTTAGATTTTATAGTAAGTGTACTTTGTTATATTTATGCTGGCCAGCAGACCGGCTTGGCCGTTAGTGGGTTTTTTAAAAGCACCAATAAGTAGAAGTTATTTTTTATGAATTGCAAAAGGCAGGGTTGTTGGTAGTGATGAAGGAATTGAGTCTGCTATTTTAATTTGGTTTGGTTTAAGACCAGCAGCTTATGTCAGTGTCTTTACCTGTATGATATTAGAAAATTGTGTGAAAGGAGACTCAGTAAATGAGTTCAATTTTATTTTAAAAACATCGAAGAACCCACTCTATTTGAGTCTAATAAAATTTGGTCCAAATCAGTCAAACTGTTTAGGAGAAGTTAGGTGACTAACACACGCACAGAAGAAATATAGTATGTATAAAGAGTATTCTTTATTATATAAGTTTCCTTACAAGGGCATCGGTCCATCTTGTAGGAGGACTTCCAATGCTACGTCTTCCGGTACGTGGTCGCCATTCCAGAACCTTTCGGCCAAAACAGCCATCTGTTCTGCGAGTAATGTACCCTGCCCATTGCCACTGAATTTTGGCGATTCTTCGTGCTATGTCGGTAACCTTGGTTCTTCTGCGGATATCCTCATTCTTGATTCGATCACGCAAGGAAACTCCGAGCATAGTCCTTTCCATTGCCCTTTGGGTTGCGGAAATCCGATGGACGCCAGAAGCACAGGACCGTTCATTGTGGCGATATTTGGGGGAGGCCTATGTCCAACAGTGAACGTCTTTCGCCTAAAATGATGATGATGATGATGTTTCCTTAAGGAGGTGGCCGCTCGCGTGAGGGAAGAGACTTCTTCACGACCCAGCCGATACCGGATACCGACCACGATTTCCAGACACCATAGGCGTGGGCCTGCTGAAGGGTAGTACGCCGTCTGGCTCTCCGGTAACCATCCGGACTGACCCCAGTCTTCGACCGCGTGTAGTGTTACACGCGTGCCTCAAGGAGATGTCAGCAAAACCATAGGGACTCAGTAGGGTTTCGACCCTGCTCCTCATGGCATGGACGGCAAACAACGAACAGGTGTAGTTTTTAGACAGTAAAAGTCAGACTCCGCCTTAGATCATCTAATGACTTTTCCCGGAAGTCATTAGATGATTTCCTACCTAAAAGAATGTTTTCTTTGCTTTTAAAATATTTCCTATATAGTACTCTGTACCATCCATTACTCACAATTTACAAAAACCCACAGGACCAGGTTTCCTTACCCCCGCCATGGTCTTAATGGTCTGTATCTCGTAAATTAATTAATGTTTTAGAGCTAGCTTTTCCTTATTTTCATGTTAAAAGTAAACACTTTTAACCCTTTGATTTAAAGGTGTCTATTGCTTGCGACTGGTATTTTGTACGATAGCTATTTTGTCTGAGAACAGAAAAAAGAAAAACGATTATTTGAGATTCGAACAATTCAAATAACAGAATAAAATAATAGTACATTATGATATAAGTGTGTAATGTTAGTGATTACCGTTAAGGCGTTATTTAGACCCGAGCCAAGGCTTAAGCGAGCCGAGAACTACTCACGTGTATCATACGACGTTTTTCAATACACTTGTGAAGAAAATAACTGTAAAACTAGTAAAGTTTGGTGGTGATAAAAATCTGTTTCCATTTTTTTTTTCTTTTCCTCGTGGGGACGACCTGCGCCCGTCCTGATACTATAAATGTAATAAAATTATGACGATGGAGAGATTGAACAATAAGATTTTAACCACATTAAACACTAGTGCGTAATGGTAATCAAAATGTTACAGTTTGGTAACACGTGCCATTATATACCTAAGCGCAGTGTAATAAGAGTCACTTTATGAGCAAGTGTATTGAAAAAAGGTTTAACTAACGCTGCTCTTCCACGTCAAGCTTTTTGTTGGACAGATAATCGGGCCAATTTCGTATATTTGTAACATTGTTCTGTATTTCTGACCGACTTTTTGTAGGACGTGTTCGTTGCACTATAGCTATCAGTGTGTTCTATTTTTCTCCTACAAAAAATCGTTCACAGATTATCGGACGTGAGCGAGCAGCCTAATATATAAACTGAGCAATGGTGGCCGAGTGGTAACGGCCCCGACTTACGAGTTGTAGGTCGCAGGTTGAAACCCAGCCAGGCGCATTACTTTGAGTAATTTATTTCATCACAACTGCTCTCAAAACGGTGAAGGGAAACATCGTGACGAAACTTCAAATCTTTAAATCGAGAGTGAATAGGTTTCTTCTAGGTAAGCGCGTTCCATCGTCGACCGCATCGTCGCTTTCCATCAGGTGAGATAGCGGTCAAGCGCAAACCTATCAATAATAAAAAAAAAAAAACTGGCATGTCCTAAAATCAAAAATTCGAAGAACTGTGTTAATCACCAACCCGCACTAGACCCACGTAGTGGATTTCGGCCCATTCCCTCTCCTAGGCTTGAGTCCCAATCATTTCACGTTAAAAGTAGAGTAAATAATCCATAAACCACATTCGTTCAGTCCTCATTCCACTCTAATTCCACGAAAGCAGTAACAGTTTTAATGAAACGTGAAACTTATTGAAAAACTACCACATTGGTAGGTTTATACAGTATTTTAAAGTAAATAAGCCGCGAAATACCCAACATCGCTCACTCCCAGTCAAAGCTTGGTAGTTTTTTTTTGAGTGGCAGCAAAAAAAAAATTGCAAATCGTACTAATTAACTGAAAATTGTTGGTACCTGTAGGTGTAGCCTACTTTAGTGTTGGTAGGGCTACCAGAAACTTAAAAAAATTTATGTATTTCAACATTTTGTACCACCGAACGAAGTTAGTCTGTCTTGTAATTTATTGAGATTGTAGCGACATCTATGGCGCCACATAAGAACTACGAAGAAAATACGAAATCCTGCATCGCGCAATCTTTCTTAGCGCAATTTGAATATATACGACAGCCGTAAATCAATTATCGGGCAGTTGCCTACCAGACCGTAACACCTGTCTGGTCGGAGGGTCCTCCCTTTTCAAAAGAGGTTTGCGTGAATTTACTCTTTATTCCGCATACCTCCAAAAGATTAAAAATATTAATCAAACTTTACTTGATCTGTAAACGACTAGACAAGAGTTATCTACGATTATCATGTGGTAAATATTTCAAGGAAACATGCCCTTGGGATAAAAATTATCCTATTCCAGGACATAGTCTACCCGTGTACCAAGTTTCACCGAAATTCGTTCAGCCATTTGAGAGTGAAGAAGTAACAAACACACACACTCACAATCTTTCCCCTTTATAATATTAGTGTGATGTGATTACAAACTGTTTCTTAGCATTTTCGGAATATATTTGCAAAACTTTCTTCCTAAATTATGTTTACAATAATAATTTCAGAAATATTTTCAGCTAAGTAAGATTCTTAGTTCCTTTGACAGTTCTCTTTTCAGATATAAACTGAAAATCGATCTACAAAGTATATGGCTAAAACTAACCGTTGGAAAATCAATATATAACCTTTCCCACTCTGGGTGGAGCGGGATTACGTCGCAGACTTTTATTGACTGAAACCACCTGTGTTCCTTCAGTTGCATTTATGGTTCCAGTGCTTCGAACATTCTCACAGCCCTAGCAGGAATCGATAACCACAAGAATTAACTACAAATACTTTAGTTATATTCTTCTTCCTGCCCATATTACTTGGGGTCAGCGCAACACGTTTTTTTTCTTCAATTCTGTCCTGTCACCCGTCAAACTATCACTAACTCCCTTTTCTTTCATATCACTACTCACAAATACTTTCTAGTATACCTTCCTTAATTCATGAATCCCCAAGCGACCACCGGTGGCCGCGCATCTATTGTCTTACTATTGTGTCTCTAATTGACGGTATCTGAAGGGTTAATATTACATGAAAAAACAAAAGAAAACTAAACCCTTTGTGGCTTTCAATATAGTTCAAAACTGGCTATTTTACAAATCGTATTTACAATATTTAATCGTTCAATCATGTTCGAAACGAAAATCAAGCAAAAAATTCCCACAAGAAAAAATAAAACGCACGATTTTAAATTAAAATATTAAAGCTTCAGAACTCATATTCTCAGTAATTTCGCAGATGGCAACCCTAGATTTTTCCTATTTGAATATAATTTGTGTAGTGGTCCACCGCCCAGTCGAAAGTCAACTGTAGTCTCATGTAAACAAGGTTGATTTCTGAATGTTTGTGTATCCATGCTTTACAGTTCTTCATAAGTATTTGGCTGAAATCTGGCGTCATAATATCGCTGGCAGCCACGTGACGTCACTGACACTGACGTCATTTGGAGTGTTGGCTCTGTTTTGATATTTTCCTGCAATATCGCTCAGTTTTCGTAATTTCGCGTTCTGTTGAAACCTAATTTTGTTTGTGGTTTGGCATCGTTTTTGATGACCGGTGAGCGAAGCTGTTTGTGAGCTTTGTGATTATGGATTTGATTTTCTAAAAGCTTATGGCTGTACTAGCTTCTGCCTTTGGCTTGACCCGCTTATATGTTTGCAGACACGACTAGGTACCTAGGGTTCAGGGAATGGCCGAACAAGTTAATTTGGATGTGCAGCTCAACAACTCAAGACTACGTAGGAACTCAAAGATTTGACAAACATAACCAAGGAAATTTGGCCGCAGAATAGCCCCCTCCAATAGCCAACAATTTACATAGTCCTCAAATTCACTATTATTTCTTATAACATGGGTAGCTTTCTTTTTACTTGTTGTACCTAAAAATAACAACAGGGCTCCATTGCTAAGACTCTGCTGTTCGTCTGTCTGTCACCAGGCTGTATCTGAACTGTGATAGCTCGATAGTTAAAATTTTCACAGAAGATGTATTTCTGTTTCCACTATAACAAAAAATACTAAAAGCTGAATAAAATTAAAGTTTCAGTGGGACTCCTATATACTTGGTCAGTTTATTTTTTAATGATATAAGCTAGTGCTTGAGTGCGATCCTACCTAAGGTAAGCAGTGATGCAATCGTTGATTGTGAAAAGCACTAGTTTACTCTTCAGATACCGTCCATCTGTACACATAGAAAATAAGCAACTTTTCCATTTATTCCATATTTATACCTACTTAGTGCCCAAGCCCTAAGAGTTAATGAACTAAGAACCTTTTCACTCTAACCTTGAAAACACCTAAATCCTAATTGGACGGAAAGACTGCAGACTGCAAAAGTTTGAAGAACTCTATGTAATTATAAGTAGCACATTTTTTTTATACATCCCACTAAACCAGGTTTCACTGAAATATCAAAAATTCTCTCAGTAATACTTTGGTTTACCCCTGTAAATTAGTTTCGCTAGTACACGCCCGCGGGTTGTCTTGCATAAAATTTAGATTTCCCCGCCATCTCAAGGGGGCCATATCAAGTTTTTCCGAGATGAAAATGCTTGGATATCTTAAGACGACTTTGTCATATCTAAAGTCTACGACAAGAAAGAAATTTGTTTCATTTTTGGTGTTTGCAAATCCATCCAAAGGTGGTCAGAAAAAAAAATCTCTTTTAGCGATTAGACCGCCTATTATAAGCATAAGCATAACAGTATACTCAGGCCTCCTCTTTCTAAGAGAGAGAATGAGTCATAATCCACCACGCGGGTCCAGTGCGGGTTGGTGAATGTCACGTCTTCGAATTATTGGTTCTAGGGCATGCCGGTTTCGTGACGATGATTTAAATTACATAAAGGAATGCGCGTGGCTGGGTTTAAACCTGCGACCAACAATTCTTAAGTCGGGGCCGTTACCATTCAGCCACCCACTGCTTTAACCATTGTGACACCTTAATTTTAAGTTCCTATTGTAATTTTAATATTGGTGCACAATAACGATTAATTTATTTATATTAAAGAAAGAAAGAAAAGAAAGAAAAATAATTTATTTGGTACAGCACAAGGCCCAAACACAAATAAAAGAACCAAAACCAAAAAATAAAGTGGTTGTGTGCCTCATGGCTGCACCAAAATAGGTCCAGTTCAGCATGATTGCCAGACAACTAGTGCCTAAAAAATAGTACGAAAGGACGGTGGTAAAGGTACGTGATTATTTTTTCGATATAATGTATTTTTTCGATATATTATTTATTCAATTTTTGTGTTTTTTTTTTTGTAATATCCCAGTACTTATAACCATGAAATAATCAATAGAATAATATACAATAACGAATCAATTTTGATTACAACTACAACAGTAAAGTCTCTGTTGTTTTATTTTTTACGGGACTCTGCTTTCCGAAACCCACTTGTAAGCCTCGCAAAATATTTATTTTATGATCACGATCGCAAAAATAAATTCTTATAGATATTATTTTAACAAGATTTCCCTCAACCCTCTTATTGGTTTACACCTCAGCCAATTTCTTTGATATTCCTCTCGTACATAAACTTGATATTGATAACAGTCAAATCGGGATCGATGGCGCCGCATCAAACGATCTTCACGCAGAGGTATTTCTTTGAATTTCGAATGTCATAGTGATGTGGTGATATTGTATCCGCTGTGATAAAGTCAGAAGAATGTTTTTTTTTTTATACTTCATAATTTTTGTACTAGCGCTCATATTAAGTACCTATTTGTCCAAATAATATCGACACTTTTTCGACGACTCTTTGAGGTATTCCTTAGGTTCTTTTTTTACTGGTTGGCTTAACGTCGACCATAACGTTAGTAATAGATAAGTTAGTTCATATCTCCTCCTATGTTTAATGCATGCCGTGGCCGCCTTTAATTAAGGCTACACTATACAATGTAAGAACTTTCAATCTTTAGCATGTATAATGGTGTATGCTTTGTTGGTTGTCCTTAAATAAATTAATTAATTATATCTCCAAGAAACAGCATAGTCTCTTACCCAGCGGTCGTCCTGTAAGCATGTAAGTGACAGCTCTCTTCTATCTCAAAATTAGTATGAAAAAGCCACAAGAGTAATATCTTTGGTGAAAGCAGACTGGTAAAATTTAGAGAATATGTTCAACTTCAACTATGTCAAAGTCAAAATATTTTATTTCACATAGGCCTACATGGGCACTTATAAAACGTCAGAAGCTAGTGCACGGTTCCAAATTGGTCGTTTCCTATGGAGAAGAACCGGCAAGAAACTCCATAGTTACTCTTTTAAAAAAAGTGGTAGGTGTTATAATATGATAGTATGTAAGAACAGTGTATATCAATACCTACTGTACACAAAAGCAAAAAATAAAAAAGTAATTCAAATAAAAAAGTAATTTAAATAGGAAGTAATCTAAAGGTTTGTAAGGTATACAGTGTTCTCATATTCACATTACAAAACGAAAAAGAGGCTATATAAAAAAAAAGCAAGAAAAATATAGATAATTGCAACTATCAATAAATTGTTAACAAACTAGTAAGACTAGTTCAAGAAAAATTAAATACGAGAAGCACAAGATCAATCGACGGTGACACTTAGAGGGAGGGGGGGGGGGGCAGTAGTGGAAGTTTTTAACTGAAATGATGAGAACAGTAAATAAATTAAAATAAAGTCCTTACTAAAATAGGGACTATGCTTTCTTGAAAAGTTGCTAACCTGGAATTTATGAGTTCGAATATTTTCCATAGCGTAAATATAATCATAGCATAAGCATAATCAGCCTTTTAATGTTCCCACTGCTGGGACTCAGGCCGCCTCCCTTTAGGAGAAAGAATGGGCTGCAATCCACCACGCGGGCGCAGTGGGCGGAGGGGCCCAGCTGGGTCGAAGCCTACTGGGGACAGGGTTGTCCGAAAGGGAGCTCGTGTCCCGGTATGAAGGCTGGAAGGAACGGCGCGGGGTTTTTAGTCAGTAAGAGTCTGACACTGTCTCCCGCTGCACCCAAGAGCGGGTTTCGTCAAAGATGATTCTCCCCGTCGACAAAAAAAAAAGGTCTTCAAATTATTATTTTCCACAAACTTTCGGTAAAACGACCCGCATATCATACACAGCGGATAACACAGCACATCACTGGTCCAAAATCGTTTGAATCGAGTGCGAGACCGAACGAAACAGGCAAGATCGACGATTCGACGCTCTTGAAACAGTTCGAGAGCTTTTTTAAAACGAGACGAACCTTCAATGGTACTTAGTACCCCTGTTAGATTCGGTGTCACGCGAAAGGTGCTCGGTGAAAATATTTTTCGCGAAAAAAGGAAAAGTTATCATCTTTTTTTTTCGTTTCGAGAATTCACTGATGTGTACTAGGTTTGCACTTGGATGTTTTGTGAAGTGATGATTATATTTTACTAGCTTTTGCCCGCGGCTTCACCCGCGTATATAAAATAACATAGCCTATGTTACTCAGAAATAAAGCAACTTTATTTTGGTGAAAAAAAATTAGCAATTGGACCAGTACTTTCAGAGATTACCTCATAAACAAAAAAACAAACAAACTTTATCTCTTTATAATATTCCTACTAATATTATTCCTACTAATATTATAAATGCGAAAGTTTGTATGTATGGATGGATGTATGGATGGAAGTATGGATGTTTGTTACTCTTTCACGCAAAAACTACTGAACGGATCTCGATGAAACTTGGTACACGAGTAGACCATATCCCAGAATAACACATAGGATAGTTTTTATCCTGGGATTATGTACGCAGGTGAAGCCGCGGGCAAAAGCTAGTATATAATATATATAATGTATACATATACAAGGTGTAAAGTTAAATGCGCAAAACCTGAAATTAGTTTAATCAGAATAACGAGCAGAATCAATAAACCACGTTATAAAATAGGTTACATTTTTCAAAAAAATCATTATTAAAAACTTCGACCTGTCTATTTATGAATAGGTCAAGCCATCACGTGCGCAAACCCGCTGAAATAGGTAAATAAACACAAATAGTTGTTATCCAATCAAATTTTCTAATACATGGGATAATAAAAGTTCTTATTTCAATGCAGATATACCTTTTTTTTCACATAATTAGGTCAATCGAATTAAAAACCATTTGGGATGTCTGAGGTTTTGCGCATTTAACGTTACACGTTGTATATAAATATAGTATAGATTTTGTAGAAGGACAGAAAAGCAAGAGGTGTGGTGGCATATTCTTTGATATTCAGCATGCATAGCAAGGACAGAGATATAGCAATCTCTGTATTTCACAGTTGACAGCATAATGCATATCGGAATATTGTCTATGTTGTCAAATGGAATGAAGCCATTAGAACATCCTCCTACCTTCCATTGTTGCATACAAATTGGAGCCTAAACACTATTCCTAGACTAGAAACCACATGCTTAAGAGGCTCCTTTTCCACTCGCCTATCGTCAACTTCGAACTTTCGTATAAACGTTTTTTGCTTCATCTAACGCAATCCAAGGCGATGTTTGATGAAGACGCAACGCGAAAAAAGAGAGATACTCGTAACGCTTGAAAACTCGGTTGACATTTGGTAATTCCTTGATTTACTCGAAAATTTCACAAAACTTGTAAAATACGTGTTTTTTTAACCCTTAAATGTTTTTGAAAAAAAATTGTAATCAATCAAATCTTGATTAAAATTAGCATGGATGAAGTTCATGCAAATAGCAGATTTTCAGAGGCCTTTACTGGATTAGTCTTACACAAATTTAAAATTGATTTCAATAGAAGCATAGATAGTAATCACATAAAATCTATATTTCCAAAATATCTTATGAAACTCGTGTATCCAGCCTTTGAACAATTCAAACTTCGAACGCGAAATCCCTTTATGAAAAGTGTTCGATATTTGAAACTGTCGAGTGGCCAGTAACACACGAAATCAAGCCGTTCCAAATTCGCAAAATTCCTTCGCGAAAGTATTCGCAACTCGAAAGCGCAGAGTACCCGGTAAGCTCAGCAACTTGCCACTTAGCCACACTCAAGCGCGCACTCCCTAATGACGCGACTCGCATTGTACCAACTTTTTCATCCGGACTTGCATGAATATGGACTCGGACGCCTTTGTGAGCGTCCCTCTTTCCTCGCAAATCTGCCAACTTAACCGCACACTACGAAAACTGTCACACATTCTAATTTAGACTCTGTTGCTATTCGTTAAGGTTCTCGCCTCTTTGAAGATGTTGTAATTAAAAGTTTGTTAGTAAGGTTTTTTTTTTTATTTATGTTTTACGTTATTTTTACACGAGCCTCGTCCTTTCAGTGAGGTCCATTCACGCTTCGGAGTATATAAAGAATCTGGTTCTAATTGAATCTTCATTACTGCTCGAAAAGATTTTTTTTTCTATTTCGTTTTTCGGATTTAGAATTTGGGTTAGTGTATTTTTTTTTTTTTGTTTTGATTTTTGTTCGTGTAATTTATTAAGGTTTTTTTTGTTGCTTTTCCTGTTGAAGTCTTTTGAGATGAATAAGATCAAAGTGTAAACTAGTCATTGTTGCTAATCTGTGGCTTTGTTCCATTTGAGACTATTAGTTTCAATATACCTGAAGGATGTTTGTTGGGTATGTGTCTCTTAGATAACAGTAACGTTTGAGGAATAATGGGATTACTTTAGGCCCGGATGAGAAATGATCGATTGAAGTTGGAACTTGTCAAACTATACTTTACCATAATATGACTTTTTTTTGCTGGTGGGAAAATCATCTGATGACATCTCCACACGCACCCTTAGGCGGAGCGGGAGACAGTTTCATCGTTGCCAACTTCAAGCAGTCAAATTTAGTTTCCTCCATACATAAACCTAAACAAGTAATCTTGTAGTTGGCGCCTTTAATTATCAAGTCAACTAACACTACTTATATACGAGATGTATCGTATACGAGATATATGTCCTGCCCACTGCCACTTCAGTATGGCGATTCTTCGGGCTATGTATTGACATGGAGAACCGTGGTTACCGATACTGGACCTTGGTTCTCCTGTGGAAACATTCCAAAATATATTGGTTAGTTATATCAAGTGGACATTTGTTTTTTATTCATTCATTGAATGACTTTTACTGGCTAAAACCCACTTTAAATTCTTTCGTTCCCTTTCATACCAGGGCCGGGTTTTCCTTCCAGAAGCGAACCCGTGGCCCCGATTTTTAGATAGACTTTTTGAATAGATAGGTATGCAATAAATATCCTTACCACAAAATAATGACCAACTATGATCGCAATTATTTAGAAGCCAAAAAAGTCTTGGGATTAGAGAGTTAGACACAGAAATAGTTTTTCGGAATGGGAGATTAGCAGATTTCCACATTAATTTCCATTTAAAAAATAAAACCGTTTTATGCAAACCGAACCATATGATACAACTAGTGTAGTTATCGCAAAAGTCCCATATATCATGCGTTACTCAGGTGATTCTGAAACAGCGAGGTAATATGTTTTAAGTGTATTATTACGTGGTAGGTATCACCTGAGGCTTTTGTATGAGAGTTTTATATTATATAGCCAGTTCTTAGAACAGGTACAGTCAACAGAGGGGATAGTTTTAATGGAAATTGATGGTTTGATATAAATAAATTTTAAATTATAATTAAACTAGCTGCTCCCAGCGGCTTCGCCCGCGTGATAGCAGAAAATTATCCCAAGGGAATAAACTTCCGGGATAAAAAGTATCCTATGTCCTATTCCAGGACATGGTCTATCCGTGTACCAAGTTTCATCAGAATCACTTTTGCCATTTAGGCGTGAAGACGTAACAAATAAACAAACAAACAAACTCACTTTCGCTTTTATAATATTAGTAAGGATTCATAGTAAACTTGCGTTTGTTCACCATGATTTTTTGTCAAAAAAGCCGTAAAATCATTTAAAGGTGGAAAAAATCAAAATTGTAAGTTAACAAAAAAAGAGACTTCTGTTTATGTCGCTAAAAACGTACATTGAGTAACTCTCAAGGAAATCAAAATTCCTAGGGGCCTGTTGACCCAGAATCCTGAAATTTGCCTTAAAGCAAGATCTTATAGCAGATGTATAGGAATAAATTTGAAAACTGTAAATTAGTTGGTAGATAAGGCTTATTATTCGCTTAAGTAGTATTTCAATGACAAAATGTAAGCAAATTAAAATAAATAATTAAATAGTAATAACTCAAACATGTACATATATATATTATGATGTATTTAATTTGGAATTTATATAAATTGACTTTTAATTTGTTATAACCATTTTTTATTCTCTATTTTGATTGACTTTTATGAATGTATTATTATTTTAATGACATGGACATAATACCATAATTGACAATTTTATTATACATTTGCATGCAAAAACAAGCTGAATATGGTGAAACTGTACCTGTGCTAACATCTTTGTAAACCCATATTATGCAAATAAAATGATTGATTGATTGATTGATTACGTAACTTTTTTTTAGCGATTAGGAAAATCTTCCCAGATGCCATTCCGGAATTGATTTATTTACATGGGTAATTTTTTACGGAACGCACTTGCCCAGTTTTTTTTTTTAATTGAGTTTGATTCACCTATATGCTTTAGTGTTAACTAGACCAACTTGTATAATATCTCGCCATAGCAAGATGCCCCTTCTAAATCTGTCACGTTTACCCCATGATGTTCGTCCCCTTGTTAGTCAACCCTATTATAAACACCATGATATATCATTAGCCGAAAACCTCACAGATCGTAACTCAGCTTACCTACGCTTGGGTTGATTGTGTAATTAGAAACTGCTACTGGTTGCTCTAACGTTTCATATTTGGTCCTCAACCAATTTCTATGAAGGTAGGTAGGTATTAGTAAGTATGTGAAAGAGCTATTAGCGAGCCAAAATTTTACAGGATTTCCAATCGGTCAAAGCCTACTGGGGCCATGGTTATCCGAAAGGACCTCGAGCCCCGGTATGAAGGCTAGAAGAACAGGGTATGTTTTTAGTCTGAAACTATCTCCCGCTCCACCCAAGAGCGGGGGTTGTCATTGGATGATTAGCCCACCGAAAAAAAAAGTATTGAACAAAAAGCTATATTTATCCTCTTTACAGCTTAGCATCTTTATAAGCCTTTTTTTTACTAAAAATACAAATATTTAAAAAAATGTGATTTATTAATTTTTTTTTTCTTTTAACAATGTATGTACACACATGATAATAAATGAAAAGAAGAAGGAAACAGAAAAATAGTACAAAGGTTATGCTTAAATATAACTTAAACATAAATAATATTTCCCTCTCTCTTGCTCAATTTCTTGCAGACTAACTACACTCATCATCATCATCATTTCAACCAATACACGTCCACTGTTGGACATAGGCCCCAAGCGTTGCCACAACGAACGTTCCTGTGCGTCTCGCATCTATCGGTTTCCCGCAATCTTCACCAGGTCATCAGTCCACCTTGTTGGAGGCCTTCTTGTCCTGCTGCGTCTTCCGGTATGCGGTCGCCACACCAGAACCGTTCGGTCCCAACGGCCATCTGTTCTGCGAGCAATGTGCCCTGCACATTAACTACACTCAATTAAAATGAATTTGAATAAAAAAAATATACCTATATTTTGTCTCCACTGCGATCGTCGTACAACCGCCATACAACCACCTCTCACAACAGTTCACGCATAGCTCCCCAGATTTGAATACCGACCAATATGTTTGTTGGTACACACAATGATGACGTCACAACCCGCGTCACACTAACAAGCCTCCGTGATGCGACAAATTGTAAACGTCTTTTATCTAAACCGCCATTTTACATATACTACATCTACGAAAAACTTGTACAAAAATGAACCTTACTCGCTTGTGATAAGGTTCACAAGATTTTCGTAAGACAGTATATGCAAGGTTGGTTGAGAGTATTTTGTTGTTTGACATAGGATGGAGTCACGAATCTGAACAAATAGCAAGGGTTTATGGTATTTGCTTAATGTGTAAGGATTGATATCTGGATGTATATTTCGTGTATTTTATTTTCATGTGTGATTGTAAAAGATTTAACGTTTTGTTTGCCATATGAAATGAGATGCTGAACTGTTCTAAAACCCAGCTGTGTCCTTCAGTTGCACTCTGTATCCAGAACCATAGTTATTTTAAATGTAATTTTCCACAACTATCACACAACGCCGTTTAGTACCAAGCTAAGCAGAGCTTGTGTTATCGGTACTAGACGACTGATAAACATATATGAACAAACAACAACAACACACAACATAACATTAACATAACATTATGTATTTGACTTGTAA
Source organism: Mythimna lalbum (assembly GCA_949319445.1). Classification (NCBI taxonomy): domain Eukaryota; kingdom Metazoa; phylum Arthropoda; class Insecta; order Lepidoptera; family Noctuidae; genus Mythimna; species Mythimna lalbum. Next base: position 21,886,171 of record OX439349.1, read on the forward strand.
GAATCCCTTACCAATAAACTACTATGACTATAACTATTATAGATAAATGACACCCAGACACAGAACAAATGATCATGATCATCACATAAACATTTGCCCTGGGTGGGAACCGAACCCACGACCTCCGGCATAGCAGTCAGGACCACTAACCACTAGACCAACAGGTCAGTTACTCTTTCAGGAGTTCCCCGTGGCGGTAGGATATCACCCTCGCCCTACATATTTTTAAAAATTACTTCTTTAAATGTAACATTTAAAAATTTCGTGTATTTGTTATCAGTTTTCTCCGTAACGGCTTGATCGATAGGTCTGAGAATGAAGAGGTCGTAGGCTATTTTTCGCAGTCCTTATCTGGGGGAGATAGTGTCAGACTTTTACTGACTAAAAACCCACCCCGTTCCTTCTAGCCTCTTCGTACCGGGGCTCGAGCTTCCTTTCGGATAACCCTGTCCCCAGTATTCTTCGACCCAGCTGGCCCCCTTCTGCTGCTGACAACTCCTTGAGGCGCGCGGGAACAGTGCGCGCCGTCGATGACTTGGGCTCGGTCTGGACAGTTACCGGACATTTGCTAGCATTACTGCTTCGCAGAAGTAGTCGACCGCCTGCCATTCCTCCTCGCTCCGGACCATGGCCTCGACCAAAGCCCGTCGCGAGAGTTCTCCGCCGCCGATCCCTTTCAAGTACAAGTAAAAATTAACTTAGTGGTGGTCAGGCGGAAGTGTCTTTTATGGTACCTAACGAACCTGTAAGATAATTTAAAACAAATAAATACAATTAATTTCTATCAGACTAACCTAATTTTAGAGTATTTACTAATGAGACCTTATATAAATAAAAGATTCGATCCATTTCCATGTCTTCATGCATATTGCGTGCTTACTTATTAATTAAGGGTGCTCAAGTACATCAAAAGCAATTATTTCTGACACGGACATCGGACTAGGACACGCAATGGGATTTCTAATTATTTTACTGTTTTTCTATATTATAATAAGATTAATAACATTTTTTTTACTAGCCGTTACTGTCCCATTGCTGGGCAAAAGCCTCCAACACGTCCTTCCAAACTTTCTTCTTCTGTGCCGTCTTGAACCAGTAACGGCTAGTAAATAATAATAATAATAACATGCAGATTGATAGAAAGAAAATAGGGTTTAAGATTAAATTCAAATTCTTTTTATTTTACATAGGCTTACATGGGCACTATAAAACGTCAGAAGCTAGTACGCGGTTCCATATACCCGGCAAGAAACTACATAAAAGACGAAAAATATAATAAAATAAATTTAAACTAAAAGACTCTTTAAAGAAAAATGTTTTTACAATATTATCAAGTATATGAAGACAGCGTGTACCAGTCATTTTTGTACCCAAAAATACGATAAAATAATATTAATAAAAAAGTGGGTCAAAATAGAAACTAATTTTAGAATTCGTGGAGACTAGTATTCTCATATTTATACTATAAAAAAAGAGGCTATATAAAAATAATAATAAATCTATCATCAATGAAGTTAAGGAGATTGAATGTAAGTCTAAATAATATAAAAATATTGTAAAAGAAATGTAAAAAAAATTAAGTTATTAATTAGAAATAATTAGATTATTTGATAATATTATTTATATCATGAAGCTAATTATTATATTTTGTTTTTTTTTTCGATACGCTAGCCCAGAGTTTCTCAAACTTATGACCCCTATGTTGCCCTGTTAGAGTTCCTAAACAACTGCGAATCTCTAAGCCCCGAGGGGACTTACATGTTCGGTCCTAAAAAAGAAATAAGTAAAGATTTTTATTTTTATAACAGGTAATACAGGCATGTTCTACATGGGTATGGCAATAGTACATTGTTACCGTTTAGCGTAACGAGGTCGCCAATTCACGGGACTAAATAAGTTGCTTTCACCCCGAGGTAGACACTGTGCTTTTTATTAGCACTTCTTAGCCTCTTCTGCTGAGACGCATATGACAGGCCATTATCGTGACACTTGGGTTAGGCCTATGTCCAACAAAGAAGGTCTTTTGGCTGAAATGTTGATGATGAATATCAATGTGGAACAACATCAACAATTGGTAGATTTCTGTATTTGGTTTTATCATGACTAAGTGTGAAAACAAACTCTCAAAATAAGCGCCATTGCTCCATAATGCGTGTCGCATACGCTTGTCAGTCATCCGACCACCTTTAAATAATCTTGTCGCGGATCCCATACTATCAAATACCAAACCCCTGGGGGTTCGCGTACCCTCTGAAAAACCCTGTCTAGTGTATTTTATAACCGCAACTAAATAATGCTGCGATTTTGTTAAAGAGTGATTCTATGAAGCAGAGGGAAATAATATGTCTCATTCATCTGGCCTAGTTTTTGTATTATCTAATTGTAATAAACCAATACGCGCAAATGAGTGCCTTTGATATAAATATGTTATTTTTATCTTATTTTGTTGTATTTTAGTGTGTTATTGTATTAAGTTTTAATTAAATTTAAATCAACTCTGACCGGATTCCAAACCGCAGGAGCCGGCGACGCAGTAGGCTCAGAAGGAGATGGCGTGACGATCTGGACTCCTACCTTATAGTATAGTCAAATTAGGTCATTTTTTAATAAAGATTGGATTAAATTCTCTGGAGAGGAAAAAACGTTTCTGATGGTTTTGTAGGAATGAAAAATGGTGTATAAAAAATAAAAATCATTTTGCACCCCTACGGAAGGGGGTGAAAACTGTTAATTGGTTATAATTAACCAGAGAATACAGTTGGGCTCAGCGTAATTTTTTATATGGTATATTACACATCAATCTACATTATTACATTTTATTTATTTTAATCGGACCAAAGCAGCGTTAGAAAAAAAATAAAAACAATAAAAATGTTATTTTTGGTCATTGCGGCTTTAGGGAAAATAGTGTAGTTTTGTAAACTGAGGAAAGGATTTATACATTTTGACCTAATACATGATTGGTTTTGCACCCTAGTGCGACGTACGGAAATTAGTTTTTCACGATTTTTGGCTGTTGTACTTCGGGGGAAATTAGTGTAGTTTTGAAAATCATCACAATCATATTCATTTGGTTTCCTTTATATTTGCACCCTATAAAAAATTTGAATTTTTATAGGGAACATTAATTTTTCTAGTATTGTAGTAATTGTCAAAGAGCTACTACGCCATGGAAGTGACAAGCGCGCGACACGGAATAATAAACTGACAAGAAGAGATAAGCGTCGTCATCACGTATGCGCGTTGTGGGATGTGTTGACGAGTACTCACTGATTGTGAATGCTCTGTTAGTAAGTTTTAGTAAAGAAACCTAAAGTTTTTTTTTTATAATACAAAAAAAGAAAAAAAGGTGTCAGTGTCTTCCAAGCATGTACTTTATTTATTTCAAATAGGTACTGAAATTAATTATATTTCGATTGTCTTTGGAGCTATGTGGGAGCTATAGACCGTATGACTGTGCTGATTATTCTACGTCATCAAGTAAGGTAGATATAAAACATTTTACCTACTTTATAGAAAAAAATGTGGAGTAAAATCTCAATAAAATATATGAAAATTACTATCGGCTCCATCTCCACTGCTTCAAGAGTCAGATCGATAGAGAAAATAAGATACGCAATACATGGACAGGATGGGAAGAAAGGGGCATTGTAACGGTGCGTCAGAAGATCTGGCGAATGGCTTGCGAGCGGCGCACTGCGAACTGCGTGCGTGCATTTCATGTTCGTACGAAAATACACAAAATAAATCTAGGGTTTATCAACTACTTACTAGGTAAACCCGAGGTTTCACCCGCGTTTTTAATTACTGCCGCTCAGAAAGTCGATGTCTGTTTATTGGGATTTATAATGCTATTATCGAAGCAATCCATGTATTTACGAAAAAGTATCTGTTTTTTTATGAAAGAACACCTAATGACTTTTACCACTCTAGGGTGGAGCAAGAAGGTGTGTCAGACTTGTGTGGACCAGGACCACAGGTTTCCTTTTCAGGAATACCCCGCGGCCCTAACGGGCATCGGCCTTGCTAGGCCCCTACTGTTTTGCAGACATCCCTTTGAGGCATGCGTCCGAAATCTTCACGCGCATTTGATGACTCTGGCTTGGTCCTTAAGTGACTAGCGGACGGTGTGATACCCATAGTTCGTTGTCCGCGACACTGTGCTACTGTGGCCAGAAATTATCCAACGACTCTTAAATTCCGGGGCGTCTCCTGGCAGCTGCTAAAGTGTAATGTCCGGTTGCGGCCATCTTCTACGCCAGTATTACTGCTTCCAGGCTGAGGTGACCGCATCCCATTTTCTCTGGCCCCGGACCATGGCCTGAACCAGGGCACGGCGTGCGAGATCGCCGCCGCCGAATGCTTCCACAAGGACACGACGGTGTTCCACCCAAGCTCGGCACACAGTCCGCACAATGGTTACATTAATGGTTCATGGCTGCATGGATACCTGGGCGTTTCTTCTTGCCAAATTAGAAACAGTTACCTCCCGAAACACCTATGACCGTCGAGGGCCTGTGTAAAGTGGAAAACGTGAACGCCCGACGCCTCTGTAGCCAGGTTTCAGACTCCTCACAAAACCGTGACAGTAAGTGCATTCTGCCGAGATTGTGGTACCCAGCGTACTCAGGGCTAGGTTGCGACAGTCGCTGTCCCTATATTGACATGAGATTCTTCAGGAGCTCTGTCCACAGTGCACGATTTGTCCCGACGTTACAACCCCACGCACCATTTGTAGTTACGCACTCGCACGTAACGACTATACCACAGATCCAGAAACAGCTAGCAGGTCATCCTGGATAACTACGTCATGTTCATCACGCAGAATGCCAGAAACTTGGTCTACGAGCTACACTTCGCTAAATACACTGGGCAACTCAACAATGGGAAGCGCAGTGAATTATTGCAAGCGTACGAGTCGGTCACGCTAGAACTCGACAAATTGCCTTGTGTTACCCGTAATGGAATAAACAACAGAGAATTTGTTGTATCAAATCCCGATCCTTCTAAAACTATTTTAATGCTAATGGCTTCACCAACCACCGTGATGAGATCGTCACTTTCCTCGACCATCAGCAAGATATCCTCCTGGAGACAATTACAACAACAAGAAAACAAGACATCATCCAGGAAACATTCCTCAAATCCCACCGCAAAGATCTTAAAATTGCCAACTATCGCGTAACTCACAGTGATAGGACTCACTGTCACGGTGGTGGCATCCTCCTTTACTACAGAAAGGAACTGTACTGTATTATTCTAGCTCCACCCGCACCACTATCTCTCCATGAATACTTGGCTTGTCGAGTAGGCATGACTGGTCTTCAGTCGATCACTGTCATCTCCGCCTACTACCCGCCATCCTCTTTCTCGCCTCATATGCCAGACAATTCGCTCTCACCAGCGTACTCACTGCCCTCATTGGCTTGAGTAACTCCATTATATTAGCGGGCTAACAGCAAGACAACCAACCCTAGAGGAAGGAATAAAGCTTGACTGTGCTGCGTTCCGCTCGCTGGAACAAGACGCTCAGTCATACATACCCATATCACTTTCTGGCAACTTCATAATTATAAGGTTACGTACTATTGAAAAGTCCTCTGTACTTACCTCCCCGCCCCGATAAGAGTGTCGCTTTCAAAGCCTCTTTTTAGCAAAGGTGAGACAGTATTTCACGCTGGAACAGCTGCTCAATCTCTATCAAGCGCAAGTTCGATAGTGTATGGAATACTGCTCTCATCTTTGGAATGGGTCTCCCAAATACCAGCTTGATGCACTAGAGTCGATTGAGAAGCAATCCAAGAACACACACAAGGCAATGATACACTTGTCAAGTCAAAATTCCAAAGGCATCATCGTCATCAAGAGCATCGATGTCGAGTTGCTATCCTGTCGGTTTTCTATCGTTTACATTTTGGAGACTGTATTGTGTATTGCAATTGCACAATTTACTTAAATCCGCCAAGTCGGCGCGGGCGTTGCGCTACTGGTACATGGCGGCCATCCCACCCATACGTACAAAGCGTTTTAGGAACACATGCGTACATCTAAGGATTGGAATCTCTGCCGGAGTCTGTGTTCCCTGATACCTACAAATTAGGGGTCTTTAAGCCAAGAGTGAATGGTTGCTTCTAGGCAAGCGTGCTCCATTGTCGGCCACATCTTCGCTTTCCATCAGGTAAGGTAGTGGTCAAACGCTAGCCTATCCATAATAAAAAAAAAGAATTAGTAAGTAATTTAATAATATCCTAAACTAATAAATTGTCTTTACTAAGAATGTGTCCAATAACACTTTCAACGACTCTGAAAAAGCGGAATGAGTAGCCGACAGCCTTGAATCCCAATGTTCGCCCAGCTAGTAGCCCAGCAACTAGTAGACTTAGCCCACATCGACATGATGGACGCTGAAGTAGAACGTACTCGCTGTTCGACCGTCCGGCAACTGTCCGGACCGAGCCCAAGACGTCGACGGCGCGCACTGTTCCCGCGCGCCTCAAGGAGTTGTCAGCAACAGGAGGGGCCCAGCTGGGTCGAGGCCTACTGGGGCCAGGGTTATCCGAAAGAAAACTCGAGCCCCGGTATGAGGAAGCTAGAAGGAACGGCCAACCCGTTTTTAGTCAGTAAGAGTCTGACACTACCTCCCGCTCCACCCAAGAGCGGAGGCTGTCATAAGATGATTTTAGCCCACCGTAAAAAAAAAGTATAACGTAGAAAATAGTCGCTTAGTTTGTTAGATAATATCCTGGCTCTGAACACTCAAATTTTGTTTCATTTTCTGTAATAATCGTCAAGTACCTATTAAGTATTTTTTGGACACAAAGAAATAAATTATTTATCTCTGAAAAAGAATATAGATTATATTGATATATTTAAAAATATCGATATATCGACAGTCCGTTAATTTAAAAAATATCAACAGTCCGAATCTAAGCGCATACAATTTGCACGCTTTTTTTTTTTTTTTTTTTTTGTCGACGGGGAAAATCATCTTTGACGAAACCCGCTCTTGGGTGGAGCGGGAGACAGTGTCAGACTCTTACTGACTAAAAACCCCGCGCCGTTCCTTCTAGCCTTCATACCGGGGCGCGAGCTCCCTTTCGGACAACCCTGTCCCCAGTAGGCTTCGACCCAGCTGGGCCCCTCCTGTTGCTGACAACTCCTTGAGGCGCGCGGGAACAGTGCGTGCCGTCGACGTCTTGGACTCGGTCCATTACCGGACGATCGGACAGCGAGCTACCCATGGCTCGCCGTCCGCGAGCCCGCGTCTACGGTGGCCGGAAATCGGGATCGGAATCCCGGCGACGGCGGCGAGGGCGCCGTTGCCTGATGCGGTCGGCCTCCTCCTTTGCTAGCATTACTGCTTCGCAGAAGGAGGCGACCGCCTGCCATTCCTCCTCGCTCCGGATCATGGCTTCGACCAGGGCCCGACGCGAGAGGTCTCCGCCGCCGATCGCCCCCACGAGGGCACGGCGATGCTCCGCCCAGGCAGGGCACACCTCGACGGTGTGCTCCACCGTGTCCTCCGGGCGTTGCGCACAGTGGCGACACCCGGGCGTCTCTTCCGCTTGAATCCGATGCAGGAACCTCCCGAACTTGCCATGTCCGGTGAGGACCTGCGTCATGCGGAAGGTAAGGACGCCGTGAGGTCTTTCCAGCCACGCCTCAAAGAGGGGACTTACCGCCATAATCGTGGCGTGCCCAGCACTGGGTTGCGATAGCCGTTGACGCCATTTCACCATGAGATCCCGCCGGAGCTCTGTCCGCCATGCCTTGACATGTTGCGGCAGTGGACTTTCACCCCGGCGTTGCATCTCCACGCGCATGTCGTGCATGTGTGCAAGGACTGTTGCCTCCAGATCCCACGGTGGTAGGCCAGCCAGACAATTTGCACGCTAACTTGCTGAGCCCCGCCGCCGCCCGCGCCGCTGCTTCGACCCCGCGTTCGCCCTGCGAACGTCACGTGGCGCAGTATTGTATCCACGTTAAATCTACATAAACTTCCAGTTATATATTTCTTATTTTTATTAAGTGCAAATGTAGAATATTTAGAATACATCATATATAAAAAAATCCATGACTACACTAATTAGCCCCGAAGTACAATTTACAAATATTTTAAAATACTGGTTTCCCTGGGGTGCAAAAGGGTGCAATTATAACTGGGTGTTTATGATACTTTAAAAAGCTTATTATGAGTTTGCACCAACAGGCAAAATTTCCCTTGAGCCGCAAATTAAAAATAATGATTTATTAGTGTTTCATACACCTCACACTTTTTTCGCGAAAAGTAATTATACACCAAAGGTGTATCTACAGATATCTAAACTTACCACAACTAGTTACTAATGAAATTTCAAAATTTTGGGCCTTTAATGTTAATACCTAATATTAAACGATGTTCCGTACACAACAGGAATGGTGCAAACTCAGAGATGACTTATATTCATGTCTTCTAATGATTCCACAAAAAATTACAACTACACGAATTAAGTCCAATCTTTTTGCTAATTTGACTAGACTATTAAGGATTGGCCAGAAATGGCTAAGGACAGAAAAGAGTGGAATAACGGAAAAGAGGCCATTGCCCTGCAGTGGGACACAACGGGCTCATAATAATAATAATTTCATTCAATCATTTATCATAATTCTAGACATTAATGTATTTTTATAATGTAATGTAATTATCAATTCCCATTTTTATTTCTTGAGCTGTGTTTTTGTTACTGACATAATTTATTATTTTTCTCTTTGACATTTTATACAACAATAATAATTAACTAATCTTATGTGTTTTAAAATCAAATTATTTGTGTTAAAGTTGTGGTTACCTCTAAGTGTTGCAGCACTTCAAAATTTTTATAAAATGGCCTATAAATTCCCAGTGCATGTAATGTTGGCGATCTTAATAATAATAAATAAATAAATGTTTAATGACCGGAAAAAACTAATTTGCAAATAGAAATATCTAATTGTAAAAAAAATGGGCCAGCCCACACGAATGAGTCGTATCCCCTCGGTTTCATAGATTCACCCTAAAGCGGTCATTTTGGTGTTAATTATGTTAAAACATAGACTTTGTTTTTGTCTTTTTACTATCCTAATTTACTCATTACCTCAAATTAATTAACCTAGCAGTTCTGTCCAATATTCCTTATGTAAAACCAAAAAATATATATAGGTACAGAAGTCAATCTACATAAATGTGCGTTCGAGGAACGCACACATAGACACCGCTCACGGATACGATATCTCGGAGCACCTCGGCCCACTCGTCGAACAGTTCCGGCTCAAACGCTCATTAGTGTGCGCCCACCGAGCGTAGGTATAAAAAGTGAAGTACATACATGAAATTGTCTTCTGTACCTTTTTTTATGATGGGTTACCTATTGTCTTCTGTACCTATCTATTTTGTGGTAAAACCCTCCAGATTATTCATAACAAGCTTCATCCCTATAATTACTTTGTATCTTTTCTTCCAAAATTAACTTGGCATTCACGCCATAATTATCGCCTAACGAAACAATTGTTAGCAATAACAATAAATTAATTGTTAATACGATTAATCATTACAACAATGATGTAATTTATATTAATTAAGCAAACAGTGGGAGTAGAGCGACCAAGTTGATGGGAATTATTGAGATTATCCCGGATTATTAATGTTGATAAATAATAAAGTATTCATCATGATAGAAGTCAAGAGGGGAAGAAGGCCTACAATCCATGGATACGTAGCTTCATAGATGCGTATTCGTCATTATACGCTTGGTGTACGCCAGCGTGACGTTTACATACAAAACTATGAAACTCTGTTGACGAAGCAGCAACGTCATGACATTGTGTCATCGCTGCTTTATCGTCGATACAATTTCATCATCTTCAATTTGAGGTTCTACATACGTAGCCAGAGAACAAAAAATACCCGTAAAAAAAAGAAAGAAACCTAGATAAGAGACCTTGATATTTTTTTCAAGCAAAAACTGTGCACTATACTAGATACAATATGGAAAACTCCGAGTACAAAAATGACATACTGTGCAGTAGAAGACCGATAAAAAATAAAAAATAAATTACATCAATTTGAACTCTTACAAATCCATTTTTCAGTAAAAAAAAAAAACTCAAAACCTCTCCACTCCGAGAAGTCACCTAAATCCCAAACACACTAATCTGAAACTTGGTCACAGTACCAACGATGATGGATAGCTACATTTGCTGCCCGAAGGTCCGGGTCCACGATAAATCATAACGGATCCGACTCGAAGGGCTGCCCGCCCCGACAACCGTAAAAAAGTAATTCCTTCATCACGCCATTTTTCCCGCTTTTTTCTTTAGCGAGTTTAACTAAGAATTAATTAACGAAAAGCTACAGGTTCACTGGCAGATATTTTTGGCAGTAAAATAAATGGTTTAATTTCCAATGTCGTGGTCTTTGGATTATGTTATTTCTTTTTAAGAGCGACTAACCCGAGACACATTTTGATTTTTATACAAACGCTCTTACGTGATTGTGATGTTATCATAGCATAGCATAGTCGGCCTTATAATGTTCCCACTGCTGGGACTCAGGCCTCCTCTCTAGGAGAGGAAATGGACCGTAATCCACCACGCTGGCCCAGTGCGGGTTGGTGGATGTCACTTGTCTTCGAATTTTGTGGTTCTAGGACATGCCGGTTTCCTCACGATGTTTTCCTTCACCGTTTTGAGAGCAGTGATGGTGAAAAATAAATTACACAAAGTAATGCACCTGGCTGGTTGAACCCGCGACCTACAACTCGTAAGCCGGGGCCGTTACAACTCGGCCACCACTGCTCACTTGTGGTGTTATCATACATGTTTAACTAGGAATTTTGGAAACACAGAAATCTTGTGGATATTATCTAAGTTTCTATTGAAACAAAATCACGAATTTATGCAAAATAAGTACCTAAGATTTTAGGTAGGTACCTATATGCATATGCTGTAGGTGAACCTACATAAACAAATAAATAAAACTAATCCAGTAAATTCATCTAAAAATCAGCTCTTTTCTACTCATAAATTAAAAAGTAAAGACAATATACATATAAAATAATATATCAAACAATAGAAACCTAGCACATTAAATCGAGATTCTAAATGATGATTTTATTTCCAAAAACTGTAAAAAAATATATGTTAATTTACGAATTACACTAGCTTTAAATGCCTACAGACTATTTCACCATGTTTTCCCCATGAATCCTGATTTTAATAACGGTCATTCTGTTTATTCCCATCGTGGTCCCATAATACCCGAAATTGCCCTTTAACGTAATTTATAATGTAAATTATTTTAATAAACTCGATTCCAATGACTTATGGTCACAAGTTTTAAAATAAACTTGTTCATTTTAAAACTGAAAAGTGAATTTTGAATGTTTTATTTTAAATTAATGTAGTTTTAAATATTCTAGCAGTGATAAGATATAATATATTTCGGTTAAAGAGTTGAAAATCGTAATCTATGAAGTATTTTGAATGTTTTATTTTAACATTTTAAGATAAACTTTGTATTAGGTTTTCAATCTTACTATTGATGTTTATTTTAAGTTCGTTGACTTGTATTAGCTAAATGTAAAAATAATACAAAGATGTGTGATTTTAATTGGTCTTTCTTGTTCAAATTTACTGAACATTCCATAGAATAAATAAAAAAAATATAATACAACCGATGGACAAAAAAGCATTAAAAAGTGCAAAATAACTTTAATTTCGGAAGTCGGTGTTTATCATTTCATCATGTTTATTTTTTTTTTTGTCAGATTTTTTGGTTTCTTATTAGCCGAAATGACTGTTAAGGAAAAAAAAAGATAAAAATCGATCTTTCCAATATAAAGCAAAGTAGTCAAAACTTGTATAATTCACTTGAAGTAGATAGAGACCTACAAAAGATTTTGTTAAATTCAATATAAACTAATAACAACAATTACCTATTTGACGGATTACATGAAATAAATTACAAATCGCAAAAATCAACTATCTGCAATTTTTGACCCAAATTATGTTAAATATAGCTAATGATTCGTCTTATTTAGACAAATCTACAGGTAAAACCAGTTATTAGCTACGATTGTTATTTACAAACACAACAAAAAATAGTTTCACCAAAAAGGTTTGATTGCATATAATAATTATTTTTCATCATCATCATCCGGCCTCCTCTCTAGGAGAGGGTATGAGCCGAAATACACCACGCGGGCCCAGTGCGGGTTGGTGAATGTCACATGTCTTCGAATTATAATAATTATTAAAAATACAAAAATTTTGGTATTTTAATTAAAAGTACGCATTATTTCATAATCTTTAAAATCCTCTAGGTTAAGTACTACAAAAAAACTGAATCCTTCAAATTGCTTTCTATCATTTCTTTCAGAATGATTTTAACATTCACGCCATAATTTTATCATCAAAAAAAAGCGTACTGAAAATCTTGCACAATTCATTCCAAGTACATATATAAGTACAGTACCTAACAAGATTTCGTTGAACGAAAAGGTCGCCGGACGAACATTTCGTCTGTCTTATAAATCACGTTACATCTCTCTTGCAAACTTTTCAATTACAAGCTTTGAGTGGAAATCTGCGGTAGAGGTGGGACGAGTGGATGCGGCACTTTGGGATGGGGATAAGTGGCAGTTAAGGGGGTGGAGTGTGCTTTTTTTTTTGTTGAGCTGGGAAATCATCAAGAAAGTTTTCACGCTTTGGGTGGAGCGGGAGAGAAAGTCAGACTTGTACTGACTAAAATATGACTGGGTTCCTTCAGTTGCTCTTTGCGTTTTAAGGTCACACTTTCACGGTCAACTCTTTCTAACAATTCAGGCAGCACACTCAATCCCTGTTGATTGAGTGCGCTGGTTTTTTAACCGACTTCTAAAAAAGGAGTAGGTTTTCAATTCGGATGTTTGTATGGTTTTTTTATGTTTGTTCGCGCATAACTTCGTCGCTAGCCAACCGATTTGAAAAAATATTTTTTTGTTAAAAAGGGTATACTTCCCAAATGGTCCCATAGTCACCAAGTTGGGATCTGATGATGGAATCTTCGCGAAATCGAAGAAACTCCTCAAATTCAATTAATTTTGTAGCGACATCTATGACGCCACATAAGAACTACGAAGAAAACACGAAATCCTGCATCGCGCAATCAGAGTTCTCCGCGCAATTTGAACATATACGACAGCCCGACATCAACTATCGGGCAGTCGCCCACCAGACTATAACATCCTGTCTGGTCGGAGGATCCTCCCTTTTCAACGGAGGTTTGTGGGACTTTACTCTCTGTTCCACATACCTCCAAACTGGTGACCCTCGACAAAAGAACGTCAGCGCAGCCTTCGTGCAGCTACTACTTCGTGACGTCATCATCACTTCCTCAAGCTTTCGAGCAACGAGCCAAACAGCCAGCACCCTCGGCTAAGGGTATCCTGACCACCAGTATGTCTACCTGGTTATACCTGGTCACCACCTCAGCCGCATCAGCGACCTTGGCACACCGCACCTTCGGCCAGTCATATGAAGAGCCATGAAGAACCTCTCCTGGTCGACGCCAGCAATCAAGCCCTACGTCGCACAAGCACCGCTCCGACTCACTGGAGCCAGCAGCACTACTCCGACTCACTGGAGACTGCAGCATCGTCCCGACTCACTGGGACAGCACCACCCCGACTCACTGGGGCATCATCCCGACTCACTGGGACATTATCACCCCGACTCACTGGGGCATTATCCCGACTCACTGGGATAGCAACACCCCGACTCACTGGGGCATCACCGCAGACAGTTCCGACTCACCGAGAACTATGCGGCATCGGTTCCGACTCACTGGAACCAACCTACCGCTGGCCTGGCATACATCAAGAAGCATCAAGAACCATCGATCTCCGATCTCCGGAGGGGAGTGATGTAGCGACATCTATGACGCCACATAAGAACTACGAAGAAAACACGAAATCCTGCATCGCGCAATCAGAGTTCTCCGCGCAATTTGAACATATACGACAGCCCGACATCAACTATCGGGCAGTCGCCCACCAGATCATAACACCCGGTCTGGTCGGAGGATCCTCCCTTTTCAATGGAGGTATGTGGGGCTTTACTCTCTGTCCCGCATACCCTCCAAAATTTTTTTAGTGAAGTCGGTTATTTTTTTTTTTTAAACGGTTTTTATTTTGTGAAAATACTACGTTAATGCTTGATTAATTGTCGCCTAAAATACTTTAGGTATTAACATAATTAAAAACTATTATATTAAGTAGACCAGAAGCCCTAGAGTGCGTTTCAATATACATCTATATGCATCTTTATGATGAGAGAAAAAGATAGGCAGATACATTGTATGAATCCAACAGCTGTCACCCACACCATCATTTAAAAATTAATATAATGTAATATAATATAATATTGTAGTGTAGGTGTATTTGACAATTTAAGAGCGAATTTGTATCAGCAAAAACGATTTTCATTATTAAAAATAAAAACGATTATTCAATTCAATTCAATTCAATATCTTTATTTCAGACATAGTCCATATACATTACACAAAAAATTAAATTACAATGATTAAAAATTATTAGTACAAATGACACAAACAAAAAACAAAAATACAATTAAATTAAAATATAAAATCAATTGAATTTACAATACAAAAATAAAATATTAACCAAGTATTTCGGCACTAGTATATTAAAATTATTATAGGTAGGTGATTTTTTTCAGCACAAGTTTATCTGAACGAATTTTATTCTAAATTGCCTAGCAAGCATAAAACCTAAATAGTTTTCTATGGAATTAACTTATAAAACAATTCTCAATGTCACACGGTGATGAATTATTGCATCGCGTCTGTCAGCTACATTCGAAGACATGTAAAATTCACCAACCCGAACTGGGCCCGTGTGCTAGATTACGGCCCATTCCCTCTCCTAGAAAGGAGGCCTGAGTCCCAGTAATGGGAACATTAAAAAGGCTAATGATGATGATGACGTCTGTCAGCTATCAGCCTAAAACAGAGTTTCACTTTCAGTTTTAATTAGTACCACTTTAAACCGCATCCAGCGAGCCAGCTTCGCAGCTCCTCAGTAACAAGACTGGGCCCGTAGCAATCTCCAGAAACACAGCGAGTCGGTGCCTTAATAGAAATTTGAATAAAATCAATTTATTTTAGCGCGGCCCCCGCTTATCGTGCCCTTAATAGATTGCTATTCGGGAAAAATAAATGAACTTAACTCCATATAAGTACTTATTTCGAGTTTTTGACATGAGTTATTGAGCGTGTGTGTTAGCGTTGTGTTAACGGGAAAACAGTTTATTTTTGGAGTATTTTAAGAGAGTAAGAGAAAATGTACTGTATTTGAGAATATGTTTATCAAAAAGTATTTACCCTGCAAAAACAATAAAATATGATTTTCTCGTTAAACACCGCATTTTTGAGAGATGTCGCCATAGTAACAAATAAGCCAAAGAACAAAAGTTGTAATGAGGAGCATAATAAAGTAGGTTTTTTGTAGGTTCATTGCGGGCCAGTCTCTCCAGTAAGAGTCAAGATGATCCCTCCATCTTCATCTTGGTCTGTCACGATGTCACCTTGCATTAGATGGGACCCAAAAAGTGGTTCTTTTAGGTCACAGCTCATCTCACAATTCTGAAATGCACCAGACATGACCTGTTAATTCCACTTAAGAGTAACAGCTTTTCGGGTAACATCTTTTAATTATTATTGTTTCATAGCAACCACTGCTGGGAAAAGACATCCTTTAAATTCTTCCACTTTCCTCTGTTTTTAGCCACTTCTGGCCAATCATTTGATTCCAAATCTCTGAGCCTATCGCGTCGTCGGCTCCTATTATTCGGGATCCAGTCAGTAGTTGCCTTCCCAATTCCATATAAGTGCAAGAAGTTTTCAGGATCGGCTCAGTAGTTTCAGAGATTACCCCGTATATAAACTTTCAATTATTAATACAGATTAACAAAAATACATAATATTTTTTTTTATTGCAAATAATAGGTACACACAGCTTATACACAGATAGAAAACTATTTTATTTATACATTTGAAGTGTAAAATGTTGTTGAACTCTGCTATGCACATTAAGATTCAACTTGTGTTAAAAGTACCCCCTTAGCCAAGTTTCAACCGTTTCTCTTGAGTCGAACGCCTCGAGTTGGCTATGCCTCCAATTATTTTGTTCTGACCACGTGACGGAGCGTTGAGATGACGTCATTCCCCTACATTTAGAGTTTTCTACTAGCGTTAACAATTGCAGATTATCAACTTGGCTAGGGGTACAGGGCCCTCGTTCTTATTGATCTATTACAAACATCATAATATTATATCTTGATGAAGTCTCCCAAGTTCCAAGTTTGAGTAACGGTCACACACGTCCTGTTTTCCTGGGATTGCCATAACTGATTATACAAATAACTCCTAGCAAAGTAACTAAGCAATCTTTGGGCCGATAGTTTTTAGAATTCCGTATCCAAAGGGTAAAACGGAACCCTATTGCTAAAATTCCGCTGTCCTTCCGTCTGTCTGTATGTCACCAAGCTGTGTCTCGTGAACCGTGATACTCGTAGTTAGATAGTCGAAATTCTGTTGCTGCTATAACAACGAATATGTACTAAAAAACAGGATAAAATAAATTGCAAATTGCAAATAGAACCTAAACGCTCCGCTCAAATAGTGTAACAACTTAAAAATTGAATTATTGAGTAAAATGCCTTTAAATTCCATAATTCAGTTCCAAATAAATAAAAATAGGTCACCTGTAGGCATCCTGTTGGCAAATAATTTAATTACAAATATGATAATATCTGAGCTTAAAGTATGAATAATTCTGAAATAAATAGCATAATCTCTTTAAAAAATTATCAGTAAACAAAGTTTTATTTGGGTTGTGACATTATTTGAGTGGAAGTCCAGAAGTGGGCTCCCATACAACAAACGTAATTTTTTTGCCGTTTTTTGTTGCAAACGGTACGGAACACTTCGTGCGCTATTCCGATTCGCACTTGGCCAGATTTTTCACATTTTTCATGTGGCAAGGTCAAGCGCAATGAGGCGATCTGTAACAGTATATCAAAGTCTGTAACTAATTCAAAACATGTCTTAACATGTGCTGGATATATTTCTACTGGCAACACTGCTTCGTCTATGTTGTTGTGAGATAAATATCAAATTTTTGGTTTAAATGCTTTTAGTTGTAAATTACGAAGAAAATTTCAGAAGAAAATGGTTTATGTTGATGTATTATACTTTGTTTGCTATTTTTATAAAATAAAACATAATTTTCAAAATTGGTCCACAATTGACCGAGAAATCGGTGAATATACATAACAAAACCTTCTGTTTGAAGTCGGTCAAAAATGATATTGATCCATCCAGAACTTCTTATATTTAAAACTTTGTCATCTTAAACATTAATCCACTTCAGTCACAATGAAAAACTTTCTCCCCTTGAAAACTGAAAATCAAAATGAAGGTACTATTATTCTACATCGGAAATATGAGCTAGCTACATTACTAATTTTAAAAAAAAGTACTGTAACCTACTCATTCCTCCAACAATAAGACAGAACCACGGGACATCTTCATCTTGGTATTAAATTACGTATAAATTGCAACAGATGTTTGGGAAAGTTGCCTTCCCACAGAACGAGTAGCTGGCCCATTCAGTACGGAACCCTAATTGAGTTTCGACAGCTATTTATTTACACAAACGATTATCTAAATTGCGTTAACAGCATCTGTTACTTTTCGCACCCGGGCTCTTGGACTATCTCAAGGTCGCCACAGAGTAGATGATGATAGAAAAATGGATTGTCATGGGCTTTATACTCTCTTTGAAATGTTTATCCAATATGATTAATAAATATTTGTTCATCTTATTGTATATCTATTTACCCGTAAAATAAGAAGTAGATACTTACACAAGTTATTTGGTTAATGCGACCATTAGTAGTATACTTTTTTTTCTTGGGAAATCGTCTTATGACTTCTTCGCTCTTGGTAAAGTGGGAGAAAAGCACTCATATGTTATATTCTTCAGTTTCCCTTTGCATTCTAAGATCAAGGGTTTCCTTTTCAGGAACTACTCGCGGACCTAGCGGGCATCGGTCTTGCTGAACCCCTGCGGTTTATTGAGATCTCTTTGAGTAGCGCATGGAATACTACTTACAATACGCATAATCGACGACTTGTGCTCGAATGGCCGGACAGCGGGCTATCCATTGCGCGTCGTCTGCGATCCAATGCTGGAGCCTCCCAAACTTTCCACGTCCTGTGAGGATCCCTGAGTTTGTTTCGGAGTTTCTTCTCAGGGTAGTCAGCTAAGAAACACCGGCCTCATCTAATTTAAACTGGCGAAAAATTTGGCATTTGAGTGTGAGTGTTTTTAACAAACCTATTTACAAAATAAATATCATTTATCATTCGTATTTTCCAATGCATAAGCTGTAGAAACTAGTTCAAAAGCATCAAAACAGAGCAATTTATAATGTTCTTATCTAACACGTATAGTTTTTCTTCCGCCACATCTGGCCTGGATGGCAAGGATTAACCTCTCCCTTTCCCACACACTTCTATCCTTAATCCTTTTAAAGAGGTTCCAAAACAAAAAAAAAAACAATTAATCACAAAACAATCCAATTCCTAACCAATTTCCCTACTCCCAAGGGCGCTATTAAGAAAACAATCCACTTGTGTCGCCTCTGTGTTACACTGCTCTGTGCCCAGACTAGGAGCGGTAAATTGTACCGGAGTATTAGAACTGCAATTTGTGTATTGTTCAAGTAAGGGGCTAGCACCCCACGTCAAAGTTATGGATTCTGGAGGACCCTTACGTAGTGAGGTCACAGGATGAGTGTGTGTGTTTGAGATGCAATTTTATGGCTGTTATAAGTGTAATGTATTGTGGAGCGGCGGATATTTTAGGTAGCTGTGTTTGTGTATTATGTTGATGGTGGGTTGTTGTGTTGTTATTATTTTGTAGGATTGAAAACTTACTTTGAAGCGTCATCGCTTACCATCAGGTGTATTAGTTGTCAAATGCAAGCCTGTCAACAAAACGCCCCGGCCGCCACCACAGAAAAACCCCGGCGTCGCGTTAGGAGTCGCTGGGCTATCCTCACCCATCACAGACGTGGACAAAAAGATCGCGGTTGAGCAGCAAAAAAACAGAATGTTACTAGGTCCCAATTTCAAGAAGTTTATATTGCGCAAAACCCGCTTTTTCTAAATAAAAAACCTTGTACTGATATCGGAAATTAGAAATTACTGCTAATAGTGTCAGCTATCTACCAGCGAAATTGCCGTCCAATCGGAAATTAGC
The DNA here is from genome assembly GCA_949319445.1 of Mythimna lalbum. NCBI lineage: Eukaryota > Metazoa > Arthropoda > Insecta > Lepidoptera > Noctuidae > Mythimna > Mythimna lalbum. The sequence continues at coordinate 21,905,514 of OX439349.1, forward strand.
CGGGGCAAACATACAGACAGACGAAAATAGCATGTTTTGATTTAATTTTTTAATTTATTTAGTTTAATTAAATATTCTTTCATATACATATCGCTTAAAATGCAAAAATTACTAAGCGACATTGAGTAAACTAGTAATTAGAGAGCAAGTCTAGTAACTAGGAGAGTATATCAAATTTAAAAAAAAAAATGTCAGTTTAAAAAAAGTCGGATTTCTATATATACTATCTCCATGATGTTAATAATATCGCTGGGTCGCTTGTCCAAAAGGATGGTGAGGTAGACCAAGACTTAAAACTTCGGATCAACGCTAGATGGATGAAATGGCGACAGGTCACGGGAACAACTTGCAACCCACGAATGCCCCTCAAGTTGCGGGCCAAATTTACATCCGTCATAAGACCTGTCGTACTGTATGGTTCAGAATGTTGGGTTGTGAAAAAGGCGGATGAAAATTATTGCATGTAGCGGAGATGAGAATGTTGAGATGGATGTGTGGTGTGACGATAATTGATAAAGTGAGAAATGAGTATATTAGAGGAATTTTGAAAGTGACGCCAGTGACTGAAAAGTTGAAAGGAAATTGATTGTTTTGGTCATGTGAAGAGGAGGGATGAAACGCATATTACAAGAAGAGTTTTGAGTATACATGTAGATAAATGGAGAGAATTGGAGAGGGACAGGAAGTCCGCAGAAAAGATGGATGGTTTGTGTGAGGAGTGACATGAAAGAAAAAGGAGTAAGTGATAGTACCTATGACGGGTGACAGAAAGGAAGAAAAAAACGTGTTGCGCCGACCCCTAGTAATATGGGATAAGGGCAGGAAGAAGAAAATTTAGTAGCTATAAATAGATTGATATAGAATCGTTTATTTATTAATGTAGTGTATTTCCAGTTGACCTTTCTTCAACTTCAACTAAATTGCCTAAAGTATCATAAAATAACTATGAGGAAAATCTTTCTAAATCTCGTAGTTTATTTACCACACTAACATCTCTAGGACCATTATTATTTTATCATTGTCTTTTATTTATGAAACGAATTATTGGACGCAATTTGGGAAACTGTACTAATACAATATGTTACGTATTTTTATATGTTACCCAATTTCGTACTGCATTGTATGTTTCTATGTTTCTTAGTTAGGGCTACCCCGTGTGTAATAGGAACCGTGAAATATTAAATGTAAAATTGTTTTTTCCGAGTAAGTGTATTGATTTTTCCGCACTAGTACGGAAAAGTGCACGAGCTTGCCCCCGCCATAACTTATTACATGTATAGTATCAGGCTAGGCGCTAAGTGACCTCACGAGTCACGCGTTAACCAACGTCTGTTTATTTATTCGTAAGTGCATTGAAAAACGTCGTTTTATACACGTGGAAAGTCATTGCAGCACTCAGCTCCATCACTCCGCCGCGGTCGCAAGTATAAAGTTTCTCCGCTTGTATCAAACTATTCTATAATTTTATTATATCCTTGAAAGAGATCTTGAATACATAATTCAATTATTTTTTATTTAAATAAGGATATTGACAAGAGAAAGGAAAAATTTATTATTAAATTAAGAAATTCATTTGCGGGGTTAGACGTAAGAATTCCCACAAATCATCACCTTGTCCAATATTCCCGTTCCACCCCACACAGCCCTACACTGCCGAGCAATATTACTAATACACATATAAGCGATATCCACTTATTTGTCTCGACGCGATCACGTGCCAATTTTATAGCATCGCCACTCGTAAATTGAAATTGCGGCCCGTTCTCTCGACAGTGTACGAACAATGTTGCTGATGTAGTGTCCGAATTTTTTGGGCCAGCAGTGTACGTTATACCTTCCGTATTATTTATTCGCCAAACCATTTTCGTTTGTTCTTTAAATCGATAGGATTATTTTGTTTTTTGATGGTTGTTTTTCTTTCTGTTTTTCCTTGTTCCTACTACCTAATATAAATGTGAATATCTTTAAAAAAAACTCTTTTTATAAAAAAAAACTGACTTCACTAAAAAAAATATTTGAATTTGAGAAGTTTCCTCGATTTTGTCAGGATTCCATCATCAGATCCCAACTTGGTGACTATGGGATCATTTGTGAAGTTTACATTTTCCAACAAATTTTTTTTTTCAAATCGGTTGGCAAGCGACGAAGTTATGCGCGAACAAACCTAAAAAAAATACAAACACTGAGAACCTCCTCCTATTTTAGAAGTCGGTTAAAAATATAATTAATCTTTCTCGGACTAAACAATATATAATTTAATTTAATACGATACGATTGCCAAGCCAATATATTTATTATATTTAAAACATAAAATATTTAAAATATTGATATACTAAATAGAAGAGGTTGCAAAAGTTCCCCCAAGCAGGAACTCAATAAATGAACCAACTTGATATTATTTACATAGCTCGCACAGATGTTTTACGGTAGATGAAATGAGTTGGGAGCCTTGATTTTTTTACAAGTTATATTTTTGATGGCATTAATTTATAATTTTATTTTAAAAAGTTATTTTTAAAATAACTTTAACTATCATTATATTTTTAAATCAATTATTGTATTTTTGGAATCAAATTTACGTATTTTTTTTGTAATTTAATTTATTAATGTCAAATTGAACATGCATGTTGTACACAACACATATAATTGATATATTTGCACAGAAATAAATTACTATACAATAACCTAAATGTAAAATTTCTTCAGAATATATCGTTGGTGTGCCTAATAAATTAATTAATTAAAAAACACAGACTCCGGAAAGAAATTGTGTTTTGTAATTGAAATATTTCCTAGAAATTCTTATCTTGTCACTAAGAAGGCCACCTGACTAAATTACTACAGCAGATTACATTTTTCTGTCGAAAATTTCCATCGGCAAGGTACTATGAAGAGACAAGGATAAATACTTGAAATTGAAATTCCTACTCAGCAGACTATGAAAAAGCCGAGAAAGGCGGAAAGCTGGGAGCAGGTGGAGCCAACTGTCGCCTTCTTCAAGACATTACACACGTCCCGGTGTATTATGAACGCATGGCTACACGACCCTGGCTGCCGACAACGGCTGCCGCTGGTGAAAAACTGAAAAATAAATAATTCCTGTAAAAAAAAGTAAACTCATATTAAGTTTGTGCAATAAGAGCAATCATCATCCCGATACACGTGCACTGCTGGACATAGGCCTCCCCCAAGCGTCGCCACAACGCGCGTCTCGCATCCATCGGCTTCCCGCAACCTTCACCAGGTCATCAGACCACCTTGTTGGAGGCCTTCCAACGTTGCGTCTTCCGGTACGCGGTCGCCACTCCAGAACCTTTCGGCCCCAAGGAGCAATAATGCAATAAGAGCAATATTGTAACTAAATTGTAGATTAACAGCTATTAAGCAACTATTTGTTCTTTTTAACCGACTTCAAAAATGAGGAGGTTCTATGTATTGGGCACGCCACGATTATGGCGGTAAGTCCCCTCTTTGAGGCGTGGCTGGAAAGACCTCACGGCGTCCTTACCTTCCGCATGACGCAGGTCCTCACCGGACATGGCAAGTTCGGGAGGTTCCTGCATCGGATTCAAGCGGAAGAGACGCCCGGGTGTCGCCACTGTGCGCAACGCCCGGAGGACACGGTGGAGCACACCGTCGAAATGTGCCCTGCCTGGGCGGAGCATCGCCGTGCCCTCGTGGGGGCGGTCGGCGGCGGAGACCTCTCGCGCCGGGCCCTGGTCGAGGCCATGGTCCGGAGCGAGGAGGAATGGCAGGCGGTCGCCTCCTTCTGCGAAGCAGTAATGCTTGCAAAGGAGGAGGCCGACCGCATCAGGCAACGGCGCCCTCGCCGCCGTCGCCGGGATTCCGATCCCGATTTCCGGCCACCGTAGACGCAGGCTCGCGGACGGCGAGCTATGGGTAGCTCGCTGTCCGATCGTCCGGTAACGGACCGAGTCTAAGACGTCGACGGCGCGCACTGTTCCCGCGCGCCTCAAGGAGTTGTCAGCAGCAGGAGGGGCCCAGCTGGGTCGAAGCCTACTGGGGACAGGGTTGTCCGAAAGGGAGCTCGTGCCCCGGTATGAAGGCTAGAAGGAACGGCGCGGGGTTTTTAGTCAGTAAGAGTCTGACACTGTCTCCCGCTCCACCCAAGAGCGGGTTTCGTCAAAGATGATTTTCCCCGTCGACAAAAAAAAAAAAAAAAAAAAAAGGAGGTTCTATGTATGTATGGCTAGGTGTATGAGAATCCCTTATCAATAAACTACTATGACTATGACTATGTATGTACGACTGATTTTTTTTTTCTCTGTACCTGGTGTCCATGAAATTTTGTATTATCTTATGCTTTATAAGTGAGGATTTGTAATTGGCTGTCAGTGTAACTTACTGATTCTTACCTTTTTTTATTATTATTAATGGGCTCGCGTTTGACCTCTGTCGCACCTGATGGTAAGCGATGATGTGGCCGACGATGGAACACGCTTGCCTAGAAATATCCTTTTCATTCATGACTTAAACACCCCTAGGTTGTAATTATCTGGAAACACAGACTCCGACAGGGAATCCTGTTTAGCTGTTTTATTTTAAGCTGTAAGTCCTCCATATTATTTAAATAAATAAATATTATAAAAGTTGGTGAGTGTAATACTGTAATAAAGAATAATATTATAAAAAATTGCGTGTATCTGTATGCTTTGCATTGATATGTCAGTCAGCTAGTTACTCCTTTAATATTTATATGATAATAGACAGGTCGAAGTTTTTAATGAAGATTTTTTTGAAAAATTTAACCTATATTAAAAAGTGGTTCAATTGATCAAACTAATTTCAGGTTTTGCGCATTTAACGTTACACGTTGTATAGATTATACACCCATTTCAAATCCATACACTAAGGGTGTAAACACACCTAACAGCCGGTTCCCCTGAAGAAACTTAACGCCGAATTAAACCACCGTTTGGCGTCCAGGGTGAATAAATTTGTGGCAATATGTTGCTTCTAAGCTCTAAATGATGTTAGTTTAAATTGTTTTTAAACACTAGGTTTAGTTTAACCACATGTAAGTAAGGGGGAGTGTGTTAAGGGGAAATTTTGGACATGTGTTCAGTTATGTCAGTGTCAGTGTCATGTGTCAGTAATGAATTTAGGGAAACATAGGTTTGTTGTTTAATTTTGTTTCCGAAAAATAATATACACTTATTTTTTTTTTTTTTGTTTGTAGAAGGTCTCTGGAAGACCTGGTCCGATTGCTAAAATTCGTTCAACGATAAAAAGCTGCTTTATTCCTGAGTGACATAGACGATTAAAAGACACGGAGCAGAAAAAACATGTTTTCTTTCTTTCTTTCTTTTTCTTTCAAAAGCTAGATATCTAAACATTGGTGAAAGTGAAATTAAAATGTATTAATAATCAAACAAAACATCATCAAAAATTACCCAAGCTCTTGCTAGCAAAGAAGGAGGCCGTATGCGGGAACGAACGTTTTCACGCCCCAGCCACCGGGAAACCGACCCTGTCTTCTGGCTACTGTAGATGTGGACTTGTGGACAATGAGCAAAGAGTCGCTCGCCATCCGGCAGTCTGATAAACTTCTAGACCGAGACCCTAGTTGTAGATGAGAGAGAGAAAGAGATATCAGCAAAACCGAAAGACCCCCAAACAAGACCTAATGCTAGCGGGGCAAAGAGTTGAATTCCGTTGTGTTTACTTATTAAGTTTATAAGAACACTTATTTAAGTGTCAAAACGTTTTCAGAAAAAAACACTTGCATGATATATATACTCGTACGACTACAAGGACTATTTTGCCACAGTCGTACTTTCTTACCCACTTTGATGATGGTACTTACAAATGCCTCCGATAAAACAAATTCAGACTATCAAATCCCAACTTTTTCCAGCCTTAGAGCTTCACCATCAACCATCCAGCGATCCAAATACAGGTCAGCATCCTTTGTTATCTCCAAGGAAATCTTATTAACCTGACAAATATACCAAATTACATATTAAATCGTTTTCTTATATTGAAGGGCGAAAATCACCTCAATGTGCGTTCGAAAGGAAATTTATAGTCAGACGTCAGCCCGAATTTTATCGTGGAAAAATACATCTTTTTCACCCCGAACGGTTTGTCAATGTCCCACGGCGATTCAGTGGGAATGGTCGCCATTTTATATAAACTCAACGTTGTTAGTGCCGCCGAAATGTATTTTGGAGACTGAGTGCTTATTGCTAGGTTTTAGACTGATAGATTCAGGCTGCTGTGCCTGGGGTGACGAGATAGTACGTGAAGTATTCATCATATTGTTACGGCCTTGTCATTCATTGTTGCTGTCAAAAAAGACACCATTTGTTACTTGGGTGTCACTGGTTTACGAGATTGTTTGAAAGTCAGGAACGACAAGACCAACTAAAGGGCTACGGGTGAGATTTAGCCAGTAAAAGTCTGACATTTCCTCTCTTACCCTGAGCGAGAGATATTTGATCATCATCATCTTCCCGCCCTTGTCCCGTGTTACTTGGTGTCGGCAAAACATGTATTTTTCTTCCATTCTGTCCTGTCAACCGTCACGCTATCACTATCTTGTCTTTCATATCACTCCTCAAACTCCATCCCAATCACCTGTCCCGATGTTTGTCTGTCATCAAATCTTGCAAATTAAATTTGACCCACTTCCCAGTTACAGATTGAGCTGAAATTTTGCATGCATGTAAATCAAATGACAATGCAAAATTATTATGACATGGAGCTGATCTGATGATGGAACTGGAAGGTGGCCAAAGGAACTTCGTAGTTAAACGACACAACCCAATCGAGTTTGGGCTCGTATAATTTGTCTTGACGTTTATTAATTATATAGGTATACCGCGCTATAAAAGCTTGCTATGAAAAAAATATTTACATTAAAAGCTTGTTTATTTATTTTTTTAGTTTCCCTGACCATTCTTTATAAACTAGTAAACATTGTATTATAGCAACACTGACGTAGTACTCCACTGACTAACCCACTGTGTCAGTTGAGATGCCATCTTTTGTCCCCCTCAGCGTTCTCTTACGACCCCCGAGGGGTTCAGATAAGGAAATGTTAGTTGTTGAGACTGTTCATGTGATCTACCTACACATACTTAAATATGTACCTACTTATATTAAAACAAGGGCGGTGTGTAATTTTACTTTCCTCTGTTATAAGAAGCTATTTTTTGCTTACAAGGTAGGTATTTTCAAGTTGTTTCAACTGTCTTGTTGGTGTAAGTTGCAAGCCCCTGTTTAGCGTGGGGTCACATGTTCGGTTCTTGGATCAGGCAAAAAGTGTTATTGGGTTTTTTCAAGTAAAACTACTCTGTAGACGGCAGAAAATTGGGCGTTATTGATGTGCCTGTTGCCATTGGAGTTCTGGTACCACTGTAACTCTCTTAACCATTCTTGAAGGCCACAACCGTATAGCCTTTTCTAAGGTGAGAAATCATCACTTGAGTTTTCCCGCTCTAAGGTAGAGCTAGAGGGCTTGTCAGACTCTTACAGACCAACACCGCTCAGTCTCCTTCAATTATCGTTTACGTTCTAGAGTAATTCTTTGGTAACTCCTTCGGCCCTACGACGACAACTTTGGCTCGGTCCTTACCCGATGGTGAACTATTCACAACTGCAATGGAGGATGTCTTCAAGGTTTTGGAATAGAGAGGACTAGGCATTAATATCAATGGCAAGTACACCACTCACCTTCGGTTTGCCGACGACATAGTAGTCATGGCTGAGACTACGGAGGAGCTCAGTACAATTCTCGGTGACCTCAGTAGAGCTTCCAAAAGAGTGGGACTTACAATGTAGATGAACAAAACCAAAGTCATGGTCAAAAACCATATAGCACCCACTCCTATCAAGATTGGAGACTACACTTGAAATTGTGGACGACTTCGTTTACCTGGGACAGACGCGAGACGGTCCAGTTGAGTAGGTCTTCGAGAAAGAGGTCAATCGTCGAATCAGACTCGGCTGGGCAGCTTTCGGGAAGCTACGCAGTTTCTTTTCGTCCAATATACAACAGTGCCTCTAGACGAAAGTCTATGATCAGTGCGTGTTGCCAGTGATGACCTATGACTCCGAATCGTTGTCGCTTACAATGGGCCTCTGAAAGTTTAAAGTCACTCAAAGGGTAATGGAAATGGCTATGCTTGGAATTTCCTTGCGTGATCACATCAAAAATGAAGACATCCGTAGGAGAACTAAGGTTACAGACATAAATGATAAATGATCTTTATTTTGTAAATAGGTTTTCAGAAAACACTTTTACACGCCAATTTTGTTTTCAGTCAGTTTTAACGAGATGAGGCCGGTGTTTCCTAGCTGACTACCCTGAGAAGAAACACCGAAACAAACTCAGGGGTCAAAGTCTCTAAGTCCATACAGTAAAGAACATGTATTGGTCAAATCATATGAGAACCATGCAGACCATAGCCCAAAGAATCGTTAAACTTAAGTGGCAATGGGCAGGGCACATTGCATTGATAAGAAGACGCCCATAAAGCCTTCAAAATAAGCCACCATATTAACATTAAATTATTTATTAAATGAAAGGATCGCTAACACAACATAACACCATCACACAAAACATTGAAACTAGTTTTAATAATAAAACACATGACGACGTTTCCAGTATTAGCTTCCCAGTCAATTTCCTTAAGCGGCATATAAATCTTTCAGACGCGTCGGTCTCATCTTAGCGCGGAAATGCAGACCGACCCGCGCCGCAGAGTTATAGTGTGTTTTAACAAGGGAAATGTTGTACTTTTTCACTTGTCTCTCGCTCCTAGTGGACTATTTTCTATGTAGATTTTGTGGTCTGTGAGAATGAAGTAATTTTGTGTTTGGAAAAGTGATGGGGGTTTTAGTTGGACCCGTCGAAAGAATATATGAAATGAACTCGGTTAGGAGCTGTAAGTGTTTTGGTTGGAAATTGTGAGCATTCGGTCCGGACTAAGCGTTTCGCCTCGTCGTTTATACCGTGATCTCTCAGTGTCACTATCATCACTGCTCATCTTGGCTTTGTCTTCTGTTTTCAGTCGGGGTCATCAGTTTGGAGGTATGCGGAACAGAAAGTAAAGTCGAAAAGGGAGGATCCTCCGACCAGACAAGTGTTATGGTCTGGTGTACAACTGCCCAATAGTTGATTTTGGGCTGTGGTATATATTCAAATCGCGCGGAGAACTTTGATTGCGCGATGTAGGATTATATCTTTTGAGGCGCCATAGATGTCACTACATCGCATACATTTCGATGTACTGGACTGAAACAATTTGTCTGCTGCGGTCTTCCCGTCCAATTTTAATTTGGGCTTAACTTAACTTTTTTTACTACGTTGCTTTACACTAGAAATAACTCCTGTAATGTAAATACACACGTCAGGGTGTATCTGACAGGATTGCCTGCACAATAATTCCTGTCAGGTTAGCCTGGGTGGAAACCTGCACAGTTGTGCAACATGCATGCTCTGGATTACCTGTAAAACTCAACTGTATAGGCAAACTTGACAGGTAGACCCTTTACTCCATGGGTAAACCCTATATATGGCTGCCTTAATCCGTCGAAAAATACTGACATGATTTTACGAACCCAAATATTTTCGAAATTGAAAAACCATTTTTACAAATAAACATTTCCCTCAAAAATAAACTCTCCGCAGTAAATAATAATATGTATTATGCAAGTGACGGGCTACACTGCACGCCGCGTTTCTATTTCACGCGCAAACGGTCTGAGTCTGAGCGCATTCGGATTTATGCGCGGCCCGCGATGACGGGCTGTCACGTCGCCTCTGTTAGATGCATGACCCTGTGGCATTTTATAGTAAGGATATTATTTCATGTGACGTTATTACTTTTACAGTAACTAATAGCTTTTAGCAGCATCTTTGCCCGCATAAAGTCGAAAACTAATCCACGTGAACATATTACTAGGCTAAAACGTATACCTAGGTTTATTCTAACCGTGCGTTCATTTTAATCTAGAACAGACATTGATTGGCGATAAACCAAATATACATTCTTTCAAATAGGAAGAAAGAAAGAAAGAAAAATATTATTTCATTTAGCACACATAGATACAATGTAGAAACAACGTTTAGAAAGACACAATGTGAGTCTCACGGCTGTGCCTGATAGGTCCAGTTCAGCAAAAATGCCCGACAACTGTGTGGACTATTATTAATTCTTCTCAATTTTACAATATTCATAAACCAAAAACTATATTTTTTTAAATAAATCTTCTCTCAAAAATAAACTCTCTTCAGTAAATAATAGTACATATTTATTATGTAAGTGACAGACTACACTGCACGCCGCGTTTCTATTTCACGCGCAAACGATCTGAGTCTGAGCGCATTCGGATTTATGCGCGGCCCGCGATGACGGGCTGTCACGTCGCCTCTGTTAGATGCATGACCCTGTGGCGTTTTAAAGCGGGAATATTATTTAATGTGACAATCTTAACTTATGTAAAGTAACTATATTGTTGTAACAAGAAGTCAAAAAGCCGAAAGTTTGACAACCAGGGTTTTAAAGATAAATAAGGTGGATATGGTGGGTTTATAGACAATCACAAAACATTTGAAACGTAAATGAATTTAGAACACTTGGCTATAATTAATATCGTGCGGACTTCATCACGCACGCAACAAAACGCATCCCGCATGCGTATTCCACGTATTGCAATAAATACTAGTATGAAATGGGCATACGCGTGCGGAGCAATCCCGCATGCGGGATCTAAACTAATAATAACAATAATATTCCACAACTATCACACAACGCCGTCTAGTCCCAAGCTAAGCAGAGCTTGTGTTATGGGTACTAGACAACTGATAAACATACTTATATATTTATAAATACATACATATTATAGATAAATTACACCCAGACACAGAACAAATGATCATGCTCATCATATTATAAACATTTGTCCTGAGTGGGAATCGACCCTACGACCTCCGGCTTAGCAGTCAGGGCCAATAACCACTATACCAAAAAAACTGATATATTAAAAACACGATTTTAGATATAAGTTTATGCCATCAAAAAAAAAGCAAGTCCGCTATACTCAACTCAACACAACAGCTAGAGCCGTGACATATTGAGAGTGACAACTTACGAATTGTTTGCGAAAACTTATCAGAGATACCGAAAATATGCCGGCGAAGACAATATTTTCGCTTATCTAGTATAATTTATGCGAAAACTTAGCGAAACTTGGTCACTTAGGGAGACGACGATTCGTTCGAAACGTCGATCGAGATAAAATCATACTTTTGTAGTAATAACGTTACTACAGAGTTTCTGTTTGCCGTTTTGTAATGTTATTATTCAAATTGTTGAGTATTTTGTTCGACGTTTCCAGTTCTGAGTATTTTGTTGGTACGGGAACAGATAAGGAGTATTTTAGAGTTTAGGTATTTTTTGTCAAGCTGTCTGTATTTTTCTGTTTTCTGTATTTTATTTTTAGGTAGATAGGTTATCTATTTTTCAGTTACAGGTAAAATTAAAGCATATCTCGATACACTGCACTAACATCAAATGAATAATAGTTCGAATAGGTAGGAAATAGTTTCAGGTCTCTCTCTAACAGTGAACGTATTTTGGCTGAAATGATGATTTAGCTTTTACTGATCAATACTAACTTTCCACGTTAGCCACATCTGTCTGTATGTATGAACGCGATAAACTCAAAACGACTGAATGGATTTTCATGTGGTTTTGACCAATCGATAGAATAACTTATGCATAATAGAGTTTAATCACCCTTTTAATGTTCCCATAGCTGGGACTTAGGCCTCCTCTTTAGGAGAGAGAATGGGCCGTAAACCACCGCGCGTGCCCAGATGCGGGATGACGAGTGTCTCATGTCTTCGAATTTTTGGTGTTAGGACAAGCTGGTTTCACGATGTATTCCTTCACCGTTTTGAAAGCAGTGGTGATGAAATAATTACACAAAGCAATGCATCTGGCTGGGTTTGAACGCGAGACCTACAACTCGTAAGTTGGGGCCGTTACCACTCGGCCACCATGTCTCGCATCCATCGAATTCCCACGATCCTTATCAAGTCATCGGTCCACCTTGTGGAAGGTCTTCTAAACCTGTGACTTCCTGACAATTTCAATACCTTTCCCTATTCATAACCGAGTCTAAATGCCTACGACTTAGTTGCCAAGCAGCAGATCGTCGAAGCAATGTCAATTCCAGATCCATCAGGCAGACGACTCTCTATTATAATTGGTTTATAAATTACTCAATTAATGGCTCCGGAGATTGAGTGGAAATTGACAATTTACGGCTTTACGATCCAAGTTAAGATGTCGGAGCTACTACAGCATGCATCTTAGGAAGTTACGAGTTTATGCCCCTATTTAGGATTGAGGAAATTGGCTGATAAATAATTTCTATATAAATCTGTTATGTTTCAATAAACTTAAAGAATAAAAACAGGTTTATTTTAGCAAACAGACACACACTATAAAAAAACCTCATCATCATTTTGCTGAGCGCTGGCCGTTTTGCGCGAATGTGACGCATATCCTACTTACGTGCTACCTCCCAAGTTGATATTGTTATTTGTCTTATTTTAAGGTATGCGCCATGTTTGACGCAAATAAACTATTTTTCTTTCTTTCTTTTCTTTTTCATCAACATCATATCAGCCGAAAGATGTTCACTGTTGGATATATAGGTCCCTCCCTTAAGTGACGCTGTAGCGACCGGTCCTATGCACCTTGCATCTATCGGATTCATCGGGCCACCTTTTGGAAGACCTTCCATCGCTGTGTCTTCCGGTTCGTGGTCACCACTCCACAACCGTTTGTCGCCATCGACTTGTTCTGCGAGTAATGTGCCCTGCCTACTGCCACTTTTGGACCTACTGTCCTGGGCGATTCTTCTTGCTATGTCAGTAACCTTGGTTCTCCTGCGGATATCTTCATTTTTGATGTGATCACGCAGGAAACCTACGACTATAGTCGTTTCTATCGCCCTTTGGATGTATTTAAACCTTCTAATCCGGATATGTCCTAGAACTAAAAATTGAAAGACATGTGACATTCACCAACCCGCACTGGGCCCGCGTGGTGGATTATGGCCCATTCCCTCTCGTAGAGCCAGGAGGCCTGAGTCCTAGCAGTGGGAACATTAAAAAGGTTAACTACAATTTTTTTTTAGATATGTAACCTTCAAACAACTTCTTCCGCCCTTAGTAAAACGAGAGGGAGTGTCAAACTTTTACTGTCTAAAAACCCACCCATCTTCTTCTTTCTTGCCTTCCTTCAGTTCAAACAGTCTCAATAGATTCGCAAAAGCTTTTATATTAATAGTTTTTTTTATTTATTAATATAAACTAATGCTTGACTGCGATCCCACCTGATGGTAAGCAGCGATGCAATCGGTGATGGTGAGGCGCACTAGTTTATTAAGAGCCTATTCACTCTTGCCTTGAAGCCACCCAAATTATAAACCAGATACAAATAATAAATTAAAACATCTTCCGCATCGCCTTTTCATCTCACGAAAGTTGTTAGTGTAAGGAAATGACCGAAATGGGTGACTGCAGTGAAATAGGAAAGGCTATGGAAATTTTACAATGTCGTCGGAAGCCCTTTATAGCCCTTTTGGTCACGGGCTGAGTGATAAAGATGGGAACACTATGTTAGGGGAACGCCCTGAAATGTAAACACGGAAGTGAGTTTGTGTTGCTTGGAAAAATATGTGGTTGGTGAAAAGTGTTGACGTGTTTCCATGATTAATAATAATAATATTCCACACAACTATCACACAACGCCGTGTAGTCTCAAGCTAAGCGGAGCTTGTGTTATGAATACTAGACAACTGATAAAAATATTTATATATTTTTTAATACATATATATTACGGAAGAGAGGTTTGGTGAGGATATATTATCTTTTAGATGATAAAATTCTTTAATGATTTGCACAAGACAATTATTTTTCAATACACATACTCAAAAACTCACTCTTATCCCCTTCCACTTTTAGGCACACATTTTTCTGTTTTCCGTACTAGTACGGCAAAATGCGAGAGCTTATCACAATTTATTGTATTTATCGTCTCAAGTTATATCAATAATACAAATCTTTCATGTTTTAAATAAATATAGTGACTTGGCAATCGGACTGAATAATCTAATTTAATATAATACGTCTGCCAAGTCAATATATTTATTTAAAACATAAAAGATGGTATGGTCAACATTATGGTATGTTGGTGATGGTATGTTGCAAAACGTCCCTCAAGTACGGACTGAATAAATTAACTGACTTGGTATTACATGGATCTCACAATTTTTTACGCAAGAAGAACTTTTTTTCAAGTTATGTTTTTGTTGACTCTCTATTCTATTTTACACTAATTTAACATCACAGTTTCCACAAGTAATCAATTTGCGACTTCACCAAACCACTGAACTTTACGAAAAAGTCTCACTCTAAACTCCTTTTCCACAGAACTACAGACAACAAATAATACCTCGGAAAATCTCGTCTACAAATAAAAAAAAAATGCAAAATTTTAATATTTTTATTTCACATAAGCCTACATGGGCACTTATAAAACGCACGGTTCGAATTCCAATTGGTCGTTTCCTATGTAGAAGAACTGGCAAGAAACTCCAAACTTACATAAATGTATAAAGTTTTCATTACCTAGTGTCCCCCAAGTTGGCGTCAGTCTAATTCTTGATGACAAAAAACTTGATGTTATTGCGGACACTGTGTTCTTGGGTATGACTATCGATTCTAAACTGCAGTGGGGCGCTCATATTAGAACTCTCTCGGGAAGATTAAGCTCAGCTGCATATGCAGTTAGAAAAATAAGGCAATTGACAGATGTAGCTACGGCTAGGTTGGTTTACTATGCTTATTTTCACAGTATTATGTCTTATGGCATTTTATTGTGGGGATCTGCAGCTGATGTGGACTCAATTTTCATATTGCAAAAGAGAGCTATCCGGGCTATTTATAGGATGGGTCCTCGCGAATCCCTCAGAAATAAATTCAAAGAAATCGATATTCTGACTCTGCCTTCTCTTTATATCTTGGAATGCATTTTGTATGTTCGTAAAAACTTAGGACTCTTTAAAATTAGAAGCGATTTCCACAACAAAAATACACGTAGTAAACACGAAATTGTATTACCCAAATGGAGATTAGCTAAGACCAGCAAGTCATTCCTAGTTAATAGCATACGTTTTTACAACAAGCTACCAAAGGCGGTAACTGAACTTAGTGAGGGAAAATTCAAAACGCATATTAAGCGTGTCTTAACCAAAAAAGCATATTACAAGGTTAAAGACTATGTCGAAGACACGCTTGTTTGGCAATGACTACCTCTGCACATGTGGCTCCCTGGTAACTCACCAATATTGTGTCTGTTAACTGCTCCACCTCTGTTTTAATATATATACATTTTTTATTTGTATTTTTTTTTCTATAGGACATTGCTTTTGCAATAAGTATTTTTTTATTTTTTATTTTTGAGACTTCAACTACCTTAAACTCGTTGATAATTTATTTTGTTATCAATTTATTGATAGTTGCAATTATCTATATTTCTATTGCTTTTTTTTTTATATAGCCTCTTTTTCGTTTTGTAATGTGAATGTGAGAACACTGTATACCTTACAAACCTTTAGATTACTTCCTATTTAAATTACTTTTTTATTTGAATTACTTTTTTATTTTTTGCTTTTGTGTACAGTATTGATATGCACTGTTCTTACATACTATCATATTGTAACACCTACCACTTTTTTTAAAAGAGTAACCATGGAGTTTCTTGCCGGTTCTTCTCCATAGGAAACGACCAATTTGGAACCGTGCACTAGCTTCTGACGTTTTATAAGTGCCCATGTAGGCCTATGTGAAATAAAATATTTTGACTTTGACTTTGACTTACACTTTAAAAAAATGGTAGATGTTACAACATTTTCATATTACGGTACTAATAGTCTATATGTAAGAACAGTGTAGACCAGTCAATATTGTACCCAAAACCACAATAAAAATCATCATCATCATCATCATCAGCCTTTTTAATGTTCCCACAGCTGGGACTCAGGCCTCCTCTCTAGGAGAGGGAATGGGCCGTAATCCACCACGCGGGCCCAGTGCGGGTTGGTGGATGTCACATATCTTCGAATTTTTGGTTCTAGGACATGCCGGTTTCCTCGCGATGTTTTCCTTCACCGTTTTGAGAGCAGTGGTGATGAAATCAATTGCACAAAGTAATGCGCCTGGCTGGGTTCGAACCTGCAATAGAATGACAATCAAAATAATTATAATAATATCTGCTTCAAAATTGAGTTGCAAGATTTGAGCCGAATATACATAGTTACATACATACCTACAATGCAAATTAATAAAAAGCTTGTAAAAAAGTGAGTTGTAATAAGAAGTAATCTAGTTCCTTCAATTTGATCGTCCTAAGAAATAATTGACAATCGCGAGCATGCCGACATACCCACCACATTCTACAGGGGTGATCCCCTCATAATTTAATATAAATAACGTTGAGTTTCTCTCGCCAGTTTTATAAATGTGATGCATTGAGGGTGGATGGCTATTTTTGAATCTATATAGAGCTGTTGTAACGGTTTAGTGTGATAGCATTGTTCGGTGTGACAACAGTGATATGAAAAAAAAGAACTGTTATTTTTGACTTTGACTGGATTGTTGATCTAGTGGATAGTGGCCTGACTGCTATGCCGGAGGTCGTGGGTTCGATTCCCACTCAGGACTAATGTTTGTGTGATGAGCATGATCATTTGTTATGTATCTGTGTGTAATTCATCTATAATATGTATATATAATAATGAAATATATAAGTTTGTTTTTCACTCAACACGTATGTTTAGTATGTTGGTCTAGTACTCATAACACAACCTCTGCTTAGATTGGGACTAGACGGCGTTGTGTTGTGGAATATTATTATTATTTAAAGTAGCAAAAGAATAAGATTTATTTACATCTAGATCAAAAGAATCATGAAACTTTAAATCACTTAGGTATACATAATTAATAGTTTTAATGGCCAACTTTTCTTATAGCAAAAATCCAGTTGACTTCTTCAATAAAGTAAGCGTAATTTATCAACCGTAATCTACTTCACAATCATTATTTTTCTTTAACCTAACTGGGATCAATAAATCTAAGAATTCAATACCAACCACTTTTTCAAGGGTCTTGAGTTAAAATCTTATACATAAATAAAGCGTCCAATGTTTCAATTTGATTAAATACTAAGTTTGATTGTTTTTATGTAAACACCACTATCTGTAGTGTTTTTTTTTTAAGATTGGAAATCAACTAATGACTTTTTTCGCTCTAAAATCATACCAATATTCCTTTTTTACCCTTTGCGTTCCAGAACCACTGGTTTCCCTTTCGGTAGTCAACCCATAGCCCTGGCTTCGATCCTGCTAAGTCCCTACCACTATTTGTAGTTGAACAATCATTTTTTCACTGACACACCAAAATGATACCCAGTCACACCCACCCGACTCTTCACATATCCCACAACCCTCACGCTACCACAAGCCAGGGGGTGACAAACATCATAGCTCCGTTTATAATCGTTGGTAGCAGACACGTTAAACACAGGAGGCTATAAAAATTGTGCAAAAACCATAAATTTTCGCTCACATTCAATTATTTGAGACGTAGAGACGCGTGGCGGTTCCTGGAGGGAGACGAAGTAATTATGAAGTAATGTGTGGTACGCACTTGTAGTTTTGTAATAAATTGTCGAAGCACGTGTTAGGAATATGTGGGAATGAGTCGTAGTGGCTGCAATTTTGGGTTTGGGGTAATCAATTACATAGTTTATCGCCTAGTGGGTCCGAATTAGACCGAAAATCATTTGAGAATAATTACATTCTTCACTCCTCCTTTTTTATGGTGGGGAAAATCATCCAATGACAACCCCCGCTCTTGGGCGAGTCAGACTCATACTGACTAAAAACCCATTCCCGTTCCTTCTAGCCTCCATACCAGAGCTCGAGCTCCCTTTCGGATAACCCTGGCCCCAGTAGGCTTCGACCCGGCTGGGCCCCTGCTATTCTTCACGCCTCCTCAATATGTCTTCCTGACCGATTATAATTTAGATGTCGTCAAGGCTAGAGTGAACAGGCTCTTAATAAACTAGTGCGCTTCACCATCAACGATTTCATCACTGCTTACCAACAGGTGGGATCGCAGTCAAGCACTATAGTTTATATCAGTTATAAAAAATGGGCAAAAGGGGGTGAAAAAGGTGTCGTCTAGATAAGGATATATTTAAAGAAATGTCACTCTTTTACGCTAAAGTGTGTGATTGAAAATCTATTTAAAACCAACACTTTTCTAGGACGATGTGAACAAAAGTCATCATCATCATCATCATCAGTCTTTTTTAATGTTCCCACTGCTGGGACTGAGGCCTCCTCAAGGGAATGGGCCGTAATCCACCACGTGGGCCCAGTACGGGTTGGTGAATGTCACATGTCTTCGAATTATAGGTTCTAGGACATGCCGGTTTCGTCACGATGTTTTCCTTCACCGTTTTGACAGCAGTGGTGATGAAATAAATTATACAAAGTAATGCGCCTGACTGGGTTTGAACCTGCGACCTACAACTCGTAAGTCGGGGCAAAGAACAAAAGTAGAAACGCCTTTACTGTCCAACAAACAAAATGTCTGTCGCAATTTAATAATGTTGTTCAAAATTACTAAGTATTACTGAACACGAAAAGTGAACGTATTGCAGCTCCATTTCATTTCGAAACAACAAATCAAAACAATTTCATTAAAATTATTACATAACTTAAACATGTTGCCGAGCAAGAGCTTAAGAATCAAAGATAAACACAAACAGAAAATAAAAACAAAATCCATAACCCATCGATTTACCCCTCGAATAGCCGCCACAATGCTTCCACACGTCCGTCCACGCTCCGGTCACGCCACCGTCACGCCACGGTCACGGCACGCGGTCGCAGTGCGGCCGCATTTGTCACGCAGCTCAACCGCACTCGGTGCCATCCGTCATACGCTCTTGACTACATCGGTTATGGCATAGATTAAGTTTATAGTAGATGGGACAAAATAAAATGTAGTAAGTTACAGACGGTATTTGACTGAAATGATGATAAAAAAAATTAAGTTGGCAAATCATCCGTTGACTTTTCTCGCTCCAGAACAGAGTGGGAGGTCGTGTCAGAGTTTTATTGAAAAACCACCACTATGTTCCTGCTTTGCCTGGCGTTCAGGACCCCGGGTTTTGCGTTCGGAAGTCAACCTATGGCCCTAGTAGGCTTCGACTTTGCCTCAAAGAGATGAAGACACACTACGGGCGGAAAAACAAATAATATAATATAATAATATAGAACACTCGTAATATATAGAAAAACCAAAATTTTCGTTCAAATAAATTGCGTGCATACGTGTGTCATCATCATCTCCCTGCCCTTGTCCCGTTTTATTTGGGGTCGGCGCAACACGTTTTTTTCTTCCATTCGGTCCTGTCACTCGTCACACCATCACTATCTGCCAAACGTGTGTACAAAGTGAAAATTAAGCGTTTTTTCAAGGTCTCCAATTTGTAGGTACAAGTTTCGCTCGAAGGGAGGAAACTATCCCTTCTGCCAAACAACTTAGTCTTTGCCTCTCAAGCAGGCATCTGTTAGGTATCGGTTTATTGCCCTACCAACCACAAGTGTCCCGTTAAAATATTACCGGGTATTACCCGATATTACCGGTTATTACCGGGTATTACCGACGCGTGCCGAATATTACACGTCATTACAGTGGTCATAACTTGAGAGGCTGTGGTAATAAGTGGGCTGGTAAGGTTTATGTTGTCATTTCGACCTTAGTTTTTTGGTGATGTCAAAGGTCTTGGAATGGCAGTGATAATTTGATGGTCGTACTGCGTTGTACAGTTTTTGCGAAGTATTGTTTTTTTTTATCTGTTATAAACTAGTGCTTGACTGCGATCCCACCTGATGGTAAATAGGGTTGCAACCGTTGAATTAAAGTTGAAATTGAATTTTATGAAAAATGATAATGTTTTCTCTTATGTGAATTTTGCGTGAGCTTACGTGGTTTTGGACAATACAAGTTAGTTTGAAATCTAATAACTTTTTTATTTATTTTTTGGTTGAGTTATTTTGTTACTAAATTATCGCTGGGAGTCATAAAAAGTTAGGTATCTTGCAAATGCATGGTTTATGTAGGATAGGTCGCGAAGAAGTAACATTATTTTAATGTGTAGATAAGCTTTGCTTCGGACTAATTGCTTCACATTTTAATAAACAACACAACAATTATCATTATAAGATAACATCCCCTAACTTTCTACCATAGACTACCATAACCAACGAGCATAGACGAGAGAAACTCCCATAGTCATATAAACTTGACATAAGGATTAGTACAATACGATGGTTATTAGTATACACAGGTGGATATGGCTGCCAGCTTTGTGGTTAATCCCTTGGTGACTGCTTACGACGTTGTAGAGTATGGGATGATGGTACACTCGGGTGTCGTGTCATTACCATAAGGTATTTAAGTCTATGGTCGATGGTACGTCTTAAGAGGCTCCTTTTCAACTCGCCTATCGTCAACATCGAGCGTGGTTTAAAAGCTTGTTACTTCATGTAATGCAATCCAATGCGATGTTTGGCAAAGAGGCAACGCGAAAAAAAAAAGATAATGCCTGAAAACTCTGTTGGCATTCGGTAATTCGGTGATTTACTAGAATATTTTACAAAACTTGTTCCAGGAAAAACGAGTTTTTTTAAGCTTTAAATATTTCGAAAAAAAATTGTCGTCTTTCAGAATCATGATTCTATTGTTCTAAATTTTTTTACTTTTATATTTTTTGAGTACAATATGAAGGGTTAAAGTTCATGCGATATAGCAGATTTTTAGAGATCTTTACTGGATTAGGTTTACACAAATTTACAAACTGATTTCAATAAAAGCTTAGATAATATCCAGAAAATACTGTGTTTCCAAAAATATCTTACGAAAAAATAAAAATGTAAAGCCATAATCGCATAATAGCGGTTGTATGAAAAACAGTGAAAATGTATGTCGAATTGCTGATGAATGTTCAAGGTAGGTAGGTAGTACGCAAAATTCAAATTTTGAATCGGAATCGAGGCTCAATTGACCTCTTGACCTTGATTAGTTTAATTACTATTATTCTGTAAATAAAAAAAACATGTCGCTACTGCAAATATAATTTTCATGAGCTTTGTCCCGCGACATTTCGTATAAAAGTTTACATAAGAAATCTACGCCTTATCTAGACCGATGCCCTCTAAGGCCGCAGGGATTTTCTGAAAAAGTAACCCAAAGTTGTAAAGGGCAACTGAAGGCCACAGGGGCCGTAGGGGCCTAGCAGGGTCGAAGCCTACTGAGGCGAAAGTTATCCCCCGGACCCTGGAACAATGGCGAAGAAGGAGCAGGAGTAGGTTTTTAGTCAGTAAAAGGCTAACACTATCTCTCGCTCCGTCGAAGGATGTCATTAGATGATTTTCCCACCTAAAAAAAATCCTTGGCTTCATTTACGATTTCAATCATTTCAAAGAATAAGAAAATTGCAGTCGTTGTGCAATCGTTTTTATTAATATTTATCCTGTACATATACTTTAACGTACAATAAAGTACGTAATTCTTATTTATTATTATAAAAGCGGAAGTGATTTTGTTTGTTTGTTTGTTACGTCTTCACGCCTAAATGACAAAACCCATTTTAATGAATTTTGGTACAGAGATAGTTGGGGCCTTGAAGACGGACATAAGCTAAATTTTATTTTTTTAAGTGAGAAAAGGGGAAGAAAAGGGGAAAGGATTAAAGTATATTAACAAACGCGGGCGAAGCTGCGGATAAAAGCTAGTCAGGAATAACATAAAGAAATAAATAAATAGTCATTCAACACATACGACTAGGCGAACACAAAATTTACCAAACACGGAACAGAGTACCTCGAAAACAACTCTCTCCGAAAAGTTTCAGAAAATATACAAATACGCCATTGCCAGCATTTTACCTGAAAAACTCGTAACGTATCACCTGAAACTACCCCCACTAACACTTAACAATTAGTCCTGTAAACATAAAGGTAATTAACAGCATAGCAACAGCACCGTACAGTCGGCAGCAAAAATAGCTGGGCACTTCAGCTGTGCACATAGAGGAAGTGGATAGGGACACATTCAAAGTTGCCATAATCATTTATGTAACAACAGTTTAACCGGCATGTCCTAGAACCAAAAAGAGCAGTGGTGGTCGAGTGGTAATGGCCCCGACTTACGAGTTCGCGTCGCGGGTTCAAACCCAGCAGCAGTACTTTGTGTAATTTATTTCATCACCACTGCTCTAAAAACGTTGAAGGAAACCGGCATGTCCTAGAACCAAAAATTTGAAGACATTTGACATTTACCAACCCGCACTGGGCCCGCGTGGTGGATTACAGCCCATTCCCTCTCCTAGAGAGAAGGCTTGAATCCCAGCAATGGGAACGTTAAAAAGGCTGATGATGATGATGATGATGAACAGTTTTAAAGTTGAGTGGTAGGAAATTTAAGTCATTAAACCCCAAGCAAACGCCGGCGTTTGCGCTGTCGTGGTCTTACAATTCTGTCTATAATTGACGGTATTTGAAGAGTTTTGGGATATAAACAAACGCTAATAATAATAAATATATTCCACAACTATCACACAACGCCATCTAGTCTCAAGCTAAGCAGAGCTTGTGTTATGAGTACTAGACAACCGATTATATATTTTTAACTACATACATATCTATATATATAAAAATGACCCCCGTTTTCCGTTGTCACGAACTCACGACTTTGCATGAAAACGGCTTGACCGATTTGGCTGATTTTTTTTTTGTTGTGATTGTTATTGTGAGGAGAAGGTTCTTATGGAAAAAAAAATAGGGTAGTGTAGGGTAGAGTAGGGTAGAGTAGGGTAGAGTAGGGTAGGGTAGGGTAGGGTAGGGTAGAGTAGGGTAGAGTAGTAGGGTAGAGTAGGATAGAGTAGGGTAGAGTAGGGTAGAATAGGGTAGAGTAGGGTAGAGTAGGGTAGAGTAGGGTAGAGTAGGGTAGAGTAGGGTAGAGTAGGGTAGAGTAGGGTAGAGTAGGGCAGAGTAGGGTAGAGTAGGGTGTAGGGTGCAATCCTAACATAAGTATGATGTCAATGCAAGTGTAAGAAATGCAGAAATGTCACTGAGTGCCTAACGGGAAGAGTCTAAATAAAAATGCAAGTAGTCCGACTCAAACCACGTCTAATTGAACACTAAAGTAAAATATTTTACATAAATGCATGCAATCGTTGATCTGTCATGTCAATGCAATTTCTCATGTAGGTCGCGTTCAAAGTACACGTCTTACATTCGGCTAATTTAACTAAATTATTTTCCCATGTACGTACACCGTACATATTGCCACTACAAAACAAGAAAACAAATAAACTAATATCAATTTATATAAACCATAACAACCTTAAGATAAAAGGACGTAAACATGTAAATGATACAATGTAAAAATTATAAAATGTAGATGGTTATTAATGGATTACGACTATATTATAAATAATGTAAATTAAAAGAAGAGTACACTAAATTGTTATCTATTAGTCACTACTTAAATACTAAGTTAGCACACATTACTGTGTCTCTCAGTGTCAAATGTCACTTCACTTGAGGTAGGGTTGGCACTCACATTCACTGACACTTTTGGTTTTGAGTTCCGTTTGTCGATCTCGCTGTATTCGTCT
Source organism: Mythimna lalbum (assembly GCA_949319445.1). Lineage (NCBI taxonomy): Eukaryota > Metazoa > Arthropoda > Insecta > Lepidoptera > Noctuidae > Mythimna > Mythimna lalbum. The sequence goes on from OX439349.1 coordinate 21,929,315, forward strand.
TCGACGTTGCGGTCTCCTTCTTCCTGCCTTCTGCTTCTCGCTACTTGCGGACCCTCCCCCTGTCTTTGGGTTGCCATCTTTCGCCAAAGGTACACCGATGTTACAAGCAGTGCCATGCTAATCGCAACAGCCACATAGATAGCAATGTAGTGATGGACGTCATGAGAGGATAAGGTCTTTATGTTGGTCTGTTCTTTAATTGACTTTAGTTGTGAGTCAATCTTCTTGAACGTCTCTTCGTGAGTTACCAGGTGCAATGATGAGTTACGAATCGAGGTATTGATAATGTTGTTAATTGGAGAGATTGTGGGCATAATCATCGCGTATGGTTCCTTGACTAAAATGTCACTTCTATGTTCCATATAAGCGTGTAGTGTAAATGAGTCGCCTTGCAAGTTGCATCCTTGTTTTAGTGTTATGAGACCCGAGTGACGTAACGTCTCCGATGTCATTTGAGTGTCGCACACTAATTGCACTTCGCACGTGTCACAACAATAATAAAACCAGGTGTTTTGTTTATGTAATTTAACCCATTTGTCGGTGCATATTTTTGTTTCCGTATGGCAATAAACGCTGTGTTCCTCGTTGTCTCGGATCAGCTGTACATCGCAAATAGATTTATGTCGATCGCCGGCATTGTATATAGGTTGATTTAATTTGCACATTAGAATTTGGTCATGTAATTTTTGGCATTCATGGATGTCATATTGTTCTAACGGTATGAATGAGTATTGGTTAACGTTGAACGCTATTAGTTCAGAGTTAGGAATAACGTACAGTACCCGATTGATATCAATGCGTTGAGGAATGCTAATCAGTCTGTTAAGCTCGTATAGGGCATCACTCAAAATCGGTACTTTTATTTCCATCAACAAGTAGTTCTGTGTTATGCGTGCATGTATTCTGAACAGCCTGTAGATGTCCCTTACGTCGTTTCGAACTTCCGGTAGTGTAGAGTCGCGAGGTAGTAGACGAGCTACTCTATCTAATTCACTTTGCATTTGGGTCGGCGATAGTAGGTGGACGTCCATATGTCCTTGGTACATATTTGTCAAGGTGTTGATAAGAGACTCCTGGACGTCCTTTAAGTTTTGAGCCATTCTTTCTGCAGCTATGGCCGATGTGACTATGTAGAACGCATTTGACGTCTCAAGTTGATCTCTAATCGTCTGGTTTTGCAGAGAAGTGAGGTGGTCATTTATTAACTGAAATTGCTTTACCATTGTTGCTTCATTGCGCTTTACAATATTATTTTCCGTTTCTAGGATACTGGTCTGGTTTTTAAGCAGTTGTAGCAGGTGGTTTTCATTGTGTTGTATGGTGTCGATATCTTGCTCGTATTGTTCTGCAAAATGTTGATCCAATACTCCAAACAACGAGTTTGCAACATAACCTACTCCGTCGATCAATCCTCTTTTGAACCTATGTTGAATTATTTGCTGAGACTTGAGTAGTTCGTTGTAATAGTTGAGTTCACTTGTGCTTTGTTCGAGTTGGTTGATTAAGACGTGAAATTGCATCAACCACTGATCGCAACGTGCTTGCTTTATGTGAGCTACGAATCCTTGTAGAGTGTCTACATTGCGCCAGTAATTTGTCATGTTATAGTAGAAGACCAATTTCCATTCATCTCTAATTTCTTGTAAGTCTGCAATCTTGTCAAAGTAAATCGTTTGATTTTTCGTCAATTGGGTAAGTTTCATATCTTGCTGGACAGTGGGTGTTATTAATGTCGTAATCAGCACCAGTGTGTAACATACCAAGCTGCTCCAGGTAAGCTTTTTGGATCGGTTTCGTTTGTTTTTCGGTAGGTTGTCAGTGTTAGTTGGATTTGGTTTCTCAGCTTCAACTAATGGTACCAATCTTGTAACAGGTCGTTTAGTTACGCCTTTTGCAGTTTGTAGTGTCACAACTCTAGTGTGGCCATCCTTTCCAGGGTGTAGCTCCGTTACTCGACCTAGTGCCCATCTTCCTGCAGGTAATTTGTCATCCTTAATGCATACAATGTCATTTATTTGTGTGTCCGTATTTTGTCGTTTCCATTTTAGTCTTGCTTGTAGTTGTTGTAGGTATTCTTGCGACCATTTCTTCCAGAAGTCCTTGCCAAGTTTTTGCACAATTTGCCATCTCTTGCTTGGATGGTAGGTACTGTCAATGTCTGGTTCTGGAATTGTCATCAGTGACGTGCCAGTTAAGAAATGTCCTGGAGTTAGGCAGTTTAGTTCTTCGACATTCTCTGTAACGGTGCATAATGGTCGTGAGTTCAAGCAAGCTTCAATCTGACATAGCAGAGTGGTAAATTCTTCATAGGTTAGGCGTTGATCTCCAATGATCCTTTTGAGATGATATTTCATGCTTTTCACAGCGGCTTCCCACAGTCCGCCAGCGCTTGGCCAAACAGGAGCATTGAAGTGCCACGTAACTCCCATCTCTGATACTTTTCCCAAAAAGACTTTGTCAATGTTCTGTACTATGCATTTGTATTGTTGCAAAAGGATCCGGTTTGCGCCTACGAAGTTCGTGCCATTGTCGCTGTACATATCCCGTGGCGTGCCTCGCCGTGCGCAAAAGCGCTTGAAAGCCGCTAGGAACGCCGTACTAGACAATTCTGATACTAGTTCTAGATGGATCGCTTTTGTGGCTAAGCAAACAAATACCGCAACGTACGCCAGTAGTGTTCTGACGCCTCGGCCTTTACTTGCCTTGATCTCAACGTGGCCAGTAAAATCGACACCTGTATGTGTGAACGGGCGAGATACTGTCACTCTCGCCTCGGGTAGGTCAGCCATATTCTGGTTTGTTTGTTTCGCATTAAATCGGCGACATGTTACGCATTTGTGTAAGACCTTTTTTACGGCGCGATATCCTCCGACGATCCACACTCTTTGTCGTAAATGCGTCAGGGTTAATTTGGGACCCCCGTGTAGTGTTCTTCTGTGCGCTTGCCAAATCAATAGTTCTGTTAGTTTGTGGTCGTGTGGTAGTAGAATTGGATGCTTAGCGTCTTCATTTAAGTTTGAGTACTGTAACCTTCCTCCCACTCGCAGAGTATCATCTTTATCCAGAAATGGGTTCAAACTCAGTAGGTTACTGTTGGTGTACAAACTTTTGTTTTCCTTCAGTCTCGTGATCTCGTCCTTGAAGGCATGCAGTTGAGTCTGCTTCATTACAAGTTTTCCAGCACTTTGTAATTCTGCAGTCGTCAAATAGGTGGTATGATTAGTGTCCTTAGTCAAACAGCTGTTTATGAAGCGTTTTATCCAGGCTATGACCCTTGTAATGCGAGTCATATCACTGTGTCGGTCTAATAATTCAATTACAATAGACGACGGTTCAAGTTTCACAACACACGTTTGCGTTTCTTTTTGTTTTGATTCACATGTCGTCGGCGTAATTACAATTTTGTCATATGCTTGTTCGGAACTGTAACCTTTCATCCAGCATGGCCCTTGCCACCATAACGGATGTTGCAATAGTTGGGAACAACTGATGCCGCGTGATGCGCAGTCTGCAGCGTTCTCCTCCGATTTGACATAACTCCAATGTTGTTTTGGAATTACGTCATGCACTTGTTGTACTCTGTTGCTGACGAATGACTTCCATTTTGTAACGTCACCGTGCAGCCAGCCTAGTACAATCATTGAATCCGTCCAAGCGTATGTATGTCTGTGCAAGGTATCCCATTTAAAGGCCTTGAGAACCTTTTTCATCAACCGTGATAGCAATAACGCTCCGCATAGTTCGAGCCGTGGAAGTGTCAATTTTTTGCTGACGGGTGATAGCCTTGACTTTGCAGCGATAAGTGTAGTCACTGGCTCGTTTTTATTATTCTTTGTCAGCAAGTATATAGCACATGCGTACGCCTTTTCTGACGCGTCGCAAAACCCATGAATTTGGAAAGGTTTTGTTGTATCTCCCAGCCATCTCGGTATTTGGTGTTGGGCTATGTGATGCAAGTCGCCGGTAAACTGCTTCCATTCTTCTTGCACGCTGTCAGGTAGTATTTCGTCCCAATCGCATCTTGATACCCAGACGCTTTGGAACAGAAGTTTTGCCTTTACTGTCACAGGTGTCAGCCAGCCAAGTGGGTCGAAGATTTTCGATATCTCCGATAGTAGTTTCCTTTTTGTAACTTGTTTTTTGCTGTCAAATTTTATTTTGTTTGTAAACGAAAAAGTGTCAGTTGTAGGATTCCACTGGACCCCCAAAGTTTTTGTCAAGTCGGCAGTTTCATTTACTACGACGTTACAGTTAAATGTTTTTGTGACATTGCCTGACAGTATCCACCCTAATCTTGTTTGTTGTGCCATGGGTTCGTTAATCCCCCCTTTGACTAAGCCACTCATGAGTATTTCTGAAAATACATGTGCATCCAGAAGTATATCTATGGGTCTTGAGATATTGTATTCTGGGTCGGCTAGCGTAATGTCTGTCACATGGGTCCAAGATTTCTTTGCAAATGTAACGTTAGGCAGATTGTTCACCACTCGTGTCATGATTACTGCTTCCGTTGTAAAGCGGAAGTCATTGTGCAGGGACTTGCATGACAAATGGATCTTTCCTTTGCTCTTATTAGATACTGTGCCGATCCCGCTTATGTTTGCGCTCAGTTGTTGGCGCTGTATGCCCAGTCTTTGAGCTGCATTCTCCGTGATCAGTGTGATTTGTGACCCTTGATCAACTAAAGCCCTTAGTGTCATGTAGTCACCTCCAGCTGTCTCTACTTGTACCAGCGCTGTTGGTAATAGTATTTCATCATCATTGTTTGATGCGAAGTTGTTTTGTAGGTTTTTGTTTGACCTAGTTGAAGCCAATGACGACGGTTTAGGCGCAGTTTGTGTCGCTGAGGGCGTTTGTGCTGACTTCGAAATATCGTTGTGCAACAGTGTGTTATGTTGTTCGTTGCAGTCTCTGCATCTTTTCTGTGACGCACAGTAACCCTTAGTATGCACGTACAGACAATTTTTGCATATTTTATTGTTCTCAATAAATGCCATTTTTTCCGAACTTAGCATGTCAGTGAATTTAGAGCATTGGAATAACGCGTGATTATTATTGCACAATGGACAGCTAATCTTGCTAACTTGCCCAGCGTTTGATGCATGGTAATTACGAGAAAAGTTTGTTGAACTTTTATTTGTTTGGAAATTTGCTGATTTGTAATTTTTGTTGTACGGGTATGGCGTGTTGGGTTGAGGTTTTAATGTAGGTTTATTACTGTTTTCTGTCTTTTTCCTATGCAGCGGTTCTAGAGCCATGAACTTATTTTCGACAAAGTCCATAAAATGATTGAATGTTGGTATCTCGCGCGGATCCGACCTGGACTGCATGTATTCCGAGTACGTTTCCGAGTCTAATTTTTCGCATAGAACGTAAACTAGGACCGGATCCCACGAGCTAGTATCTACTCCCAAATTGTGTATCGCGTTTATGGTTTCGTTGCTAGTGTCATATAATCGCTTAAGGTCGAATGCAGATTGTTTTTGCAGATTAGGTTGACGCATGAATACCTGGAAATTCCTGGTGAACAACAAGAATTTATTATTGTACCTATGGTTCAGAATTTCCCAACACGTGTCATAATTTTCGGGTGCAATGTGTAAATGTTGTACGAGCTTTTCCGCTTCCCCGCGAAGTCTGCCCTTTAGATGCTGCATTTTCTGAGTCTTTGCAATAGCTGTGTTATTATGAATCGCTTCTACGTATAAATCCATAAATGTAGGCCATAATGCATAATTACCGTTAAAAGTGGGAATGTCAATTTTAGGCAATGTTTGTTGTTGATGGACAGAGGCGTTTAATTTTGTGTTCAACGCCCGTTTTATTTTTATAAATGCATCCTCATAACGACTGAAATCATCATAATAATCATGAGGTTTCCCGTCTAATATGCCGTCAATTTGTAAGTGTAATTTGTCAATTGCCGTCCACCGAAATTCTACTGTCTTGAGCGTATCCTCAATCTCCCATTTTTCCTTAACCTCATCTAAGCTTCGATTTACTAACCTAGTGAATGCACGAAAGTTAGCTTGTTGCAACTGCTGTAACTCGAGTAGCTTGTCCTCTGCTCCTAAAAATGTCTCGAACAGGGTCTTGTCAAACTCCACATTTGACTTACTATGGCCGGCGTTGCTGGGCCCAGCAAGTGTCTTCTTCTCGAACGCTGCAATTTCCTGACGCGCTCCGTAGTACCAGCTCTTCATGACCTCATAGATATTGCTGGTAAAGTACTGATGATCTTTCTCTTCTACTGCGCTCAGCTCCCGGTTCTTCTCTTCACATTCCTTCCATAGTAAATCTAACCGCTCAAGCCTATTACGGATGTAATCGGTGGTCTTCCTGCTCGCCGAGTCCTTCTTGAAATTAGAATGGATCTTTTTCACCTCCTCAAGGATCTCAGCTTGACGCACGATTAACCCCTCCATTACAAACCCGTAAGATAAAAAATGAACGATCTTACTTGAAAATCAGGAACTCTCCCTGTATGCTTCCGACGCTCTGGAACCTGGATCGCTGCTACCTCCCCGAATGCTCCTGCACGGCTACACGCGTGGTACGGTAAGCCGATACGACACAGATCCCGCGCGACGAACGACCGATGTATCGGACTGTATGATACTTGCAAAGGTTACGAAGGACCAAAAAAAATTATGTAGGGTGCAATCCTAACATAAGTATGATGTCAATGCAAGTGTAAGAAATGCAGAAATGTCACTGAGTGCCTAACGGGAAGAGTCTAAATAAAAATGCAAGTAGTCCGACTCAAACCACGTCTAATTGAACACTAAAGTAAAATATTTTACATAAATGCATGCAATCGTTGATCTGTCATGTCAATGCAATTTCTCATGTAGGTCGCGTTCAAAGTACACGTCTTACATTCGGCTAATTTAACTAAATTATTTTCCCATGTACGTACACCGTACATAGGGCAGAGTAGGGTAGAGTAGGGCAGAGTAGGGTAGAGTAGGGCAGAGTAGGGTAGAGTAGGGTAGAGTATGGTAGAGTAATGTAGAGTAGGGTAGAGTAGGGTAGGGTAGAGTAGGGTAGGGCAGAGTAGGGTAGAGTAGGGCAGAGTAGGGTAGAGTATGGTAGAGTAATGTAGAGTAGGGTAGAGTAGGGTAGGGTAGAGTAGGGTAGAGTTGGGTATAGTAGGGTGGAGCAGGGAAGAGCGGGAGCGAAGCCGCGCGGGCAAAAGCTAGTTATAGATAAATCACACCCAGACACAGAACAAATAATCATATAACTTTACTGTTTATGAATATTATTTATTGAGACTTTACTTAAATAATAACAGGACGTTTTCTAATGAACCCTTTAAATATTTGCACTAATTAAATTTTCTTAGAACTGTATAATTGCGAAAACCGTACATGCTCCTAGTATCTGCCGCTGACTGTACACCGTAGGTACTGTGGAGAACAGTACCTATAGCACAGTGTACAGGTAACGCAATCATCCGCTTTAATGATGTCGTTAACTTGCATGCTATGTGCGATGTTGCCGTACTTGCGAGCAGGTGCATCTTGCATAGAGGTGCAAGTGCAAAATAGTGGGATATACACCTTAATTGACCTTCTAGTAAAAATAGTTAGAGAAAAGAGCAAAAAAGGGGCCAAAAAGAAAGAAGAAAGAGTAAATTAAAGAAGTAGAGGAAGCTAAAGTTAAAATGTTAGGAATATAATATTATGATATCGAAAGAAATCGCATGAGAAATAGCTCCCATGAATTACAGACTGGCAAGATCCTCATACTTCCGTCGAACAGGGAGGATCCTCCAACCAGACGGTTAGATGTAACTTCATATGACGGCTTAAATGACACTACATACTTTTTAAAGATTATGAAAATACAGAAAAGATTCATGAAAAAATAAATAAATTGTTTGTAAGTCAAATTAGGTAGGACAGCTGTCAAACCGATAGCTACCAAATAATTAAAGACGATGGGTCGAAATGCGCCCCCAACGATAATTCCGCTAGTACGTGGCAGGTCTTTCGCGACCCATGATGTATAATTTTTTTGTTTTACTGTTATAATAAACCTTGAACCCAACTTCCTTAGTTTCGATCGCCCCGGGATCTACCTAACAGGAAATGAGAAATAAACCAGGGAAAGCGGCAAGTCGATATTGGCTTGAACCGCACTAGAAAGTATTTTTAGTAGTGATAGGACAGACATAATAAGGGTATATTGAAAATAAAACAGTACAGTTATTGTAAGAGAAATGAAAAAAAAACTTATGCCTGTCGAAGGAGGTTGCATTTGGGTGAATATTATTTTTTTCAATTTTGGTGGCGAAACCGTTCCTTTAGCTTTCGTGAAAGAAGGGTTCCTGGGCATCGCCCAGAGGACACGGTGAAGCACAAGTCGAGGTGTGCCCCGCTTGGGCGCAGCATCGCCGTGTCCTCATGGAGGCAATCGGTGGCGAAGATCTTTCGCGCCGGGCCTTGGTTCAGGCCATGGTCCGAAGCGAGGAGTAGCTGGCGGTCGCCTCCTTCTGCAAAGTTCTGTAGTGTCCAAGACGTCGACGGCGCGCACTGTTCCCGCGCACCTCAAGGAGTTGTCAGCAAAAGCAGGGGCCAAGCTGGGTCGAAGCCTACTGGGGCCAGGGTTAAATTTGAAAGAGTAGCACGAAGGAACGGGGTGGGTTTTAAGTCTGTAAGAGTCTGACACTATGTCCCGCCCCGCCCAAGAGTGGGGGTTTCCCACACCATAAAAAAGAGGTACTGGGCATTTTCTTCTCGGTTTTCGCAAGGATTGGGGTCCCGCGTCCCAAAATTCCACGAAAACCGAAGAAAAAGTTTCGAAAAAATGTGTATATTCACCCATTTTTTTAATTTAAACTCTAACTCTGTAATTTAAACCAACACGCACTTCCCACCTTATCCAAGTCCAGCGCCGCTACTAAAAGGGGGCGCGGGTTTCTAACTACTGAGTACCATCAGACTCGTTGTGTTATTAACATGTAAATGTGATGTCACTGTATGTTTGTCTGTCCCTGTGCGTCGGAATTTACTGCTAAATAGAATGCGGCTGAAACACTGAGATATCTACGCAACAATTATAGAGTTTGAAGGTGAATGCTCCAGGAGAGCCAGCAAAATTCAAATCATCATAATTATTTATTACTAGTTTCCGTCAACGGTTTCATTATCATCAGCCTTTTTAAAGTTTCCACTACTGGGACTCAGGCCTTCTCTCTAGTATAGGGAATGGGCCTTAATCCACCACGCAGGCCCAGTGCGGGTTGGTGAATGTCACATGTATTCCAATTTTTGGTTCTAGGACGTGCCGGTTTTCTCACGATGTTTTCCTTCACCGTTTTAGAGCAGTAGTAATGAAATTAATTACATAAAGTAATGCTCCTTGGGCTGGGTTCGAATCCACGACCTACAACTCTTAAGTCGGGGCCATTACCACTCGGCCACCACTGTTCTTAACGGCAACGGTTTAGTCTGCCTAAATTAACTCTAGGGAAAGATATTTCTGAAATAAAAGTATCCTGAAATATTCCAGGAAATAGTCTACCCGTGTGGCAAACAAGATTAAAATCCGTTCAGACGTGACCAACGCGATGTGGTCCTATAGTGACCAAGTGCGAGCCTATTAATAATGTAAAAATAAACACAACATTACATACATTTACTACATACATTATGAATACTCTGTCTAAAACTTTAAATGAATTGGGCAATTATAACGGTAAAATGAAATCTGATGTAATCAACCCTGGTCAAGGTTGATTAAGAGATCTTGATCATTGTTTAGTAGAAGAACCTTACTTAAAACTAGTAAACTTTTAAATGAAATCTGATGTAATCAACCCTGGTCAAGGTTGATTAAGAGATCTTGATCATTGTTTAGTAGAAGAACCTTACTTAAAACTAGTAAACTTTTAAATGAAATCTGATGTAATCAACCCTGGTCAAGGTTGATTAAGAGATCTTGATCATTGTTTAGTAGAAGAAGAAGAACCTTACTTAAAACTAGTAAACTTTAAAAAAAAACGGTAAAAATCTGTTTTCATATGCGCGCCCATTTTTTTTCTTTTCCATGTGGGGTACGACGCGCGCCCACCCTGATACGATAAATGTAATAAAATTATAGCGGGGGAAAGGTTGAACAAAAAGGTTTTAACTACATTATAGCACTAGTGCGTAATGGTAATCAAAATGTCACAGTTTGGTAACAAGTACCTTTAAATACCTAAGTGCAGTGCAATAAGAGTCACTTTATGAGCAAGTGTATTGAAAAATAATAGTTATCTAACTTCTTTTAAAGCTAGCGCTCTGATTTAATATACCATTATATCATTGAATATGTATATACGTATAATTTAATTATATATATATGTGTATATATGTGTTTATACACCATAGGTATACCTTTGGTGTATAAATTCTCTACTAGAGAAAATGTAAAAAGCATTAAAAGGTATAAAGATAGACTCTTTATACCTTTTGTTGCATAAATTAAATAAATAAATATACTTAATACATAGCGATTCTCAAAACAATACTTACCTAGTAACTAACTATATATATACTTACCAAACTCCCCAACCGATTTAATGTAGCTAACCATATTGTAAACCATTACATAAGCCAGTTTGCATTGCAGATTCCCGTTAGTGCAATGCAAATACTAATAGATGCTCGCCATTGTACACTGCGGGACAAAAACATGTAGTCCATGGAAAATTGAATTTCCATAGATACGCGTCTGTGACCGAGCCGGGATGGGTTTACAATGGAACCTAATTGTCTTTGCGTTTACCAAATGGTATTGTACCGGAACGTCACTTAAATTTATTAGTGGGTTGATTTTGTGGTGTGAAGTGTAATATAGGTTGGTCCGTATTCTCATGTGGTTGTTTTTCCATGATTTTTGTATATTTATTTATTTACTAGCTTTTGCACGCAGCTTCTCCCGCGTATATAAAATATAGCCTATGTCACTCAGCATAGCAGCTTTCTATCGGTGAAAAAGTTAGCAATTGGACCAGTACTTTCAGAAATTACCTCCTATACAAGGTGTAATGAAATGCGCAAAACCTGAAATTAGTTTGATCAGAATAACGAGCAGAATCAATTAAACCACTAGTACCAACTGTAGGTTAAATTTTTCAAGAAAATCTTCATTGAAAACTTCAACCTGTCTATCTATGAATAGGTCAAGCCATCACGTGCGCATACCCGCTGATATAGGTAAACAAACACAAATAGTTGTAATCCAATCAAATTTTCTCATACACGGGATGATAAAAGTTCTTATTTCAATGCAGATATGAATTATAAACAAACTAAAACTGCTCATAAAACCTTTAATTTTTTTTTGATGTTTTTTTCTCGTATAATTAGGCCAATCGAATTAAAAATCATTTGGGGTGTCTGAGGTTTTGCGCATTTAACGTTACACGTTGTATACAAAAAAATACATTAAAACCAACTTTACTCTTTCTAATTTATTAGTGTAGACGGTTTGCAACCCTAGTTCGGAATGACCCTCTTAGCGCATGCACCAAATCAAAAACATTCCAACAGCATCAAACCTCCATTACGCACGCCTCACATTACCAATCAAAAGTTGAAAACGCAAATACATTTTAACCAATTCACTTAGTCATAACTTTAAATAATTACGCCGGCACCCCGGGGAGTCTGGCAGAGAGGGACGTGTTCAAACAAAACTTGCTGCGATCGAATTATTTGAAATATTAATCACTAGCTTCCGCCAGTGGCTGTGCCCGCGTTTTTGGAGGTTATTATTAAAAGAAAACATACTCTTAAAATACAAATTATCTTATTATTTTTTTTATAATCAATGACTTACTATGTACAGTATGACAAAAATATATATAAAAATACATCAAATTTTGTTTCCTGAGCATTCCTATGTTCTATTCAAGGGCATGGTCTACCCATGTGTCAAATTACTTTCAAATCTGTTCAGCCGTTTAAGCTTGATGAACTATTAATATGGATACCCACACAGACCATCGCTAACCGCAAGCGCGTTCCATCGTCGACCGCATCGTCGCTTTCCATCAGATGAGATGGCGGTCAAGCGCGAACCTATCAACAATTAAAAAAAATCACATAGGTATACAACTTGTAACTTAAATAATGTACACCCTTAATTAGGAAATTAAATTTAAATCTAGTTAAACGCACTTGGTAGTGTTTTTGAAAAAAAAAAAACGATATTCTCGATTTCCTCTTTCTTGGTCATTTGTATTTGAAAACTTTTCCAGCAATAAAAAGTTATAGAAAATTACAGGGTCAAGTTTACGGACAGTTCGAGGTAATAGACGCCATCGTCCATGCTACGTTGAATCCACCGGTTCTCGTCCGATCACCGAAGTTAAGCAACACCGGGCGCGGTCAGTACTTGGATGGGTGACCGCCTGGGAACACCGCGTGTCCTTGGCTTTTTGGGTATTTGATATTACTTTAATACACATTACAGTTGATCATGATATTGAATTTTTTATTACCTGACATACATAGTTTATAATTGAATGTATGCCAATATGTTTCACACCCAGCGACAACTGGAAGAAAATAAATTAATAAATAATAAAAGTTGTTATTATTTTATTTTTCTAAAATTTTTAAGAATTTTTATGAAAGATACACTGCGTGCCATCGAAACATACCTAGTATTTAATTTTCTGCCAAAAAAGAAATCAGTAAAATCTTGATAGACCCCAAAATTGACATACAGAAATTTAATTGATATCACTTCAGCGTCGACCCGAACATACAACGGACGCACATTATTTGCATTTTCATACAACTGGCCAATCTGCATTGCAAACTTCCACTACAGATATGCTAACTTAAGCCAACATAAATCTAGTAACCGACCAGTCGAAATTACACCTTAAACTTTGAAGGATAGGGTTTAATTTTCAATAGAGGATATCTAGGCATATAATATACAGGTGGTGTATTTGCTATACGTTGGGTTGTCATGGGTTGGCTTTGACGTGTCGGACAAACAATTGCTCAAACATTGTTGGGAGGATGGCTCGTTTGTCAGAATTTGCCGTTTAATTCTCGTGTAATCGGATATATGTAGTTGATATGTGTGTTTTAGAAATCATATGTGTCAACGATTTTAATCAGGGGTTGACGTAGGTTAAACTAGAGCGATTATTGTGTTATTAAGCGATCACATTTGTGTTTCAAATGTCAAAATGGACAGTTATATTCTGGTGATTTTCTCATTTAGCTAGAATAGCCTGCTAATTTCTAGCGAAAAGCTATCCCTATTATACCCTGATTACGAATTACGATTTCTGGAGGGAATCGATCTCGCAGCGAAACACGACGCCGTCACTTTGTGTGCAATAGTTTAATACTAATATATAAAAAAAAAAACATAACAACTACTATTGTTGTGTTTTTTTTTAATATATTAGTATACTACTCGTAATTTGTAAAATTATTATTTGTGTATGTCCCTTAGTTGGCTGATAATAAAGTGATATTATTATTAAAAACCTTTTGTGAAATGTTGAAATAGCCAATCAATAAGGTTAAACTAATGACTATACAGTCTATATAGTTTAATTCTCTTAGGGTTAGATGGACTGAGAGGATTTCATTAATGAGTTTAGTGATTATAATTCCGTATTTAAATGTATGTGTACGACGTGGTCGCGCCTGCTTCAAAATTGCCACACTCTTTCCAGTTACCCAGACAGAGAGTAAGTTACTCAACCAATTATACACTACTATATCGATTAGGAATAAATTTGCGAAACAGCCAATGAACTTCTCACGAAAAAATCCCACCAAAAAAAAGCCAACAAATATAAAAAAAATAGAGTTAGGCCTAATAGCCACGGACACGAAGCTTCATAGACGCATATTCTTCATTACACGCTTGGTGTACGCCTGCGTGAACCTTAGGCGAATTATAACACTGCCACGCATCACATTGCACGTTGCGTGTCATCGCACCTACGCGCGTACGTGCGGAAGTGCAGATCAAATTCACGCAAGCTCTGACTCATTTCATACAAAATCATACACGACACTACAAGACTCAGTGTGCCATACCTTGCGTGTCGCTCCGTACCCACGCGCGTGTGTGCATGTTTCTCCTCAAGTAGGCGCGTGATCTGCAACATTCTGCATGAAAGCGCGTGGATGTATTTTCGGTGTGTTGGACTGTGCGTGTTTCTATACAAAAGGAGATACTTACAAGCTACGTTAAAACACGCATTCACGCGCTGCGCTGTGTGGTGCGTGGCAGTGTGACAGTCGCCTTAATATAAAACTATGAAACTCTGAATCCTGCCGTCCTGTTGTTGTTCAAGACGAATACGCGTCTATGAACCTACGCGTCCATGGATAGTAGGCCGTCTTAGGCAATGTTGTTGCATATAGACATCGACTTCACTTAACAACTTAACTGCCTTCGAGAATTATAAGTAACACCCTGTCTACACAATCAATACAGCAATAAATTTTATCACACTTCATGGAATTTTAAATGACCCATCAAATTTACACTTAGTGCCAAAACATTGGTACACTCGTCACGTCATCGATCGATTACAGTGTTCGCTCGTAAACTTGGCACTTTCAATTGCTAGACAGTGTAAAGTTACATTCTTATATTGCCTCTTTTTTATTGGAATATCGTCCTTACTGCTTGGAATTAAGATAGTTTTTAGATGTTAAAAGAAAGATGGTTTTTGAAATTTTATAGCTAACGTCTAGGGAGCTTTAGATATTTTTAGGGCCTTCATTTACGAGTAGTAGGAGTAGATATAATTTTTACTGTGATTTTAATGGCTTTTTGATTGCATCTCGATCGTACACATTTTGTTTTAGTACTTGAACAAGGGAATAAAAAAAAAACTTATCTGTAATGTGTCTAGCAGATGTCTGCCTATTTTTATGGGTCATGTAAAGTGATGGTTCCGATTTTTAAAAGAACGATCCACTTAAGTTATTTAAATTTTTTATAAAAAAAAAATATTCCTTGCTACGAATTAAATACTACAGGAGTAATTCCTGTTTTGGAATAATTTTTTTTTCGATCTTTTTCGAATCGAATATTCGATCTTGTTTAAACTTTAAAATTACAAACACTATATTTATATTCGTACGTAATATCTCTATCTACGAGAGAGCAGTGGTGGCCCTATGGTAACGTCTTCGACTTATAAGTTATAGGTTGCGGGTTCTAACCCTGCCTGGACAAGAAATGGGATTCTCATTGGTGTGACAAACTAGAATTAAACATATATATAATATATTATAGTAGATACACAGAATATACATATGCTGTATAATAGATACATAAATGTATATACTTATAATAAAACTTTGTGATTTTTCATGATACATTTATGAAGTTTTGTACATCGATTCTTTATATAAAAATAGACACGTGTTTCAGGTTTCGCATTTTTTTTTCTTATATTTGATTGGTTCGCGTTTGACCACTATCTCACCTGATGGTAAGCAATGATGTGGCCGACGATGGAACACACTTGCCTACTCACTCTTAGTTTACTTTAGCATATACTAAAACTATGGTTTTAATCATAGGCATGTCTATCTCCCAACCCAAATACAGCAGTACCTACCTATAGAACACAGACTTTACACTGCAGTGCAATTTAACGTAGGCACCGTCTAATAGAAGCGCTGAGTTTGTAGTTCGCATAATTTCGTATTAGGCATTCGCATACAATTAGAAGATGATCAGACTGCCTGCGCAAACTGGATAGATTAACGAAGTCGGAGCAAACAAGCTATTGGCAAGCAGGCGATTCGTCTGGCTGTGTTTGTGTGATTGCACTGAGTATGAATATGGTTAGCTGGGGGGAGGTTTTGGATGGAGGGTAAATGTTGTTTTGAGGTAATTGTGGGCTGGAGAAAGCTGACACACACGAAACACTTCTCTAATGCTTATCGTCAGGTGGGATCGCGGTTAAGTACTAGTTTATTAGTTTATATTAGATAAAAAAAAAATTTCATCCATATTGTGCGGAAGAAGCGACCAAGTGTCATAATTGTGCGGACTGCCTGGAGGACTCGGTGGGGATACGGGGGGGGGGGTTCCCCGCTTGGGTGGAGCACCTCCGTGTTCTTACTAACTGAGCCAAAGTCGTCGACGGCGCGGTCTTCCACTCACGTCTCAAAAGGGTTATCAGCAAAACCCCCTACAGAGCACAATAGGGCCGACGCCCGCTAGCACTTCGGGAATTATTGAAAGAGTTACCATGGCTAAGTCAAGAATATTATTAATATTTTCCCACTTCAAAAAAAAATATCTTTATTTCAATCGAAAAACGTGCAACCCAATGATTAACTGGCAGAAAAAGTCTTAGGCAATAAGAACGCCTCTGTACTTTTTTATGCATAAAACGTTAGATAAATAAACAGGAAAATATTCTGCAATTAATTAATTCGCGATTCCCCAATGTTATTCTCATCACAAAATATTAGCTATCCCATGGGAGCGCAAACAAAGCATTCACAGACAGAATACATAACGAGTCGGCTCATGCAAATACGTTAGCCCACACTTATTGAGCGGATCGGGCATAGACAAAATGGAATAGAACATGGCTGTACAATAAAGTATCTATAATACTAGAAACCACTAGAAACGCGTTCTTTTTTATGGTGGGAAAATAATAATAATAATAATCCACAACTATCACACAACGCCGTCTAGTCCCAAGCTAAGCAGAGCTTGTGTTATGGGTACTAGACAACTGATTAACATAGTTAGGTATCTTATATTTCTAAATATATACATACTCGTATTATAGATAAATTACACCCAGACACAGAACAAATGATCATGATCATCACATATACATTGGTCTTGGGTGGGAATCAAACTCACGACCTCTGGCATAGCAGTTAAGGCCACTAACCACTAAAATCATCTAATGACAACCCCGCTCCTGGGTAAAGCGAGAGATAGTGTCAGACTCTTACTGACCCCCCTACCCCGTTCCTTGGTGCCTTCATACCGGGGCTGGAGCTACCTCTCGAAACTAACCCTGGCCTCAGTAGGCTTCGACCCAGCTGGGCCTCTGCTGTTGTGGAACAGTGCGCGCCGTCGATGACTTGGGCTCGATTCGGATAGTTAGCGGACGGTCGGACAGCGAGCTACGGATTACTTGCCGTCCGCAAGCCCGCGCCTACGGTGGCCACTAGAAACACGTTGTCATGAAGATTGCAAACTATAAAGAGCACGCAACACTAGTGTAACCAGTCCAGTGTTTTCCAAACCGTACGAGATGAGGACAAAATTTAATTGTTCCATATTATAATAATAATAATTCTTTATTTTAGGCTACTATGGCCCATATACACTATACATAAAATAATCTTAAACATAATAAACTAATACATATATACAACGTGTAACGCTAAATGCGTAAAACCTGAGACACCCAAAATGATTATTAATTCGATTGACCTAATTATGTGAGAAAAATAGACATAAAAAAAAATTAAGGTTTTATGAGCAGTTTTAATTTGTTTAAAATTCATATCTGCATTGAAATAAGAACTTTTATTATCCCGTGTATGAGAAAATTTGATTGGACTACAACTATTTGTGTTTGTTTACCTATTTCAGCTTGTATGCGCACGTAATAGCTTGACCTATTCATAAATAGACAGTTCCAAGTTTTTAATGCCGATTTTTTGCAAAAATTTAACCTATATTAAAAAGTTGTTTAATTGATTCTGCTCCTTATTCTGATCAAACTAATTTCAGGTTTTGCGCATTTAACGTTACACCTTGTATAGATAAAATCTACTTATTAATTAAACTATGAACATGAAGTGTCGACGTCGTGACGGCGTCGTGTTCGGCGTTGTGTTATAAGCATCGGTCATGAAATGATCAGCTTTTGCTTGCTAGCTGAAATTAACGTGTCAAATTCCGAAAATGAAAATCAAGATCAGCAATTACAAAGTTAATCGTGATTTTAAATATTAATTTATTTATTTATTTAACCTTCATGTACAGTAGTGGTACATAGGCGGACATAATCGTTTATGGTTATGATTATTAATCTTGATCATTCATCTTTAATCACGAATTAAAAATATATATTATGTAGCTCTTGATTTATGTAGCCCCAAAAAAAAACCTGTTTTTTATAGAAATAATATATGTGAAAGTACAGGAATTAGAACTAATAGATTTCTTATTTTTTAACTTTTAGAAGTTAACTTAAGTTAAATCAATAAGTTATATTAGGTTTCATGATTATCCACTACTCGTATTTTGTAAAATAATTTGTCTAGCATTTTGTGCGATTTAGATAAAAACCATTCTACGAGTATTTAATCAGATTAATAATTATATAATAATAATAATATTCCACAACTATCACACAACGCCGTCTAGTCCCAAGCTAAGCAGAGCTTGTATTATGGGTACTAGACAACTGATAAACATACTTATATATTTCTAAATACATACATAATATAGATAAATTACACCCAGGCAGAACGCATGATCATGCTCATTACATAAACATTTGTCTTGGGTGAGAATCGAACCCATGACCTCCGGCATCGCAGTCAGGACCACTAACCACTAGACCAACAGGCCAGTCAATTAATGATTAACGATTATTATTTTTAATCTCGACTGCAATTAAAATTGATCAGATTAAATTATTCAACAAATTAATTAACCAATTAATGCCAACACAGCCTAGGTAATACCGTCTCCAAAACAACACAAGATCTCAACCCAACACCAAGGATCACAGACCAGCCACCCATTCTCCTAAACAACCAAACGTGGCTCACCACTGTCAAAGCTGACAAATACATAAGAGAAATAGCGGGCCTAACAACAAACCCTTAAATCCGAGGCGTCGCCTGTAATGATAACAAATGAACGGCGTCGTGAGCAGGGGATCCCAGGACTCAGGGATCCCAGTGGTTAAGAACAGGTAGATCGAACTCACAGGTCAAAAGTTCGGTGAGCAAGTCGGCGAACAAGTACAGTTGGGTAATAATATTCCACAACTATCACACAACGTAGACGGCATTGTGTGATAGTTGTGGAATATATTATATTATATTATTATTAAACAATCGTAGATTACGAGTCGTTTCTGTATTCGTGGCAATAATGTACGTCAATTCTGAATGGGCTGAGGGATTATTCCAAAGAATTATCATGACCCTGGAACAAAAAAGGCTACTGAAGAAACACGGATGGATTTTACGCAAAAAAATCTCTCCCTTTCAATCCACCTGAAGCGAAAAAAACATTCACTCCACTCAAAAAAAAAGCGCACAGCCATAGAAACACTAGCAATAGCTTAACTTCCCACCAACCGTGTTCCCACGTTGTCGTCGTGGTGGTGCTTGCGTGTCTCAATGACCTTGAGGGCTATGCCGGTAGAGCTACTCATGCCGGAAGGCCTCAAGCGAGAGACCAGACCAAGAGAAACACACGGCGGAGTCCAGTCGGACCGCCCGGCGGGTGCGCTGTCCAGGAGCGCTGGCACCAACAGCTGTTGGCGCCTTCTGGACAGCGATTTCGAAGAGTGGGTTCGCCTCGGGTACGTGTCTGCTCATCAGACACGACCACGATGGCGAACGTGTCACTGGGGACCCCACCCCATAAAAAAGGCAAAGCTGTGTTCAGCACACCATGGCCGCGCATCTAAAAGAGATATTACCCCAGGAGGGTACCGCCTGCCCCGCAGGCGGAGAATCCCTCCCCGAGCAGAGCTCGGGCTGCCCCTCGTATTCTGGGGGGGGGCAAAGAGCGCGCCAGGTCCATTAAGGACCTGTTTTTACCGTCCTTTGCGGACGCATCGAGCCAGGGTGGCTCACTAGCCGGCAGCGCGGAGTCCCTGGGACCAGTTCCCAGCACGTCCGCGACGCCGGTGGAGGCTGGGCGTAGCTTCGGCCTCAGGGAGGTGAGTGAAGACGCGGCGTCGGACTCTGATGCCGCGTCTTCACACATCTCCGATGTTATGGAGGTGGAAGAATCCACCTCCATCAAAAGGAAGGCGGAGTTTCTGCGCTCCGTCTCCGATGACGAAGCGGTACCTGCCCGGAAGGTCTCGACCTCGGGGCGGGGTACCGCTCGAAAGATGGGTAAAGGGAGAGGGCTCCCCGCTGAGAGCGCCAGCGAGGGACGCCAGGCCAGCCTCATACCGCCGGAGATCCCTACCGAGCTGCCGGAGGGAATGGAGGAGGCCATGGCCAAATTTAAGGAGGTCGTGGCAGCCGCCATCATGAGTGTGGCCAACAAACGGGAGAGGGTGGCCAAGAAGCGCTCCATCGAGCTGGCCAATATCACGATTGGGGGGGCTTTGGGGTTCGTATTCGAGCCCTACGAGCAGACCCTCAATGGGAGGATTGGCCGGCTCGAGGCCTTGGCTGGTCTCCAGGAGCCCCGTCCCGAGCAGTCACCGGAAGGGCGTAGCACGCAGGAGCAGGGCCGATCCCTGCCGATGCCCCAGGCGGAAAGCGAGGTGATAACCTTGCTGCGGCAAGAGCTGGCTGCTGCCAGGGAGCAGCAGCAGCAGCAGCAGCAACGGTTTCAGGAGCAGATCACGCGCCAGCTTTCCGTCCTGGAGGGCATCGTGCTGCGTCCCCCGCTCGCGGCCTACAACCAGAAGGGAGCGGTGTCATATGCCGCTGCCACCGCAGCCACTGCTGCTGCGCCCAGGGCAGGCCCGTCGGGGCAAGTCGGGCGCAAGGCCATGGCGCCGGTAGCGGTGAGGCCAGCCCCGGTGACCAGGCAGCAGCAGCGGCAGGGGAAGCCTGCCGCTCCCCCGAAGGGCAAGATGGCGGCTGCTCCCAAACCGGCGGGCCCTCCTGCCGCGGCGGTGACTAGGTCGCGCCTGCCGCCTCCTCCGCCCGAAGACTCCTCGGCTGGTGCCGAGTGGACCGTCGTCGGCGCCAAAGAAAAGGCGAGCAAGGCGGCGAGGGCGGCCAAGAAGCGAAAGCGGCGACGGGAGCGGAAAAACCGCGCCATGGCCGCCAGACTTCGCGCCCCAACTTCCGCAGCTGTAGTGATCACACTACAACCAGCTGCGGAAAAGAAGGGCGTGAATTACGACATGGTGATGGAGAAGGCGAAACAGGCAGTGGTGGGCCACCTCGACGAGTACGGAGCCTCCGGGGGCTTCCGTATGAGGTGCACTGCAACCGGAGCCCGAATCCTGGAGGTCCCAGGTGCGGACAGTGGACAAACCGCTGACGCCCTAGCTGAAAGGATCAGGGCGTCCCTAGACGTCGAGGTGGCCCGAGTGTCCAGACCCAGCAAGTGCATAGACATGCGCATCATGGGTCTGGACGACTCCGTCAGGGTGGAGGAAGTGGTGGCCGCCATCGTCAGGGCGGGAGGGTGCACGACCGACCAGGTCCGGGCGGGCACCATCCGTGCTGACAGCACGGGCATGCGAGCCGTTACGGTGAGCTGTCCCGTGCCGGCGGCTAAGGCCATCACGGCCGAGGGCCGAAGGCTTTTGGTGGGCTGGGTTTCAGCCCAGGTGAAGATGCTGGAGCCCAGACCTCTGCGGTGCTACCGCTGTCACGTGGGGCACCACGTGGGGGCTCATTGCGCCGCGGAGGTTGATCGCAGTGACCGCTGCCACCATTGCGGACAGCCCGGACACAAGGCCGCCGAATGCCGTGCACAGCCGCACTGTTACGCATGTGCGGCAGCAGGCAAGCCGGCCGAACACCGGGCTGGGGGTAGATCCTGCGACCCTCCCACCAAGGCCAAGGGCAAGGTCAGGAGGGGCATCCACCCTGACGTCCTCACCGCCGCAGCCACTACACTGGCTGCCGCCGCCATCGCCGCCGCTCCCGCCGCGGCAAGAGCCTCGCAAAGGGCTCAGGAGGAGACGGTAATGGAATGCCAATAACCACGCCATTACGTCTCCTCCAGGCGAACATCAACCACTGCGCCGCCGCCCAGGATCTGTTGCTCCAGAGCATGGCACAGTGGTCGATCAATATCGCCGTCGTCGCCGAGCCGTACTTTGTCCAACCCCGTGGAGACTGGGTTCAGGACTTGGACGGCTCGGTGACGTTAATTTCGTCGGCCGCCGCCGGTACCCCGCCCCCCGAGTCCGTCACGAGGGGGCGGGGTTGCGTGGCAGCACGGTTCGGGGACATCGCCGTGGTAGGTGTCTACCTGCCCCCGAACAGATCTCTCGACGTGTTCCAACTCTCCCTGATGGAGCTAAATTCCGTCGTCGCTGGGTTCGGTTCCCTCCCCGTGGTCGTTTGCGGGGACTTCAACGCCTGGAATACGGCTTGGGGTTCTCGGCACACGAACCGACGGGGTCGGATGGTGGAGGACTGGGCCTTGGAGCTGGGCCTGGTCGTCCTGAACCAGGGCTCTGTCCCCACGTTGGTGCGGATGCGGGGTACATCAGTGGTGGACATCTCGTTCGCCAGCCCCGCACTGTCGCCGCGTGTCGTCGACTGGCGCGTTATGGAGGAGGTGGAGACGTACTCCGACCACCGGTACATCCGGTTGGACGTCTCCACCGAAACCTCGGCCGCGGCGGTCCGACAGAGCCCTTGTGGTCCGCGGTGGGCGCTTAAGCAGATGGACCGGGAGCTCCTCCTGGAAGCCGCGATGGTACAGGCCTGGGTGCAAGCACCGGACAGGCCTGTCGACATCGACGAGGAGGCGGAGTGGTTCCGGGAGGCCATGTCGCAAATCTGCGACGTGGCAATGCCCCGAGTCCCTCCAGGTCGTGCTAAGCGCCGCGTGTACTGGTGGTCGCCGGAGATCGGCGCACTGCGCAACGCGTGCAACCACGCGCGCCGCCGGTACGACAGACACTGCAGGCGCCGCAACCGCCAGCCGGATGCGGAGGTCAGAGAGGCGGAGCTGTATGAGGGGTACAGAGAGGCAAAACGCACCCTCCGAACGGAGATAAGGCGGGCCAAACTCGAGGCCCGCAACGTGTGGCTGGGGTCTCTGAACGCGGATCCGTGGGGGCGCCCGTACAAATTGGTACGGGACAAGCTACGCCCCTGGGCTCCGCCGCTGACTCAGAGTCTCCGGCCCCAACTCGTGGAGGGTGTGGTAACCACTCTGTTCCCTGCGCGAGGGGAACACTCCCCCCCGCCCATGGCTCCGCCCCCGCCAGCAGTGTCTGACGCGGACCACGACAGCGACGACGACGACAACGCTCCAGAGGTGACCGAGGTAGAGGTGAGAGTGGCGGTGCGAAGGCTGAGTGCCAAGAACACCGCCCCAGGACCCGACGGCTTGCCAGGGAAAGCCTGGGTCCTGGCCATGGAGGCTCTCGGGCCTCGACTAAGGGGGCTCTTCAGCGCATGTATGGAGAGGGGCCAGTTTCCACTTCGCTGGAAGACGGGGAAACTGGTCCTCATCGCGAAGCCAGGGCGCCCTGCGGACTCTCCGTCCGCGTATCGGCCCATTGTGCTGCTCGACGAGGTGGGCAAGCTCTTTGAAAGAGTCATTGCAAACCGCCTCGTCGCGCGGCTAACACGGGTGGGGCCGGACTTGTCGGACGGACAGTTCGGCTTTCGCAGGGCGCGCTCTACGGTGGACGCCATCATGCGCGTGCGAGCCCTCACGACAGGGGTTGCGGTGTCCCGGGGCAGGAGCGTCGTGGCAGTGTCCTTGGACATTGCCAACGCGTTCAACTCCCTGCCCTGGAGTACGATCCGGAGGGCACTCCGGTATCACCGGGTGCCCGAATACCTCTGTCGAGTGGTCGAGGCTTACCTGTCGGACAGGTCCATTATCTACCCCGGTCACCAGGGAGACTGGAAACGTCGAGAGATGTCGTGCGGTGTTCCGCAGGGGTCGGTTCTAGGCCCACCTTTGTGGAACATCGGCTACGACTACGTGCTGCGCGGCGACCTCCCTGACGGGGTCAGCGTGGTCTGCTACGCAGACGACACGCTGGTTCTAGCGCAGGGAGAGTCGCACCAGGCGGCGGTCGCTCTAGCGACACGCGGGGTTGCGATAGTCGTTGGTAGGATCCAGGAGTTGGGACTCGAGGTGGCGCTGCACAAATCCGAGGCCATGTTTTTCCACGGCCCTCGGAATGCGCCACCATCAGACTCCCAACTTACGGTAGGAGGAGTTCGCATCGGCGTCGGGTCGACGATGAAGTACCTGGGACTCGTTCTCGACAGCCGATGGAATTTCGGAGAACACTTCCGACGTTTGGCTCCCAAACTCAACCGGGCCGGGGCTGCTCTCAAGCGGCTCCTGCCCAACCTTGGGGGTCCAGACGCCTCCTGCCGGAGGCTCTACGCGGGGATCGTTCGGTCCATGGCCCTCTACGGGGCGCCGGTGTGGGCGCCGTCGCTGGCAAAGCGACCGGCGTCCATACTGAACGCCTGCCAGAGGGTCATGGCAATACGGATGGTGCGGGGTTACCGCACGATCTCCCGCGAAGCGGCGAGCCTTCTGGCTGGCCTACCACCGTGGGATCTGGAGGCAACAGTCCTTGCACACATGCACGATAAGCGCGTGGAGATGCAAAGCCGGGGTGAAAGTCCACTACCGCGACAGGTCGAGGTATGGCGGACAGAGCTCCGGCGGGATCTCACGGTGAAATGGCGTCAGCGACTATCGCAACCCAGTGCTGGGCACGCCACAATTATGGCGGTAAGTCCCCTCTTTGAGGCGTGGCTGGAAAGACCTCACGGCGTCCTTACCTTCCGCATGACGCAGGTCCTCACCGGACATGGCAAGTTCGGGAGGTTCTTGCATCGGATTCGAGCGGAAGAGACGCCCGGGTGCCGCCACTGTGCGGAACGCCCGGAGGACACGGTGGAGCACACAGTTGAGGTGTGCCCTGCTTGGGCGGAGCAACGCCGTGCCCTCGTGGGGGCGATCGGCGGCGGAGACCTCTCGCGCCGGGCCTTGGTTCAGGCCATGGTCCGGAGCGAGGAGGAGTGGCAGGCGGTCGCCTCCTTCTGCGAAGCAGTAATGCTAGCAAAGGAGGAGGCAGACCGCATCAGGCAACGGCGCCCCCGCCGCCGCCACCGGGATTCCGATCCCGATTTCCAGCCACCGTAGACGCGAGCTCGCGGACGGCGAGCCATGGGTAGCTCGCTGTCCGATCGTCCGGTAACTGTCCGGACCGAGCCAAGGCGTCGACGGCGCGCACTGTTCCCGCGCGCCTCAAGGAGTTGTCAGCAACAGGAGGGGCCCATCTGGGTCGAAGCCTACCGGGGTCGGGGTTATCCGAAAGGAAACTAGAACCCCGGTATGAAGGCTAGAAGGAACGGCGCGGGGTTTTTAGTCAGTAAGACTCTGACACTGTCTCCCGCTCCACCCAAGAGCGGGTTTCGTCAATGATGATTTTCCCCGTCGACAGAAAAAAAAAAAAAAAAAAAAAAAAAAGCTTAACTTATAAAACACAGCATACAATATTGACCGGATATTGAACAACGCGACGCACGAATACAGACGTCGATGGGTTATCCAAAACAAACGAAAATTGTCATATTTGTTCTGTTATCAAATATAAAAACCATTTAAAACTCCAATATTTGACGTGGGGATGAAAAACTATTTTATTTACTTGGAAATCCGTTTAATGTAAACTAGGCTTGTCCGTTTGTCGACTAAAAGTCTATTCGTTTGTTTAGTCATTTATCGATATTTCCAATCTTGATACTTGCACTTTTTAGGATTCATACTACGCCAATAGAGAGGGAGAGGAAGGCCGAAAAGTTGACGGGTGACAGAACAGAATGGAAGAAAAAGACGCGTTGCGCCAACTCCAAGTAATATGGGATAAGGGCAGGAAGAAGAAGATACTAGGCCAATAATAAAACCGTACAGGTTGCCAAATACTGAAAGTTTAGACAAATTACTTTTCTGTTAACGTTTCCGCCGAATGCTAATTACAAAATGTATGGCAATGACATAACCTGTCCCGTCACTTGTTATGTAATTTCTCTTAAACATTTTATGCTTAGCATTTGGCAAGAATGCTAATCAAAAAGTGTTTTTAAATACACTCGAAAACCTGCTGCAATCCCTACCGCTATAAGGCATGCAATTTACTGTTTTCCGCACTATTTCGGAAAAGTGCGCGGTCACAGCTCTTGTTTATTTATATCTTCATAAATTTCAAAAAACGTTATTTGATTCACGTATATTTGATACTGCTGCAGTAAAACCCTCGCCTGCAGCTTGGGCGAATTCCGCCTCGACCTCAATGACAAACTTTCTCTTCTTGTATCAAAACGTGCTATTGTCGAAGCTGCCTCCCCCCCTCCCCCCGAGCCAAGTTACAACCGTTTCTCTTGCGTCGAACGCTTCTAGTTGGCTACGCCCCCTATTCTTTTGTTCTGACCTGACTGAGCGTTGAGATGACGTCATACCCGTACATTTGAAGTTTTCTACTAGCGTTAACTACTGCAGATTAGCAACTTGGTTAGAGGTACAGATCAGAAATGAAATAATTTGAGTCCATCGACATGAAAAGAAGAAAAAAAACAATCTTGATACTTTAGAATATAAGAAATAATTTGAATATTTGCTATCTAGAATAAACTTAACGGTCCGTGTGTCACTTATAAAGACAAATTGGCTCCTTTACATAATAATCGCGGCAACTCTTACTACAATGGTAAACGACGCTGTCTGATCAGCAGTATTGTTACCTCGTCCCTACTTCACATTGTACTGATTGTTAATATCGCTATTTGTTACTTAGAGTATTAATTTTAAAAATAAATCTATCCTACTTCAGCACTATGGTATTAAAATACAAAAAAATAGGAAATGAGAAATAGGGTTCTTTAAGTCAAGAGAGGATAGGTTACTTCTAGGCAAGCGTGCTCCAACGTCGGCCACATCATCGCTTACCACCAGATGCGATAGTGGTGACATGCAAGCTTATAAATAATAAAAAATAAATAAAAAAGATTGAATTTAATGGTCAGAGACCCTTGTCACCACTTTATTATGTACGTAATATTACTGAAACACACCTTCCAGTATATAAGGAACTGGCTTTTACTCGCGGCTTCGCCTGCGTTTATTAATATACTTTAATTCTTCTCCCCTTTTCTTCCCTTTTTCTCCCCCTTTTTCTCACTTTAAAAAAAAATCGCTAATGTCCGTCTCCTGGGTCCCAACTATCTCTGTACCAAAATTCATCAAAATCGAATTTGCCATTTAGGCGTGAAGACGGAACAAACAAACTCACTTTTATAATATTAGTAAGGATAAACAGTTATTAACGAAATTTTAATACGATCTTGTTTTTGGCGTACACCTATTAATAAAATAATATTTGATTACACCGACATGAAGAGAAGAAGAAAAAAATGAATATTTACTATCCATACTAATATTATAAATGGAAAAGTGTGTGTGTCTGTTTGTCTGTCGGCCTCATCTCGTTAAAACTGACTGAAAACAAAATTGACGTGTAAAAGTGTTTTTTTAAAACCTATTTACAAAATAAAGATCATTTATCATTTATCATTTCACGGTAAAACGGAGCGATGAATTGACGTGATTTTTTAAGTGGAGATAGTTGAAGAGATGGAGAGTGACATAGGTTACTTTTTGTTTCTTTCTAACCCC
The DNA here is from genome assembly GCA_949319445.1 of Mythimna lalbum. NCBI lineage: Eukaryota > Metazoa > Arthropoda > Insecta > Lepidoptera > Noctuidae > Mythimna > Mythimna lalbum. The sequence continues at coordinate 21,956,906 of OX439349.1, forward strand.
CCACTTCCCTAAATTGGGGAAATTTAACGAATTTATCGCGAGTGAAGCCGCGGGAAAAAGCTAGTGTAGAACAAACTTAACGGTTTGTGTTACAAACAAAACACATTACCGTATACTTACATGGTCCCTCTTCTCTATATCATATCGACTCTCTCTCTCAATCATAAACACGTGTTTCTGATTATATACCGATATTGCGTGGATGAAGGTCGGGACACGGAAATCTGGCGTATAAACTTACATACTCGTACATCTAAATCCGGATCAACTGCCTATAAGCCAGACATAGCGCCATCATTTGTTTTACTCAATATTATTTGAACTTCGGAAATAACGGCAGAAAAACACAGTTTACATTACATTTTCTATTTATTACAAGCTTTTATTTAGTTTCACCTGTCCCGATGTTTGTCTGTCATCAAATCTTGTAAAATTAAATTTGACCCACTTTCCGGTTACCGATTGAGATGATATTTTGCATGCATATGTAAATCAGATGACAATGCAAAATTATTATGACATGGAGCTGATCTCATGATGGAACCGGAAGGTGGCTATAGGAACTTGGTAGTTAAACGACACAAGTATTACACCGTGCTATAAAAGCTTGCCATGAAAAAAAAAATATTTTCATTAAAAACTTGTTTATTTATTTATTGAGTACTACCTACCACGTTACAATACATTTAACTTAAAAAAAAACATCAATTCAATCATGGTAGTCTTTTTTATGGTGAGGAAAATCATCCAATAACAAACCCCGCTCTTGGGCTGAACGGGAGATAGTGTCAGACTCTCACTGACTAAAAACCCACACCATTCCTTCTAGCCTTCATACCAGAGCTCGAGCTCCCTTTCGGATAACCCTGGCCCGAGTAGGCTTCGACCCAGCTGGGCCCACTGCTGTTGCTGACAACTTCTTGAGGCGCGCGGGAATAGTGCGCGCCGGCCGACGTCTTTTGCTCGGTCCGGACAATTACCGGACGGTCAGACAGCGAGCTACCCATGGCTTGCCGTGTGCAAGCCCGATGTATGTAACAATAACGGCGTACATAACATTTGCTATTCATTTTCTTTGTGATATAAATTAACAATATATGCACACATTTAAAATTACATCCTTACTAATATTATAAAAGCGAAATTGAGTTTGTTTGTTTGTTACATCTTCACGCCTAAATGATAAAACCGATTTTAATGAATTTTGGTACAGAGATAGTTGGGATCCTGGAGACAGACATAGACTACTTTTTTTTAAAGCGAGAAAAGAGGGAAAAAGAGGGAAGAATAGAGGAGAGGAATTAAAGTATATTAATAAACGCGGGGAAGCCACGGTAGAAGCTAGTTTTATATAAAGAGGACAACAAACGCACTTGCGGTCAGATTGTGGTATGTATGCGTAAAACCACATTAAACTAATGCACCAAAACTTCTGTGGCGAAACAGGAACTTTAGAACTAAACAGTAGTTTTTGAAATTAGCACAAATATACAAATGGAGGTGGTCAGGAACTTTTGTTTGGTGTTGTTGATACAAGCTCTAACTGAGATATAACTGTTTGTGATAGTAGTTATTTTAATGAGACGTAAAAGACTACGTGGATCGGTAGCTGGTATATAAACATTGAAAATATAAATGTTGATTTCACTATCCATTTAAAAAAAGTTTCTTTATTTAAAACTAGCTTCTGCCAGCGACTTCGTACGCAGATCCTGTTGCTTATGCCAGTGACAACGGGGTCGTCAAAATCAAAGATCTGAAATGGATTCAGTATTCACGTGCGATGGCTTATTAGCGTATTTCATGTATAACTTTGGTGTTTCTATACCGATTTCTATGATTCTTTTTTTATTGAATAGATAATAATGTTAACTTTTTAATATTAGGGATGAGTGAGAGTGTTGTAAACGTAAGAGTAGACAAAAATAAACAGAAAGCTCCGAACTGCTAAGCTATCGGGAGTTACACGTGTTATTGTGAGTCAACCATAAAAGATAGACATATGCTGTCGTGGGATATTTTTTATATAATTTTAAGGAGAATATTTCCGTCATACATAAATTCTGTGGAGCTTTAACCATTAACGCTGCAAACGCGACGGAAGCTTAAAAAATGGAGTAATTTCTCCCGTTTCCCCAACATTTCCCTTCACTGCTCTGCTCCTATTGATCGTAGCGTGATAAAAAGTATACTATAACCTGTCCAGGAGTACGAAGAATGATTGTACCAAGTTTCGTTAAAATGCATCGCGTAGTTTTTGTTTCTATAAAGAACATACAGACAGACAGACAGACAGACAGACAGACAGACAGACAGACAAAAATTTTACTGTTTGCATTTTTGGCATCAGTATCGATCACTAATCACCCCCTGATAGTTATTTTGGAAATATATTTCATGTACAGAATTGACCTCTCTACAGATTTATTATAAGTATAGATAGTGCCACTACTTATACCATAGCTAATTCTATATCTTAGTGAATGTACTCAAAGCATATGAGAATAAATGTCGACGTCATCGGCGATGAGGTTGAGATTTTAAGCGCGCTCGTTAGCGGCGACTCGCGCAGCGGTATGTTCGCGCAAGAAAATATCGTGAGGAAACCGGTTTAACCGAAGACCAAAAAACCAACCAGCACTAAACCTGTGAGGCTGCATGATTGTTCCAACTGAAAGAACACGAGTGAATTTAAAGGTAGAACTACATTGGGCACACCTGTGCCATCTACTGATCTGGGCGCGTCGGTCTCCATACATTTTTGCATGGCAACAAGACTTGTAGAGCTACATTAGATCCACACCACGCAACGCAACGGGCGCGGGTGCTTGATGGGGCCGAAAGGATCTTGCTTGGCGACCGCGTACCGCTGAACTCATGCAAACATCACCGATGACCTGGTTTGGGTCTCATGAATCCGATGGTTGCGTAATGCACAGGGCTGATCGCCGTGGAGACGACGCTTGAGTGAGGTGGATGTCCAGGTCTTTCAGTTGAAATGATTGTTATCAGGACAGACTGAAATTCACACCGATGAAAAGAAGTTCTGAAAAATTAAAGCGACCCCGCTAACCCACAAACATTATTAACCCAGTTACAAACGCAGCGTATACATAGGTATATACCCCAAGCCTACATCCTCCCCAACACTTTAGGGTAGCACCACAACGTCACTTACTATGACAAACGGCTGAACTAAACTTGCGTCGTAAACTGAAAATTTAAACAGACCTAAACATTTTGCCATGCAGTGAACGAAATGCGATATTTTTGTATGGAAATGGAAATAACATCGTAAAATATAATATTTGGAGTATAAAGCGTTTTATTTACATACATATTCTGGGAATTCAAAGCAGTGTAGAAAATCAAATCAATATAGCTACCAGGTACTTGTATACATTTTTTATGGGGGATATATTTCAATGACTTCAACTACTCGGGGTGGAGCGAAAAGATGTGTTTGACTTTTACTGATTAAAACCTCACCTGTGTCCTTCAGTTGCCCTTTCTGTTCGAAGCCCACGGGTTTCCTTTACTAAAATTCCCGCGGCCCTAGCAGGCATCGGCCCTGCTGGAGTCCTACGGTTTGCAAACATCTCTTTGAGGAATGCGTGGAAAACTACGCACGGTCGATGACTTGAGCTCGATTTAATCGTTTCTCGGATCGCGGGCGAGCTACGCATTGCTCGCCGTCCGTAAGGCCACGCCTACGATAGCTGGAAATCGGACTCGGGATCCCGGCGGCTGGGGCGTGAAGATGCCCGCTCCCTAACGGGTGCGGCCGTCTTCTTCGTTAGGATTACTGTTTTACAGAAGGAAGCAACCGCCTGCCATTCCACCTCGCTCTGGACCATGGCATGCATTACCCAAATTAATAGGTATAGCACAATTCAACTCTCCATTCAGATAAAGTAACTAACTTAATTCAGACACACCGCGCCTCGTCTAATTTCCCCCACCTCGCGAACTCGGGATCCTAATTGCTAATGACATCAACCCTTGATTGGCAGACGAGCGAGGTAAGATGTTAGCACAAAATAGATAGGTACAGAAGACAATCTCATATACTACTCTGTCAAGAAAGTACCGGGAAAAGATCAATAATACACAAAATGTCTGTTATTCATCCAAATTTATTTTATCACCTTCAAAGTATGCTCCTTTAGAAACGATACACTTGCACTAACGAATAATCCATTCATCAAAACATTTTTTAAACGCTGCTTCCTGAATTGAGTTCAGTTCTCGCCGCGAATTCTCCTTTATGTCTTCTATCGATTGAAAATGGGTGCCACGAAGTGGTAATTTGAGTTTAGGAAAAAGAAAAAAGTCAGCAGGAGCCATATCTGGTGAATATGGTGGTTGCTGGATGGTATTTGTTAAGTGTTTGGTCAAAAATTCGTTCACAGTGATAGCCTTGTGCGAAGGCGCATTGTCGTGGTGCAAAATCCAAGAATTTTCTTTCCACAAATCTGGCCTTTTTCGTCGAATTTGCTCTCTTAAACGCCGCATAACGCTCAAATAATATTCTTTATTTACCGTTAGACCTTCCGGTAAGAATTCAGAGTGCACAACACCGCGATAGTCAAAGAAAACAGTCAACATGACTTTGACTTTTGATCGACTTTGGCGTGGTTTTTTCGGTTTCGGATCAGTTGGAAGGCGCCACTCCGAAGCTTGTTGACTAGTTTGCATGTCAAACTCGTAAACCCACGTCTCGTCACCAGTAACAATGCGTTTCATGACTGTTGGGTCCGAACTGACTCGTTCTAGCATGTCCTCGGCGACTTTCATGCGATTGAGTTTTTGGAGAAAATTCAGATCTTTTGGGGCTAGTCCCAAAAGGTAAGGAGCAGCAACATGTTTCATACCCAAATGATTAGTTAAAATGGTACGGATCGACTCGTGAGATACAGAAAGTTCGGCGGCTATCTCTCTCAGAGTTGAATGGGGATTTTCAGTCACTATTTCCTTCACTTTTGCGATGTTAACTTCAGTTGCAGACGTTGACGGCCTACCAGAGCGAGGCAAATCTTCCATCACATCTCGACCGCTTTTGAACGCTTTGAACCACTCATAAGCACGAGTTTTTGATAAAGTCGATTCACCGTAAGCCTTCTGTAACATTTTCAGTGACTCCGAACACGAAATTCCATTGGCGATGCAAAATTTAAGACAAACTCTTTGTTCAATATTTTTGTCCATTATGAAATTCGCCATACACACTATATATGATATTACTAAAACCAGCACTGTATTTAATATAAATAACAGATGCAACTCAAACTCCGCGCCAAAATGGAAAACAGTTGTGCCAATCTAACAACTACAAAAAAACAAAAATTTGAATTTGGAACCATAAACAAATCATCCATTCCCGATACTTTTTTGACTGAATGTATGTACTTTTTTTTTACGGTGTGTAAAAATCATCCAATGACATCCCTCGCCCTTAGGCGAAGCGGGAGACAGTGTTAGACTTTTACTGACTAAAAAACCCACCCCACTCGTTCGTTACCTTACATATCAGAGCCGAGCATTCCTTTCAGAAGCAGACCCTTGGCTCCAGTAGGCTTCGCCCCTACGGTTGCTAACAACTACTTCCAACCTTCGCGCGCCGGAACAGTATGGGCCGTCGACGGCTTAGGTTAGGCTCGGTACGGACGGTTACCTGATGGTCGGACAGCTAGCTACCCATTGCTCGTCGTCAGCAAGCCTCAGAATCCAGGCAGCGATGAGGCAGGCCTCAAAAAAAAATTGGTAGTCAAATCATCAAATAACTTTTTTCGCTCTTGATGAAGAGAGAGGACGTGTCTCGCTATTGTGAAATATAACGTTACTAAATACTATATTATACAACACAAACACGTCAAAGCAATATCATGGCTTAAAAAAACAACAAGAACCAAAAAGCGTCCTAAAAACCCCTTTTAACTTAAAACACCATAAAATAAAACAACTGGTTATCATACGTTGCCTCTAACGTTACATTTTTAATACACTTAGAGCGTCTTTCTCGTAAAATGTTTCAGTAACATAGAGCCGGCTAAGAGACTTTAATATCATGTAAGTTTTGAATACCCACATGTAGATTTTATTATATAACTAGCGACCCGCCCCGACTTCGCTCGGGTAACAGTATTTCTCCACTATTTAATGGATGTTATTATACATATATAAACCTTCCTCTTGAATCACTTGCATTGTTATTTTCAGTGTTTTATTTTTATTTGATTTGTTTATTTCAATAGGACTTAGGATTCTTTACATGTTATATTTAAAAATAATAGCATTGTATAATGTAGAAGCACTTTTTTTTTTCAAATTTGTGAATGTGAAGTACCATGGAGCATTTTTATTAGGTTACAACTTTTTTTTTTTTTTTTTTTTGACATTGCGAGAATGGCAGTTGAGAGTTTGTCATGCTCACTCAAATGTCTCGCTGTTGGTTGCGCGTGTTATTGGGTCATTCAGTTCACTTCAAAATGGTTGAGCTGAGTGCACGCGTCATGCTCGTGAACGGGTGTCGTCAGATGAGACTGGTCATCTCTTAGCTGCCAGTGGCTTAATTCAGTTTTTATCTTTTAATATTTTTTGTATTATTATCTACATTGTGCTCACATAATAGAAGCAACAAGAAATATGTAACCAAACACTATATGTAACACATATGATTTAAAAGAGTGTCCATGGAGTTTCTTACACGTTCTTCTCCATAGAGATCTACTCTTTGGAACGTGCAATTTAGCTTCACTTGTTTGTTTGACTGACCGACATTTTGACAATTCAAAAGTGCCTGTAATTGGTCTATTTGAAATAAACGTTTTTGACTTTGACTTTTGATTTTGACTCACTCTATCTATTAAAAAAAAACAGCATCAAAATCCGTTGCGTAGTTTTAAAGATTTAAGAGGGTCCTTTTCCACTCGCCTATCGTAACATCGAAAATGGTTTAAAAGCTTGTTACTTCATTTAATGCAATCCAACGCGATGTTTGACGAAAAGGCAACGCAAAAAAAGAGAGATAACGCCTGGAAACTCGAAAATTTCACAAAACTTGCTCCAGGAAATAGCTGTTTTTTTAACCCTTAAAAGTTTTTGGAAAAAGTTGTCGTCATTTAGAATCTTAATAAAATTTGCAAGGTCTCCACAGGATTACTTTTTTGACTTTAAAATTTTTAGGCAAATTATGAAGTGTCAAAGTTCATACAAAATAGGACATTTTCAGAGGTTTTTACTGGATTAGTTTTACACAAATTTAGAAATTGGTTTCTTTAGAAACCTAGATAATATCCACAAGATACTGTGTTTTCAAAATATCTAATGGAAAATGTGTAATAACGTCATAATCAGTTACGAGCGGTTGTATGAAAAACCGTGAAAATGTGAGTTTTTTTGAGACCTTAAACGTACATATATACAGATATAGGGACAGAAAAAGCGACTTTGTTTTATACTATGTAGTGAAAAGGCTGCTTTAAAAGGGTATGTTTTTGTAAGCTTTCAAGGCACTGGAAGTCTAAAGTGAGTAATTAAAATATGTGTGTGAAGGCAAGCATCTTGGAAGTAATTAAATAGCATGTTTGTAAAATTGCTAGCATTTGCCAGTGGCCTCACCTGCGTGAATCGTTTTCTTTCATACTATTTTTAATATTGTTTTCACGATTAGTTTTCTATTTTTGTATATCTATTCATAGGTGGCATTCGCAGGGTATATTGCTCGCAGAACAGATGGTGGATGGGCTGAAAGAATGCAACCGGCCGCGTGCCGGAAGACATAGTTTTAGTAGGCCTTTCACAAGGTAGACCTGTGACGAGTAATAATAATAATAATGATATTATTTTATTTGTTTCTCTCAAAAAGGTACTCAGGTTAAAAGTAACTATTGATAACATATCAATCCTTTGTGAAAGCTGGAGTCTATACTGGGTTCAAGAACTGTGTGACAGAACTCCAGGCCCACCTTGAAAATTACAATTTTGATTGCACTTACGTACTCCAGACATTAAAGTGAATGGAGAAGATATTTTAACTACAAAATAAAATCACGTATTTTTTTAATAAAAATTTAACATGGCCGGGCATTGTGCCCGTGAGCGCAAATTATAAATAGTTCAAGTTTTGTTGTTATGATATTTATTAGTTTATTATTTTATAAGATTATTTTATGTATTTTTTCTATGGGCCTTCGATGCCTGAAATAAATGGTTATTATTATTATTATTATTATTATTATTATTAAAACTCACAGTGAACGTATTTCGGATGAAATGATGATGATGATAGTTTTTATTAATACCTAAATATGAAAACTGATTAGTTAACAAATATTTTTCATGCATATATATTGGGACCATTATATATACATATAAAAACCGTCCTCAACTGGATATATTTCAAAAATGTTATGTCGAGTTAATGGTTTTAAAATAAATAAATCTCCATTTTCATAAATTCATTTAAACAAAAATATTTTATATCAAATCCTTGTTGTACGATAATGGAGGGTGTTATAACATTTTTTTGGCGCTTACTCCATCCGCATGCGTTTAATGGATGCATTAGCTCTCTCGGCTTTATCCACTGTTGTTAGTTTTTACTTTTACGCCTATGGCTTCATCTGAATTTATATTTTGAGCTCTTCAAATCTTTAAGCTTTTATCATTGTTTCGACAGGTTTGAAGAGATATTAACAGAATAGATAGTAACAGAAATACCACCTGTACTTTTTTGATATTCCAGATAAAAAACTGGGTAAATGCGAAACGGACTCGCGTTCTGAGGGTTCCGTACTAACTCTTCTATGAAAACAGTTCAATTCCCGATTTCAGTTACAATTTTTTTTCCAAATCGCAAAATTAGTTTTTTTTTTTGTTACGTAACAACAAATTTACAGTTTTCAGATTTTTTTTCAATACTTTGGCTATGAGACCTTGCTTCACCTAGAATCCTAAAATTTGGCAATTTCAGGATTCTAGGCCAACGGGAAGTACGAATATTGGGGATATTATTTAATACCTATAAGGGTTCTGTTTTTTCCTTTTGAAACAGCAGTAGTCCAGGGTGTGCCTAAATCAGTAGGAGCCCACCAAGACTAAAGTCTACTGGGGCCATCGGTTGACTTCTGTAAGGGCAACTGACGAAACATAGGTCTGGTTTTAGTTAACCAAAGCCTGAAAAGCCTTTTCGCCTAATGCAGTAGAAATAATAATGCATCTTAAAAAAAGTGAGTGACCATCAACGATTGCATCACACCTTACCATCAGGTAGGATCTCAGTCAAGCACTAGTTTATATTAATTTAAAAAAAGTTAAAAATACAACCTGAACCAACCATTTTTCGTTATCAGGTGGTCATAAATGATATCGTCTACTATTATAGAAAAACCTCAGACACCCCAAATGATTTTTAATTTAATTGACCTAATACTGTGAAAAAAAAAATCATTAAAAAAAAATTAAAGGTTTTATGTACAGTTTTGGTTTGTTTAAAATTAATATCTGCATTGAAATAAGAGCTTTTATTGTCCCGAGTATGAGAAAATTTGATTAGACTACAACCATTTGTGTTTGTTTACCTATTTCGGCGGATTTGCGCACGTGATGGCTTGACCTATTCATAAATAGACAGGGCGACATTTTAAATGAATATTTTTTTCAAAAATGCAAGTTATATTAAAAAGTGCTCGTTATTCTGATCAAACTATTTTCAGGTATTGTGCATTTATCGTTACACGTTGTATTAAATCTATATTCTTGTACATTAGTACAACATTTTACAATATTCTATCTACATCACTACAACATGCAGGACTGTTTCGTAGCACGATGCCGGAGGCGGCGTAGACAGCGTTCGTAGCAACGTCGAAGCAACGTCGTAGCAGCGTAGCCAGCTACGGAAACTTGGTGTAGACTGTAGAGAGACGCGTAGCAGAATTGATGAGGCGCGATTAACTTACAAACAGACGTTCACTATGGTTATTTTTATAAGTAGGACATTTTATAAAATTATATACTTTTTTTAAAATAATTATTAATCATTTATTTCCATCTTATATTCAACATGGTACTAATAATTTGAATTGAAACTTTGTTTTTTTTTTAAACAATCAATTAATTTAAATGACAAGCAAGTCCTTTACTGCAATTCCATGATAATAAGCCATGATGCAATCGTTAATGATGAAGCATACCTGTTTAAGAGCCTATTCACTCTAGCCTTGAAAACACCTAATTTATAATCAGAATTTAACTGACAAAAACCCATTCCTATTCCCTTCATTTCAAGAACCCGGGGTTGTCTTTCACCTAACCCAGCTTGGGTTAGGTGAAAGTAGTAGCAGTAGGCTTCAACCCTGCTGGGCTCCTACGGTTTTGCTGACATGCTATTATGGTCATCGTCATCTTCCTGCCCTTGTCCCGTTTTATTTGGGGTCGGCGCAAAACGTTTTTTTCTTTCATTCCGTCCTATCACTCGTCACGCTATCACTAACTCCCTTTTCTTTCATATCACTTCTCACACAATCCATCCATCTTTTCGTTGGCCTCCCTCTCCCCCTCCATCCATCCACATGTAAACTCAAAACTCTTCTAGCAACATGCGTTTCGTCCCTCCTTTTCACATGACCATACCAAGACAAACGATTCCCTTTCAACTTTTCAGTCACTGGCGCCACTTTCAAACTTCCCCTAATATACTCATTTCTCACTTTATCCATTCTTGTCACACCACACTTCCATCTTAACATTCTCATCTCTGCTACATGCAATCTATTTTCATCCATCTTTTTCACAGACCAACATTCTGATCCATACAGTACGACAGGCCTTATCACGGACTTGTAGATTTGACATGCTATTATGGTATGCTGTGCTAAATACCGACAATGATACCACATTTCTAATCCTAATCTCTGTAAAACTTATCAACAGTTTTTAACTATAATGATACAAAATATTCCAACTTTATCCATTTTTTTGTGATTGCCAACCCTGAATAAAACAGGGTTGAAAGTAGACCTAATTAAAAGTTCGATGCCTCGGGACCGGCAACCCTAACTAGTTACTTTATATTTTACACTATATTTACCTACGTATCGCAAAGTGTAATAGTTTTTTTTAAATTTTTAATGGCTATGGGAAGAGAATGTCTTAATTATGCGATTTTGGGCAATGGGAGCAGTGGTGGCCGAGTGGTAACGGCCTCGACTTAAGAGTTGTAGGTCGTGGGTTCGAACCCAGCTAGGCGCATTACTTTGTGTAATTTATTTCATTACCACTGCTCTCAAAACGGTGAAGGAAAACATCGTGAGGAAACCGGCATGTCCTAGAACCAAAAATTCGAAGACATGTGACAATCACCAATCCGCCCTGGGCCCGCGTGGTGGATTAGGGCCCATTCCCTCTCCTAGAGAAGAGGCTTGAGTCCCAACAGTGGGAACATTAAAAAGGCTGATGATGATGATGATGGGCAATGGTAAGAGAAAGTATTATGTTTTATGTTTGAATTTATTGAGAGTTGATTAGAATGTTTTTTTTTCTCTCCACAATAAACATTACAAACATTGGAGACGTATACAGTTGATGTTTTTATTCTAGTTTATTGTGGGAGACGGGCGCCTAAGCTATGCTTTGTGTCACCGCACACGAGTCTCAAAAAAACGCTAGAAGCGGTCAAGAAGCCGCCGCAAAAAACCGCTGAAGTTAGCGACAGCTTCTGAACGGAGAAGCTTGAAGCGGTTTTAAGCGTTTTTTGATCCCGGGTACGGGGACACTAAGGGTATGTATTTTAGGTCACCAGGTCTCCACACTCTAACAGATAGATACATTTATTGTAGACTAGCTTTGCCCGCGCGGCTTCGCTCCCGCTCTTTCCTACTCCACCCTACTATACCCAACTCTACCCTACTCTACCCTACTCTACCCTACTCTACCCTACTCTACCCTACTCTACCCTACTCTACCCTACTCTACCCTACTCTACCCTACTCTACCCTACTCTACCCTACTCTACCCTACTCTACCCTACTCTACCCTACTCTACCCTACTCTACCCTACTCTACCCTACTCTACCCTACTCTACCCTACTCTACCCTACTCTACCCTACTCTACCCTACTCTACCCTACTCTACCCTACTCTACCCTACTCTACCCTACTCTACCCTACTCTACCCTACTCTACCCTACTCTACTCTACCCTACTCTACCCTACTCTACCCTACTCTACCCTACTCTACCCTACTCTACCCTACTCTACCCTACTCTACCCTACTCTACCCTACTCTACCCTACTCTACCCTACTCTACCCTACTCTACCCTACTCTACCCTACTCTACCCTACTACTCTACCCTACTCTACCCTACCCTACCCTACTCTACCCTACTCTACCCTACTCTACCCTACTCTACCCTACACTACCCTACTGTACCCTACTCTACCCTACTCTACCCTACTCTACCCTACTCTACCCTACTCTACCCTACACTACCCTACTCTACCCTACTCTACCCTACACTACCCAAATTTTTTTTTCCATAAGAACCTTCTCCTCACAATAACAATCACAACAAAAAAAAAACAGCCAAATCGGTCAAGCCGTTTTCATGCCAAGTCGTGACAACGGAAAACGGGGGTCATTTTTATACATATAGACTAGCTTTGCCCGCGCGGCTTCGCTCCCGCTCTTCCCTACTCCACCCTACTATACCCAACTCTACCCTACTCTACCCTACTCTACCCTACTCTACCCTACTCTACCCTACTCTACCCTACTCTACCCTACTCTACTCTACTCTACCCTACTCTACCCTACTCTACCCTACTCTACCCTACTCTACCCTACTCTACCCTACTCTACCCTACTCTACCCTACTCTACCCTACTCTACCCTACTCTACCCTACTCTACCCTACTCTACCCTACTCTACCCTACTCTACCCTACTCTACCCTACTCTACCCTACTCTACCCTACTCTACCCTACTCTACCCTACTCTACCCTACTCTACCCTACTCTACCCTACTCTACCCTACTCTACCCTACTCTACCCTACTCTACCCTACTCTACCCTACTCTACCCTACTACTCTACCCTACTCTACCCTACTCTACCCTACTCTACCCTACTACTCTACCCTACTCTACCCTACTCTACCCTACTCTACCCTACTCTACCCTACTCTACCCTACTCTACCCTACTCTACCCTACTCTACCCTACTCTACCCTACTACTCTACCCTACTCTACCCTACTCTACCCTACTCTACCCTACTACTCTACCCTACTCTACCCTACCCTACCCTACTCTACCCTACTCTACCCTACTCTACCCTACTCTACCCTACTCTACCCTACACTACCCTAATTTTTTTTTCCATAAGAACCTTCTCCTCACAACAACAATCACAACAAAAAAAAAATCAGCCAAATCGGTCAAGCCGTTTTCATGCCATGTCGTGACAACGGAAAACGGGGCTCATTTTTATAATATAGATTATAGTATAGTAATCGCTTTTAAAATTGATTAGTACTTATTTTTTCAATGACAATGATTTTTATAATGATGAATGTCATTTCTAATCTGTTAATAATGTTCATTTGTTTGTTAATAACTGCACTGTGTGTGTTTTGTTTTATTTTAATTTAGGTACAGACCTTCATTAAAGATTCATTTATTAGTAAAAAAACCGGCCAATTGCAAGTGGGACTCGCGCACCACGGGTTCCGTACCATTATTTAACATTATTACATGTTATAGTGGCAACAGAAACACATTATCTGTGAAAATCTCAACTTTCTAATACATTCTGATTGTTACCAGGATGTATTAGAAATGAATAACAGACATCAGAATATTGGTAATAGAGTCCCATTTTTACCCTTTAGGTACGGTAGATCTTAATAACACTGGACAGTTTCGGATTACATAAATGCCTTAAGCATTTCCTACCTTGTAAAAATTGAATAACAATTTCCTCTTTAAAATATTCCCCGTACTAAAACCCAACTCCTAACATCAGAAATCTAACACAACAAACATACATATTCATGGACGAATAATATGTTAATCAATAATGGTGTAGTTTAAACACAGCCTGTAAGCCGATGGCGAGGACAACCCATAAATTTGAATGGTCAAGTGAGCCCGACATGGACAGGGGTGCATAGCATTTGGACTATGGAAACCCTTGTTTTTGGTTATGGAAAACTGAGTATTGGCGGAAAAGTTTTGTTTTGGAACGTTATCTATATTATTATCTGTCTATACCAGTCTTTCCCAAAGTGGGCGATAACGCCCCCTTGTGGGCGCTGCAGGTCTCAAGGGGGGCGGGAAGAGACCCAGAGACTAAATTGGAACCTGATATCAACAAACTTATTAAACAGCATCAGATTCATCCTTCACATTAGTTTTTATATAAGGATTGATTATTTTAGTTATATTTTTAATAAAAGATACTCTGTTTTAATACTATAAAGTTGCGTTTCAATAATCATTCTCATTGGCAGGTGGAGCCCGTAAGAGTTAACTTGAGACCTAAGCGCCGTTGTATGTTACCTACTGCGCTCAGGGTTCAAGTTGCGGGTTATAGTAAAAGTTTCGTTTAGAATTCTCCGTTAATATACATAATATACATATCTAGGTCACAATAATTAATTTATTTAATTTGAAGTTATAGTGGTTTTTAAATAGGTGAAAAAATGGGGGCGCTAAAAAAATATTTATTCTCAAAGTGGGCAGTAGACAAAATAAGTTTGGGAACCACTGGTCTATACTAATATTATAAAGAAGTAGTGTTTTTTTTATTTATAGGACGTAACATATCGTATCTTCGGAAGTACTGGTCCGATTGTTAAAAAAAATTCACCGATAGAAAGCTGCTTTATTCCTGAGTGACGTGTAATGTGAAGAAAAAACATTTATTTCTACCTCACTAATACATTTTAACTTAAAACAGTTGGATTAGGATTGATTTGGCTGGCCTGTTGGTCTAGTGGTGAGTGGCCCTGACTGCTATACCGGAGGTCGTGGGTTCGATTCCCACCCAGGACAAATGTTTATGTGATGAGCATGATCATTTTTTCTGTGTCTGGGTGTAATTTATCTATAATATGTACATATTTAGAAATATATAAGTATGTCTATCAGTTGTCTAGTACCCATAACACAAGCTCTGCTTAGCTTGGGACTAGACAGCGTTGTGTGATAGTTGTGGAATATTATTATTATTATAAAAAATACATATTATTTCGTATGAAAAACCAAAAAGACAACTTTAAAATCTGTGTAAGGTTAAAAAAGGCGCCTAACTCAGCATAGGCTATCTAATATAATAACTCTAACTAATATAATAAAGAGGTCAAGTTTGTATTTTATATTTTTTTTATTGCAGGAGGTAATCTCTGGAAGTACTGGTCCGATTGATAACATTTTTTCACCGATAGAAAGCTGCTTTACTTCTAAGCGACATATTTTATGAACGCAAGCGACGCCGTGAGCAAAAGCTAGTTAAAAATAAATAAAGTGTATTTTACTCTAAAGCCTCTTGAGGGCAGATTACTAATCTGTACTAATAAATTATTAATCTGAACTACTGATCTAACTTTTATGTAATTGGATATTTTCATGTTTATTTTTGTGTTTTTTTTTTTTACTAAATAAACAACAGTAAAACCTCGGCCAAGTGCGAGTCGAACTCGTGCAAAAAGGGATCCGTACCGTTTGTAGCAAAATAAGGCAAAAAACCAAGTTTTTGTATGAGAGCCCCACTGAAATATTGTTTTTTTTTTCTGTTTTTAGCATTTGTTGTTATAGAAGCAGCAGAAATACATCATCTGTGAAAATTTCAACTATCTAGCTATCATGGTTCATGAGATACAGTCTGCTTACAGACAGAGTTACAGCAGAGTGATCAATAGGGTTCCATTTTTACCTCTTTGGGAGCGGAACCCTAAAAAAGACACATTTCTACTTTTGTTTAATATATTTTAGATCTAAAGAATTCAATCTGAATATAAAAACGTTACCCACATTTTCATATATTAAAGCAAGTTTCAAAGGTAAATAAAATTTAGAATTATAAGTAGTTTTCGTCAAAATCCAGTCGTATTTTAATACCAGTTTTCGACATTCGTGGCAATCCAGTCGTATTTTAATACCAGTTTTCAACATTCGTGGCAACACTGTACATTCGACGATCTCGCTCCCGGCGGTAATATCATGCGAGCTGAGACATCTCAATATAAAACCCGTTGCCAGTATGTTTATTTGTATGGAGTTTCTTCTTTAACTGTTTGGTAAGAAGAGGGAAGAAATATTAATATTGTTGCAATGTGTGTAAGAACCAATAGCATAAATAGCACAGCATAATCAGTCTATAATGTTCCCATTGCTGGGACTCAGGCGTTCTCCTATCTAGAAGACAAGAAGAAGATATTAACCCTTCAGATACCGTCAATTAGAGACACAATAGTAAGACAATAGATGCGCGGCCACCGGTGGTCGCTTGGGGATTCATGAATTAAGAAAAAACCAACGTACTTTATTGTAAAATCTAGTCTAAATACATATATACTCATAACTCTTTTAGTGGCATGCGTTTCAACCCTCCTCTTTACATGACCATGAGGAATAAAGGTGTCTTCAAGGGTATAGCGAATGGGCTCTTAAGAGGGTCCTTCTCCACTCGCTTATCGTAAACATCGAAAATGGTTTAAAAGCTTGTTACTTCATTTAATGCAATCCAACGCAATGTTTGACGAAAAGGCAACGCAAAAAAAGAGAGATAACGCCTGGAAACTCTGTTAGTATTCGGTAATTCCGAGTTTTACTCGAAAATTTCACAAAACTTGCTCCAGGAAATAGCTGTTTTTTTTTAAGCCCTTAAAAGTTTTTGGAAAAAGTTGTCATCATTTAGAATCTTAATAAAATTTGCAAGGTCTTTAGAGGATTACTTTTTTTACTTTTTTTTTATTTTTAGGCAAATTATGAAGTATCAAAGTTCATACAAAATAGGACATTTTCAGAGGTTTTTACTGGATTAGTTTTAAACAAATTTAGAAATTGGTTTCTTTAGAAACCTAGATAATATCCACAAGATACTGTTTCCAAAATATCTAATGAAAAATGTGTAATAACGTCATAATCAGTTATGAGCGGTTTTTAATAAAACTTTTAATAATACTAGTGTATATTTATCTGGCGCCTACCATGATTCTCATTTTTAACCAACTTCAGAAAAAGGAGAAAAGAGATTATCAATTCGGTTGTATCTTTTTTGTTTGTTATCTCAGAACCCCGTCGTATAGGGACCGATTTGCAATTTTTTTTCTCCTTAAAGGATATGCTATCTGGTCAGATTTGTTTTCAAAATTCAGTTCTGATGATTGGATCCATAAGGAATCGAGGGAACTCCTTAAATATTATAGGCAACCATATAGTAATTTTGATATTCTCATAGAGAACTTAAGCATTTTTGTAAACATTACTCACAATTTAATTTTTTATTTATTTAATTAACTAACTAAAACAATGCAGAAAATGTTATGCACGCCTATCGCAGTCAGTCTACGGCGCCCAGAGCTGTTATATGATGCACAAGTCAATTCACACCCCTGAGTACAAATAGATATAGACCGCCATGCGCCGCCGCCGCCCGGACAAGCCATGCATGGGATATCGCTTACCACCCCTTTGTCTAGCTGGGGATATGTTTATAGTGCGGCTGCTGTCCTTGTGTAGTACGTAATCTGCTTTCAATGTTGTTTAATCGATTTGAGACAGAGCAAAGTCGTTTCTAACAGTCGAAACGAATTAATCCGATTTTAGGTTAGGATTCTTTGCGATCAGCGGCCACGATGTCTCGCACCGGGCCTTGGTACAGGCCATGGTCGTGTGGCAGGCGGTTGCCTCCTTCTGCGAAACAGTAATGCTAGCGAAAGAGGTGGCCGCAACACGGGTGTGCAAATGAGCCATAAAAGACACAGGTAAACCAAAAAATACAAAAAAGTACTTGCATTACTTACTATATTAAAAGTGTCCAATAAATGAGCACATCTACAAACACAGAAAACGTACAAACATTATTCTGACCGACACATAAATAAGAACTTAGTTCTTCCAATGAATCGTAAACGTACATGAAGAAATAAAGTTTACTTACACCTAAAAGTGTCCAAAAAGTGAACACAGTTCAGAAACCGTCACAATTCTGATTCATCAAAGAGCCACCGTTTCGCTAAAAAACCTCGGCTATCGCTTACATATGCACGGACAGATAAGTTAGGACACAGATCCGCAAATGTACTGTAAAAGACATTTAACAAAAATAGTTTGATTGCATTACCATACCAAAAGTGTCCAAAATGTAAACATATCTAAAAACACAGAAAACCTACCATCACAATTCTAATTATTCAACGGCCAAAGTTTCACAACAAATCTCGTCGAAGCTATCGCTTACATTTTCACCGATACAAATTAGAACTGTAGGTACTAAAAGTGGCCAAGAAATGAGCACATCCACAAACGTAGAAAACGAACCAACACTATTTAACACAACACTTACACCTAAAAGTGTCCAAAAAGTGAACACACCTAAAAACACAGTTCAGAAACCGTCACAATTCTGAATCATCAAAGAGCCAACGTTTCGCCAAAAAACCTCGGCTATCGCTTACATATGCACGGACAGATAAGTTAGGACACAGATCCGCAAATGAATGACAGCAAAGAAGAGTGCCGCCAAATTGCATAGTCACTCACGGGGGGACAAAGCGAAACGATGGTTGTCATCCATTTTAAAATCTGTCGCCAGTCGGGGTGAGCGCGGAGAGTTTGGACTTGATGAAAATTGATATTTTTGTTAACTTAAAAACTACTGAAAGGATTTTCTTGTAGTTTTTACCAATAGACAAAATGATTAATGAAAAAGGTTTAGGTTATAGGATTCCACGTTAATATTGCATCTATGTATACGTATGAGTAAAAAAGGAAATAACCTGCTCCCTTTTGAAGTAGGTTAGAATAACGAGGTAAACTCGATCTCACTTTGTAACAACAGTAACGAAAAAAAAAAGGTTTTTTTTAGAGAAGAAACGTGTTTCATTGCTTAGCTTAGTTTCAAGACTGAATTGTTCCTTGCAAAACAATTTTCTTTTAGCATTCCAAAACCAAATTTTCGAATAATTAAAAAAAAAGCATCTAAAACGACAAAAAAAATGGTAGGTCGCGGGTTCAAACCCAGCCAGGCGCATTACTTTGTGTAATTTATTTCATCACCACTGCTCTCAAAATGGTGAAGAAAAACACCGTGAGGAAACCAGAATGTTCTAGAATCACAAAATTCGAAGACATGTGACATCCACCAACACGCACTCCACGCGTGGTGGATTACGGCCCATTCCCTCTCCTAGAGAAGAGGCCTGAGTCTCAACAGTGGAAACATTATAAGGCCGACTATACTGTAATACATAATTAATCTAGAATAGAAAAGGCGAAAATTTCAACGATTTTCAACACCAGTGTAAAGTTGAAAACGACCAGCTATAAACCCAACTTCATCATAACCTCACATCAAAATCTATCACTCTCCCCCTTCCCCCATATTTCCCTAAGTCCCCAACATCCGTAGTGCTGTGCTATGATTTATGGAACGGAGCAAATGGGTTACGGTGACAACGGACGTGTGCAGCCACAACACTACAATTATGCACATAGCATTACGCTTTGAAAGCGACTCAAGCGCTTTTTCGTTCGGTACTTTCAGTTTTTAGGCCACGACTTTACCTTGATACGTTTTAATGATGGACTGTCGCTGTCTCTTAATGTGAGTGGGGGGGGTTGGATGGAGGATGAGGAAATCCAGCATCACCGTAGTTATAGTATTCATCATCATCTTCCTTTAAGCCGAAAGACGTCCACTGTTGGACATAGGCCTCCCCCAAATGGCCATTGCCACTTTAGTGTGGCGATTCTTTGTGTCCATTGGCACGACACATTGCTCGCAGAACACATAACCGTTGGGGCCGAGTGGCGTCCGCTTACCAGCAGACGCAGCGTTGGAAGGCCTCCTATATAAGGTGGACCGTTGGCCTGGTATCTAATCCATCGGATTCCCGCAACCTTCACCAGATCATCGGTCCACCTTGTAGGAGGCCTTCCATTGCTGCGTCTTCCGGTACCAGGTATAGTAAGATATAACTACCAGGGCAACGCAATCGGCAGTTTTAAAACGCAAAGGATATCTGAAAAAAACAGGTGCGATTTAGTCAGTAAAAGTTTCACACTCGCTCTCGCTCCACTCAGAGCGTGAGGAGTTGTTTGATGATTTCCCACCCCAGAAAAAAAGAGTAGATACTCAGACACGTCAATTCACAGAAGACCCTAGTCTACGAGCTAAGTATCAGGGCACAAAGATACATTGTATGTCTACACAAATCTAAAAATAAGAAAATTCATGGACTCGGGTTAAAATTTTCACCTTTAGAGTCAAATAGAAACATGCAAGGAACACAGAAGGACATAACTTTCAATTTAACAAATATTGCGCACGTATGAATTAACTACAATTTGGCCGACCACCAAAAACATAAAAGAGAAATTCCAAATTAAAAAATGATGGCTCATTTTAAACTAAACGTAAGTGCACTAACGCCACAGATAAAGAAAATACAGAAAGTCAACTTTACAAAGAAGAATTCGATGAGTCACCAATAATTTAATTATTTAAGGCACCCGTATCAAGTCCTACATGAATATTGGTCTAAAAAAGCTTGATAGACCCCTTGTAACTTGGATGTCTGTAATTAACAATGACGTAAAGAAAGCCGAAGTTAATTACTCGACGACTCAGAACCGAAATGTCTGGCGAAAACTAACGAGGAGAGCCGACCCCATATGAAATGGGATAAGGCTAGGCAAAGAGAGAGAGAGAAGGCACCCATCTCAAGGGGTGACCGAATGGCCCCAACTTACGAGTCCAGACAGTGTTACCAGCCAGGTGCATTTGTAATTATTATTATTTCTTCAACACTGCTCTCAAAACGATGAAGGAAAACATCGTAAGGAAACCGGCATGTTCTAGAACCCAAAATTCGAAAATATGTGACATCCACTTACCTGCACAGGGCCTCGCTCTTCTAGAGAAGAGGCCTGTGTCCCAGCATTGGGAATATTACAATGCTGATGGTGCAAAGCTAACCGTCTCAAATATGCAATGCTTATTGGACAATCGGACTGGGCTGGACATATTGCCGTATGTCCGACGAACTGCGGGCCAAAATACAAGTACACTAAATTATTGCTCTAAGATGAAGAGGAACGGAAGGCATGGAGGGGTCAGAGGGGACAGGTGAGTTGGACAGAACCGGATTACAAAAATCAATAAGGGTTGTCACATAATTATGTCAGTAAGTCCCCTTTTGGAAGAGTGGCTAGAGAGGCGTCATGGCGTCTCCATCTTCCTCGTGACGCAGGTCTTCACCGGACATGGTAAGTTGCGGAAGATCTTTTTCCGGATTCAGGCCATGCCCATGCCAATGTCACCACTGTGGGGACCGATCGGAAGCTGAACACCGAGCTGCGTGCGTGAGGGTTCGGACATTCTCACACCCCAGCCGCCCCGACCGCGACTACCGGCCACGGTAGACTCCAATAGGGCTTGAGGAATACGAGCAATGGGTAGCCCATCGTCCGACCGACCGGTAACCATCCGGACCAAGCCCGAGTCGTCGACAGTACGTAATGTTCGACGCGGGGAATTCCTAAAAAGGAAAGTGAAAGACAGGAGCGGTTTTAGTCAATAAAAGTCTGGTACGAAAGAGCAGGAGTCATAGGATGATATCCCTCCTCAAAAAAGGGGTGTCCCGTAGACCTTCTGTATCCTATCTCCTCAGTACGACGGCAACGTGTTACCACAAGCTAATATGGTGTGCTAGCTTTTAGCAGGAGGCTTTTAGCAAAAATCATTTTCTACTGCCTGTATTTAGAGCTAAATCATTTTCTACTCTAATTCTTAATACCAGGGAAGAATTTGTTTGTAGGTGTTGCAGTGGGGGTTTTGTGGGAATTAATACTAATGGTAGCATTAAAAGAGGTTTTTCAACTTTTTGTGTACCTATTACAGGGTTATTTGTAAAATACCAACAACCTTGCAAGACTGAATTACTAACATCATAAACAACAACTTTAGTTCTATGACGTTTTACAAAACATAATTCACTTACCAAAAATCAACCTTAACCAGTTTTTAATGAAACCATTTTTTTCAAAGCAAGCAACTTTTGACTTTGACTTTGCCTTTGACTAACCACAAAACCATCAGATCAGCTCCATGTCATAATAATTTTGCATTATCATCTGATTTACACGTGCGTGCAAAATTTCAGCTCAATCGGTAACCGGGAAGTGGGTCTTTACCTTGCAAGATTTGATGACAGACATACATCGGGACAGGTGAATCTAAATAAAAGCTTGTAAAAATATCGTTATTCTATCTAACACATTTCAACTCTGTATTTTGCTATACCTAGTTACGTCTGTATGATGTGACACAAGCGCATCAAGCACCCTGCCGCTCGACCCTGCTCCTCTCCACTATTGTACTATTGCTTGCTTCGCATAGACTTCGTAATACTTAGAATGTTCAATTTAAATATTTTTATTTTTATATGAAGATCTGATGAACTAATATATGATTTTTTTTTTTTAACTCAGAACTAAAGTTGTTGTTTGTGATGTTAGTAACATAGTCCTGAGAGGTTACCAGTGTTTTAAAAATAACCCGTATACCTCATAATGCGGACAGGATAAACATTTGCAAAAACTAAGTGTATGGGCTAGAAAGCTCGCCGTCCGACCGTCCGGTAACCGTCCGGACTGAGCCCAAGTTTCATGCACGCGATGAAACACTATACGCGCCGTACACGACTTGGGCTGGACCTGGACGGTTACCGATCGGTCGGACGGTGAGCTATCCATTGCTCGCCATTCGCAAGCCCGACGAGGCGCAGGCTGTCTCTGTAATTTCAGCATTCACACGAGCGAAGAAGCTAGTTAAAAATAAACTGAATTATATTGCTACATTTTACCTCTCCAACTTAAAGCTCGTCTGAATGGTGTCACACTGGAGCCCCCTCTTGGGACACGGCGTGAAGATAAGGCCACATACTTATGACGACCACTGCCATTAGCCACTGTGGCTAGAAACGACGAGAGAATACAAAAGTAGCCTTTTTTAGGAGGTGTTTCACTGTTGCGACCAAAGTTGTAATTCTAGCATAGTCGGCCTTATAATGTTCCCACTGTTGGGACTCAGGCCTCCTTTCTAGGAGAAGGAATGGGCCTTAATCCACCAAGTGGGCCCAGTGCGGATGTCACCTGTCTTCGAATTTTTTATTCTAGGACGTGCAAAAAATGTAATTAAGTCCCGTTTTTACCGTTTCGGAACCCTAAATAACACTTGCATTCCGATCACCAGATTGAAAGAAGAATTTTCAGTTTTACGCTGCCCGCCCACGTCAGACTTTTTGTAGGACAGATAAATCGGGCCGATTTTGTATATTTGTGACATTGTTCTGTATTTCCCAACTTTTTGTAGGACGTGTGCGTTGCACTATTGTATCATGTTCTATTTTTCTCCTACAAAATATCGGCCACCGATTATCGAACGTGGGTGAGCAGCTTTAAAATGTTTTTAAACAGAAGAAAAGAACTTTTTAACAAACAAATGTCGGCGTATTAAAACCCACCTCTTATTTAGTCCAACTAAAATTCACAAAACGTCACTCCTGAGGTATTCCCTTTTCATTCAGAGTCTGTGCGAATTATTCTTTAAGAAGAACGGCCACCGATTCCTCTGTGGAATAGAAAAGGACTTTTATTAATAGTTCTAGCTTTGGACGACAGCTTTTTGGGATTTTTAACACGAGGTCTAGAAAGATTACTAGATTTTGGCCGCAGCTTCGCCCGCATACATAAAATATATAGCCTTTGTCACTCAAAAATAAAGCAGCTTTCTATCAGTGAAAAAATTTTCGCAATCGGAGCAGTACTTTCGAAGATTACCTGCTACAAACAAACAAAAAACAAACTTTACCTCTTTATGATATTACACTGTTAATAATATTACTGTAGATTGTACACTATTACATATATTTTTTATAAGTTTGAAAGAGTTATCTTGAATTTTGAATGCTAAGGGCAGCTGAAAAACACTAAAGGGCTTTTGGTCAGTATAAGTCTGACACGGCCTCACTCCAGCTTAAAAAGTCATTTGATGATTAGCCCACCTCCACCTGAAAAAACTGGCCAAATGTACGTCGGACTCGCACACCATGGTTTCCTTACAACCTACCTATGTAAATAGTTTAATTTACATAGGTAGGTTGTAAGTACCTTACCATTGTACCTTACCTATGTAAATAGTTTAATTTCTGAATCGAGTTTCGAAGATTTTTCCGAATCGGTAGTCCATATCCTGGAATAGCACATAGGACACTTTTTATCCCGAGAGTGGTTCCCTTTGGATAATTGTCTACTATCACGTTAGCGAAGCCCTGGCATCGCCATGCCTTAAAATAAAACCCGAAAATTACTTCCAACACATTTTAATACCAAAAATTGAATTTTACGTATTCCCTACACTCCATAGGTACCAATACACTCCCCCTCATATCATCACCATAGAAAATACCCCATAATCTGCAATAAAACCCGTCAATTACCCATAAAAACAGCACCTCAGGCATTTCTAATAGGGATTATTCGCACTCCCTTTAAAGCGGCTTTCGTTTGACAATTTAAGAGGTATTTACCTCAGATGGAGGAAATAAATCAGATATGCTATTAAGATACGGTGAAAGGAATTGACGACGCCGATATCATAAGTGTGGGTTGTTGGTCGACCTACAGTTTAGGCGAGAAATGTTTGGTGGAAGATGTGAGGAAGAGGCAATCTCTACACTCGAGCTGCCACATGAGATACCCGATTCCCAGTTGCTTACGGACGGCGAGCAATGGGAAACTCGTCAACCGATCAAATTCCATCGTCGGCCAAGTCATCGCTTATCATCAGGTGAGTGGTCAAACGTGAGCCTATCCATTAAAAAAAAAGGAGGATCACAGGTATGGCGCTCTCGCCGCCGCTGGGATTCCGATCCCGATTTCCGGCCCCCATAGCCGCGGGCTTGCGGGCGGCGAGCCATGGGTAGCTCGCTGTCCGACCGTTCGGTAACTGTCCGGAGCCCAAATCGTCGACGGCGCATGGCGGACAGAGCTCCGTGACGTGACAGAGCGTTGAGATGACGTCATTCCCGTACATTTGAAGCTTTCTACTAGCGTTAACGATTGCTAATCTGCAATCATTAACGCAACTTGGCTGGTAGTACAGTTATCTGTTTGCCGTAGATTTCAACTTGTGCAATGCTATTTTGTAAAACAAACCTTTGAGATAAACTTTCAGTATTCACTTTGAAAACAAAGTAACGGCAGTCGAACGAAAAATACTAGTTGTATACAAATTCAATCTCGATACAAAATGTTTAACAGTGAGATTATTTCAAAAACCGGATAAATAAATGAAATGTAAGTCGATAAATAAATTGTTTTATTAGTCTTGTAATAGTAATAATCTTGGTAACCATCTTTATTTTCCAAATATCGCAATAGTTTCTCACCAACCAGGTATTGTCCTTAAGTGCACTAGCATAGCGCATACAGAGATAATCGTCGGATGGTTTAGGTGTGAAATCATCCAGTGACATCTCTCGCCCTTAGACGGAACGGCGGGAGTGTCAGATTTTTACTGACTGAAACCCACCTCTGTTACTTCTTTACCTTGGTTCCAGTGCCCCGGGGTTTTTTTTCGTACAAGCCATGACCCCAGTAGGCTTCGACCCTCCTGGACCCCTACGGCTTTGCTGCCATCTTGGGGCGCGCGTGAAATACTTCGCGCCCGCGACTATTTGGGCTCGGTTCGGATGATTACCGGACGATTGAACAGCGAGCTACCCACTGCTCACCATCTGCAAACCCGCGTCTAGAGCGAGGAATAATCGTCGGTTGGTATCACGTTCTACGAAGATTGTATAAAGCGCCTCTGCGAGTTGGCTTCGGTCCCTTGTATGCCTTCTAATGATTTCTGAGATATACTAAACAACACTAAAAATAATAATAAAGTAGTGCATAGTTTACATTATAAAATTAATGTCGGCATTATTAACTTGTCTTCATTTCCAAAACCAACACATCTCCGTTATTTCCAAGATCAAAATCCCGAGGTATTTACGTAATCCCTGGTTTAAACTCTGTTTTAATGCTTGCCTTTGTACAAGTCTTGGAAAGAGCCTGAACGAACAAGTCATGAAATCTTAAGATTAACTAAGAGCCCCATTTTATCTTAAAGGGGCAGCGGACACCAGATTTAACCGGTTCTTACCGGATTCCACCAGTTCACACCAGTTTGTTCGAGCTTAAGTTTAGAAATTGTGGGGTTTTGATGTCACTTTGAACTTTAAAAGTGTTCCGTCTATACTTTTATCAGGTTACTCGAGTAAAATATGTGTTTATCGAGGGTTGTTTGTGAAAAATGTAGTCAGTAAAACAGGCCTTCCTATTTATATAGGTTTTCCTGGGTCCTAAACACACTGTTTTAGTACGGTTGCCAAATAAACAGTGTTTCATGTAAACTATCGTGTTTTTTGGGTGTGATCTTAGAGGGTGAAACGGCTTCTTCTTCCAATATAAAAAGCCTTAGATTGTTGCAGATCTTTTTGTGTCTTTATTTAACCCTTTCCGCATGTCCTGAGAATGTACTAGGCATCGTACTTTCTAGTTTATTCATTTTCGTTCATTCTATTTTTGTTTTTTCCCGATAGCTATAGATACTAATTTAAAAATATTCTGTGTCTGTATGGTATGCCGGTTATGTTTTCATGGTAAAACCGATGAAGAAATTTCAATTGTGACTGGCCTGTCTAGTGGTCAGTGATCTTGACTGCTATGCCGGAAGTCGTGGGTTCGATCCCCACCCAGGACAAATGTTTGTGTGATCAGGACGATCATTTGTCCTGTATCTGGGTATAATATATCTACACTATGTATGTATTTAGAAATATATAGGTAAATGTTTTTGTTAGTTATCTAGTTGTCACTCATACCACAAGCTCTGTATGATTGTTGTGGAATATTACTAATTAATTTCGATGTAGTGATAGATTGAATCTTGAAGATAGTCATAGAGGATACATTTTATTCAAGGAGGGATACTGTAGGAATAATTTTCGAATTTCATGCAAGCGAAGCCATTGTCAGAAGCTTGTAGTTTGAGGGTTCCGTACACGAAAGGTAAATACGGGACCCTATTGCTGGGGAGTCTTAGTTTGTCTGTCACAAAGCTGTATCTCAAGAAACGTGATAGCTAGACGGTTGATCACAAAGGATGTATATCTGTTGCCGTTATAACAGCAAATACTACACACACAATAAATTAAATATTTTATTGGGGCTCAAACACATACGTAATTTTTTTGACATTTTTACTACGGATGGTACGGAACCCTCAGAGCTAGAGATCATATGTGCTAGAGACCGACTCGCACTTGGCCGGTTTTTATTTTTTTATTTTGTTAAAAAACCATTTTCAACGCGTCCAATGTAAGTTGCTCCCAAAATCATTGTTAAGACTGGCCGCAGACGATGCTTTGAATTAATGAACAGATCGCTCGCGCGCGGCTACCCTTAATTAATAGCTAATGAACGCCTCTACAGGGAGTTGTTTTAGAAAAATATACACTTTGTTATACAGGGTGGGCTATTTTTGTAGAAGTTTTTTTTTTTGCCTTGACGAATTATGAGTTTCTATTAGGTTGGTATTATTATTATAAGCTAATGCTTGACAGTGATGGTAAGCAGTGATGCAATCGTTGATGATGGGGTGCACTAGCCTATTCACTCTAACCTTAAAGACGAGAAAACCGTACCTAGCAGACAAATTGTTCTAGTCATAAAATAAATTTTGAAAATCATTAAAAAGATTCTTAACTTGTGTTGTGTTGTTATTTGTGTTCTTCATAAATTCTACACCTGATTTAACTTATTCAAATGAACGATGTCATGTATAGATGAATTCATTATTCATTCGTACATCTATACATGAGATCGGTATGTATGTATGGATGTTCGTTACCGTTTCACGCAAAAACTACTGAATGGATTTCGATGAAACTTGGTACACGGGTAACCCTTGTCCTGGAATAGCACTTAGGATACTTTTTATCCCAGGATTATGTTCTCCTGGAATAATTTTCTACTATCATGCTGTCGAAGTCACTAACTACAGCTAGTATATTTATAAACCTTACGTTAAAATTACTTAAACCAGATTTGTTTACTAGTTTATATCACAAGCAGTGGAAGCTTAACAAAGCCATTTATACTTTTCAAGAACTAGTATTTTGTCCTGGGCCAGACAACACGTCTAAGACCCCTGAGGTACTTACCGTCAACTCGTGTTACTGAGATATATATATACTATATTTACAAAGTGTACATAGCAAAGAATGCTTGGAATTGTCACTTTTCCTAAAGTATTTGAGCTGAGGAATTTAACATTCTGAGAGACATTACCGAATGTCGATCTTTCTATCAATTTAAGGTTTTTCGCGTTATTGAATCTGTAGTGCTGCTATAAGCCTAGTAATTATTTTTAAACTTACTAGTGACCGCAACAACTAATACGTACCTTTCTCATGAATCAATCTTTGTATTGGTAAAAGTTGCATGACAATCCGTTTAGGAGTTTTTAAGTTTATCGTGTTCATACAGATAGACAGAAGCGATGGGGGACTTTAATTTCTGTTTGATAAGATATTTAGACTACCCTTTGAATATTGTTGATTGGTCCGCTTTTTTTTTAAGTAGGACATTAAAAGAAAACCATTACTTGTAAATAATAATTAGAATTAAAAAAAAAACAACATATTTATTATATACATACCTCATACATTATTTGAAGTGTGGGTCTGAGAAATCAATTCAATATAAATAACTTTACATATTTTTACTACAATTTTATTCTTTCACGGTAAACCTGATCTTAAACCTCAAAGCTAAAATCATACGTAACGTAGCACATAACACCAAAAGAAATATAATGGCCTACCTACCTGCATCCGAAGACGTAGGTACATTAGATACTCGGATCCGGCATTACGCGGCAAGATGGAGCGATATCCGGCTCGGACACGTTTGCACGGCAGTTTTACAAGCCCGGCGCCGGGAACCGTGTGTTAGCTCATTTATAGCGGCACATGGGCTTAGGAAGTCTTGGGTACACAAATTTTAAAATGAACGTTCTTTTTTTTAAATGTATGTTCTTTTTTGTAAATGTATGTTCTTTTTTTAAATGTATATTACTTTTTTAAGTATTTACGTTCTTTTTTTTTAAGTACGTTCTTTAGATTTTTTAAAGGGAAATCATCCAACTTCTTCCATTTTGGTTAGAGCAGGATGGCGTGTCAAACTTTTACTGACTAAAACCATACCTATGTCCTTCAGTTGTTGCGTTCTAGAACTACTGGTTTTATTTTCAGAAAATCCCCGCGGTCCTAGCGGGCATCGGCCTTACTGGGCTGGCCCTACGGTTGGCTGACATCTCCTTGAAGAACGCGTGAATCACTGCGCGCTGTTGACGACAGGGTTTGTTCCGGTCGATTGTATTATAAATACGACGCGCGACGGCCGGACGGCAAGCTACCCATTGTTCGACGTCTGCAAGCCCGTATCTACCGTGGTTGGTAATCGGGGTCAAAACCTCGGCGACTGGGGCGTGAGGACGATCATTCCCTCATGCTTGCGGCCTTCTCCTTCGCTAGCATTATTGCTTCGCAGAATGATACGACTGCCTACCATTCCTCCTCGGGGAAATATAAGCCTCCTGGTACTGTTGCATTGTACAAATCCCTTGATAATATATGCAAAGCCGGTTTTACTATTTCATTCATTCCATTCACAGTCCAAACTCAAAACCCACTACCCAACTATATCTAAAACTATACAATACCTTTTCTACGACCGAAACTGAGCAAATAACCACGCTATTCGCCTGAGTAGCGAACTTGTGCTGAGCTGCGCGGCCATATTTCGTGCATCACGTTATTAGGGTGGCGGCACACGATGCAACTGAGAAGTGTGGCGCAACATTATGTGGGCTACGTGAGCAGCCTTGGAGTGGCTAATGGTTACTGGAGTTGCGTAGGGATAGAGTTTTTGGTATGATTGTAATAAGTTTGTGATGTAGTGTGTACTGTGAATATAATAATATGTAGTTAATTTGATAGAATTTTAATTTTAGTTAACATTTTACACAGTCGTAATGTAATATTACCACTAAACTCGAGTTTAAAAGGCCACCTGTTTATCAGTACTATCAAGAAAAGAACTATCATTCGGCTAGACTGTTGTTCCTACAAAAATTTGGCTTGAAAACCCCTGAAAATATTGTTTTTTTTTTTTCAATTTGTGCCTTGTTGGTACCGTTAGCGTCTTGATTTTGGGTTAACATTGACTTCATAACTAAAAAAAGTTGGTTATTCTGTAGAGAAGTATGTTTAAATAATCAGCTTCACATTGTTCCCCGAGCTAGGACACAAGCTTTCTCTTTAGAAGACGGAATGAACTGTAATTCACGCGCATCCCGTGCCAACCTAGTGCAGGTTGATAGGTACCACGCACTGGTACATTGTGATGCGACATCGTGTTAATTGATGACTTTTTGAAAAAGAAAATTAACTTTCTAGTAATGGAAATGTCACATGAATCTATGTTGATATCCTGCCACGTTAGTATTGTGGGGTGGAGACAAAACGAAACGCTTCTTTAAGAATAATTGTTAGCATATTGTTATAAGTACTATTTATTTTTCTTTTCCGCCGTCCTAACTTCTGTGAGATTCTAATTCAATCTTCTTTTTTTCTATCAAAATATGAATATCTATGCTATATTCATATTTTGTCTGTTCGCTGTAATATGTTGGCTCGCAGATTCGCACGGTGTACTGAGCAAGTGAAGGTCACTTTATTTAGAGCTTTCTGCCAGACCTTTTACACGTGCAGTTTGTGGGCCAAATACACGCGGAGGACATACGACGCCCTGCGCGTGCAATATAATAACGCGTTCAGGGTGCTGATGGGGCTGCCGCGGTACTGTAGCGCGAGTGGCATGTTCGCGGAGGCGCGCGTGGACGGCTTTCACGCTGTCATACGAAAGCGAAGTGCGTCCTTACTGGCGCGGGTACGCGGTGGCCCCAGCGCCATCCTGACCGCGTGCGCTGGCCGATGGGACTCTGTACTGATGGCGCACTTGATAGGCCTACACGCAAGACCAAGCGCCTAATGTGTTTCCACTATTATTATGTAAAAAAAAAAAAATATCCTTTACTAACACTAGGCTAAGAAACTTTGTTACTAACAATATATGGAAGTAATTCTGAAATAAAATTTTATTATTATTATCTCTTTATTTCTTTTGAACACATATAAAATTACATTTTTAAATATTTTTTAACGAAATCATATAAAAACAAAAACATTTAAAAATATAAAATTATAGTTTCCGCCGGTGTCGGGAGCAGGGTCCAAGCTACCGGTGGTTAGGGCTCCAGAGACAGGAACCTCCTCACAATGCGTGCCGTATCGAGGAGTACTGCCTTCTGTATCAGGCCCTTGATCCAACCGCGCAACGATAGCTTCGACAGATGGTCGTCGAAGCTTTTGGCTATGAGGCCATTGGCGGTCACGACAATCGGCACAATGATAGCTGAGTCCACATTCCACATGTCGACAACCTCGTGTGCTAAGTCGAGATATTTTATTTGTTTCTCTTTCTCAGCTTTCACGAGATTCTCGTCATGCGGGATGGTGACATCGACTATCATTGCGCGGCGCGCTAATCGGTCTATCACCACTATGTCCGGCTTATTGGCTACAATAGTCCGGTCAGTAATGATAGACCGATCCCAGTACAACGTGACATGGTCATTTTCAAGAACTGGGTCGGGCACATACTTGTAGTACGGTACCTCAGAATCCACTAGGTTGTATTTTAAAGCAAGTTGCTGGTGAAGAATCCTGGCTACTTGGTTATGCCTGTGCAAGTACTCGCCGTTAGCCAGACGAGAACAACCAGAGATAATATGTCTGATAGACTCACCCGGACGATGACATGCCCGACACACGTCAACCGTCCCGTCCTTCATAATATGTCTCCGGTAGTTGTTCGTCAAAATAACTTCGTCCATAATCGCACAGACAAAACCTTCAGTTTCTCCGAAGAGGTTGCTGAATCGTAACCAGGCCACGGACGCCAAAAAATCTACATCAGGCTCATGAAGAGCCCGAAAGAAGCGCCCGTGGAGCTCCTTGCCTTTCCATACTTCCTTGCGGTCATCAGTAGTTAGTACCACAGGTTTGAGCCAGTTCTCTTTAGCCATGGACAACGGGGTGAGTCCCTTGTCCACTGCGACCACATCGCGGTGCATACCCACGTCGGTTTTGAGAAAGTATTCTCTGAGGCTGCACACCTCGCGGTTGTGTAGAGTCTTTGCGTTCAAAAAGCCACGACCTCCACACTTCCGCGGGATGTACATATTATTATTATTATTATTATATAAATATAAACCATAAACTTTAAAAGTACTAATACCTTGCAAGTTTGCAAGTTAATAAGAGCCATAGAGCCGTATGCGACTTATACAAATATCACAGTACCTCTACTATTTGCACAAATACACAAAAAGTGTCCCACTCTGCAGCCAGCATTATCCCCCATATTATACTGATTGTGAGCATTCCATCCTCTTGTGTAAAGTTAAAACTTCAGATGTGATGAAACACATTTGCATACGAATAACACTTTCGTATTATTTATAATTTTACTTTCAAACGTCTAGACGGGAGCGTTAGGAATATTAAAGAAAATTTTATTCCTTGGAATTTACAGATAAAATCGCTTAGAGATATTACAAAGAATTCTGTATGGCAGTTAACCCTTCAGATACCGTCAATAAGAGACACAATAGTAAGACAATAGATGCGCGGCCACCGGTGGTCGCTTGGGGATTCATGAATTAAGATAAGAGCTTAGAATATAATTTCAGTAAAGTAGAGGTTGACTTTTACAACCACTATTTAGAGACTACTACTTTTTTTATGGTGAGCAAAAATCATCCAATCACAACCCCCGTTCTGGGCGGAGCGAGAGATAGTGTCAGACTTTTACTGGCTAAAAACCCACTACTGTTCCTTCGTTGCCTTTCGTGCTGGGGCCGAATCTACCTTTCAGAAACAAACCATTGGCCTCAGTAGGCTTCGACCTTACCCTTTTTCTAACGCAGACGTCTAAAAATTGTGAAAACATACAATTAGGCGCCAAAAATCCACAAATTAAATTTTTAGCCATCACGCGAATGAAGCCGCTAGCAGAAGCAAGTTATTTCATATTTCTCCATCCCAACCACGGAAAACTAAATTCCATTTCTCAACTTAAATAAACAATTGGTGTTCTTTACTTTTGTGTATTGCACAATACATTCGTTGTGGGCCATAAAACAAGCGTGGGGTCAGCTTAATGTTACGGAAAATTCGCTTTTACGAAGAAACTGTGGAGCTGTCGAGAGAATGAATGCGTCGGTGCGGGGATGAGTATAAAACAATGGTTTTATGGCCCGACATACTCCTTTCTTGAGGTATAAGAGTGTTTTAGGGTCAGTAAAAAAAGGTTGTGTGATTCTTAGTAAAGGAAAGTAGGTAGACAATTTTCTGTCATCGTTTTTTTTTTGTTTTTGTGTGAGTTTCTTCTAGAATTAGAAGAGGTTGTTATCTAATGAACCGGACTTACCTTTTTTGACTTGACTTCTGAGGGCGTATCAGACTTTTACTATCTAAACCCTCACTCGTTACAGCTAAAGAAGTGTTTATTATATTGGGGTGAACTTAAACTACAGACTCAGTAGAGCCCTGGCTCAAAAAAGAGACGGAGCAAATTCTGTCATGGTTCTTCCTGTGAGTTTTACAAAATGGGACAGCATCATAGTTTTAGTCGAAAGACGTCCACTGCTGAA
Source organism: Mythimna lalbum (assembly GCA_949319445.1). Lineage (NCBI taxonomy): Eukaryota > Metazoa > Arthropoda > Insecta > Lepidoptera > Noctuidae > Mythimna > Mythimna lalbum. The sequence continues at coordinate 21,991,025 of OX439349.1, forward strand.
CATAAGCCTCCCCCAAGTGTCACCACTCCGAACGGTCCTGTGCGTCTCGCACCAATCGTATACCCGTGACTTTCACCAGGTCATCGGCCCATTTTATGAATGTCTTTCCAACGCTGCGTTTTCTGATTACATATGATAAGTCTTTATTTCAAACAAAAAGCAGCACCTCTCTTAGGTCATAGCGGGCATTAGGGCCAATGCACAGCTGGGTGCGGGGGAAAAACAATCACCCGGATGGCCCGGTGACCATGTATTTGTACCAATACAGACAACCAGGTAAAATAACAAGCTTAATTTATAACTTTGTGATTTTTCATGATACAGTTTTTATGTAATTTTGTACATAGATTTTTTCCATAAAAATACTAGATACGTCTTTCAGGTTTCGCTTACTAAAACTAATGTTGTATAATTTGCAATACCTCTTCCTACCTTCCTTCCAAAAGGTGCAAAATACAAAATGTCTACGTTAAAACTGTTGAGTTTCCCGAACACCTGCCGACGTGCTCCGAAGTCAGTCGAGCGCGCTACGCACGTGACGACAACGATGCGACATAGACGTAGCCGGAGGTTCGACGAACATGGACCTAGACTTCGTACATTTTATAAACCTGGAAATTAATAATCTATACATATAATAAATCTGTAGAGAGGTCAATTCTGTACTTGAAATATATTTCCAAAATAACTATCAGGGGGTGATTAGTGATCGATACTGATGCTAAAAATACAAACAGTAAAATTTTTGTCTGTCTGTCTGTCTGTCTGTCTGTCTGTCTGTATGTTCTTTATAGAAACAAAAACTACGCGATGGATTTTAACGAAACTTAGTACAATCATTCTTCATACTCCTGGGCAGGTTATAGTATACTTTTTATCACGCTACAATCAATAAGAGCAGAGCAGTGAAGGGAAATGTTGGGGAAACGGGAGAAATTACTCCATTTTTTAAGCTTCCGTCGCGTTTGCAGCCTTAATGGTTAAAGCTACACAGAAATCATGTATCACGGAAATATTCTCCTTAAAATTATATAAAAAATATCCCACGACAGCATATGTCTATCTTTTATGGTTGACTCACAATAACACGTGTAACTCCCGATAGCTTAGCAGTTCGGAGCTTTCTGTTTATTTTTGTCTACTCTTACGTTTATAACACTCTCACTCATCCCTAATATTAAAAAGTTAACATTATTATCTATTCAATAAAAAAAGAATCATAGAAATCGGTATAGAAACACCAAAGTTATACATGAAATACGCTAATAAGCCATCGCGCGTGAATACTGAATCCAGTCCCCCGGCTCTTAGAATTCGATATCAGACGTTTCAGATCTTTGATTTTGACGACCCCGTTGTCGCTGGCATAAGCAACAGGATCCGCGTACGAAGTCGCTGGCAGAAGCTAGTACAGAATATTTCAAACCGTATATTCTCCCCATTCTGACCTATGGCACACAGACTTAGTCTTTGACTAACATGAAAAGGTCCAAACTCAAGGTTTGCCAACGTGCTATGGAGCGCAGCATACTAGGTGTTAAAATAACGGATCGCCTTCGAAACACTACACTGCACTCCAAAACGCAAATCATTGACGTAGTTCAGAAGGCTGCCCAGCTTAAGTGGGACTGGGCTGGACATGTCTGTCGCATGCCGATAAAATAACGGATCGCGTTCGAAACACTACACTGCGCTCCAAAACGCAAATCATTGACGTAGTTCAGAAGGCTGCCCAGCTTAAGTGGGACTGGGCTGGACATGTCTGTCGCATGCCGATCGAGCGGTGTGGCCAGTAAAACGCAAAATTGGTGCCCTGAAATCGCACGTCGGGGTCGCGGCAGACCAAGAAGGAGATGGCGGGACGACTTGGATTTCTTCCTTTGGGAATTGGAAAGAAGTAGCTCAAAACCGGGAACATTGGAAGGAATGGAGGGAGGCCTTTGCCCAGCAGTGGGACAATATGGGCTAGTTATAATTAAAAAAATAAATAATTTCAAACCATCTATTTGCTCCATTTATTGGACTTTTTAAGGGAACCGTACCCAAAGGGAAGCAAGACCCTATTGCTAAGACTCCGCTGTCCATCTGTCTGTCACCAGGCTGTATCTCATGAACCGTGACAGCGAGACAGTTGACATTTTCACAGTTGTTACGAATTTATTTCTGTTGCCGCTATAACACAGAATAAAAAATTAAGTATACAACAAACGTGATTTTTTGCCGTTTTTGTTTCACTACATTTTATTCAGTCCGTATTTTAGATTATAAAAATATATTGGAAACGTATTTTTTCTTTTTTCATCATCATCATATCAGCCGAAAGACGTCCACTGCTGGACATAGGCCTGCCCCAAGCGTCGCCACAACGACCGGTCCTGTGCGTCACGTATCCATCGGATTCCCGCGACCCTGACCAGGTCGTCGGTCCACCTTGTTAGAGGCCTTCCAACGCTGCGTCTTCCGGTATGTGGTCGCCACTCCAGAACCTTTCGTCCCCATCGACCATCTGTTCTGCGTGCAATGTGCCCTGCCCATTGCCACTTAAGTTTGGCGACTCTTCGAGCTACGTCGGCTAACCTTTTCTTTTTTAGATTAAACAAAAAATAATAAAGATATTGCCCATTAAAGTCCCACACGTAAAAATGGGCTATATCTTTGTAATTTTTTATTTAATTTACAAATTAAAAAATACGTTTACCTTATTTTTGAATAATCTAAAAGACGGACCAATTACATTTTTACGGCAACTAGTCTATTGGCAGCTTTTAAAATAATATCAAGCCATCTATTAACTTCTCAAAAGAAACTAAAGTCGAAATAATCTCTTTTCAATACGTACAACTTCAACTAGTGCTTACAACCGCATTCATCACCCATTTCTACCTTCACTCCACCCACACAGCGCTGCAGCGCTGGACGGCAACAATATACGAAAGCATTTAAGCGAAACAGCCAACTCTTCTACGAATAGTTGCGCTGGCTGTGAATTTGACCACGGGGTGCACTACTGTCGGTTATCAAGAGTTTCTCGAATTGAAATTTTGTGGGATTTGTGAGCGAATTTTTGTGGGACTGTTAGTCCTAATAAGGCAACAATATCACAGCTTTAAAGAAATTGCAATTTTTTTTTTAAGAACCTATTTGATGATCCAGTTTTAGTATGTCCGTTTGGATTGAGAAGCCACTTCACGATTTTAATAGAAAACTCGTCCCTTATTTAGTAGGAAAGCAGATAATTTTGTAGGCAAAATCCTTTGTAGTAAAACATATCCAAAGTTATATCAATGTAAAAGTGACCACTCAATCCACTTGTCTGAATTGAGGACCCAGCTGGAACATGGAAAGAACACATTAAAACATATCTACAAAGCCCGGAGCATAGGCTTAAGATAGCCAGCCTTTCGGTACTCTACAGAATGCGTTTTGAGAACCAAACTGCTCCGCTATCTCCTTTCTACCATCAGACAACCTGACGTAAGGCGAATGTCCACCATGACATTGTCTTTACGGTCTGGGCTCAGTCGGTGTCGCCGAAGCACGCGTCTACAGTGGCCAGTGATAGTCTTGCAACATCCACAACTACGGTGACATTCAATCGTGCTGCAACTTCCAACGCACAGCGCGTCTCCTGAGGAGGCGGAGGCTGGGACTTGAGGATGCTCGTTCTCTCGCATTCACGGCCATCTACTTAGCCAGCGTTACTACTTCGCAGAAGATGCAGTCGCTAGACCGCATCTCCTTCCCTCTCTATGTTTTTTGCAATTAAACTTTTTCCTCACTAAAAATTACTAATAAATCATGGTTTACAACCACCAACGTGTGTAAACTCACATCTTAGACAAGACGACACTACACGAGACATTTCAAGATTAACCTACAATAATTTTATAAAGAGTTAAAGTTTTTTTTTTTGTTTATAGGAGGTAATTACTGAAAGTACTGGTCGGATTGAAAAAAAAAATGACCTATAGAAAGCTGATTTATTCCTCAGTGGCATAGGCTATATATATTCTATGTATACGGGTGAAGCTGGTCTCAAAACGGTAAATTTCTCTTTACCGATTTGAGACCATCGTGAGGAAACCGGTATGTCCTAGAACCGAAAATTTGAAGACATGTGACATTCACCAACCCGCACTGGTGCCGCGTGCTGGATTCTCTCATTACATATACACTAATTTCCGCTCCTAGAGAGGAGGCCTGAGTCCCAGCAGTGGGACACAGGCCACGTTAAGAAGGCTGATGATAATGATGATGCAAAAGTTGGTTCTAAATAAAAAAAAATATTCTAACCGATCAGATCGAGTTAACATAGTATCCCCCACAATATTAGAAGCGACATTAGTCGCCTGGGTAACTTTAATGTTCGTCGCCATAAATATACGCTCAGCTGATGTATTTACAGTCTCACAAATGGTACCTTTATAACTGCTGCGCGGCCTGGGATCACCTGCAAGCATTTTGCTTAATGTGGGTGATAAGAGATATTATTTGTTTACTAGCTGAGCTCGCTCGGGATCGTGAGATGTGTTTTGATATGGTGGTTCTGAATGACTAGTTTCTATTCTGATTGTCAAGTATTTTGAATCGAATCTTCTTAGATGGTGAATCGCAATTTCTCGTTTTCAAAGCTTGTGTTTTAATTTTGTATAACTATTGATAAACTAGCAAGTCTCCGCACATGGGCCTCAAAAAACAGGCCGCCACAAAAAAAAAATGCTAGAAGCGGCCACAAAAAACAGCTAGAACTTGCCGCAAAAAACAGTCGAAGCGCGCGACAGCTTGTGGCCGGGGAAGCTTAAAGCGGCTTCAAGCGTTTTATTGTGGAGACACTGCCGCACGCGAGCCACAAAAAACCGCCGCCTCAAAAAGAAGCTTGCAACAGCGTTTTTTGAAGCCTGTGTGCGGGGAGGCTTAACTATTAAGAGCCGTTAACAGCCACAGAGAATTTTGTATGAACTCCGCCCGGGTCTATGTCGACGTCGCGGCCCCGTAACAGCGTCATTATTTAAAAAAAAAAACAGCACGTAACTATTCAAGATTTTTGTTTATTCCAGACCCTTTTAAAAACCACTTTTATTATTTTATGTAACACTAGCTTTGCCCGCGCGGCTTCGCTCCCGCTCTTCCCTACTCTACCCTACTCTACCCTACTCTACCCTACTCTACCCTACTCTACCCTACTCTACCCTACTCTACCCTACTCTACCCTACTCTACCCTACTCTACCCTACTCTACCCTACTCTACCCTACTCTACCCTACTCTACCCTACTCTACCCTACTCTACCCTACTCTACCCTACTCTACCCTACTCTACCCTACTCTACCCTACTCTACCCTACTCTACCCTACTCTACCCTACTCTACCCTACTCTACCCTACTCTACCCTACTCTACCCTACTCTACCCTACTCTACCCTACTCTACCCTACTCTACCCTACTCTACCCTACTCTACCCTACTCTACCCTACTCTACCCTACTCTACCCTACTCTACCCTACTCTACCCTACTCTACCCTACTCTACCCTACTCTACCCTACTCTACCCTACTCTACCCTACTCTACCCTACCCTACCCTACTCTACCCTACCCTACCCTACTCTTATTTTTTTTCCATAAGAACCTTGTCCTCACGATAACAATCACAACAAAAAAAAATCAGCCAAATCGGTCAAGCCGTTTTCATGCCATGTCGTGACAACGGAAAACGGGGCTCATTTTTATAAAAAAGAAGATAGAAGAAGATAGATTATCTCATAGATAATACACAATTACAAATAAATACATAACGTAATCTCGCCGGGCCCTGGTCGAGGCCATGGTCCCGAGCGAGGAGGAATGGCAGGCGGTCGCCTTCTTCTGCGAAGCAGTAATGCTTGCAAAGGAGGAGGCCGACCGCATCAGGCAACGGCGCCCTCGCCGCCGTCGCCGGGATTCCGATCCCGATTTCCGGCCACCGTAGACGCGGGCTCGCGGACGGCGAGCCATGGGTAGCTCGCTGTCCGATCGTCCGGTAATGGACCGATTCCAAGACGTCGACGGCGCGCACTATTCCCACGCGCCTCAAGGAGTTGTCAGCAGCAGGAGGGGCCCAGCTGGGTCGAAGCCTTACTGGGGACAAGGTTGTCCGAAAGGGAGCTCGTGCCCCGTTATGAAGGCTAGAAGGAACGGCGCAGGGTTATTAGTCAGTAAGAGTCTGACACTATCTCCCGCTCCACCCAAGAGCGGGTTTTGTCAAAGATGATTTTCCACGTCGACAAAAAAAAAACATAACGTAATCTCATAGATAATACACATTTGATCATTGGTTAGGGTCAAATTCGCGTTTTATTTTTTTATCGAGCCTACTAATTTATATCATGTTCCGATTTTTACCCAGAGGTTGATCATATGGTCAATTATAATAAAATATGTTTTCATGCTGTTCCCTTTTATATTTGTGGATTTCCCAGAGGTTCAAAAGAGTTAAAAATGAGCACAACCTGACACCAACACCTAACACCTGAGACGTGAAGGCAAAACATAACAAACAAACAGAGTTACATACGCATTTGTAATACCTTACGTTGTTGAAACCTCTACGGTCCGGACTAAGCGTTTCAACTCGTCGTACGTCGGTACAGCGTACGTCGAGGACTGGAACAATTTGCCTGCTGCGGTCTTCCCGTCCGATTATAATTTGGGTGTCTTCAAGGCTAGAGTGAATAGGCTCTTAATAAACTAGTGCGCCTAACCATCACAGATTGCATCACCGCTTACCATCTGGTGGGATCGCAGTCAAGCACTAGTTTATTATATCAATTAAAAAACTATCTGCCGATTGTTTTTTTTTTTTCAGATACTATTTTTTCTATTGCTACTCGAAAAGCTTGCGTTACTTAAACTTGTGAATACCGTAATTAGAAACACAATAGAATGACAGTGAGGGAAAGAACGCCGCCGTTCGCCCTTCTATTGTGTCTGTAATTGACGGTATCTGAAAAGTTAAATAGCATAAAATATATAAGTACAAAAGTCAATCTACATACAAAGCGCGCTCGAACAACGCACACATAGACACCGCTCACGGACACGATATCTCGGGAGCGTCTCTGCCCACTCGTCGAACAGTTCCGGCTTAAACGCTATTAGTGTGCGTCCACCGAGCGTAGGTATAAAAAGTGAAGTACATAATTTTTTTTTAAATCTGATATAAACTAGTACTTGACTGCGATCCCACCTGATGGTAAGCAGTGATGCAATCGTTGATGGTGAGGCGCACTAGTTTATTAAAAGCCTATTCACTCTAGCCTTGAAGACGCCTAAATTATAATCGGACGGGAAGACCGCAGGCAAATTGATACATGAGATTGTCTTCTGTACCTATTTTGTGTAAATAGGTAGGTACTTCTTCAGTATAACCTAACGTTATCAAAATCAGCCAAGTTTCCCAACCCGTTAACTAAGTCTAAGCAATCTGGCAACATCGTAACGTCCTGCGGTATCGTTCGCACTTAATTGGACAGACGATAGCTACCTAATTGTATTAGATGACAAGATCAGGTTCTGAATGAAGTTGTTTTGAGATTTCTCTCTGAACTGTACCAAGTACTTGAGATATATTTGATTTCTGTACTAACTATAATATATAATACTAGCTATTGCCCGCAGCTTCGCCCGCGTATATACATAAAATATAGCCTATGTCACTCAGGAATAAAGCAGCTTTTTATTAGTGAAAGAATTTTAGCAATCGGACCAATTCTTCCAGAGATTACCATCTACATACAATTTTCAAATTTCACCGCTTTATAAATTCTACAACTATCACACAACGCCGTCTAGTCCCAAGCTAAGCAGAGCTTGTGTTATAAGTACTAGACAACTAATAAACATACTTATATATTTCTAAATACCTACATATTATAAATAAATTACACCTAGACACAGAATAAATCGAACCCACTAGACCAACAGGCCAGTCGAAAAGTATGGGTTTAATATCCACCATGTACCGCTAGCGCAACGCCGTACGTCAAGTCTCTTTTTCCACTTTAGGTTGGAGCGAGAAGGCGTGCCAGAGTTTTAGTGAATGAAATCCACTGATACTCATTTGCCCATTGCGAAGGCTATGAAACAGTGGCCATCTTGTGAACAGTCTCATAACCCTTAATTTATCTCCTAACGATTTCGTAACTGTTCTGGCAATCACACTGTCCAACCACAACTATTTGCTTTTCAGATTATAACACGCACACCTGTCCTATTGAAATCAAACTCTTTTTATCAAAAACTGCATGCAACTTGACATTCGGGCTGCAACCTAAATAAAATCTGTCAATCAAATGCTTCCGTAGGCGATTTGGACGCACATGACATAAAACATTCCGTTTTGAGTGGTGCGGGTGGGTTGTGGAACAAGTGGAAGAGCTAGCGATAACGCTTGAAGCGTTTATGAGTTTAATGCTGCTATAACGACTGGTCCTTTGCGTCTCACATCCATCAGACCCGCACGATGGCACGACCCACATCAGGCCGTCGGCCCACCATTTGGGTGCTCCAGCAATACTGCGTCTTCCTGTTCGCGGTTGCTGCTTCAGAATTTCGGCCCCTTTGACCTTCTTTCCTTTTCTATTTTGCGCATAATGCGCCCTGCCCATTGCCACATATTTCAGAGAAATACCTATGTCATTACTGAGTTTGAAAAAACCCAACTTCAAATGCTTAGAATCAGAAAGGGGAGGGTTATAGTGTAGTGTAGAGATACGTAAAATAATTATACATACAATAGCAATCATTTAACAAGTGCAAGATCAGAATAAATCAGAGTCTCGTTAAGATAACAACTCTTTTATTTCGCTCCGCTGTCCTTGCTTTACATGACAACCTTGCTTTGTGTGATTAATACTTAGCAGAACTCATAATTTATTTCATCACCACTGCTCTCAAAACGGTGAAGAAAAACATAGTGAGGAAACCGGCATGTCCTAGAACCAAAAATTCGAATACATGTGACTTTCACAAACCCGCACTGGGCCCGCGTGGTGGATTACGGCCCATTTCCTCTCTTAGAGAGGAAGCCTAAGTCCCAGCAGTGGGAACATTAAGAAGGCTGATGATGATGATGATGACAACTCATTAACCCTTCAGATACCGTCAATTAGAGACACAATAGTAAGACAATAGATGCGCGGCCACCGGGTGTCGCTTGGGGATTCATGAATTAAAAAAAAACGCAACATTAACAACAGTGACATTTTTGTAACAAAACTCTTATCTATTCCGCTAATCGCTTTCGCTCATGGCTCAGCCCACAAAGTCACGCAGTGTGCGCGTAACACAGCCTGGACGTGGGACGCGCATAACGAATGTCCAAACACTGAATAGCTGATGAACAATTTGCATACCTGAATCGCTATAATGTACTGACACCGCGAAGGGCATAGTTTGGAGGACAGCCCTTAGAATTAAGGGCGTTATGTCAAGTTTTAATAATCAACATTAAAATTTCGTAAGCATTTTTAACGGTGAAGGAAAACAGTTTTTGACTGGCCTGTTGGTCTAGTGGTTAGTGGCCCTGACTGCTATGCCGGAGGTCGTGGGTACGATTCACACCCAGGACAAATGTTTATGTGATGAGCATAATCATTTGTTATGTGTCTGGGTGTAATTTATCTATATCCTGTATGTATTTTGAAATATAAGTATATTTATCAGTTGTCTAGTACCTATAACACAAGGTCTGCTTAGCTTGGGACTAGACGGCGTAATGGATTACGTTGGGGAAGTGGGGAAACCGGTATGTCCTAGAACGAAAAATTCAAAGACATGTGACATTCAACAACTCGCACTGGGCACGCGTGGTGGATCATGGCCTATTTTCTCTCCTAGAGAGGACGCCTGAGTCCCAGCAGTAGGAACATTAAACGGCTGATTACGTTTATGCTATGCTAAGCATATTCGTACGAAGTTGGTAGCAAGCTCACATCTCGTTGAGGCACTCGTGGAAAAGTACGTGCAGTGGACAACTCAGGCTTGATCCAGACGGCGAGTATCCTTTGCTCGCTTCCGCAAGCCCACGCCCACGGTAGCTGGAAATCAGAGTCGGGGTCTTGGTGGCTAGAGCGTTAAAGGTTACACTTAAAATAGAAAAATACATAACAATTTGTCTTAACAACTTAAGCACGTAAAAATCGAGCGAAACACGTCTAGGTCATTGACTTGATGAGCTTTTAACGTGAGTAAAAAACACTTAAAAGTTTTCCAATACGTAGTATTTATGTTTATTTCATCAATTTAAGCCACCTTTTTTTTTAATAAATAGAAGGGAAGGTTTCTCAAAGTTTATCCTTATCATAATTCAGAAATAATAATAAGTTAAACCTGCTTATATACCAAGATTCAGTATCTAACGGACATGGATGCCACGGTGACTGGGTTCAGGAGTGATGTGAAGGCGATTGAGAAGCAGATCACCGAGCTAACTATGAGGGTCGACGATATTGAAAAGAGAACTATTTGTAAGGAGTGTGCTTCCATGACTTCTTCTTCAGTATCTAACCTTTTAGGATTTTGATTTATACAGAGCTATTTGTAAAACACTAACAACCCTGCAAGAATGTATTACTAATATCTTATACAACAACTTTTGTTCTATGACTTTTTATAAAACATAATTCATTTACAATAAAAGCAATCTTGCTTCGCAAAAACTTCCTAATATTTAGAAGGTGCAATTTAAATATTTTTATTTTTGTATGAAAATCTGATGAACTAAAATATGATACATTTTAAAAGTCATAGAACAAAAGTTGTTTTTTATGGTGTTAGTAACATAGTCCTGAGAGGTGACCAGTGTTCTATAAATAACTCTGTATAGGTAGTCAGGTACTAGCTTCTGCCAGCGACTTTGCCCGCTTGAAAGCAGGATTTTCCATACAAACTTTGGATCCCCGTATAATTCCCTTAGGGGGTGAATTTTGGAAAATCCTCTCTTATTGCTCATCTATGACATAAAAGAAAACTCTGTGCAAAATTTTACGCTTCTAGTCCCAGTAGTTTCGTCTTGCTCTCCATTTGAAGTGGGGAACTCAGCAACATGTTTCTTGAACAATGTTTCATCACTTTTGTTTATAAACTGTTTGCACAGATGATGAAATAATAATAATAATAAGCCTGCCTAGCCTTGAATCCTCTGAGCACACTGCTGGAGAATTCAGGCCTAGGCTATAGGTTGAAGAGAGGTGGTCAGGTTATATCTCACCTCCTTTATATGGATGACTTAAAGCTTTTTGCCCCCAACAATCTGCAACTGATGGAGCTACTGAAGGTAACTGAAACCTTCAGTAGTGCCATCAGGATGGAGTTTGGTGTGGACAAATGTGCGGTCATGCATATAAAGCGAGGGGAGATAGTGGAATCCGTGGGTACCCAACTCTCGGATTCCATAAACCTGAGATCCCTCTCTCCAACCGAAACCTACAAGTATTTGGGTATGTCGGAAGCGTTAGGCATCAATGCCACTGACATGAAGCAATCGCTGAAGGATCGCTTCTTTGGCCGCCTGAAGAAGGTACTTAATAGCCTTCTGTCAGGTGGTAACAAGGTGCGTGCCTTCAACGGTTGGGTCATGCCGGTATTGATGTACGCTTTCGGTGTACTCAAATGGACTCAAACGGAACTTGATGCCCTGGATAGGAGGGTTCGTACACTGCTGACTGCATATCGAATGCATCACCCACGGTCGTCGGTAATGAGACTGTATATCCCGCGGAAGTGTGGGGGTCGAGGCTTTTTAAATGCTAAGACCCTGCACAATCGCGAGGTATGCAGTCTTAGGGAATACTTCCTAGCCGCCGACGTGGGTATGCATCGTGATGTAGTGGCAGTGGACAAGGGACTCACCCCGCTCTCCTTGGCTAACGAGAACTGGCGCAAACCTGTAGTGCTTGACACTAACGTACGCAAGGAAGTATGGCAGAGTAAGGAACTTCACGGACGCTTTTTCCGGGCCCTTCATGGGCCCGATGTAGACCAACTAGCGTCCGTAGCCTGGCTGCGCGTCGGTGACCTCTTTGGGGAAACCGAAGGTTTTGTCTGTGCAATTATGGACGAAGTTATCATGACGAATAACTACCGGAGATTTATTGTGAAAGACGGCACGGTTGACATCTGTCGGGCATGTCACCGACCGGGTGAATCAATCCGCCACATTATCTCTGGTTGTTCTCGTCTAGCTAACGGGGAATACTTGCATAGACATAACCTTGTAGCCAGGATTATCCATCAGCAACTTGCTCTGAAGTATTCTCTTGTGGAATCGGAGGTGCCATACTACAGGTATGTGCCCGACCCAGTTCTCGATAATGGCGATATCACGTTGTACTGGGACCGGTCCATCATCACTGACAGGACTATTGTAGCCAATAAGCCTGATATAGTGGTGGTGGACCGAAGCGAGAGGCGTGCAATGATTGTTGACATATCCGTTCCGCATGACGAGAACCTCGTGAAAGCCGAGAAAGATAAACAAATCAAGTATATTGACTTGGCTCGCGAGGTTGTCGACATGTGGGAAGTGGATTCAGCGATTATTGTACCGATAGTCGTTTCAGCCAATGGCTTAATAGCCAAGAGCCTCGACCAACACCTTAGGAGGCTCTCGTTAGGCGGCTGGATCAAGGGCTTGATTCAGAAAGCGGTACTCCTGGACACGGCTCGTATAGTCAGGAGGTTCCTTTCTCTGGAGCCCTGACCGCCGGTAGCTTGGACCCTGTTCCCGAAACCGGTGGGACACTATTTTTTATATTTTTAAATGTTTTTTTATTTTTTATTTAAATATTTAAAAATATAATTTATATGTTTATTGAGAAATAAAGGAAATAATAATAATAATAATAATGCCACAACTATCACACAACGCCGTCTAGTCCCAAGCTAAGCAGAGCTTGTGTTATGGGTACTAGACAACTGATAAACATACTTATATATTTCTAAATACATACATATTATAGATAAATTACACCCAGGCACAGAACAAATGATCATGCTCATCACACAAACATTTGTCCTGGGTGGGAATCGAACCCACGACCTCTGAAACACTGTTTATAAACTGTATTATATCTCCATTAAGTAACATTTGTTAATAAACAATGCGGTGGCAAATATGCCACCACAGGGTATATAAAATTATTGGAATGTAATTGCGAGGCTATCGAATTCACTTATGCACTTGACACCTTGCAGTATATGATGGGTACAGATGGAGCCGTTTTAGGACTAGGAAGAGACAGAAGGAACGGCTCAAAGGGGAAGGAAATGCACTGACCTTTCAATGTCTGAGTTGACTTCCACGTGGCTCGGCCGGCGGGTGATTCTGGGTTCTTCGAAACTCTTGAGTCCGGAGGCGAGTAGAATTGGTGGTAAATAAACACTACATGGTTCACAAGCACGCGTCAGCACGTTTTTATTAACAAACTAGCTGCTCCCAGCGGCTTCGCCCGCGTGATAGCAGTAACATTATCCCTAGGGAACATACTTCCGGGATAAAAAGTATCCTATGTCCTATTCCAGGACGTGGTCTATCCGTGTACCAAGTTTCATCAAAATCGATTTTGCCATTAAGGCGTGAAGACGTAACAAACAAACAAACTCACTTTCGTTTTTATAATATTATTATTAGAACCCAGCGTAAATGTAGCACAAAATTAACAATAAATAGATTTCTGCATTTGGTCATAGTGACGCGATTGTCAACCATCTAACCCTCAACCATCAATTGACGAACCCCTAAGGGTTCGCGTATCACTTTGAGAATCCCTGGTTTATTAACCTATACCTGTCTAAAATCTAAATTCTAAACCAAACCACCCAATCACACACATTTCCACCTCACTTTTTCAAAATTAAAAGTCTCCAATTAGTTGAAAAGTCTCTCAAACGAACGCAGCGTGGTCACCGGACGTTTGAGCGAACGCTAGTGCGATACCATTGATTGAAATGTCCTGCGTTTGAATACTTGACACACTGTATGTGTTGTGTGTAGTTGGAGGGTTTTTTACAGTTGGATTGGAGTGAGATATTCATGTCCTAGAACCAAAAATTCGAAGATATGCAACATCCCAGCAGAATCGAAGCCTACTATGGTCAAGGGTCTAGTTTCGAAATCAGGCTTGGCGCGGTATGAAAGGCAACGTAGGAACGGGGTGGGTTTTATAGTCTGTAAGAGCCTGACACTATCTCCCACTCTGTCCAAAGGCGGGGGATATCATCTGGATGATTTTTATCCACCGAAAAAAAAACGACATGTAAAATCCACCAACCATTAATGAGTCCGCGTGGTGGATTAGGGTGCATTCCTTCTTCTAGAAAAGAGACCCCGAGTCTCAGCAGTGGAGGGAGACATTATAAGGCTAAATAAGTCATATTATGTTTTCAAACGTAAGAGGCGACGTGAAAGAGATATCGCGAGATAATCTATGTGTACTTATATCAATACAATTTTGTTCGCAGAAGAGATGGTCCATCCACCATCTCTTCTGCGAACAAAATTGTTGACCGATAAGTTCTGCAGCGGCGACCACGTACCAGAAGTCACGGTGTTGGAAGGTATCCCACGAGGTGGACTCATTGTTTGCTGGTTGCTAGAATCCAAAAAAATAACAAAAACCTTGTATGAAGGATATGATATTATTAAGGCGGAATAATAACTTGTTAATCCTTTACAGTCGAACGGCTGAACAGATTTTAATGAAACTTGTTAACAGGATAGCTTACATCCTAGACTGGCTTTTTTTTTCCTCTCGACGGGTATAATCATCATTGACAAAACCCGCTCTTGGGTGGAGCGGGAGATAGTGTCATACTCTTACTGACTAAAAACCCCGCGCCGTTCCTTCGAGCCTTCATCCCGGGACTCTAGTTTCCTTTCGGATAACCCCGACCCCGGTAGGCTTCGACCCAGATGGGCCCCTCCTGTTGCTGACAACTCCTTGAGGCGCGCGGGAACAGTGCGCGCAGTCGACGCCTTGGCTCGGTCCGGACAGTTACCGGACGATCGGACAGCGAGCTACCCATAGCTCTCGACCACGAGCCCGCGTCTACGGTGGCTGGAAATCGGGACTGGAACCCCGGCGCGGGCGGCGGCGGCGGCTTGGCTTTGCTCGCGTAATAATATAGCTTATGTCACTCAGGAATAAAGCAGTTTTCTATCGGTGACAAGTAATCGGACCAGTACTTTCAGAGACCTACAATAAAAAAAAAAAAGTGTACCTCTTTATAATATTAGTACCTATAGATTAATTCATTAAACCAAAGTAAGCGAACACCGGCGTTCGCTTACTCATTGTCTTTCTACTCGTATTGTCTCTAATTACGATATTCGAAAGGTCAAGGAACATTTAAAAAGGTAGTGTATTTAATTCATGAATCCCCAAGCGACCACCGGTAGCCGCGCATCTATTGTCTTACTATTGTGTCTCTAATTGACGGTATCTGAAGGGTTAGAGTATTTATTTATTTTAAAATGAGACATTACAATTTATAAAGTCCTTTGAAACTGACATACGGTCACACATAGTTGAATAAAAGTCGAAAAAACGTTGAAAAAAAACTCTCAAAACCATTTTCCCACGAAAAAACTCGTCCACCGTTTCAGCGAATCTTTTGCAACATTTTTTCCCCCAACACAACAGATCGATGGCCGTCCGTTGGTCCCATTCGAATGGTCTGTGACCCACATCGGGCGGCAGACGTAATATCCGCTGAGCGTCCAGCGCGCACCGGAAATTTCATCAAATCTGTCACAGCATTGATAAGTTATCGACAACTAATGTTTGGGCGGTGTGCTACTTTCACTTTTGTAGTGAGAGGGTAGGTAGAGGTGTAAAAAATACTCGTAAAGTTGTAGCCTTGAACTATTTAACAAGGGAATTACGGCCTGAAGTGTCCCAAGCGCGCCTCAAGGAGATGTCAGCAAAATCCAGGACCAGCAGGGTCGAAGCTCACTGGGGGCCACGGGTTGTGCGAAATAAAACCCTGGAACGTAGGCAAATCACGAACGTACGAATGGGTTTTAGTCAGTAAAAGTCTGACATTTCCTCCCTAACGCCTTAGAGCGGGAGAAATAATTGGATGATTTCTCAAAACGACTACAGAATTATTCGAAATAGTTACCGCAGCGATGGACCGCAAATTGTAAATGAACGAACACAAGTAGGTTTTAGTTGTTAAAAGTCTGACATGACCTCTCGCTCCAAGCAGAGTAGGAGGAGTTATACTAATATTACCACCTCAAAAAAGTCTGTATCCCAATAGTGGGAATATTAGAGGTGGTTCAAACTGTGATTTCCTTCCTGTCGAGTGTTTTTTTTTTTATTATTATTGATAATCTCGCGCTTGACCAGTGTATCACCTTTCTTTCGTAGGTGGGAAAATCATCCAATGACATCTCCGCGCCCAATGGATACGAGACACATAGGACCGGTCATTATGGCGACACTTGGGGGAGGCCTATGTCCAACATTAGACGTCTTTCGGCTGGAATGATGTTGATGATGATAAAAATAAAACATTTCTTATCAAAGGAAACAACTTCTTGAGAATTTATTACTTATTCTAATTTCAATCCACGAGGGACCAACAAAAATAAATCTCACTAAGTGTAGCCTCCCTATAAAAACTAGTCCAAAATTGACAATACTCGAGTACAACGGAACCCGTAAAGTTTAGCAGAAAACTTGTTTGACTGTACCTAGCAGAGGAGACATAAAAAATGTGAAGCAATTTCACTCGCCGCCCGCAGACTGCCATGAATATTAACCATTTTGCGCCATCCGACATAGAGTAGGTAAGTTAATAAAGAAGTAAAGATACATACTAGACTAGCTTCTGTCAGCGGCTTCACCCGAAAAAAAAGTGGCAAATTATACCAAGAACCCTGGGAGACCTAGATGGCTTCCTTAAGAATTGAAGAGAGAAGGCAAGGAACTGTGATCGTTGGAAGGAGTGGAGGGAGGCCTTTGCCCAGCAGTGGGATAATATAGGCTAACTATAATTTATAATAATATACCAAGAGAACATAGCCATAAAAAGATATCCTATGTCCCATTCCAGGGTTAGATCTAGCTATGTGAGAAATGTCACCCAAAGCAGCTGTCTAGCCGTTTGGGAGTGAAGAAGTAACAAATATATATACACACGCAAAAATAAAAACTTTAACCTTTATTACATTAGTGTAATTATTATTTAAAAATGAGTTATTTAAATAAACCAAAGATGTATATGTACACTTACTTACAACTATTTATTTAACATTTCATGTATACACATAAACTAAGATACAAGAAGGAAAACAGAAAAATGGCAGAAAAGTAGGCGACGCCAATGCTATGAAGCTTTGACTCAACAAGTGCACCTTTGGCGAAGATTCCCTTGGCTCGCCTCTCACTTGACTCCAGCGCATCAAGCTGGTATTTGGCAGGCCGATCCCAAAGATGAGAACAGTACTCCATACATGATTGAACTTCGGGCTTGCTGACGGCGAGCAATGGGTAGCTCGCTGTCAAACCGTCCGGTAACTGTTCGGACCGAGCCCAAGTCGTCGACATGGGGCGCACTATTCCTGCGCGCCTCAAAGAGTTGTCAGCAACAGTAGAGGGCCCAGCTCGGTCGAAGCCTACTGGAGCCAGGGTTAGTTTCGAGAGGTAGCTCAGCCCCGGTATGAAGGCACGAAGGAACGGGGTGGATTTTTAGTCAGAGTCTGACACTATCTGTCGCTCCGCCTAAGAGCGGGGTGGTCATTAGATGATTTTTCCCACCATAAAAATTATAAAAAATACACGATCGAACTTGCGTTTGATAAAGCGTGAAGGGTAATTAACTAATTTATAAAACGTCAGCAAATATTTCCTCATCTGCAAACAGCAGAACACTCTAAACCTTCACTGATAACTCCGCACATTTTTTTTTTTTTAACAGGTAAATGAATGTAGAAAATTTCTCTAACCAAAAATTAAGATGCCAAAAAACACCGTCAAGAAGTTTAAAGTAACAAAAAAAAAAATAAGGAAGACTTACATACCGAACCCTTTTAGCCAAGTTCTTCGTAGAGCCATCTTTACTAACCTAATCTTTGGCAAAAAACAGTATACTCGTAGCAAAGTGCGGTGGGCGTCGATTGCCGCGCTTACGATACTTCGGGGCCGTATTTCAGCTGAAACCGGCGCGTAACAGATTAGCTCCAATTTTCTTTCGTACAACATTGAATTCTCCTCAATTGGGTTGTGTCGGGAACCTGATTTGCCAACTCCTGGAGGATTTAGTTAAAGTTCAAAGTGGTGTAGGAAGATTTGCGAATGAGATGCTTAATATTTTAGAATTCTTCTGGATATTTGATTGAGTTTTGAGTGAATTGATCTATTTCAGGTAACTCAAAAGGAAAAAACGTAACACTTATAGACCACTAAGTTATCCGTCTGTCTGTCTGGACCCTTTATCTCGGGAAGGCGTAAAGGTATCGAGTTGAAATTAAAACCTCCTATTCAGATATACAGTCTCTTGAAGCTGTGAAAAAATAGAACTTCTTAGTTAACGAAAAATAAAGATAATGCCGTTTATATCGCAAAAAACGTATGTTTCTACACACACAAGGAAACCAAAATTCATACATAATTAAAATTCCCTTTGACTAGAATCCTAAAATTTGGCATGAATTAAAGACTCATAGCACAAATGTAGGAAAAAATCTAAAAACAGTTTTGTAGTTACGATTTGGAATAATCTTTGTAACTGAATTCAGAATTGAACTGCAATTATCGAATTGAGTTACAAAGATTTTTTTCTTAGGTAAGTTGGTGCGGAACCTGTGCGTGAGTACGACTCGCACTTGACTATTTTTTTTTTTAATTAATAGCTAGCCCCGCTCAAGATTAAACCAATCCCTAACCCTACATCAGTCCAAAAACTTAAATTAAACGCAAAATTTTAAACTAACATACCCACTAAATCACTTTAAAGCTAAAACTAATCACCTAAAAGGTCTGACCGTCCATAAACAAAGTAGACTGACCGATAAATTCTCGCGTCTAGCGCCTTACGGTAGTTAATTTTTAATTCGACAGTCCGCAGGTCTTACACCGAGGACGGTCGATGCGAGACTGATGAGTTTTGTGGTGGGGGGCGACCGCACAGCTTAGTTATTTCGACTACCGTCATTTGTTGACTTCTCGTTTTAAATTAGATGTCCGAGAGGATGTTTTCTTTTATCTTTTTGGGCACTGTTGGAGTTCGTTTACCTGAGTTAGGTTAATACCTTGTCAGGATGTCCTGTTTCATGCCCGTTATAGTATTTAAGTGGGCCATTAACTTTTTCAAGGTCTAGAATTGGTTCAAAATAACATTAGACATTTACGAAAATCTTTTTTTTTTTATTTATTTATAGACTCACGTTTGACCACTATCTCACCTGATGGTAAGCGATGATGTGTATTACTTTTCGTTCAACCGATTTTGACTTTTATTACGTTGGTGGCATGACAAATGGCGGCTGCAGTAAATAGTTGGTGTTATAAACACTTTTTTTCTTTTAATGCCATCTGTATGCCTACGAAATAGAAGTTAAAATCGGTTAACAGCAGTAAAAAGGGTTTTTTGAATGTCTAATCCTAACGTGAATAAAGTATAAATCCAATAGAAAAATTTTATTTCGTTGCATCTACAAGATAGCCAGATAGAGATTCTGCACACAGGTGGACAAAATGAATGGTGAAATGATGGTGAATGAAAAAAATAGAAGGTATGTATGAAAAAGATGGTATTGATGGAGAGTTTTGGTGACGATGCGATGGGCGATGTTATTCTGCTAATAGAGATATTGGGTACCTCCATTTTCCGATATGGTAACAATATTATACTTCACCTCACACAATGGACGATTACAAGAATACTTTTGGTAACCGCATGCATGCGCATATTATTATACAACGTGTAACGTTAAATGCGCAAAACCTAAAAAAAATAACAAATCCTAAATGATTTGTTATTCGATTGGCTTAGTGATGTGAGAAAAAAAACATTTAAAAAAATTAAAGGTTTTATGAGCAGTTTTAGTTGGTTTAAAATTCTCTGCTGCCTATTTGAGCCGGTTTGCGAATGTGATGGCTTGACCTATTCATAAATAGACAGTTCGAAGTTTTTAATGACGATTTAAAAAAAAAAATGTAACCTGTATTAAAAAGTGGTTTAATTGATTCTGCTCGTTATTCTGATCAAACAAATTTCAGGTTTTGCTCATTTAACGTTACACCTTGTAGATGCTACCTCATCTATATAAAGCCAGTCTAATGTAAATGGACTTTTTTTGATGAATTGTAATGATTTAATCCACACTCATTCTTGCTTTATCTTAAGTTATTACTTATCATTATCATCACCATTTCAGTAGAAAGACGTCCACAGTTGGACATAGGCCTCCCCCAAGTGACGCCATAACGACCGGTCCTTTGCGTCTCGCATCCATCGGATTCCCGCGACCCACACCAGGTTATCCGTCCACCTTGTGGGAGGCCGTCTAACGCTGCATCTTCCACCACTCGAGAACCTTTTGTCCCCTTCGATCGGCATCTGTTCTGCGAGTAATGTGCCCTGCCCACTGCCAATTAAGTTTGGTGATTCTTCAGGCACATAGCCTGTTTCTCACAAAACTATTTCATATTGAGCAAGTGCGACCCAAACTTCTTCAGTACGTTTTTTTCTTCTCCAAAACTTGTAACGTTAAACGCCAGAAGTTCGGTGTATCGTTTTACAGTCCATTGCACCATCTCTTAAACCTCATTAATCAATGTCAAAACACTTTGGAGCAAACCCCGCATTGGAATGCGCATAAAAGGAATTTTGTTGTACATTCCCTGCTAGCCTCTACACGATTTTCTTTCCCTTTTTGTGTTTTTGAAGTAAAAGAAATATGTTTGTTGTTAATGTGTTTTTAAATGCTTTAACACGAATGGAGTAGACAGTTGAGAGAGGTTTTTAAAGGTGTTATTAAGGTTGTAGTGATGTCTGGTTTAGACTGGGTCTAGCTTTGCAGACACCGAGGCTTCACGCCTCAGTCGCCGTCGAGATTCCGATCACGATTTCTGGCCACTATAGGCGCAGGTTTGCGGACGGCGAGCAATGGGTAGCTCGCCATCCGACAGTCTGGTGATCGTCCGGACCGAGCCCAATGGCGCGTATTGTTCCACACACATTCGCGAAGTTTTCAGCAAAACGTAGGGGCCCAGCATGGTCGAAACATACTAAAGGAAGACTCGGCCCCGATACGAAAGACAACGAAGGAACAGGAGTGGATTTTTAGTCAGTAGAAGTCTGATACTATCTTACGCTCCGCCTAAGAGCAGAGGACGTCACTGGATGATTTCTCCACTTAAAAAAAACACAAGACACCAAGGCTGCATATACAGGTAAGGAGAGTAACTTGACTCCATGCTAGGTCGTCCATAGCCATACTTAAACACATTGAAGTATCCACCACCTGTCCACATCGTCTCATCACCAGCCTTGGTTGACTGATAGAGAATGCCCAAGACATTAAGTCCACCTTTATACCTTTGGGCATGAAATATCTAAATACTTAAACAAAATTTAAAAAAAAATCAAGATACTCAACATCAGCATACTCTTTAATTACTCCCCTACCAATCAAGACCCCAACATGTCGCACCCTGTCTATTTTAAATTCACGCCTCGACCCCTAATTCGGGGTGCAAACATCAAAAAGTATTTTTTCACCGTAAACTCTCGAACAGAAGGTATGAAAGTAAAGGGACTCATGATTTCTCAAAGGAATGTTTGCAGGGGCTATGCCGACGACGCACGAGTTAACTTTTTGACAGGGATACCTTTGCGCACGTGATAAGAATCATAGAAATGTGTAGCGAGGTCCAAGTGATAAGCTTAGGAAAGAAATCTTTTTTTATTGCTGATAGATTCACGCTTGACCGCTATCTCACCTGTACCCCTAGCCAAGTCAAAACCGTAACGCTTTCGTCGAACGCTTTGAGTTGACCTTGCCGCCAATTCTTCTGTTCTGACCACGTGACTGAGCGTTGAGGTCCGTCATTTTCGTACATTTGAAGCTTTCTACTAGCGTTAACTATTGCAGATTAGCAACTTGGATAGGGGTACTGATGGGAAGTGACGATGCAGTCGACGATGTAGCGCGCTTACCTAGAAGTAACCTATCCACTCTTGACTTAAGATTCACGGGTTGTAGCCATCAAGAAACTCAGGCTTCGGCAAGGAATTCCACTCCTAACAACTAAACTAACTGCTGGCAGTGACATCGCCCGCGTGAAAGGAACATATTCCCGGGATAAAAAGTATTCCATATGCTATTCCAGGACATGGTCTACATGTGTGCCAAATATCATCGAAATCTGTTAGCGGTTCGAGCGTGAAGAAGTAACAAACATACACAGATTCACTACGGAGAACCAAGGTTACAGATATAGCCCAAAGAATCGCCAAACTTGAGTGTCAGTAGGCAGGGCACATTACTCGCAGAACAGATAGTCGATGGGGATGAAAGGTTCTGGAATGGCGACCACGTACCGGAAGACGCAGCGTTTGTAGGCTGCCCATAAGGTGGTCCGATGACTTGGTGAAAACCGTTTATTTCAAATAGACCAATTACAGGCACTTATGAATTATCAAAAGATCGATCAGTCCAAAAAAAGTGAAGCTAAATTGCTCGTTCCAATGCGTAGATCTATATGGAGAAGAACGTGCAAAAATTCCATGGATACTCCTTTAAATCATTTTATGAGTAACATAAATCTTGGTTGAGAGCAGCCGAGTGATAACGGCCCCAACTTACGAGTCGTATGTCGCGGGTTCAAACCCAGCCAGGCGCATTCATCATCATCTTCCTGCCCTTGTCCCGTTTTATTTGGGGTCGGCGCAACACGTTTTCAGCCAAAAACGCGCGTTTGGCGTTGTAAGCCAGGCGCATTACTTTGTGAAATTTATTTCATCACCGCTGCTCTCAAAACGCTGAAGAAAACATCGTGAGGAAACCGGCATGTCCTAGAACCAAAAATTCAAAGACATGTGACATTCATCAACACGCACTGGGCCCGCGTGGTGGATTGCCGCCCATTCCCTCTCCATGGAGGCCTGAGTCCCAACAGTGGAAACATTATAAAGCTGACTATGCTATGCTTTGATAGCTAAATGGATGGAAGATAGATAGACTTCATGGCACTCAAAGCGATCTTTTTCCACAAAAACTTGAAGTAGGTAAGTACCTTCCTGCTATAGAGAAAAGGCTACTGCATCCTACCTCTCACTTTAGGCGCGCGAGCAATAGGCAGCTCGCCATGCGGCCCTCCAGTAAGGCCTACTGTTCACGGACGCGAGTCCCAGCAATGGGAATATTAAACAAAGGCTGATTATGCTATCATGTATCGCTTCTATTGTGTTATTTTTCCTCTCCGCTCACTCCTCACACCACACGCTAACCGCAGAATCCTGTGAGTTTTTCCGCACTGATGATTTCCAGCCAGATCTCTTGTTGATCCGAGAAAGGCGAATTTTTCGCCAATACGTGAACGAACTCGGTAATATTTGGGGTTAAACGCGTAACTGCAGCCTATAGCTTCTACGAGGTACCTCGACTGTTAAGACAAAGAATATTTGTTCAGGATTCTTATCAAAGACTCCATATCAGCATTTTTGGACTGAAATATGGCCTATATTTTTAGGGTAAACAGAAAAATATTTTTTTATTTACAAAACCCAGTCTGTTGGTCTCCAATAGAGGGTTTTGGCGTTTTTAGCTGACGGCTTTCTTTTGAAGGTGTTAGAAAGATGTTTTTGTTTGTTTCAGGGTTAAGTGGCTTCAGGCGGAGTCTTGAAAGGTTTTGAGATATCATGAGTGAAGTGGTCTGTCTTAACACTATAAAAAAGGTAATGAAATAATTTAGAATACTTAGTAAATTTTGATACAAATGCAAAAAGTTTGTCATTGCGACCGAGGCGAAATTTGTACGAGCCGTAGACGAGAGTGTTATGGAGCCGAGGGTTTTGAGGACTTTGCACGTGTATCAAACGACTTTTTTCAACACACTTACGGAAAAATGAATGGGGTTGACCGGCGACACGTGGAGGTCAACGCGCACCCAGCCTTATAGGATAAATGTAACAACATTTTGGTGATAGAGAACATGCGTACTTTTCGCGGAAAACATTACGTTACGTGCCTGAAAGCGGATAAGAGTGGGTTTTCGAATAAGTGTATTGAATTATATAAATTTTCAGGTACCAATCTAGAAAAAGCTATATAGAAAAATATTGAGAGGATCTTTTCAGGAAAATGGTATTCGTTGCTGTGTATATGTATAAGTACATACGAGTATATGCCTGAATGGAGATTGGATTGGACGATCCTCAATTTTATCAAAAAGCTCTAGTGTAAACTATTGAGTCCTTAAAAAAAAACTTTTAACTAATTTCGTAAAGAGCCTTTTTTTGACTGAAACTTTAACTGTAGGTTAACATTTTTACCGGAAGTCGCAGCGATGGAAGGCCTCCAACAAGGTGGACCGATGACCTGGCCAGAGTCGCGGGAATCCGAAGGATGCGTGATGCACAGGACCGGTCGTTGTGGTGGCACTTGGGGGAGGCCTGGGTCCAACAGTGGACGTCTATCGGCTGATATGATGATGATGTTGAAACATTTTAATTTATTTTTAAAAGTTCAATATTCTAAATGTTTTTTTTTATTACACATAGGTCTACATGGCATGGGCAACTATAAAACTTCAGAAGCTAGTGCACGGTATTGAATACTTACCACTGTTTCCGAGTGATTACGACGAGATTTATATATTTAAAAATTTTCATCCCATTCCGTTCAGCCGTTCGCAAGAAGATTTATCAAACAAACACACTGACGAAACCGCTGGAAAAAAACTAGTATAATATAATATCAGTGTGATGTTAAGACTAAGATAAGACATTTTATCCAAACAAAAGGGAATGAGCCAGTTACACAAAAAAAAAAAAAATTCTAGACTATCCTACAGTTCTGAAGTCACGCCATATACCTAGCAAGAATAATAAACGTATAGCTGGCGACATAAAGTCATAATCGTGCGGTTACGCGAGCTTCACGCAACGGCCACTCGGGGGCCATCAGGCGGAGAGCGAGGGAATCTGGCGCTACCATGGAAACACGATTTCAAAATATGTTACCGTAAAATTGTAGAAATCAGGATTCACCGATCAGTACCCGGTCGTACGAGCTACCGTGCGCACGCGATTCCTACATTCGGGTGTGAAAGAGTGAAAAAAAAAAAAAATGGCATCTGATGTCGTTAAATGTAATACGTGTAATATTGTAATAAATGAATTGCTATCATTCATCCAAAACAAAATGGATGTGATGGACAACGTGAGCTTAATCCGCATTTGCACTAGTGCTTTTTCTGAGGAAGACATTGTGACGGCTAAAGATCTTTTGTTTGATTCAGTAAAAACAAACAAACGAAAGGTGCAGAGGAAAAAAGATGGTAAATCACAACGTGATGTTGAGGACATAATATGTGTGATGAACCAATTAGACCAGGATGAAATACCAATTTTTGTTGCTCGAAATCTGACAAAACTACCGCCGGTTACGTTCGATCATGTCGATGTTACGAGGCTTTTAAAAGACATTGTGTTGTTGCAAAAGGAAGTCACAACAATTAAGCAAACATATGCAAAAGCAGAAGACTTAATTGTCATGCAGAACGAGGTGGCAATGTTCAAGAATGCAGAAACAACAAAGTTGAGTGAGAACATAAATGTATCTGAGGGTAGATTGTGTAAGGAATTAACGGGACATGATGCGTCAGCCTTGCAAGTTACTCCTTCTAATAATGTGTCTACGTTTATGATAAATAAATCGAGGTGTGAACAACCGAGTATAGTAGGTTTAATGAGTCAAACAGAAAAATCTACTCAGGAATGCGGTTCGATTTCGGTGACTGATAAGCAAGTACAAAACATAGGCTCCCATCCGGAGAAAAAATCCTTCGCTGATTTAGTTCGTGTCGGTGGAGTTTGGAAAAGTAGAAAAGAGGATGACAATTGGCAGATGGTCCAAAGACGGAGGCTAAGAAATAGATTTCATAGTGAAAAAGGTGAGGCAACAGTTGAGTTGGACGGGAACTTCAGAGCTGCCGATATAAAAATACCTTTGTTTGTAAATAAGGTGGCTAAAAATGCTTCTGGAGAGGACATTTCGAGTTATATTTTTAAAAGGACTCAAATTCAGGTCTCATTGGAAAAGATTAATATGAAGACTGAAAAAGATTATGATGCCTACAAAATATTTGTACCGCGAAGTAAATTAAGCATATTTATGGATGCTAAACTATGGCCTGACGGAATTTCATTTAGACGCTTTGTTTATTTTGCAAAGCGAAATGTGTCGGAAAATAAAGACATTTAATGGATACAAAATTGGTCACATTTAATTGTAAATCCCTCAAGAGGAGTATTGACGGTGTTCGGGCCTTATGCAGATCAGCAGACATTTTAGCACTTCAAGAAACCTGGTTAATGCCATACGACATTCCTATGTTGGGCACAATTGATACCGACTTTGGTTATACTGGGACTTCAGCGGTGGACACCTCGTCTGGTATCTTGCTGGGCAGACCCTATGGGGGAGTAGCCTTACTCTGGCGAAAAAGTGTTTTTCAAACGGTGTCGGTAGTTAATTGTAACAGTGTGCGGTTATCAGCTGTCAAAATTGTGTTATCTCACAAATCGATCTTGGTGTTTAGTGTGTATATGCCTACAAACTGTGCTGAGAACTTAAGTGAATTTACCGAGTGCTTGAGCCAGATTAACGCCATTATAGAGGAACAACAGGTAGAAGCTTGTTTTATTTTAGGTGACTTTAATGCCCAGCCGAATGAACTTTTTGGCAATGAGTTGCAACATTTTTGTTTAGAGCAAAACTGGAAATGTGCTGATATTCAGATGTTAGGTACAAACTCTGACACTTTCACGTTTATTAGTGAAGCTCACAATTGTAAGCGATGGCTTGATCATTGCGTCGCCACAGAGTCTGCGTGCAGCACAATTATAAATGTTTATGTTAGGTATGACGTGTTGTGGTCTGACCATTTTCCATTGTTTATTAGCTGTAATTTTGATGTAATTAAACCTAAAACTGTATTTAATGATATCAAGCATAATAGAATTATATGGGGGAATAGACAGGTGGATCAATTAGATAAATACAGTAAATTGTGCAATGACAAATTAAAGTATGTCGATTTTCCGGATCAGTTTCGACTATGTGCTGACAGTAATTGTAATAACTTAGAACATCGAACTATCATTGATAACATGTATCAGACTATCATAGCTATTTTGTGTGAGGCGGCCTGCTGTAGTTACGAAAAACCTCGGTGTAAGAGGAATGGGGGCTATGTTAGGGGATGGAACAAACATGTTAGTGGGTCGCACAGGGAAGCTAGACTCAGTTTTCAGTTGTGGCGGGAGGCAGGTAAACCATTGGGTGGCCAGCTTTATAACAATATGGTAAGAACAAGGAAACAATTTAAATCTAAATTGAAATGGTGCCAAGATAACCAGGAACAAATTGTGATGGACAAGATAGCTTGCCTTCACAGTGATAATAATTTTAAGAGTTTCTGGAAGAGTACCAATAACTTAAATCATAGACCTAGCTTTCCTGTCAGCGTAGATGGTCTAACAGACACTGCCGAGATTTCGAACCTATTTAAAGATTTATTTACTGTGAAATCTCCTCTGGGCTCGTCGTATGCTGATGGTGATCTTGTGCGTCCTCTATCACAAAATTTTTCAATTAGGTTCTCAGCAAAAGAAGTAAAGAACGTAATTATACGTATGAAGCGTGGAAAGTCCCCAGGACACGACGGGCTCAGTGTAGAACACTTAAAGCACGCGGGTATTCATCTGCCCAGAGTTCTAGCATTGTTCTTTAACTGTTGTATATCGCATGCTTATCTGCCAAGGGATATGATGAGAACTGTTGTCGTTCCAATTGTGAAAAATAAGACCAGTGACATATCGGACAAGGCGAACTATAGGCCAATCTCTTTAGCCACGATTGTAGCTAAAGTATTTGATTGCCTGTTGAATAGAGTTTTGAAAAACTATATAAAATTGCACGATGCGCAACATGGCTTTAGAGAGGGCCTATCTACTGAGACAGCAGTTTTGTGTCTTAAAAAGACTGTGAGTTATTATACAGGCAATCAAACTCCTGTTTTTGCCTGTTTCCTAGACATGTCAAAGGCATTTGACATGGTGTCTTATGACAAGTTGTGGTCTAAGCTCTGTGACGCTAATGTACCTAACGAGGTCATACATATTTTTAAATATTGGTACTCGCACCAAGTTAATTGTGTCAGGTGGGCAAATGTCCTGTCAGATGAGTATGTCATGGAATGTGGAGTTAGGCAGGGTGGGTTGACATCCCCTACCCTGTTTAATTTATATATAAATGACCTCATTGTAGAGCTCAGCAGCCTGCATGCCGGCTGTTACATAGATGGGGTTGCTTTTAATAACATTAGTTACGCCGATGACATGGCGCTGCTGAGTCCCTCAATGGCTGGCCTTAAAAGGTTAATAAGAGTTTGTGAGTGTTATGCTGAGGGACACGGTTTGAGATATAACACGGGTAAGAGTGAGTTACTCATCTTTAAAGCGGCTCACAAGTCGGCTGAGAGCTACCCAACTGTCTCTTTATGCGGGGGTGTCTTGAACCGTGTTCGTCAATTTAAATACCTTGGGCATATTGTGACTGAGGATTTGAAGGACAATCTGGACGTGGACCGGGAGCGAAGAGTGTTGGCGGTGAGATGTAATATGTTGATACGGAGGTTCTCTCGCTGCACAAGTTCAGTTAAAATCACCCTTTTTAGAGCATACTGTCAAGTATTTTACACATGTAGCCTTTGGACTAATTTCACGCTAAAAGCCGTCAATGCTCTTCGCGTCCA
The DNA here is from genome assembly GCA_949319445.1 of Mythimna lalbum. Taxonomy (NCBI): domain Eukaryota; kingdom Metazoa; phylum Arthropoda; class Insecta; order Lepidoptera; family Noctuidae; genus Mythimna; species Mythimna lalbum. The sequence continues at coordinate 22,020,056 of OX439349.1, forward strand.
GTACAACAATGCATTCAGGATGCTGTTGGGGCTGCCACGCTTCTGTAGTGCCTCAGGGATGTTCGCGGAGGCCCAGACGGACGGCTTCGCTGCGGTCAGGCGCAAGCGAGCAGCATCCTTGTTGCGCTGGGTGCGTGCCAGTACCAACGGCCACCTGACTGTCATTGCTAATAAACTGGATTGTCCAATAACAAATTATTTAAGCCAACTACATGCGCCTGTAAATAGTGTCTACTAATATAGTTGTTAAGTTTTTGTGTTACTAACATCTATGTTCTTTTTGTTTTTGTACTTGTTTTTGTTTACTAACATAGTTTTGTAAGTTATTATGATACTAACAAATTTATTATGGAAGTTTATTCCGAAATAAAAAGATTATTATTATTATTATTAATCCACCACGCGGGCCTAGTGCGGTTCGGTGGATGCCATATGTTTTCGAATTTTTGACTCTAGGACATGTCGGTTTCCGAACGATGTTTTCCTTTACCGTTTTCTGAGCAATGGTGATGAAATATATCACTATGCTAGCTATAAAAAAAGACAATTTTCTCACATCAAACTCGCGCCCTTGTTCCAGTAGTAGCCTACAAGCCAGAGGGTCATGTATTGCCGAAATTTCTATAATAATGTGGAGCCCCGTCGGCCCAACGAGTGGTACCAGCGCTCCTTATGAATAAAATTATCTTTGCGCGCTGATAATGTAAATCTTTGATGGTGGAGCGATTATACAGGGAGGTGGTTCCAGTTTGAATCAAAGTTACGTAACGTTATGATGGTATTCTATATGTAAGGGGTTTTTTTTAAAGGTGTGCAGTGTGAATAGCGTCCGTATTTTTTTTATGATGAATATGCTTTTTAGGGTTCCGTATCTCAAAAGAAAAAAACGGAACCCTTGTAGGATCGCTTTGTTGTCCGTCCGTCTGTCTGTCAAGACCCTTTATCTTGAGAACGCGTGGAGGTATCGAGTTGAAATTAAAACAATATAGTCAAGTCTGCGGTCCCTTCAGGCTATGAAAAAATCAAACTTCTAAATTAACGAATAAAAAAGATACGACCGTTTATGTCGCAAAAAAACTTGTATTTTGATGCTCTCAATGATCGAAATTCATAGGGTACTTGTACCTTCCGTTGAATAAATCTGAAAACAATAAATTTGTTATTACCTACGTCACAAAAAAAAAAATATTTTTGCAATTCAGAAAAATCTTTGATACTTCATTCGGGGATTGTAGTTTGCCCAGTTTTTTTTTTCTTTTAGGTGGGAAAACATCGAAAGACTTCTCGCGCTCTAGGTTGGAGGGCGAGGGTGTGTCAGACTTGTAGCGACCTCTATGACGCCACATAAGAACTACGAAGAAAATACGAAATCCTGCATCGCGCAATCAAAGTTCTCCGCGCGATTTGAACATATACGACAGCCCTACATCAACAATCGGGCAGTCGCCCACCAGACTATAACACCTTGTCTGGTCGGAGGATCCTCCCTTTTCAACGGAGGTTTGTGGGACTTTACTCTCTGTTCCGCACCTCCAAAGACTATTACTAACTGAAACCCACTCCTACGTCCCTTCTTTGCCTTGTGTCCCAGAACTTTGTGGTACCCTTTCGGTCAACCCATGGCCAAAGTAAGCTTCGGTCCTGCTAGGCCCCTATGGTTTTGCTGACATCTCTAAGATATCATAGGGATAAAATTGTTACCATGTGGGATACAGATTTCTAGAACTTACAAATCTCACACCAGCCAATAACGTCAATCCAATATAAATATTTTTCATATTCGTTCAATAAACATACAAATCTTTCCCTGATAGTTATTTAAAGCCGTCTGATATTCCTTCACGGTCCAAAGGCTGCCGACCGCGTATCAACTGATTTTATGAAGGATTTCAAGTATTTTTGCTGCGATTCCAAGTATTTGAAGTACTATTTGCTGTGGTTTTCATGCTGGGCGGAAATTGAATGGGGTGAATACGTAATGAGCTATCATGGCCCAGTGGTTATGGTCCCGGATTTTGAGTTATACGTCGTAGGTTCAAGGCAGAGTGAGGGACTGGTGTCCGAAATAGGCATAGACTACCTGTGTTACTTGTCACCAGGCCCCCAGGACTTACAGGAAGACCAATTAGAGTAGCTAAGTAGCTAAACCAATTAATTACTAGATACTAGATAAAAAACTTTTTACAAAAAAAATTAAACTGACTTCAAAAAGTACAAAATAACTTTAATTTTGGAAGTCGGTGTTTCTATAATAGATACCTAATCTTGTCTCTTCGTTATTTAACACCGACTTCCGAAATTAAAGTTATTTTGTACTTTTTGAAGTCGGTTTAATTTTTTTTGTAAAAAGTTTTTTATTTTTCACTTTTTAGTTATGGTAGCACCACTAAAAAGTACCTACCCTTCAGCTAAACATAAATTACCTTATAGCCAGAGTGCATCTCATAACGATTCTTATAATCCCAATTTTTACCCCCTCCCCCTTTCCTCTCCCTCTTTTCTTTCAGTCAGTCATCGACTACACGTATAAACAAAGCAATTTTACTTGTTACGACAATTCTGCTATGATTCTATGAGGAGTTCTGTTCCATATCTTCGAAGTTCATGATCAGATCATAACAATATTTCTATGGGACCAACTTGGAAGCATAACCTATCAATCAAAAAAAAAATTTTCAAAATCGGTCAACAATTGACCGAAATATCGGTGAACATACATACAAAAAAAAAAAAAAAAACATTCAGCCGAACATAGAACCTCCTCCTTTTCGAAGTCGGTTAAAAATACCACAATTTTAAATATACAGGATTATTTGTAAAACACTGACAACCTCTCAAAACTATGTTACTAAAATCATAAAAAGCAACTTTTGTTCTATGACTTTTAAATATTTTTGATCATCAAATTTTCATACAAAATAAAAATAATTTTATTAGTGTTCTAAATATTACGAATTATATGCGAAGCAAGCGAATATACAATAGCGGAGGGGAGGGGATTTGATCGGCGGGAGTGTTTGAAGCGCTAAGCGTCGTCGCGTCAAGCACCCCCGCCGAATAGAACAAGGAAATATTGAAGGATTGTTTTTGGTAAATGTATTATATTTTGGGAAAAGTCATAGAACAAAATTTGTTGTTTATGATGTTAATAATCCAGTCCTGCAAGGTTGTTAGTGTTTTACAAATAACCCTGTACATGTATAATTGGATCCTATTCAAAAATTCACCCAACTCCTAAATTAACAGATGGTTAGTTGCTCGTAGCTAGTACAACTAATAGTTGTAATTTATCAATTACAGATGTGCTAACGTGTTTCGCTATCAGCCGGCGCCTGACGGGCTTATTAATATTAACCCGATGATTAGTCAATCTGTTGGCGCTATCGTACGTACTTACATAATAGGAAGGTTACCTATAATGTACCAGTTAACGAACTTTACAAGCTATCACAAAAACTGCTATATTTCACCGGGACATCATGGCGGTGCAACTGGTCGCGCCGCCATAGTGTCCCAGTAAAATATAGCCCTAATCTATACTAAACTAGACAAGTCGCCACAAATCTGAGCTGGTCGCGCCACCAAATTGGTTAACCAAACGGACACCAGTACCCCTAGCCAAGTTGCTAATCTGCAATAGTTAACGCTAGTAGAAAGCTTCAATTGTACGGGAATGACGTCTCTCAACGCTCAGTCACGTGGTTAGAACAAAAGAATTGGCGGTAAGGTCAATTCGAAGCGTTCGACGCAAGCGAAAGCAAGCCAAGTTACAACCGTTTCGAAAAATATATATAATTCTATATTAGAGAGTTCTCTATTATAGAACTATATACATTGTGTTGGTGGCGTCGACTAGTTGAGCCGCCATGGTGTCTCAGTGAAATATAGCCCTAAGAGGAAACTAATCCAAAATGGCAGCGATTGCATCATGTCAGTAGTAGTACTGCATTTTTAGCAATTTTAGTGTCGCCAACAAAACTAAATATTATGGTTTGGTAGATTTTTGAAGTGGTACGATTTACAATCCGGTCCGATTTAGGCAACTCATCCCTGCATGAAAATTGTCCCAAGGGAACAAAAACCCACTCCTGTTCCTTCGTTGCCATTCATTCCAAGCCGAGTTTTCCTTTCAGAAGCAAACCTTTGGCCCCAGTAGGTTTCAACCCTGCTTTTTTTTATGGTGGGGAAATCATCCAATAACAACCCCCGCTCTTGGGCTGAACGGGAGATAGTGTCAGACTCGTCACTGACAAAAAACCCACCTGGTTCCTTCTAGCCTTCATACCGGGGCTCGAGCCCACTTTCGGATAACCCTGGCCCCAGTAGGCTTCGACCCGGCTGGGCCCCTGCTGTTGCTGATAACTTCTTGAGGCGCGCGGGAACAGTGCGCGCCATCGACGTCTTGGGTGTTTCAACCCTGCTGGGCTCCTACGGTTAGCTGCCATATCCTTGAGGTGCGCCTGGAACACTACGCGCCGTCGACGACTTGGATTCGGTCCAGACGGTTGGACGGCAAGCTACCCATTGCTCACCGTTCGCCTGTATACTAAATAAATTCATTTTCTTTCTTTTTTATAGCCTTCCTCGATAAATGGTCTATCCAACACTTAAATATTTTTTCTATTAGAACCGATATAGCGCTTGCAACAAAACACAGTCAATATTAATCTACACTAATAAAATAAAGAGGTAAAGTTTGTTTTTTGGTTTGTAAGAGGTAATCTCTAAAAGTACTGAACCGATTGCAAATTTTTTTTCACCGATAGAAAGCTGCTTGATTCCTGAGTGAGATAGGCTATATTTTATGAACGCGGTTGAAACTACGAGCAAAAGCTAGTAATAAATAAATATGAGTATATTAGTACAGATTCAATTTATCTACTTTTTTACCAGGATTACATATTCTCATTTAATCCAAGTAATTTCCCCACATAATAAACTTACCTCCTTTATATTTAAAATCTATTTAAAATAAATCTATCCCTATTTACGACCGAGGGCCGGTTAACGCGGACCTGCCCGGTGATCCGTGCCGGTCAAAAGGCTCTATATCCGGCCCGGTCCGGTCGAGCATATTATGATAGCGTGGAAAATATTACGGGAATCAAAAGTCGGTCCGGTTTCTTTTTAAAGAGGATTTTTAATTTAAAGTTGGATTTTTTTAACGGATTTTTCTTATTTTTAGATTAATTCATTAATTTCAGACGAAAGACGTCCACTGTTGGACAAAGGCCTCCCCCAGGTGTCGCTTCAACGACGGGTCATGTGTGTCACGCATCTATTGGCTTTTCGTGACCTTCACCAGGCCTGAATCGACGGCCTTGTGGCAGGTCTTCCGGTATGTGGTCGCCACTTCAGAACCTTTTGGCCCCATCGACCATCAGTTCTACGTGCAATGCCCTGGCGGTTCTTCGGGCTATATCGGCAACTATAGTTTTCCAGCTGAGATCATCATTTCTGCTGCGATCACGCTAGGAAACACCGAGCATAGCCCTGTCCATTGCCCTTGGAGTAAGCACACAATTTTATTTATTGCTTCTCTTTTGTTTGGTTTGGTGTTTACTTATATACACACAAACAATAGTTATCTATTGTTTATATGCATAATACGTATATATTAGTAGTTGCAATACATATGTATTACTTAGTATATATATTTATCTATCGGAGAAACTGACTGACTGACATATCAACGGACAGCCGAAACCACTAGGACTATGAGTGTGAATTTTTGCACAAGGTTTCCCTTTATAACGTAGACAAGCACTAAGAGAGGATTTTCCAAAATTCACCCCCTAAGGGGATGAAACGGGAGTCGAAATTTTGTATACAGATACCGACTCTCACGCGGGCGACGCCGCTGGCAGAAGCTAGTTTACAATAAAAAATACTCAAAATTTAAATAAAAATGTCTCAATTTTCACACGCAACAAGAAAAAGGGCGAAACTACACATTTCGTACTTTTTATCACTATACTGAAAAAATCCTGTAACACAGGCGTCGTTTGTTTACAAATACCGAGAATTTTTTTTATGTTCCTAACCTTTTTGTGTAAATATAACACCAAGAGGTTTTTTCCACTGTAAATATTCTTGATACCTAAATGTTTATTATGAAGGGTGAGATCGCCTTAAGGGACCGTCGATCATATATAGGATTTTCATTTTTAGGGTTCCGTAACTCAAAAGGAAAAACTTAACTCTTATACTAAGGATCACTTTGTTGTCTGTCTGTCTGTCAAGAGCTTTTACTACTCCGTACGGTACTCAAGCGGTCTTTTGAAGCTGTGAAAAAATTAAACTTTTGAGTGAACTAAAAAAAGGTACGCCGGCGCCGTTTATGTGGTAAAAACGTATATTTCGAAGCTCGCAAGAAAATCAAAATACATAGGATACCCGTTGACCAAAAATTCTAAAACTTTGCATGTAACAAGGTCTCATAACGCAAGTATAGGGAACAATCTGAAAATTGTAAATTTGTAGTGAAACCACAAAAAAAAATTTGCTATTCGGAAAAATCTTCGTAACTCAATTTGGGAAATGAACTCTTTTCATGAGTAAAATGTTTTGTACGGGACTCTCAGGGCGCAAGTCCGACTCGCATTTCCCCAGTTTTTTATACAGAAAAACTTTTGCTCCTAATTTTCGTGTCGCGTTTCAGATTTTTCATTAGCGCGGTTTTTTTGGGGGGCTAATTTAACCCTTCAGATACCGTCAATTAGAGACACAATAGTAAGACAATAGATGCGCGGCCACCGGTGGTCGCTTGGGGATTTATGAATTAAATGGAAAGTAGCTTCTGCGAGAAAGTAAAAATGTATCCATAGGTAACATACTCCCAGGATGAAATATAGGTATGATATAATTATGTATGCAAGACAAGTCAAGTTTACCTGCCTGCCAACTTGTATCTACATTCGTACAGCCGTTTGAGTGTGACGGACTAACAAACATACATTCAAACTTTCACCATTATAATATTAGTATGATTTAATTCGGTATAGGTAGGTATTTTTAAAAGATATAAATAGTTTGTTTAATAGATACGTTCATTTTGAGCATTGTTTTATTTCATATATTATTTACTTATCAGGGATCATACCCGACAAGCAGTAAGCCGATAGCCAGCTAAACAGTGATAATAAAACTACTTGAAGTCATTAATTTAATCAATCGTTCGAACTAATCAACTTAAATAACTTCCATTCTCAACCGCTAGATGGCGCTGTCACTAATCCAGTACCCAAGATCACGACACCCTATTTCTTCGCAAAAAAAAACCATTTCAATATATTTCTAAAAAACTCTTCGGTTATCGTTTCACCAATAAACGTCTTCGAGACTTGGCCATCAATTTTCTAATCGCCCCATTTCTCAATTCAGAAGTAGAGACGAAAAAAATTACTGAGTGCCACAGAATGAAAAAGTTCCGCACATTTTTATTGGGACACTGTGGGTTTGAAGACTGGTTGTGACAAAAATATTTTTGGTGATAAACTTTTATCGTCTCGTTCCGTTTGGGAGTTGAAAACTGTTTGCATAATGTGTCTTCGCCTTGGCTATAAGCTCACGTCATTTGTATGGATCATAGTTTACTTATAAATAGAGTAAAAGTGATAGAATTTTCTTGGAAAGTCTATAAAGAATCTATCTGTTGAATAAAATATTTTGATGCTGTATAACTATAAGTTATTCTTCTGTATCAGCATCTAGGGTGGCGTTAAGACTCTAGTCTTTTTTATGAGGTAAGGAAATATATCAATCAACTTTCTTTTCCACACTAGGTGGAGCTGGGAGTGTCAGACTTTCGCTGACAGCCCACATGTGTTCCTTTAGTTGCGTTTTGCGTTCAAAGGCTGTGGTGGCTCTTTCGAACAATCCTACTGCCATGGCAGGCATCAGCTGTACGGAATGCCATCCCGAAGATGATTATTTGAAATGAGAAATTTTCAGTAGTTCAATAAGAAGTTTGCCAACCAGGATATGAGTGGCATGTAAAAATCAATAGTCGATAATGTTGTTCATGAATCTATAATAAACATTTTTTTTTCAAACCTCTTAAGCTGGCCGTTGCCGAGAAGTAGACTTCAGAAAGTCACAGTTTTATGGCACTGCTCCGAATTTCCGATCTATATTTTAGAGTAATTTTCCACAGCATAATTGCCATAATGATTTTACAAAAAGAAAAGTATAAAGATAAAAATCAGATAAGTAGGTAAAGAAAAGAAAACACGTTCATTTGGCACATAAAATACACACAATGAAATTACAATTATAGACACTACTTAATTTAAAAAATACGTCCACATTGTTTGTCTCACGACTGCGCCAAAAAAATCCAGTTCAGCATAGTGCCAGGCCACTAAGCAGTTGCCTGACGATGGTTTTCAACTGAACCTTACTATGAGATACCTATCAAAATAGCCTCAAAACGTCGAACCAATAAAAGGTCTCAAAAAAATATTCGATTTTCTCTAAATAAAAGTTAAAGAATATAAAAACCTATAGACAATATTCGTTAGAACAAAGTCTTACAACCAATAAAAAACAAAACACAGACTACATAAGTAAAATGCATTCACCACTCCCCCCTTGCCTACCCCTAAACGTCTGGCGCGGATATAAAGGCCCGGATATGAAATGCCCTTTGACCGGCCAAGTTATATCCTGCCGGGGAATGTATAACTACATGTAGTACTGGAAGTAGGATGTTAAGTAAAATGTGTTTATTTTCTCAGGCGCTTTAAATTTAAGTTATAATAGGTGTTTTTTCTTTTGGTCATTTTAGTTGTATGATTAATAATATATATTCCACAACTATCACACAACGCCGTCTAGTCCCAAGTTAAGATTGTGTTATGAGTACTAGACAACTGATAAACATCCTTACTAATATTATAAAAGCGAAAGTGAGTTTGTTTGTTTATTTATTTGCTTGTTTGTTACGTCTTCACGCCTAAATGTCAAAACCGATTTTGAAAAAAGAAAAGAGAAAAGGGAAAGAGTACCTAAAGCATATTAATTAAAGCGGGTGAAGTCGCGGGTAAAAGCTACTTCGCCCGTTACCGGCTACATTATAAATGTAGATAAATTATACAGATATAGAGAGTATATAGAGAGGATACAGAACAAAATATGATCATGCTCATCACACAAACTAGACCAAGAGGCCAGTCGAATCAGATTTGCAACAGAGAACACATGTACAGTAGCCAATCAAACTAGAGTTAGTAGATAGCATAAACATAGAACAGTAGAGCCAGAAGATAACATAATATAAGTAGGTAAGTACATAGAAATAATTATCTTGAGCTTGTAATCAAAATTCAATCAAACATGTTGATCGCTAGGTAACTGAGTAAGAATTTTTTTTTTTCATATACCTGTACTGTGAAGTCGCTAATTTTTGGTTTCATCATCATCTCCATCATCAACATTTCAGCTGAAAGACGAGATTATTGTACATAGACTTTCCCCAAGTGGCGCTACAGCCAATGGTTATGGCATCCACCGGATTCCCACGACTCTCACCAGGTCATCGGTCCACCGGCCTTACAACGTTGTGGTTTTTTTTTAACTAAGTGTATTAAGAATATACTTTTTGTAATCTTAAATATTACAATCACGTCGAGAGTCATTCATAAAATTACTTATATAAATTGACTCGAGCAGCTAAACGCACAGTTTCGAGTAATTGCTAGCTCTAATGTTGCAGGCGTCAGTTTTTCATTAACTTTTTTGGCCGAAGATTTCTGTAGATATGTTGTCATTGTCAAGGACTGGAATTATCATGATTAAAATGTTTTTTGACTTGGTTTAGAATGAAAGGACTTTTTGGTGCTTTTACTGAAAAATTAATGTAACAAATTATTTTTAAAGTCAGCGCCATCTAGTGTCGTATTGCAGAACTTAAACTATTGTTAGCACTGTACCGAGGAATGTAAAAATTCGTTTTACAAAATGTCGCTAGATAGCGCTTTCTAACATTAAAATGGGAAACTAAAAATAATTGTCCTTCAATCCTTTTAAATAAATAAAGTCATTCACATTAAATTTATATAAATAAATTAATTATTATAATATCCTTATATAGACAACAACACAGTCTACTGTTAAAATTATTTTTTTAGTTTTCTTATTGCTACTTCCTTACATTTTAACAGCCCATCGAGTAGATAGAAATTAAATGTAACCAAGTTTGACTGAAATCATATTTTTCCTTAGAAGAAATAAGAATTCTCTCTTGCTACAAAACACATTGGCTTGTGCTTCAGGCGCGAAACTTTCTCCGCAGCGCAGCGCAGCGCATCAGTGGAAGGTACGGTGGCCCCAAGCTATAGGTAAGGGTAGATATCCTATAAGTAACTAAAACCTTAGAAAAATACCAAAACTAACTACTTACCCTTAAGATTATAAAACATATCCAAAAGAACCACAGTTTTACTCAAACACCCGTCACATAAGACAGTTCCAGTTCAACCCCATGTAATTTAGTCCCAGGAGTACCTACTGTGTACTTTGCATGGAGCTAGTGCCTAGCTGATCTCCACAAACCAGTTCCCTAGGCCAGAGGCGTAAAGCGTGGGTGAAGTGGGCCACCGCCTACGGCCTCGTGGTCCGGGGAACCTAGCTCACGACTTGAAAATCTATTACTAAAATCCTAGTCATTCTCTTACAGCCAGAGTCCTCTTGGTCGTTAATAATTTAAGTTACTGTTATTGTATAGCGTAATAAATGATAATAAAAAACCGAGTTAACCCCTCCACTATTACTTAGGTAGGCATTAAGCTTGCATCATTCTGTATTTTTTATTATAATACCATTTCTAATACCTACTGTCGACGACGCCAGAAGAGCTCACAGAATTTACCTTGCCGCATCAAATTTAGATCTTGCCCCGCCACGGCCCTAGTCTAGACACAAGAAGGTAGAAGAGGCCAGAAAATCGGCTTCTTCTGCCTTCTGAACTACGCCAATATTATATGGATTGCAAATTTACAAGGCACTAACGAGTCTCGCTTTGAATTGATAGAGAAAAATAGTGAATATTAATTACACGGGGCCCTCGGCCTGCCGAAGCCCCTACCTGTGTAATAATTTGTAACATGTTATCTAAGGCCATTACATTACAGTAAAAATCATCCAAATGACATCTCCCGCCATTGAGGGCGGAGCGGGAGATAGTGTCAGAATATTACTGACTAAAAAACCCACACTGTTCCTTTGTGCCTTGCATACTGGGGCTGAGCTACCGTTCAGGACTAACCCTGACTGGCTCCAGTAAGCTTCGACCCAGTGCGCACCATCGACGACTTGGGCTACAGCCAACTAGGCCTACTCATTGCTCGCCGTCCGCAAGCCCGCGCCTACGTTTATCTAATAATATTTATAATTTTTTATCTAATTTATTCAAATATTGTGAAAAAAAAACACACAAAACTGCCAGTCTCACGAGATCTCGAAATTGGTGAGGTCTCGCAATATTGTTATTCATAAACTAGCGGGATCTGGCTTGAGCCCCAACCTCGCGAGATTTGCATTCCCTAGGTTTTAGTACAAATTAAATAATATATTTAGTATTTAAGTTATTTTATGTACATAATTGTATTAAAGTGTATATTAAAATAAAACAGGAAGTACTCATATAAAAAATAAAAAAGTTTAGAATGAAGTTCTAAAAAAACCTAATATAAACTGAAGATATTTCATACCGTTACACAGTATATTCGTACGGAATAAATCAAAAAGTACATTTCGACCGTGACAGGACTCGAACCTGCAATCTTCGGATCCGAAGTCCGACGCCTTATCCATTAGGCCACACGGTCCATGCATATCTCAGTCAAAATTGTTCGTTACATTCGCATTTTAATCGATCTGTTACTTTCTTGTGATTAATTTTTTTTATAAAAATCAAACATGTATTAATTAACATTTATAGCATCACCTTTTTATTATGTATGAATTGATGTTCTTCCGAATTCTTACAAACAGGAAAAAGTAAGCAAAAAATTATAACTTTTCCTTATTTCTGAAACGTCTTACATTTTTACTGATAAATTAGAGGTTACTACGAAGCGAAGGTACGAAAATAATAATGTAACCTATACACACTGAGTACTTCTTTTGTTATCTAATCACATTGTGAAAGCGTGGGTGGATTGTTAGGTATTATATTGTAGCTACATATTTCAACGCTTACATAATATTTATACATATATATAGGGAATTTTCAGTTAACAATAAAAGGTTAAGTAAAACCTCAACTACTAAAAAAAATAGGGAATTATAAAATTTAACAAAGAACTCTTTACTTTAGTTCAGCGCCATCTCTTATCTATTGCGCGTACTTTGTGAATAATTGAAAGCCTATTATCTATTGGCCTACAAGCTAAGCAAGCGTCAACTAGTTTGAACTTACGAATACAGATGACGCTATAAAGTTGTTTCAAGTCTTCACTAGATGTCGCTATGCGATCCTGTAGTCTTTTGTTTCGATTAAGATTTTTCTACTTATTGAATGGGAGTTGTCTTCACGCCGGATCAACGCAGGATGGATGAAATCGCGACAGGTCACGGGAACAACTTGGGACCCACGCATGCCCCTCAAGTTGAAGGGTAAAACTTATAATTGTCCGTCTTAAGACATGTCATACCGTATGGATTAGATGTAGGGCTGTGAAAAAGAAGGATAAAAAAAGATTGAATGTAGCGGAGATGAGAATGTACTTACAGATGGATGTGTGGTGTGACGCGAATGGATAAAGAAGTGAGAAATGAGTATATTAGAGTAAGTTTGAAAGTGGCGCCAGTGACTGAAAAGTTGAAAAGTAATCGGTGGTCTTGGTATAGTAATAATAATATTCCACAACTATCACACAACGCCGTCTAGTCCCAAGTTAAGCAGAGCTTGTGTTATGAGTACTAGATAACTGATAAACATACTTATATATTTCTAAATACATACATATTATAGATAAATTACACCCAGACACAGAACAAATGATCATGCTCATCACTTAAACATTTGTTCTGGGTGGGAATCGAACCCACGACCTCCGGCGTAGCAGTCAGGGCCGCTAACCACTAGACCAACAGGCCAGTATGGTCATGTGAAGAAGAGGGATGGGCGGCCTCTCCATACAAACTGTTCAATCAAGTTTATAATTTTGTATGGTGAGGCTGAATTTTTTTTTCGTTTCCGGAAAAAAAATCTTGTGGCAGGTTGTTCGGTTTCGTCTACCGAGCAAGCCCTTAAAGTTTGTGGAGGGCTGTCCTACACCTTGTATATTTTTGGTTTGGATAATAAGTCCTATAAGTGATGTCTTTGTATAATATAGCCACTTTGTCCATTAGCATGCAGATGTAACATATTGTAATGTTTCTGCAGTATTTGCTAACAAATGCCTCGAGTCAGCGTTCTTGACAAACTGTGCATAAAAGTAACCAATTCACTGATCTCTAGGATGTAGGTAAGTAACAGGTAACATAGACTCTGACAGCAAATTTCACTCCTTAGCAATACGCACAATATTTTTTCTTTATGTCCGTTTTTTTTAAGAACTATGTATTTTTCAATTCGGTTTTCCTCACATGAAATATCTTAATAACTTAATTATCTTACTGTCCCCGGACACAGGCTTTAAAAAAAACGCCGCTTCAAGCTTCATTTTGAGGCGGTCTTTTTTTGTGGCTCGTGTGCGGTGGTGCTGCCACAAAAAAACGCTTGAAGTCGCTTCAAGCTTCTCCAGCCTCGCGTGCTTCAGCTGTTTTTTGCGGCGGTTTCTAGCTTTTTTTGTGGCCGCTTCTAGCGTTTTTTTGAGGCCCTTACCGGTACTGTTTATTTAACTATTCATGTACACACACATAAATCAAAAGCCAAGAAAAAGGAAACAGTTCTAATTCTCCATTTGTGACTATTTTCTTCATACACGTCTTCAAGAAACCCAAATACACTTCAGGCCAAAATCATTAGGTAGCTCGGCCCATTGACTTGGCACCATCGTCCGCCTTGAGTGCCAATTTGCCAGTCCCTGGAACACTTAGACGAATGTGTTTGCCCCTTAGGTACGTGCCCTCGACGTTTAACGACAACTTGGCAATTTTGCCATTTTCAAGTGGCGTCCGTTTATTTGGCTTAAAGTGTACGTATAACTTTTTTTTTAAGGATTTTTTTGTACTTTCTAAGCATACCTTATGGATATTATGTTCTTTGACTGGCCTGTTGGTCTGGTGGTTAGTGGCCCCGACTGCAGTGCCAGAGGTCATGGGTTCTAATACCACATAGGACAAAATTAAATGTTTGTATTATGAGCATGATCATTTATTCTGTGTCTAGGTGTAATTTATCGATAATATTTATGTATTGATAGTTTCATACCTAATATCTGAATGTCCCCTTCTTACTAAGTTACTAGTGCAACATTTTAATAAATAGATAAATAAATCATATTCATCATCATCATCAGTCTTTTTAATGTCCCCACTGCTGGGACTCAGGCCTCCTCTCTAGGTGAGGGAATGGGCCGTAATCCACCACGCGGGCCCAGTGCGGATTGGTGAATGTCACATGTCTTAAAATTTTTGGTTCCAGGACATGCCGGTTTCCTCACAATGTTTTCCTTCAGCGTTTTAAGAGCAGTGGTGATGAAATAAATTACACAAAGTAATGCGCCTGGCTGGGTATAAACCCGCGACCTGCAACTCATAAGTCGGAGCCATTATCACTCGGCCACCACTGCTCTTAATAACACTAGTAGACATACAAACAAAGCGAAGGCTTGCATGTACATGCGAGTGTATGTTTGTTACTCATGCACGGTCAAACGACTGAACGGATTTGGATAAAATTTGGATCCAAGGATTATGCCGTGAATTAACATACCTATAGGTTATCTTTACTTTTAATATTATAAAAGCGAAAGTGAGTTTGTTTGTTTGTTACTTCTTCACGCCTAAATGGCAAAACCGATTGTGATGAAACTTGGTATACGGATAGACCATGTCCTAGGATAGGACAAAGATCCCTTTGGACAATTTTCTGCTATCATACGGGCGAAGCCGCTGGGAGCAGCTAGTAATTTATAATGGAGAGCAAAACTATTGCGGGCGTACCCCAAAGCTGGTACAATATTCAGGTTTTTTTTTATTATCTGATATAAACTAGTGCTTGACTGCGATCTCACCCACCTGATGGTAAGCAGTGATGCAATCGTTGATGGTGATGGTGAGGCGCACTAGTTTATTAAGGTGGTGCATCACGACTCACATTTTCACTGTTTTTCATACAACCGCTCATAACTGATTATGACGTTATTACACACTTTTCATTAGATATTTTGGAAACACAGTATCTTGTGGATATTACCTAGGTTTCTAAAGAAACCAATTTTCTAAATTTGTGTAAAACTAATCCAGTAAAAACCTCTGAAAATCTCCTATTTTGAAACTAACTTTAAACTTTGACACTTTATAATTTGCCTAAAAATTAAAAAAGTCAAAAAAGTAATCCTCTAGAGACCTTGCAAATTTTATTAAGATTCTAAATAACGACAACTACTTCCAAAAACTTTTATTTATTTAAACTTCATGTACAGTAGTGGTACATAGGCGGACTTAATGCAACAAGGCATACGGGTTTAAAAAAAACAGCTATTTCCTGGAGCAAGTTTTGTGAAATTTTCGAGTAAATCTCGGAATTACCGAATACTAACAGAGTTTCCAGGCGTTATCTCTCTTTTTTTGCGTTGCCTTTTCGTCAAAAATCGCGTTGGATTGCAATAAATGAAGTAACAGGCTTTTAAACAATTTTCGATGTTTACGAAAGGCGAGTGGAAAAGGACCCTCTTAAGAAAAAGTTCTCGACTTCAAAACTAGATTCATACCGTTAATTTTTCGCATAATACCTAGTTAGGTATAGGTACTTACATACCTAGACGTGATGAACTATGCAGTTATATTATACCTACCTACACAGAATTGATAAATTATTGCCTAATTATACAACTACCTAATTAAAAGCAACCTACTCATAAGTAATAAATTACGACTCCCGCGTATCTGCCATCAACATTAAACTGCTACCTAACTACCAATACACTCGTAAACTGAAAAAAAAAAATGAAGTCAACTTTCTTTACAATCAAAAACCCACTCTAAAACGTACGAAGTAGAGTTTAAATTGCCCTAACGATAACAACAACGCATTCGAAAAAAATACTATTTATAGAGAGCTGTCAATTTAATTCGGATCAAATACTGGTCGATTAAAAGCATCTGTTCTTTCGTTGCATACAAAAAAGAACTCTATTTTCTAAGCAAGAAGGTAAACTATCATTTGATGTGCCTCCTAAGTGTGTAGCATGATATTTTTTCCAAAACATTCTTGACCGCGGGTGGCCTTACACACGACCGTTTTCTCCTCCAATCAGAATCTTTGTATTTGAGATGAAACAAAGCCGCCTTTGTTGGGGGCGTGGCGTTCTTTGTTCCCCACAATGGGATGACAGTTGGTCCCTTTGTGTTCATTGTGTGGGGCATTGTTCGTCTATTGTGTGGTTGGCAGGCAGAGACGGGGGGCGGAGCGAGGCTGATACGTGCTGAAATTCCGTTTTTACCTAAACTGAGGATGTTTTGATTGGTGCGGTTGGAGAGTGTCTTGGGAGGTGACGGAGGTAGAAAAATGCGGTCATTAATAATGTGGGAGTCTCTATTCTAATTCTCACCTCCATGAGGCTTTAGTTACACCTAGGCAAGCAGACTAGTTTAAGGTATCTACCCCCCTAGCCAAGTTACAACCGTTACGCTTGCGTCGAACGCTTCGAGTGACCTTGCCACCAATTCTTTTGTTCTGACCACGTGACTGAGCGTTAAGATGACGTCATCCCCGTACATTTGAAGCTTTCTACTAGCGTTAACTATTGCAGATTAGCAACTTGGCTAGGGGTACTAGACTTAGTGGACTTTTCACCCGTTCACGCAAAACGTTTTGGGAACACATTCATTATGCGTACCTACACTACTGGAAGTTGAGATAGTGGTCAAACGCAAGCCTTCACACTAATAAGAAGTCCTTAAACTTATTATTAACAATAAGATAGTGGTCGTTAGCTGTAATCTCAATCTTCCTGAAGCACTAGGGAAACAGATTACCTTTTTTATGGTGGAGAAAATTATGGGTGGAGCGGGAGATAGTGTCAGACTCTTACTGACTAAAAACCCACACCGTTTCTTCGTGCCTTCATACCGGGGCTCGAGCTCCCTTTCGGATAACCCTGGTCTCAGTAGATTTCGATCCGGCTGGGCCACTGCTGTTGCTGACAACTCCTTGAGGCGCGCGAGAACAGTGCGCGCCGTCGACGACATGCGCTCGGTCTGGACAGTTACCGGACGGTCAGACTGCGAGCTACCCTAGCTCAGAGTCTGTCGATGTTCTCAACAATTTTTTTCTGACCAGTATTTGGCAACCTGTAGGTATAGGTCCTGAAATAGCAGGTGGTTGTGAAGGAGGGAAGGCAGTTATAGTTAACAGAATAACGTTTATACAGCTAGGTATTCTTTTATTTAACTAGGTATAAGCTAGATTTCTTGGTTTCCTACCTTTTTACCATATTTAAATATACACACTTAATTTAATGAAATCTATATCCTTTCGTCTTGCTTGACTTTGTATTTTTTTACTTACTTTACTTTACTTTGTACTTTGAATCTTCTTTCTTGATTTAACAAAATATTTACCCTTACTTCTTGATTAAATCTTTCTTCTTAATCTTTTATCTTTAGGTTCTTCCTGATTGAATCAAATATTCACTCTCTTTTTATTTCAATCTTCTTTCTTGATAGAACGAAAAAGAAAAGCTTCATCCTTTGCTCCTAGTTGAATTTCATTTCTGACCTTATTGAAATGTTAGTCCTTTCTTCCAAATTGAATCTCCTTTCCTGTTTTAACAAAATATGTATTAAGATTCTGTTATCTGTCTATAATTTAACAAAGCCGATACCAGTGAGACTGGTAGCAATAAAAGTGACGTAACAAGTTGTGCGGACTGTCAGCCAGACATTGTTATTGATCGCGCGACAACGCGGCTCGCAGCCCGCGAGACACGCGCCCCTACCCGCACATAACCACGGGCTCTAGCTTTAAATACCTTTACAAAACAATTGGAACTCACATCTTTACCTTTATTGAGGACTAGCTTCTGCCAGCGACTTCGTCCGCGTGAAAGTGGGTTTCTCTAGACAGATTTTGGACTCCTGTTTCATCCCCTTAGAGGGTGAATTTCGAAAAATCCTTTCTTAGTGCTCGCCTGCATCATAAAAGGAAAACATGTGCAAAATTTCACGTTCCAATACCTATTAGTTTCGATGGAGCGTTGATATGTCAGACAGTCAGTTTCTCCTTTTGTATATATAGATGAGTTAGATGTGCTCCTAAATTTAAAGAATTAGAAGGGTTTTTAATATAATAACATCTTCAGGATGATGTTGGGACTTCTTCGTTTCTGCAGGGCTTCTGGAATGCTGCGTAGCTTTGTTTTGACCTTTTATACCGTCATTCGGAAAAAAGTTGGGAAGTGGAGGTTGGGGTATTGAGGAGGGTGCAGGGAAGCCACATTAGCATCCTGAAAACCATAGCTGGATGTGCATGCTCATGCTCTCAAAACGGTGAAGGAAAACCTGGTGAGGAAACTGGCATGTCCTAGAACCAAAAATTCGAAGCTATGTGACATTCCCAACCCGCACTTGGCCCGCGTGGTGGATTACGATTATTTCTCTCCTAGAGAGAAGGCCTGGGTCTCAACAGTGGGAACATTATGAAGCTAATTATGCTAATATTATGCTGTTTGAGCGTAAAAGAGTAACAAACTTTCGTCTTTATAATATAAATAGGTAGTGTAAATGTGCCAATAGACTTTTCGTTGTCTACTTATATGTTAAAAGAGCTACTAACGATGACAATGTCGGTGCAAGGTGAACATTTCGCAATCGCAACTAACCTTGAAGACTGCTGCTAATCTTTGCACGATTGCTGATTTAGTTATTGTTAAAAAATAAAAATAATAGCTATTTTACATTTTGTAGTTATAGTACTCTCAGCTAAACCTAATTAGTGAGCATGTTCTTTAGTAAGGTGCCAAATAACCATTACATGTGTACCTATAAATTTTGAAGAGCTCCCTCGATTTCTCCTGACCTGATGACCTTGATAGGATCATGGCAAGTATCCTCCTCCTCCTCGAGTCGTATTCCTCATTACTGATGATCGTACCGGTATTTTAGTTTATTTATTTAGGTATTAGGCGCCAGCAAAGAGTTGGGTGCAAGTGCTAATCAACCCCTCAATCGTCTGGATGGCCCGGTGACTATATATTTTTGCTGACATAACAAGCTTATAACTTTGTGATTTTTCATGACACATTTATGAAATTTTGTACATAGATTCTTTACATAAAAATACTCTAGACACGTGTTTCAGGTTTCGCAGATACTAAAACTAATGCTATATAATAAAAAAAAAAAACAAGTTTTAGTAAGATCTCCCTCTCCCCAAACTCCAAATCTTTTCCTTTCGTTTAAATCCATCCAAAGGTTGTCTGGTAGAAATTGCCCTGTGCAATAAGACCGCCTAGTGTACACTTATTCTTTTTATTATTTATTATATACTTTATTGTAGTTATATAAAAAACATAACAAAGAAAAATTTATATCTAAAACGCGTAAAACGGGCGGCCTTATCGCATTCCGCGGTCTCTTCCAGGCAACCTAGAATAGACAGCAATTGTCAGAACATGATTATTGGCTAGTCATAAGTAAGCTTTTTATAAATGTTTGTCTTTTAAAGTGCTAAGGAGTGCAATAAAATAATATCTAAATAATATTTCCCCAAAGAGTTTCTACTATACTAATCCTTTTTAAATCAATCGGGGTACCATTCACCTCTAGTCATGTGGAGAGGTACAAATATTAATAATGCAAGAACGTACACGCTTCGCCGTTTATGGCGCTCTATGGGGCTCTATGGGGTTGTGTGGGGCTGTATGGGGCTGTGGGGTATTGTGACATGTTCAATGGGTAATACCCCACGACAACAGTACACCTGTGTAGTTGCTTATTGATTTTACTTTCCATTTTTTGTGCAAGTTTTAGTGTTTTTGTCGGATTGTGATGACGTGGATTTGGAAAGCATTTAGGTCGTTTAAAGGCAATAGAAAACGGACAAATGTGACTTTTTTGTGATCTTCTGTTGTAATCAAATGTAATGACTATGGTATTTTTGTAATAGGCGAAATGTAGAGAAGTGGGCACATGATGCCTACTCCATTCTCTGCTCTTATTCTGTGCCATAGCGCTACATGTTTTTTTTATGAAGCAATAGGTAGGTATATGCAGAGATACGAAGCAATTTAGCCTCGCGCACTTATTTTATTAGGTATATTATTATTATTTTATTTAAGTTAGTCAATACTTTACTTAGATAAAATTAAAAAAGTACATTTTTCATCCTCCCATCTCGGAGAGAGTATTTTGGCTCCTCGATATCTGAGTGCAAAAGCCGTTTTTATCCGCCAGAGGATAAAATAAATTGAGTTCAAAACAACATTAATCCTATTTCCTTCTACCTCCATGGTGCCAAATTTATTATAATTTTTTTTTATTTGTTAAAAACACAGACTCGGAACCTCGGAACCTCCTTGATGATTTTTTTTTTTCATTTTGTCATTTCCTCGCTGAGGTGGGATGAAAAGTTACGTGTTGCACTCGACTGCAACAACTTTTCACCTCGTGCTCTTTTGATTCTCTCGCTAACGCTCAGGATCCTAATTTTTTTATCAATCACTGCGCTTGTGACTCAATTTTAGAATCCTCCGCTTGCTCGATCATCAAAATTGAGCTCGCGGTTAAAAAACACTCTTTTATAACAAATAACTATTATTTTGTTTTTTGTTCCGTGAAAGTAATAAAAAAAAAAAATAAAGTAAAAATATTTTGTTTCATTTTTTTATTACAGCTTCAACGTTCTGAATAATACTTATTCCGTGTGGGGATCGAACCCACGACACGCAGCGCAGAAGCCAATCGCTCAACCACTGCACTATGATGCGCCGTTCATAAAGTAATCTTATATTATAACCTCACCACTCTACTTACCCCACAAAGCTAGCTGGCTCACATCTACCCACTGTCCACGTATAAGCCGGAGCCTCCCGAGGCCGCGAGATTGAATGCCTGACCGTCTGGGATGAACGGATTACCAATATCCTACATAAATATAAGTAAGTACCTATTTAGCTTGTCTTTTTGTAGTAAAAGAAACGTAATTTCGTTTTAATATATATTAAAGAACATAATCATAAAAATAAAATATAATACATTAATATCCCACAACTATCACACAACGCGAACGCCGTCTAGTCCCAAGCTAAGCAGAGCTTGTGTTATTGGTACTAGACAACTGACAAACATACGTATATATTTCTAAATACATACATATTATAGATAAATTACACCCAGACACAGAACAAATGATCATGCTCATCACATAAACATTTGTCCTGGGTGGGAATTGAACCCACGACCTCCGGTATAGCAGTCAGGGCCACTAACCACTAGACCAACAGGCCAGTCATCAAAAAAACTGGGCAAGCGCGAGTCGGACTCTCACAATAACGATTCCGTACAAAGTAATTTATGTAGACTATGTAGGTAGATAGTTTGTTTTTTTTTTGTGACATAACTACTAATTTTCAGATTTATTCCTATAGGTAGATACTTTTGCTATAAGACCTTGCTTCATGCCACAATTCAGGGTTCTAAGTCAACGGGAAATATCCTATGAATTTGGATTCCCTTGAGTGTCGAAGTGTACGATTTTTGCGATTTAACGACCGTATTTTATTTTTTCGTTAACTTAGAAGTTTGAATTTTTTGCAGCTTCAAGGGACCGAAGACATCGAATTGGCTCAACGTGACTGATAACTCCAGCTGGAACGTCACTTCGAATTCAAAACATTTGGAAATGTACAAGCTTGATCTAAAGCTCAAATTGTTGAGGCCACATGGCCTGTGCAATGTGCACTCACTGAGGCTGCAGTCGTGAGAAAGAGGTCAAGGGTCAACATAATCATCAATTATGATCTGGAATTAAAAGGTAAAAGTCTTCACTTCACACATATTTACAAGTGTCTAAACAAATATTTAATGATAAATGATAAATGATCTTTATTTTGTAAATAGGTTTTCAAAAAACACTTTTACACGTCAATTTTGTTTTCAGTCAGTTTTAACAAGATGAGGCCGGCCATAATACATAATAACACTCACTTCTAAACATGTTTCAATGTTTAAAACGACACGGTTGACTTGACGTAGTGGTTTAGTAATTGGCTGTTGCTCTACGGGTCGCGGGTTCGATAAGTTGTTCCGGGTATGGGTCCTTATGGATATGAGTTTAAAGCTAGAACTACATGAGACAGACGCATGCGTGTAACACGCCTGATTTGTATGTAGAACGACGTCGCGTGGCGTGGATCAAGCGTAGCTCTACAAGTCCAGTTTCCATATAAATTGTATGGAGACCTTGACGCGCCCAGATCGGCGTGTGTACACGTGTGCGCAGTGTAGTGTAAACCCGAGGGGGTCGAAAATCCAGAAAGTTTTAGTGTGTCGGCCGCGTACGTAGGTACTAGAAGACACAGTGTTGGTAGGCCTCCTACAAGGTGGACGGATGACCTGGTGAGGATTGTGGGAATCTAATGGATGAGAGACTCAAAAGGGCTAGTCGTTGTGGCGACTTGGGAGAGGCGTTTGTCCAGCGGTGAACAAGATGTTGACTGATGTGATGTCGGAGTTGAGTCGACCTTATGATGTCTTAATCATCATCATCATTTCAGCCGAAATACTTCCACTATTGGACATAGGCATCCCCTAAGTGTCGCCACAGTGAACGGTAGTGTGCGTCTCGCATCCATCGGATTCCCGTTACCCTTACCAGGCCGTCAGTCCACCTTGTAAGAGACATTCCAATGCTACATTTCTTACATCCAGAACCTTTCGGCCCCAATGGCCATCTGTTCTGCGAGCAATGTGCCCTGCCCATTGCCACTTAAATTTGGCGATTCTTCGTGAAATATTGTTAACCCTGGTTCATCTACGGATATCCTCATTCCTGATTCGATCACGCAAGGATACTCCGAGCATAGCCCTTTCCATTGCCCTTTGGGTGACTTTAAGTCTTCTGATGAGGCCCATTGTAAGCGACCATGTTTTGTTTCGATGTCTTAATAGGGATAAGTAATCCATCTCCAAAACCTAGGAACAGTTGCCATACAGCCATGCTACATGATGCCCTGTGAAGCTGAATGTTGTACCATTACTGCGTGATATCACTTATCAGCGGTATTAATTTAGCAAGCTGTGCTAGGTACGGGCTTGGCTCGGATTTGCTCAACAATGCGACGCCTAACGCGTCTCGGGTGGGGGCGAACTGGGCTAGGGTGACCATGATATTAATACACACAGATTTTACTACGTTTCCATTTTAAAAGAGCTTCGCATCAAACAAAGACTTTCATCGATTGTAGGTAGGTACTACTAACTGCGAATCTTCAAAATGTTTGGACATTTCATCCTCAATGAAAGCTCTTTGGAACGTTTTGTGGTACTTACAAGGCGGAGTAAAGGGCTAACGTTGTCGCGGTCGATCACCTACTAGATGGACAGACTTCATCAAATCATCTTCGAAGTGTTCCCTCATTGAATGCACACGCAATGCCACGAATAGAGAGAGATGGAGAAGTCTTGCAGAAGCCGCAAGCAAACTCTCAGATGATTCATAACCACGACCACTTCTCCGGAGTGTACGACTGAGAAGAAGAAGAATGTGCTATACATTTACTCGTCTGCCAAGTTTCGTAGAAATACATGCAGCTGTTAAGCGTGAAGAAGTAACAAATATATCTACTTAATACAAACTTTCGCCTTTATTAGAGTGATAATGGCTAATGAGTGTAAAAGCTAACTGTCAATACGGCAACTGAAGATACACAGGTAGGTTTTAGTCAGAAAAAGTCTGACTCTACAAACATCGGAAAAAATAATTTGATGATTTCCCCCCAAAAAAATGGGACTGGAGAAAATTTACTAGGTATACCTAAACACCCCGTTTGTCCCATCCTATCCCACACTGACAGCCACCTTAGCGGGGAGACCGGGCCCGTCTGACACACAATGCGCCGCGTAATAATATAATCGTCTGTCGCCACTTGCCATTAATTAAATTTAAAATTTTCATTGCTACGCCATTGCTGTTTCAGCGTCTTGCTCGTAACCGTTGTGTGTGGAATGTGATCAATGTTTTATTAAATGAATATGTATTGTTATGATATATTGCTAAACTTAAATATACTTCGTATTTGAAATTTACGTTTATTTCAAATAAATAATAACACTTATTAATAAAATTGTAATTGTGTAATTTAGACTCTATCGCAAGGATAGAATCACACTAACATAATGAAAGCAAAAGTTGTATGGGTGTGTGTATGTTTGTTACTCCTTCACACTCAAGTGTCTAAAGTGCTAAACCATTTTAGATAAAATTTGGCACACGGGTAGACTAATTAGGATAGAATAGGTACATTTTTATCTCGGAAGTATATTTTCTTGGAATTATTTTCTTCGTTCAAAAGCTAGTTTATATTGAGTAAATTATATATTTAGTCATAGAAAATATTTGACTCCTGTTCTAAACCAAAATAGTTGAGCAAAGGCTAAACATAGCAGATAAATGATATAATAGTAGCTTGGACCTTTTACCACTTAGTCATCTGTGTGACCACATAGATAGTAAAAATATATTCTGCTAGACTTATTAGCTAACACTACCCTATGCCTCTGAAAAACTTATTTCCATTAGTTACCTTATATAAAATAAATAAAATAGAAGCTACATTCTTACTCAACCCACACAAAAACACTAATCAATCTTACATAAAAAATATAAAAAATACAACCGATCGTTTACATGAATGGTCGAGTTTATAGGTTAGAATAAAACATGGCCGCTAGCGGCGTCCCTAAAGAGGTGCATTGACAAACAACCAACCGTTTGGCTAATCATGGGTGTAAGGGTGCAACTTTATAACTTAGCACCTGCGTCTTTATATCCACTATAAATATATCGAAAAAACACCCCCTCTGAATAGAAAGGAAGTGATAAAAAACCCTTAGAAACTGACACCATAAAACTTCTTGGACTTGACTTTATTTTTTTTAATTTTCATTCATAAAGTTCGGTTGTGTTTTGGATTCGCGTTCGATATTTTTTGAATTTGGAACTATGGAAGAGGATTTGGTTTTCTTTTTTTGAAATTGTCCTGTGATGTAGCACATTGTAAGATTCTTTTACTTTTTTGGCTTCCCATGGTTTTAGCAACTTATAATGTATTATAAGTTGCTAAAATTTCTTCATTTTCCACACGACAATTTTTGCAAATTATTATCCGGACAAAGTCTTCTTTATGAAAATTCTTAATTTTAGACAGGTGAATTATTCTTGATGATCGTCATTAATTTGACAATTAAGATGACGGTATATAGAGATGTCTGGAATGGTTAAAGCTTCACTGAGTTCTAATAAATTAGGATAGGCGTCAAAAGATGATGATAATAGGGCTACGGGGTTTTTCGAAAAAGTAACCGTGGCCCTGGAACGCAAATGGCAACTGAACAGCATGGGTTCTAGTCACCCAAAGTGGTAAAAGTCATTTGATAATTTTCTACCTCAAAAAAGGACTACGGTAACTATAAAAAAAAATAGAAAGAAAAAATATTATTTTTAACACGCTTTTTTACCTCTTACTTGCATAGTAAGCAGTTAAATGTAATTAAAAGAAAAACAACAACAAAAAACAATTGAAAATCTGTGCGAGGCAAAAAAGGCAGCATTTTATATTAATCTATGATTTAGCATCAGTTGTACTCCTAGCAGTACTGCTTAGTTTGCGATGTGAAAGTTGTAGAATATTATTATTGATTCAAAAAACTTATTCTGACAGAACCCTGAGTTCAAAAACATTTTCTCAAAGCCCCTATAAATTAATCCCCAAAAAGATCTAACGACCACCACAATAAGATTTCAACAAGTACTTAATTTTAAAAAGAAATAATAGCACCTACTTTGCTGAGTCAGAACCCCAAAAGGACATTTAGTTACGGCCAGAGACACCATAAAAACTCCATGGGAGCCGGGAATTCCTTGCCACCGTCCCACCAATGAACCTTTTTTTATGGACAACCGCCATAGATTTGTAGACGTATTGGTAGCTGAAAAATTAAAGATGGTGGTAAATTATTGTGCAACATTATCATAAAGCCCAGACTCAAGCTAGAATTACATTAGACACGCCTAATTTGTACGTAGAACTATGTCGCGTGGCGTGGAACAATAAGTGTACCTAGTTCTATAAGTCTGGTTTCCATATAAAATTTATAGCGCCCAGATTAGCGTGTGTTCTACTCTACGGAAGTGCTATGGACTTGTATAAAAGTGCAAAACGACACTATTCTTAGTTTTAACAAAACCTAGAATGTATAAAACCTAAAATAAGTTAGAGTTAAATTGCTTATTAGTCTTTTAGGCTAGATTAGTAATTAATTAACTATTAACAAATCTGTTCTTAATAATAAAGGAAAAAAATATCATTACATAGGAATTTTACATTTTCACTTAAAATTATCAGAGAGATCTTTTTTTTTTGTTACCTACCTAATGTTTTTGACGTGGATACTAAGCCTTTTAAACCATTTCTTCGTATGACTAGTTAATTGCTTTATCATCAGAATATGGATATGTCGTGGCCAGAAGCTGAAAATTGATCACTTCATGATATAACCAAGTAAAACTGGCCAGTCCCCCAAGCCAAGTTACAACCGTTTCGCTTGCGTCGAACGCTTCGAGTTGACCTTGCCGCCAATTCTTTTGTTCTGACCACGTGGTTGAGCGTTGAGAGCGCGTCGTTCCCGTACATTTGAAGCTTTCTAAATAGCGTTAACTATTGCAGATTAGCAACTTGGCTAGGGGTACAGATCGTTTTAAACGTTAAAGTTTGATGATGTTTCAATCTTCGTTTGGTCTATTTTTTTAGACCTTTTATTGTCATCAATGTGATCCTACATCAATGATATGACCAAACGAGGACTGTCGAAAAATCCTACCAAGAACTACGTTCAAATCTGTGAAAGCCATTCGTGAAGTCTATTTTAACTCCCACTAACTGCTAAATGTGTTTGCAGTTAAGTAGATACTGTACCTAAGGGTCGTGGCAGTAAAATCAGCAGGCAATTCAAGGATGCCAATGTCCAGCAGTGACATGAAGGCTTTTCGAACGTCTGGAAACGCTTTGTTAGAATGTCGATGTCGCCATGAGATTTATCTACCGAACAAAAGCGTTTACTAAAAATTATAAATACATGATCATTCAGGTACAACCTCAACCTTACAGAATAACATGGGCAAAGTAAATACAACCTATTATTAGTAAATAAGACTTAATACTCTGTTAGTAACACTTCACATTGCCTACTATTATTAATTCATGAATCCCCAAGCGACCACCGGTGGCCGCGCATCTATTGTCTTACTATTGTGTCTCTAATTGACGGTATCTGAAGGGTTAATAATATTTCTACCGACCCATTACACTTAAGCGGTCTTTGGTTAGCTACAACCAAAGTCCGCGGGCCTTTTCGACTTACCTGGTATAGGTACTTCACCAGATCCCCTACACCTAAACCTCTAAAAATCCGCCCCATCGAAAGCCTCCTTCAACAAAGCACTAAAAATCCGTCAACAAGAAAAACACTGGCTACCTATATATTATTTTTAATCAATCTACAGCCAATTAGATCGAGTTCAGCACAATTGTCGCCGCAGAACTTTGATTGGCTCCACTTGGGCCCTGTACACAGTCCAATTATGCTGAATAGAGGCCAATTCAACGCTACCAAGTTTTATTGTGGTGTACTGAACCCGGCGTCAGAGGCAGGCCAGGGTTCAATAGGCCAATAATTAAAACCGACGACATCGCCTTCTTCGTTCGAGAGATTTCGATTTTTAATTAAATTTTGTTTTGTTTTACTTGGCGGTGTATAATTGAATTGTTTGGTGGTTAAGGCTGGCGGGTTCTGGAGGACTGGATCAAGATTGAGCTGTGGTTCTGAGAAATTTTATGGTGAATGGTTGAAAGAAAGATGGACGACCATACCTTTGAGCCAGAAAGGTGTTCTATGCAATATATTTCAGGGTTTTTTTTTATCGATTTGGAAAATCATCTTATGACAAAACCCGCTCTTGGGTGGAGCGGGAGATAGTGTCAGACTCTCACTGACTAAAAACCCCACGTCGTTACTTCTAGCCTTCATACCGGGGCTCAAGTTTCCTTTCGGATAACCCCGGCCCCGGTAGGCTTCGACCCAGCTGAGCTCCTCTTGTTGCTGACAACTTCTTGAGGCGCGCGGGAACAGTGCGCGCCGTCGACGTCTTGGCTCGGTGCGGACAGTTACCGGACGATCGTACCCATGGCTCGCTGTCCACGAGCCCGCAATATATTTCAGGGATGATGTTTCTCTTTGTTTCTTCATTTCTCAAAGGCTAGCTACAAACAAAGCAAATACTCACACAATTATGTGTTGCCACGTGAATCTCAAGGAGCATTGTTCTTCTCCTCAAACATGGCTTTCAGGGTTGGAGTGTAAGACTGCGTGATGACCCAGGAATGCCAAGGACAACTGAAGGGACACAGGTCGGTTTTAATCAGCAAAAGTGTAACACTCCCTCTTGCTACACTCAAAGCCTAATAAGTTATTTGACGATCTCCCAATTTAACAAAAAAGATTATAATACTAACTGAATTGCTTTTTACTTAGGTACTTATTTCTTCAATTCTCAAAGGCTAAAGTAAACAGAAGACGAAATCACAATTTTATGCATAATACTTCGATGTACATATTATGTAATTAGTAGGTTTTTTATTTCGGTGGGAAAAATCATCCAGATGACAACCCCGCCTTAGGTGGAGCGGGAGATAGTGTCAGATACTGACTAAAAAACTCACCCCGTTCCTTCGTTACAATAAGTAGGTACTCTGTAGCATGAAGCAAATAGCTGGTTAGCTATCTCCACTTTGGTCATTGTTTTTCTAATCAAACATGGTTTCCAGGGCTAGCAGTAGTAGGCAAAAGCATATACAAAAAAAAGCCTGCCAAAACAGCAATTGCCTTCAGCCAATGGCCAAAAGCCTTGCTATAAATCACCACAGAAATAAGAACAGTGAAAAATGTGAAAACCAACTTCTTCCAAAGACTAAGTCCACCATTCTTAATTCATGAATCCCCAAGCGACCACCGGTGGCCGCGCATCTATTGTCTTACTATTGTGTCTCTAATTGACGGTATCTGAAGGGTTAATTACAAACTCAGCATAAAAATATATCACACAAGTATCACAATTTAACAATCCACAATAGTGTGTGTGGGATACAATGAAGGAGTCGGGTGACATTAGATCCTGACTTGCTACACGAAAATGCACCTTAAACAGCTACAGATAGAGATGGTTCTTGTATTCAGTTGGTATCTCCAGGATTGTCGTGTATGGGGAGGTAATTTCAATAGTAGAGAAATTCTTCGCCGTATTTTTCAGTGTGCCAGAATTATTAGGGCAACGAACGGTATCGTTTGATGGAAGATGCATGTATCTATTTTCTGTTGACGTCAGAATATAGAGTTATTTCTGGAGCATGATGAATCTATGGAGAGACATAATTTATATGGATGATTTATAAGTGGAGTATGCAAATGAATTGCATCTCCATAGTTGCCATGGGTTGTGCTTCCTCTCGCTCCGTCCAAGAGTGGGAGATGTGAAATGATGAGGAAAAAACACCTACCACCCAACAAAGCCTAGGAGCGAATTTGAGAACATTTTAAAATACCTACTAAGTACAACTATCTTGGTCTACAAGACAAAAAAAATAGTACATTATGATATAAGTGTGTGATGTTAGTGATTACGATACGGCGAGGGTCTTAAGAGAGCCGAGAACGTGTATCATACGACGTTTTTCAATACACTTGTGAAGAAAAACTGTAAAACTAGTAAACTTTTGTGGCGGTAAAATCTGTTTTTATATGCGCGCCCATATTTTTTCTTTTTCTCGTGGGTTACGACCTATGCCCATCCTCATACGATAAATGTAATAAAATTACGACGGTGGAGAGGTTGAAAAATAAGGTTTTGACTAAATTATAGCACTAGTGCATAATGGTAATCAAAATGTCACAGTTTGGTAACAAGCGTCATTATGTACCTAAGTGTAGTGCAATAAGAATCACTTTATGAGCAAGCGTATTGAAAAATATACAAAATGTATCTTCTAAAAACAAAACAAACAACAAAATCACGAAAGACAGCTTTTCATAACACAGTTTGTCCCTCAATACCTACCTAGTTATTAAAAACTCCCCAACAACATGAAACAGGATAAAAAGCCTCATAATTAAACACTTTTGTGCCACAGACTCATAGATAATATCAGTCGGTCTGTCTGTGGGAGATACTATGGATCTAGTCGACAATGTGTTGCCATTGTGGTCCGCGGTGTGAATGTTAAGGGGGTGAAGTGACAATGAGATGAGTTGATAACGAATTTAATTTGTGTACACACACTGGCCCATGTTGGATACCACTTTAGTCTTTGTTAAATTGGCAGTTTGTATGTACAAAACTGATGCGTTTGGTTTTTTTTTTGTCTTTCCGACGCTGTTTGAATTTAGTTATTGTCAAGCTTGGAAAGTACTTAGTTTTAGGTAAAGAACACTGTGAATTTTTCGACATTCGAATGCGGATGTAACACATTCTATTTTTAAAATAGGAAAACCTAAAAACTCTTCTGCTATCTGTAGTTTTTAAGGTATTGGTCACGTGTGTACACAAATTAAAGTTAAAGTAAATTTCAGTCATGGACCAAAGACTAGGTGATATGGTCGAACGACTATAGCCTTCCTTAAGGGATAAATAGAAAAAGTATGGGGTAGTCTTCTCGGCAAGCTTCGCTGAGTTAATCAATGCAGCAATAAAATTCTCAGCTCCATTTTAATCGTGTCTGTTCCAATGATTCCACATATTGTCCAGTTGTATATACACTTTAGATACTACAAAAATATATTAATTTTACATCACAATATCCAGAAACACTACTGGCAGACAAACTACACAAAAAAAAAGACAATTTATTTTGAATTTTCAAATACAGAGTAAGTACTGCAGCACATAATTATGTGCAAACGGACTATGAAACCTTGAATTAAAAAAAAAAAGAAAACATTTTGGCTACGTAGACCTCCGTCTCTGTCTATGACACGAAACTGTCCGATAATAAAAAGCAAAAAAGATTTTCAGACCCATCTATTAAAAAAAAAAAACAAATTTCCCCTACCTTCAATCTTCTTCAGATTGAAAAAAAAAGCGAAAGAACAATAGACTCACGTCAATACTTGATATCACTCATAATCAATAACAATCTTAGAGGGGCAATCTTTAACGTATAAAAGAGGGTTTTTTAAAGTCCTCAGAGGGTCCTCACAATGGATGTTTTTCAGAGTGACAGAGGGGAGGTTGGGAGGTACACAATACATGTCAGACAGCACCTAAATTATGTGTTTGTACCAAAAGTTGTACCAAGTTACGGAATCATAGATTTATTGTATTTCTTGTTTAAAATATGCGGGAACGTTCGCGGAGTGAGCGCGTGTGGTTGGTGTAGTTTTGGCGTCGCGTAAATAATATTATAAATGTATAAAAGCTTTGCATTATTTATTTATTTATTTATTTAAATCTTTATGCACAGAGTTGTACAAAGGCGGACTTAATACCTTAGGCATTATCTGCCAGTCGACCTTAGGGTGGTGCAGAAACATAACATGGCAGGCGCAACTTAATTGAAAGATACTTAATTAACTAACTAAACTTAATTGATTTAAGTTTTGGTTGATTTTTAGTTTTGTCAGGAATATATATTATAAGATCTACTCATCCAGTCAGTCACAATATTAAGCATATCAATTAAGATATAATCATCCTTTTTAATGTTTGGAAACTACTGGGACTCAGGCCTCCTCTGTGGGTGGATGTCCTATATCTTCGAATATTTGGTCCTCGAACGTGCCGGTTTCCTCACGATGTTTTATTTTACAGTTTTGAGAGGAATATACCACAGTGTCTCAAGACGAAAGTCTATGACCAGTGCGTGTTGCCAGTGATGACATATGGTGCCGAAACGTGGTCGCTCACAATGGGCCTCATCAGAAGGCTCAAAGTCACCCAGAGGGCAATGGAAAGGGCTATGCTCGGAGTTTCCTTGCGGGATCGAATCAGAAATGAAGATATCCGCAGGAGAACCAAGGTTGCCGACATAGCCCGAAGAATCGCCAAACTTAAGTGGCAATGGGCAGGGCACATTGCTCGCAGAACAGATGGCCGTTGGGGCCGAAAGGTTCTGGAGTGGCGACCTCGTACTGGAAGACGCAGCGTCGGAAGGCCTCCTGCAAGGTGGACCGATGACCTGGTGAAGGTTGCGGGAAACCGATGGATGCGAGACGCGCAGGATCGATCATTGTGGCGACACTTAGGGGAGGCCTATGTCCTACAGTGGACGTCTGTCGGCTGAAATGATGATGATGATGATGAGAGGAGTGGTGATAGAAGAACACAAAGTCCCAGTAATACGCTTAGCTGAGTTTGGGGGACTTTAAGTCAAGAGTAAATAGGTTACTTCTAGGCAAGCGTGCTCCATCGTCGGCCACATCATCGCTTACCATCAGGTGAGATGGTGTTTAAACGCGAGCCTATCAATAATAAAAAAAAAAGTTTGGAATCCACGATCGCAAGGCGAGGCCGTAACGACTAAGCCACTATTGCTCACGAAAATATTTTTATTTAAGCTTAATGTTAATTTTTATTTACTTGATATATTTCTAACATTTGAAAAACGTAGTGAATTGTTTCAATTTTCTGAAACACAGCTTTCTCAATTTCCAGTTTATCTGTAGAGAAAGAAAATTGTTTTTCATTTTGTCCTCCAATATCTTATACAAAAAACCTTTACACAAATTCAAATCTAATAATCACTAAACTCGTTGAAAAATAAAAGGCGCGTTTTGACATTTGGGAAAGAACCTAGAATTTAACTTGGAAGGAAACTGAAAGAAACAATAAAATAATAATGGTTTATTGTTCAAGAAAAATACACTTTTACATCAAATACTTCACTGGTCTCCACACTAGGATTCCGTGTGTCGTGGAGACCAGTCTCTTTCATCATGGTTCAAGAAGAATTTAAAAGAAAATGTCATTTGACACATAGATGAAGTAGAAAATAGGATACCTATGTTAAAATAATGCATCGATATTTATGAGAGGTATACATGGCTAATAATAATTAGGTGTCCGGACTGTCCGGTGTAGTTGTAACTATTTTAATAGTAGCTACATTACACCGGACAAGCCGCTAGGTAGTCAAAATGCAAATGTCAAAACCGGCCTTTTATTTTTTGACAACTTTAAATCTCTATTTTTGCATATATACCATTTTCTAATTCACACCACACAATAAAAATAACAAACCAAAATGATTATCGCGCGCCGTCACCCGCCATTCAAAATACGATCACATTTTGACAGGATGCTGTCAAAATCCGATAAAAGTTTAAAGCGCACGCGCCGACACGTGCCGTTTTGACATTTGACATGTCGGTAACTGTCAAAATTGACAATAAAGAGCGAACGGTCAAGTTATTGTTCTTTAAATTGCCTTTTGACCACAGGGGTTGGTGGTGACAAGAAAATTGTAAATATTTAATGGTGGTTACATTTAACTCCATGGCTTTTATGAAGCAGGGATTAATAAATATAACACTGGGCTAG
Source organism: Mythimna lalbum (assembly GCA_949319445.1). Taxonomy (NCBI): domain Eukaryota; kingdom Metazoa; phylum Arthropoda; class Insecta; order Lepidoptera; family Noctuidae; genus Mythimna; species Mythimna lalbum. The sequence goes on from OX439349.1 coordinate 22,054,035, forward strand.
GTACTGTAGTGACTATCTTATTTGTTTAAAAAGAAACTCAAAGGCGCTGTTTAAAAAGACACCAAATTTGAATTCTTATATTTTTGGGCGCTCTTGTTATATGGTCAATCAAAAACTTCCTTAAAGAAAAAGGAATAAGAATAAAATTGCGATCTAGGACCAGAAGTACCCTTTCATGGTTTTCCCACCTGGCCCTAGCAGGCATCAGCCCTTCTTGGCCCCTACAGTTTGCGGACATTTCGAACTACATTTTTTTTTTAATTGTTATAAACTAGTGCAGTCAACTGCGATCCCACCTGATGGTAAGCAGATAACTCGGATTCGGTCCTTCTGGGGTGAGCGGACGGTAAACTAACCGTTGCTCTTCGTTTGCCGACGACGAGCGACGGACCACACAAGGATTATGGGTGGGTTTATATAGTAAAAATCTGGCACTATGTTAGGCTCTACCCAGACCGAAATGGTGATTAAATATGATGATTTCTTACCTTTTTTAAAAAAGGATGGATTATGTGAGAAGTGATATAAAAGAAAAAGGAGATGATGATAGCGTGACGAGTGAGGACAGAATGGAAGAAAAATACGTGTTGCGCCGACCCCAAATAAAGCTGGATAAGGGCAAGAAGAAGAAGAAGAAGAAAATAAAAAAAAATAGCCAACTCTGTCTTCATTGAAACGGCTAGACACCTTTGCCCAGCAGTGGTATGAGTCCATCCCAATGGACTCACACCACTGCTGGTAGTTTACACATTTATTTCCTGCTGCAAGAACTTAAATTAACATCTATCAATAAATTAATTCATTCTACTATCAACAACAAATGTTTCTAAGAATCAATTTCTAAAACACATCTGTTCACGTTTCCACACTGAATTCTTAACATTATGAAACGTTTTATGGCTAATAACGGTATTGAAATAACTGCTATTAGCAGTAATAACTGTTTTCATTGGACGCCTGTAACACCTCTAGGCTCTATGATTATAGGTGCGAGTGTGACAGGCGGTGATGCAGGAGTGTGATTTGTGCGGACATTGTTGAAATTATAGGAAAATTGTTGATAATTTCTTTGGAAAATGTATTATGAAGGTAATACAAGATAGGTACAATGAACAATTTCTATTATGTATTGTTTTACTTTAGATATTTTCTGAAAACTATACCTACGTTGTGGCGACGCTTGGGGGAGGTCGTCTTTCGGCTGATATGATGATGATACCTACAGAAAAAAAAAATACCTATCCTAATGTTCTAATCCAGGCCATGCCATGGTCTATTTGCAAACCTTTTTACAAGCTTTTATTTAGTTTCACCTATCCCGATATTTAAGCGAGGAGGAGTGGCAGGCGGTCGCCTCCTTCTGCGAAGCAGTAATGCTAGCAAAGGAGGAGGCCGACCGCTTCAGCCAACGGCGCCCTCGCCACCGCCGCCGGGGTTTCAGGCCCGATTTCCAGCCACCGTAGACGCGAGCTCGTGGACAGCGAGCCATGGGTAGCTCGCTGTCCGATTATCCGGTAACTGTCCGGACCGAGCCAAAACGTCAACGGCGCGCACTATTCCCGCGCGCCTCAAGGAGTTGTCAACCAGCTGGGTCGAAGCCTACTGGGGACAGGGTTGTCCGAAAGGGAGCTCGTGCCCCGGTATGAAGGCTAGAAGGAACGGCGCGGGGTTTTTAGTCAGTAAGAGTCTGACACTGTCTCCCGCTCCACCCAAGAGCGGGTTTCGTCAAAGATGATTTTCCCCGTCGACAAAAAAAAAAACTTGTCCCGATGTTTGTCTGTCATCAAATCTTGTAAATTAAATTTGACCCACTTCCCGGTTACCGATAAATCAGATGATAATGCAAAATTATTATGACAAGGAGCTGATCTGATGATGGAACCGAAAGGTGGCTATAGGAACTGTATTTAAACTACATAACCCCATCGAGTTTGGGCTTGTTTGATTCGTCTTGACGAGTATTAATTAAATAGGTATACTGTGCTATAAAAGCTTGCTATGAAAAAAATATTTTCATCAAAAGCTTGTTTATATAATAATTTTACAAGCTTTTATTTAGTTTATCCCGATGTTTATCTGTAATCAAACCTTGCAAATTAAATTTGACGCACTTTCCGGTTACCGATGGAGCTGAAATTTTGCATGCATGTGTAAATCAGATGACAATGCAAAATTAACAGTTCAGTTCAAGTCGTAAATTGGATCGCGTTAAGAGCTCGTGGTAGAGGCTCAGGTATTTTAAAACCCTAATATGATCAGCAACTGATATCCAAAGGGTGGTGTTATTATTTTCTTTGCAAAAAACCCTTTCGGTAGGTAAGTACTTACATAACAAAATAGTGCCATATTTTATTAGCCACTTGAACACCTATTTTTTATACGTTCCCATCATATTGGTGTTCAGCAAAGACCCTCAATATGGTATAATATCATCAAATATACTTATATATTATATTAATTCTGATTTTGTTTATAGTAAAAACAATCGCGGCTCAACTGCATCCGACGCGTTGATTGTTTATTTTCCTTCGTTTTGTCGTAATGGTGTAGACAGGGGTGTAAGTTGTGTACAGGGTGTGGTTTTATTGAAGTTGTAAAAAATAAATTTGAGATTGATAGAGGATTTTTTTTAGTTACTTGTTAGATAGATACACTTACATTTATTTGTAAGCTTATAGTTATGTGATGTTAAATCAGACGTAAATTCAAAATGATTTTAAAGTTCAGTTAACAACTTATTTTATACGCTTAAATTGATTTGTAAGCTTAATTCATTAATCCCCAAGCAAACGTTTGCACACCAATTGTCTTTTTATTGTGTCTCTAATTATCACGATTGAAAAGTTAATATGTAATATTAAATCTATAAATTCATAAACGAATTTAAAGTTTTAAGAATGTTTTTGTAGGCACGGAATCAGAGTTGTACCTAGATATTTAAAATAGATTTTTTTTATAAGCTTGTTATGCCAGTAAAAATGCATAAGTAGTCCCCGATGACCGAGCCTGCATAGCGACTGAGGTTGTACACCGCTATAGTCAGGCCGATAATAACGTATGCCTGCGTAGTATGGTGGAGGAAAACATCCCAAGTGACAGTCATTAACAAACTTAATGGTTTGCAGAGACTTGCATGCATTATATCAACAGGGGCCATGTCTACAACCCCAGGAGCTGCTCTAAATGCCCTGCTTAACCTTCCGCCACTTCATCTATTAATTGCGAAGGAGGCGAAAGCGGGCATGTATAGAATAAACAGCACTGGCAAAGTAAACTGGCGCTCTCAAGCACTGAGATCGCTACACGAATCAGTGCTTGAACACGATCAGCTAGCTATGACAACAGACGTCATGCTTCCACAGTGTAGCTTCACAAGAAATTACACAGTGGAACTGCCGAGCAGAGAGGATTGGGCAAGCAACCTCATTACTTGCAAGGCTGGAAGCCTGATCTGGTTTACAGACGGATCCAAAATGGGTGAGAATGTAGGATGTGGAATATTTGGCATTAGCCCGAAATTCAGCAAAAGCTTGAATCTGGGTAAATATGCCACCATATTCCAAGCGGAGGTATACGCCATTATAGAATGTGCGGAAGCCAACCGTCAACGAAACTACATAAATCAATTAATTCTGATTTACTCAGATAGCCAGGCAGCTCTTAACGCCTTGAACTCGAATACAATAAATTCGAAACTGGTAAAAGACTGCGTTAACAAACTAAATGACCTGGGGCAAAGGAATAAAGTTATTCTGAGATGGGTACCGGGTCATTCTGGAATTACTGGCAATGAAAAAGCCGACGAACTTGCAAGGACTGGGGCTCAGGGTCATCAGATAGGACCAGAACCTTTCTGTGGTATCTCAAAGAACCAGGCCATGCAGACCCTTAAGGGCAACCTATTTGGCGATTCAAAAAAGCACTGGTTGTTATAACCTGGACTGCTACACGCCAAATCTCTTATAGAAGGCTACTCACAAAAACGAACTGCCGAGCTTCTTGAGCTTAGCAGGACGAACATCTGTGCGATAGCCCGCGCCTTAACCGGCCACTGCAAATTAAACAGGCACCAATTTCACATGAAACTGAGTGACACTGATGTTTGCAGGTACTGTAATCAGGAGAGGGAGACGCCTAAGCACCTGTTGTGTGAATGTGGGCCCCTTATCCACAAACGGAGTATCCATCTGGGTCGACACATTATTCGCCCGGAGGAGATTAAAACTCTCAAAGCTAGGAGTATTCTAGACTTCCTGGAAGCCTCCCGGCTAAAAGAGTTACTCTAACAAGGTGGCGAGTCACAATAGATCTTTTAGGTCGCAGTGACTACATCTCCTACACTATGGGAGATGCATAGCCCCTTTTCTCCAAAATAATAATAGCGACTGAGGGGTTGTTTTGCACTTGCACCAAGCTGTTTGCTGGTGCCTAATGCCCGCTATGACCTGTTTTGCACTTTGTCTCGGAGGAGTCCAATTTACGACATATTTAAATATTTTTGGGGAAAAAATATAAGCATGGGGTAAAAACTATTGGAATCGATTCAGTTGCACTGATTCCGAAACAAACTACGAATATTCAGGTTTCGCATATACCTACTAAAAATAATGTTCTACATATATCTAAAACTAGCTACCTGTATGAGAACTGCCAATCAGATACATATATAATAATAACGATCGGAGTATTGCAAGCACAATAACACATAACTTGAAGCGGGAGCAGGCGAGGTAATATCAACATGGAGTATTAATGCTACATATACAACACCTAGATAGCGCATTCTTCACGCATATTGCCTTCATGCCGACTACGCTATGAACTCATACTTGTATCAACTATATCCAGGGGCGCCGGGTTCAGAAAACCTCATGGGTGCTTTTTTTTTCGATGGGAAAAATCATCTTATGACAAAACCCGATCTTGGGTGGAGCGGGAGATAGTGTCAGACTCTTACTGACTAAAAACCCCACCCCGTGCTTCTAGCCTTCATACCGGGGCTCGAGTTTCCTTTCGAATAACCCCGGCCCCAGTAGGCTTCGACCCAGCTGGGCCCCTCCTGTTGCTGACAACTCCTTGAGGCGCGCGGGAACAGTGCGCGCCGTTGACGTCTTGGGACCTCATGGGTGCTCATGCTCATTTGATGACTCAAACAAGTGGTGGAGTATGAGAAGAGAAATGGACACTGATTTGACATTGATCGACCGAAAAATAAATGTCCTACTTACATACTGCGTCCCAAACTAAGGTGAAAAGCAGAATGTAACGTGTAACGAAATCCAGTAATATCGCAAGATCTATCGCGGTAACGTGCATCGAAGTGTAGTGCCTTCGCAGAGACGGTCTTTCGCCGTAACGTGCATCGCAATTTTGTAGCATTTATCGATATTTTGTGCGTCGACATTCCGTATTCTACTTGATTATCCCTCGTACTATGAAAACCAGGAACAACGAAAGTACCAAAAACAACTAGACCCAACGCAAATATCTTTTTCATCAATAATTCCACCACAGAACAGAAAATATAAACCACAGAACAGAAAATATAGGTAGAAGTGCCCCTAACGTGGCTAAGCACGGGAACCAGTGTCACCAAACTCACACATTTGCGTATCAAATTGTACATTACACACATAAAAAACAGTAATATGATTGGCTACGAAGCTACGAATTACAAACTTAACTTTTACAAATCATATTCTTATTGCTTTCATAAATTAGGTTTTATTACAACGTAAGAAAGTTGTTATTATTTGACATGACACGAACAATAAAGAAGTTTTAACCAATTTACAACGAGTTCGGCTACTCAACGCTAGATGGCGCTGTAACCAATTTATTCTATTCAGAACGCTAGTGCCTTTGAAATAGATGCCATACTCACCTGCACTAGTATATAATATGTAATAGGCGAATTTCGCCTGCTGTTGACACACGCGCCATATTTAATTCATGAATCCCCGAGCGACCACCGGTGGCCGCGCATCTATTGTCTTACTATTGTGTCTCTAATTGACGGTATCTGAAGGGTTAAGAGGCACTTCCTCTACTTTTCTTTATTCCGTGGTCGGGACCATTGCGTCTCAACCGGCGCTCTAAACCACTACGCTAAATGGGTCGTCAGGTAATGAAAAAACCGCCTGTCCCTAAAAGGCAATTACTGATCTGTTTCATGATATCTATTCGCAGGCGTGATTGGCACCTACTGTTTATTTCTCATGGGTGCTTGAGCCTCAGCACCCACGGAGTCGGCGCCCCTGACTATATCTCAACTAATAAAAGAGGTAAAATTGCGGGTTTATGTGTGTAGAATAGAATAGCATCAGCATGTAAGGCATCTTCTTGGTCGTGTCTTGCCAAAGTGGTCGAGGTAATCACGAAAGTAACTCTCCGGAAGCCGTCAGGGTATACCGCACGACTAGTGGGTGGAGCGGGAGATAGTGTCAGACTCTTACTGACTAAAAACCCCACGCCGTTCCTTCTAGCCTTCATACCGGGGCTCAAGTTTCCTTTCGGATAACCCCGGCCCCGGTAGGCTTCGACCCAGCTGGTTGACAACTCCTTGAGGCGCGCGGAAACAGTGCGCGCCGTCGACGTCTTGGCTCGGCCCGGACAGTTACCAGACGATCGGACAGCGAGCTACCCATGGCTCGCCGTCCGCGAGCCTGCGTCTACGGTGGCTGGAAGCCACTTGCGCGTGCTGGCAGTCATCCACTTGTAAGCGCGTGCTCTGCATGAACGTGGATGCATTTTCGGTGTGTTGGACTGTACGTGTTTTCTTTACAAACGGAGATACTTATAAGCAAACGTTAAAACACACAATCACGCGCTACGCTGCGGGGTGCGCGGCAGCATGATAATCGCCTTGAACTAAAAAAGGGGTAGTATGCGGTGTCATCATCATCATCATCATTTCAGCAGACAGACGTCCACTGTTGGACATAGGTCTCCCCCAAGCGTCGCCACAATGATCGATCCTGCGCGTCTCGCATCCATCGCATTCCCGCAACTTTCACCATGTCATCGGTCCACCTTGTAGGAGGCGGTGTAGGTACTACTAGCAAATTAGCCAATCAAAATTTTACATTAACCTTTTAACAATCTACGTCGGATATAGCCGACAAACACTCCCACGTTTATTCCGCCAGGGTCGCACATCCACAACCAAATCCTCCATCTCGTCAGCTCTTGTCATATATAGGGATTGAAGAGCTGAACGAGATGTTGTACCGAGTCGCAAACACACAACACTGGCGAATAAGCACTCGCCGGACCAAAATATACTATACAAAGTAAAATAGTACTTGTTCAACAAAGTGGCAACCGCGCAAAAAAAGGTGGACCAGGTGAGAGTCGCGGGAATGCGGTGGATGCGGGACGCACAGGATCGGTCGGTGTGGCGACGCTTAGGGGAGGCCGGTGTCCAACGGTGTACGTCTTTCGGATGATGTTTAACCCTTCAGATACCGTCAATTAGAGACACAATAGTAAGACAATAGATGCGCGGCCACCGGTGGTCGCTTGTGGATTCATGAATTAATGGTATCCTCTTATTCGTTTTCATTGCTCTCATTGAGATTTACACGCCAAGATCATAATCGACATAGAGTGCAGTGGTTGAGCAATTGTCTGCAATGCTGCATTTTGTGGGTTCAATTCCCGAACGGAATAAATATTTGTATCCAACCCCCTTAGCCAAGTTACAACCGTTTCGCTTCCGTCGAACGTTTCTTGTTGGCCACGCCCCCAATTCTTTTGTTCTGAAAGAGCGTTTAGATGACGTCATTCCCGTACCTTTGAAGCTTTCTACTAGCGTTAACTATTGCATATTAGCAACTTGGCTAGAACCAAAAATTTGAAGACATGTAACATTCACCAAAACGCACTGGGCCCGCGATGGATTACGGACCTTTCCCTCTTCTAGGGAGGAGGCCTGAGTCCCAGCAGTGAGAACATTAAAACGGCTGATGATGACCTTGGCTAGGGGTAAAGCTTATAGATAAAACCCAGCCTTTGCGAATTGTGTGCCTTCTTACCAAAAGCCCGGGCCCCAAGAAATGTTCCAGACAGCTTTTTTGTCCTCGTATTTTGTTCTGATTATCTATACTAATATTATAAAGAGGTAAAATTTGTAAGTTTGTATGTTTGTAAGTTTGTATGTAGGGGGTAATCTCTGGAAGTACTGGTCCGATTGCTAAAATTTTTTCACCGATAGAAAGCTGCTTTATTCCTGAGTGACATAGGCTATATTTTATGTACGCGGGCGAAGCCGCTGGCAAAAGCTAGTATTATTATAAAATTCGAATGGACAATTTAGTACCAGCCTGTACAGTTTCACCTTTCAATTACTAGAGCACCATTGTTTATGTTATTCCATCGTATTTGGCGCACAAAAGACAGCCCAGTTGTTTATTTTATGCCAAATCACTACCCCTGTGAGTTGCGCGCAATGATATCTATCAAGAGCGCATATTTTATTAAAAAACATAGGGGAAATACGCCTTACGAATTTCAAACTTGATTGCTACTTCAAACTGTTAACGTCAATTGAAAATGTACCTTAGCATTAAGGAATAAGGTAGATTTTTTAGTGTGAAGATTACAAAATTATTTGGCGACTGTCGTTGAGTATTTATTATTTTAATAAATTTTAAAATTGTTTACTGAGCGGTGATAATGACTGAAAAAACAGATTGTTTTGCTTCAAAAATGGTTTTGTTGGTTTTTTGTGATGATTCACATCATTATGGGATATCATTTCACACAGTGAATGTATGAGGGTTTAAAATTTCTATTTATCAAGTTAGATTTAGTAGCATTTTACTACCACTAGTTTTTTTTTTGTAAGCACAATAGGTCTTCATCATCATCATATCAGCCGAAAGACGTCCACTGCTAGACAAAGGCCTCCCCCAAGCGTCGCCACAACAACCGGTCCTGTGCGACACGAATCCATCGGATTCCCGCAACCCTGACCAGGTCATCTGCCAATAAGTTTTGGTTGATATTTTTTTTTGTATGTGGCGACATCATCTAATGACATCTCCGCGCCCTTGGGCGGAGCGGGAGACAGTGACAAACTTTTACTGACTAAAAACCCTCTCTTCGTTGCCTTTCGTACCAGGGGGTCTACTCGCATTCTCCGAAAAACGAAGTTTTGATTGAAATTTCGCGTGTTTTGCTACCACGGTTCCTTTCATTCCCGAAATTTCGCACAAATTGTTTGACGTACCGAATCTCTAAACCTACTCTAATTAGTTGTTTCAAAAAAAAAATATGCAATTATAACAGAGGATTTTTTTGCAATTTTATCGTCAAATGAATATCGTTCGTTTACGAAAGTTTCGTTTCGGAGAAAGCGAGTACACCCCCTGGGCCGAATCTTCCTTTGAGAAGCAGTCCCTTGGCCCCAGTAGGTAGGCTTCGACCCTGAGACTTGTGAAAGGATGTCTTATATAACGACATGATACCAACCAAGAAATATTACTCCTAATATTTCATGACCTCCCTCATATGTAGATATCCTTCTAAACAAGGCTTAGGCTACCAAACTCTAAAATAAACATTCCTTTCAAACCTCTTTGACGTGTGAAAATAAATGTGGGTTAGTGTGTGTGAATGTCTCTTTTTTCGTTCTTGACGTTTCCTCCCGTTCTAGAAGAAGCGATAAAGAGTGTCAGACTTTTACTCACTAAAATCAAGACCTCGGTAACTCTTTCCAACAAACCCTCAGCTTGTGTATGAATGGACAGCGAGCTATGGGTGGCTCGCTGTCCGATCGTCCGGTAACTGTCCGGACCGAGCCAAGGCGTCGACGGCGCGCACTGTTCCCGTGCGCCTCAAGTTGTCAGAAACAGGAGGGGCCCAGCTGGGTCGAAGCCTACCGTGGTCGGGAATTTCCGAAAGGAAACTAGAGCCCCGGTATGAAGGCTAGAAGGAACGGCGCGGGGTTTTTAGTCAGTAAGAGTCTGACACTGTCTCCCGCTCCACCCAAGAGCGGCTTTCGTCAATGATGATTTTTCCCGTCGACAGAAAAAAAAAAGCTTGTGTATGAATAAAAAAAAAACAAATAAAATTTCTAATCATTTTAATTACGTATAATATTTTTTAATCGAAGTAATCGTCCCATCATTACAATCGGATATAATTTACAACATATTTTTACAAGTACGCTTATTCTTTCCATAAATTACAATTTATGTTCCTAAATATAATGATTAAAAAGTTATTTTGTATTTAAACTTACAGGATATAATTTACTCGAATTTGGGTTGCAAAAAAAATTATATGGCAACTTGTAAATGCGAAGTGTGCAAATGACCAATGGAAAGTAATTAGTAATTTAATTATATATACAGGGTGTAAGGGACAGGTCTCCACAAACTGTAATGGCTTGCTTAGTAGACGAAACTGAACAACCTTCCACAAGATTTTTTTTTCAGAAACGAAAAAAAAATCGGCCTCTCCATACAAACTGCCTAATCAAGTTTATTTTGTATGGAGGTCGATTTTTTTTTTCGTTTCCAGAAAACAATCTTGTGGAAGGTTGTTCAGTTTCGTTTATCAGTTAACGAAACTGAACCACCTTCCACAAGATTTTTAAGATTAAGGAGGGATTGAAGGAGAGAAGTTTGCGGAGATCGGTCCGTTACACCCTGTATAAAAATTGCAAATATTAAGTTTTGTAAAACTTTAAGGTGGAATATAAAGGTTTGGACCCCATAGTTGAAAATGACAGATTAAATTAAAGTATTAAAATTATGGAATGTAGATGAACACTGGAATATTAACTAGAGACTATTTAAAATAATCTGTCCTAAAAACTACAGGTTAACAACATCTATTTAACTTTAGTTTTACATTTATTTACTGAACGGCAAAAAAGGCTTACTATTTTCAGCCATTTTTATAATAAAAAAAAAAATCAGTCCGTAAATTCGAATTCAATCGCTACCGAAATCTGATTTACTTATTATTGGGAAAAAAAGCAGAATAAATCCCATTTTTAGAAACGTCAATTAAAAGGTTTTCGTTATTCTAAAGCAGTTTTGACATTCAAACATTTGTTTTATTTTACAAAATGACACGTACGAATCTAAAGACAAAAATATAACAATTATATTTAACTATATTTACAAATAATATCAAAAGTCGTTGTAATTAAGTTTGGACTTTTAAATTCCAATAAATTATTGTAATAATAACACATTATTTTTACAATAAATTATTATTTTAATAAGATATTGTTAAAATTTTATGTGTTAGTATTACAATTATTAAATTTAACATTTTTTTATCGATGATAGAGTTTAAACTTGATTTCGGCGTTTTTTATTTATTTTTATTTAGCGTAACCAATCTCGTCCAGAAAAGTAGATCACGTAGAAACTCTACGTGACGTACCTACTTTTATCATTCCTATTATTACCTATTTCTTGTTTTCAATTGTACCGAATTTATATCAAACAGTTTTTACGTAAAAATAAATTGAGATCCTTTTCGAAGTAGGTTAAAAAGTGATGCAATTAAGATTGCAGTAAATACTTTTTGTCGCCAACGCTACACATATTGAATTTTCTGACATAAACTTTTCATCGATAAAAAAACAGCTCTTATTTTAACAACTACATAATATTCACAATGTACAGATAGGTACCTATACACATAGCAATTTGATAACTTTAAATTTATTTCCGAGGAAATTAAGAAGGAACTTTGGAGCACAAAATAAAAATAACGAATGATTCAACCAACATTCGTTAAAAAAACCACAACTTCGGACGAAATCGATTAAGTCCGTGAAAAGTCGCATTGATAGCAAAAAAAAAAAAACATTCATCGTTTGATTAGAATAATAATAATCTTTTTATAATAATAGAATCAATTTAAAAAATTTAATAACATCGAATTTCGTCTCTCTAAATATAAATTTTGTCGTTCCTTTTTCAAAAGAAAACTAACCTCCAAATAATATGCAGTCGAATCAAAAAAACTATAAAAATAAACGAATAAATAAAAATCAACAACAACAAACTAAGTTTCAGGTCAGAATATGACTGTCAGGGGTCGCCTGAACTCCGGCCCACCTTGAGTGGCCTGGGGGTACTGGCCAGGGTACTGAGGCATGAGGATGCTTGAAGACCCTTGGTAGTAAGGGAGTGAGGGGGAAGGATTGGACCCCGACGAGGATGAACCTTCGGTCCTGTCCTGTGCTTTGGGGGTCATGTCAGGAGATTCAGCAGGGGAGCGTGGAGAGAGGCTGGAGGGGGCTGAATTGACTGAACTCAGTCCCGCCATAGCAGCAGCTGAGGCTTCCGAGTACATCTTACTGATATCCACAGGGTATGACCGCTGTTGCTGCTGGTCCATGTACATGTAAGCCTTGGAGAGCGCGGCCGAGTCCAGGTAGCCACGGGAGGGGTCAGGGTACATGCCATAGCTGCGGTACTTCTCAGCCTCGATGGAGTATTTCGACATGTCCATTGATGAACCGACCTGAAACAAACGGAGAAATTGGTTAGGACTTGTAATAAAGCAGTAAGGTTTTTTTTTTGAGAAAATATATTTTTATTGTTATTATTATTGATAGGCTCGCGTTTGACCACCATCTCACCTGACGGTAAGCGATGATGTGGTCGACGATGGAGCCTAGAAGTAACTTATTCACTCTTGTTGACTTAAAAACCCTTAAGTTGTAGCTATCAGGAAACAGACTCCGGCAGGGAATTCTACTCCTTGGCTGTACGCACAATAAATGTGTTCCCAAAACGCTTTGTGCGTATGGGTGGGATGTCTACCATGTACCGGTGGCGCAACGCCGAAAGTCTAGTTAATCTCATTTAAATAAACCCATTTAGACGTACATGTTCTCGTGTTTATTTTATTGAATAATTTTCATAAGTTATTGAATATAATTGGCCACTTTAAATAAGGCATCCAATTATATTTATTTTAATCTCATTAATATCAATAATGACTTGCAGTTTAAAATAAATATTAATATAATAAATAACCTTAAGAATGACCTTATCAAGAGTCAAGAATTTAAGAGGAACGTAGCTAAATGAATAAGGTCTTCATTTCAATATCTCGAACATAAATATCGGATAACTTCTGAATACATAATGAAACGGCTGCAAACAAATCATAAATCGAGTCATTGCTCAACATTTACAAATCAACAGCCAACCAAGATCTTTTCAAGACCTTTGTAAGAAAACTATAATCTATTTTAACAACAATTACTCACAAACAACATAATTCAACTGAAATTAAATATGAATTTTCGTTAACAATTTACATGTTATTATATCGCAATCAATATCCAACTTTATATCGTAAAGTTAAGGTTCGAAGTTGTGTGCGGACGTATTGAAAGGTAATGCAGTACTGTATTTTACACGCTCAGACACACAAATCACCCGTAACAATGGATTCGAATAAAGCTTCGAATTTTAAATTTTTTAATGAAGTGAGCCCTACACAATATTGTGAGGAAAATATCGTTTGGACGCGACACACACGGGCGCTTTGTTCGGCCAACAAAGGGAGGACAGGTTGGAGCTACGTGCACTATAATTTACGGAGCTCGACAGGTGATACATTTTGTAGCGTTAATACTTCATGTAGCTGCAAAATTGTTGTGGAATATTCTGCTTATGCAAATTTTGACATACAATGTTTGATTATGTTTACTTAGTGCGAGAGCCATACTTCTCTTCCGAGCACTAACAACGAAAAAAAAAAACTTTTTATAAAAAAAATATAACCGACTTCAATGATAAAAAACACTGAAAAGTATCAAATAACTTTAATTTTGGAAGTCGGTGTTTCTATAATAGTTTAGTCTCTTTGTTATTTAACACCGACTTCCAAAATTAAAGTTATTTGATACTTTTCAGTGTTTTTTATCATTGAAGTCGGTTATATTTTTTTTATAAAAAGTTTTTTTTATTTTACACTTTTTAGTTATGGTACCACCACTAAAAAGTACCCCTCAGTCAAACTTAAATACCTCATAGTCAGAGCGCATCTCATAACGGTTCTAATAATCTCAAACACGGTTAGGTTACATTAATTTACCATTCGGCTTCATCATCAGATCAGTTCGATATATCCTCTCCCCCTCTTCTTTCAAACAGTCATTAGACTAGATGCTGGAGAGGGAAAGGATATATCGAACTGATCTGATGATAAAGCCGAAAGGTAAATCTTTTAATCAGTCATTAGACTAGATGCTGATAATCCCGGCTGTAGCATCAGGCCAAATTTTTGTGTCAACATTGCAATGAACTTAAAATTTAGTCCTGTTTAAAATGAGCCCAAACACGACTACGGTGCTGTAATTTCAAGGTTTGTACTTTTTCTGATGCTCCTGGCTTCAGCATCAGGTCTCTATGTACTTCGGTGTTCTTTATTAGCAGTACGTTTATCCACATATCGAGCCGTTTTCAATGAGCCTAAACTCGATATATCTGCTGTTTGTTGTCGAGGACTTAGGTACTCTGCAGACTATCCTGACTGCAGCATCAGGTCATGACTTGATGATCATGAGACCAAATGTGGCAAATGCCCTATCAAACATCAAAACAATTTACTAAAACAGTCCTTGCCTGTTCGAGTAACTTCTTACTGTTAAGGAGTTGTACCTTCCATCATCAGCCCAGCTACCTGAGATGGTGACGACCATACGCAAACACACAAGATACTTCATAAAATATGCGAAAATCAATAAGTGAGCCTATAAAATTTGAAGGTTGCCCTCGATTTCTCCAAGATCCCATCATCAGATCCTAATTTGGTGATAATGGGACCACCTCAGAACTATCTACTTTCGAACAAAAAAAGAATTTTGAAAATCCGTCCACATTTGGCGGAGTATTCGACGAACAAACATACAAAAAAAAAAAAAAAAAAAAAACATACAAACAGCCGAACGTAGTACCTCCTCCTTTTTGTGAAGTCGGTAAAAAAGTACACCTCTACTCTCATTCCTCTAACCATTTCAGTGCAGCCATACATTGGGATTAGTCGAACTATTTGACATTTATCCGAACATTACAACGACCTATCGAAAAACCGTAAAATTATTTAGAGACGTTTACTGATCTCCATTCTTCGTCCTCCAAATGCCTCTCCATAAAAATCGTTACAATAGGACATAATATTCAGCATCAAATTTTGACACAAACGTAGATTTAACCCACTCAAAATAACCAGACGTTTTTAAACATTTACCCTCTAAACTTCAGAGCAGTTATATTCAACCAGCGGCCCGAATGTGGCTCGTCAAGCTTATCAGAATGGTCATGTAGTCCACCACAATATTGGTACGAAATTCTGCTTACTAGTTCGCTTCTAGACGATGTGTGAATCAATTATGGCCCCGCTAACAAAACAAAAAAGTTCAACCATAGCAGCATAGCAATTTTGTAAAAAAACGTCTGTTTATTAAAAACCCCATTCATGTTGATACCTATTATTGAATATAGTTTTATTTTACTATAAGATTGCGGTCTATTGTGGTAAAGCGATATTTGGTCCAAAAACAAAAAAAAGGTAACTGGAAGCTGGAAAAAAGGTAGACTGAAGAGATTTCAGTAGAAATAAGCATCAACTTTGTACCTTTCACCACATTTATTTCTGTGTCTTCTTTTCTTTCATTATAATATATACATGAATTGTTAAATAAATAAAGGTTAAATTGAACATGAGTATGACTGCCTTAGAGTGTAAAGAAAATAGGCTCGCCCACTTGCTAGCCCATCGCCTTGCCCGTGTGTATCGCTGCGTTTGCGCATAACATACGACGGCCGGTCACAGCTAGAACGCTAAATCAGGATTAGTGCGACGCCCAGGCATCATGTACGGAGTTTACTGCCCGCCCTTACGGCTATTTTATTATTGCAAGCTAGTTATATATGAGACGGCTTTTTTTCTTCTGGAAAACTATGCGGCGTTTATCAATGTTGAAGTAGGGTGTATTTGTATGAGTTTTTGAAGCAAGTTCTCTGCAGGAAAAGCATTTTCTAGGGCTGCGGGATTGTTCGAAAGAAAGAGAGCTAACGTGGTCCTAAAACACAAAGTGTAACTGAAGGAACAGGTGGGTTTTAGTCAGTAAAAGTCTGACACTTTGTTGCTCCAACCCACAACGAGAATATATTTGATGATTATTTCCCACCCCAAAAATAGGAAAGGGCAATTTTGTCATTAATTTTATTACGACCAATTGAAACGACCAATTTGGAACCGTGCTCTAGCTTCTGACGTTTTATAAGTGCCCATGTAGGCCTATGTGAAATAAAATATTTTGACTTTGACTTTGCTAATCGTACATTATTTAGTTAATACTTGTTGTGCCTAAAGGTTTAAGTTTTTATGCATTACGTAAAAAATGAGTCTAGACTAAAGACTGTCAAATTCTAATGTAAATTTATTTGAATACAGAACATTTAAGACTACATGCGCACTTGAAATCGTTAAGCTAGAGCACGGTTCTAATTGGTCTGATGAAGAAGAATCGACAAGAAACTCTACTGGTTGTCCGTGGAGTTTCTTTCTATAGAAATAAAAGATTATATACTTAAGTTAGGTCAGTTCAAGATCGAGGTTTTACCAGAGACATGAGGTCTACTTTTTTTGCTTGAATTCTAAGTCCTTTGAACCATGTCTTTGTATGAATACAGTATAGTTGCTTTGCTTACTACTAGAATATGAATGTAACATATTCTTATGTTATTTGGCAGCAAATGTATCGAGTCAGCCTTCTTGGTGAGCTTCGCTGAGGCAGTCAACACTAAAAAATCAGCTGTTTTAGCGCGATCGCTAACTAATTATTTGAGATGTAAAATTACGCTCATTTCACATCGCAATATGCACTAGGAATCAATTTGAAAATAATCAAAATAACCAAAAACTCGGTTCCAGAGACTAAAGAAGACTATGAACAGACCAACCTTACGTGAAAATCACAAAACGTGTTTTTTTTTTGTCAAAAATAGTAGCAACCTACTAATGCCTCTAAAACTGATTTCACACTGCATCAGGTTGCTAATGAGTCGCCAACCGCTACCTACGAACCGTGAAAGCAACCCATATCACCCACCCATAACCATGGGTAAATCATCTATCAACATAATCGAATACTGAAATCACAATGGTTCGTTAAAGAACTCAGCATTTGGCGGTAGGAAATTGAAGGTAGGGTTGCTACGGATGCATTTTTTAAAAGTTACCTAATATGGTTTGATTACACTATTGTATAATGCGGGAATCCGATGGACGCGAGACGCACAGGACCGGTCGTTGTGGCAACGCTTGGGGGAGGCCTATGTCCAACAGTGGACGTCTTTCGGCTGATACTATTGTATGGTTCTAACTTAGTTCTAAGTAACTTACTCATATAATCAATTCTACACAGAACATTGTATACTTTGCTTTGAGAAAAATTGCATTTTGTGGCTTAAAAAAGATGCGAGTGCAACTGTCATTGGTACAATTTTTTCAATATTTCAGGACGTAAATCTGTTTTACTTGGTGTAAAACGAAATCGCTTTTCGCGTCTGTCTTTTTTTTCACTTACTCTTAAAAGACGTAACGTACCTATTTAGATGCGAATTTCATTAATAGAAAGAGATAATAAGGGGAAAGCTTCAGAGGGAACTACTTTAGACCAAGGCACACGTGACGTGAGCGACAATTGTGATACTTTCTCTCGCTCCATCCATAATGGAGAAGTCCTTGAAACTCTTCAGATACCGTCAATTCAGACTTCAGACACAATAGAAAGACAATACCAGCTCGAACGCCGGCGTTCGCTTGGGGTTTAATGAACTAACGATTTCCAACCAAACTAAAAAGTTACACCGTTTTGTATTCACTCCAAAACACAAAACAGTCAACCCTAATGACCAAAAACGCCCAATCACTATTTTTAATACAACACAGGTAAAATTGCAGTTGTTGATATGAATAGTGGCTGATTATATTGTTTACTACCGGTATACCGATACCGGTATTCGTCACGGTAATCGGAAAACTGCGGTATCATCCAATAGCTGGTCTATTAGGGGGGTGCGAAAGACCGATGCCGACGGGTGCTGGGTTAATGAAATGTTTTGGTCACACCTCGGCTGTTTAAGGTTAGGTTTTTTGTGTAATGTGTGAGTTATGATGTTGATGTTTTTTTGGCTGATATTTTTTTTATGGGGCAGGACCTAATAATATATGGGTCGCAGAAATCCGATGGATGCAAGAAGCACAGGACTATTCGTTGTAGCAGTTGTCAGCAACAGGAAGGCTGAGAGGCTGGCAGGGAGGCTGGGTCGAAACCTACCTAATTTAAAAAAAATAAGCAATTTTCAGACCATGACAATTTTTTTTTTTTTTTGAAATGAAATGAAATGAAATTAATTTATTTGCTGAGAATGTATGTACAAAAATATGGTGTTAGGTAGTAGAAAGATCCAATACATCCTACCGTGAGGCATGCAAATTTTTTTTATAGTAAAAAACAAAAATATAACCCATTTTCGAATGATTAGACAATACAAATAAGTTAATAATTAATCAATACTACAATGTCAAAAATAGGTTAATAATTAATCAAATAATAATGTCAAAAATAAGGTTATAATAATCAAATAATTCAATGTCAAAAATAAGTTAATTATTAGTCAAATAATACAATGTCAAAAATAAGTTAATAATTAATCAAATAATACAATGTCAAAAGTAAGTTAAAAATTTATCAAATAATAAAATGTCAAAAATAATTTATTAAATATTTATTAGCCTATACTGTCCCACTGCTGGGCAAAGGCCTCCCCCAACTTCTTCCAGGCATTCTTTTCTCGAGCTACCTCGAACCAGTCCCCGTGGTAGGAATCCAGGTCGTCTCGCCACCTCTTCCTTGGTCGACCTCGGCGGCGTCGCCCATCTTCGGGTACCCACTTTGTAGAAACTCTTGTCCAACGGTCAGAGTGCATGCGTCAGAGTGCATGCGACCATGACAATATTGTAATATATTGTCATGGTCTGAAAATTGCTTTTACCTAGACAAAACCAATGCCAAAAATAAGAAGTGGGTTTAAACTCTTTGGTGGAGCAGTATCTATTATTCCACGGTTATCTGGCGGCTACCTTAGTTACCTGCAGTAGTTTTTGAAACCCTGTCTTACGGGTTTTTTATTGTAGGTTATAAGTTCAGAATTGTAGATCATGAGTTTAAACCCAGGCAGTCTTAGCTCGGCGCGCACTGTTTCCGCGCGCCTCAAGGTGTTGTCAGCAAGAGGAGGAGCCCATCTGGGTCGAAGCCTACCGGGGTCGGGGTTATCCGAAAGGAAACTAGAGCCCCGGTATGAAGGCTAGGAGGAACGGCGCGGGGTTTTTAGTCAGTAAGAGTCTGACAGTATCTCCCGCTCCACCCAAGAGCGGGTTTTGTCATAAGATGATTTTCCCCATCGACAAAAAAAAAACAACGCTTGTCAAGGCTTATGGCCAAAACAGTGGACGTCTCTCGGTTGAAATGATCATGAGGATGACGAGCTGATTGACCGAAGTTACCCTTAAAGGAACCTGAATTTTGATTTTCTTTAAACATTTTACTTCGTTCCGGAATAACTTGAAGTGATGGAAAAGTATTTTTAATAAAATAAGGTAATAATCTTTGATAAAAAAAATGACATTGTCCAGATTTCTTAGATGCATAATAATATAAAGATAAATTAATTCAAAAATTATGAGAAAAGATGGATAGTATGAGAAGTAGCCTTTTAGTGTTTACACTGCTGGGACTCAGGCCTCCTCTTTAGGAGAGGGAATGGGCCGTAATCCACTACGCGGGCCCAGTGCGGATTGGTGAATATCATGTCTTCGAATTTTTGGTTTAGTTGTGATGAAATAAATTACCTACACAAAGTAATACGCCTGGCAGGGTTTGATCCCACGACCTACCACTCATAAGTCGGGCCCGTTACCACTCGGCCACCTCCACTCAAAGTTGAAATTCACAATTAAAAATAATCAAAAGCTATTTCCAAATACAATGATTACCAATTAATATAATTAAATAAGTGCACAATTCTGTTGACACGTTCAATTAATGCTTCATTTAATTTACTATTGTTAACAGAATCGTGTCAATGTCAAGTGACAATTATTATTGATTCAGGCTTTTCAAGTTTTCAGTCACCTACTTCGCAACATTGATGAGAATGACTAAGCTGTCAGTACTTTTTTAGGGTTCTGTGTGTGTTCTGTGGTGCCAATGGAACCCTATTACTAAGCCTCCGTTGTCCGTCCCCCTAACACACCAATAGTTCAAAATATATAGGTACAGAAGTCAATTTACATACAAAGCGCGCTCAAGCAACGCACACATAAACACCGCTTACGGACACGATATCTCGAAGCGTCTAGGCCCGCCCGTCGAACAGTTCCGGCTCAACGCTCATTAGTGTGCGTCCAGCGGGAGTAGGTATAAAAAGTTAAGCACGTACATGAGATTGTCTTCTGTACCTATCTATTTTTTGCCAATAGCAACTTCACGTGTCGTGCCTAGCGCAGATCAGTTTTTTTTTTCTAAAGGGTCAGTCCATTAGAAAAAAACCATCTGGTCACCCAGATGGTCAATCCAACGTCCCGACCAAGGTGACCTTCCTAGTTTCAATAAATTGACTGACCCTTGACTTGAAAACGCGCCTCATAAAATGGTTGGTGGTTTGGTACATCCACATGGATGACAGGGCCAGCTGGGTCGAAGCCTACTGGGGCCAGGGTTATCTGAAAAGAAGCTCGAGCCCTAGTATGAAGAGGCTAGAAGGAACGGGGTGGGTTTTTAGTCAATAAGAGTCTGACACTATGTCCCACTCTACCCAAGAGTTGTTGTGGTTGTCATTGGATGATTTTTCCCACCCATCCCACCAAAAAAAAGGTCACCTTGGTTGGAACGCTAGTTTGCAGCAGTCTGATCACCACCTCTTTAGTCAGCGCCAAAACAGTGTAATACATACACAATCGTGTGTAGAAACGACACAAACAGACAATAAGTACGTCATCAGTGAAGGTTTTTCGGCGTATACCTCATTCATATACATAGTTTTCAAAGCAGAAAGTGTTATTTGAAAATACGTAGAACAAACATGTCTCTCTCATCATAAATGCAAAAGAAAACATTATCAGATTTATTGTTAAGATCTCAAAATAATATCTTACACCTATCACTTTTGATTCTCGACGAGAAAGCTCACATTGATATTAAAGCTAAAAGCATTTACCCAAACACGGGTTATCAGTAAATGTAATCAACTAATTGAATTCGGTACAGTTTTATCATAAGAATCAGTACTCACTTTCACTTGACTTTTAATGGTTCAAAAATGTGACTTATGTGTCATAAGAGATCGGAATAGTATATAGTTTATATTTTAAACATAAGAGTTGATAAAAGCATAAGCAGAATCAGCCTTTTTTATTCCCAGTGCCGGGACTCAGGTCTCCTCTCGAGGAGAGGGAATGGGCCGAAATCCACCACGAAGGCCCAGTGCGGGTTGGTGAATGTTACACGTTTTCGAAATTTTGGTTCTAGGACATGCTGGTTTTCTCATGATGTTTTCCTTCACCGTTTTGAGAGCAGTGGTGATGAAATGAATTAAACAAAGTAATGCGCCTGGCTGGGGTTTTTTTTTTAGTGGGTAAAAATCATCCCAATGACATCCCCCGCCCTTGTGCGGAACGGGAGACAACGTCAGACGCTTACTGATTAAAAAACCCACCCTCCTTCTTGCCTTTCAAACCGGGGCCGAGCTATCTTTCGGAGCTAACCCTGGCCCTAGTATGCCTGGCTGGGTTTGAACCTGCCACCTACAACTCGTAAGTCGGGGCCGTTACCTTTCGGCCACAACTGCTCACACCTTCCCACATCCCAATCCCTAATTCAATCACGTACTTACAAACAAATAATTTAGTAATCTCGACATAATGCAATAATGTAGAAACAACGATCCCTCCCCAGCATAGACGTCACTTTCACAAGATTTAACGTCAAATAGAGGGTAGGAGAGTTTTTAAATCGGAGGGCAAAGTCCCGGGGGCAAGCGATTAGGGTGTTGTCATAATACGGTGAAGATTGCGACCGTCCTGCGGTGTTTTCTGGTATAATGATGCTGTAATAACTTGTCGTCGAAATATGATTGTAGCAGGTTTTTTGGTTTTAATGAAATACATTTTGATTTGGTGTATAACAACGATAAATAACAAATCGTATTCATTTTGTAAATAGCTATTAAAAAACACTCTTACAGGTCAGATTTTTCAGACGAGCCCTGTTTTTCCTAGTTATCCTTGAGAAGAAACTCCGAATCAAACTCAGAGGTCAGTCTCTTTTGAAGTCGATACAGTAAAGCTGTGCTGGTCATATCATATGAGAACTATGCAGATTAAGATTTCTAATTATTATTTTTGAGGTGGAAAATCATCAAATGACTTCTTCCGGTCAAGTGCGGAGCGGGCGTCACAGTTATACTGACTAAAACCACACCTAACGTAGTTCTGATTTTCCTGCAGTTGCCCTTTGGGAGAGCCACGGTAGCTCTTTCGCACAATAACCTTCCGTAATAGGTACTGGAAACTGTTCCGAACTGTTCTGCTGTTCTGTTGTCTGTGACATTTTATTTAATGAAAACTTCTCATTATAGTTAAAAGATAGAACAAGAGAAACTCTCATTAAAAGTGGAAAAAAGCAACAGAATAGACAACAAGGTATGGATAGAAATTGAGACAATACAACGACAATCACTGCAATATAATATTACTAAAAAAACACAGAAATTCGCCATAATGCATCTTCGTACCAAAGGGTGCTTACATGTCGAGTATGGTGTTAATTCACCAGAATTAGTTCTAGGGAGCGGATTGTAGGGCGGTGTACAGTTTCCGAAGATTGGGGGACGAGATCGGGACTCAATGAGATGTGCTAAATAAGTAGGCGTTTTGAACGTAATCTTTTATTTTTTTGACATGTGATTGAAAAAGGGTTTGCTGTTTGTGTGTAGAAAGGAATTGGGTGTAGAATTTGAGGAGGTTTGGAGTTATTTGAGATGTTAAATGTTTGGATAGTGTTGGCTTCGAGAAAGTGTTGGTTTACATGATCAGAATGATGGTAACTTAATGTTCAAAATGATGAAAATTATTTAGAAACAGTAATTAAAAGTAAAGAGGGAACGGCCTTGACTTACAAGTTGTACCTAGGTAGTGAGTTGAAACTCAGGCAAGTGCTTGTAATTTATTTCATCACCTGAATGTCAACAAATAGGAGGGTCAATGATCGTTATTCCACGTTTATCTGGTACCTACCATAGTCGCAAATTATTTCGTGACACCCGCTGTTACACAGGGGTACTGCGGTGTGACGGGAGGAATCCGATTCAATTGTGGGATATTAATCTTTGTACCTGTTATATTTTAATTAAACAAGGGTTATCTTAGCGTTATGCTGTTATACTTCTCGATATCGAGATTTTCTCCATTCACGAGGGTCCAAAGTTTGCATGGAGAAACCTACTCTAGCAGAAGCTAGTAAATCCCTACTATATCCCTTCCCTACTAATATTATAAATGCGAAAGTAACTCTGTCTGTCTGTCTGTTACGCTTTCACGCAAAAACTACTGAACGGATTTAGATCAAATTTGGTAGGGAGGTAGAAGAGACACTGGAATAACACATAAGCTACCTATAATTCCACTGCTGAGCACGGGTCTCTGCCTGCGCGATATAAACTGTAGTCCACGCGGGCGAAGCCGCGGGCGAAAAGCTAGTAATAAATAAATCATTTATTTTGGACCAAGTTGTACACTTTACAAACCCACCGAACTACGTAATAGTTTGTCGGCGGAATTAGCTCTTGTTTGTAACAATTGGTTCAAGTGCAATCTATTAATAAATCTAAAAAATAAATTAGTTAGTATTTCCCCATTGTTGTGTACCTAAGTACCTATATCTACAATCAGAAACTTAGTTAACGGATAAAAAAATATATTATCTGTGTTAAATATTTTATCGTTACAATATATATTAGTACTAGCTTTTGCCCGCGCGGCTTCGCTCCCGCTCTTCCCTACTCCACCCTACTATACCCAACTTTACCCTACTCTACCCTACTCTACTCTACTCTACCTTACTCTACCCTAACCCTACTCTACCCTAATCTACCCTACTCTACCCTAATCTACCCTGCTCTACCCTTCTCTACCCTACTCTACCGTACTCTACTCTACCCTAAACTACCCTAATTTTATTTTTTTGCCATAAGAACCTTCTCCTCACAATAACAATCACAACAAAAAAAAATCAGCCAAATCGGCCAAGCCGTTTTCATGCCATGTCGTGACAACGAAAAATGGGTTTCATTTTTATAATATAGACTAGCTTTGCCCGCGCGGCTTCGCTCCCGGTCTTCCCTACTCCACCCTACTCTACTCTACTCTACCTTACTCTACCCTAACCCTACTCTACCCTAATCTACCCTACTCTACCCTAATCTACCCTGCTCTACCCTTCTCTACCCAACTCTACCCTACACTACCCTATTTTTTTTCCATAAGAACCTTCTCCTCACAATAACAATCACAACGAAAAAAAATCAGCCAAATCGGTCAAGCCGTTTTCATGCCAAGTCGTGACAACGGAAAACGGGGGTCATTTTTATATATATAGATATAGAATAGAAGATTAGGTGTATGTATTTGTTTTCGTCTCCAGTACCCCTAGCCAAGTTGCTAATCTGCGATAGTTAACGCTAGTAGAAAGCTTCAAATGTACGGGAACGACATCGCCTCAACGCTCAGTCACGTGGTCAGTACAAGAGAATTGGCGACAAGGTCAACTCTAAGCGTTCGACGCAAGCGAAATGGTTGTAACTTGGCTAGGGGAGCAGTTATGTACACTAGATACACGCCACGCGACGTTGTTCTACGTTACACGTGTGAGTCGGTCTAATATAGATCTAGCTTAAAACCCACTCCTATGTTCCTTCGTTGCCTTGCATGCCAATGCTGGGTTTTCCTTTCATAAGCGAACTCCTTGCCCTAGTAGGCTTCTACCCTACTCTACGGTACAGAATCTATTTGTAACAAGCAAACTTATCATCATACCAGTTACTAATACAGCGTTAAAATTAGATTCAAAATTGATACGGTGTAAAAACCACACCCCTAACAAATTAAATTTCCTATCCTTTATAAAACCATCAATATCTAACTTTGCTTAATCATAAAGAGGCGCAACTCAAAAAATGTATTCGAAAAATTAACCTTATTTTTGAAACAAATGATTTCAGATTTGAATACCCTCTTTTTTGAGTTACGTCTTTTTTCGATTAAACGAGCGAATGGTTTATCAATCCCATGCATGTTATATGGTGATCTAGCACCTCTGAATTTTTTTTCCGATTACTTAACGAAGTAGCAAATTTTTCGTAAATTAGATGATATTATTAACACGGTTCATAATTATCATGTGTCAGCACTTTTTCTTAGTTTTTTCTGGATAAAATTTCTTCCGCATGATATCCCTATTTCATGGTGTTAATAGCTTTAAGCAAAACGTTGAAGATTTCATGCCTACGTGCTAACTGACTGATCATATAATTAGCGCCTGGATTGGGTAGCTTCGGCATTTCTCGGTAATATTCGGTAATCATCGTCGCTTCGGTTTTTTTCTTCCTTCTTTTTACATACGTTAAATCGAATAGCAAAAAACGAAAGAAACCTTTTTCCAACTGTTGTGAAGTGTTTCCAATCAAAACGGATTTACGATGCTCTCTACTAGGCACTACTAGATCCCCTATTGCAGTACAATTTCATCACAATCTATCCAAGTAGTCTTTGCGTGAAAGAGTTACAAACATCCATACTACTCTACTAGCTTGTGATAGCGATTACCTGCGTGAAACGAGAAAGTAACTACAAATTATTCCAAGGGAACATACCCTCGGGATGAAAAGACATGGCGTACCCTCACACGCATCTGAATCCATTCAGTCGTTCGAACATGAAGAAGTAACAAATACACACACACACACACTCACAAATCGTCTATCGCCTTCATAATATTATTAAGATTAATTATAATGTTAGCAGGATCCATCTGCTCCTTACCTGCGGATTAGGCGTTAAAGCTGCATTGATAGCATTCTGCTGAGCTGCAGCAGCAGCCGCCGCAGCCATGCTGGCCCCCAGTGGACCATACGCAGCCCCGTAGTAGCCTCCCATCGCCTGACCCATCCCACCTCCGGCCATACCTGTGAGAGAAAAAAAAATTGTTATAATGACTTCATATTGTTATATTGTTTAACTGGCCTGTTGGTCTAGTGGTTAATGGACCTGACTGCTATGCTAGAGGCTGTGGGTTCGATTCCCACCCAGGATAAATGTTTGTTCGTCTTGTCGTTAACTTATACCGCGTACATCAAAGGACTTGGAACAATTTGCCTGCTTCGATCTTCCTGTCCGATTATAGTTAGGTGTCTTCAAGGCTAGAGTGCTAGAGGGCCATCAACGATTGTATCGCTGCTTACCATCAGGTGGGATTACAGTTAAGCACTAGTATATACACATCAATTATTAAAAAAAAATTGTTTCAGATGACAAGTTTAAAAAGTTATGATAGTAAGTAACCCAACAGCATCAAACGCCACCAATCCCAACGAACTATTCAAAACAAATTCCAAAGTTCTAAATTCAAAACATCCATAGACGCTAGAACGGAATGTCTAATTCACACCAGTAGGCAAGTGGCCGCCGTAATGGACAGTACTCTATAGACCGAAGTCCGACGCACATTCATAATGGCGCTCCGGGAACTCTGATTCGAGCACCAATTAATTATTTCATTGTGCCACGAATAATCCCGCCCTCGAGTGCTATTAACTAACGGTCAGTTCCTTAGACGTGTTTATTAAATACGCCTCGACGGGACTAGTTCACTCGCTTATTGATAACTAATGAATTCGGATTAGGAATTTAATTTAGATCGACTGATTTATTACCAAAGAATCTCGTTTTTAATGTGATTTTTCCAACTGATCTATATATGGACATAAATTATTTAGATCATAAAATAAAACTCATTGTTGCAAGACAATAAAATTCAATTTTATTTGAATATGAATATTGATGATTTCGCAATTTTTTATATTCTAAAAGGGATCAGCATAAATAAAATATTTGATTAAATTAAAACCTATAAATTACGTTGGCAATCGACGTCACAGAAGTAAAATGGAACTGTCAAATCTCGCGTCGAAAAATATTTATAATACAACCAAATTAGGATGTCACGACAATCTAACCACTCGTAATGCTATTACGTGAAAATTGAAATACACTTCATGTCCCGCGTGAAATATTCGAATATAGAATTTAAATAAAAAATATATGAGACACCCCCATTGTGGTGACGTCAGTCGAATCTACAATATATTATAAACCGCAGCAAAATTATAAAGCAGTTTATTAAAAGGACAATGAGTTTTCCGTCAAAGCAGTAAGGTGCGATATCGCTTGGGAGTTGATTTACAGGAACGCAAATAGGTACGTCAAGGTTTTTAGAAAGGGACGATCGAGATTTTTTTATTATACTTATAATTAAATTCCCTGTCATCTCTTTTGGGTATCTGGCCTCCTGGTATTGGCGTTCGCGCGATGGATTTTTATTTTCATATTTTCCAAGTTTTCATTTAATTCGTAGAAGAAAATATGAATTAATTCAGAGTTGTAATAATGGCGTTGATTGACGGCTCGGCCATCGTTAATTATTTCTTGGTAAATGGTAGATTTGTTGGAGTATAAATGGTGGTTTGTTCAAAGGAAATTATTAGTTCCATGTATCTGACATACAAGGTGCTCTACCTTGTGATTGTCGACATTCAACGTGCCTCTGCCTATAAATTACAGCTTAACGAATTTATACGCTTATCCGAGTATGAAGGAATAATAAGTGTAGGTACTTAATGCTTACTATAGCGCACGTGCTGGAAAAAGAAAACCAACCAATATTGGTATATCTTGACGATGTTATTGTAGCTGAGAAGAATAAAATTATGAACTGCTTTTCAATATAGCCATCGTATTGCCTAGGTCAGAAATGGCGAACCTTATGGCACGCGGGAATATAGTTTGGGCACACCAGTGTAAGATGAACAACATGGTGGAGATTTGATACTGAAAAAGAAAAGAAAGAGCTACTGCAATAATACTTATTTTCTCTTTTATTTAATTGAATAAATAAACAACTGTAAACGCTATACGAATTGCGTTTTGCAAATAAGGAGCTTGTCTATAAGTTACAAAGTCATAATTCTTTGGCGAGATATCATGACCACTGTTACCTTTTTTTTTTTCGTATATTTAGTGGCACTTTCTCCAATAAGGGTTCCATCCCTAACCAGGTTATTGTATCCTTTGTATACATTATTCTACTTTAATTAACACCCTATCAATTGGTTCTTTGTTCTCGAAGGTAAACCTTACAAGTCTACCCCATAACTTCCAAGAAAAACAAAATAGCTTGAATAGTTAATCTCCAAACTCACGTGCCAACTCCATCAGGTTCTCGAACCCTCATAGCTTCATCAAAGGCTGCATATAACCCTAAATTAATTCACTGTTGGTCCAACAGACCCACAACAAAAAACCCAATTAATTTCTACCAGCAACCTATACAGAAACCGCTTAAATGCAACATCAAAACTGTAAATGACTAATTTTAATTAATAAAACAAATGAAAATTTCCTTACAGAGCCATTACGTGGGACTTTTTCGACTGGAAACTTGGCTTAAAGTTGAAAAAGTCCTTGAAAGGACTCAAAAGGGTTATATTAAAATAGGCGATTTTTGTTACTTTGTGAAAGTTTGGAAAGTAAAAGAAAAGCGACCTGCCTTAGTTATAAATGTTTACGAATTTGAATGGTGAAAAAAATAAATTTTGTACATATTTTTCGTAGGAAAACTTTAACGTGGAAAACATAGGAATGCATCAATCAGCTTAGAAGTTGTAAATCTCACGGGGGAGAAAGTTTGTCTTAAGCCCTTCGATATTTTGAACTGGCAAATGCTTGAGGAAAATGTGAATATGTCACCGGAAAATAGCAAATGCCGATTAAGATAACTAACTAACTATTTTTTTCTAAATAAGACACGGTAATGTTGGAAAGTAATGAATTTGGATGTGATTTATCGTAATAATATTATATAATATATCGAGAAATAAATTATAATCTATTAACTTTTTTTGTAATCTGTTTTTTTTTTATATGATAATATATAAACTAGTGGATGAATTTTTTGATGCCTAGTGAATTCTTTTTATACACGTTTGTACGTACTTTTGTCTTGAGTTGGTAAGTATAATGTCTATATAGTTGTTTCTTACTTTGGTTGTTTGTAAATTAATTAATTCAATATTTGTAAAATTAGTTAAATATTTGTAAATGTGTTACAAAGAACCTGACTACGATCCCACTTGATGGTAAGCAGTGATATAATCGTTGATGGTGAGGCGCACTAGTTTATATTTATTACAATCATACGAAGTCCGGTGACAAACATACAAAATAATTATTTCCATAATTCTTTCCCAAGAATCGAAGCCCAACGTCCAGAAAAATTAAAAGCCGCCATACAATAGATGTAATTTCAAACACGACTCACCTACGTCACAGTCCATATCATTCATAATGACCATCTTCCGACCAGCCCTGAATATGTAAATATAGCCCCAGCATTGTGAGGATCGACAGAAAGGTCGGACACCGGGCTAAATGGGATTTTCGTACGGGTTTCCTTTTCAATGCCCCCGTTTTTTCTTTCCACTCTTTATATTTGAATGTGTTAAATTTCTCGGAAAAATGCTTATTTTCTGTCCCGTCAGGTGGGTTAGGTGATTTATAGAGTGACCTTAGATGGTATCAATGGTTGAATGTGTGGCTTATTTCAGGGGTTTTGGCCGAAATGAGTTTTGGGTTGCCGAATTGTTCGTACTTACTTATTTTTTTGGGTTCATTTACCTTGGTCGAGGTAGGAAACGAAATCTGAATTGAATATAAATTGTCCCATTTGGTATTAATATTTCACAACTCTTACACAACGCCATCTTGCCCCAAACTAAGTAGATCGTTTGTTACAGGTAAGTACTAGAAAACTGGTAAACGTATTCCTGAATAAATATAGATGTTAATATTATAGATAAATTGCAATTTAGCTTATTTTTTTTTTTGATTGACCGACATTTTGACAATTCAAAAGTGCCTGTCTATCTGAAATAAACGTTTCAGTTTTCTGATTTATGACACCCAAACACGACAAATGACCGTGCTCATCACACAAACATAATATGTCCTGGGTGGGAATCGAACCCACAGGTCAGTCAAACTTACAAGCATAGTGTAGATATTTCAGACACAATAACCTTCTAAAACCTAAATCAACACAGAGCTCGAGTACGAGTAAGTTGTGTCGTCGAAGTTTCAAATAATAACCATTTAACTACATTATACTTTTGATTTTTTTTTTTATTTAAAAATTTTTAATGTGTGCCTATAATTTATGCGTGTAGTGTTAAACTGCCAGTGTAAATGGGCAATAAATAAATAATTCTTTTACTAAATAAAACAAATTACTAACGAAATCAGAGCAGAAATTCCCAGGGAACCCTAAAACAACCTCCAGCAGTTCCATTTATCCTTGAAAAACGATCGGAACAAATGACAAGGGGTATATTTTCGCCATTTCATAGCATGGGGAGGGTTATCCGCAGACGTACTTAACAAGCCGTGGTTAAATTGATAGATTAACCTCAATTTGTGCAAATCATCGTTTTTGCTTGTTTGTAGTTATGGATATTAAGTGATATGAATTTTGGTTGAGTGATAGAATTATCTCGTTTGTTAATAATGTAGATTTGATGTGATTCATAATAGCTGCTGTTATCAGTTTTTTACAGTTGAAAGAGGTTAGAATGGCCTTCTGGGCGAGGCAGGCGTGCCTCAAAGTAGATCAATGCTCATAGTTCAACTACCAATAACAAACTTGCGATCGAAGTGTGCGTGGTCTGTTAGTTGCGGCAATAAACAACGTTGACCGGCCTGTAGTGGAGTTAAAGGGTGTGAGACAAGCGGCAACACTCATGGTACAAATCGGAAAGCATTTCCTTTCTAACCCATTTCATCTTTTCTGTGGTATGGCGTACCATATTTTTAATTCTAGTTTGAGTTATTGTGTAGTAGATAAGGTAACACTCTTTTAAAAATAGTTTAAAATTAACTACAACGGTAAAACGTTTTATTAGTCTATTGTTCTCGGCATAACATAAAAAGAATACAACCCAATGTTCTCACATACGTACCAACATTGTGTCGTAAACCCCAAAAAAATCAAAGCAAGAATATAAACAAAACGGCGAGTCATTTCCTAGAGCCATAAACAAAAATTTCTCGCTCCACACGTCCGTTCTCCCTAACGTCCCGCGCTCAACTGTCATGTAAATGACGTCACGTGACCGGAAGCAGTTTGGCGGGGGGAGGGTCTTCCGGCGACGCACGCGATTGGACACTTCCGTTCGGTAACAAACTACTGGTATATAATATGCTAATCGTGAATAAGCAATTTATTGGATTATTGTACGGATTAGCGTTGCCTGTTTTGCCTGTAAGTGAGGATTAGGTTGGATTTTTTTGGCGATAACAATAACTTTGTTGTGCATTATTCGAAAATAAAGCCCTAAAAATGTTCGTGTTCAACGTACAATATGTCTGACAGACGGCACGGTTACCGAAGTGGTTTAGTGATTTTAGTGTCGCGGGTTCGATTCCCGATTGTTCCAGGTCTGAGTTTAAAAGAGAGCACGTGAGTCTACCTGTTGTTGAACACATCTTCGATACATTACTTAGTATAGCACAGTCGGCTTCGTAATGTTCCCACTGTTGCGACTCGACCTCCTCTCTAGGGGAGGGAATGCGCCATAATCCACCACACGGGACCAATGCTGGTTGGTGGATGTCACATGTCTTCGAATTTTTTGGCTCAAGGACATGCCGGTTTCTTCACGATGTTTTCCTTCACCGTTTTGAGAGCAGTGCTGATGAAATAAATTATAAAAAGTAATGCACCTGGCTGGGTTTGAACCAGCGACTTACAACTTGAAAGTGTTACTACTCGGCCACCACTGCAATACTTCATCATCATCATCATTTCAGCCGATACACGTCCACTGCTGGACATAGGCCTCCCCCAAGCGTCGCCACAACGAACGCTCCTGCGCGTCTCTCATCCATCGGCTTCCCGCAACCTTCACCAGGTCATCAGACCACCTTGTTGGAGGCCTTTCAACGTTGCGTCTTCCGGTACGCAATCCGGTAATACTTAGTTAAGTTTATATTTAAGTTTCTTTGGATTTAATTTAAAAAAAAAGGATTCCCTTCTTTGTCCGACACAGGAGAAATTTCTAGTGTCGGGACGTTTATATATAAAAAAAAAGTATAATTATATTTAATACACGGTTTTAAACTTTTTTTTTTTTCTAGGACATTTAGACATGTTTTTCTATTACATTTCGCACGCTTAGTAGTTCATGTTAATAGTCTATTATAACACTTTCTATGCAATCTAATTAAACCTTAATAGTGTATTAATTTAATTACTTATTACAACCGTTATTTTTTCTGTGTTACAGTACATATGTTTTTTTATGTCACAGACAATTAAGAGTCGGAAATCCTATTAAAACGATTGCTTTAAAGTAGGTACTTTATGAAATGTGCGTAGGTTTTTTTTTTCTTAAGTTTGTGAGGGCAATACTGAGAACTGTTAATTTACCGTAACATTATTATGCGGATTTGGGGACGGAGCGCCATCGGTAGCTCGCTGTTTGGCTGTCCGGTAAGGTCTAAGCCCACCTCAAAGAGATGTCAGCAAAATTGTAGGGGCCAGTTATGGCTGACATCAGCTAGGGCTGCAGGTTGTTCGAAAGAGTTAACATAGCCCTCGCAATAAAGGGCAACTGAACGAGCACTGTGAGTTTTAGTCTGTATAACTCAGACACTTTTTCCTGCTCCACCCAGAGCGAGTTATTTAATGATTTCCCACGAAAATGAAAACGGGAGATAGGTAGTATATTTTTTGTATCTCCTTTAAGGTGGGAAATCATCTAATGACATCTTCCGCTCTTAGGTGGAGCGCGAGGGCGTATCAGACCTTTACTGACTAAAACCTTCTCCTGTCTGTTCCTTCGTTCCTGGGCCCTGAGGTTCACTTTCACACAACCCATGACCCCATTAGCGACCTTATTAACTTCATACCTATCAACGATCACCTAAAACAAACTAGATTTTTCCAATTTTATATTAATTTAAGACAGTTTTAGAAGCCTAATAATTAAGAAGTTCTTTTTGCGACGAAAAAACAAACAAAAGATTATATATGTATTATTTGTTGTATACAGCCAAAGTTAAAGAAAATGCAACATCATTAGCTGAACAAACAAGAAATTTTCTTAGAAAAATACACAGCCGTGCAAAAAAATTGGCTGCCATCATTTTTTAAACAACTCTTCATGGTTTTAATTAGGAGTGCTATGGTGAAGAACAAAGAAATGAATCGTACCGAGTTTAGCGAACTTTTTTGGCTGACAGTGTACGTTGAATAGGCTGAATCACCAACTGAATCGTGTTGTTTTTTATAGCCAAAGTGATAATTGTAACTTGTGCCGGTTCTCCAGGGTGCTGCTTGAGACTGACCATCGATTATTTATTATGTACTAGCTTTCCGCCCGCGGCTTCGCCCGCGTGGACTACAGTTTATATCGCGCGGGCAGAGACCCGTGCTCAGCAGTGGAATTATAGGTAGCCTATGTGTTATTCCAGTGCTCTTCTACCTACCTACAAAATTTGATCTAAATCCGTTCAGTAGTTTTTGCGTGAAAGCGTAACGGACAGACAGACAGACAGACAGTTACTTCCGCATTTATAATATTAGTTGGGATTTATAAGATCGATACGTTTTTCGGGTCTGCTAATTTTACTATATTTTTTTAGAGATATTTGCAACAATTTCTGAAAGATGTCGCGTCATACGAGTAGTCGCATTGACGTGTCGCAAAATCGCCTTCAACAACAAATTGCTTTCAAAAGTGTCCATCAATAGATTTTATTTTCTGTATCAAATCAGACAACAATACATATTATGACAATTATTTACCACCAACAAAACACAAGTACCTATAAGATAAATATTAAACACAAATGAGTACATGCGTCAATTTATTATTAGTATTATTTATAGCCGAACAATACAATACGATGAAAAACAAGTATAATAACCAATATATGAACGTAAATTGTGTGAAAAGATGGCATTGCAGTAGTGTAATTTACATAACAATTATTACAGTTTAACTTGTAGATATAATAAAGCATTTATGTATGGGCGTTGCGACACAATAGACTAATTTTATGAAACAGCATGTATGTAACAATAAGAGTGATATACAGTTGTTAAAATATGAGCAATGCTTGTCAGGAATTATTTACTGTTCTATTTTTTCATTCGTGTGTTTGTGTAGCACTAGTTTAACCCATATCATCCCAGTGTTCCATTTTTAAAACGGTTACTTTTTATTTTTTTATTCTAATTTTTGAACGCATTTTTAAATTAATGTTTTTATGTTGGTATTCCTAACATTTCTAGCTGTCAGTTCAATAAATGTCATTTCACTTTGCGCGGCTTTTTTCTATTGAAAAAAAGTATTTTGTTTGGAAGTTCTGAGCTTGACTAGATAGTTTTTTTTTGCATGTCCTAGAACCAAAAATTCGAAGACATGTGTGACGTTCACCAACCCGCACTGGGCCCACGTGCATTACGGCCCATTCCCTCTCGTAGAGAGAAGGCCTGAGTCCCAGTAGCGGGAACATTAAAAGGCTGATCATATTATTATATAGTTTTTTTTATGTAGGAATTCATCTAATGACTTCCTTCGCTCTTGGGTGGAGGGCGTGTTAGGCTTTTACTGACTTAAACTCCCTCCTATTCCTACTTTGCCTTCGTTCCAGAATCCTGGGATTCTCTAACGTACAACCCATGGCCCCAGTAGGCTTCGACCCTGCTGGGCCCTGGCCGGCTCTATACGTGTGTTATCCATCAGATTCCCACAACTGTCACCAAGACATTGGTCCTCCTAGTCGTAGACCTTCCAACGCTATGTTTTCTAGTACGTGAATTATAGTTTTGATAATAGGGTATCTTGTTTATGTGAGTTTACATATTTGTGAACACACCTACGATACAAGAATTAATTCTAGTCCAAGAAAACCGGACTAAGACTGAAAGAATTTGCCTGCTGCGGTCTGCCCATCCGTCTATAATTTTGGTATATTCCAGGCTAGAATATCTATTAATAAACTAGAGAGCTTCAGCTTCAACGATTACATCACTGCCCTGTTGACTAGCCTGTTGGTCTAGTGGTTAGTGACCGTGACAGCTATGACAGAGTCGTGGATTCGATTCCCACCCAGGACAAATGTTTGTGTAATGAGCATAATCATTTGTTCTGTGTCTGGGTGTAATTTATCTATAATATGTATTTAGAAATATATAAGTATGTTTATCAGTTGTCTAGTACCCATAACACAAGGTCTGCTTAGCTTGGGACTAGACGGCGTTGTGTGGTTGTGGAATATTACTGCTTACCATCAGGTGGGTAACAGTCAAGCATTAAGATAGGTGCCAGATAAACATCTTTTCAAAACTAGTTTATTAATTTAGTTAAATTAATAAAGCATTTCCATACATAATCTGTAACACGTGTTTACATTGTCCTTCTATTTGTGTAGGTTTCATGTGACCTAAGTATATGGTTTCACTGGTAGCGGAAGCGTTTAAAAATAGTATTTCAAATCAATTAGTGGTAAATTAGGTATTGTTCGAAACCGGGTTGGTCTTTATTATGTGTTCACATCAGGACTGTGTTACTAACATCATAAACAATAACTTTTGTTCTATGACTTTAAAAAAATATCATATTTTAGAACATCAGATTTTCACACAAAAATAAAATATTTAAATTGAACGTTCTGAATGTTGCGAAGTCTATGCTGGCGTATAAATTTTCTAGTGTGATGAGTACACGAAAATGGTGCGAATACTGGCTAGGTAGGTGTGATAACAATGTTTCGGAATCCTGCTTATTATTACTACGAAAACAGTGTGCAGGAGGTGTAGGTAGGTACAGCAAAATACAGAGTTGAAATGTGTTAGATAGAACAACGAAATTTTGAAGGTTTGTTTTTGGTAAATGTATTATGTTTTGTAAAAAGTCATAGAACAAATGTTGTTGTTTATGATGTTCTTAACTAGCACCTAAGAGATTGCTAGTGTTTTACAAATAACCCTGTAGAACGTGGTACTGAAATCAAACACACTCTTATACGCCCCAATCAGAAATTAGTTATCCTAATTGTACGTAAATAAACACGCTACGCCTGGTGACGGTTGCGGGAAGCCGATGGATGCGAGACGCACAGGATCGTTCGTTATGGCGACGCTTGGGGGAGGCCTATGTCCAACAGTGGACGTAAATCGGCTGAAATGATGATGACGTGATGATCGTCTAAACGGTAAACGACAAAGATACGACGATTAGAGAGAACTTATTCGAAATAATGTAACGAACACGTACTTAGATAATATCAGTGCAGATACGCCAGTTTGTGAGATAGGACAGTTAGCGGGGAATCCTCAATGTATTCTACCTTTATTCGTCGAGGTCACGACCTTCAGCATTGAGGATAAAGAAGGAACACAGCTCGCAGTCTGACCACATCCCAACACCATTTGTTCAAGAGATTCCAGCGTTGTGTTCAACATAATTCGTGCGAGCCCTGTCCGTATTGTGCCAACTACAATGATGGCTGGAATGAACCCCTCCGCTCCGCTACTTCTACACAATGTCTGATATGATTGGGAGTATGTGTGCTTTATATAAATATTCATTTGTTATTGGAAAGATAAGTAATGTAATAATAATCCTTTTTCTCGAAACCGCTTGGTTTTGAGGATCTCGAGAAAAAGCAAGGTCGCTAGAGCTATGCAATAGACATTATGATTTGATTTTCTGAGCGTTCAAATTTTCCATACTTATCCTTACTAATATTATAAAAGCGAAAGTGAGTTTGTTTGTTTGTTACGTCTTCATGCCTAAATGGCAAGACCGATTTTTATGAAACTTGGTACACGGATAGACCATGTCCTGGAATAGGACATAGGATATTTTTTATCCCGGAAGTATGTTCCCTTGGGATAATTATCTGCTATCACGCGGGCGAAGCCGCTGGGAGCAGCTAGTATTTACATAAAAGCGAAATACCACCCACTGATTAATCACGAAATCTCAGAAACTATAACACCTACAAACTTTAAATTTTGGCAGGTAGGGTCCTTATAGGGTGTTGACATCCGCTAAGAACGGATTTTACGAAACTCCACAACTAATTCATGAATCCCCAAGCGACCACCGGTGGCCGCGCATCTATTGTCTTACTATTGTGTCTCTAATTGACGGTATCTGAAGGGTAAAGGGGGTAAAACGGGGGCTGAAGTTTGTATGGAGAAACCGTTTAACTGCATAATTGTTCGAAAGTATCCTTGCTCAGGAACGCAAAGGGTAACTGAGCGAACCCAGGTGGGTTTTAGTCTGTCAGTTCCTCTCGCTAACCACAGAGTGGCAGGAAATACATGACTTCTCATGGTCATAGCAAGGTCCTCTGACCCTAACATCGTGTGAAAACATCCATCATCAGGATTAGGTGCTGGTTATTTTGTATGACCTCTTTTTCTACCAGTATAACTAAAACTCGTTCCAGTTTAGGCCGCGATTAAAGATATTCGTTGCCAATGAGCATTAAGGCCATTCACGCAAGGGTTTACCTGACAGGTTTACCTGCACAGATATATCTGCCAGGTACGCTTGTATGATCCCTCTCCTGCCTGCCTGAGTCCCATGATGATGATGATAATGATGGAGATTGTATGGAAACCTGCATAGTTTTGCAACATACACGCTAAAGTATTCCTAGCGTGTATGGCTGACACTACACTGTATATCCAATTCTTTAAAGCTAAAACAAATTTTACTTTCACACTTCCGTCACTATTTGTCACAACAAGTATTTCTCATTGGCTGTTTATACTCATTTATGTCTACATATTTAGCAGTATATTGATTTTTCACATTAGATTCTTCTAGCTATTATATCTCCTAGACATATTGTTCTTAATAGGTATTATGTTTTTGTCACAGTATGATTATAGGCTATAGCCAAACTGCCGTTATGTCATCGGAAATAATTGCCATCTTTTTTTTAAGGCGCCATGGCCCACACACTCCCCGCGTAGAGCCGGAAGCTTGAAGGCAGCCCCAGCCCGCTCCAGTTTGGGAGCCAGACGTCGGAAGTGATCCTCAAAATTCTATCGGCTGTCGAGGACGAGAACCAAAGAACTTCATCGTCGACCCCACGCCTATGTAAACTCTTCCTACCGTTATTTGGGAACCTGGTGGTAGTCCATTCCGAGGGCTATGAAAGTACATGGATTCAGGTTAGTGCAATGCCTCATGGAGTCCCTAATGCCAGATCGGTTCCACGACTGTCGCAACCACCGCGCGTGCTACCGAACTATTATATATTAACCCTTTTTTTTAATGGGAAATCTTCTCTCACTCTGGTTGGAGCGAGAGGGTGTGAGAGCTATATGTAAGTACAGTTAGACAAGTGATAACTATACCTACTTATATTTTTCTAAATAAATACATATTATTATTGATAAATTACACCTAGATACAAAATAAATGATCGTGCTCATCACACAAACATTTGTCTTGGGTGGGAATCGAACCCACGACTTTCGGCGTAGCAGACAGGGCCACTAAACACTAGACCAACAGACCAGTCACACTTCACCTAATGTTTATAAAAAACAACACCATTATTGGCTCCAATGTTTGACCCAACATGCGTAACCTTGACAAAACAACTCTAATATCATCAGACCAATTGCCACAATTTGTTACCAAATCACCACCATGGACCTGTCAAGTTTTGGTCAAATTACCCGGTAATGGGCGGGCCCGACGCGTGCGCAGGCTCTTAGGTCGAAGTGTGGAGCCCTAATGTCAGTGACGTCACGTGCCGGCCGCGTGGCGTCAGAGTTAAAGGGCTTTTACTTGATCAATATACATTTGAATTTTTTTTTTTTTTTTGGGGAATGGTTGTAGAGATTGTGTTGTTTTTCATTTGTAGAATAGAATAGAATGCATTTATTTGTAGGTGGTAGATATAAAAATAAATGTACTGTATGGTAAGAATCTTGATTACGATAAAAACCGACAAAGTGCGGGTGAGACTCTGTACATACCGTCCGTAGCAAAAATCCGAGCAAAAAAAATGACGATTATGTATAGAAGTCCTCTTAAATATTTATTTTATATTGGCTTTTAGTATTTGTTGAGCTGTTATGTAGCGGCAACAGAAATACATAATTTGTGAAAATTTCAACTATCTAGCTATCGCAGTTCTTGAGATACAGCCTGGTGTAAGACGGACAACGGAGTCTTAAGTTACTTTTTTACAAGACATATTTGTAACCGACAGGTTTAAAATCACCCAAAGGCCAATGGAGGTGAAATCAGGGAATGAAGATATCGGCAGACGAACCAAAGTTACCGTCATAGCCCGAAGAATCGCCAAACTTAAGTGGCAGTCGGCATGGCACATTGTTCGTAGAACAGAATAGTCAATTGGGCTGAAAGGTTCTTAAGAGGCAACCGTGATCTGTAAGACGCAGCGTTGGAAGGACTCCCACAGGGTGGACTGACGACCTGGTAGAGGATCGTGGGGATCCAATGGATGCTAGACGCACAGGACCAGTCCTTGTGGTCTCACAGTGAACGTCTTTCGGTTAAAATAATGATGATGTTGAGGTTATTTGTAAAAGATATTGTCTGAAAGTACTGATCCAAATTCTTATAGGTTCTGATGGAAAACTAAACGAACTTTTTTTATTCCACAAGTATCACACAACGCCGTCTAGCCCTAAGCTAAGCAGAGCTTGTGTTATGGGTACTAGACAACTGATAAACATACTTATATATTTCTAAAGACATACATGATCAATTACACCCAGACACAGAACAAAATTTGTTTGTGATAAGCATGATCATTTAATGATCATGCTTATCACATAAACATTTGTCCTGGGTGGGAAACGAACCCACGACCTCCAGCATAGCAGTCAGGGCCACTAACCACTAGACCAACAGGCCAGTCATAACTCTCGAGTGTCTTTGGTTAAGTACTTTATGTCCCAAAACGTGCTGTTCCTGTGAAATAGGTCATGTGACCGAAGCAGCGTGAAAAGCTACTTTATAACTTAAATGTATAATATAAGGGCAAGATACATCGCTACATTGGGAATAAAATACAATAAATAACACCTTTTTAGCGTCCTTTTTTGGCTGATTAAATAAATGTGCCGATTTGTGAGCTGTCAAGTTATCGTGTCAAATAAAAAAAATGTTTTGTTTAAACTAATTACCACCTCACATGCTCATATACATCAAATTCAAATATTTAATTAGTTAAAACTCAAAAGAAAAAAAAAAACCGCGACAAGTACTTACACAAAACAAAAAATATTACTAATTAAAACATCCGCGGCCATATTAAAAATGATTTCAAACTCGCGAAGTAATTATTCACCCCCAGTTTTATTTCAGAACATAAATTCTCTGCTGCAATTAACTTAAAAGCCATGTTAGTGCAAAGTATGGCGCGACCCTTAAATAAGGGTCACGACACACGTGCCGACTCCGCCCACATTTAGTTCGGCGACCGCAATGTTGACGGCTAGTGAAAAATAGTGTGAATTGGGTAATTTACGGGTAGTAGGTATGTCAAAGTTGGGTTTATTTCTGTCAATTGATGTGTGGGTCTTTATGATATGCAAAATTAATAAAAATTATTGCAAGGTGAGTGCCATAGAGCAGTACTATATTAAGTCATTGATGTATTTTAGACTTTTGTTGAATAATAATGTATCGAAAGTCGTAGTGTCGTTTGTTTGAAACTATTGTTTTTTTACCTTTCGAATACCGTAATTAGAGACACAATAGAAAAACAATGAGAGAGCGATCGCCGGCGTTCGCTTGTGGTTTAACCACAAAATATGGAACAGAAGTCAATCTACATATAAAGCGCGCTCAAGCAACGCACACACGGACATGATATCTCAGAGCGCCTCGGCCCGCTCGCCGAACAGTTCCGGCTCAAACGCTCATTTGTGTGCGTCCACCGAGCGTAGGTAAGTATAAAAAGTGAAGTACTATATGTCAAGTACTTATATGTACATATAAGTACATGAGATTGTCTTCTGTACCTATCTATTTTGTGGTTTAACTAATTAAAAGTTGAGCTATACTCGGCATGACTTCTGTAACGTGAGTGTGCTCACAAACATGAAAACTCACAAACACAAGACATCCAGAATTCCAGACCCGGAACTACAAACTATATATATACAAATATTTTTTGAGCGCGGGAATTGAACTCGTGACACGCTGTGCTCAAACCCTACCGCCTATTCATTTATTTTCTATTGTATTTATTTTAAAACTGGTTGTTTTTAAAACAGAATAAGAACCTGTAACACAAAGCAAGCGCACAACATTAAAACCTTTGAGTTTTCACTTTCTAATTTTATTTCAAACTGCTGAAACCTTATAAACTTACAAAGTAAGCCACAAACAACCCTTTACAATTCAATAACAACACCGCCTATCGTTTAAAAAGCGAAATCTTTCAATAATTTTAATCGCATGTCAATGGGGTTACCCCAAACGGACGAGGCTTGACGCACCCCAACTAACCCTATTGTCACTTTCACATTGACAGTGAAAACTGTCAACTGTCAAAAGCAGCCAAGACGGTTTAAACTATGCGTTTCATTTTCGCTTTTCATATTTGGAAATCTTTTGTTGAGCGCGCGGCGGGCGCTCTTGTGTGAGGATGTAAGCGCTTTTTCGATTATGTGTACTGAGCTTTATTTAAGTGTGTCGTGTTCTTCTTATATTTATTTTTTTCGTTTGTTATTGTTATGATTTTATTCAAAGAAAGTGTCGGTTGATAGAAAGTGAACTATGTTTTTATTGCGTGCTGCAATTGAATTACTTTAGAAAAATGTATTTTAACAATTTTTCAGACACAGAAAAGCCACAAGGTGAATCCTAAAGTAAAAAAAAAATGAACAAGAACTCTTAACAACTTGGTATAAATAGCCGAAAAACTTCAAAGCAACCAACATCAATATGGAAAGAAAATATCCAATGAAATATTTGATATCTACCCGTTTTGATGACAACAAATAAACATTTTTGTCAAACACCTTTAAAAAAGGACGTCAAAAGACTTTCTAATAAAACGACGACATCGTTTGGATGACGCCGAATCAAAAAGTATCGAAGCGTCATAAATTACGAAATTTACATGTTTGTTACGTCATTATTTCAGTAAATAGCGTTTCAAATACATATATAGTATTGATATAAATAAGGTTTTTTTATATAAAAAATAGTGTACGTGTAAAAATGTTACGTCTGATCGTTTTATTTTTGGAGTCACGAGATGTGGTCGTGGGCGTAGTTTTTTGTTGGCGGTACTCGGTAGGCGAGTGACCTGCTTGCTGCGTTTAGTGGGCGGTTTAGGAGCCAGTTGAAAGTAATTGTTGCTACTGGAAGATAGTAGGTAATCAAGAACTTGTTGAGGACAGCAGTAATAATAATAATATTTATTTCCAAAGTAAAAATTGTGACAAAAACAAGTAGGTACCGACTTATTGGTACATAAATGAAGACAAAGTAAATAACTACTGGCTCCCAAATTGGTAGAAACTTGGGTCTCAGATATATTTTCATTAAGATTAGGTAGGTCTTGAATTGTGTCATGTGATGATGTGATAATACCTGTCATTTTCCTTTTCACTCAAGCTATGCTGGTTTACTACATTGCATTAAAGAAGTCTAAAAAGAAAAAAAAACATTTCAGCCATCCTCCATACCAATATGTGTTGAATGCGAAATGTCGTCTCATCTGTTTGTTTCGTCTACGTTTTTACGCCTGATTTGGATCAAACTTGGCACACGTTATGTCATGTCTTAGAACAAGACATAGTATGCCAAGATTTTGTGCCATTGGGATTACCTTTCACGCGTCAGAAGCCGACATCTTTTAACGAAAAATACAAGCAAAAAGCAAGTATAGATACTCACTGAAAGAAACCAATAGCTCTTTCAAGACAATGAACATCATACCCAGGTCATACAAACTGAAGAAGATATCAACCAACGATAACAATAACAGTAATTTCTTTCAACAGCAACCATTCTTTGGCACACAAAAGCGACTACAAATACCTACTCTACTCGATCCACTATCTCGTCCGCTGCGTCAAAACGAAGCACAGCAATTGTGTAATCCCAATTCGACTAGCGGATTCGATGACATCCAATGAATAGGCTGATAACGTCAGTACAACCGGCCCATTTGTAGCCAGCCTTTCGAACTATTTGTACAGAAACTTATAACGTTCACTACATAACAGAATTCAGTTGTTTTATTTGAAAAAATGTATTCGAATTTCGAAATTGGGTTGTGGAACGGCGCGAAAAGACAATTTGGTTTGATGAATTTAATTTTGGAATGAGTTTGTAATTTGAAAAATGGTCGATTAAAAATTTAGAGATATGGAGTTTTTGGCGGGATAATTTTAAGTAAACTTCAGTGGCTGTTTTAATTATTTCGTAAAGTGATTCCTAGTGGATATTGTAATGTAAAATTGGTGTAGTTTTGTATCCCAAGTGTCTGTGCAACTGAACAATAAGTGAAATCATTGAAACAAGCGCGATCTCGGTAAAATAAAGCTGAGAATTTTAAAATGTAGTGTTGGCTACCACAGCAAAGCTTGCCGAGTAAGTTGACTTGATACATTTAGCGCCAAATACTACAAAATCATTATATGATATTTACTTTGAAAATAGGTTTAAAAAAACACTTCTACACGTCGATTTTTTTTTTTCACTTGGTTTAGATGAGGCTGGTGTTTCCTAGCTGACTACCCTGAGAAGAAACATAGAAAAAAATTCAGGTAAGGTCATACAGTAAACATTTAATGGCATATGAGAATCATGCAGATTAGTGTCTCAGATGGTCATTAGAATGTTTACATCCATATTATCACAATTACCTATGACTGTGATAATTCATAATTATGATTTTTAGAACATGCTACAGCTTTTAGTTTGCCAGCCAATCTTCAATATCATTCACTATGTTTTATTATTACAGAATTTATTGTTTCGGTTTTGTAAAAAAAAATATTCGAAATTGATTGCCATATTGGATTGTGGACTGGAGCGGAACGATTTCAATTATTAACTTTTTGGAACAAGTGCGTAACTTAGAATGGTGATAGAAAGATAATAATTATTGAAAAAATGGTTGACAATAGTCATAGTATCTGCCTGCTGTGATTTTTATGAGGAAACTTACGTTGAAAGACGTAACGCAACACAAACCCTAACATTTATTGTTACGGTTTCTGTTGCGTGAGAATTATCTGTACCTTCTGGAATGTTCAAAGTTTTTTTTTTGGTAATTTTTCCGCTTTTCTTTTTAACCGACTTCTAAAAAAGGAGGAGGTTCTCAATTCGGATGTTTGTATATTTTGTTTA
This sequence comes from Mythimna lalbum, assembly GCA_949319445.1. NCBI lineage: Eukaryota > Metazoa > Arthropoda > Insecta > Lepidoptera > Noctuidae > Mythimna > Mythimna lalbum. The sequence continues at coordinate 22,098,860 of OX439349.1, forward strand.
TGTTTGTTCGCGCATAACTTCGTCGCAGGCCAACCGATTTAAAAAAATCTTATTTTGTTGGAAAGAGGGTACACTTTCCATATGGTCCCATAATCAACAAGTTGGGATCTGATGACTAAATGTTGGCGAAATAGACGGGACTCCAAAATTCAATTCAATTTTTTTGTGAAGTCGGTTATTTTTTTTATATAAAAAGATTTTATTCTAAATCAAGTGTCTTTATTTTAAATGATCTAAACTAGTGCTTAACTGCGACCTTACCTGATGATAAGCAGTGATCCAATCGTTGATAGTGAATCGCACTAGTTTATTAATAGAGCCTATTCACCCTAGCCTTGAAGACACTTAAGTTATAATCGGACGGGAATACCGCAGCAGGGTAATAGTTTGAATCCTTCGATGTACGCGGTATAAACGAAGAGACGAAACGTTAAGTCCGGACCGTAGAGTTGTTAACATCGCACCTATGTCGGGTTGTCCTATGGTAGAAAGAAGATGGCGGAATCAAGGCATGTAAGTGCTTAGTGCCTAAATATTTGTCGTATTCAGTTTTTTTAGTAGGTATTTGCTGTTAAAGCGGCAACAGAAACACGTCATCTGTACTTAAAAATCTTAACTGCCTAACCATCACGATTCATGAGATATACGACAGACGTCCTGGTGACAGACGGACGGACAGCAGCGGTGTCTTAGTAATAGGGTTTTTTCTGGCGGGTGAAAATCATCCAAATGACATCCCCCACCCCGGAGATAGTGTCAAACTCTTACTGACTAAAAAACCCACCTCATTCCTTCTTGCCTTTCATACCTGGGCGGAACTTCAGTTTCGGAGCTAACCCCTGGCCCCAGGTCTTAGCAATAGGATCCCGTTTCACCCTTTGGGTACGGGACCCTAAAAAATATTAACTTGGATTTCTCAAAGAAAGTTGTCACAATAGCAGCTTTCATAAAACGATAGCCTATTAAATAAAACTTCCAAATGATGTTACAGCCACGTTATCCGGCCATCATGGCGGCGACAGTAAAACGCAATAAACAAAGGTTTTACAACGCATAATGATAGCTCTCGACGAAATATAGCTTTTTGTTGAGTACAATGACGATTAGGGCGTAATTAGCCACAATGTTGTCGATCGTGTATGGGGTAATGTGCTTTATTAATTTATTTTTTGTCCTTATAACTTTGAAGTGGTGCTTTGGAACTTAGGGATTCGAAATCTACGAGATCATTTAATTCTAGCTAGACCATCTTAAAGTCATCATCGTCATTTTCTTGCCCTTTTTGTTCCATTCTGTCCTGTCAATCATCACGCTATGACTAACTACCCTTTCTTTCATATAACTTCTCAAACAATCCATCCATCTTTTCTTTGGCCTCCCTCTCCCCCTCCATCCAATCCACATGTAAACTCATAACTCAAGCTAGACCAACTTAAAGTACAGATTATTGATCATGTGCATACTGCATAACACATGGTCAGCCTAAGTTATTCTTTATAAAATCAGTTAACATGTCAAAATATAGCTTTTTGTTGAGTACAATGACGATTAGGGCGTAATTAGCCATAATGTTGTCGATCGTGTATGGGGTAATGGGCTTTATTAATTTATTTTTTGTCCTTATAACTTTGAAGTGGTGCTTTGGAACTTAGGGATCAGAAGTCCACGAGATAATTTAACTTTAGCTAGACAAACTTAAAGTACAGATTACTAATCATGTGCATACTGCACATAACACATGGTTAGGCTAAGTTATTCTATATAAAATCAGTTAGTTACCAGCGAGTTTCGTCAAAATCGGTCCAGCCGTTTTGGAGATTAGCCTGTACAAACAAAAAGATTCATAGACCAACAAGCGAAAAAAAATACCTTATATAAACACACTTTAATTTTTATTTGTATGTAATGAAATGACATTTCATTAATTGAAACTTCAACGCGCGAAGCGCGGCAAATTTGAATTAATGATGTATATGTTAAATAAATGGATTAAAAAATCCTTGGTATTATCAGTGGAATAGTCGATTCCCGCACGGGGGATAATTAATTGTTGCTCAGATCTAAGTGTCTTGTGTATGTGAATTATTTCTGATCGCACTCACAATATACAATACATTACAGAAGTAATTCCTAGTGTAGGGCAAATTAAAAAAAAACAATTCACTTCAACTCACTTGCCAGAAATAACCGAACCGAATCGAATAGACCTGCTAAAGCCGTCATAAATTTTAAAGGTAATAAAAAAGTGGTAACCACTCACCAGCTCTCAACGCATCCATGGGCACGCTAGGATACGGTATGGAGTAAGGGTACCCCTCCTTCCTTAGAGTCTTGGGCTTCCTCCGAGGCCTGTACTTGTAGTCAGGGTGCTCTTTCATGTGCATGGCCCTGATGCGTTTGGCCTCGTCGATGAACGGCCGCTTCTCGTCTTCGGAGAGGAGTTTCCATTCAGCTCCTGGAGAGAAAGATGTCTGTTGTAATTGTTTTGTAATTTTAATGTTATAAACCAACGCTTGACTGCGATGCCACCTGATGGTAAGCAATGATACAATCGTTGATGGTTTTTTTTTTTTTTTTTTTTCTCGACGGGGAAAATCATCTTTGACGAAACCCGCTCTGACGCGCACTAGTTTAATAAGAGCCTATTCACTCTAGTCTTAATGACACCTAAATTATAACTGGACTGGTAGAGCAGGTAATAGCAGGCAAATCGTTTCAGTCCTTTGATTTGCTCGGTATAAACGACGCCGCGAAACGCTTAGTCCGAACCGTAGAAGTTTCAAACTTTTGAACAAACTCAAAAATTACAGGACCGATGTTAAAATTCTTTCACCAATACAATGCTAATTTATTACTGAATGGTATAGGGATGCGAGCGAAGCTGCTGGTAAAAAATGAATCCCTATTTCCTTTGGTGACGTCATCACGCGTGAACGGCTAGACCAATTTCGCTAATTCTTTTTTTGTTGTGTTTGTTATTGTCAGGAGATTTTTACGGAAAGAAAATTTAAAAAAAATCGTGCAGAAAATTACTTTAAGCGTTTTTTTTTTTTTTTTTGTCGACGGGGAAAATCATCTTTGACGAACAGTTTACGCGTCTGACAGTACATTGCTAAGACCTTCAGTATCTGTAAAAAAAGAAAAATTTCAGAACACAGTCATACTGAAACTACAAATTACACTTTGCTAACCAAAAATTTCACACCTACGTAATTTTTTTAGCTGATATTACATAACTTTTTGTGCTCACATTAGTGACTTACAACAGTTTTCCAAACGCTGAAACTTGTTTTTTTTTTTATTTATCGCCCAATTCATAGCAGTGTGTAATATGGCCATTAGCGCCCATCTTATGGGTATTATCGCCCGTCATCCGATATTATTAACTTAACTATTCAGATTACTGAACCAACCATTAAAGAGTTCATAAGTTTATTGATAAAACGATAACAGTTCTATTCTTTGCTTTAAATTTTGCATGAAAACCACAATAAACCGCTACAACCATGTCATTTCAATACTTCATGCCAATATTTTAACCGTATCAAACAAAGTTCAAAACGTTTTTCTCGACAATTCAAAAATGGCGTTTCACGAAAATTAAGTACGTGACTTGATCTAATTAACAACAAAAAAAGTAATCTGATATCATTAACAAATCTATTATGCTTTACGTTAGGCTATAAACTATGAAAGCAAGAACAAAAACAGAAAAGTAATTTGCCCTAACCATCCTTCATAGCTGAAACAATAGCATTGAATCGATACAATATAATCGAAGGCACCAACGACCTGTCTCCCAGCGCGATTCAAGAGACCAACCCTTTGTCTCCCCCCATTTATAGAAGGTTGTATTCATCCACCGTGGAGGGGCGCCATCGTCCATTCAAACAGACAAGACAATCCCAATTCAGGCGGGTATAAAAGCGAAAACAATGTCGCTAACATAGAAAGGAACAATCCGGCTCGGAGGACCAGCGGTAGTCTCGCTCGCACGCGAGAAAATGCCCCTAAAAGTGAAAGAGATAGGAACAACAATGGCGGAAAACGCCGCCTAATGACGAATTTGCGCTTTTCATTCCACAACAGAAGTTTTTCCCGGTTCCTCATTATTATGTCGATACTTTGGGGTGGGTTGGTATCTTTTGTCGGCGCGGATGATAGGATCGTGTGCTTAGTAACGACAATGGTATAAAAGACTAATGTTCTATTAAAATTACGTTGACGGTTTCGTGATTGTTCGGGAAAAATCGGCTTTATTTTTTTCTGGTGAGGAGAAAATGTCGCATTAGTCGTTATAAGTACAAATTGCATCGGTGAATTTGCTTTGATGGTAAAATATTTCAAGCACTTACACATTTTTAGCAGATCATTATCTTGGCTATAACCATATTTTTTGGGAAAATTGCAAAGTGGGTCTTACCATGAGAATAAATGCCAAAATCTCAGCAATAAATCTATAATGAAAACAATCATTCATAATCGTAACAGAGCGTGCACTTCAACATCAAAGCGCTCAATCTAAATATAAATTTAATTCGCAAAGGTCGATTAACTCGGTCTCAAACAAAGCGTTGAGAACAATGATTGATACTAGCCGATTGTGACCGGGCATTGCAAGCATTGTCTGCGTTGAAATCGAATAGGTTTTCACAAGTTCAATAGTTGGAAAAGTTCGTTGGTTGGGCGACGAGTATTTGTAATTACGCGACCTTTTATATAATTTAATTAATGATTGAATTTAAGTATTTGTTGATGAATGTGGTTTAAGGTTATTAACATTATTGGGAGTATTTTGATAGCTATAAGTTATTTTGGTAAGGTATTTTTTTAGGGTGGTAAAGCATCTAATGACTACTCTTTGGTGGAGGCTGAGGGCGTTTTAGACTTTTAGTGACAAAAAAAAATCAAATTTTCCTTTAGTTGCCTTTTGAGTCCCAGAACGGGCCAGAAGTATGAGTAACTATTTCAGAAGTTGATCCATGGTTGATGTCTTCATCATCATTTCAGCCAATAGGTATATGTTCACTGTTGGACATAGGCCTCCCCCAAATATGACAAATATGACAGTTTTCTAAAAATTTTTTAATGTTGGTTTTTAAAAAATAAATTGACAGCACATTTGGTACAGTGGTTAAGCATTGGCTGCTGTCGCTGCTGTCACAGGTTCGATTGCCGCATAGGATAAATGTATGGCTTAAAAATAGTTATCTCGGTTTGTGTATGTGAGTTAACATGTTTGTGAAACCACGATAAGAGTCATTCCTAATGTGAGGCGACATATTTTTTTTTTTAAGTCAGACTCAAGCACGAAGATTTTCTTACCATTATACCTTTTTTTTTTTAATTCATGAATCCCCAAGCGACCACCGGTGGCCGCGCATCTATTGTCTTACTATTGTGTCTCTAATTGACGGTATCTGAAGGGTTAATTACTTTTTTTTGTATGGGAGCCTTACTTAAATGTTATTATTAGATATTCCAAACCACCATACCTTCTATATAAAACAAAATAAGAACAATAAAACTTGTACGATGTCGTGTAAACTAAATTAACCACCTAATTAAACTACCAATGTGTGACACATTTTCCGTTGAACAAAACCTTCCAACAATAACAAATTCCATGCTTTATTTATTCAATTGCCTACCAGTTTTCAACGCAAAACATACATTCAATATTAGCTAATTACAACTGCATCATTCATTTGCATATAACAAAGAGAAAAACAAACCTTTCAACACAGTAGAACAAATACTTTTGTAAATATCGAGTAGCTTTCCAACAGACCTCTGTGCACGGTTGTCACCTCCATTTTAAGCACACAGGTGTCACAATTTCTTTACAAGTGCAACACTGTGCATATTGTGTCTAAAAACTGTGGAGTGGAAGATTTTTTTTTTTTGTTTTAAGTATTGTTTTTGAGACAATGTTAAATTGTAATGTAAATAGCTACTGCATGTTTTTGTTGTTCGACACGTAATTCTTATGTTTCGTGAAAGTTTTTTTTGACGAGCTTACAGAGTTTTATTGTTGATGTGTCTGCGAGTCTCAGTCTTTAAAAAAAACTTTTTACAAAAAAAATATAACCGACTTCAATGATAAAAACACTGAAAAGTATCAAATAACTTTAATTTTGGAAGTCGGTGTTTCTATAATAGTTTAGTCTCTTCGTTATTTAACACCGACTTCCAAAATTAAAGTTATTTGATACTTTTCAGTGTTTTTATCATTGAAGTCGGTTATATTTTTTTTGTAAAAAGTTTTTTTTATTTTACACTTTTTAGTTATGGTACCACCACTAAAAAGTACCCCTCAGTCAAACTTAAATACCTTATAGTCAGAGCGCATCTCATAACGGTTCTAATAATCCCAAACACGGTTAGATTACATTAATTTACCTTTCGGCTTCATCATCAGATCAGTTCGATATATCCTCTCCCCCTCTTCTTTCAAACAGTCATTAGACTAGATGCTGGAGAGGGAAAGGATATATCGAACTGATCTGATGATGAAGCCGAAAGGTAAATCTTTCAATCAGTCATTAGACTAGATGCTGATAATCCCCGCTGTAGCATCAGGCCAGATTTATGTCAACATTGCAATGAACTTAAAATTTAGTCCTGTTTAAAATGAGCCCAAACACGACTACGGTGCTGTAATTTCAAGGTTTGTACTTTTCCTGATGCTCCTGGCTTCAGCATCAGGTCTCTATGTACTTCGGTGTTCTTTATTAGCAGTACGTTTATCCACACATCGAGCCGTTTTCAATGAGCCTAAACTCGATATATCTGCTGTTTGTTGTCGAGGACTTAGGTACTCTGCATACTATCCTGACTGCAGCATCAGGTCATGACTTGATGATCATGAGACCAAATGTGGCAAATGCCCTATCAAACATCAAAACAATTTACTAAAACAGTCCTTGCCTGTTCGAGTAACTTCTTACTGTTAAGGAGTTGTACCTTCCATCATCAGCCCAGCTACCTGAGATGGTGACGACCATACGCAAATACACAAGATACTTCATAAAATATGCGAAAATCAATAAGTGAGCCTATAAAATTTGAAGGTTGCCCTCGATTTCTCCAAGATCCCATCATCAGATCCTAATTTGGTGATAATGGGACCACCTCAGAACTATCTACTTTCGAACAAAAAAAGAATTTTGAAAATCCGTCCACATTTGGGGGAGTATTCGCCGAACAAACATACAAAAAAAAAAAAAAAAAAAAAAAAACATACAAACAGCCGAACGTAGTACCTCCTCCTTTTTGGGAAGTCGGTAAAAATAGGACAGATTGCTAGCATAAAGCTAAAACTACATTAGACCGACGCACACGTGTAATACGCCTGATTTGTACGTAGAACGATGTCGCGCGGCGTGGATCAAGTGTAGCTCTACAAATCTAGTTTCCATATAAAATGTATGGAGACCGACGAGCTAGATCGGCGTGTGTGGCACACGTGTCCGCATTGTACAGCTAGCTTTTGTCAGACTAATTTTACAGTCGTTGATAGGTTCGGTCTTGACCACAATTTCACCTGAAGGAAGCGATGATGTGGTTGACGATGGAGCACGCTTGCCTAGCATAAACAGTCTTTTTTAATGTTCCCTCTGCTGACTCAGGAGTTTGGTGGCACGTTTGCCTAGAAGTAACCTATTCACTCTTGACTTTTAAGACCCCTAGGTTGTAGCTATCTGCAAATAAAGACTCCGGCAGGGAATTCTACTCCTTTGCTGTGGGTACGCACAATTAATGTATTCTTAAAATGTTTAATGCATATGGGTGAGATGTCTAATAGTCATGTAATGATATAAGTTATCACTAAAGCACATTGATGCTTTATTCACAACAGTTTTCAGAAGTGACATTTCCATTTAACTAACAAGTTACTTTGTACGATAAAAGTCAACTCTATTGAATACAAACCTTCCCATGTATGGAAATATGTTTGTTGTTTCTCATTTCATCTAAATTTCAGGTAAAATCGAAAACCAACAAACACCTACACAAAACAATCTTCAATATGACCGTTACCAATACATTCAAAATTTACACCCATAAAAAAATCCCTTATTCTTTTTGTATGACATATCAGACTTGCCTTACAATTCGATCCCCCACATTTTTCGCTCTAGCAACCCTGCAGGTATTTATTTATTCTTAATTAACGGCAACACTAACAGTCGTAGCAACAATACGCACGTGTCGATACTACTAAAGTGTGCCACTACACAATAATTATTTCCTACAGCGCCCGTTCGTTACGGGTAAACAATGGCAATGGGATGGCAACACGAACAATGATTGTCCGGCATTCAGCTGTGGAATTAGGTATAAATGGTTATTAGTTATTTGTGTTTAATTGGAATCGAGAAATTGGAAAATGTTTGTTTAATTAAAGGTCTCATTAAAGCTTTAGAGTTATTGAGAATATCTATTTTTGCATTTTCTCTTGAGCTGAGAAACTCTCGTCCCAACATGAATATTGTCCCAAGAATTGGAGTCACTAATCGTCATTCATCATCATCATTTCAGTCAAAAGACGTCCACTGACTGACGCCCGGTGGTCCTGTGTATTCACACATACTCTCACCAAGTCATTGGTCCACTTTGTGGGAGACTTTCCGACACTGCGTCTTCCGGTTTGTGGTCGCCACTCCAGAACCTTTCGTCCCCATCGACCATCTGTTCTGCGAGAAATGTGTCCTGGCCACTGCCACTTAAGTTTAGCGATTTTTCAAGCTATGGTTACTAGTAAACATCAATAATAACCTCTTGTGCAAAATTTTCTTAGTAACAGTTCTGTAAGTTCTTTCTTTTCGAGAAAAACACAATAACACTGCCATTTTTTCCTGTGACAGATATTTATTTGTTTCCTTGTGGATATTTTCAGATCCATTGAAAGAAACATGATTGTGTTAGCTCTTTCTGTACTGAAAATATGAGCTTTTCACGACCAGAATAGAGGCATGCTTATGTTCTTGAAATATCATAAGCATAAAACATTGAGTTCAAAATATATGATAAGCATGACATCACATTGGTTAGTAAACTCCTGGGCAAAAGTCAACAAAATGGGTTCTTTAGGATGCACGGTGCCACAGAGATCGACCTAGGAAGAGATGGCGAGGTGACTTGGACGCCTACTCTAAGAACTAGCTCGACGTGGATCGAGAAAAGAATCCTTCTTCTCGAATCGTATTCCTCATTATTGAGGGTCGTGAAGTTCCCACTGGATTAGCATCATTCTTATTGATGGTATCTCACCATCTGTGACGGTTCTTAGAGTCATCAAGTGCAACGTGCAATTGGGTGTCATGTGGAGCGGACCTGATCTGCCCATCTTTTTTGGCGAGAAAAGAATACCTGGAAGTATTCAGGGGAGGCCTTTGCCCATTTGGATAATATAATCTAATTTTTTTTAAAATGGTTAGTTAGTTATATCAATGTGGAGTACGTATGGGCAGTGAACGTATACCGTTGAAGATTCTTAACAAAGCTAGTTAAGAAGACTATAGTTAAAATTTGATTTTGCACCACCAACAATATCATGAAATAGCCAAACAAAATGAAAACAACTGAAAACATGATACGCTTTCCCATTATACAGCAACACAATACCACCTCCAAATTTAGATCACGCACAAAACATCAAACACCTAACATTAGACAGATCATACATAACATGATTGTCAGTAACAATCACACGAACAAACATGACAAAAAACAAAGCGCACAAACACACACGGTAGGCAGTAGGTACAATACTCTCGTCAACAAAGAACTCTCCTCTCTACGTAGTATTAAAGAGGCTATTGTGTTCAGAATCGGACGAAAATGCTCTTCATTACTCTGAAAGCTTGTGTGCCATGCGACAATAGAGAAACCGGGGGAAAGAGGATCGGGGGGGAGGAAGAACCAGGAGTAGGGGGCGGATCACAAAGACGCATGGCGAAGGAGCACCCGCCACCCTTTCGTCCGTAAAATTGAAATGGTAAGAAACGTTATTTAGGTCATGATTTTATTAAATGTTAATAGATTTTTTTTTGGAGGGTGCTGGTTGAAGGATTAGTTACATAGTTTGACTTGTGTGGGAAGGGGGGAGGGGGGGGGTGTGACGTTGTATCGAGCTTAGATATTGCTTTAATTCTTGTTAGTTTCTGAGAATTGTTACTTACATGAAACTCGAGCTCATAAAGCTGGTAAGGATTAGGGCTTTAGTGTTGATCATGTAACTGTAGGTAGATCTACTTTTTATAGGAACTCAAGAAAATTTAGAAATTACCCAAGAATCAAGATCTTTTAAGGGTCGTCCATCACACTAATATTATAAAGGTGACAGTTTGTAAACGTGTAGTTTTTGTATGTTTGTAACTTCTTCACACTCAAACGGTAGAATGAATTTGGATGAAACTTGGAATACAAGCATGCCTGGTCCAGGAATATCACGCAGGTGGCATCAGCTAGTATCAGAACAAAACCCAGGTTTTTCAGAACAAGCAGACGCTAAAAAGCCTTTACACATCCAACAAATTAAACAATCAAAAAGAATAACCCAATAGACGAGGAGCTCACCTCAACAAAAACACGCCATCGTTTACACAGCGTCACAAAAACGCTAGTAATTAAACAACAGCAAACAACGGGGGCCCTTGCCGGCAACAACGACAACAGTCGACAACAGACGACGACAATAAGGAAACAACAGTATTTTTGTTGCGAATACCCCCGGTGGGGCGGAGTGCCTGCAACGGGGCGATAAGCGCCCCGTTTCAAGTACATAACTATGTATTACGTGTGTACTAGACAGCATTTTTAAACTAACATCAATCTCACAGAATACAGACAGAAGTATGTTTTATTGTCACGAGTTTTTCCCGTAGAGAAAAGTAGAGTATAAGTATTATTTAAGTACAAGCAATTTTTCTCAGGAAGTTCTTTGTGATGTCTCGTTTTTGATGAAATGAAGGCTTTGTAAGGGATTACCATATACAAGCAATGATCAAATGGAAAAAATAAATATCATGTGCTCTGTTGTGTGGCCACACAACACAGCATAGAATTTTTTTTTTTTTTATTATCATTTGTACAAACAATATCTTGAGTATGTTGGCGAACTTGGTAAAGGTTTTTTTTTTGAGGCGTTTAATCAGGAGAGCTGTGATGGTCCAGTGGTAATTGCCTTGATTTACGTGTGGTCGTGGATACTTTATTTATTTTGATCACCGCTGTTCTCGAAACGGTGAGGGAAAACATCGTGAGGAAACCGGCATGTCCTAGAACTAAAAATTTGAACCACCATGACCTGATTTAAAACAGACTCTTTTTATCTTTAGGAAGTATGTTCCCTTGAGACGATTTCCGATATTTGCGCAGGCGTAACCGCTGGCAAAAGCAAGTTTTCTACAAAAAACACTTGACACATGAGACGACAGTGTTTTTACCTTAATAATGAAAACGCATATAGAATTAGCGTTTCTCACTGGAAAATGCCACATTATGACTTGTCTTTAATCAATTCATAGAAAAAGACTAAAAATCCTGACCCACTTACTGGCTCATCAACCCAGCTTAAGCCCTTGGACCCAGAACGCTGTTTGGCACAGGATGCCTTTTATAATGTGAACAAAAAATAAGAAAAGGATTTTCAAAAAATCACCCCTAACAAGATGAAAATGGGGGGCCAAAGTTAGTATAGGAAAAGCTATTTTCACGCGGGCGAAGCCTCTAGCAAAAGCTAGTCAATTCATAGAAAGTTATAAAACAAGTTTAGAAGATCATAAGGCCCATCTGAACCAACTGTTGAATTCAGTTTTAATTAACTAAACAACCAATCAGCGATAAGATCGCCATGGATTTAAGTTTGTGTAAAAGTTTTATTACTATTTTGGTGTACAATAAAGTTTATTCTATTCTATTCAACCATGTCTATAATCGATCAATGAAACGAAAATACCTCAAAGAACCTTACATTACCTTTATTCAAAATAATACATGAAAGAAACGACATCTCTTATTACATCATAACGTTAGATTAACAGCCACACTTCAAAAAAACTATTAGATAATTAGTAAAAAAACATGGTATCTCCTATCAGATCTAAACACGCCATCAATACCGGGCATCAAAAGTACAATAACCTTTTAAATCAATTTAAACACAAAACCAGTCGAAACATGAACAACTCATCCTTTTACGAAAGAATAAAAAAGTATTATGCAATTTGTATCAGTTACTCATAATAGACTAGCTCCTGGACTACAAACGGAAGAGTCATTCTCAGAGAATTTACTATAGTATCACTTTAATAGATTCTTTACAAAGAGTATAGGTTATTTGTGCGGACTATACACCATTCTGTTAATAAAAAGCCTCAACTTTTATATGAGAAGAGAATTCTTTGTCAGGATTCGTCACGGTCCTACGATTGGCTGTGCCCCGTTGTACTCGCTCCAAAATATCCAATAGTATTCAGTAATTACTTGTATCTAACAAAAAAGTGTTGAAAACAAAAAATACTGTGGAAAAAAGTCTCGATACGCCTACGATAGTTGGAGCGAGGAAAATCGACGTAAATTAGGTATTAGCTATGTGTTGTTGTTATGTAATACAATGGAACATCTGTTGTGGTGTTCATTTCTTAAAAGATGGGGATTGGGGCGGTAATGTCATGTGTTCTTTTAATTATGTCGAGGTGACGGAAAGGTTTTCGGCGTTCACAATATGGCGGATGTCGAAATAATTGGAACGGTTTTTTTTATAATTGGCTCTTCTGGTGGATGTTTGTGGTTTGGCGAGAGAAAACCGTCGATGCAATTATTAAATCCTACAGTTTTTATCTTTAAAATACGCTGGTATAAGCTTTTTTGGTATTATTATAATTTATCAGCAAAGTATCACAGATTTTAAGTTTTTACGATGCATCCTAAAGTTGTCTTGAAGATACCGCTGTAGCGATAAGACCGCCATTTTACCCATAGATTTAAATGTAAAGTTTTTTGTTATTGATTAATTAGTCAGTAGTACACCGTAGACTACGCCCTGTATTATTTTAAGTTTTTATGATCGCCATCCTAAGGTTGTCTGGTAGATATCGCTGTCAGCGATAAGACCGCCATAGTATTCATAGATTTAAGTTTTGTACAAGTTGTGTTAGTTTTTAAGTACAATAAAGTTTATTCTATTCTATTCAGATACAGGATTCATATCGAATATCTTTTTCTTCTTCCTCCTGCCCTTATCCCATATTACTTGGGGTCGGCGCAACACGTTTTTTTCTTCCATTCTGTCCTGTCACCCGTCAAACTATCACTAACTCCCTTTCCTTTCATACCACTCCTCACACAATCTATCCATCTTTTCTTCGGCTTTCCTCTCCCTCTCCATCCATCTACATGTATACTCGGAACTTTCAGGATTCATATCGAATATCGATGATCATTAATTGTCATCCATATAATATGTAAACTAGAGTATGGCACACCCTTGTAACTACACCCTAATTAGTAGAATAAAGTTACAATCATTTTAAGCACTAAAATTGTACTTAAATGCAGTCAGAAAGTGTTTTAGCCAAAGGCGATTCGCGCACGAGGGTTTCTGTACAACAGCTTTGTTTGTTTTAAAATCACGGTTAGAACAACGCTGCGTCTTCTGGTACGCGGTCGCCACTCCAGAATGTTTCGGCACCAACGGCCATCTGTTCTGCGAGCAATGTGCCCTGCCCATTGCCACTTATGTTTGGCAATTCTTCGCACTATGTCGGCAACCTTAGTTTTCCTGCTACCTACTATACTATAACTTTGTCATCATTATTAAATTCTCACTACGATTTTCTTCAGAAGCTCAGCTCCACTCAACTCATCAGCTATTAAGGAACTGAGTCACTGATGTATTGTGCTTTCAATTGAGTCTGTATCACAGCCTGACAATGACATCTTTAACGGCAATTCAGACATAACACTTACAATTTTTCATTCAGTTACAGTTTTTTCTGCATTTTCGGTACTAAATTGAACTGTAGGTGCATGAAGAGTCCGTAAAATGGGGACTGCTAGGGCTGCTAGATTATTCAAAAGGATTGGAGCAACAAAAGTTCTCCGAGGGCCAATGCCTGCTAGGGCTAAGAGATAATTCAAGGGTTTCTAGCAACAATAGTTCTCCGCGCGATCAGGACAATAGTTCGAAATCAACAATCGGGAAGTGGCCCAGACCAGACACGAAAATTTGTCTGGTCGGAGCATCCTCTCTTTTCAGTGGAGGTATGACGTAACTTTAAAACTCCTTCTGCATACAAAGAGTTACTGTGACCTTGGAACGTAAAGTACTAAAGGAACACACACAGTGGGCTTTAGTCAGTAAAAGTTTGACATATCTCGCTCCAGCTAAGGCGGGAGAAGTTATTTGATTATTTCCCATCTCAAAAAAAGGTGCATGTAATACTTTTTCTGTCTTGCTGACGGTTTGGACAGTGTCCGTTTTAAAATATAATACATATGGCAAAAAATTGTTTCCAAAAATATTTTATGATGGAGAACTTTTTATCTGACCGTACAAAACAGCTTCAATAAATTTGGTGGTGTGCGAATCGTCATTGGAAAAATATTGAAAATAAAATATGTCGATTCGGACATGCGTGTCATGTCCGTGAACGGGTGCTGTCAGATGAGACTGATCATCTCTTAGCTGCCAGTTGCTATTTTAATATCTATATTTTGTTTTTATTTTTACTTTGCGCCAATGACTGAAAAGTTGAAGTGTAAAAGTGATATGAAAGAAAATCAAGTTAGTGATAGCATGACGGGTGACAGGATAGAATGGAAGAAAAAAGCGTTTTGCGCCGACCCCAAATAACACAGGACAAGGGCAGGATGATGATTATACATTGTTCTCACATGACAGCGACAAGAAACATGTAACAGGGATATTTGTAATTACATATATGATTGAAAAGTGTCCATGGAGTTTCTTGCTCATTCTTCTCCATAGAGATCTACACTTTGGAACGTGCACTTAGCATAATTTTTTTTTTGACTGATCAACTTGTTGACATTTCAAAAGTGCCTGTAAATGGTTTATTTGAAATAAAATGCTTTGAATCTTGTGGACACTGTCCAAATATACTGTGTCCGACTCATCAGCAGCTCTTTTTCCAATTACAACGTTACAAGTGACTTAGCTTACAATTAATATGCATTACATAGTCATCAAGTAGTACACGACACCAGGCTGGATAGTTGGGCCCCCATTACACGTCACACAATGGCCCACTCCCTACCTTAATTAATATTAACTGGGTTGCAACGCCCCTACGTGTAAACTATTAAGGGTATGCATCAGACAGTGATGAAAACAAACATATCTGACACACGGGGAAGTAGGATGGTGAGCGATTAGTTGAACATGTTGTGTGGTAAAAAAATTAAACATCGACGTGACGTAATGACCCTGTTACAGTTACGGTTACAGCACCCACCTCTCATGCATGAGGTTGCAGATTCGAAACTACCAAGTTGCTACTTCCAGAAAAGATGAAAGAGGTTAGAAAGGAAATACTTTCCGATATGTACCACAACGAGTGTCGCCGCTTGTCTCCCACCCTTTAACTCCAATAGAAACCAATACGAACGCGCATTACGCAACTAACAGACCACGCACACTTAGATCGCAAGTTTGCTATTGGTAATTGAACTATGAGCATTGCCCTACTTTGTCGCACGGCTGCCCCGCCCACAAGGCCATTCTAACCTCTTTCATCTGTTCTGTATACCTACTAATATGAATTGATCATAATTGGTGCTTGGAGAAAAATCAACTTTACCAGTTGTTATGAGGAATGTGACCCATGATTATGCCATTTCAAATCTAAATACAGATATAAAAATAATTTTATACCGTTTTCGGATACGGATTGTCCGCTATGTTCAGATAATTTTACTTGTATCTAGTTATTTTTATTTCTAGCCTAGATAATCATTTGTATGGCGGGTCAAAACTATAAATAAATCTGTCGTAACCTGTCAGACCTCGCCTTTATCCGAAACTTTTATATCGGTTTTGTATATTTTTTTATTCCGAATATCCGATAATTCCGGTTACAGTTATAACATCCTTGAACCCCTACAAGTTCTTAACGCGATCCATTTTACGTCCTAAACTGAACTGTTTAAGGGATGGGGGACTATACCTACTTTATTGTGATTTTATTCATTGTTGTGATTTTAAATGTATTGAATTTTATTTATTTATTAAATAATAATTCCATAATGTCTATGGAATTATTATTTATTGACATTATGGAATTATTATTTATTGACATTATGGAATTATTATTTATTGATATTATGGAATTATTATTTATTGAATATTGGGATTATTTTGTTTTATTTTTGTTTCTTTTTTAAACGCGTATTTTATTTTGATTTATTGTCGTTTTTGTATTCCGATTGAGATATGGGTACCCGAAATAAACAAATTTTATTTTATTTTTTATTTTATACAGGGGGTTTCATCCCTATGTCTCGTTTTCACGATTGACAGTTAAACACGTCATATTAAGGCAGTAGGTTGTTATACTAAAAGTTAGTAGGTCAAGAAGCCTATCAAAAGAAATTTTCCTTAGCAACAAAGCTCAGCGGCGCGATAAGAATATCTGAAAGGTCATCAACCCGTTTTCCCGCTTCTTTCACTATAGGCATTTTCGGGTTCTGACTGATTAGACTGGCCTGTTAGTCTAGTGGTTAGTGACCCTGACTGCTATGCCGGAGGTCGTGGGTTCGATTCCCACCCAGGACAAATGTTTGTGTGATGAGCATAATCATTTGTTCTGTGTCTGGGTGTAATTTATCTATAACATGTATGTATTTAGAAATATGTAAGCATGTTTATCAGTTATCTAGTACTCATAACACCAGCTCTGCTTAGCTTGGGACTAGACGGCGTTGTGTGATAGTTGTGGAATATATTATTACTAGCGACCCGCCCCGGCTTCGCTCGAGTGCAATATTATACATATAAACCTTCCTCTTGAATCACTCTATCTATTAAAAAAACCGCATCAAAATCCGTCGCGTAGATAGTTTATAGATTTAAGCGTACATAGGGATATAGGGACAGAAAAAGCGACTTTGTTTTATACTAAATGAGTGATTATTATACTAAAAGTTAGTAAGACAAGAAGGCTATCAAACGAGATTTTCCTTAGCAACAAAGCTCAGCGGCGCGATAAGAATGTCTGAGAGGTCATCAACCCGTTTTCCCGCTTCTTTCACTACAGGCATTAGCGGGTTCTTGGAAAAGACACAGGATGACAATGAACTGCGATACTTTGGCGCATTACTCGCTGCCAATACTCGAATCGACACCTCAAACGCCCGAGGCAAAAAGTGCATTTTTTCAAGTTTTTTGTAATTGTTAATTAAGTAAGCTATTTTTGTAAATCCTTTTAGCCGATTTGTACGATGTAATAAAAAATCTGTTTATTTCATTAAACCCCAAGCGATCGGCGGCGTTCGCTTTCTCATTGTCTTTCATACAATTTCACTGCTAATCATACAACCGCTCTTACGCGATTATGACGTAATTACACATTTTTCAATAGTTATTTAGGAACACAGTATCTTGTCGATATTATGTTGGCTTCTATAGAAATCAATTTATAAATGAGTGTAAAACTAATCCAGTAAAAACCTCTGAAACAGGTGATTTTAAAATAAAAGAGAATTGTTAAAAAAAAATATACATCATACGATTTACATCATTTTTCGTGGAGACAAGAGATTGTCGGTAGAAAAGAAGAACGAATACTCTACCTTATTTAGGAAGACTGATCTGTCTTCTGACTAGAGATGGGTGGCGGGTAAAAACCCATCGGGTATTTACCGGGTAAAAACCCTGTTTATACCCAAATGGGTATTTACCGGGTAAAAACCCTGTTTATACCCAAAGGGGTATTTACCCGGGTAAAAACCCTGCATTTGGGTATTTTGGGTATTTACCGGGTAGAAACCCATCTCTTCTTCTGACAACAAAGAAAGAAAAAAAAAAACAATCTACATCCAGCCAGACTTTTATAATGTTTTGACAACAAGTTCGCGATCCCACTCGCCATTCGCAGCCACACTGACTCACGCTAAAACTTTCCCGCCATTGTGCACTATACCTTTACACCGATCGACATAACGATTGATTTGACATAAGCACAAAACGCACACTTGTTTGTGCGTGATCGGCAAACAATGCACGGTTTTGTCGACAGGTTGCGCACAACGCACAACGCAGATGCGTTTACACATGTTTGGCGAATACGATATCTTGTGTTTTGCGAGTTTTTGTCTTCATTTGAGGGGGTTGATTTTTGATTGGAATGATTGATTTGTTGTCGAAACGTGTAATTTTCTGAAATATAGTTTGCTGTTGATTGTTTTTGATTGACAAAGCTTCTTTCCCTTTTTATAATTAACTCGACAGACGTTGTCCTGACTGAGCAATGAACTGTCTAAGGCGCGAGCTATCAAACGCCCAAAGCTAGTAGTAGTTTTAAATTTTTCGACACAATTTTCTGAAGGAATACGGGTGGGTTTAGTACAAATCTGACACTCTTTTTTTGAGCGGAAGATATTACTTGATAATTTTCTAAAATACAGTGGGGGGTGGGGTGTAGGCTATATATTGTAAGCCAAAAGAATATATCTGTAGCCGAACTAGACAAAAGTCTGTATTTCGGCTATCAGCGCCAATCCCCTGAAATTGCAAAAGTTAATAATAAAAAAAACAAAAATTATAAAACTAAAACTAAATTTGAAATTAGTTAGTTACTTACCTTAATGTTAAGAATTTATGTTTTGGATTTCTACAATCTTAATCATTCAATCAATCATAAAAAATACCTCATTAATTTCCAAATAAAAATTGTTAAATAAATAAAAAAAAATGTTTTTTTTTTTCAAAAAACTCATACCTAAACCAATTCCTTCAAGACATTACAACACAAAGAAAATCACCTACATTTTAAATCCCCACCCCTCTATAATTCAAACATACGACAAAATGCAAGATGAAAACGTGCCACTATGAATAATGCATGGCCTGTATTTGAACAGGACAATACCAGTTTTACGTAAAGCCTTGTCGCCCTCGCTTCACTTGCAAAAGGAAAAACTAATATTGAACGCGTTGTTTTCTTTTGACAATAGATGGCGTTGGCTGTTCGGTGAATTTTGAAGAGGGATGCGCTCGTAATACTAATTTGAGCGAATGAAGATGTCTTGGTAATTTTGATTGCAGTAGACCGTATAATATTTTTTTTTTGTGTGAAATGCATCCAATGACATGCCCCGCTCTTGGGTGGGGCGGGAGATAGTGTGAGATTTAACTGACTCCTGTTACTTTTTTATCTTCGTCCCAGGTTCTTGGATTTCATTTTTTGACCGTATAATATAATAGTAAAATACAAAAAATGTACACGGTAATATATCGCTCACCTAGCAATATTTTGGTACATCTATATTTTTCATATTTTACAGAAACTAGGATCAGAGACTACAAATATTTGAAACGAAGTTTTGAGTTCAATTAACATTCTATATCACAAATTGTGATGTTGACTACTAGTATAGACCATCATAGATATTTAAGGATATAAATTATCCTCTTTTACACACTTAAAATAAATTTTGCATTTTTTGTAGATTAGATACGTCAATATTTTACGTGGTGAGCGATATTTTGGTGCGGGTTAGTCATATGTTTAAACTCCAGGGATGATATTATCCCTGATCCCTGCCTATTCATGTTGACCAACTTCCTATAAAAATAATATAATAATAATAATATAATAATCCACATGTGTTATGGGTACTAGACAACTGATAAACATATTTATATATTTACTTATTTATTAAAATCATTACATCTTTCTTTAATTTGGACCTAAAAGCTAGAAAGCTATTGAAACACTGCATCACTACAATTATTGTTCTTTCATTAGTCGCGAATCACACTGAAATACTTTCCACATTTTATTCTTCAATTAAAAATATATTCAATTCAAAAACCGAACACCGTACCGTATAAAAACCCCATCTTCAATATTAACAAATAGGTGTCTAAAACCGAGTACACACCGCATCGCACGGGCCGAGTTGAAAAAAGCCGAGGGGGGAAAAAATAGAAAATGTCGTTTCCTCTCGCCGTCACCGCCAGAATGGCCATGGCCGTTTTTGCTCGTATTTCCATACTCTTCCGCTCGTGTCCTCCCATCCCTATTTCTGGGCGTTTTTAAATTTCGAATACGAAACTGTACTTACTTTTGAGCTGTTGATTATTTTCGAGAATACCCCCGCTGTGTAAGCTTCTGTTGGATGATTGCGGCCAATTTTTTTTCCTTTCGTCTTTAGGTTGCAGTTTGTTTTTAATTTGTGCTTCAGAGTTTTGGACTCGTTTCTGTGGAAGGGCGATGGACTGTTCGCGAGTGGATGTTGTGCTTAACTTGTTTTCAAGCTGTTTTTGGTAGTGCTAGGAACTTAGTCATTAGGATTGTAGTGTGAGCACGTAGTTTAAATTTGTCTGTATTTATCTACGACACGTTTAATCTCTATGCAATATTTTTGACATTACCAGTTTGTGCGACTATGCGGACCCGTCAAGCGCTTGTCATCTTAACTTAGCTCAAGCGCCACAATAGCGAGAATGAACTAGACAATGGTGTCAAACAATCCACCTACAAATCCACTTCTCACTTCATATTAAATTGATTCAATAAATCATAATCCAGGAGATGGAATGATCAATTTGCAATCAAAATGAGCCCTTTACAAACTACAGAGTGGGATCCATCGCTTACCATAATAGTAATTTACTTGTGCCGAATTGAATGGATTGTGCGAAACAATGCCGTCTTGGAGGAGTGACGTAATCGTATATTACTATAGTTGTGGCACAAAAGGTGTTTTGTTACTCACAACGTTAATTTAGAAACGGTAAATCGTGCTTACTGTGAAGATTTTGTTTGATCTGTTTCCGTTGGCTGATTGTATTTTAACATTGAGGGCTCAATACTCACTGAACAGATGGTCAATGGGGCCGAAAAATAGTGTGAAGGATGACAAGACAGTTTCAGTTTTTCACTATGGAAAACGTTGAGACTGAACCTGAAAATGGGGCTGAAAGATTCTTGAGTGGCGAACCTGACCTTTCAAAGGTCTCGCAAGGTGAGGGTCGCGGGAATCGGATGGGTGCGAAACTGGTGGTGCACAGGACCGTTCGCTGTAGCGACACTTGAAGAAGTCTTATGTCCAACTATGGACATCTTTCGGATTTTGAAATGATGATGATGCTGATTGAGGGCAGTTATGGCTTAGAGGTAATAGCCCTGACTTGCGAATCATGTATCCTGGGTTCCAATCCAGGCAAAAGTAGAACGCTTCTTTGTTTGTTTTATAACAACTGCTCTCAAAACGGTGTAGGAAAACCTCGTGAGAAAACAGGCATGTCTTAGAGTTAAATATTTTGAAGACATGTTACATCCAGTCTTTTCCCTTTCCTAGAGAGGAGGCCTGAGCCTCAGCTGAGGGTATATTATAAGGCTGGCTAAGCTATGCTGTTCTAACATTACCGAACAAAAAGTAACATAACAAAACATAGAACCACATACAAGATTTCCTTAAAAAGCACACATAAATGTAAGTACTTGAAATACTCTCCCTCCTCTCCCCTTCTGAAATAACCGTCATACATTATGACCTACATTCAAATAAGCTTTGTACACATCATACACTATGTTGTAGTGTTAATCAAATAACGTTACTGTTTCACATACGTTGAAACACGGCCATTGTATTTACTTTACTCGTATATATTTATTGATATACAATATTAGGCAAAATTCTTTGAACAGAAAGCGGCGGCGAACACAAGCGGCGGTATAGAGAATTTAGCTATTTTGTCCCTATTTTTTTAACAAAATTCATAGTAACATTAGTCAACTGTCAAACGATTTTACAGCACTGCTTAAGAGGGTGTATTTTTGTCCTACGAGGGCTACAAGATTCAACTAGAGCCCCGGTATGAAGGCTAGAAGGAACGGCGCGGGGTTTTTAGTCAGTAAGACTCTGACACTGTCTCCCGCTCCACCCAAGAGCGGGTTTCGTCAATGATGATTTTCCCCGTCGACAGAAAAAAAAAAAAAAAAGGGCTACAAGATTCGGGTTTGTGGATGACGAGCAATGGATAACTCGCCGTCTATCCATCTGATAAGCGGTGCTATTCTCTAAGAAAACAGCCTTGAGCGCGACGCTGGCCGCAGCAACGAGTCAAGAGCGCAATACGTAGAATTAACAATCCAATGCATAGGTAAATTGGGTGGTTAATCCAATGTACCTGTTTGGATTTCATCGGTAGGTACTGCCTTTGCCAGTAGGTTCACCTGCGTGAAACCCAACACGCACGCATCCTTATACCAAGTTTTTTTGTAATATTAGTGTGATAAGAAAAATAAAATAATAACTAACCTAATCTCTTCGAAATCTCCGAGTTATGCATCTTCGGATTATCCTGAGCGATCTTCCGCCTCTGTAGCCTCGACCACACCATGAAAGCGTTCATGGGTCTCTTGATGTGTTCCTCCTGAACCTTCTTCTGTTGGGGCCCGTTCATGGCGGAGATGGAGCCCATGGTCCCGATGGCTCCCATGGCGGACATGGGACCCATAGGGAAGTGGCCCATTGACGTCCCGAAGCCAGTTCGGTCGCACATCGCACCAGCGGCACTGGAAGGAAAAGGTTGCTGGTTTAGTAACTGAAATATCATGTCTTAGCTTCCATTCTAACAAGATCTGGATGTAATAGTACATTGTTACACTAGGGGTGAAAGTTACTTATTTCGTCCCGAGAAGGAGTTGGCGGCCGAGCGTAGCGAGATCGCTAATTCCAGGGACTAAATAAGTAACTTTAACCCCGAGGTAAGCATTGTGCTTTTCATTACGAATACAAGAAGAGAGACCTAGTTTTTTTTTTAAATAATTTGACAGCTGTAAGTTGAAAGTAAAACTCCCTAGGGATGAAAAGTGTGATACTTTTCAGCCCACTCCTCAGGCAACTTCAGACCTACTTTCAGAGTATGAGTAATGAAATAGTACATTGTTACACTAGGGGTGAAAGTTACTTATTTCGTCCCGAGAAGGAGATGGCGGCCGAGCGTAGCGAGATCGCTAATTCCAGGGACTAAATAAGTAACTTTAACCCCGAGGTAAGCATTGTGCTTTTCCAACTCGCTTCGCCATCTCTTACCGTCGACGAACCTCAAAAGCGCAAACCACGCATAATAGTGATCGGAATTCCTGCTTCAATGGCTGAAAATGAGGTTTACAAATGTATTTTTGAACAAAATTTGGCCGACAAACTTCCGACTATGTCTAGAGATACATTTTTGACCTCAATAAAACTTAGCCACAAATCTGGCAGAAAAGACTCTGAGAATTGCAATTACATCTTAGAAGTTCCCGCCCAAATCCGTAAGGCTCTCATCACACAGGACCGGTTATTCATTAATTGGACATCGTGCCCGGTACGAGACTTCACACTGGTAACAAGATGTTACAAGTGCCAGCAGTACGGTCACGCTGCTAAGACGTGCAAAGTTGCTACCCCATCATGTGGCCACTGCGGCGAAGAAGGGCACACCATGCCAGATTGCACCAAAAAAGGCGAGCCGCCTAAATGCGCGACCTGTTTGCGCGTCAAAAAATCTGCCAATCACAAGACAGGAGATCCAGAGTGTCCTTCTAAAAAAGCTGCTGAACATAGATATATAAATTCAATAGATTATGAGGGCGCCTAGAGCGTCATACTCAAGGCCAGACTTCCGTGTCACGGTTACTGCTGACTCAAAATTCCAGTGTGTTGACCTACAAACCATAATTTTTCTTTCATATTAAGTATTTTAGCATATTTGTCCAATGTAAACATAACTCTTTAGAATTAACGCAACCTCGACTTTACTCGTTCTGCTGACGCATAATTATATGTGTGTAAGTAGAGAATAAAGTGCAAGAAACAGTTTTAGAAAACAAATAACATATTGTGACCATTAGTATTTAAGTAAACTAGGTAAATAACATTATAAATAATTCAATTATATCATCCACTATTTATAGACTTTTTTAACATTGTTATAAATTATATTGTCCTACAAAACTATAGTATAAGAGCTTCTATCGCCTGTGATACAGGTTTATCCTAGTACAGGCTCATAGAATAACATAGCATTTACCTTTGTAATTACTCTTAAGATTTTATGTAACCATTTTACCAAATTTTACCCTGAATAAATATTATTATTATTATTATTATTATTTTCATTACGATACTTTTCAGCCCGCTCCTCAGGCAACTTCAGACCTACTTTCAGAGTATGAGTAATGAAAAATATAATTAAATCATCGCACGAAACAAAACGGAACGCAAGTTACTAAAAGAGTTATGAGTATACGGTGGAGAGGAAGAGGGAGGCCCAAGAAAAGAGTAGAATGTATTGTGTGAAGAGTGATATGAGAGAAAAGGAAGTTAGTGATAGCGTGACGGGTGACAGGATAGAATGGAAGAAAAAAACGTGTTACGTCGACCCCAAATAATACGGGACAAGGCAGGAAGATGATGATGATGATTATTGCCTTCAAACAATAGGGACAGCAACATAAATCACTACATAGTATAAAACAAAGTCGCTTTTTCTGTCCCTATATCCCTATGTACGCTTAAATCTTTAAAACTACGCAACGGATTTTAATGCGGTTTTTTTAATAGATAGAGTGATTCAAGAGGAAGGTTTATATGTAAAATAACATCCATTAATTCATGAATCCCCAAGCGACCACCGGTGGCCGCGCATCTATTGTCTTACTATTGTGTTTCTAATTGACGGTATCTGAAGGGTTAAATAGTGGAGAAATACTGTTACCCGAGCGAAGCCGGGGCGGGTCGCTAGTTAATCTATAATATAATCCCTCAACAACCAGTGCATCCCATCAATTACAATTTCCAACTGCAAAATCACGTTGCTAACATAAAAAATTAAAAAGTGACACCCTTAAAAATTAATAACCGTTTCCACGGAACACAAAAATTAGGGCCCCTACACACGGTCCACCACGTGTTTCTTACTTTTAATATAGCTGACAATTACCGTGCTCAAAAATGTGTAAAATATTAATATTAGAGAGGGTGTCCATAATGGCTTATGACGCGGGGATGGTTTTAAAGAGCTCGCTCCTGATTGGCTCTCCCCTTGAGTCGGTGTTTCGTTAAGTAAGACGGTAAGAAGTGAAATGCGCAGTGGGAGTAATGAAAAGATTACGATGTTTGAGGGTGTGAGAGGAATAAGGGTATTAATTCATGAATCCCCAAGCGACCACCGGTGGCCGCGCATCTATTGTCTTACTATTGTTTCTCTAATTGACGGTATCTGAAGGGTTAAGGAGGAAATAGGCGTTTTAATGGTGTCTTGAAGAATTAAATTAGACAATAAGGGTTTGTGTAGATATGTGGGGCGATCTAAATATTAATGTTTTTTATTTCTCTCTTAACTATTACATTCGTTTAACATATTTTTAACTCGCCAAACTTGATAGTTTGATGGCGAGAAACGCTCATTTACAATTTACAATATAATATGCTTAATCCTTAATTTACATAAATTTAAATTTAAGTTGGTAATGTAATGTAGATAATTATTTATTTCTCGACAGCGGCAGACCTGGCGGGTCATTCTGGTTCGAAACTCACTCCCTATGTAGTACGCAATGAGTCTCCAACCAAAACACCATGTGAATCGGTACTGCTGTTATAAAGCTGAACAGTTTGTTTGTTTGAACATGCTAATCTAAGGAAATACTGGATCGGATTGAACAATTAATTTAATGCTGAATAACCGATTTATTGAGGAAGGCTATAACATCAGGCTAAGACCTACGGGAGTGGAGCAGTACCCAAAACCGCCAGGGATACAAGTATGATATAAAATAGTTAATTAATGCAGTGCATCTCGACTTGGACATTTACATCAAGACTTTGGTATGGATGGACCTTACAAACAGAAAATAAATTCACAAAATACAATTTGTCCTACATCCTTCACTCATTCAGGTTTTATACCTCGGACACTGACCTGGAAAAAACTTAAAAAAATTCGAATTTCCTTAATACTTAATTTTTTTTTAAATAACCTTACAATTTCTAAGCAGAAATTATGTTTAACCTATTCGAAAGCCAGGCTGATGCTATTCAATCTGCTCAGCCTACCAACAGATAGGAATAAAAACACAACTAATTGCACAGTTATTGATTGATTAAACATTTGATTTAACAAGACAAGTCAATTAAAGCAAGACTTATAACATTCTAGCACAATAACGACAAGCGTTTCCAAATCCGTAACTTTATTGACACAGTATCAAAACACAGTGTCAAATTAAAGGAAGGCTGTCGACACCGTGTCTCATTAGAAAAACACTTTAGCACACCCTTATTTCTGATAATATATTACGTATCAAATGCTTTTGAGGAAATAGGGTGACCCACTTAAAATTTAATCATGGATCGAACTTTATTTCAAAATTCGAACTTTTTTTTCTTTTTAAAACTTAACAATTAGGCTGACCGAAATGGCTTACTGGATTCAAATCAGAATTCATCTTATTCATTCAGAAAAACTAAGATACCATACAATATCAATACGTACCATACACATTCTGATTTTTTCAGATTATGTATTTTTCAGATTGATCTGTAATAATGATACTTATGAACGTTTTGAATTCCGGATCAGAATATTAAAGATTATGATTTCGTGCATATTTCCATACATTCTAATAGAGTGGCACAAACGTATAGATACTGGAATCAGATTTGAGTTTTTCAATTGACACTGCCAAAAGCAATGCGATTAGTATTCATTTCTCTCAATAAAGACGTTTCCATGCGCTGTGAATCACGAGACTACTGATCAATCTGAATTTTTAAGATATGTGTGAGGGAAGGTGCCGGAATTTAATGTTCCTAGAAGGCTGTTATTTGGTTCAAAAAGGGTGTGTGTCTGCGTGTTTGTCCATGGAATGTGTCAATATTTGTCACCGTGCAACCGTTCGCCACTGAACGCTATTTGGTCATGTTATTTTTAATTCCAAGTCATTATTAACAGACGTATTTGGTTTTTTGACGTATTAACAGCAAATACACACTATATAGATTCGTTTTTACGGTTTTAAAGGCATTTGATCGTAATCGCGTGCAGCATTGTTCTATATAGCTGGCCTGTTGGTCTAGTGGTTTCTTTTTTTTTTTTTTTCTCGACGGGGAAAATCATCATTGACGAAACCCGCTCTTGGGTGGAGCGGGAGACAGTGTCAGAGTCTTACTGACTAAAAACCCCGCGCCGTTCCTTCTAGCCTTCATACCGGGGCTCTAGTTTCCTTTCGGATAACCCCGACCCCGGTAGGCTTCGACCCAGATGGGCCCCTCCTGTTGCTGACAACTCCTTGAGGCGCGCGGGAACAGTGCGCGCCGTCGACGCCTTGGCTCGGTCCGGACAGTTACCGGACGATCGGACAGCGAGCTACCCATGGCTCGCCGTCCGCGAGCCCGCGTCTACGGTGGCCGGAAATCGGGATCGGAATCCCGGCGGCGGCGGCGGGGGCGCTGTTGCCTGATGCGGTCTGCCTCCTCCTTTGCTAGCATTACTGCTTCGCAGAAGGAGGCGACCGCCTGCCACTCCTCCTCGCTCCGGACCATGGCCTGAACCAAGGCCCGGCGCGAGAGGTCTCCGCCGCCGATCGCCCCCACGAGGACACGGCGTTGCTCCGCCCAAGCAGGGCACACCTCAACTGTGTGCTCCACCGTGTCCTCCGGGCGTTCCGCACAGTGGCGGCACCCGGGCGTCTCTTCCGCTCGAATCCGATGCAGGAACCTCCCGAACTTGCCATGTCCGGTGAGGACCTGCGTCATGCGGAAGGTAAGGACGCCGTGAGGTCTTTCCAGCCACGCCTCAAAGAGGGGACTTACCGCCATAATTGTGGCGTGCCCAGCACTGGGTTGCGATAGTCGCTGACGCCATTTCACCATGAGATCCCGCCGGAGCTCTGTCCGCCATACCTCGACCTGTCGCGGTAGTGGACTTTCACCCCGGCGTTGCATCTCCACACGCTTATCGTGCATGTGTGCAAGGACTGTTGCCTCCAGATCCCACGGTGGTAGGCCAGCCAGAAGGCTCGCCGCTTCGCGGGAGATCGTGCGGTAACCCCGCACCATCCGTATTGCCATGACCCTCTGGCAGGCGTTCAGTATGGATGCCGGTCGCTTTGCCAGCGACGGCGCCCACACCGGCGCCCCGTGTTGGTCTAGTGGTTAGTGGCCCTGACTGCCTAATTGGGCACAAGTTAAGTTTTGCTTAACTGCTGACAAGCTCTGCTTAATTTGGGACAAGACGGCGTTGTGTGATAGTTATTGAATATTATTATGTATAGTTTCCCTTTGCGAGTTTAAAAATGTGGCAGCATTGTTTTATTGTATTTTTTCTGTTCAGTTCAGTAGTTCTGTTTCAAGGTCAGCATATCCTTATCTGGGGGCACGGTAGTGCCCCCGCCATGACGTAATATATTTTCTTTAAGATAGGTACATTCTTACAGAATTATATTAAGTTCCCCACTACGCTTGCCTATGTGTTTGTCCGCGACAAACTAAAAAACTACTGAACAACTTTT
Source organism: Mythimna lalbum (assembly GCA_949319445.1). Classification (NCBI taxonomy): domain Eukaryota; kingdom Metazoa; phylum Arthropoda; class Insecta; order Lepidoptera; family Noctuidae; genus Mythimna; species Mythimna lalbum. The sequence continues at coordinate 22,127,620 of OX439349.1, forward strand.
TTATGCGATTTCGTCCAATTGACAGACTGATTCACGGCGAAGGTTTTGACGTATTTATAAAGCGTGCATATTATAGTAAAGAAAACTTCGTCGAGAAAAAGTCGCAAGTTTTACATAAATTGTTGTCATTCAGGAACCAGTGACAATGACAACTTATCAATTGATATTTGACGTGAAAGGCAAATAACACGATAAAAATAATGTACGAAAAAAGGTATTTTAATCAATTCAATAAAGAATATATCCTTAACACTGCCTTATCTTCCTCAATGAACAAAAAACTTGTACCAAGTCGAGAAAGGTACAATCAATGAACCGAAAATCCAGTATTTTTTACTTGAGTGTTTTTGCAAATATGCAGATAATAGTTCTTCTGTGCAATGACTGCATCAAGATTTTTTTCTTAATTTATTATTATGTCACATCCCAAAAGGCTACTTTTAAAAAAGACACCGCATCAAGCTTCTTTTTGAGGTTTTTGTGGCTCGTGTGCGGTGATACCGCCACAAAAAAACGCTTGAAGCCGCTTCAAGCTTCTCCGGCCACAAGCTGTCGCGCGCTTCAGCTGTTTTTAGCGGCGGCTTCTAGCTGTTTTTTGTGGACGCTTCTAGCGTTTTTTTGTAGTGATGTTTTTTTACAGTAACTTGGGGTCGACATCCAGTCCAACCGAATGCGAATCTAAAATGATGAATAGATCTAAAACGATGAAAGATGATGGTTCTTATTGGTTCCATAGCCACTAAGAGAGCTGTACAGGTTGCCAAATACTGGTCAGAAAAATTTTGTTTGAGTCCATCGACACAAAGAAGACAAAAAAATTAAGGTCCACAAAAAAATTGCGACACCATTATGCCAGGGCATAGTCTGTTTTACAAAATAAAACGCCGGTTTCCAACAAGAGTGACGATTTGACAGTAGCACGTGAATATGTCACCAAACATTGACAATTGGTGTAAGTAGCCACTGTAAGTGATTGGTAGGACGTTGAAAATACCTTTAAGCGGTACTAAAAACAAAATGGCTTCACTAACTTTTCTCTAACTCTTAGAAAAAGAAAGAAAATTATTTGTAACTCATACAGGACAAACAACAACAAAATGGTAATTAAACTACAAATAAAATTTAATTCATGAATCCCCAAGCGACCACCGGTGGCCGCGCATCTATTGTCTTACTATTGTGTCTCTAATTGACGGTATCTGAATGGTTAAAAAAAAATATTAAAAAGAAAAAATAAAAAAAAGATCTGTGCGAGACAAAAAGACTCCTCCTATCTCAGCTAACTTTTTCCTTACCTGTCAAAATACATTTTAATTTATTTTTTTCGCGACTTGCGTCCCCATGCAAGTTGAAGACCCATAATGGGAGTAAACCCTGGTTAATTAGGTGTGTTACTGACACCTAACCTGTCATTACCGCTCATTAGCAAGAGCAGGAGTCTTTCTTATTTCCGCCATTTTCAAATTTGATTTTTTCAATCTAATTGGAAGAGCAGATCTGTATTTTATTTTCCAGCTAAATGTAAATAGGTATTTTTTTACCAGCTTCAGAAAAAAAAAAATTGTTTCGTTTTTGTTTTATTAGGTTCTCCGGGATAAGAAATCAATCGGTATTCAATTGTTTTCAGTCGTAAACAATTGTCTGTTTCATTTTTGAATTTACTCAGTCTTGCGAGGTCTTTTGCGAAAAAATGTGCTAAAGGAGTGGCAAGCGTCATTCTGTTGTTTTCTGAACAAGTCTGCCAATATCTTTTAAAGAGCCTGTCCAAAGACCAAACTAAATAATTTTCCAAGTAATTTTCCAATAATTTTAACCTGACAAGTTAGCACAGGCAAACCTGTCAGGTGTAACCCTAGCGTGTATGGTTATCTTAAAGGTGTTTGAATCCGTCTGGCCATGATCCATAGAGAAAAATAACTGTCAGGTACCTGTCTGGTATACCCTAGCGTGTAGCGTGTACCTTAAGGTGTTTGAATCCCTGACCTGAACTTTGTACCGATTAACGGTCAATGAATTTAGTATATCTTTGGATATAGTCAACCGATTGCAATGAAATAAAGCCTAAGTAATATAAATTAAGTAAAACGCAATTTTAATGCATAGAATGAGAAAAAAATATATCATAGTGTAAAAACGATTGGAATCCATTCAGTTACTACTCATTTTGAACAAACTATATTCAGGTTTCGAATTAACTAAAAATAATGTGGTAGATATAACAAATCACTTGAATCCGTAGACTACTCCCCCCCCCCCTTATATTTTAACTTCTTTTTTTTAATTGATATAATTAAAATAGTACTTGACTGCGATCACACCTGGTAAGCAGTGATGCAATCGTTGATGGTGAGGCGCAATTCTTGCAATCCATCCCAAGGTTGTCTTAAAGATATCGGTGTTAGCGATAAGACTGCCATTGTACCCATAGATGTAAGTTATTTTAAAAGTTTTGTTACTGTTTTGGTATACCTACATTAAAGTTTATTCTATTCAGAATGTTACAACAAGCCGTCCAAAGACCAAACTAAACCACAGTACAGTACAAACAAGCTACTGTAAACTACTTACGAGTCGTAAGACATCGCCGATGCAAACAACTAGTGAATTTGTCTTGACAATTAACGACCAGGCGTCGAACCTTTGAGATTTCGCTTGGACGCTTGAAAAATGCGTTTACATTCTTTGTTGAGGGTTCCGTCGGTGTTTTGTGGGGTTATGAGTCATGGATTGACTGGTTTTTCGACTAATTTTGTCTGGCTCTGGGTAAAGGACAACTGATGGAACCCAGTTGAAATTTTGTCAGTAAAAGTCTGACAGGGCCTCTCGCTTTACCTAGAGCAGGGAAAGCAAAGGACATCGATGCAAAGTGAAAGAACAATTCTATTTTTTGTAGAAGTGCAACTAGCTTAAATTAGCTATAATAATAGTTAAAAATAGCTAAAGGAAAATGAATGTAAGTGTTTTCAACCAAACCTGAAGTCATTATACTGAGCTTACAGTCACAAATGCCATAGAATACCATGAAAAAGTTAACGTATTTTACAACCAAACGCAACCAACCAGAACCAAACCTCACTCACTGATCACTGGTTCTTTCCGCCCAACAATAGCCTTTTTTCTGGTCTGGTCGAGCAAGAGGTAGTGTCCAACTTTTACTAATTAAAACCTGCCTGCACCTTTAGTTGCACCTAGTAAGTCTGAACGATCCCGTAAACAAAGATCAAGAACACAACATCATCGTTTCAGGCGAAAGATGTCCAGAATTATCACCACAACCGTCTCGCATCCATCGGGTTGCCGCGACCCTCACCAGGTCATCGGTCCACCTTGTGGAAGGCCTTTCAACGCTGCATCTGTGGTTTTTCCAGAACCTTTTGTCCCCTTTTTTTATGGCTGGGTAAATCATCCAATGACATCTCCTGCTTTTAGCCGGAGTGGGAATCTGTGTAAGAATTCTACCGACTAAAAACCCACTCCTGTTCCTTCGTTGCCTTTCGCACCAGGGCCGAGTTTTCCTTTCAGAAGCAAACACTTGGCCCCAGTAAGCTTTGACGCCTGAGCCCCTACGGTTTGCAAGCTTTCGTCCTCATCGGCCATCTCTGTTCTGCGAACAATATGCCCTGCCCAAAGCCACTTAAGCTCGGCGAATCTTTAAGCTATGGCGGTAACGTCGGTTCTGTGGACCAACCAAGCAACCTTAAACGAACCACGACCTTTTGTCTCACAAAAAAAAAAGAGCCATCGTCTGTGAGTACCTAAGTGAAATCGGCGCTTGTTGAGAGGTACTAATTGTCAACACAAACGGACGCATGATCTTCTGTTTGCTGGCGGCGAGAACACAAGCCCACGTTAAAATGTAACCGACTGGGCTGAGGTGGTAATCGAAATTAGAGGTGGATTGGTGGACGATGGTCTTCATGTCGTTGTACTAAGTGATTGTGTGCTAATGAGAGGTGAAGGGCTTGATGTTTCCGATGTTGGGAGGATTGATTTGGAGAATCAAACTGGTCAGTGCACAATGCACATGTATCCTTCTTTTGCTGTGCCCGACAGGGTCCATGATTGTTTCATTTGACATGTTTACCATCTAAGAGTACATTGTAGAATGCAATAAAGAATTGAGTATTGTACATGGTACAATAGGCTGAGGACTCCAGTAGAAATAAAAGCCTAGATACACAAATGTCGGTAACTTGCAAGCATGCAAGTAGCTAGCATGTCAGTGACATCCACCAATTAGAACTTGTTATAGCTCTCTGGTATGCAAGCTACTTGCATCAGTGTAAAAGTACTATTTTGGTGTACAAGAAAGTTTATTTTATTCCATTCTTTTGTGCGTAAGAAGGAAAGAAAAGGAAGTGATGGTGTGACGGGTGGCAGAACAGAATGGAAGAAAAAAACGTATTGCGCCGACCGCAAGTAAAATGGGATAAGGGCAGGAAGAAAAAGAAGACTTTTGTGCGAGCCAGAGGCATGTGTATCACCACCTTTATACAAATAGATAAGAACTGTATAGTTAAAAATACAATTGAACTCAGGGGTTCAATTGTATTCTCAAACCACCCACCAACATAAAATTTCATCCAAATCAGTCAAGCCGTTTAGGAGCAGTTAGGTGACAAACTCACGTACAGAAGAATATTGCAAATAAATTATTTGAAGTGTCAAGCCCTTAGATGTCAGCAGAGGGAATATTATAGGCCAATAATGCGCATGCTATCTCAATGACGTCATCGCACTACCAACCAAACAAAGCCAAAATTCCAACAGCCATACCAACATATTAATCTGAACTCGCCACAGAATAAAAATCGTCGGCCTACCACAAAGGTTGATCACCATTGTAAACGTGTAAATACGGGGTCTTTACGACCAGTTATAAAGGAGAGGCGATTGTGGGCTCATTAGGCCATCAGTTCGGGCACTAATTGGTTTTATAAAACATAGCCGATTTGTTAGGGGCCAGTAAATGTGTCAATGCGATTTTGTGTTCTTGACACTGAGAGGTGTTTTTTTTTGAAGGTTTTTATTGCAAATTACAACTGCTGTAACATAGGTATATGAATTCTGGGGCCAAGGGTCTGTTTCTGAAAGGAAGGAACGGCAGTGAGTTTTTAGTCAGTTAAAATCTGACACACCTTCCCGTTCCGCCGAAGAACGGGAGATATCATTTAATGAGTTTTCCCACCTAAAAAAAGACTCTTATTAGTATTAATGGGGCCTATCAGGACCGAGAGCGGGCGAAGTCGTTATATGATTTCTCAGCCAAAGAAGACCCTCATTGGATAGTTATTACTTTTCAACTATTTTTTTTTTGTTTTATATCTAGATAGAATTTACCTATCCAGAAGCCTAATCTCATACACACTCTTAGTTGAAATTATTATTCTTATTAGTACAGAACCCGTTCAAAAATATTATTTCTCGCTTGCCAGATTTTAGTTTTTGCATGACGGCCATTGTCTTTTAGTATCGATGATTATACACAAAAAAGTTCACTTCATTTACTCGATTTGGATATCGGTGATTTTTAGATCATCATTTATTGTATTTCTCCGTGTAACTGAGACTATTTAGCTTTAGAATACACTAGATTCTGCCAGCGGCTATGCTCGCGTGAAAATAGAACTTTATTCTTTAATTTTTTATTTATTTATCGGGACTTTTAGCATCCCGGTCAGGTGCAAATCGAGACAAGTCTCCAGAACCCTAATTTTAATAAAAATCGGGATGTCCCGCGAAAATCAAGACGCCTGGCAACACTTGTGGTGACATATCATTGATTGATAAGATTGTAAAAGAATATATTTTATCTGTATGGTGTCTGCATCTCCGCGTCCAAAGTCTATATTTTGCGTACTAGTAAGGACAGGGCAGACCATGCATTTTTCTAGTTCTAAAAATGAGCGCAAATGGACCGATCGGCAATCGGCAATCTTCGGAAGCAGTCGTGTACTATGGCAAAAGAGACAGCCAACCTACCGGAAGTGCAACTTGACTTTGTCGTCGTGTTGATACGATTTCTTAGTCTTTATGATTACGTACCTCAGTTGGAAAAAACGAAACCCATCATCATTTTGTTGTCCATCAAGACCCTTTTTTTGAGGAACGCGTGGAGGTGTTAAGTAAGCTGAAATTAATATCAAATACTCAGGTTTGCTACCCAATGGAGCAGTGAAAAAAAAAAAACAAATTTCTAAGTTAACGCAATCTAAAAATATTAGGCTCCTTTTATGGTAAATACTTTTATGGCTTATAACTTGACGCTCGTAAGTAAAATCGGGAATCGAACTATTTACATCTAATAAAGTTTGTACGGAACACTTAGTGCGCCAGTTCGTTTCGCGCCTGACCGATTTTTTTTTTAAACTAACCAAATTATATGAACCGCTCTTTACAAGGTTAAATCGCAGTGTCACTAAGTTGTTCTAAAAACTGGTGCTAGTGTTTCTTGTAGTATGGTGAACGCGTTAGTTTGTACTAACGCGTTCACTAACACGCAAACGTTTAGTCGACCCTATTCCTACTATGAACATCTATGCAGACTTACACTATAAAACGATCGTATAAAATGTTAGTACACTTCAGAATTTTGATAAATGGTGGTCACCCTATAAAAAACTAAAGGGGAAAGTTGAATCACAGTTGCCATCTAATCCGTGTTTTGCACAATCCAATAAGAACCTAGTTTTATTTAAGGTAAGAAATTTCTTTAAAAAGTCAATGAAAAACAAAGCAATTGGAATCTTCAAAAGAGAAACAATAGCACAGCATAGTCGGCCTATAATGTTCCCGCTGCTGGGGCCCAGGCCTCCTCTCTAGGAGAGAGAATGGGCAGTGCGGATTAATTCATGAATCCCCAAGCGACCACCGGTGGCCGCGCATCTATTGTCTTACTATTGTGTCTCTAATTGACGGTATCTGAAGGGTTAATGAATGTTACATGGCTTCCAATATTTGGTTCTTAAACACGCCAGTTTCCTCACGATTTCCTTGACCGTTTTGAGAGCAGTGGTGATGAAATAATGAGTGTGACAAAGTAATGCGCCTGGCTGGGTTTGAACCCGCAACCTGCAACTTGTAAGTCGGGGTCGTTACCACTCGGCCACTGCTCTACTTTATTACTAAGCGACATCTAGGCATAGGCAAAAGCTAGTCTACATACTAATATGATAAAGAGGTAAAGGTTGTTTTTTTGTTTGTACCCAGGACGTAATCTCTGGAAGTACTGGTCCGATTGCTAAATTTTTTAACCGACAGGGTATCATTTATGTATGCGGGCCAAGCCGCGGGCAAAAGCTAGTTTGTTATGTCTTTCAAAACAATCAGTAAAGCTGGACACATCAGCTATGGCTTGCCACTAGGATGCCAACAAAACTCGCGACGGCACGGGCTGCCGAGGTGCAGGCGACGGCCGGTAGATACCGTGGCATAACCGTACAAGCTCCTTTCTTCTTTTCTTTTCGCACCGTTAATTCATGAATCCCCAAGCGACCACCGGTGGCCGCGCATCTATTTTCTTACTATTGTGTCTCTAATTGACGGTATCTGAAGGGTTAATTACATAGCCCTTTTTATTAAATTAGAACTACACTGCACGTGAGCCACGTGCGCTGAATCTGGGCGCGTCATCGGTCTCCATATTTTTTTATGAAAACTAGACTTGTAGAGCTACATTACATCCACGCCACGCGATGTCGTTCTACGTACAAATCAAACGTGGTCCACGTGTGCGTCGGTCTTATGTTCTAAGCAGTAGTTACGGTGGGATCACCGATCAATGATCAAATAACATCTCTCGATCTACTTCTCGTCAAACTTTTTTTTAAAAACTTACGTGTGTTCTTTCACCACGGAATCTATGAAAGGGATACCGTGGTAAAGTGCACAGGAGGGTTTTAGTCAGTGAGAAGTCTGCAACTCGCCCTCGCTCCACCCTAGACCGGAAAAAGGCGTGGATGTTCCCTCAAAAAAATATGTGTACCTCCTTCTATTCATTCCAGGTCCGCTGTGACTCTACCAGAAATTCCAGCAGGTATTAAGGTTCTACCCACTTCCATCACAGTGAGTTGTTATTAACTCAACAGCCTGTGACAGTACCGAACTGAAGGCCATTATGAGTTCTATATGACGACCTAAACTAAAATGTTATAGGGATGAAGCTATATAGGGTGCCTCCATCTCTTTCTCGCTGGCACGCCTAACATTTTAACACGTCATGGTAATCAGTAAAAGAAAGTAATTAATTAATATTATTGTCACCAGTTATTTCACTGTCTCGTTGTGTAAGTACGTGGTCGCAATCGCGACTGCTGAGCGTGAGGTTCGGGGTTCGATTTCCAGATCGGACAAAAATTGCTAGTGGGTTTTTTTCTTATAAAAACGACTGTACCAGCCCGAAGTTTGGAAGTTGGTTGTATGTCCCTCGTGACTCAGAAAGCATGTAAAGCCGTTGGTCGCCTGATCTCTCTCCGGTCGTGTCGGATTGCCGTCCAATCGGACTATGAGAATAAAAGAACAGAGAGTGCACCTGTGTTTGCGCAAACAATGCTTACTGCAATATCTAGGTAGGACCTAGGTACTTGGCTAATCTCTGTCAAGGGCTTACTACACTATTCGATATTTAGACAGTTTTATAGTCTATGGTTCGTAGTATCGCGTAATGTAGTAAGGGTCAGACTCGATATCCGTGGGTCAGACTGTCTTACTCGGAAAGAAAAATAAGACGAGTCTGAATATCGCAGAAACGCTGAATAACGCGTAGTGTATTAGGCCCTTTATCTCTCCCGATCAGAAAGATTATTTACGTTCTAATTAGAAATCGAATTTATAGTAGGTACGTAGGTACCTACTGATCTAGCTTTATCTAAGTACCAAGGTAACACTATAAGTAGCTAACTATGTTGATAGAGTAGGTACCTACCTAGTCTGAGTAGTGGGTGTAAATCAAAAATGCCCGGGGACAGGGTCAGCGGATTAACTTAGAGAAGTCAGGGATGACATCTGATTAGCTAAGAGGGGTTAACGATTAAGGAGGTGGAAGGTTCCCGAGTTTAAAGACCAGAATGTCAAAATCCCTCCCTAGTCCCTGTTTATCATAGGTACCTACCTTGATCACACGTACCGAACTACCTACCGAGGAAGTAAAAGGACGAGACTGTAAAATATTGCACGGCCGAGACACTGATGTATTGTAAGCGAGTTGTTGCGCTCGGCCGGCCACTCGGCGCTTTGTTCATACCTACCGAGTATTCGGCCGAGATCACCGTCTCGCCCGTTTACTCTGTACGTGTGATCAAGGCATTAGATTACTACTTTTTTTTTTTGTTTTACCTGCATCTTTGATGTTATACATAACAGGCTACAGCCTATATTACCTATCTTCATGAGCCTGGGTATCATAGGTATAGCTAGGCATAGTTTATTTCAAACTAACTGGTAAGTTTTACTAGTTCCAGAGCGTTATTATTCTAAGTTCCAGAGATTAGCTCGTTTAAACAAACAAAAAAATCAAAAAAATAATTATAATAGGTAGGTATAAGAAACAAACGTTTTCTTAGATTTTCATTTTATTACTTTACACTTTTATTACCTATTTAGCCTCTTATATATTTAGCATCTTATAGTGTTAGGCACAGATCAACGGAACTAGGCACGAATTGTTAGAACAATAGAAAATATTAAGTATGTAGATATTATGACTGTTTATTGCATTATACTTATAAGCCCAAAAAATTATAAAATTATTATCTGATCTTATCTACGATCTTGAATGACACAAAGCAAAATATTTTTAATGTGTACATTCTTAAGCTGCAGATAATAAAATTGATACCTTAATACCAAAACTGGTCACGCTTTGAATAAAATTAACGGGGAAGGGGTCTTTATGTAAATAATTGGAAGGTTTTTTATTTACTAAGTATTTAAAGATGTGAACTAACATTACATAATATTCCTATTAACGTAGTACAGATGCATAACCAGAAGGTCAGGCCTAAGACTGCAAACAAGGATAAAAACAACTAATCGACAAAAACAGACAGGCTCATGCAATTAAATGCAAATTGAATGAAATATCGAATGCCTTTCATCTACTCCATTCAGTGTTAGCAGGTAAACTTGAACTCTTAGCTGGCCTTGACATTCTTTACTAAGAAAAATGATCCGAGGGTATTTCTACCTAATAAACAAAAAAGCAGGAAACTACAATCGTGGAACAAACAGCAAAACTAATCGATTTGCCACAAGTTCAACGACCATCGCTTGTGTTCCAACCTCCGCGGTCAGCCGCCATCATTACAACGTTCGACCATCACCACAAGTTTTAAAAAAAAAAACTATGTTTACCTCATAAAGTGGCCGCTGGCACGTTGATGTAACTCCAGATCCAGAATGAAGCCTTTTAATCACGTGAAAAACAAAGTTCCGGCGGCACTGCACACACAAATCTTTATCGAAAAATAAAACAAATTCTCAATAATTATAAACAACTGTTGCCATTGTATACGTAACTGTTATTACACGATCGATTTACTCGATTTGCGTTATCGTATCGCGTGTTGCAAATCAAACGAGCGCGAGCTCCGTGCGTCCGTCGCTCGCTCGACACAATGGCGACAATCGACAATCGCGCGCCGCGACTGCGGTGACGCCGCTACCGACAAATCGAGTGATAAACCTGAGCGAGCGGACCAATCCGCGCGCTCCACTACGCCCACGAGTGCGCGCCGCGCTTTCCTATTGGCCAAGTAACTGCCATTGCCTTACGGATGTTATTATGCAGAACGAGACCAACAGTTCGAAATAAGAATTTTAAACGTTTACTAGCCGGGCGTACAATGCAAATTGGTTGCGCGCGCTCTGCGCCGCGGTCTCACTCTACTGCTTCGTCTTTTTGTTTATGATGAGTTGGTGTATGAAACAAGAATAAATTCGTATGACAGCCCGCGGTCGTCTCACCTGAACCACTCAATGGCCACTTAGCGTTATTTCTTTGTACTGCTTATTGAGAAAACAAAGCAGGCTACCAATATTTATTTTAATTTATTTCTTGATAAGAAGAATTTTCAGGCTTATGCATTTTTTAGCTTCTTATAATATATCTTTTTATAGGTAAACTGAAATGTCACTAGGGGCAAATATGTATGTATAAAATATTAAAAAAATTAACACATGCCATAATTTATTTACTAGTAACTAAAAAAAAAATCTTATCTGGCTTTTACCTTAGTCTGTATAAAAATAAATACAACTAAGTAGGTAATATTGTGTTATATAAATATCTAATAAATTACTCCATTAAGACATATTGCCTATGGTGGGGTCAAACACGAGACCCTGTAAATTATATCTATAGAGACGTAATTGATCAGCAATAGGCAAAGTAGGCAACTTTAAGTCAAGCTGAACAAAACCGCAGTGTAAATTCAAAGAAGATTTATATCTGTTGGAAAATAATAAATTTCCCTTCTGTCACACACATACCTGATAAATAAAAAACTATCATCTTATTCACAATCATTAAATATTAAAAGTTAAATTATCATCTGGTTCATTTACAAAATATACCCTACTCATTTTTTCAAAATCGATCTATAAACACATCAATGTTGAAATAATTTATTGTCGATCTACATATTTTTCTTGCAAAATCCATTATCTGAAATCGTTCCACTTTTTTTCTTATAAGAAATATTCTAAAATACCAATTTCAATAATAAGAATTATTTTTAATTTTATATCCCTAATACATTTATTTAATTCTTTTCGTCCTCTCAACAATTTTTTTGTAATTGTTTCTATGACTGAATTTAAAAAAGCTAGATAGAAAATTTAAATAAAGTTAGTCTAGAAACTCGCTAACTAAGCTAGCTAAAAATTATTATTAAATTTTTATACCTACATCTCCCACAGAGTAGTTCTCTTAATCCAAAGGTTAACGGGGAAGAGAATACCTTGTCAGACTAAGTCCGCTCATGTGTTAATATTGTACACGAAGTTTAAATAAATTAAAAGCTTAAAGCTTTGTTTAATACATTTTCTTCTGTAATAGCAAATAAGTAGCTTCTAAATAACATAAAATTCAAAAAGATAAATTCATTTAGTTTAACACATGTATTTTTTTTTAAATATTGATAGACTCGCGTTGTATGTATCATCAACTATACCAAAAAAAATAGAAACTAGATATAGCGTAGTTGAAATCACAATTATAGAGTAACTTTTGACTCGTTATCAATCGTTACGAAGGTGACAACGAATAAGAACAAGTTTTATGAGACTAATTCTGAAATCAGCTATTCCACGATCACTAACCAACTAAATAACGGAGGATGTTAATACATGGGGCATACATGGTTTAAGAGTTTTTCTACGAACCGTTTTACATCCAAAGACTTCATATTTTTATTAAAACATTCAACTACCTCTAAATACGTGAATATATTAAGATACTCTACAATTGAATAAGAATCATTTTTTCACATCATTTCATACAATATCTACTTTAAAAAACACAATAACGTATCGATTTCTAAGCTAGAAGACCGTTGGAATATTTTAAGGTCAAGAATCGATCCATAATAATGCAATTTTAACATCAATAGAAATCATAACGGAAGCTAGATTGAAGAATAACATTTTGTCGTATCAAAGGAGGCAATAATTCCAACGGCTAAGGATCAATACAATTTCTACGTGGATTAGCATATGTCTATCAAGTAGGATATGATCCAATATAACTACAATACAAAGTTAAATGCAAATTTGCAAGTGATACAAGATGTCTCTTATCGAAATCACTAAAAAATTCAGGAATGTCATCCGTTTGCTTCTCATTCAAATGAGGTTTTGTCGAGAAATTGACGCGGCCACCAAAACGTGGAAGGCCATTTAAAATTATGAATATGACACAATGAAAGCGTTCGATAATTGAATTGTAACGTTGTGTGAAATGTTGGCGACACGAGGGCAGCGGGTCGCGCCCTAAGGGCGGCGGAGTGACGTGTACGTACAATGTGCGGTCTACAATGCAACATACGCAAATTAACTACGTACACATTTTATTGGTAATAAAAATCTATTGAGCGATTCGCGTCGCAGTGTACATGTGCCGTTGATAAAAGAATTTAAAATGTCGATAAATGATTTTTACATATGACTGGGGACAAAAATATGTATGCAGATTTTGTAACATGTGTAAATGCAGGTAGCTTTGTTATTTTTATTGCTTCGGCTACTGTGATTTAAATTGCATAATACGATCACAATTGAGTTCGACAGACCGTTACAAATTCGTTTATTGGCAAAGTGATATAAATACTTAATTTAGTAATTGGTAAATGGACCATTAATGAAACCTCTTTGAATACTAATGTGTGAAATCTAATAACAGCCTTAGGAATATTCAATCAGCAATTTTTATTGGAGCATGTAATTTATGTGGACCTGTCTCCATAAAATATGTTATAGATTCATTAAATATAAACCACGTCTAGTTTTTGACTAATATGTCATGTATTGAACTGCTAATTCTCTAATAATAGAGCAAATAAATTCTTAAGCACTTTTCAGTTTAATCGAGGACAATTTCACGTAATAATATGTTAAAATTTTTAAACGTCTGCTATTAAAGTTGAAGTAAGTTAGGCAGACTGAAAGTACTCTGTAAAGATAACTCAGTCCTGAGAAAGTTTTACTAAGATAAAACAAACTATAAAAGGGTACTTAGGTTGAATTTAATAAATTAAATCACAACATGGTCTTAATATTTTTAATATATTTAAACTTCTCTAATCTAATATTTTTAATATATTATGAGATATAATAAGAAAGCATTACCTACAAATATACGTAGGTATCTACAACAGAATAGATTTCGTTAGCGAAATACAATCAATAGCAAAAATAGTTAATTTGATCGAATTAAGCTCTATTTCGTTTGTAACCAGTACACACAAGTATCGCATTACTGTTAAAAGAAATTCGTAATACGCCTTATGTCAGTCATAAAGCAATCAGATTTTCCATGAAATCGCGCAACAACAAATAATTTCGATGCCTAAGCGATTCACCACACCGATCACAATAAAATTTCATTAGCATATCGTACACTGCCTATGCACATGACACAATGTCATATGTTAATTTATTTGGTGTACAACAGGATACAATTTCGCGTATTTGTAACACATTGTACTACAAATAAATCCGTTATATCGATATATTCATGCTAACGCTTTTTACGAATTTAAAATCGATACAAAGAGATGGTTCTTTTGTGCATAAACAGGCGTGAACGGATCGCTCTATTTAAAAAATTAAATTTAAAACCGTTTATTCGAAATTCAATTTTTTGATTGATTGGAGCTTTCTTATGCAAAATTTGAGGATCCAGGATCAAACGTCAAAGTGATAGATCCGTTTTTGTTATTGATTAATTGATATTTAAATAAGTGTGTGATACGGTTTGATTGGATTAAATTGTTTGCTACTGAAGAAGGTTGTCATTTTGCTAAAGCATTGAACACAATGTTTATTATTTTAAAATTGTATTATCTGTTTTTTAGATACCGATTTCATACGCAGATCATGTTCCCTTTCATAAAATATGTACCTACCTTCCTGTTTAAAATCTAGGGTAGCGGTCGTCGCTCTTTTCTTCTTGAGGCACAAAATAAGTAAGTACTTACTTAGGTAATAGTACCTACAAGCTGGAAGGCCACTTTTAAACATAAATAAGTATGTGATGAGATATTACAGTGGGCCTTAAAGTTAGGTCTAGGTGACTTACTTGACATACCTACTTAATGTCCTATGTCCACTAGATGGAGCAGAGGGCGTCCACAGTAATCCTCGTCATTTCGTTGCTCGCTGCTTCTGCCAACATGGTGCAACGCCAGTTTTGACGGGGACGTCCATGCTTTTTCTTTGCGTGTTCTTATCCAACGCTTGCTTGGGTGTATGATCGGAATACCTTCGAAGCTTGTCGCCAAACCGTTTCTACTTGCGACGCTTGATCTGGCGGTCGATCGAGCTCTCATGGCATTTTTCCAACAGCTCTACGTGAGTATTGTCTCGGGCCAGTAAATTCCGAAGATGCGATGAAGACAGCGGTTGAGCAAAACTTGGATTTGGCGTTCCTTGTTTCGCACCCATAGTGCAGTATTGATTTGACAATGGACCCGAAGATTTTGAGTTTTATCCTTCAGGTCAGTTTCCGCAATCTGCCAAACAGGTTTCAGTTACGTGAAGGTTGCTTGGGCTTTAGCAATCCCTGCTGTGATGTCCTGTTCACTACCTACCTCCAGTTTCTGACTTGACGCTTCCTAGGTAGGTTTAACAGTTTCAACAGTGAGAGATCCCTCATACCCGTTCTCATCTCCTGTGTCTTCCGGATGTTTATTTTAAGGCCAGTTTTTGCCGCCTTCCGACTTAAATGGTCTAACTTAGTTTGCGAGTCGGCGTGGGTATGACTCAGGAGGCATAAGTCATCGGCGTAATCTAGGTCCTCCAAGACGTTGCATAATCCCAACTCAATTCCGCGGCGCCTGTTACCGGAGTTGCGAATCATTATTCCGTCAAGAACCATAAGAAAGAGAAGCGGCCAAAGTAGACAGCCCTGGCGGACACCAGCGTGCACCGCGATGTAATCAGAGACGAGGCCGTCGTGCGTAATCTTACAAGAATACTTTCTGTAGGTAGCTGCCAGAAGATCGATAATTTTCGGCAGTACTCCAAAGCTCAGTAGGCGAGACCAAATCCTGGACCACTTCAGCGTAATAAAAGGCTTTTTAGAAGTCGACAAAAGTTAGATAAATTTCCCTCTACCATTCTGATACCTGCTTAATACAAAATACTTTTTTCCTACTAAAAGATTGTGAAACCTATGTTATTTTTCGTCGAAAATTGTTGGCATGGCAACCCTAGAATACTTAGTCATTGATTATACCAATCACTAGTGCTGTCTAGGCTCTATTTACTATTCAATCGTCTCATAATCGAAGCTCGGTTTCGCTACCGACATAATGACGTACGTTGAGTGGACGTACTGCGTCTGATCGATCCGATTGATGGTACTTATCGACGCGTCTTTTTGGGGTAATTTTTATTGTCTGATCTGGTGGAGGGTAATTATGTCAGATCCATGGTGGATGTGTGTGACAGACGTGGAGCACGTTTCGACTGTTGTGCAAACAATGTTTTTTTTTTAAGTAAACTTCAATAATGATTCGAAACAAATTGTAGAACTTACCTATCGTGAAAAATTTAATGAAACTTGTAAATAAAATCGAAAAATCTTTGAAAGATTCGAACAATTTGCCTACGGTCTTCCCATCCGATTAGATAGATAGGTATAATTTAGGAGTCTTTAAGGCTGGAGTAAATAAACTATTCAAGGGATTTACTACCAACAATTGCATCACTGCTTAGGCTTACCATCAGGTGGGATCAAAGTCAAGCACTAGTTTATAAAAAAATTATGGTCGAAATCACGAAATGTTTAAATTAAATTCTAAAATATTTTAAAGTAAGTAATTGAACCGTTTTGGACTTGACACAAGTTGTTAATCATAGTTCCCTGCATGCAGCACCGTAGGAGCGGGCAATGGGTAGCTTGCACGTTGTGTTAATTCACAGGGGCTGATGTATACAACCTACCAAGTTTTCTGGGATTGATAGTAAAACTAAAAAGAATTACCATGGCCCTTTTTTTTTTCGCTGGGGAGATGATGTTCCTTCTAGCGTTCATACCGGGGCACGAGCTTCCTTTCGGACAACCCTGTCCCCAGTAGGCTTTTTTTTTTTTTTGTCGACG
Organism: Mythimna lalbum; assembly: GCA_949319445.1. Classification (NCBI taxonomy): domain Eukaryota; kingdom Metazoa; phylum Arthropoda; class Insecta; order Lepidoptera; family Noctuidae; genus Mythimna; species Mythimna lalbum. The sequence continues at coordinate 22,144,439 of OX439349.1, forward strand.
GGGAAAATCATCTTTGACGAAACCCGCTCTTGGGTGGAGCGGGAGACAGTGTCAGACTCTTACTGACTAAAAACCCCGCGCCGTTCCTTCTAGCCTTCATACCGGGGCACCAGCTCCCTTTCGGACAACCCTATCCCCAGTAGGCTTCGACCCAGCTGGGCCCCTCCTGCTGCTGACAACTCCTTGAGGCGCGCGGGAACAGTGCGCGCCGTCGACGTCTTGGACTCGGTCCATTACCGGACGATCGGACAGCGAGCTACCCATGGCTCGCCGTCCGCGAGCCCGCGTCTACGGTGGCCGGAAATCGGGATCGGAATCCCGGCGACGGCGGCGAGGGCACCGTTGCCTGATGCGGTCGGCCTCCTCCTTTGCAAGCATTACTGCTTCGCAGATGGAGGTGACCGCCTGCCATTCCTCCTCACTCCGGACCATGGCCTCGACCAGGGCCCGGCGCGAGAGGTCTCCGCCGCCTATCGCCCCCACGAGGGCACGGCGATGCTCCGCCCAGGCAGGGCACACCTCGACGGTGTGCTCCACCGTGTCCTCCGGGCGTTCCGCACAATGGCGACACCCGGGCGTCTCTTCCGCTTGAATCCGATGCAGGTACCTCCCGAACTTGCCATGTCCGGTGAGGACCTGCGTCATGCGGAAGGTAAGGACGCCGTGAGGTCTTTCCAGCCACGCTTCAAAGAGGGGACTTACCGCCATAATCGTGGCGTGCCCAGTCCCCAGTAGGCTTCAACCCAGCTGGGTCCCTCCTGCTGCTGACAACTCCTTGAAGCGCGAGAAACAGTGCGCACCGTCGACGTCTCGGGCTCGGTCCATTACCGGACGATCGGACAGCGAGCTAAATTACCGTGACCCTGGAACATAGGTAGGTTTTAATCGGCAACATAAACACAAACTAGGAATTGTATGATCTGATTCCGTCAAGCCCGTTCCATTAACGGACCAACAGATGTACGGCGATGCGCCACCGGTATCCACATGATGGATATCCTACCTATACGCACAAAACGATAAGGGCACACATTCATCGTGCGTACAGCTAAAGAGCCGGAAATTCTCAGCCGGAGTCTGTGTTTCCTGATAGCTATAACCTAGGGGTCTTTAAGTCAAGAGTAATGTTGCTTTAAGGCAAGCGTGCTCCATCTTTGATCACATTGTCGCTTACCATCAAGTGAGATAGTGATTAAACGCGAAACTATCCATATTAAAAAAACAGTCTGATAAACATCTCTTGTATTTATTAGAGAGCTTTTTTTGTCAGTAACACGCCTTCTAGTGCGGAAAAAGTCATTAAATGATTTCCCACCCCAAAAATACCGAACTACCTTCACCTCAAATAAAACGCTCTAATAACCAAAGCCCAATAAAGCGACACTGACATAATCCTCATTGCGAAAGCCCACACACAGAAGCACATCACTAATTCGATCAATTTCGCAAACAATGCGACAAACGTTCGCAGCATCATCGTTTTTAGCTTGCAACAATGGCTATGGGACTCGATCGAGTGGGCTTTCGCACTCCGTCGAGCGAAAGACCTGAGACTTAATCTGTACTGAATACGTGCTGATCATTTGGATGTGCGGATTTGGGGTGTGGTTGTGGTGTAAGAAGCAAGATATGAGCGTGGAGGATCTAAAAAACGTCATTAATATCGCTATAAACGTGCCAACCTACTGACCCTAAAAGCTTTGAGGGAAACGAAAACAATTCATTCAAGAGGAGAGATCTAATTTTGTTTGATTTTACTTTGGACCGATGAGCGTTTTTAGGATCTTTCGAGAGTTTCCATAAGCAAGCTTGGTCTAGTTTTTCCTTATCTAAACTTACAAGTCTGTATAATGATTGGCTAGGTCTCTTTTTTTTAATGATTCACCTGATGGTAAACAGTGGTGCAATCGTTGATGGCGAGGCGCACTACTTTATAGAACCTATTCACTCGAGCCTTGAAGACACCTAAATTATAATCGGACGGGAAGACCGCAGCAGGCAAATTGCTACAGTCCTTCGATATACGCGGTATAAACGACAAGGTCAAACACTTTGATCAGATCGTATGGTGGTTCTAAATTCTAATGTCTTTATTGCAAAAACAAAATAAATTAAGAGAGGTCAGCAAAATGGACGGGGCGATGTCAGGGTTGGGAGATTGTTCGAAAGAGTTACAGTGACCGCAAAGGGGAACTGAAGGAACACATGTTGTGTTAGTCAGCAAGAGTCTGCAACTCCATCCCGCTCTGCTCAGAGCGATTGGGGATATTTGATGATTTCCCACTACTAATTTACACAAAAAACTTAGCATACCTAATGTACCTATTAATTTTACATCGCTTATATCGCAGATATTGTTATTTTTCAAAGTGACTAAGAAAACATTTCGACATTAAAAAAGTCGCTTCAACTTTTATTTAGACCACACACAACTGACACAACTATACGCTAATAAAATGACATAATGAAACATTTTTTTCACCTTTCAAAACCACACAAATCCAAACCTTATTTTTACCGCCATTGTGTCCAAATTTCATTTTAAACCTTCCCGATTTAAATAGCCGTAACCTCTGTTTGTTTAGGTGCAAAGATAAAAATCAAATAGTTCAATGAATTTAATTGTATCGTGTTAAATCCAGTGGAAGGTCGTGCTACCGAAACCTGTCTGCTGTCAATGTATGCTGAGCTGAGGGTTGAGGAAGCCATGGAATTGGCTGCTTATCTCCCTTAGCGAGATGCCAAATGTCGCAAAAAATTTTTGTGAAGAGATTTGCTGTACCTACTGGTTGGTTGATACTCGTAAAAGGGTTACTAGTAAGTTTAATCTTAAACGTAACAAGTTCTGATTGATGGATGGCAACATTAATAAAATCAAGACATGATTCATTCGTCATCTGCTCCGGGCCCTTGTGGTGTATTACGGCCCTTTCCTTCTCCTAGGAAGGAGGCCTGAATTCCAACACTGGGCAAGTTATCAGGATGTGTAACACTATGTTATGTTAATCAGGAGGATGACGTGATAAACGATCATTCTCAAAACTTCAATCCAGAACATGAAAGTTGCTGACAAGAGTGCCTGACTAAGAAGAGAAGATTTCACCCCACATAGTTCCATACCTTTAACAGTTCAGTTCAGGTGGTTTTTTTTTTCGGTGGGAAAATCATGCAATGACAAAACCCGCCCTTGGGTGGAGTGGGAGATAGTGTTAGACTCTTACTGACTAAAAACCCACCCCGTTCCTTCTAGCCTTCATACCGGGGCTCGAGTTTCCTTTCTGATAACCCTGGCCCCAGTACAGTTCAGGTCATCAAATGGATCGCGTTAAGAGCTCGTGGTGGGATTTCAACGGATGTTAACTACAACAAGATCGTTGCCTTTGTCAATGAAATAGTTTAGGAAGCTGGGAACCCGTTGCAACGGATGTGAAAAATTTAGCAATCACAATGTCAAAAAGACGTGTATAGACGGATTAAACTCTTACGAGTTTGCCGTTTCTTATGACCTAAATACTTCACAATATACCAACGTCCATCTGTCCATTAAACAAAATAAAACCCAAAATTGACCATAGTTGCCAAAGCTGTATGCACCATTCATCTTCCGATTAGTAGCCGACTATTATCTGAATCGCAGAATTAAGTATCTGCACACTTTACAACCGAAATACGACAAAATGTGGTCACCAAGCGTGTGATTCCTTTAAAATAAGATAAAATCTATTAAAATCTTAATGAATGGGACTTTCTTCCGACTTTCAAATACAAGCAACCTTTTATACTCATTATGTCGCATCTTGAATGGTACTCCAAAAGGGGCAGATGACACCACTTAACTCGCACAATTCAATTAACCGAAGATTAAGTACTTCATTATAAAAATGTAAAGACTTTCTTTCGTTAATCCCGATTTTATTTACCGTAGAATTCACCAACAATAACTGGTTCCAACCGGATATTGTGGAACCGGCCACATTAATAGATAACAATCTAATTTTGAATGCAGATTTGCAGGATTGCATTCTATTGACGGTCGACTACTGGTTTTTACTCATTCTTCCCCATTCAATACCCGAGTCTTTAACGCGATGAATGACGGTTGATATTTCAATGACAATCATTTCAACAACTGAATAACGAAAGTTTGTAATTTCCTATTGAGCTTTTGGTTTGGCAAAGATTTCTTTAGCATTACAATGGACTGTTTCAGTCTTACAATAGGGTTGAAAATAGAATGTTTTGCTGTAAGATAAGTTGGTAAAAGTCCTCGTTCATTGGGAGGATTATTGATGTCCGATTTTCGTTAAAGATTCCCATAGGTTTTGTTTGTATCGGCAGCTTTGACGGTATACATGGTGTTGCGTATTGTTACAGAAATGTACAGCTGGTTCACTTTTGTGTGATTGTGTGTGAACTGTGAATATTCAGATTTTTAAATGTTGAAATGTTTTGAAACATGTTTTAAATTCTGAAGCTTTTAAATCTTACAGTAAAATGACAAGATTTTTTATCTTGATTTTACAATCTTAAAAGTTACTTGTGTGTAGATCTTTTATCTTTTATAACACCGAATATGTACATCATTAAAATAAGTATCTACCAATCAAGGTAGGTATTTTAAAATACACATAAGAGATCTAATCACAAGGAGCTTTTAATAAACTTAACATAGTAAAGCTTAAGTAATTTACCTGTAGGTACGGAACCAATCTAGCTAAAAGAAGATCAACCTTTACAAACCAACATCAGTATTAACCCACTATTGACAAAACCACTTAATATAAAGACAATCTAACAGATTTAAACCGCAGTAAAAAAAATTAAAACCTTGAAAAAATTACGGAAATTTATCAATTACTTTGATTACCCCGACAAACAAAATTCAACTTTCTCACCCTCATTTTACATTTCAAATTACCTTGACATGTCCTAGTAACTGATCCAGTTTGGTCGCAAACTAAATTGAACTTTAGTTTTTACAAATAAAGTCCAGTTTTCTTTGTGTATAAAATGTATTGGAAAGGCTTAAGGGTGGTTACAAGAAAGTCATTGTACTGATTAGTATAACGCCGTGAACGGAAGTGGATGAGTAGATATTATAATATTTAGTCGAGTGGTCTACAATGGAAGTAATAATGTCGGATGTCAGGTTTTGTGCCCTTTGAAGATGGTCCCGACTGTACTAAGTACACGTTCCGGTGTAAAAGGGTTCCAATTCTTAGAACTGGGTGACGGTTCGGAGCCCAAGACTGGCGGCACGTTGATCCACGCGCGCCTCAAGGAGTTGTCAGCAAACTGTAAGGGCTCAGCAGGGTTGAGGGTCTGCTTCTGAAGGGAAGATTCGGCCACGAGAGGCGACGAAGGAAAAGGAGTGGGTTTTTAGTCTGGTCTCACACTATCTCATGCTCCGCTCAAGGGCGCATGAGAGATGTCATTGGATGATTTTACCCCCTACAAAAAATATTAATCTTAGAACTGTATTTGAACTCCTTACCCTTTCTGGTCGCCTGGTACTTGGTTGATCGGTAATACAGTAAAACCTGGGAGTTAGTATTTTTAGGATGCCGTACTTCAAAAGGAAGAAACGGAATCATTATAGGATCACTTTATTGTCCGTCTGTCTGTTCAGACCCGTGGAGTATCGAGTTGAAATTAAAACCATATACTCAGTTTAGGAGTTCCTTAAAGCTGTGAAAAAATCAAACTTATAAGTTACCAAAAAAAAAAATTATACGGCTTTTATGTCGCAAAAAAAGTACAGGCAGGTACTTCGATACTCTTTTAAGGGAATTAAAATTCGTACGGTACTTCCCGTTGATCCAGAACCCTGAAATTCGGCATAAAGCAAGATCTTATAGCACAAGTACAGGAATAAATCTGAAAATAGTTTTGTTGCTACGTTAATTTTTTTTGAGATTCGGAAACATCTTCAAAATTCCATTCTGGAATTTCTCTTGATTTACTAACCCATGATATGGCTTACTAACCCAAGCTAGCAAGAAAGAATCTGATAGCTACAACTAGGGGACTCCCTGGTCGTCTCCTGGTTCAAGTCAGGAGTCAATAGGTTACTTCTAGGCAAGCGTGCTCCATCGTCTACCACATTATCGCTTACCATTAGGTGAGATAGTTAAGCCTAACAATAATAATAAAAGAATGAAAAAAAAAAATTCTTAATAATTTCTAATTCTAATAGAGAAGAAAGAAAGAAAAATAAAATAATAAGTAACATCCCAATCAAAGATTAAGTAATTTATTTTACTTTATAATTAATCAAAATCTTCCCAGCCATTAAAAGCTCAACGTCTCAACAAAACGATTCGTAGAACCGGGCACGTGTTGAACCCGTATCTTAACTGCTGACCACAACAATGTAACTGAAGTTCAGTTCCACAGTCAGGGTCGGTCACTAGCTGTCGTCCGGTCAAACGTATCGGTTATACAGTTTACGGGGTTCAATAACTGTGGGTTCTTTAGTAGTAGTGTAGCTCGGCGTGGGCGATGGGGGCCTCGCCGCTATAAGGGCCTCGCGTGTGCAGGGGCTCTAAATACGAAGATTTTGTTTTATAATTTACTAGCTTTTACCTGCGGCTTCACCTAACATAAAATATAGCCTATGTCACTCATGTATAAAGCAGCTTACGGACTAATACTTTCAGAGACTGATCACCTTATTACAAACAAAAAAAAGACTTTACCTCTTTATAATATTAGTGTAGATGTAGATCAATTCGCGCTTGACCACTATTTCACTTGATGGTAAAGTTTGTCTAAAAAGTCAAACGACTTGGGAATTTTTGACGGAATACTTATATAACTACTTAAACTTCTATTCGATCATTTTTTTATGGTTCTTCTATTAGTAAACAATGATCTAGATCTCTTAACCAACCTTGATTATTGAACCGGTGTTGAATACATCAGATTTCATTTTACCTTAATAATTATACAAGTTTGACTTTTTAGACAGACTATAAGCGACGGTATCGTCGAACACTGGGTGGCGATGCCTTGCTATTGCGCCTTCGCCCACGTCTAAATTAGTCAACGCTACGACACTGTTCTTTAGTTACATAAGTACTGTTGTATTAGTTGATTGGTGGCAAAGTTTCATGAATAGAGTAAGGACACGTTACTTGAGCAGTGGTGGTGTGGTGGTAACGGCCTCGACTTGTATACACGAGAAGTAAATAGGTCGTGGGTTAATATCCAGCCAAGCGCATTGAAATTGAAAATATTTCTTTCAGTTTTCAAGCCAAGCCCGCAGTAATAATACAAGTCCATTCTAGTAGGTATATAATAACTATGTAAGTAAAATTTAGTAGTAGACAATATGACATGTTCTGTAAATTCCCAACGAAAAGAAGGTTGCTGAGTTTCAGTCTCAAACGCAGAGAGGGACTTATATAATTAATTTCCGAGCACTGCGAGGGAATAACCACAATTTATTCTTTTTTTTTGTTAGTGGCTCGTTGGATTTTCGAATAACCTGATTTGGTGCACGTAAATTTTAATTCACTACGTGCTTTTTTATGTTCAAATCTATCAAACATTATATGTAACACATAGTATGACTTATAAAAAGAGTGTCCATGGAGTTTCTTGCACGTTCTTTTCCATGGAGATCTACGCTTTGGAACGTGCAATTTAGCTTCACTTTTCTTGGACTGACCGACATTTGACTATTCAAAAGTGCCTACATTTGGCCTATTTGAAATAAATGCTTTGATTTTGATTCTAAATTTGATTTATTATTTCCTAGGAAACGCTCATACCTACTATACTCTCTCAGATCTCAAGGGATAGGATAACTTGCTTAAGGTGATGGTTGTACGACATATAAAAGCATATTATCGAGCACATGGTGTAGAAATAATTAGGTATTATTTTGGAGATGCATGAGGGATTACGGTTGCAGGATTTGGCTGTCCACTCTGTCCGACACCACGTCCAGAAGCGTGTTGGTGCTACTCTTTACCTGAGTCCAATGCATGTCCAGTCCTGGTTTTTGAGACAAATGAGTGAAATTTTAGTCGTTGGGTCGTTAAAAATTTGAAATCTGGCTAATCCTTTAGGTAGGGGTCCAAATCGTCACGCTGTCTACTTCTGGGCCTACCGCGTCGCCTGTTCATGTTTTTCAGGATCCAGTCATTGGTTGCCTTCGCCCAATACGGTAAAGTGCAACAATAAATATGCAAAAGCAAAGACAAGTTGCGAACCACATCACAACCCAATCATTTGACTCTTTCAACCACAACTTGACTAAGGCAGCTGTATCATCAACTTTATTTATCTTCCATTACGAAACCATTCACAAAATCCTCTGTTTGCCTCCTCAAGGAATAATCAAAAGCCATTTACCAAATAAACAAAATTACTTTTAAAATTCGAACAATACGGATCATTCTCCGGCTGTCATCGGTTCGATTCGGGTGTCTCCGTCAGCTGCGTACGCGCATTCTCACGACATCACGAGCTGTCGTATGTGTGACCTGTCGCGGAATTACTGTACCTACTTGCGAATTGCGCTGCAATTGTTTAGGCTAGGGTTGGCAAGGATAGTTTAAATTATTTATATAATAACTTATAACTCACACTATATACCTAATTTTTAAATAAATTTTTGTTACTTTATAATCAAAATTTATATTTTTTCGCCAATTTAATTTATATCAAAACTAATTTATGTTAAATTGTATAAACACAGCTTATACAATTAGTGACACCTATTATTAACATATTTGTATACTACTGTAAAACTATCTTGTAAAATAAAATTTAAAAAAAAACTTGTACATATCTATTATGTCGTGGTGTTCTAAATAAAACTATTAAATAGATTACATTTTGACACAAAAACAAAGAGGAAATCTTTTTACTAATGGAAGTAAGTAATTTTATACTATAGATGTCACGGAGAGACTGTTCATTACAATAAAGAGTTCATTCAATTAATTTATTAATTTTACAAAAATGTTGGATTTCCCAAAAACAAACCTCACATAATTTCTTATTTATATTTAAATTGTCTTTTATATCAAAAGAGAATGTGTTCCATTCTACATTAATTAATAAAAGCGGTTTTGATTTATGCTACAGTCTTTAGTTCCAAGTGTCAAACCAGTTTTAGTTCGTTTTCACTTATAAACTTAATATCATTGATAGACGCGAAGATTGTGTGGTCGTAAAACACTAATATCTGTGATATTAGATGTTTTTTATTAAAATATAAAATGACGCTATTATAACTAAAGCAGACTATTTTTGATCATAAGGTATTGTGGGAATAAATTAGATTATCGGCATACAGTAAAAATATAATATGTCTTTTGTATTAAATCTTAAAGACGAGAATATCTTTTCTTCTCTTTTTATGTTATAGAGTTTATTTTTAGCAAATAATACAGATGTTTCCATACAGATCAAATTTTTAGCAAAATCTTTTGCAATTAATAAGTATATAATAATTTTTAAGTGGCGGAGGTAAAATATCTATTTATATTTCCGTACTTAAATAGGTATCTATTTAAAAAAATCTGTAAAACTTATCTATTTAAATCAGCCAATAATATGCTTTCTACTGGGACACGAGGTTTATTGGGTGTTGGTTGATGTAAAATAAAATGAACATTTAAAATTATCATAATAATAACATTTTTCGCAAATGGTAAGTGACAGCCCTGTGTTTCGAAACAGGAAGTATAGGGGTGTGAGCAAGTATGACCTCAAGTTACCCATAACGCACCCTTCAGACTTTTTTCTTCCAATTGTCAGTATCTGGAGCATTACACGGTGAAATCGAATCGATTCAAAAAAAAACGCAATAAATATTATTCAATTGTATTTAAAAAGGGTTTTAAATTTAATATAACTTCGATTGGGGGAACACAATGACTAGAACTGTGAATTCTGTGCGATTGTGCGATTTTTTTCTGTCTTTTGCCTATTGTCGAATTTTGCTTACAATCGCATCTGTCCTCGGTTCCTTATTTGTCCTTTGTATTTGAGTAAAAAAGGAAGAAATGGTAAAGACAATTTTCTGCGATTTTCACCCTTTTTGAGGCTTGTACATATAGAACTATAGGATCGTAATCATCCTTGATTAATGATTGTTCAATAACATTTGTTCCATTGTTTTTTTTATAAAATTCTCAAGTGTATTTTTTATTGTACTTTTTGTTCGTTTACCAATAGATTTACGTCGTCAGAGATGAGTTTTATAATCGTAAAATATATGCACAAAAAACCATGCACAAATTGCTTTTTATTTTAAAAGCTGCCTGAAAGTCTCAAGGTGGACCAAGATAGTATGTAAATTTGTATATTTGTACGAGTATTGTTAATTTTGTAGATAGCTTGGATGTTTTTCTTAAGCTTATGTTAATTAATGCACTTAATTAATATAATAATTGAACGTTTACCGTTTCGGTGGACCATAAATAGATGCTATAGCGTAATTTGACTTACTATTTCAAAATCAATATCATCTTCCTGGCCTTGTCCCATATTACTTGGGGTCAGCGTAGCACTTTTTTTTTCATTTTGCTTGTCAGCAATCAAGCTACTACTGACTTCCTTTTCTTTCAATGTAATTCTTCACACAATCCATGCATTTTTTCTTTGGCCTCTCTCCTACTCCATCCATCTACAAGTATATCCATAACTCTTTTAGTAATATGCGTCTCATCCCTCCTTTTCACACGTCCCACATGAAGGTAAAGAATTCCCTCAATGATTGAAATAACTGCGGATCAAAAACAGGTCTTTAGGCAATTTCATCCCTGGGAAAATGACCTTATAAGCTAATTCATAACCACTTAAAAGCCTGAATAGCCAAAGAAACACTAAATAAGTCCATCGCCATGCATTAAATCGATACCTCATTAACCAGCGTTTAATCCCCCGTTACATAAACGCTAATCTTCAGTTAATCTTTAGTTATGTTGGCTCGTTAATATGTCATAAAAGTTAATAGGCTGGCTGCTTGCTTAAGATTATGCGTTATGAGGCATAGCGGGAGAAGCCATCAGGTGTTGGCGAAAGTGTGGAGACGGCTTAAGGATTATGTATGTGATCGGTCGTATAATTGCGACGAGACGGCTATTTGTTTTGTATTTTAGTTGCTGGTTAACTGCAAATTTGATCTCAGTGCATTTGTGCGTAGTAGTGACCTGTTTTTTAAATAATATGAACTAGTATCCCGCCTGATGGTACGCAGTTATGCAATCGTTGATGGTAAAGCGCACTAGTTTACTATGACCACTTACTCCAGCTTTGAAGACACCTGAATTATAATTGGACGGGATGACCGCCGCCGGCCAATTGTTTAAGTCCTTCGATGTACGCGGTATTAACGACGAGGTGAAACACATATTATGGACCGTAGACTTGTATAACCATTTAAGGGGTTGATACTCGCCAAATGTCGGGTTGTCCGATGATAGAAAGGTAATGGCAAAATCAAGTCATGTTATTCCTGCGTATACTCTCCAAAATGCATTCTGTAAAATATCGAAAGGCTGGTTACCCTATAACTGTGCTTTAAGCTTTGTAGATTGGAAAATTAAGTAAATTACCGTTGGTTGTAAATTTCACGTTTTTTGGCTGTGATTGATTGACAGTTGGCTAATAGTTCCGGACAGAGCCCAAGTCGTCGACGGCGCACACTGTCTCACGCGCGCCTCAAGGAGTTGTCAGCAACCGTAGGGGTCTAGCAGGGTCGTAGCCTATTGGGGCCTTGGTTGATGCGATAGTTATCCTCGGGGCCCTGCAACAATGGCAAAGAAGGAACAGGATTAGCTTTTTAGTCGGTAAAAGTCTGACACTATCTTCCGCTCCGCCAAAGAGCTGAGGATGTCATTGGAGTTACACACCTAAAAAAAAAAGTTGGCTAATGGTAATAAGTCATTATAATTATCATTTCAGCCGAAAAACGTCCACTGTTGGACATAGGCCTCCCCTAATTCTCGGCACGATTACCGGTCTTGTGGGTCTTGTCTCCATTAGTTTCCCACAATCCTTACGTGCCAACACGTGTCTTCTGCTACGCGATCGCCACTCCAGAACTCGCGAGAGATTAAAGAATACTACTTTCGGACCTAGCAACCAACTGTTCCCTTACCACTGGAGTTAGGCGAATCTTTGAGCAAGCAACTTGGAAGTAATCTGAGATTAAACAATTACAAACCGAAACGTAAACCCTCACTAAACTCCAGTTAAGTTTGTTGACACTAATAGTCCAGTGGTAACTGACCTGCCTTACGAGTTGTAGATCGTGTGTTCAAACCCAGACAAGCTCATTACTTTGCGTAATTTACTAGGTGATTTAACACCCCAAATGTTACGCGTGTGTATACTTTCATAAAACACTCATATCAGCCACGTAGAAGCGCTGAACATTGCAATCCCCCTTAAACCACCGTGACAATTTTGTCCCATGAAGTTAATTGCAGTGTTCCTTAGTAATCCAAAGACCAAAGTCTTGAGCATCGCCGTCGAGTTGCTAGCCTGTCGCTTTTCTATTGTCTCCATTTCGGGGAGTGTGCATTGGCATTGCATAATCTAATTCCACCAAGTCCGTTCCATCATCGGACCACAAGACGTTTGTCTTTGCGCCACCGGTATATGGTAGACATTCCACCCATACGCACAAAGCGTTTTGGGAACACATTTATTATGCGTACAGCCAAGGAGTGGAGTCTGTGTTTCCAGATAGCTACTTAGGGGTCTTTAAGTCAAAAGTGAATAGATTACTTCTAGGCAAGCGTGTTCCATCGTCGACCACATCATCGCTTACCGTCAGGTAAGATGTTGGTCAAACCCAAACCTATCAATAAAAATATAAAATCTATACATAGACGGAATACGTTTTTATTTAAACCAGATTCCAAGTGAATGTAAAGAATTCCTCTATAAGAAGAAGTTCCATATATTACGAAAAGCCATTAAAACGCTCGTCATATTAATTTTTCAATGAATATATTAAAATTCTCGCTACTTATTTAACCTAATTTAGAACTGATAGATCGTCTTTTATCAATATATTAATTATATTTTGCATCCGTTTTTGTCTATAATCAGTGAAAGCCGTTGATTCTTTGTTCTTAAATCATAATTTGCATAATTATGATAAATTAAAGATTAGAATAAATGTAGAAAGTTTTAGTTTTTTTTTTAATTAGTGTTACTTAATTTTATTCCTCATTTAAATTTTTAATATTAATATGAAATTAAGTAATTAAAAATTTATTATTGTAGGTAGAATTAATTTATTTATGGGTACTACTCTAATTATAAAAAAAATATTAATGGAAGAAGTCACTGGCTCCCGCCGCACCTAGCCTAGATCAGGAGTCAGGGTTTTAATTATTTTACCCAGTGTTGTGCTTAATAACTATTTATTATTATTTTGTTGCAAAGACGTTTTCTGTATGGAAGAGATATTAATTAGCAGATTTTCAATTTAATGGACAGTATGCCTTTACTTTTCCAGTTTTCATAAAGCTCTACTTACGCTATTACGATCGCGATTGCGAAGCGATGTGGCGCGAAAGGAACAAAATACTGACTAAAACCACACCTATATTCCTTCTTTGGCTCGCGTGGTGAATCACAGATTCGCAACCCATTTTCTCATCTAGAGAGGAGGCCTGAGTCCCACCAGTGAAAATATTAAAAGGCTGATTGGGCCATGTTATGCTAGCAAACTTTAAATTGGTTACAAAATTAACATTATTAATCTGTAAAAGCACTTCAGATGTTAATAATGCATCTGCAACCATTATTCATCGTTAAATGTGTTGTTAGCAAAAGTGAGACAGTACTTAACGCCGGAACAGCTGCTTAATCTTTATCAAGGCCAAGTTCAATCGTGTAAGGAGTACTGCTCTCATCTTTGGGATGGATCTGCCAAATACCAGCTTGATGCGCTGGAGTCGATTGAGAAGCAAGCCAAGAGAATCATCGGCAATGATGCACTTATAGAGTCGAAGCTCCAAAGCTTTGAGCATCGCCGCCGAGTTGCTAATCTGTCAGTTTTCTATCGTTTACATTTCGGGGAGTGTGCACTGCAATTGCAAAATCTAATTCCGCCAAGTCCGTTCCATCATCGGACCACAAGACGTACGGCGTTGCGTCACCGGTACATGGTTGACATCCCACTCATAAGCACAAAGCGTTTTGGGAACACATTTATTGTGCGTACAGTCAAGGAGTGGAATTCCCTGTCGAAGTCTGTGTTTCCAGATAGTTACAACTTGGGGATCTTTAAGCCAATAGTGAATAGGTTACTTCTAGGCAGCGTGCTCCATCGTCGACCACATCATCGCTTACCATCAGGTGAGATGCTGGTCAAACGAGAGCCTATCAACAATAAAAAAAAATTATACTGAATGTGGATGATAACAAAACACAAGCAAATTTTATTAAGAAGGGTTTATAAGTCAACATTGTCAAAACAAGTCAGAAAACTCATCCCAATAAACTTAAATAAATATAACCGAAATTGACACTTTCACTCTCAGTAAAATAAAGTAAAAGTAAATGTGACGCACTGTTTTATTAATCTCAGCTTAAGACAGACTTTAAAGTAGTGTTTAACATAATTTATTTCGTCAAGTTCTCGATATTTGACGTCCGTTAGTGTTCTGCTTTCAACGGAGCTAATCTGTGGCTTTAGGTACATTACATAATGAAATCATTTCATTTATATTTTGTATGACATGTTTGTTAGTTTTTTTTAGGATCTATCATTAACATTTTCAGGGCAAATTTATTTTTTATTGCTATGTGTTCACGCTTGACCGCTATCGCGAGAGCAGTGATGGTAATGGCCCCGACTTACGAGTTGTAGGTCGTAGGTTCAAACCCAGCCAGGCGCATTACTTTGTGTAATTTATTACATCACCACTGCTCTCAAAACGGTGAAGGAAAACATCGTGAGGAAACCAGCATGTCCTAGAACCAAAAATTTGGCGACATGTGACATCCACCAACCCGCACGGGGCCCGCGTGGTGGTTTACGGTCCATTCCCTCTCCTACAAAGATGAAAACAGGCTGATGATGATGATGATGACCGCTATCTCACCAGATGGAAAGCGATGATGTGGTCGACGATGGAGCACGCTGCCTAGAAGTAACCTATTCACTATTGGCTTAAAGATCCCCAAGTTGTAACTATCTGGAAACACAGACTTCGACAGGGAATTCCACTCCTTGACTGTACGCACAATAAATATGTTCCCAAAACGCTTTATGCGTATGAGTGGGATGTCAACCATGTACCGGTGACGCAACGCCGTACGTCTTGTGGTCCGATGATGGAACGGACTTGGCGGACTTAGATTTTGCAATTGCAGTGCACACTCCCCGAAATGTAAACGATAGAAAACTGACAGATTAGCAACTCGGCGGCGATGCTCAAAGCTTTGGAGCTTCGACTATATAAGTGCATCATTGCCGATGATTCTCTTGGCTTGCTTCTCAATCGACTCCAGCGCATCAAGCTGGTATTTGGCAGATCCATCCCAAAGATGAGAGCAGTACTCCTTACACGATTGAACTTGGGCTTGATAAAGATTAAGCAGCTGTTCCGGCGTTACGTACTGTCTCACTTTTGCTAACAACACATTTAACGATGAATAATGGTTGCAGATGCATTATTAACATCTGAAGTGCTTTTACAGATTAATAATGTTAATTTTGTAACCAATTTATAGTTTGCTAGCATAACATGGCCCAATCAGCCTTTTAATATTTTCACTGGTGGGACTCAGGCCTCCTCTCTAGATGAGAAAATGGGTTGCGAATCTGTGATTCACACCGCGCGAGCCAAAGAAGGAATATAGGTGTGGTTTTAGTCAGTATTTTGATCCTTTCGCGCCACATCACATGAAAGCGATGGTGCGGTCGACGATGGAACGCGCTTACCTAGAAGTAACCTATTCATTTTTGATTTAAAGGTTCCCGGGTTGTAGCCATCAGGAAACACAGACTCAGAGAGAGAAGGAATTCCACTCCTTAGCAGTACGCACAATTAATGGGCTCCCAAAACGTTTTGTGCGTGAAGGTGGGGTGTCTGACATGCCTCGTATGTGTCGTCCTTTTCTTATTCTTAATTGTACACACAATTTTAATAGAAAATAAAAAATAAGACCTTAAGTACATAGGCGAGCTTAACCCACAATTGAGTTCTCTTACACGAAACTATATAAATGGGAATTAAATTTCGCACTTGAGGATAACTTTAAATGCAATTGAAGATAAATTCCTTGCGTGCGGCTAAGAAAAACTTAATCTTTTCCGCTGTGAAGAAGCCGATATTAAAATTTACCTAAAATACTAGTCAACAGGCAGCAGGCAACAGACTAGTCCCCCTTAAATTTAATGGGCGGACTAATCTGTTGTCTGTGATGGTCAGGTGTTTAGAGAATTCTCTATACACCTGACCTGGTGACAAGAACACTATAACACAGTGATGCCTGTTGCCACCAAGTGATCCAGGCCAGCATGGTAACCAGGACTTACGTCCTCGTTCACAATCACGGCTTGGCCAGACTGCAAAAGATCCTCATGATCACTATCACAGTATTAGTAACGGTAACAATTCTTTTGCTGCAACCAAATTCGAGCAAAACATACGAGCACAATATCAAAAACACAAATCAACAAAAGAGCTAATAGGAAGTGTTGCTGTATAATTTTGCAATAAATGTCAATTTTGTGACTGTGCGATGACAACTTTATTGCTTTAAGGGATATATTCACCTCTCCTTCTAACAATAGAAAAAAGATAAGAACAGATATATAAAATTACAGATTAGGGTTGCCATTAGTAAATTTGCAGCACGTTAGGGTTAAGTGGGCGTAACTTCATGTCAGTTTTAATAAATCGAGTGGAAGATATAGTTGTCTGATGTATTTTTTACTGTGAACCACTTTGTAGGGCACAATTTGAAGATAAAATATTGTAATGTATTGTGTAGGATCATAAATTCGGTCGATGATTCAATTGATGGGATCGTTTATCCTATCATTAATCAAGAATTTGTTAAATTAATGCAAGAAGCGTTTGTAATATCTGCTTGTAATAGGCGTTCTAACTGCCTTAGACCGAAGTGAAATTTTCTTGGCGATTACTGTTGTCTAAAAATTGAGCTCCCAGAACAGGCTGAGAGGTTATTTGAAAGAATTATGTTCTTTCAAATATAATCCGCTCCCCAGCCCTCCCTCAGCCCCCCCTCAGCCCGATCCTGGAATATTGCAGTTAAGTAAGTCAACAAAAATATATAGTCACCACATGGGCCAGGATGGCCGAGGCGACTGAGGGGTGGTTTTGCAATTGCAATTTGCACACAGCTGTTTGCTAGCGACTAATGCCCGCATTAATACTGATTCACTTAGTCACTGGACTTAGATTCTAATTAAAATTACTTGTAATTTTACCGTTCTTCCAAAACCGGTCAAAAAGTGCACTATAATTCTGCTAAGAGAATAATGATCAAAGTGACATCATTAAAATATTGTCTTATTAGCTACACTTGAAGCGTTATACTGCTAACTACTTCAAAATAACGTCTTTTCTTTATAAATTTAGCACTGTTGATTTCTGATGTTTCACATTTGAAATATATTATATATTTTTATTCGACTAATTAAATAAACACAGCCTTCCGCATAATTCAATAATCAATTTCTTTCTTCAATCTGAATCACACCAACGATATCCTGTTCAATTTAAGTTAATCGAAATTAAACTCAATTCTCAACTCAATGAGGTTCATAATTAGTTACGTTGCATATTCCAACAGTCATTCATAATCCACATTTTTTGGAAATCGTAAACAACTGATACTTTATTAGCTGGAGTCGTAAATATCAACCGTTGTCCGCGGGAAGAGTATCACACTTTTTTTTAAAAACAAAGTCTAATTTATAAACGACGGCGAAATATTAACAAAATTTATTAATCATCAGTAGAGTAATATTATCTTAAAATCCATAAAAAATAATGATGAAAACGGTAAAAAAGGTACTTTTCTTTTATTCAATATTAAGTTCGACAATCTCACTTACTTGCATTGTGGTTGGTCGACTATGAAGCACGCTTGCCTAGAAGTAACATATTCACTATTGACTTCAAGATTCTAAGTTGTAACTATCAAGAAACAGACTGGCAGGAAATTCTGTCTGGCAGTTTCGCACATTTGGAAGATTATTGAACTACTATTTAACAATTTTGTTAATTGTTGAAAAGCTAATAAATATTTCGTTGATGTTACAGTTAATCAATCGTCATTGGTAGCCTCCAAAACTGCGAAATTAATTCGATACGATAGAAGAGCATACTAAAGTATGCTGTTATTTATTACTGTCTTCTAAATCAATTGTCATCTATTAGCTTATCATCATAGAGTATAGAACTATTGTACTCGCAGTATCATGAATAGAGAGAGATGGAAAAGTCTCACAAAAACCGCATCCAACTTATCAGACGATCCATCGCTACGTCAACTCCACCAGGAGTGTACGATTGAGAAGAAGAAGAATAGAACTAAAGTTATTACAATAACTATACACACATGGAGTCAGTTAATAATATTTACTCTTATTTACACGTAAAAAAGAGCTATCAGTTCCTGCATTGCCCCATCACTCTACATTTCTCATAATTGGTATGATGCCGTAAACGGCACGGCAGACGTTGCAACTGTTTATGTAAATGATGATATTCACAATAAACACAATTTAGGACTAATGTGGAGATCAGTGTCTACTTTGGTAAATTGGGTTTAATATAGTAAGACACCCAGGTATTCAGCAAGTTGGAAAAAGGCTAGAGAAATCAATGTATCGGGAATATACAAGTGTTTCATTCATTGTCTCCTTTAATGTAATCAGATTCATCTCCTATGCTAAACAGATCTCGATTGTAGACTTAACAAGTAATTTATTTGGTAAGAACAATAAAAGCTAATTAGCTGAAACGTGTGTTTAAATAGTTAGAAAATATGTAGTTCCAGGGTATTTTTGGGTTGTTAGGTAGTTCTTAAGTAGCTGAAGGGACACGGCTGGATCAGTTAAAGTTCTATTTTTAGGTAGTCCAACTGATATTGCTAAAATTGTGATGTTTTGTATATTAAGTTCTGTATTAGCATCTACACGAGCACTCAAACACAAAGCCAAAGACACTGCTATTTCTCAATGCCAAAAACGGCCAACAACTTCCCTAATTCTAACATCACAATGACCTAGCAAAAAGTCCCCTAATGATTTATCTAGGTGAACCGGACAAAACCGGACAGAACCGGACATAGGACATCGTCCCCTCACCTGCTAAGCCGCCGTTAAGCTCCTCGACCACATTTCCCATAAAATAAGATTTAAAACACGCTCCATAAATAATGTTTACCTTATTATTCATTGTTGCAGCTTTGTGTGCTGCAATTTAATTTGACATGGTCAGTTCTGCCCCTTGGTGTAACAAAATGACAGTGACAACCCTAGTTCTAATTTTGTTGTGTAAATCATTGCGTGATTTTATAGTTTCATGGTGTGGATTCACTTCTTTGTAATTGTTCACTCCTAGTTGTTATTATGTATGCTGTAGCTTGAGCACAGCATAATATAATTAACTTTGAAATGTTCCCACTGCTAGGCCTCAGGCCTCCTCTTTAAGAGAGTTAATTTGCCGTAATCTACCACGTGGGCTCAGAATGGATTGGTGGATTTCACATGTCTTCGAACTTTCGGTTCTAGGCTATGCCGGATTCCTCACGATAGCTGTAGTTTAATATTAAATTAAGGGTAGTAATAAAAGCTCCGACAAAAAAAGAAGAATTGGCCTTACTCAAAATATTAAATCTACTGCCTAAAGTACTAACTTTCCGACTACTTTTGTCCGAATAAAAATGACGAAACGACCGAATGAGATACTGAAATCTTCGAAAAATAAACATGACTGTTTACTGCTGTAATACTTTTCTACCAGCATAAATTACGTTCTACTGAAAACTATGCTCTGTAATTTTTATCTTTACTTGCCTACTATTGATTCATAAATTACCTTTCATATTTCTTAGACTGTGGTGCTATTTTAAGTGTAACATTATACTGAAAATATTATTCTGAGTGGTTATACAGAAACTTATAAAAAATATACTATAATATGACTGGCCTGTTGGTCTAGTGGTTAGTGATCCTAACTGCTACGCCGGAGGTCGTGGGTTCGATTCCCACCCAGGACAAATGTTTGTGTGATGAGCATAATCATTTGTTCTGTGTCTGGGTGTAATTTATCTATATTATGTATGTATTTAGAAATAGATAAGTATGTTTATCAGTTGTCTAGTACTCATAACACAAGCTCTGCTTAGCTTGGGACTAGACGGCGTTGTGTGATAGTTGTGGAATATTATTATTATTATCTGTTTATTAATCTCAGGACGCTGAGGTCCTGGGCCTTTGAGAGGCGTACGAGGGGCCGAAGCCAACTCGCAGAGGCCCTTTTGGTTACTATAATGGAACGTTATTATTATTATTATTATATAAAAATGTACTTGTAATAATAACTTTTACATGCATCATATATCATGAATTTTACTTACAAGCACACTTAGCAGCATGCAAGCAAATATGCAACATGCAAGTAAGCATGCAACATGTAGCATGCAAGCAAGCACGCAGCTTTCAAGCGAGCATGCCACATGCAGCAGGCATGGTTTCTGTCACGGCTCCGGCGCTGCGGGCCTCCGGCAGCCCCACGTGTGCTAATCGTCGCAGACGGCTTTCGCTCACCACCACCATAGCTTCGGCTTACTGGCCGGCTTCGCCGGCCAGCCTCAGCGGCGGCGGCTCGCTCGCAGCCGCCTGCTCCTCAGCCCACGGGCCGCCTCGCCCCTACGCGCCTACGCGATTTTATATTACACTCTAGGGGTAGAGCAGACAATACTACGTGAAGTCGGTTTTGCAGCGATTCGGTTCTACCGCTTTTGTAGCACAACATATTAAATTTTTAACCAACAATATTTTTGAATTGTTACAGAAACTATGGCTATGTGGTGTTATGTTATGTTATATTCATTGTATGACTAAATATTATTATGCTAATAGTCATTAGGCCTAGTAACGTTATGCGAATTAAATTTATGCCAAAACAAATTAGCCTTAAAGATGATTATGCCAAAATAAACTGTATGCCAAAAAATAAAAAAATGGGAAAGTATTATTATGGCAAAACATATTAGAGCAGTGGTGGCCGAGTGGTAATGGCCCCGACTTACGAGTTGTAGGTCGCGGGTTCGAACC
This sequence comes from Mythimna lalbum, assembly GCA_949319445.1. Lineage (NCBI taxonomy): Eukaryota > Metazoa > Arthropoda > Insecta > Lepidoptera > Noctuidae > Mythimna > Mythimna lalbum. The sequence continues at coordinate 22,165,743 of OX439349.1, forward strand.
CAGCCAGGCGCATTACTTTGTGTAATTTATTTCATCACCACTGCTCTCAAAACGGTGAAGGAAAACATCGTGAGGAAACCGGCATGTCTTAGAACCAAAAATTCGACGACATGTGACATTCACCAACCCGCACTGGGCCTGCGTGGTGGATTATGGCCCATTCCCTCTCCTAGAAAGGAGGCCTGAGTCCCAGCAGTGGGAACATTAAAAGGCTGATGATGATGATGATGATGAAAACATATTATGCCAAAATCGTTATGCCAAAGTATATTAGGACAAAGAATATTATGCAAAAAAATTCCTTAATGATGAGGTATTTTCATTATTATTGAGAGTTAAGAAATAAATTTGATAACCAACAATAGAAATTAAGACAGTTCATGCAAGTTGTAAAAATGTGATTATTTTGACAAAACCTCTGTTGTCGGTAACTTAGTAATTTTGTCGGAGGTTCAGTATTCTATTCGGAAGTTTAGTTTTGTTATTCGAAGAACCATTTTTTTTAGGAGAAAATGTTATTTGAACATGCTCTTATGTGTTGTTAAATTGGATATTTTGTTTTCGTTTATGTTTTGGGTTTTTTGTCGGTAATTCATTATAACGCTGGTTAATTAGAATAATAGTCGGCCACAGATCGCTGGAGATTAATTTGTTTTTCGGAACCATTATTATTTCCCTTAAATTAAATTGAAACCGATTTTAATCACCCCTTGTACAGAATAGGATAATCATCCTTATCACTGCTGGACCTCAGGCTTTCTTTCTAGGAGAAAGAATGGACTCTAATTCACCACGCGGGTTCAGTGAGGGTTGGTGGATGTCACATGTCTTCGAATTTTCAGTACTGGGATATGCCGGTTCCCTCACGATGTTTTCCTTCACCGTTTTGATAGCAGTGGTGATGAAATGAATTACATAAAGTAAAGCTTCTGCCTGAGTTTGAACCTCAAGCACTGCTCTTAAATACACAAAAATTGGTCCATAAAAAACCTGTTTAAGTAGTTGTTTAGATTTAAAGCTCTGTCGTTCTAAATGCTCATTATCATGAACTAATTTATGTTATGTATCAATGTATCTCTCTTATTACAGTCGTAATGGGACCTTGCTCAAAACTACGGACAAAACTCACATTTCAAAACGCGACATAATATTATCTACATAACACTTAAAAAATGAAAAGTCACCGCTCACAGTTCCCACGTCACGCCAGCTCGTTCGGGAGCAAGGCAGGGATATAAAAATGCCTCCGACCATCCTTGTACATTAATAAAACCTTTAATAAAATGGAGTTCGATCACTTTGCGATGCGCGGGCGCTGGTGGCCGAAGTATATGAAATATTTTTAGATGAAAATGTGACTTGAGTTATGAAATGAAAAATAAACAATCTAAAGTGGTTTTTTCAAGAGATTAGTAAGCTTTTGATAATAACTAGCTTTGGTTATATACAGATACTAATAGATATATATATATATATATATTTATATATATCAGTTTCTTTATCTAATAAAAAACAGATGGTGATGTTATCAAGAACATTAAAGTTTATTGCGGTGTAAATAACTTCACAGGTCCATGATTTTGTTAAGAACCATTGCTTAGGTTATAGAAACGTAACATTAGCCTAAAAGAGCTGCCGGATTGATCGAAAGAATCACCACGGTCCTGGAACGTAAAATAAAATTGAAAGAACAAGATTGGGTTTTACTCAATAAAATTCTACCACTGTATCTCTCTCCACCTAGAGCGGTAGAAGTTTCACGATAAATTTTCGCCCGTTTATAATAGTTTTATAACGTTTATACCATTTTGGTGTTAATGAGGACACCCACCAAATCCAGCCACTTCTGTTTCATCAACATACGCTACAATGATCTCAAAACCCTACATATACTACACTTCATACTCGATATATTCAGAAATATCATTCCTCACACATTTAAAAAAGAAAAAAAAAGCCTGCATTAAAAATATATTCATCTGAGATAACACTTTATAATGACATGGGTCAGTTCGGGCGGCTAGAACAAACAAAATCGTACTCGCGCCGTGGTTTTTTTCACCTTTTCATTCAAATGAAAGGAATGATGTATTGTTGTTGCAGTCACTCATGCTACAAACCTGTATGTGCAAGCGAGATGGAATAGGGATTGGAAGCCAGGTAGGTGCCACAAAGTCTGCCACGGCAGACAGAATGGCACCAGCATTTGGGTTTAAAATTCTGGAATATTTTTTTGTGTTATCTATGATATTATTATTTGGTTTGTGATTAGAATGAAAGGTGTTTTGAAAATATTTAGCTTTTTTAAAATAAAATTGTTTTAAATGGTTGCACTTCTCTAGATTCCTAATTCTATGTTTGATTTTGTGATGGATCGAAAAAGTTTTTGAGAGTTGATGTAGCAATCGAATGCTGGAATATATACCACGCCTGGAAGCACGTGGTCGTAAAACGTCTCTGGTGGAGGCCAATGCCTTGCAGTGGACATCTTTCGGCTCCAACATGATATAATTATACCGATTGTTCAAGCATGAGGATCGATACATCCGAATAACAACCTAAATAAATCCAAATATTTTACAAAATCAAACTTTTAATTAACACCAAAAAACATTAGTAACATCATCCATGCATGACTGCAACTGTCACTAAAAGTGGCTTCAATAAAGCAAAACGGTAACATCAGTAATAAAATTGTAATCAAATCAAATTACAAATTAAATGGCGGGCGTGACGTCACGCGCCATATGCTACTGTTTGCTTTTGATACGATCACACAAATGTCTATTTTTGTATCGACAATATTGTTATCGACCAGTCAATGCTCTTAAGCATACTTGTATTAAAAATATATAGCAGTTATTTCTTTTATAAAAAGAAAATGTAGGATTACTGCCTCCATTGAAGGCGATGAATCTTCTATTTTAATTTAGTACCTATATTTTTGAAAGGAAGCCAGGATTGAGAATGTGGGTGGCTATATATTTAGAAAAGTATTAAGAAGTTCAGCAAAAATAAATTGTAAAAGATTTAGCTCAATTTTTACTTGATACTACTAGACCGAATACAAACAAATTAGAAAAAAATACCATACAATAAACACGCATACTCACATACACAGGCTTTTTAACTCAAAATAGATCCTTTTAACTTCCAAGGCCTACAAACGATCAAATTGAAATAACACACCAACAACGTTTGGCATAATAGGCTCTATTCAGCAAATCAAAGCTGTATGAGTGGCGTTTAAAGCCAAGTGGCTTTCCATACAAGCTTTGATCTATATGGAAAATCTATGGGGTATTTGGAACAAGCTCCCCTTCACTGAATTTAAGGGCTCTTGAGGTTTGGTGTCCAGCCGCTTTGGAATCGCTGGACCGATTGTAAAGGTGTAAACATCAAAGGCTAGTTGTTTTTCTATGAGCAATTAAGGTATCGTCGGGTCGCTGACTTTTATGCAAGTAGTAATAAATAATAAATAAATCATAAATACCTATATAGAATCCAATCATGTTAATTTCATTTAAAATTACTGTTTTGGTGTATAGACTAACATTTGAATAATATATTTAAGAAAACTTGCTTTTAAATTTTCAAAAATATTAACAGTATCGTTTGAGTTAATGGTAGATAAATTAAAGCTTGTGCCAACCATTATCTACCTGTATATATGACTAATAGTATGTTATTCAAGATCAATACAGAACCCAGCATTCCGACCTCACGAGAAACTTCCCTATAATACCTACAATTTAGATGCTTACGAAGGTCAGAAAGTCATCTACATACACACCGAACAATTTTCTGTTACATTCACATGATGCTTCCTAATGTCCTTCACCATTCAGGGCGACCCTCAATTCCTTAAGTCCATAACAATCGGTTACTAAATGCACAATGGCACCCACGTTCCTTGTTATAACCTGTCGAACAAGTAACATTGGATTTTTTCGAAACCTGCTCTCACCCCGTCGCATGGTCTACCTCTCCTTTTCTCTTCAGATAATTTAGAAAAGGATAGAAGATATAACTCGTTTCCTAATCTTGGCCGCGGGCAGTTTGGTTAGGATCTGACACGGTCCGACGCCTATCTCTAAGGGGGTGATCAGACATTGATAAATATGATAAACACCCTTTTAGGAATAACGTTGTTTTCTTAATAAACTTGATTTTGTTGTGTGGAGGTATTATTAGAAGTCAAAGTTTGCTTAGTGACGGTAACAAAAGATTATTGTTATGCCAAAATGTGAGGTATTGTGTACCATCTCCAAGGTTGATTCATACTGAATAAAATATTCAGATAGAAATTCCCATCGTATTAAAATAAAATGGGGAAATGTTACCGGACATAGTAACCAAACTGTTAAACTTACAGCAGTCGTATTTACATTTACTAAAACAGTTAGTAAGAAAGAAAACCATTACTAAATCATAAACGATTAAGTTTCATATGAAGACACACCTAACACCTTACCTATTAAACACCGACACGACAGTAACAAAGCAGATTACAATATCGTTTTACACGGACAAAAAACATAAGGTGTAACACATTGTATGCAATGTACGGATAACATTACTTATGCGACTGGTGGGCGGGCACCGGATGTGTATGATAATATAGATATGAACAGGGGAGGTTCACACCCTGCGATTGAATTTAATACAGATTTTGAGATACATTTTTTATTAACAAAGATACGGGATCATACTAGATCGATGTTTTTACAGAAGCTGCTATCAATAGGAGTTTTAGTACGGTAACGCATGCAAATATAGTCTGTATTCATCTCGATGATATTACTATTCATTCATCCATATGCTATTCATCTAGAAGATAATTAAAGCATGATTATGAATACCTTTAACAAGGATTCTCATCCAAACCATGCCTAAAGTTCAGCCACTCGACGCAAATAATTTCCAGAAACACCCACAATATATATACCCACAATATGTCCATATGACATAATAAAAAAAATAGATACAAAGGACTTTTGTGGTACACTATATGATGAATTTATTCCCGGCTGATGATGAATGAACTTCAATATGGCGGTCAGGCCAGACACGCTGGAACTGACCATTCACTAACAAATGACCAAAAAAACTGAGCATTATTTATCTATACCGATTTTGTCGTGTGTATTAAAATACAAATGTAACAATGGAAAGGTAATGTTGGAAACAGTGGGTATAGGTTTTGAAATTTGGAGGTTCCGTACCTAATTTAATTTTCAATCTTGCGTTTTACTATTTCCGGAAATATCAGTTTTATTTCAAGAACTAGATCTAAATTATTATGACTACTAGTAGAATATAGTGCAACATATAGAACAAATAATTTTGTTGTAGTTTCAACTATAGTTAGTCACAGATTGACTTTGACGGAGCTTTTCATTTTAAGAAATGTTTTTTTTTTGTATCTATCACTAATTTATTATTATGTTTATTTACTTTGCATTACATATTGATCATATCTATTTATTTTAAAATGTATTTCTATTTCTCTTGCTTATTATGTATTCTTGAAAGGCTAGACCAGTTTAGTTATTTCTTTGTTTGTTTTAGGAGAAGGCTTCAATAAAAAAATATAAGTAGCACAAGAAATAGGCGTCGAGAGCAGAGATCAAGTTACCGGTAGTTCAGTGCTCTAGAGACAAAACCTCCTCACAATGCAACCTGTATTAATGAGCACTGTCTTTTAAATCAAGCCTACCATACACATTATTTTTAGTATATGCGATACTCTAAACACGTGTCTCCGGAGAGCTACCTTCGTGATAACCACGACCACTCTGGCAAGAGTAAAACGACCAAGAAGAAGAAGAGAAACACGTGTCTAGTATTTTTATGTAAAGAATCTATGTAGTGCCTACAAAATTTCAAAACAGTACCATAAAAAATCACAAAGTTATAAGCTTATTTCATTTTATAAGTATGTCAGCAAAAATACATAGTCTCTAGGTCATCCAGGCGACTGCAGGGTAGTTTTGCGCCCAGCTGTCTGCTAGTGTCTAATGCCCGCTATGACCTGCCGTGACCTGTATTGTACTTAGTGTCGGTGGTGTCCAACTTGTAACATTTTTAAAAATTTTTGGTAAAAAATATAAATGGTGTAGAGATTATTGGAATCCATAAGGTACTGATTCTGAACAAACTATATTCAGGTTTCGCACAAACTAAAAATTATATTGTAAATATAATTATTGCAATAACTATTTTATTTATTAGATAATAAATAATATACAGTTTCGTAGTATCTGACCATATTTTTGATGAAACCTCGTCACACAGAACCCTAAAGATGTGAGGGAATTTGTATCCACCGCCATCGCTGCCCACAATAGCCGGTGGGGCGGAGCGGGAAAAAAATCATCAATGAACGAGCAACAATGCAATCCTCAGAATCCTGGATGTATACCATACATGGAACGGCGTGAAATTTGCTCTTTCTCGGTACTCTCATTACACCGAAGACAAATACTATAGGTGCAACAGTAGCAGACGAATTCCTTTGTGGTATACTCCATTGTGATCTGAGATGAGACTCGAAATTGAAATTTAATGGAAATATCAAATGAAATTGACACAAGAGCGAGTTCTTTGGCCGATGTTTAGCCAATAATAGCGTTTGTTACTTGAAAATGTATTGTGAGTTAAATTAAACTTTGTGTTGCTATAATGCTGTCTCGATTTAATGCGTTTGATATCATTTGAATTGCTATCGAAAATTATATTAGATTTTGTTACTTTATTAACTTTGGTGAGATATATAGCTACAATATTCTGAAGAAACGGGAGGAATGAAATGGATATTATGTTCTTTTTAGTTTTGTAAGCAATTGAATATAAAATGTTTAGCCGCTAATCACATTTAACTTTGTGTTACTTAGCTTATTTGATTGACTAAGAAAGATATGTAATAAGAATGACCACATTTGTATTCTTGAAGAATATAAAGTAGCAAACACATGTTTTCTTCTTAACCTGCATTTTTATTTTTGAGAATAATAATAGTCTTTTTTTTGTAAATTTAACACACTCAGTATGTATTCCACCTGATGATTTTATCGAGCCGTCGGAGAGACTCCCTCCTGGACACGAGTTAGCAGACTCCGCACCCAGGTTGAACGCAGCAAGCACCCAGGTTGAACGCAGCAAAGACAATCTCTACAGGTGGGGGTTCTCGGATGGTTCCGATCTTCAATGTCTGTGTGGCGTCTCTCCACAGACCACCCACCTTCCGTCCTGCATCACGTGCCGTAATAACATCCACTGCTGGACATAGGCCTCCCCCAAGCGTCGCCACAACGACCGGTCCTGTGCGTCACGCATTCATCGGATTCCCGCGACCGTGACCAGGTCATAGGTCCACCTTGTTGGAGGCCTTCCAACGCTGCGTCTTCCACTACGTGGCCGCCACTCCAGAACTTTTTGTCTCCATTGACCATCTGCTTTGCGTGCAATGTGCCCTATCCATTGCCACTTAAGTTTGACGACTCTTCGAGCTATGATGTCATTGCCGTTGCCGATATCTAGGCCAGGCAAAGAATTTAACTAGTTTTTTCATCGATACGCCAAGAAGAAGAAGAAGAAGAAGTATGTGTTTAACAAATTTAACACACACGGCACAGAATGACATGAGGAGATATAACGTTAATACACGATGTAAGTGTGCCATTATGACGAAGAAATAATACAAAAGTCAACAGTTGATGATAAATTTATGTTTTATATTTTTTAAACATTATTTATTTTATATTTACTACGAATAAAATTTAAGCAATCGGAAGCCCATTATCTCAAATTGTCCAGTGAACACATTGAAATATATCACTAATTTTTAATTAGTACAAATACTTAAAGGGCTTATTAGAAAAGGTCTTGTTATTATTTAAGCAGTCTCAATAATTCATAAACAGCAAAGTTATTAGCGTTTGTTTATATCCTAAAATGTATTGAACTGCACTCAATTTATGGAAATATTAAACAGTCTATTGATTTATGCATGAATAAAGGACGATCGAAATGAAAAAATAAACTCTGGGTATAGTAATTTCTGGTAGCAATTGTTATGAATTATTGATTCTACTATTATCCACCAATTACCAATTAGTGCGCCTCACCATCAACGATTGCATCACTGCTTACCATCAGGTGGGATCACAGTCAAGCACTAGTTTAATTGAAATAAAAAAATATCGTCAAATTTTCGGGGACGATTTTGGGATTCCATTTTTTTTACTTTTCGCTACAAAAATATGATTAGTAACGAGTCCCATTTTTTTTTGTACTAATTAAAAAATAAAATACTTACGTAATATACAACGCGTAACGTTAAATGCGCAAAACCTCAGACACCCCAAATGATTTTTAATTCGATAGACCTAAATACGTGAAAAATAAAACATTTAAAAAATTAAAGGATTTATGAGCAGTTTTAGTTTAAAATTCATATCTCTCATTGAAATAAGAACTTTTATTATCCCGTGTGTGAGAAAATTTGATTGGATTACAACAATTAGTGTTGGTTTCCCTATTTCAGCGAGTTAACGCACGTGATGGCTCGACCTATTCATAAATAGACAGGTTGAAGTTTTTGAAGATTTTTTTGAAAAACTTTAACCTATATTAAAAAGTGGATTAATTGATTCTGCTCGTTATTCTGATCCAACTAATTTCAGGTTTTGCGCATTTAACGTTACACCTTGTATACCCCTATGGTATATATTACGTAAGTATTTACCCTTTAAGGGAGTATGGATGTGGTCATGTACTCATTAATGACGCCACATGAACGGGCATTTTTTCCGCGATCCATTCTGAAGTAGCCATCTTCTCCAAATTCGACTCCCCAAGAATTCTTGACGATCCAATACGGTACGTCGCCATCTTCCTCTGAAATTAAAGTATCTAAGTTTGAAGTACCTTTTTAGATTTTTACTTATTTTAATGACAGTATTTAGACCATTTTATCGAGCTATCGGAGAGCCTCTCTCCTGGACACGAGTTGCCATGACCAACCTGGAAAATTAATTCTGAGAAGGCGACATGATCGAATTTTTATCAATATGACTATTAATTTTACTTCTCAGTATGGATGTAAGAACTTTATAGACCGTAGGCAAACATGTGATCGGTCAATAATTTATAGGTTCCGCAGTACTAACTGATTTATGGAGCAGGTGGGTTATCCCAGTTGTTAGGAACTGGGGCAGCGACCCTGACTCTAAGGCAGACTGAAACTGATATGCCAAGCGAGCATGTGATCTTGTAAACCACTTAATCCAGAAATTGTGCAGCCCGTCCGGCTTTGGAGATTTCCAGTTAGGTAACGGACGGACTGCACGAGCTACATCTTGGGGGCTGATGTTGATTACCCCAATTTGTGGTATTGGATCACACGCTCGCTCGGCCTCCCGAGTCCAGTCACCGTCGGTGTGACTGACAAGCACCGACCAGATGCTGCGCCAGAATGAACTAATGGCGTCATCATCCGGGAGGCGCACGTCAGTCACACCTTGGTCCGGTCGCTCTCAAGCCCTATAACCCCACCTTTCATCACTCTGGAATGTGCGATTCTGGGTGTATCGCTCAACCCGCCGCTTATACCTACGGATACGGTTTGCCATGCATACACTTTCTGCTTCAGGAAGTCGATGCGCTCTGTGACTTGTGACATATAGTCTCACAAAGCGCATCACTCTTGGGCGAGTGTTGCCCTCCCTGAAGCAGATTAGTTTGCCGATGAGTGGTCTGGCCCCAGCAATACGACGCTCGATCCTGCACTGCCAGGCGGGACAGCTGATTTCGGTCGTGTAGCTACGTCACTGTTTGGAAATTTGACGTGAGCTACACGACATGCCGCCACGGCCGCACAGTATATGATCGAGTGTGTACTGGTGAGATCTTCGCAGTCATCAAAATAGTTTGACAACTGCGAATCCGGAGCAGCCACCAGTGCCCTATTCTTGTTACACATGGGCAAACGAGGTATGCGTGGCCTAAGTTCGGGTTGTATGTTGCGATATTCCCGAACCGCACACTCCAAAGCACTCCTCAATTGATTATTGCACTGGGTACTTACGTGAGTGACCATGTCAGTACTTACCTCGTCAGCGTGGAAGGATATGTGGCTGGACGGTGATACCACGACTGGTACCACAGGCATTATTATTATTATTATAAAGACGAAATATTATAAGACAAAAGCATACGTGTTCCATATCCCACCAGTAGAGCTCCGTGATTTATTTCTCCTACATCACAATTATCGTCGGACATAATTCCATTAACATATAACTGTAGATTTGTCGCCTGGACACCTTAAAACGAGGAAAAGTTTAAACAAATTAAAAACTATTTAGATAATAAATTAGCAAAATATAGACCGCCTTATTACAAAACGCGATCCTAGGCCGGACGCACACGTTCTTACTTTTTCCGAACGGAAAAAAACCTGACATTCGTTTCGAAAGTCTCTCACGGAATCCCGAATCTGAATTCTTGATCGGAAAACCTAATCCGGAAACCAAATGTGTGCGTCCGGCCTAAATGTCGATGTCGTGTAGTTCCCGGTCTATGACTAAAGGTAGGTTTTGAATTTGTAATTCAGGTATAAAAAATGAAGTTTATGACTAGTTTCTGAACCATCTATGGTACTAAAGTTAGATCGCTGAAACTCCTAGTTTGTTACCAACTTCATGGTTTTGTAATGCATGAGGTTACTAAAGACCTTATACGTCTAATTGAGTTCAGTTAGACGTCTAAGGTCTTCTTCTTCTACCTCCTTCTTTTTCTCTCCTACCTTCAATCTTACCTACCTACCTTCTACCTTCTTCTTTTTCTCTTCTACCTTCAAGGAGAAAACTACGGTGCCGAGCATATCCGTGTTCTAGTTAGAGGGCACAGAACTTAATATTTTTAGTTTAATTAACAAAACAAGTGCACTGGAGTCGATTGAAAAGCGAGCAAAGAAGATCATCGGCAATGATGCACTTGTCAAGTCAAAACTCCAAAGTCTTGAGCATCGACGCCGAGTTGCTACCCTGTCGGTTTTCTATAGTTTACAATTCGGGGTACGTGTGCATTGGAATTGCAAAAATGTAATTCCGCCAAGTCCGTTCCATCATCATAAGGCGTAAGGCGTTGCGCCACCGGTACATGGTGGACCTCCCACCTATATGTATAGGTACATAAAGCGTTTTGGGGTTTTTTTTTTGCCTTTCAGGGCAACGAAGGAACGGGGTGGGTTTTTTAGTAACAGTCTGACACTATCTCTCGTTCCGTATTATCAACATTGAAGAAGCAGATTATTATGACCAGTATTAAATAACTGTGGTTTTCACAATAGAACGTTTGTTGGGCATCAGTTTATATACCTCAATAAATGATACTTTACTATCTCTACTGTCCGTGATTTTTTTTTCTGTCGATGGGGAAAATCATCATTGACGAAACCCGCTCTTGGGTGGAGCGGGAGACAGTGTCAGAGTCTTACTGACTAAAAACCCCGCGCCGTTCCTTCTAGCCTTCATACCGGGGCTCTAGTTTCCTTTCGGATAACCCCGACCCCGGTAGGCTTCGACCCAGATGGGCCCCTCCTATTGCTGACAACTCCTTGAGACGCGCGGGAACAGTGCGCGCCGTCGACGCCTTGGCTCGGTCCGGACAGTTACCGGACGATCGGACAGCGAGCTACCCATGGCTCGCCGTCCGCGAGCCCGCGTCTACGGTGGCCGGAAATCGGGATCGGAATCCCGGCGGCGGCGGCGGGGGCGCCGTTGCCTGATGCGGTCTGCCTCCTCCTTTGCTAGCATTACTGCTTCGCAGAAGGAGGCGACCGCCTGCCACTCCTCCTCGCTCCGGACCATGGCCTGAACCAAGGCCCGGCGCGAGAGGTCTCCGCTGCCGATCGCCCCCACGAGGGCACGGCGTTGCTCCGCCCAAGCAGTGGTATCCGTGATGGTTTTTTGTCATATAATATTTCCAAAATGGTACCTCAGGCAAAAATATGTTTTGGTTAGAAGTAGTTGCTCTGATCGAAAACCATGAGAATCGGAAAAAAAATTGGCGAAAAATAAAAAAGTAGTATTTAAACGCAAATCAAAAAATATCTTCATTCTATGCAATAAAATTCCGAATTCCCATCAAAATTACTGATTGCACAGCAAAATATTCAACTCAAAATATCACTAAACACACTACAATTTATTTTCGCAGCGTACAGCAATTTTTCCTACAGCAGAAGCTTTTTCATTAATGCACAGCTAATAATCTTAATGCACATTATACATGTTAACTCTTTTTGTTTTAAATATAGCTTCTATTTTTATATTATTTCAAGCAATTTTTTTAAATAAAACAGCATTTTACTATTCACAGTCGTCTTAATATTTATTAATTACCACATAATCAGCAAAAAAAATAAATAAAATTAGATACAAAATTGTAATTTATTGAATCATTAAAGCGGATCTTGCTTTCGCGGGGCGTCCACGCTTCCTTTTTTGCCGAATAGGCACATTTTTAGCTTCTGCAGGTGGCGCCGGTTCCCTATCCATTTGCATAAAATTTTAAGACCTAATATAACTTGGCATACTTTTGCTTATCCTAATTATATTTTCGCATAATTTATTTACGCATAACAACTTACGCATAATTTTTTAAGCATAATTTTTCTGAGCATAGCATTCTAAAGCATAAATATATGAAGCATAATATTTTAAAGCATAAATTTACTAAGCATAACATTCTAAAGCATAACTTTAGGACATACCAATTTATTTTGACGATTGGAAAAACCATATCTCCTGAAGCAGGTCATACATAACATATTTGTTTTGAACAATTTTGGTAGGCTTTTTACACAGTAAGAAGCATGCAAACAAGCGAACACCAGGCTTGCAAGTAAGCAAGCATGCAGCATGCAAGCAAGCATGCAGCATGCAAGCAAGCAAGCATGCAGCATTCAGGTGAGCATGCAACATGCAGCAATTTTGTAGGCTTTTTTCACAGTAAAAAGCATGCAAGCAAGCACACACCAGGCATGCAAACAAGCAAGGATGCAAGCCAGCATGCAAGCAAGCATGCAGCATGCAAGCAAGAATCTAGCATACAAGTAAGCATGCAAGATGCAGCATGCAAGATGCAGCACGCAAGATTCAGCATGCAAGATGCAGCATGCAAGATGCAGCATGCAAGCAAGCATACAACATGCAACATGGAGCATGCAAGCAAGCATGCAGCATACAAGCAAGCATGCAACATGCAGCAGGTACGCAGCATGCAAGCAAGCATGAAGCTTTCAAGCGAGTATGCAACATGCAGCAGGTATGCAGCATGCAAGCAAGCATGAAGCTTTCAAGCGAGCATGCAACATGCAGCAGGTATGTAGCATGCAAGCAAGCATGGAGTTTTCAAGCGACCATACAACATGCAGCAGGTATGCAGCATGCAAGCAAGCATGAAGCTTTTAAGCGAGCATGCAACATACAGCAGGTATGCAGCATGCAAGCAAGCATGAAGCTTTCAAGCGAGCATGCAACATGCAGCAGGCATGGTTTCTGTCACGGCTCCGGCGCTGCGGGCCTCTGGCAGCCCCACGCGTGCTAATCGTCGCAGACGGTTTTCGCTCACCACCGCTTCGGCTTGCTGGCCAGCTTCGCCGGCCCGCCTCAGCGGCGGTGGTTCGCTTGCAGCCGCCTGCTCCTCAGCCCGCGGGCCGCCTCGCCCCTACGCGCCTACGCGATTTTAAATTACACTCTAGGGGTAGGGCAGACAAGACTACGTGGAGTCGATTTTGCAGCAATTCGGTTCTGTCACTAACTTTTGTAGCACAACATATACAATTTTTAAGCAACAATATTATTGCATTGTTACAGAAACTACAGCTATGTGGTGTTATGTTATGTTATTTTAATTGTATGCCTAAATATTATTATGCTAATAGTCATTAAGCCTAGTAACGTTATGCGAATTAAATTTATGCCAAAACAAATTAGCCTTAAAGATGATTATGCCAACATAAGCTGTATGCCAAAAAAACATATGGCAAAGTATTATTATGGCCAAACAAATTGTGCCAAAATCGTTATGCCAAAGTATATTAGAACAAAGAATATTATGCAAAAAGAAGGGATCCCGGTGGCGCCACGTACTTGAGTCGGATCGCAAGTCCGATGATATGCACATATAGTTCTTAAAAAAAAATGGGGCAGATGCATTTTCCGTTGACCCAGGCGGTTTGTTGGGTGGGCAAAGCAAATCTCCAATATGCGGAAGCGTTTTTTTTTTATACAATAATCATTAAATATGCCGAGCATGGCTTCTTGAAAATTAAGACAAATATGATGAACAGGTTTTGTTGTACTTACTGGTTAATATGCGACTGGGATAGTTACTTTGCTATGAAATATGGAAAATTTGCTGTGCAGTCAGTATTTATGCTATGTATGTAGTATTTTTGTACAAAAATAAATTTAACTGTATTGCATTATGAGGAAAAAAGTAATGTCATATTGATGTATAATTTCGAATTATCTGCAGTTTGAATTTTGTTAAACATTTAGTTTATTTGTAGTGAAGTAAGTTATTTGATGTAAAAAATAATATAAATGATGAGTATGTATTGATAGGCGATTATTTATTTGATATGCAATTTATAATATCCCAAAATAAAATAAAAACAAAAAAATATATTTTTCAACGTTTTTGATTTATTAGTACTAGAACGGGTATACAGGGGGATAAAATTTCGGTTATGTTTTCGAGATATATGTTGATATACGAGATAGATAGATTGAATTTCTCCTTTTTAAATCTGAAGGCCCATAGCACGGACACGGTGTGACATAGTGATGGCTCTTACTTACACCTCACTACACCTGTTTCAGGGCTTCTATAGACAAAGTTAATAAGCTACTGTAATAATAAAACAGGACGTATTCGACACAAAAAGAAACTTCCCAAAATTTGCCCTTGTAACTTTTTACGGATTCTTGGTGTGCGAGTACAATTCGCACTTGACCAGTCTTTTTTCCCCATATTGATGTACGCAAAAAACACAATCCGAGCGACTCCATCAGTAATACACCATAACGCTGTATTATAGCGGTCATATATTCATAATGCTGTATTTGATATAATAGTAAACAATGACACTACACGAATAAGAGGTATAATTACGTTCGTATAAACTAATATACAGCAATAAGTATTATGTTACAATATTACAACACTGAGAGCTGTATAAAGTTTGTAGTGACCTACAATATACAGCCTTTGTACAGCTTTAATTGTAAAACGCAGCTTAAAGTGTCACAAAACACTTAAAACTGTTTAGTAGAGTTATGATACTATGATATATAACAATAAGCGTACGCGGAAACCTTTATCCAGCCTAAAGCTTTGTTTTACCCACTTGTATAGCCCTTATACAGTTCTAAGCTTTTAATCAGATGGTTTATTGATGGTTAAAACACTAGCGAGCTGCTTGGGTGCCTACGGTGGCGAAAATCGGGATTGGAATCCCGGCGGCGGCTGGGCGTGACCGCCGTTGCCTGATGCGGTCAGCTTCCTCTTTTGCTAGCATTACAGCTTCGCAGAAAGAGCCGACCGTCTGCCACTCCTAAGCGTTTTGGGGTCACATTCATTATGCGTACAGCTAAAGAGCGGAATTCTCAGCCGGAGTGTGTGTTTCCTGATAGCTATATCCTAGGGGTCTTTAAGTCAAGAGTGAATAGGTTGCTTCTAGGTAAGCGTGCTCCATCGTCGGCCACATCATCGCTTGAAGGCAAGCCTATCCATAAAAAAATAGCGTGCTTCACCATCAATGACTACATCACTGCTTACCATCAGCTGGCATCACAGTCAAGCACTGATCATTAAAAAATATGGCTACGCTCGGACCCATAGCTTCCCCTCCAACAGAGATTTGTTCGAAATTCCGTATTAAAGCTATGATGCATAACAATGTTTAAATAATGTGCATGGTTTCTTTGAGGAGTTACCAATAGCGATGGGTCCTATCTGGTACAGCAATTGCTTCAGATTCTCTTGTGAAGTCAGATTAAAGGACTGGCAGTTACTTATCTGGGCCACCAATTTGCTTCCATCAAAACTACATGTATTCACTTTTGCATCGTATGGGTAATCTTTTTCAGATTGGCACCCACCATAGTTTATCAGCGTTCTGTCAACATAACCATTAAAAACAGTGTCAATGGGTACAGAAACTTACTATCGCGTGTTAAAATGTCAGTCGTGCGAGCGTGAAACCGGGATTGAGCTATATATATACTCTATGTAGCTCCATCCCTTTATCATTTCATTTCAGGTCGTAAAATACGATCCATTGTTAAGAGCTCCTGGTAACACTGCAGTGAAACTGCAGAGAAGTAGCACTAAATAATAATAAAAAGATTTAAAATTACCGCATTGCTACGTTCATGAATCCTCCAGAACATCCAGAATTAATTTCATCGCAATCTAAAATCTGCTGCTCAGATAAGCTTACCACCTCTTTGTTTTGGATGACGTGCTGGCTCTCAATATTAGCTGTGACAAATGACCAACATTTATTAAAGTAACTGTTGAATTACTGTGCATTAGGGTTGATTAACACTTACCAATTGCGCTAAACGCATAACAACATCCACAATTGCCTTGGTCCTTAACAGGGGTGACGACACCGTAGTCACGCCAATCAAACGAGTCTGGCGCATCATGGTCGACGATGTGTTTATCATTAAAGATTTCGCAAGGTGTGGTATCTAAATCTTGGAAACTACCTAAGCATTTCTTCATTGAATTAAATTCTGTACTTGTCATGTCCATAAACTGAGTTATACCTGAATAAAAATTTAAAACTCTGTAAAATAGTTGGAATTGTAACAGTAGAAATCAAATAACACGAAAACCCTTGGAGAACCTCGACTAGCATTGAGCATCGGCCTTTCGGTATTTTACTGGTTGCATTTTGACAGTGAGTGCGGGAATTGCATGAATTGATTCCACGATCTCCTTTCTA
Organism: Mythimna lalbum; assembly: GCA_949319445.1. Classification (NCBI taxonomy): domain Eukaryota; kingdom Metazoa; phylum Arthropoda; class Insecta; order Lepidoptera; family Noctuidae; genus Mythimna; species Mythimna lalbum. Next base: position 22,182,775 of record OX439349.1, read on the forward strand.
CCATCGGACAACCCGACGTACGGCGAGTATTATGCGTTGTTGAAACCTCTACGTACTAATAAAGGGCAAGTGACGTACACACGTGGACGGTACGGAAGGGGGCGCATTACTTGCTCAACCATCAGCGGGTGCGCACGTGTCTACGGCAGCTTGGTGAGCCCATTGTGAGTGACTTTCATTTATCAACCTAGCAGCAACCCTGGACACCACACAGACTAAGCTTTCCGCTTCGTCATTTATACCGCGTACATTTAAGAACTGGAAAATTTTGCCTGCTACGGTCATTCTGTCCGATTATAATTTGGGTGTCTTCAAGGGTGAATATCCAAATTTTTTCTCTTTTCTTTCCCAAATTATTTATTTATTATTTATTAGCTTTTGCCTGCGGCTTCGCCCGCGTACATAAAATATAGTCTTTGTCACTCAGAAATAAACCAGCTTTCTATCGGTGAAAAAATTTAGCAATCGGTCCAGTACTTTCAAAGATTACCTCCTACAAATAAAAAAACAAACTTTACCTCTTTATTATATTCATAACTAGCTTCTGCCAGCGACTTCGTATGCGGATCCTGTTGCTTATGCCAGCGACAACAGAGTCGTCAAAATCAAAGATCTGAAACATCTGGTGTCGAATTCTAAGAGCCTGGAAAACAACGTGATGCGCGAGACGATTCGAGACGTTCCAGATCTCTCCCTTCCACTTACGCGCGTGACAGTGTGCACACACCTTGGTGCCATAGACAAAAATAAACAGAAAGCTCCGAACTGCTAAGCTATCGGGAGTTACACGTGTTATTGTGAGTCAACCATAAAAGATAGACACATGCTGTCGTGGGATATTTTTTATATAATTTTAAGGAGAACATTTTCGTTTTACATGATTTCTGTGTAGCTTTAACCATTAAGGCTGCAAACGCGACGGAAGCTTAAAAAATGGAGTAATTTTTCTCGTTTCCCCAACATTTCCCTTCACTGCTCTGTTCCCATTGATCGTAGCGTGATGAAAAGTATACTATAACCTGCCCAGGAGTATGAAGAATGATTGTACCAAGTTTCGTTAAAATCCATCGAGTAGTTTTTGTTTCTATAAAGAACATACAGACAGACAGACAGACAGACAGACAGACAGACAGACAGACAGACAGACAGACAAAAATTTTACTGTTTCCTTTTTAGCATCAGTATCGATCACTAATCACCCCCTGATAGTTATTTTGGAAATATATTTCATGTACAGAATTGACCTCTCTACAGATTTATTATAAGTATAGATAATAAGAAGTAGATTTATTATATTCTTTATTCTACACAACATAAACAGAACCCTGATGGTAAGCAGGGCTGATAATGGGCTGTCTTATCGCACGGGGCAATTAGGAAATTAGTTCTTAACAAACTAGTGCCATCGTCGCTTGTATCGCTGCTTCCATCAACTGGAATCCTAGTCACGCACTAATTTATATCAATTTAAAAAAAAAAAAAAAAAAAAAAAAAAATGTGTTTATTTTCTTAATTCTATACAAATAAGTTGCCGGGGCTTCCCAGAAAGTAATCCGAAGATACTTGTGATGGGATAAACCTCGCTCTTCCTCCAGTGGTTAACAATTGTAAGTTGTGCTAATTAGGTGTAAGTTACACATTTTTTTTATAAAACATTAAGGGAAAAAAATAATAAAATAAAATAAAAATAAATAAAACAAGTGAAAAATGAAAATCGTGTTAATGGCTGTATGTAAAAACTAGTGCGTTTTGTATAAATGTATGTTTCTGCGCGTGTTTATGAGTGTGTGACTGTATATTTTGTGTATGTGTGTATATGTGCGTGTGTGAATGGGCGTGTGTATGTGTGAGTGAGTGTGGAGTTGTGGTGGAGTGTGTGTATGTATGGATGGGGGGTGTGTTAGAGTGTTTGTGTGCATGTCGTTTAGCCCGAAGTCGCCAAAATGCCTTCCACTGCGTCATAATCAAGTGTGAAGAGCCATTTCGTCAGTGTCTTTTTACATTCATACAACTGCATCGGATAAATATTAAGTATGCGATTTACTTTATTATAAACGCGTGGGGCTTGAGTTACATTTTGGCGACTAGCAAAGATTGAGCGTGCTGAGTATGTAGGGGCTACTATGTCACACCGTCTTTTTTTTAGTTTGTCTTGGCTAAAGGGTAGAGTTTTGTGATATCTTAGTATCATGTGTAGTATGTAGAGTTTTCTAACAGAGAGCAGCTTAGATATTGTATAGAGAGTTTCAGTAGGGAACCTATAGGGCTTATAGTACATGACCTTAATCAAGGATCTCTGTGCCCTCTCTAGATCCATAAAATACGACTTAGCTGCTCCCCCCCATACCGAGATACAATATATAATTACAGATTGGGCCAGTGCAATGTAGATTTTGTTCTGTAGTTCTGTATTCAAAACATGTCTCAAAGATTTGAAAACCCATATGAGTTTTCTTACCCTCCCTATAGTTAATTCGAGGTGTGGGTACCAGCTTAATCTTTGATCTACAACAATACCTAGATACTTGACGGAGTTTACCTTTTGAATTACAGGGCAACTACAGGTAGATTGGGTTTGGGTATGACAAGAATGTATTCTAATGTTAAAGTCAGGCGAAGGCTGAGAGTTTGCGTATTTAGTGAAGCAGACGTAATTAGTTTTTTTGGTATTTAGCGTGAGTAGATTCTCACAGAGCCAATCACTTACTCTAGCCAGTCCCCCCTCAGCTTCCAGCCTAACTTTGTCCCAGGTCTTAGCAGAGAAGACAATAGCGGTGTCGTCCGCGTAAGACAGTATCCTCGCTCCGTTGATAATAAGGTTACAGAGTTCATTAATATATATCAAAAAGAGCGTCGGGCCGAGGACACTGCCCTGCGGGACGCCATACGTCACGTTCTCCTCATCACTAAAATGGTTTTCAATTTTTACCCCCTGTTTTCTGTTTTGAAGGTAACTGCTAAGAAGAGAGAGAGCAGAACCTCGAAATCCTAAGTTCTCTAGCCTGTGTATAAGTTTAGAGATAGAGACAGTATCAAAGGCCTTCTTAAGGTCAATAAAGACCACTAGGCATTTGTTCCCCTTATCTACTTCCTTGGTTATTACTCTAGCAAGTTCCTCAGTAGCATCCTGAGCCGATACTCCCCTTCTAAAACCATATTGAGAGGAAGATAAGACGTTATACTTAGTAAGGTAGTTTACTATTCTAGAGTTCAGGAGCTTCTCAATGATTTTAGAAATGGAGGTCAACACAGAAATTGGCCGATAGTTGTTGACGTCATCTTTATCTCCACTCTTATACACAGGGGTAACAACGGAGCGCTTAAGAAGGTAGGGGAAGATACCTGTGTTAAAACATAGGTTGGCCAGGTCACTGATCAGCGGGACTAAGATCTCCTTGGCCTGTTTCAGGAAAAGGGTAGAAATTCCGTCCCACCCTAGTGCACTCCCAGAGTCCAGGGACATAAGAACATTCTCGACTTCCTCCTGAGAGGTGTCTAGGAGAACAAAGGAGGACAGTTTAGGGCTGTCTGTGTTACATGATGTAGGGGGTACGTAACTATTTAAGATATTCTGAGCTAGAGTTTGCCCAATGTTAATAAAATACTTATTAACATAGTTAACTGAGTCTTGGGGACATGATTTTATCTTAAGTAGATCGCTATTTGAGCTCCTAGGTGGCTTATAATTTGTGATGTCATTAATGGTTGACCATAATGCCCGAGGGTTGTTAGCAGATGCTTTGACTTTGTCTTTGTTAAATTTATTTTTTAGTTTTTTTATAAGGTTCCCACAGAAAGTCCGATATCGTCTATATGTAATCCCTAAAATTTGATTATGAGGGTTTGATTTGAGTTTAAGGTAAATTGAATTTCTTAGTCTAATACACCGTAGGGCCCCTGATGTTATCCAGGGTTTAATCGTTCTTTTGCTATTCGTGATAATTACATTTTTAGAATTTGATAGTAAGGCTGTCTTGACCAATTCTATAAGTGCAAAAGCGTAAGTATCAGGGTCTTTGATGATGTTAAAAAAGGAGGTATCAATATTTTTTAGACTATTATGAGCATTTTCGTAGTTGACTATTGTTTTGTGTTTTTTAGGTATATTATAGCAATATTTGTTCTCGATGGATAACAATATCAGGCAGTGGTCTGTTACGGTTGTATTTAATACCGCTGTGAAAGCTATATTTTTTTGTTTATCAAGACTCAGGAAGACGTGATCTAGGCATCCCCCCCCCTCGTGGGTAGGTTGTGGGATGGTAAAAGTCCATGTGTAGATAGCATATTTAAGTAGGTTAGTCTATTATTTCTTTCATAATTTGTTTCCGTGGGGGAAATAATTAAGTCAATATTAATATCCCCTAAGATTAAAACGTTTTTATTAGGAGTAGTATTATCAAGATGATTGTTAAGCGATGTAATGAAGTTACCTGCGTGTAGAAATGATGGGGAACGGTAGATACCCAGTATAGTGTAATTTGATATATTTAACTCGAGACCAGTGGCATTTACAAGGTTTAGTTCTTTAAATTTTACTGACAATTTGTTTGTGATGTATACAATTTTTTAAATATTACCGTATTAAATATATATTATTTAAATATTACCGTATAAAGCATGATAACGGTCGCTGTTTAAGTGCAATTTGTTAATTTTTTTCAAGTTTTCTATGAAGATTTCTGATCTGGCTTTTTTTTCGGATTTATCAGCATAGCTTCGTCCTTCCCTAATTATGAAGTCTTCGAAGATGATATCATATGATTTCTCATCGTACCACGGTCGCATATATTTAAGCTCTTCTGAGGGTGGGAACTCACTCGCGAGCGCAAACCAATTCAGACTTAGTAATATCAATGTTATCGTCATGATCGTTAACAAAGAGAACAAAAGCACTCTCTACAGTGTTCTTTCACAATACGATCGCTCTATTTTAAACCATTCTTATCAGCTAAAAAATTCTAAACGTCGCCATTTGTTTGATATTTTTTTGATTTGTATTGGTTTTGATAAGTTAAATGTTTTACGACCGACGCGCGACGTATAGTTGAATTCTTAAACAGAAATATTTAAAATACCCGAATATCACAAAAAAGTAGGCACTAAAGTAAATTTATGAAAGGATTTCAAATTTCTATAACCCACAAAAAATAAAAATAAGTAGTGCATATGCTTCACACTGGCGATGTATTTGGACAGAGTCTGTAGGTAATATTACATTTGGGAATACATAAATTGCCCTGAGCACCAAATTATTTTTTGTAAATGTTTGTCCTGAATTTTGTAGGGCTTCGTACCTCAAGAGGGAAAAACGGAACTCATATAGGATTACTTTGTTGTCCGTCCGTCTGTTCTGTCTGTCCAAACCCTTTATCTCGGGCACGCGTGGAGGTATCGAGTTGAAACCACATGCTCAGGTTTGCGGACTCTTGAACCTTTACAAAAATCAAAACTTGTAAGTTAACGAGAAAAAAAGATACTTCGGTTTATGTGGCAAAAAAATAACGTACATTTCGACACTCTCGAGGTAATCAACATTCATAGGGTACTTCCCGTTGACTCAGAATCTAGAAATTTGGCATAAAGTAAGGTCTTACAACAAGTATAGGAATAATTCAGAAAACTGTTTTGGCAATTTCTGTTTGCATGCTATATCAGGACTTGGTTTCGTGGTATTCAAGTCGAAGATCGTAGAAGCTAAATTCCAAAGTCAAACTTACCATTCTTTTTGCATTAGTAATGGAAACAATTTCTATAGGTATGGCAATAAAATTATCGTAGAAAAAGATATAGTTACCTATAACAAATTTTTAAAATGGTTGACACAGTTAAAAAAATGAAAATTTCATGTGTTTTTTCCAATGAATACCTTTTCAATCGGTATTTAACAATCGTTACAATTATTATATATTAGCTTGTGATCGCGGCTTCGCCCGCGTGAAAAGTGAACTGCATTTTAACATAATATTTTCCATACAAACTTAGCCATTTCATTTCCTCCTTTAAGGTGCCATTCGAACTTAGGCTGCAGGCTGCAGATGCGGGTAGTACACGCATGACACGCAGCTGTTGCCTGCATCCGCAGCCAGGAGTGATTCCGAGCCTGGCTGCAAGTGCTACCAGTCACAAATCTACGATTCAATCTAATATGAGTGCTATCGGCTCCAAGTAGCGATTGTTTCGGAACTTTTCAAAACAGGTTGGAGTAACGTGTCCATGTGCGCATCGTCTTGCGGCCCCAGCACTACTGGTCTGCGATCGGCTGCGGCTGCAGGTTGCGGCAGTACTTGCAGCTGAAGCTTGGCTGCACGTGCGACCGCTGCTACGTTTTCACAAAAATTCATACTACTACATAGAAAACCAGTCGTGCAGCTGCAGCCAGTATCGAGCAGCCGCCGCAGTTACTGCCTGCATCCGCAGCTCGCTGCTGAGGTTCGAATGGCACCTTTAGGGATTTAATTTCGAAATATCCTCCAGCATTTCTTGTTTGCATCCTAGGGTGGAAAACCTTACGAAATTCCTCCATCGTGGGGTGGGTTCTGTCTTACGTAGGGATGAGTCTGTCAGATTTTTACTGACTTAAAAACATTTCGGTATTCCCATACTTGTATCGGAAGCTGCGGGTGTAGTTGGTCATCTGATGTCTCGGACTTCAATGAAAGCCACAAAATCATAATCCAGTTATTAATACCACCGATGCACTGTCCCAAGTTTACCAACCACGTCTAGGCGGATTGACAGGTGCCCAGTTGAAAGGACTAAGAGCGCTTTTGCTATCAAACACTATAACTACATTGCCGCAAGACTATACAATAAAATCGGTCAGGTTAAGGGGATGAAATATCTTAAACATCTAAACAATTACCAATTTAAGATAACAGTAATGCAGTGGCTGAACAGTTTTAACTTTGAGGAAACAGAAGGCCTAATCGGATCAGTTACATAATGCACACTTACAATCACTTCACAACCACTCACAAACACCACACACACACCCACTCATCCCCCACTCACACCTCACACTCCGGGGTGAGTGGACCACTCTTGACATGTTTTAAATAATTTTATGAAAATAGTATCAAGTTTTTTTTTTTTTTTTGTATAATTGCGATTATTATGATTTTCTTTTTGCATGCTTACTATTTTATTATTTTTCCTGTTTGTCTATCACGCATCTTTTTTTTTTAATCACCATGTATTTTGAGAGGACTGGCTCTTGTGATACAGGATATCCTAGTACAAGAGCCAGAGCACCACTGATGTTTGTATCTACCATGTGTGTTAAATAAAATTATTATTATTATTATTAATAATAATAATAATAATAAATCATTTATTATCAGGCATCTTGGCCCATAGATATATACCTTACAGACTAACATACATCTATACTTATAATAAATCTGTAGAGAGGTCAATTCTGTACATGAAATATATTTCCAAAATAACTATTAGGGGGTGATTAGTGATCGATACTGATGCTAAAAATGCAAACAGTAAAATTTTTGTCTGTCTGTCTGTCTGTCTGTCTGTATGTTCTTTATAGAAACAAAAACTACTCGATGGATTTTAACGAAACTTGGTACGATCATTCTTCATACTCCTGGGCAGGTTATAGTATACTTTTCATCACGCTACGATCAATAGGAGCAGAGCAGTGAAGGGAAATGTTGGGGAAACGGGAGAAATTACTCAATTTTTTAAGCTTCCGTCGCGTTTGTAGCCTTAATGGTTAAAGCTACACAGAAAACATGTATAACGGAAATGTTCTTCTCAAAATTATATAAAAAATGTCCCAGGACAGCATACGTCTATCTTTTATGGTTAACTCACAATAACACGTGTAACTCCCGATAGCTTAGCAGTTCTGAGCTTTCTGTTTTTTGTCTACTCTTACGTTTATAACACTGAATGTCGCTGGCATAAGCAACAGGATCCGCGTACGAAGTCGCTGGCAGAAGCTAGTATAGAATAAGTACAAGTTGTCGTTAGTAAATAAGACTTAAATCTATGTTAGTAACACTTCACATTGCACTCAGTTCACTTCGTGCTGTTCTGTGGCACCTGTCCGCGGAAGCGACGGAACACCACGCCCTGCGGCCAAAAGTCTTCCTTCAACACGAGGGGCAGAAAAGTATTCGGGACTCGCACCACGAACGCCTTGAAGTTGACGTTACGGTGCGACTCCAGCAACTGCACCCTCAGTGTGTACTTCAACTAATTAACTGTGTTATTGTAACTGGTCGGCGACTTAAATACATAGTCACCGAGCCACCCGGGCGACTAAGGGGTAGTTTTCCTTCCGCAACCAGCTGTGCGCTGGCGCCTAATGGCATCTATGACCTATCCTGACCTTGATTTGTACTTAGTGTCGTTGGTGTCACACAATAGATAGACGCTACCGAGATATCGTGTCTATGAGCGGTGTAGGTGTGCGTTGCTTGAGCGCGCTTTTATATATTTTGTGGGGGAGTCCAACTTATGACCTTTTCTAAATATTCCTGGGAAAAAATATAACATGGTTTAAACATTATTGGAATCGATTCAGTTCCTGATTCTGAAAATACTATATTCAGGTTTCAAATATATTAAAAATAATGTTGTTTATACTGAACACCTGCTTCTAGTCTTGTCTTAACCCTAATATTCAATACCCTCTGATATTCAATCATTCACATTACCTGTGAGGAATCTGGTACTCACACATTTACCCTACACCACGCTCACAACCACAAGCATAGAACTACTTCTCGTGTCTTTATTCTTATAATCTCGTGTCTTTATCTAAATATTTATTCTTTTAATTTAAACACATGATGTTTAAATAAAAGAATAAATATTTTACAATAAAATGTAACGTCACATGTCAATAAATAACCCGCCCCTGATCGTTCCCAGTGCAAAGGTGCCCATAACACTCGCCGCATTTTCTCGCTGAATAGCGATGGCCATCCTTTGCCCCAAGAACGACCTGGACCGGAAGTCACCCGTTGCCACGCCGAGCCTACGGCCCACATCCCACACAAAACACCTTGCCTCCATACTCCAGTTGCCCAGAGTCTCCACAGCAACAGGCATAAAATGGTAAAGCTGCCCCAAGGAAGCGTACTTCAGCCTCTTCTTAGAGCAGGCATCTTCAGCGGCGGCAGAGACAGTATGCATGGTGCGACTCAGGTGATTGGTGGCGATAGTGCTAACCCAAGTTGCGTCCCAGATAAGGCACTTCCCTTTTTTCCATGGCACCAGAGTCAGCCCATCCGGCCTCTTACCATTAGATCAGCACACAGGGGACGTTTGCCGATATAAGGGCTCTACGGACTATGTCGTTCAGGGGTTATGTTTAAATTGTGCACCAAACTCGGATGTTTCCCATCGACCTGTAGGTATATTCTTGTATTTTTTAGGGTGGAGATTGGTAACACAGAGTCTCCCTAGTATGGACTCCAGTGTCTCGCAAAGGAGCTGCTTGCTCATTTATAATGGATTAGTATTCACTTAGTTTCGTATTTTAAAGCCTTGAGCATCACCGCCGAGTTGCTAGCCTGTCGGTTTTCTATCGTTTACATTTCGGGGAGTGCGCATTGTAATTGCACCATCTAATTCCACCAAGTCCATTTCATCATCGGACCACAAGACGCAGATGTTGCGCCACCCCGGTATATGGTAGACTCCGCACCCATATGCACAAAGCGTTTTAGGAACACATTCATTGTGCGTACAGCCAAGGAGTGGAATTCCCTGCCGGAGTCTGTGTTTCTTGATAGTTACAACTTAGGGGTTTTTAGGTCAACAGTGAATAGGTTACTTCTAGGCAAGCGTGCTCCGTCATTGACCACATCATCGCTTACCATCAGGTAAGATGGTGGTCAAACGCGAGCCTATCAAATAATAAAACAAACACACGTTTCATCCTTGCTCTTTATGAGAAATAAATCTTTTAAACCTACTATCATACGCCTCGTTTCGGCTAGCAACCTGTCTACGCTTAGGCGAACCTTGTGTTGCTCCACATCGGTGCCACTGTGGCGAAACTGGCGACAGTCTCAGACACCATGGTCTGTCCTGTTGCAGAAGCGCTGGCCGCATACCACGACACGCTAGCATCAACGAAATAATTCGTCGAGCTCTTGTCACTGCCGGCGTACCTGCCGTATTAGAACCAAATGATTTGGTACGTGACGATGAAAAGAGACCAGATGCTATGACGTTGGTACCATGGAAGGTGGGTAGGCCTCTGGTATTGGACACAACCTGTGTCGATATACTTGCCCCATCCCATATTCAAAGTACGGCGGGCTGTGCTGGTGCTGCTGCTACTACTGCTGAGACCCTTAAATGGCGCAAATACTGTAGCCTTATTGGTAATTACAGTTTTGAGCCGTTTGGGGTCGAAACGCTTGGTTCATGGGGTCCGAATGCGTGTCTCTTTTTCAAGGATATTTCACGCCGACATATGACCAGAGGCTAGCCCTCTGGTCACGTAAAGTGTCGTTCTTCGCCCAAAGAATTAACATTGCCATTCGACGTGGCAATGCTGCCAGTCTTCTGAGCACATTTCCGGATGACAGCGATTTGGAGGAGTACTTTGACGCCTGAGCGTACATTGTCATTTTGTATTATATTTATTTAGTATTTAAGTTTTTTTTTATGTACATATGTTAAAGTGTTTATCAATAACTATTGTATATTTTTATGGCATTACATAAAAAGTAAAATAGCTCGATTTTTACAATTTCTACTTCTTGAAACACCATTTGATGAGAATATACCCTAATATGCCCATTCTGTTTTTTTGTTTTTGTGGTGGGGAAAATCATTCAATGACAACCCCCGGTCTTGACAACCCCCGGTCTTGGGAACAGACTCTTACTGACTAAAAACCCACACCGTTCCTTCTAGCCTTCATATCGGGGCTCGAGCTCCCTTCCAGATAACCCTAGTCCCAGTAGGCCCCCTGCTGTTGCTGACAACCACCTGAGGCGCGCAGGAACAGTGCGCACCGTCGACGACTTGGGCTCGATCCGACAGTTACCGGAAGTTTGGACAGCGAGGTACCCTATGCTTGCCGTCTGCAAGCCCGCGCCTGCGGTGGCCGGAAATCGGGATCGGAGTCTGTGTGTGCGTATCTGGTTGCCTGATGCGGTCGGCCTCCTCTTTTGCTAGCATTACTGCTTCGCAGAATGAGGCGACCGCTTGCCACTCCTTCTCGCTCCGGACCATGGCCTGTACCAAGGCCCGGCGCGAGAGATCGCCGCCGCCGATCGTCCTCATGAGGACACGGCGATGCTCCGCCCAAGCAGGGCACACCTCGACTGTGTGCTGCACCGTGTCCTCCGGGCGTTCCGCACAGTGGCGACACCCGAGCGTCTCTTCCGCTTGAATCCGGTGCAGGAACCTCCCGAAGCCACTTTTGGACATAGGCCCTAAGCGTCGTCATAACGACAGGTCCTGTGCGTCTCGCATCCATCGGATTCCGGCGACCCTCACTAGGTCATCAGTCCAACTTGTAGGGGTCCTTCCAATGCCGCGTCTTCCGGTACGAGGTTGCTATTTCAGATCCTTTCGTCCCCATCGACCTACAGTTTTGCGTAAAATGTGCCCTGCCCATTGCCACTTAAGTTTGGCGATTTTTCGAGCTATGTTGGTAACCTTGGTTCACCTGTGAATATCTTCATTTCTGATGCGATCAAGAAAACCTCGGAGTTTCTTACGAGACCCATTGTAAGCGACCACGTTTCGGAGCCATATGTCATCACTGGCAATATGCACTGGGCATTGACTTTCGTCTTGAGACACTGTGATATATTGGACGAGAAGATACCGTGTAGCTTCCCGAACGCTGCTTAACCGAGTTGGATTCCACGATTGACCTATTTCTCGAAATTAGACCAACCCAACTGGACCGACTGTGCCATACAAACGTAGTCGTCCACAACTTCGAGTGTTGTCTTCACTCCTATCGTTGGTGCTACCTAGATGTTTACCATGACTTTGGTTTTATCCATATTCATTTTAAGGAAGCTCTACTGAGGTCACCGAGCATTGTACTGAGCTCCTCCGTAGTCTTAGCTTAACTTATCTACTATGTCGTCGGCAAACCGAAGGTGAGTGATGTACTTGCCAGTGACATTAATGCCCCCTCCATTTCAGAACTTTGAAGACATCTTCCATTGCGACCATGAACAGTTTCGGAGAAATGATCTCTCCTTGCTTCACACCCCACTGCAAGAGGATAGGTTTCGAGGTTTGGTCCTGAAGTCGAACTGACATGGTGGAGTTTTCCTACGTGTACATATAGTCAATCTGGCACCTTTGGAGAGACTGCAGTATAGTCCAGGTATCGATCGAATCAAAGGCTTTCTCGTAGTCCACAAGCACTAAGCAGAGAGGCTGATTATACTGTATGTAATCTGCCTTAGCGTATGTATATGGTCCACGGTCTTTTCGGGATCCGGCTTGTTCGAAAGTCGTCGAACCTGCGCGCGAGACAGTTTGTCATGACTCTGGAAAACAGCGAATTATGCCTTAAAAATATTCGATTAAAGAAGATTATGCCAAGTGTGACAGTCATGATTCTGCCGAATAGAAGGAACCCGTGCTGGATTACTGCGGTAATGGTCTACTTGAATCTGTAATCTACGTATTCGACTTTTTGGCTCATGTCATCTTGTAAAAAGTTAATAGAATGATGGCAACGTACAATCGATCTGCGAATATGTTCAGCCCCCCAAGCCAAGTTACAACCATTTCGCTTGCGTCGAACGCTTCGAGTTGACCTTGCCGCCAATTCTTTTGTTCTGACCACGTGACTGAGCGTTGAGAGCGCGTCATTCCCGTACATTTGAAGCTTTCTACTAGCGTTAACTATCGCAGAATAGCAACTTGGCTAGGAGTACAGATACGGGACAGTCACGTTTTTATGAAACAATAAAATCACAATATATTATTGCTCAATATATTTTATTATTTACCCAAAACCCGAAAAAATAATTGAATAGGTCGTTTGATTTTAATTTGTTATTACAATTAATCACATAACTATGGATGAAGACATGTATCCATTGTTCATCATTCCACATGACGCAGCGTCATCTCCGCGTTGTATTCTGATATTATTATATCCCTGCTCGCCAAAACTTTCACCCCATGAGTTCTTAATGAGCCAATATGGACGGCCTTTGTCTAAAATAATAATTGTGTAAGAAAATACAGAAAATAAGACAAAAATAAGACTATTTATTTATTTATTTATTGAACCAGAACGACATAATGCCAATTACACTGATTACAATAGGTACAAATTATGTAAAAACACATTAAAGAAAATATAACAGATAATATAACTAAACCTCTCATGCAGTCTTCTCGCAAATCGCCAGACATTCAGTCAATATCTCCTTCCATTTATCAGCGAATAGATCTAGTCTAGGACTGGATTAAAGGAGAGCGTTGAGTGCAATTAACATTCGCGGAATAGGTGACATACGTCCTGCAACCGTACGGCAACGTGGCACTATGAATAATTTATGCCGTCTTGCCCTGCAATAGTTATCAAGGACAAAAATTTTACACAGCTCCCCATGCAAACTAGGCGAATCGATTGTTCCGTGTATGATCTTGCAAGCAGTTACAAGCTGATCAAAGGCTCGTCTAACCTGGAGCGAAGTAAAACCCAAACAACCTAACAAAAACTTGGTTGGATACAAATATGGATAGTACCCAAACCTACGTTTGTAGACATACCTTAAAAATGCTTTTTGGACTTTTTCTATCATAAGAGTATAGGATTTCTTGTATGGATTCCAAACACAAGAGCTTGAATCAAGTTTGCTTCTAACAAGCGTGTTATACAGAAGTCGGATTACTTGATGGTTTGTAAACTCACGACAATTTCTAAGTACAAACCCCAACCTCCGAAATGACTCTTTGGCTAAAGAAATAGTGTGATCATGAAATGTAAGCTTAGTATCGAAGATAACACCAAGATCTTTAACCGTCATCACTCTAGCTATTTCTACATCATTTATAGTATAAGTGAATTGAATTGGGTTTTGTGAACGATTAAAACTCACAATGCAACATTTAGATGGATTGAAATTCATTTTGTTAATCACTGACCACTCACTTATAGCGTCAATATCTTTTTGGAGGGCTAAACAATCTGCTAGAGTTTTAATCTCAGAGTATAATTTTAAATCGTCGGCATATAGTAAACATTTGGAGTGGTTTAGAACTTGTGGAATGTCGTTTATCATTATAAGGAATAGTAAAGGACCTAAAATTGAACCCTGGCTGACTCCTGAACGTGTGTTGTACGGTTGAGAGTTGTATAGGCCCAGTCGTACATACTGTTGACGATCATGAAGATAGTCAGCGATCAATATAAGGAGATTGGGAGCAAAACCTATGGCGCTTAATTTTTGTAATAGGATGTCGTTATTGATTCTATCGAAAGCTTTTTGAAAATCAAAATATAATAAATTCACCTGTTTTCCTCGGTCCATACTGGTAGTGATGTAATCGGCTAGTGTTACGAGGTTCGTGTTAACCGATCTTTTGACGCGAAAACCATGTTGTTCATCACACAGATATTTGTTAACTTGCCTGAGAATCTCTTTGTGTAAAATATTTTCAAATACTTTGGCAGGTGAAGAAAGGATGGCGATAGGTCTGAAGTATTCAACTGATGTCTTAACTCCTTTTTTAGGAATAGGTGTAACTCTAGATATTTTCCACTGGGATGGATATTTACCTGTATTGAGTGCTAAATTATAAATGCAGCATAAAGGTCCAGTGAAGTATTTCTTTAAAACCTTTAGCATAGAAGACGGAACGTTATCCGGTCCAGCCGAACTACTGAGCCTTAGCTTATTAATGCTGCGTTCAACGTCTTCAGGGGAAATTTGAGTTATGTTGATATAATTGCTGTTTGAAGTAGTATCAGATTTATTGATTTTATTAGCATTTAGCTCAGGAAAATCAGGAAGAAAAACACTGGAGAAGTAATCTGCAAACGCATTGGCAGCATCAACACCAGATAACGTTTGGCCGTGGTGGAAGACAGTAGATTGAAAGCCACACTTACATCGTAAACTTGTAATGTGCTTTTTTTTTAAACTTAATGACTATGAACTTAAAACGTCTGAACATACCTGTTCCGTAACCCACGAGAAGGACAGCATGGTTGACCTGGCCCGAATCGCATGTTTGATCCGACATTATGCCTCCATGATAAATTTGAAAGTGACTTACCTGGACGGCTTTAAAAGAAAGTAGAATAAGTTTAATGTCAATTTTAACATGTATCCCAAATCTGCTATTTTTATAAATTCGTCATTCCAACACCATTGTCATTTTAGTAAAATTCATCATCATCATCTTCATCATTTCAGCCGAAAGACGTCCACTGTTGGCCATAGGCCTCCCCCAAGTGCCGCCAGAATGAACGGTCCTGTGCGTCTCGCATCCATCGGATTCCCGCAACCCTTACCAGGTCATCGGCCCACCTTGTAGGAAGCCTTCCAACGCTACGTCTTCCGGTACGTGGTCGCCATTCCAGAACCTTTCGGCCCCAACGGCCATCCGTTCTGCGAGCAATTTGCCCTGCCCACTGCCACTTAAGTTTGGCAATTCTTCGTGCTATGTCGGTAACCTTGGTTCCTCTGCGGATATCCTCATTCCTGATTCGATCACGCAAGGAAACTCCGAGCATAGCCCTTTCCATTGCCCTTTGGGTGACTTTGAGCCTTTTGATGAGGCCCATTGTAAGCGACCACGTGTCAGAGCCATATGTCATCACTGGCAACACACACTGGTCATTTGGAGACCTTCCTCAAAGAAGAGTTTTGGCCGAAGGGTGTCGTGTATCGACGATTTCGTGGAAGGATACCGACCTCGCAGCGGAACACGACGCCGTCACTTCGTGTGCAATAGTTTATAGTTTAATAATAATTAGTTATAGTATCTTTTTGTTGTGTATGTATTAGTTTATTATTTTGTACGATTATTTGTGTATTTTATCTATGGGCCTTAGTTGCCTGACAATAAAGGATTATTATTATTATTATTTATTATTATTATTATAGACGTTCGTCTTGAGACACTGTGGTATGTTGGACGAGAAGATACCGCGCAGCTTCCCGAACAAAATTCATACTGATCGATCATTAATTGGTCAATGATTTCGTGATAGAGTTGTGGTAGAATGACAATATCAAGTTTATTTAAAAGCAATGACTGCACAGTGACGTTTTAGTGGTAGGTCACTGATCAAAGGAACTGTAAAAATTTTAGCAGATTACCGGATACGTCAGACATTCATTTGTCTATATGTACGAGATTACCATTATTTCGATGAAGTGTCAGTAGTTGACCATCGGAAAGTCATAATGACGCCATTATATTAGTAGTATACCAAACTTATAAAAATGAACAATTATGAAATCAATGATAGACCATTCTGATGCCATTGTAATAACAGACTTAAGCCCCATGTTTGTTGATACGTGCAAACTTACCAATGGATATAGGTCCGACCTTATACAGCAATTGTTTCAGTTTTTCTTGTGAATGAATACTATACAAGTTGCAGTCAGTGAGTCTTACAGCTGCTTTGCCCGGAGTAAACAGACAGGTTTGTTTTGAAGCCTTGTATGGATAATCGGCTTCTGTCTCGATACCACCTTGCTGAATTATCGATCTATGAACAAGTTTGAAGAGTTTTAAAATTTCACTTTGTTATACTTGCGCTGACCCGTGGTACTTTGCTGTTTTTTTATTTTTGTTGTAACCTATTGATAGGCACGCTATGGACCACTGTCTTACTTGATGGTAAACGATGATGTAGTCGACGATGGAGCACGTTTGCCTAAGACCTATGAATGAGTGAATCATTCACTCACTTGACTTAAAAACCCCTTGGTAGCTATCAGGAAACTCTATCCTCTTCCACTCTTATGCTGTATGCACAAATAATCTGTTCTCAAAACGTTTTATTTGTACTCTCGGCGTTGGGCCATAGAGTAATGAAATCATATTATTATGAGCCCGCTATGTCCCACTGCAGGGCAAAGGCCTCCCGTCCGTTATTCGATTATTTTCTGTCCTTAGCCACATCTGGCCAATCCTTAAGGTAGAAGTCCAAATCGTCACGCCATCTCCTTCTGGACCTACCGCGTCGCCGGCTTCTGCTGTCCGAAATCATATTAGTAGACTATAATCTCACAATGACTTCTGCTTAGCGTTAATTCCCAGATCGATCCATGTTATTAAGTGTCGTCATTATAGAACTTACAGCAGTAGCCTGAACCCATGGGTTGCCTGGGAATTTTGGAGTCTTGAAACGCAAGGCAAACAGTAAAAGGGTCACAGATCTCGCAGAATAGAGGGCGGATATGAGTGTAAAAAATAGTCATCAGCTGGCTGTACATATATATAACTATGCACATCCTAATGATGTCATAAATGATAGATACTTGGATAAAACTAAACTAATTAGAAAAAACTTGGAAGTAAATGACGTGCAATATTTGAATCATACAAAAAGTCTAAAATATATAACTTATGCTGCTTTGCGAGATATTGTATGTGACCCCCTTGAAGAAACCGTGCCTGATGGTATTTATACTGCTTAAGACTATATAGAGAATGTAATGTATTTACCGAAAAGCACTAGTCATTAATCCACCCATACATCCACTCGAATTGCTGTCGCAGTCAACAGTCTGTTGTTCAGACAATTCTATCAGACTGCCATGTTTGATTGCGTATTGACCCTCGATGTTTCCTGTAAATGAAAACAAAATATGTTAATAAAATTAAATGAAGGAAATTATATTTATCATATTTTAGGGGTACATAGTTGGATAAATTAATAAATTCTATCAGTCCTATTTTTCGATAAAACTTTTCTTAAAAAAAAAAGATTATTCTGTTTAAAAAAAAAGGCGGCCCACAGGAGGGTCAGCTGGGTCAAAGCCTTCTGGGGCCAGGGTTATCTGAAAGGAAACTCGAGCCCCGGTTTGAAGGCTAGAAAGAACCGGATGGGTTTTTAGTCAGTAAGAGTCTAACACTATCTCGCGCTCCACCCACGGGCAAGTTTTGTCTTTGGATGATATTTCCCACCGAAAAAAAAAACCTCAGGCGGTCCAAACATAATAGGATCACATTAATGTTCGTTTACCAAGATAAACTTAGGAACTGTTGAAGGCATTGAGCTGAAATCAATATCAAATCTCGTATCTCTTGGAGAACTGAACTAATATTACTACTATATTAATACTCAATACTTTCAATACTCAATACTCTATTGCATTCCATAGTACATATAGGTGGTATAATGGTATATTATAATGCTCTGTTCATGGGGCATATTTCCATAAGGAAATCAAAACGAATAGAATAGAACCCTGAAAGGTCAGAAGCTAAATCTAATAGCCCAAGTAAATACGTCTGAAAATTGTAAATTTCTAGTAACGTTACCAAATAATAATTTTTTTAATGAACTGGAATTATTTACATAGGTAAGTTTATATGGAAGCGCTGGGCGGGTTACTGTCCCCGCACATAGGCCTCAAACGCTAGAAGCGGCCACAAAAAAAAGCAAAAAACGGCTTAAGCACGCGACAGGCTTTTGGCCGGAGAAGGTTGCAGCGGTTTTCTCATACACGGGATAATAAAAGTTCCTATTTTAATTCAGATATAAATTTTTTACTAACTAAAATTGCTCATAAAATCTATAATTTTTAAAAATGCTTTTTTTTCTCACAGAATTAGGTCAATTAAATTAAAAATCATTTGGGCTGTCTGTGGTTTTGCGCATTTAACGTTACACGTTGTATATCTACTCACCACTGGTACTAAAAGCATAGCAACTTCCACACTGCAATTGGTTCTTGACGCGGGTGACAGCGTTTTGCTGACGCCAGTCGAACGACTCAGGCGCATTGTAATTAGAAATCTGGGAATCGAGAACATCATTGCATCCTGACCCAGTTAAATTTAAACTAGATACATCTCCCAAGCCAGTGAAATGATAAAGGAATTCTTCTTGAGTTAGATCGCTAAATCTAGTTACACCTGAAACAACGGATGTTTTAGAATTTTATTTTTACTTTCATAGTATGAAGTGTTACCAAAAGGCTGGCGGCGTTGCCACGTTGTATGGCAACGAGGCAGAAGCCAGCCCTTGGGTCACCCGAAGGTTCACTCTTCGGCTAAGCGTTTGGATAAATAAATATTTATCCAAACGCTTAGCCGAAGAGTAAGTAAAAATTTTATAAGAAAAGCATATATTTTATTATAAAATTTTTACTTTCATAATCAAATATAAAATCTAGCTGCACATTTAAAGTTTTTACTTACCAAATACAGCGTGATCACTTTGTTGATTCATAATGTTAGCTCTTTCCATATTCTCTATAAATATTTCGAACCTAGATTTTTTTTTTTATCGACGGGGAAAATCATCTTTGACGAAACCCGCTCTTGGGTGGAGCGGGAGACAGTGTCAGACTCTTACTGACTAAAAACCCAGCGCCGTTCCTTCTAACCTTCATACCAAGGCACGAGCACCCTTTCGGACAACCCTGTCCCCAGTAGGCTTCGACCCAGCTGAGCCCCTCCTGCTGCTGACAACTCCTTGAGGCGCGCGGGAACAGTGCGCGCCGTCGACGTCTTGGACTCGGTCCATTACCGGACGATCGGACAGCGAGCTACCCATGGCTCGCCGTCCGCGAGCCCGCGTCTACGGTGGCCGGAAATCGGGATCGGAATCCCGGCGACGGCGGCGAGGGCGCCGTTGCCTGATGCGGTCGGCCTCCTCCTTTGCAAGCATTACTGCTTTGCAGAAGGAGGCGACCGCCTGCCACTCCTCCTCGCTCCGGACCATGGCCTCGACCAGGGCCCGGCGCGAGAGGTCTCCGCCGCCGATCGCCCCCACGAGGGCACGGCGATGCTTCGCTCAGGCAGGGCACACCTCGACGGTGTGCTCCACCGTGTCCTCCGGGCGTTGCGCACAGTGGCGACACCCGGGCGTCTCTTCCGCTTGATTCGAACCTAGATTGCTTTTCTTCTTCGTTGATGTATTGTTTTTTGTGTTCTTGGATGAAACGTGCAAATGATACTCAGCATGTTCACGCAGGAACAGCTTCGGCTCAGTCTTGCTCACCACGAGGGTTGCTAGACAACAACACAACAAAAACCACAACGGTGACATTGTAGCTCAGTAGACACTTAGAATCTGGATTAACAAAGAAACACTAAAGCCTTTTATACCGATTTTGTTAAAGAAATATTTGATAATAACTCTTATCATTAGGGAAATATGCGAAAATACTAATAGAATTTCGATAACTCCATAACTTTAATTTCACATTACATGTGCCGACTTACTTATTTGAATAATAACTTAAATTCTTTAAAATATCTTTGTAACTATAAAATTATTAATGGTTTTATAAATCGTTTGGAAATTTTGTATAACTATGAAAGTGAATATGAATATTCTGAATTATTTGCTGAATAGTTTAATTTAAACGAGTATTTAAATCGTATTGTTATTATAATATATCTAATTTGGATCGACCATGCTGGTTTATTTGATTGTGTGTTTATTTGGCATGTCTGCTGCCAATTCGACCTTGCCAGTATTTGAGATTGAAGATGCAGAAATACACTTTGAGACCTTTATCCAAAGTTATGGCAAACATTATGCTGACAAAAAAGAGAGACAAGCCCGATTTGAAATATTCAAAATGAATTTAGTGGAAGTCAATCAATTGAGCTACAGGCATAGTGATGCTATTTTTGGTAATGCAAACTTTCAACACAACTTGTATCTCTTTGTTACAATTGTGAAATGAACAATATAGTTTGAAGCTAAAACAAACTGACAATTTCTCAGCTATAACTAATCTCAATCTTCAACAAGTCCAAAAAACCTATATATGTTTGGTTCCAGGTCTAACAATGTTGATGGATCTAACTCATGAAGAATTTCTCCGACAGTACACTGGTTATGGTCAAAATTATATTTACCAATACTACTGTCCATTTGTATCTGAAGAGGAATTACAATATGTCCAAGCCCCAGACTCCTTTGATTGGCGTCAACATAATGGAAGTAACGGGAATGGATGATTTGTTTATGGTTAAAAATTCAAATTTTTGTTTTTTTTGTAGTTGTTAGATTGGCACAACTGTTTTCCATTTTGGCGCGGAGTTTGAGTTGCATCTGTTATTTATATTAAATACAGTGCTGGTTTTAGTAATATCATATATAGTGTGTATTGCGAATTTCATAATTGACAAAAATATCGAACAAAGAGTTTGTCTTAAATTTTGCATCGCCAATGGAATTTCGTGTTCGGAGTCACTGAAAATGTTACAGAAGGCTTACGGTGAATCGACTTTATCAAAAACTCGTGCTTATGAGTGGTTCAAAGCGTTCAAAAGCGGTCGAGATGTGATGGAAGATTTGCTTCGCTCTGGTAGGCCGTCAACGTCTGCAACTGAAGTTAACATCGCAAAAGTGAAGGAAATAGTGACTGAAAATCCCCATTCAACTCTGAGAGAGAGATAGCCGCCGAACTTTCTGTATCTCACGAGTCGATCCGTACCATTTTAACTAATCATTTGGGTATGAAACATGTTGCTGCTCGGCTAGTCCCAAAAGATCTGAATTTTCTCCAAAAACTCAATCGCATGAAAGTCGCTGAGGACATGCTAGAACGTAAATAAAGAATATTATTTGAGCGTTATGCGGCGTTTAAGAGAGCAAATACGACGAAAAAGGCCAGATTTGTGGAAAGAAAATTCTTGGATTTTGCACCACGACAAGGTTATCATTGTGAACGAATTTTTGACCAAACACTCAACAAATACTATCCAGCAACCACCATATTCACCAGATATGGCTCCTGCTGACTTTTTTCTTTTTCCTAAACTCAAATTACCACTTCGTGGCACCCGTTTTCAATCGATAGAAGACATAAAGGAGAATTCGCGGCGAGAACTGAACTCAATTCAGGAAGCAGCGTTTAAAAAATGTTTTGATGAATGGATTATTCGTTGGCGCAAGTGTATCGTTTCTAAAGGAGCATACTTTGAAGGTGATAAAATAAATTTGGATGAATAACAGACATTTTGTGTATTATTGATCTTTTCCCGGTACTTTCTTGACAGAGTAGTATAACCAGTAAAACATCAAATGGGTTGTGGATCTTGCTATGCATTTAGTGCTATTGGTTGGTAAACTGATTGGCTTTTCTGTTCATTTTGACGTGGGAACTTATCAAATACCTTCTCCCGCTCTGGGTGGCGCTAAGGTGTATCAGACTTTTACTGATTAAAACCTAACCATGTTCTTTCAGTTGGCCTTTGCGTTCTAAGGTCGCGATAACTCTTTCGAAAATTCTTGCGGGTTTTCCAGGCATCTAACAAGCCTCTACCAGACTAGCCCGCTGTCCGACCGTCCGGTAACTGACTGGACCGAGCCCAAGACGTCGACGGCGCGCACTGTTCCCGCGCGCCTCAAGGAGTTGTCAGCAACAGCAGGGGCCCAGCTGGATCGAAGCCTACTGGGGCCAGGGTTATCCGAAAGGTAGCTCGAGCCCCGGTATGAAGGCTAGAAAGAACGGGATAGGATTTTAGTCAGTAAGAGTTGGACACTATCTCCCGCTCCGCTCAGGAGCCGGGGTTGTCATTGGATGATTTTTGCCCAACATAAAAAAAGGTCTCTACCAGGCGTTGTCAGTTTTGCTGAAATCTCTTTGAGGCACGAGGCACACTACTTGCCATCAACTCGGACTTGGTCCTTACCTGATGACAGGACAGTGAGCTGATTGATTGATCGACTTCCTGCCGCTATCATTGGTAATGGCTGGGGTGTGAGGATGTCCGAGAGGACCGGAGACGGTACGGCTACCACTTTTACTGATGATAGGCAGACTACCACCGGATGCTCCACCGTATACTCCGGGCGATCAGCACTTTCCTGCTTGAAACAGGACCATCCTAAAACAACCATGCCTGTTGGGAACCTGCATCAGGCGGGAAATAAGGACTGTAGTATGGATTTGAGATACAACTTAAGAGACTTGTTTTCAGCAATCAATATAAATTTATTGCTTTTTTTATTTAAGCAAACATTGAGAGTCAATACGCCATCAAGTAAGGTCAGCATATAGATTTAGCTGAACAACAAATTGTTGATTGTGATACAACAAGTAATGGTTGCAATGCGGGATATATGACCAATGCTTTCCTGTAAGTGTACGTATTCTTTGACATTTATTTGAATTTACATTTAAAAATACTTAACTACAATTACACTAACTAAATAACTATATACAGTAAATCCTTACTAATATTATAAAAGCGAAAGTGAGTTTGTTTGTTACGTCTTCACGCCTAAATGCCAAAACCGATTTTGATGAAACTTGGTACACGGAACGACCATGTCCTGGAATAGAACATAGAATACTTTTTATCCCGGAAGTATGTTCCCTTGGGATAATTTTCTGCTGTGACGCGGGCGAAGCCGCTGCGAGCAGCTAGTTAAAAAATAAAAGAAAAATAATAAAACCGTACGCTAATTGAAACTACCTAAAATATGGCGTCAAAAAACTCTTCCACATCGCTGTCGACTGGTAATGTAACTAATTAAGGTAAATCGACAGCAGGGACCTTTCACCTATGGTATCAATAGATTCTTTGTACGATTCTTAAATACGATTTACATTATTAATTCTTAGACCTACTGAGTCGCAAATTCAATCTTCTATCTGTAGCCATTAATAATATCGTCTAAAAACGTGCGAACCCTACTAAAATACTCATTTTATTCTGTTTTTAGTATTTTTTGTTCTAGCGGCAACAGAAACACATAAAAGGTAACAGAAAATTTCTAGCCTGATAACAGACAGCAGTACAGCGAAGTCTTAACAATAGGGTCCCGTTTTAACACTTATACTCCAGCTGTTTAGGTAATTAACTAAATGTAAACAATCTTAACATGTATTTTATCTAAAAATGTCTACAATTAGGTATTTACCTTGTAGCGACATCTATGGCGCCAATAAGAATTACGAAGCAAAATACAAAATTCTGCATCGCGCAATCAAAGTTCTCCGCGCGTTTTGAATATATACGACAGCCCGAAATCAACTTTCGGGCAGTTGCCCACCAGACCATAACACCTGTCTGGTCGGAGGATCCTCCATTTTCAAAGGAGGCCTCCAAACTGATGTTAGGTATTTATTTAAATTTAAATAATCCTTGTATATCTTTTATACGATTTATTTTTAAATAAAAAGACATATCAAGATTGTTTACATTTAGTTAACTACCTAGACAGATGAAGTATAGGTTAGTTAGTTAGTCTATTTATGTCACACTGCTGGGCGAGGGCCTCCCTCTCCCTTTTCCACACACGTCTGTCCTCGGCAATTGTGGGCCAGTCCTTTCCGTTAGTTATCAAGCTCATCTCTTCACCTTCGCCTTGAACTGCCGCGATGTCACCTTGCGAGTAATGAGACCCGATAAGTGGCTCTTTTAGCCCACACCTTATCCAACATGCGGCAAACATGTCCTGCTCAAACCCACTTCAGAGTGGCAGCTTTTCGGGTAACATCTTTAATCTTAGTTTTGGCGCGCAGCTCTGAGTATAGGTTATGGATCCCTAAAAACCATCAGAAATTATAGCCAAATATTTAAGTTAGCATAGCATGGCTTAGTCGGCCTTATAATGTTCCCACTGTTGGGACTCGGGGCCTCCTCGCTTGGAGAGGAATGGGCCGTAATCCACCACGCGGGCCCAGTGCGGGTTGGTGAATGTCACATGTCTTCGAATTTTTAGTTCTAGGACATGTCGGTTTCCTCACGATGTTTTTTCCTTCACCGTAATATTTAAGTTAATCTTAATTATTTCCGTGTTCGTGTTCTTCAGGTATTTGATTCAGGCAGGTGGAGTTTCGAGCGAACATGACTATACATATCGCAACGCAGCAGAAACTTGCCAGTTCAACATTTATAAGGCAGTAGCCAGGGTAGCTGACTGCCGATCTTACCATTTGAAAAGTCAAGAAAGATTGAAACAGCTGCTGTATACGATTGGACCGCTCTCTGTTAGTGAGTCACCATGCTTACCTTCATTTAACATCATCTTCTTGCTTCTGTCTGTCCGTGAATTTCCATGTGCTCCCTGTTGTCATTACCCTTTTTCGAAAAAATGTGATCGTAACATAATAATCCCTCTGCATGCTCTGGCATTAAGTCCGCCTATGTACCAATACTGTACATCATCATCATCTTCCAGGGGGCCGATTCTCGATTTTAGAGATGGTGTCGAACTCGACAAAAATTTCTAATGACGTAATTTTTTCGACAAATTTTAAAAGTCGCTATTCTGGGGATGTCGAATTCGACATTTGTCGAAGGATAACGTTAGAGTTCATGTCGAGTGCTTCTGAGCAGTAGAGATGTCATGTCGATTGTAGAGATTTGTCATTTCTGAGTGAATTCGTTGAGTTTTGTTAGATTTTTAGTGCGTTACACTGTGTTTTCTTTGTTTTAAAATACGGCTTGGGTCCTCATATTGGAATTTCGATTTGCTTTGTGATTTGTGGATCGTGTATTTTCTTGGAACAACGACCTTCGCGTACAATAACAGACTTGTAATTATTTGTGTATTCACGATTGGACTCGAAACCACAAAAAAATAGACGAGTTTATAAACTTATTTATCTCGGTACTGTTGTTAGTAGTGAGCAACTGGCACATACACGGCGACAACAGTCCACTTATCACGCCGTCGATGTTTACGACTTGAGCGAAACAGAAGTCAAGTATTTTTCCCCTCCATGTTTTTTAAAGTATAAAATACAGTACTTATTCTTATGGTATAAAACGCACAACAATAAACAGCACAGTTCACAAAATCAAAAGTTTTGAACCGCGAATTCTAACAATCAACTGTCAAACTAATTATTTTTGCACGAAACGTTCCGTTTTATACATAAAGAATTAGATCTAGTCAGCGTTTTAAAACCAAATCATTCATTCATTCATAACTACATAAAACGGAACGTCCGATTACACGAACTTATTCTATGGTTCTTCCTAATGGTAACATTATCTTCACTCGACTCGACATTTTCGTGAAATTTATTTCTATTTTGACTGAGAATACGGAATTCTGCTCAATTCGACATTTTTGGGTAGAGATAGAGATATTTTTGATAGACATAGAGATAGACTTGCAATCTCGAACTCGAGATAAATGGCGAATATCGAGAATTGGCCCCCTGACCTTGTCCTGTTTTATTTGAGGTCGGCGCAACACGTTTTTTTCTTCCATTCTGTGCTGTCACTCGTCACGCTATCACTTACTCCCTTTTCTTTAATATCACTTCTCACACAATCCATCTATCTTTTCTTTGACCAGCTCTCCCACTCCACCCATCCACATGTAAACTTATGACTTTTTTAGCAACATGTGTTTCGTTCCTCCTTTTCACATGACCATACCACTACTGTACATGAAGTTTAAAAAAATAATATGCTACTTGACTAATATTATATTTACTATCATTAATATATTAATTTATTGCTAATGTTTGCGTCATGAGAACTGGAGCTGTCATGGTAATGGTCATCTCTTATCTGCAGTTGCTATTTTAATATCTACAAGGTGTAACGTTAAATGCGCAAAACCTGAAATTGGTTTGATCAGAATAACGAGCAGAATCAATCACACCACTTTTTAATAAAGGTTACATTTTTCAAAAAAATCTTCATTAAAAACTTCGACCTGCCTATTTATAAATAGGTCAAGCCATCACGTGCGCAAACCCGCTGAAATAGGAAAACAAACACAAATGGTTGTAATCCAATCAAATTTTCTCATTCAAGGGATAATAAAAGTTGTTATTTCAATGCAGACATGAATTTTAAACAAACTAAAACTGCGCATAAAAGCTTTAATTTTTTTAAATGTTTTTTTTCCTCACCTAATTAGGTCAATCGAATTGAAAATCATTTGGGGTGTCTTAGGTTTTGCGCATTTAACGTTACACGTTGTATATTTAGTTTTTGTTTTTACTTTATTTACATTGTTCTTACATGATAGTGGTGACAAAAAAACATGTAAAAGAGATATCTGTAATACATAACATGATTGAAAAGATTTTCCTTTGTGTTTCTTGCACATTCTTCTCCATAGAGATCTACGCTTTGAAATATGCAATTAGCATATTTTTTTTCTGACTGACTGACGTCTTCTTTCAAAAGTGCCTGTAAATGGTTTATTTAAAATAAAATGCTTTGGATCTTTTGAATCTTTGATTCATCTTCTTTCTGTCCTGTGTTATTTGTAATTGGAGCAATGTTTTCTACTATTATCCCCTGTAAAAAGCTATCATTTGGTTTTTATTCTTTCATGTTTTTCTTTTACTCTCTGTTAAAAATTTATAACCGTGACATATGCTTTCTTCCAGCAATTCAGAGTTACACAAAAACTTATAATGGCGGTTTAGTAACAGATGAGAGTTGTAATGTGGGTCCAGTCGATCACGCAGTCCTATTGGTGGGATATGGATATTGTACGTACTTTTTTATTTATAAAACAATCATCATATATATATCTTCTGCTTTCAAGACCTCGCTCCCCTGTCTAACTTCCACTATACTGTATTCAGTATCTACCTTAGGTTAGGATCTGGTTTTGAAAGCATGTTGAACCCATGCTTTCAGGCCCCGTCAGGTGACAGATTTGCTCCAGTTTCTGATTATGGACTGGACTACGATCTGAAGAAAAAGGTTATCCGCAGAACTAACTAACTCTGTGACGAGGTGACAGCGAGTCACTGCCCAAACACTTTAAATGCTCCATGAGCATTAAAGAATAGACAGTTTCAGTTATAATGAACAATTTTATTCACAAGTTTATATAAGTGGAAATTTGTAATTGGCCTTTTCTACGTATAACTTCTTTTACTAGAATAATAGACTATTAGATTTCTTCATATTAATAAAATAAAATAATTTACCACTAGTTCTAAATGTTTCAGGGTATCACGTGCCCATATGGATTGCGAAGAACTCCTGGGGAACAGGTTGGGGTGACCAAGGTTATTTCTATTTCATTCGCGGTGAATACGCACAATCGTGTGGTGTGATGCAACATCAAATCACTTCTGCTATCCTTGCCTAGTTTACAATGTTCGAAAAGAAAATCATTAAATGGATACGGATTAAATAAAAATAAAACAATTGATTAGTGGCAATCAATTGTTTTATTTTTATTTAATCTGTATATTAATTTCAATTACATATTTTTGACATTTTTAAATATTTTCAACACACACACAGGGTCCAAGCTACCACTGGTTAAGGCTCCAGAGACAGGTAATTCTTCATAATGCGAGTCGTATCGAGGAGTACTGCCTTCTGTATTAGGCTTCTGATCCAACCGTGCCACGACAGCTTCGACAGATTGTCGCCGGAGCTTTTGGCAATTAGGTCATTGGTGATCACAACAATCGGCACAATGACAGCCGAGTCCACATTCCACATGTCGACAACCTCGTGTGCTAAGTTGAGGTATTCGCAAAGATTTTATATATCCTACTAGAGTAGACTAGATTGACTACGAAGAAATATTACACTGTCTAAAGTGTTCTTTATTCTCATTAGCATTAAGTTCATGTGTGTTATTGACACGCAAAAGGGAAAAATGGCCTGGAGTAAAACACTGAGATAAATCCTCTCTGTCCCTTTCTCACATACTACCAGAAAAAAATAAGAAACAGATGGTAGTTTTTAGATTGTTCCAGTTATCGTTAAATAGTCCGTGTTCATGCATTTTGATAGGTTTATGCAACATAAAATGAATTGCAACGAAATATTTTATTTTAAATATTGCTTCTTGAAATTTTATACGCATTCTTCTTGTATTTAATGATGATTTCATTTAGATTTAGTAGCTATTCGTAGTAATTTTCAAATTATAAAAGGCAACATTTAGGAGGTTTCAATTTGACAGAATTTGACATCAATAAACAATATGGCTGATACTTCATAGGACTAAAGTTGTATTTTTAATTGTTACAAGTTTTTATCTCAATGTTTAGTAAAGTATAAAGTGTGCAAGATGTTCAAAACGATGCTGTGTAAAGTTTCGCAATAGCGATGGGTATCCTGGTTGTGGAATTCCATTTTTTTTGGTAAGTTTTCTGTTTTGTTTACAAAATATTTATGTAGGGTGACAACAAACATCGTTTTGAATTTTTTTTGACTAGGTGCAAAATTTTATAAAATTCGATTGTCTACTGTTCAAGTTTTATATTATTATAAGCAAATTTCTAAATATCTGAGAAAGCTCAATTTTTTTTTTTTATATATCAAGCGCGCACCAATTTTACTAATTTTATCTTTTCTGTTGATCGGGCGCCTTTAGCCGCTCGGCAATCTTCGGCTGCTCTCATGACACAACGGAAAGCGGCGAGCAGCGGCGGCCAGAGGTGCGGCATGCGGGACGTGTCTTCGAACCAATTCAGTATTAGTTATCTGTGACCACTTCTTAAAACGACGCGCGTGCGCTCCAAAATCTTCTCCACATCGATATAGTACATTCGAGAATTATATTCATTTTAAATCATAGTCTACTGTCTTTAACTTTAGTCCTTAGGTAGGTCCCTAATAAATGCCGCACGCAATGCTGCATGTATGTGGCTTAACCGTTAACTACTAGTAATATATTATTTTTTATGTTTTGTTGTAGATTTCCAAGAAACGAGAACCATCAGCAACAGTGGCTTTGAAGTTGTGACATTTAAACATTTTTTTTTCAGCAACAGTTTTATTTGTGGTTGCCACATTAACTCTGAAGATGTAAAGTTAAATCAACACTAAAACGTAATTCTATTCCATCTATATACCCTTTTGTAAGTTCATCCGTTTTTAAAAATCCGTTCAGTAGTTTTTGAGTAGATTGCAAACAGATATAGATAAACGAACATAGTAGGAGACTTTTTTGATGTGGTAAAATCTCCAATAACTTATCCTGCTCTAAAGTAGAGCGCCTTACGCTCCATCCTAGAGCGGGACAAGTTATTTGAGGTTTATACTGAATAAATCTACCCGTGTCCTTCAGTTGCCCTTTGTGTTCCAGGACCATGGTTTCCCTTTCGGAAATTCCCTGTGGCGCGTTAATGTATTATTTATTGTTTATTTTTTAGTTAATACGTGCAATTTGACGTAATAAAAAATGTACAATTTTATGTCACGCATCAGTCTATTTTTAATAAAGTAAAAATAAAAGAATAATATTAGTTTTATTATAAACTAACTAGTTCTTTCTTTCATACAAACCTTATTCTGATAGGTGTAGCTGTTCAGAAGTGATCTTCTTACGTAGGTACACACACATTAGGCATTTTTTTATCAGTGTAGGTATTTCATAGTCGCATAAGAGGATATTGCTATTATAATATATTCGGACATCAGCTATTTCCTAGTCATTACGGAGAAAACTCTGTTCTCTTTTGGTAAGTGCATGTCTATTTTGATGTATCAAAAACATCTTTAACTAACTTTTGAGCAAAATTGTCCCGTAGTATGTAGCTAGTGTATGGACACACTAGTAGAACGAGATGACAGGACTCTTTCTGACTTTCCTTTTCAGGTACGGTTTTGAGGTTGTCGTAGTCAATCTAGTTCTAGGATATATAAAATCTAGGATATATAAAATCTTTGGGTATTCGATTTGTTTTTCTTTCCCAGCTTTCTCGATATTCTCGTCATGCGGGTTGGTGATATCGACTATCATTGCACGGCACGTTAATCGATCTATCACCATTATATCCGGCTGATAGACCGATATAGTACAACGTGATATGGTCATTTTCGAGAACTGGGTCGGGCACGTACTTGTAATACGGTACCTCAAAATCCACTAGGTTGTACTCCTAAATTAAAATACTTACTACTTCTAAATTGATCTTCAAAAGGTTTTCTTTTTGTGTTGTGGTGTATAGGGGCTGAAGTTTAATACGCATAATGGTATATATGCATATTTGTTCTGTGAGATTGCAACGACTTCTTTTATTTTTATGTTTGATTTGAGGTATTTTTTATTAGAAATCCACAACCAAGGCCCTTGGGTACTTCACAGTAACAAAATATATTATATTCATTGTCTTCTATTTTCAAATGCTTTATACAACATGTAACGTGAAATGCGCAAAACCTGGCGCGGCGGCGCGCCATTTTTTTTCGAACAGGTAGCGTTTGGCGCGTAATTATGAAATCGGCGAAACCGTTCAAGCGGCTACCCTACTCTACCCTACTATACCCTACTCTACCCTACTCTACCCTACACTATTCTACACTACTCTACTCTACACTACTCTACCCTACTCTACCCTACTCTACCCTACTCTACCCTACTCTACCCTACTCTACCCTACTCTACCCTACTCTACCCTACTCTACCCTACTATACCCTACTATACCCTACTCTACCCTACCAAAGTTCACATAAACCATCTACTAAATAGTCCGAACAATGCCTAAAAATTTGGTTTGCATAGGTAAGCCCGTTCTTGAGTTATAAAATCACAACGAAAATTGGCATTGATTTTTATATGTATATATAGATATAGACTAGCTTTTGCCCGCGCAGCTTCGCTCCCGCTCTTTCCTACTCTACCCTACTCTACCCTACTCTACCCTACTCTACCCTACTCTACCCTACTCTACCCTACTCTACCCTACTCTACCCTACTCTACCCTACTCTACCCTACTCTACCCTTCTCTACCCTACTCTACCCTTCTCTACCCTACTCTACCCTACTCTACCCTACTCTACCCTACTCTACCCTACACTACTCTAAACTACTCTACTCTACACTACTCTACCCTACTTTACCCTACTCTACTCTACTCTACCCTACTCTACCCTACTATACCCTACTCTACCCTACCAAACTTCACATAAACCATCTACTAAATAGTCCGAACAAAGCCTAAAAACTTTGGTTTGGATAGGTGAGCCCATTCTTGAGCTTTATAAAATAACAACGAAAAGTGGCATTGATTTTTATATATATAGACTAGCTTTTGCCCGCAAGGCTTCGCTCCCGCTTTTCCCTACTCTACTCTACACTACTTTACCCTACTCTACCCTACCAAACTTCACATAAACCATCTACTAAATAGTCCGAACAAAGCCTAAAAATTTGGTTTGGATAGGTGAGCCCGTTCTTGAGTTATAAAACAACAACGAAAAGTGGCATTGATTTATATATATATAGATATGTATGCGGGTGAAGCCGCGAGCAAAAGTTAGTAAATTTAGTTGTAAGAATAAAAATAAAATAGATTTTAGGTAAGATTCTTTTTTCTGATTTAGCCTCTTCTCTTAAGAAATTAAGCGTTAAATCACTATTTTAATCGGATGAACATAATCGTGTTAATACAAATCTCTGCTGTACGGAAATGTAAACCAAACTCTACAACTTGAAAAAACCAATGAAGGACTGCCACTTTCCTACCATTTTGGTTTTTTTCTGTGGACGGCCAGCTAGGCTAGGCCTCGAATTAGCGACCTCACTACGCTCGCCCGCCAACTCCTTCTTGGCGCGAAATAAGTTACTTTCATCCCTAGGGTAACAATGTACTATTTATGTGCAATCGCGGCGATTGAATTACAGATTGAAAAAAAAAGGTTATAACGTTAATACACGAAGTATGTGTGCATGACATGACAAAGAAATAATACAAAAATCAACAGTTGATGATAAATTTAATTTATACATTTTCGAAACTTTAACTAAACAAAAATTTAAGCAATCGGAAGCCCATTATCTCAAATTGTCCAGTGAGCACATTGAAATATATCACTAATTTTTAATTAGTACAAATACTTAAAGGGCTTATTAGAAAAGGTCTTGTTATTATTTATGCAAAGTCTCAATAAATAATATTCATAAACAGCAAAGTTATTAGCGTTTGTTTATATCCCAAAATGTATGGAACTGGACTCAATTTATGGAAATATTATACAGTCTATTGATTATTATGAATGAATAAAGGACGATCGAAATGAACCCTGGAAAAAAACCCTGGGTATAGTAATTTCTGGTAGCAATTGTTATGAATTATTGATTCTACTATGAATTTACCAATTAGTGCGCCTCACCATCAACGATTGCATCACTGCTTACCTTCAGGTGGGATCGTAGTCAAGCACTAGTTTAATTGAAATAAAAAAAAAAATGTCTTTTCGGGGACTATTTTGGGATTCCATTTTTTTTACTTTTCACTACAAAAATATGATAAGTTACGTGTGAGGATATTAGTAGGCATATTACGTAGGTATTTACCCTTTAAGAGAGTATGGATGAGGCCATGTACTCATTCATGACGCCACATGAACGGGCATTTTTTCCGCGAGCCATTCTGAAGTAGCCATCTTCTCCAAATTCGACGCCCCAAGAATTCTTGACAATCCAATACTTTACGTTGCCGTCTTCCTCTGAAATTAAAGTACCTTTTAAGTTTGAAGTACCTTTTTAGATTTTTACTTATTTTAATGACAGTACTTAGACCATTTTATCGAGCTATCGGAGAGCCTCTCTCCTGGACACGAGTTGCCATGACCAACCTGGAAAATTTATTCTGAGAAAGCGACATGATCGAATTTTCATCAATATGACTATTAATTTTACTTCTAAGTATGGATGTAAGAACTTTATAGACCGTAGGCAAACATGTGATCGGTCTATAATTTATAGGTTCCGCAGTACTACCTGATTTATGGAGCAAGTGGGTTGTCCCTGTTGTTAGGAACTGGGGCAGCGACCCTGACTCTAAGGCAGGCTGAAACTGATATGCCAAGCGAGTATGCGATCTTGTAAACCACTTTTGCAGCCCGTCCGGCCCTGGAGATTTCCAGTTAGGTAATGGACGGACTGCACGAGCTACATCTTGGGGGCTGATGTTGATTGCCCCCATTTGTGGTATTGGATCACACGCTCGCTCGACCTCCCAAGTCCCGGTAAGTCCCCTCTTTGAGGCGTGGCTGGAAAGACCTCACGGCATCCTTACCTTACGCATGACGCAGGTCCTCACCGGACATGGCAAGTTCGGGAGATTCTTGCATCGGATTCGAGCGAGAGAGACGCCCGCTCGCTGTCCGATCGTCCGGTAACTGACCGGACCGAGCCAAGGCGTCGACGGCGCGCTCTGTTCCCGCGCGCGTCAAGGAGTTGTCAGCACCATGAAGGGCCCATCTGGGTCGAAGCCTACCGGGGTCGAGGTTATCCGAAAGGAAACTAGAGCCCCGGTATGAAGGCTAGAAGGAACGGCGCGGGGTTTTTAGTCAGTAAGAGTCTGACACTATCTCCCGCTCCACCCAAGAGTGGGTTTTGTCAATGATGATATTCCCCGTCGACAAAAAAAAAAAAAAACCTCCAGAGTCCAGTCACCCGGTGTGACTGACAGGCACCGACCAGATGAACTCATGGCGTCATCATCCGGGAGGCGCACGTCAGTCACACCTTGGTCCGGTCGCTCCCAAGCCCTATAAACCCACCTTTCATCACTCCGAAATGTGCGATTCTGGGTGTATCGCTCAACCCGCCGCTTATACCTACGGATACGGTTTGCCCATGCATACACTTTCTGCTTCAGAAAGTCGATGCGCTCTGTGACTTGCGACATATTGTCTCGGGGACTGATGTCAGTCCCCGAACATGCCCGTCTCACAAAGCGTCAGCATCACTCTTGGGCGAGAGTTCCCCTTCCTGAAGCAGATTAGTTTGCCGATGAGTGCTCTGGCCCCAGCCATATGACGCTCGATCCTGCACTGCCAGGCGGGACAGCTGATTTCGGTCGTGTAGCTACGTCACTGTTTGGAAATTTGATGTGAGCTACACGACATGCCGCCACGGCCGCGCAGTATATGATCGAGTGTGTACAGGTGAGATCTTCGCAGTCATCAAATAGTTTGACAACTGCGAATCCAGAGCAGCCACCAGCGCCCTATTGCGCCCTTGTTACACATGGGCAAACGAGGTATGCTTGGCCTAAGTTCGGGTTGTATGTTGCGATATTCCCGAACCGCACACTCCAAAGCACTCCTCAATTGATTATTGCACTGGGTACTTACGTCAGTCAGTACTTACCTCGTCAGCGTGGAAGGATATGTGGCTGGACGGTGATACCACAACTGGTACCACAGGCATTATTATTATTATTATAAAGACGAAATATTATAAGACAAAAGCATACGTGTTCCATATCCCACCAGTAGAGCTCCGTGATTTATTTCTCCTACATCACAATTACCGTTGGGCATAATTCCTCTAATATAAAACTGTAGATTTGTCGCCCGGACACCTTAAAACGAGGAAAAGTTTAAACAAATTAAAAACTATTTAGATAATAAATTAGCAAAATATAGACCGCCTTATTACAAAACGCGATCCTAGGCCGGACGCACACGTTCTTACTTTTTCCGAACGGAAACAAACCTGACATCCGTTTCGAAAGTCTCTCACGGAATCCCGAATCTGAATTCTTGATCGGAAAACCTAATCGGGAAACCGAATATGTGCGTCCGGCCTAAATGTCGATGTCGTGTAGTTCCTGGTCTATGACTAAAGGTAGGTTTTGAATTTGTAATTCAGGTATAAAATATGAAGTTTATGACTAGTTTCTGAACCATCTATGGTACTAAAGTTAAACCGCTGAAACTCCTACTTTGTTACCAACTTCATGGCTTTGTAATGCATGAGGTTACTAAAGACCTTATACGTCTAATTGAGTTCAGTTAGACATATAAGGTCTTGTTCTTCTACCTCCTTCTTCTTCTCTCCTACCTTCAATCTTACCTACGTACCTTCTACCTTCTTCCTTTTCTCTTCTACCTTCAAGGAGAAAACTACGGTTTCGAGCATATCCATGTTCTAGTTAGAGGGCACAGAACTTAATATTTTTAGTTTAATTAACAAAACAAGTGCACTGGAGTCGATTGAAAAGCGAGCAAAGAAGATCATCGGCAATGATACACTTGTCAAGTCAAAATTCCAAAGTCATGAGCATCGACGCCGAGTTGCTACCCTGTCGGTTTTCTATAGTTTACAATTCGGGGTACGTGTGCATTGGAATTGCAAAAATGTAATTCCGCCATCATCATAAGGCGTAAGGCGTTGCGCCACCGGTACATGGTGGACTTCCCACCTATATGTACATAAAGTGTTTTGGGTTTATTTTTTTCGGTGAGTAAAAATCACCCCGATGACATCCCCCGCCCTTGGGCGGAGCGAGAGATAGTGTCAGACTGTAACTAAAAAACCCACCCCGTTCCTTCGTTGCCTTTCAGGCCGACCCTCCCTTTCGAAAACTGACCCTTGGCTCAGTAGGCTTCGAACCTACGGTTGCTGAGAACTCCTTGAGGCCCGCGGGAACAGTCCGCACCGTCGTCGACTTGGGTTCGGTCCAGACGGTTACTGGTCGGTCGGACAACGAGCTTCGTATTGCTCGCCGTTCGCAAGCCCACGCCCATGTAGCACAAAAAGCTGTATATTAGCTGCATAAAGCGTCAGCTGTACACTCTAAGCTGTACACTAAGCTGAAGAAAGCCTTTGTGTTAGTGGAGAATAGATGATGTATAGTAGCTGCATAACCACTGCAGTAATAATAACTGCTCTACACTCTGAGCTGTATAAATGTTGTATATCGGTGTATGATGGAGCATTAACTCTACAGATACCCACTCAGAAAGTGTGATAAACAGCAAATTGCTGTCAAATTTATGAGTTAAATTAATATTTAATTAGACTTATCGAACTTAGTTTAATGGTGAATTTACAGTGCCGATTTAATTTCTTTGTGAAAATGTGTATTCTTCTCGTGAAAAAATTCACGCGCCAGCGTAATAGTCAAATTTAACATAAATAAAAAATAGTAAAGTCGTTATGTTACTTTTTTTAAGGTTATATTAAAAAAAACACGTTTGAAATAATAGGAAAAAATGTAAATCAAGTATAATCCAAGATAATAATGATAGGACTTGAGATTTTTGCCAAATAATCCTTGAATTATGTTTATAAAATTATTATACACTAGAAAATGGCGACAGTTTACTTAACCAGCTTAAATTGTTAAACACATGTAACTGTATAAAGTAGGTTATGGAAGACCTTGTACAGCATTTTGCTGTTTATCCACTGTATAATAGAATAATTTTATAACATAAGCTGTATAGAGAGTATTTAAGTTCTAACCATGTTTAGAGATACGTGTGAAAAATGAAAAACCCTGAGCTCATCTCATCTCTGCTCAAGCTGATTACAAAGTAATTAGAGCAGCTGTTTTATTTTAT
The DNA here is from genome assembly GCA_949319445.1 of Mythimna lalbum. Lineage (NCBI taxonomy): Eukaryota > Metazoa > Arthropoda > Insecta > Lepidoptera > Noctuidae > Mythimna > Mythimna lalbum. The sequence goes on from OX439349.1 coordinate 22,220,163, forward strand.
GTCCGAATACATTTTATATACTTATTGTGAGGTAATGTTGGTAACATATAACTTTAATTTGTTTTTCAGAAAAAATACAAAAGGGCTTTCATCATCATCATTTCAGCCGAAAGCCGTCCACTGTTGGACATAGGTCTCCCTCAAGTGTCGCCACAAAGAGCTTTTGCTTGGCCCTGTACAAAGTTCATGAGAATCAAAAGATGATTTAAAATAACCATAAGCACTAGCATAGACGTCAGTTGAATTAGTGAAGGATGACTATTCTAACCCTTCAGATCATCATGGTCCTACATCAAAATGCCGTATGAAGGCAACAAAATGATGAATGAGTAGTATTTTTTCCGTCTGAACCGAGCCCAAGTCGACGACGGCGCGCATTGTTCCCGCGCGCCTCAAGGAGTTGTCAGCAACCGTAGGGGGGCCTCAGCAGGTTTGAAGCCTACTGAGGCCAAGGGTCAGTTTTCGCAAGGGAGGCTCGGCCTGAAAGGCAACGAAGGAATGGGGTGGGTTTTTTAGTAACAGTCTGACACTACCTCTCGTTCCGTATTATCAACATTGAAAAAGCAGATTATTATGACCAGTATTAAATAACTGTGGTATATGTATGATGCATAACAATGGTTAAATAATGTGCATGGTTTCTTTGAAGAGTTACCAATAGCGATGGGTCCTATCTGGTACAGCAATTGCTTCAGTTTCTTTTGTGAAGTCAGATTAAAGGACTGGCAGTTACTTATCCTGGCCACCAATTTGCTTCCATCAAAACTACATGTATTCACTTTTGCATCGTATGGGTAATCTTTTTCAGATTGGCACCCACCATAGTTTATCAGCGTTCTGTCAACATAACCATTAAAAACAGTGTCAATGGGTACAGAAACTTACTATCGCGTGTTAAAATGTCAGTCGTGCGAGCGTGAAACCGGGATTGAGCTATATATATACTCTATGTAGCTCCATCCCTTTATCATTTCATTTCTGGTCGTAAAATACGATCCATTGTTAAGAGCTCCTAGTAACACTGCAGTGAAACTGCAGAGAAGTAGCACTAAATAATAATAATACACATACATAAATTAATTTCAATGATAATAAAATGTATTAATAATGACGAAAATAAATAAATAAAATATACCAATACTTATACAGAGACATAATAATACAATAACATGCATACACAATTTAATTTAAATAGATAGATACTTAATTTACAGGATACATATATATATATTTTAATAATGATGACAAGTTAGCCTTCGTCCTCTCTCCTAGCTTTGCTGTGCCCGACAGGGTCCATATTGATTCTTTTTTTTTATATACCATCATAAACACATATGGAATGCAATAAAGTATTGAGTATTGAAAAAGATTTAAAATTACCGCATTGCTACGTTCATGAATCCTCCAGAACATCCAGAATTAATTTCATCGCAATCTAAAATCTGCTGCTCAGATAAGCTTAACATCTCTTTGTTTTGGATGGCGTACTGGCTCTCAATATTAGCTGTGACAAATGACCAACATTTATTAAAAGTAACTGTTGAATTATTGTGCATTAGGGTTGATTAGCACTTACCAATTGCGCTAAACGCATAACAACCTCCACAATTGCCTTGGTCCTTAACAGGGGTGACGCCACCGTAGTCACGCCAATCAAACGAGTCTGGCGCATCATGGTCGTCGATATGTTCATCATTAAAGATTTCGCAAGGTGTGGTATCTAAATCTTGGAAACCACCTAAGCCGTTCATCATTGAATTAAATTCTGTACTTGTCATGTCCATAAACTGAGTTAAACCTGAATAAAAATTTAAAACTCTGTAAAATAGTTGCAATTGTAACAGTAGAAATCAAATAACACGAAAACTCTTGGAGAATCCTCGACTAGCATTGAGCACCAGCCTTTCGGTATTTTACTGGTTGCATTTTGAGAGTGAGTGCAGGAATTGCATGAATTGATTCCACGATCTCCTTTCTACCATCGGACAACCCGACGTACGGCGAGTATTATGCGTTGTTGAAACCTCTACGTACTAATAAAGGTCAAGTGACGTATACACGTGGACGGTACGGAAGGGGGGGCATTACTTGCTCAACCGTCAGCGGGTGCGCACGTGTCTACGGCAGCTTGGTGAACCCGTTGTGAGTGACTTTTATTTATCAACCTAGCAGCAACCCTGGACACCACACAGACTAAGCTTTTCGCTTCATCATTTATACCGCGTACATTTAAGAACTGCAAAATTTTGCCTGCTACGGTCATTCTGTCCGATTATAATTTGGGTGTCTTCAAGGGTGAATACCCAAATATTTTCTCTTTTTTTCCCAAATTATTTATTTATTATTTACTAGCTTTTGCCTGCTGCTTCGCCCGCGTATATAAAATATAGCCTTTGTCGCTCAGAAATAAACCAGCTTTCTATCGGTGAAAAAATTTAGCAATCGGTCCAGTACTTTCAAAGATTACCTCCTACAAATAAAAAAACAAACTTTACCTCTTTATTATATTCATAATAATAAGAAGTAGATTTATTATATTCTTTATTCTACATAACATAAACAAAACCCTGATGGTAAGCAGGGCTGATAATGGGCTGTCTTATCGCACGAGGCAATTAGGAAATTAGTTCTTAACAAACTAGTGCCATCGTCGTTTGTATCGCTGCTTCCATCAACTGGAATCCCAGTCACGCACTAATTTATATCAATTTAAATATATATTCAATACCGTATATAGCATGATAACGGCTGCTCTTCAAGTGCAAATTGTTAATTTTTTTCAAGTTTTCTATGAAGATTTCTAATCTGGCTTCTTTTTCGGATTCATCAGTATAGCTTCGTCCTTCACGACGTATGAAGTGTTCGAAGAGGCTTACATATGATTTCTCGTCGTACCACGGTCGGATATATTTAGCATCTTCTCGTGATGGGTGGGCTGGTTTACTCGCGAGCGCAAACCAATTCAGACTTAGTAATATCAATGTTATCGTCATGATCGTCAACAAAGAGAACAAGAGCACTCTTTACAGTGTTCTTTCACAATACGATCGCTCTATTTTATACCATTCTTATCAGCTAAAAAATTCTAAACGTTGCCATTTGTTTGATATTTTTTTGATTTTTATAGGTTTTGATAAGTCAAATATTTTACGACCGACGCGCGACGTATAGTTGAATTCTTAAACATAAATATTTAAAATACCCGAATATCACAAAAAAGTAGGCCCTAAAGTAAATTTACGAAAGGATTTAAAATTTCTATAACCACAAAAAATAAAAATAGTGCATATGCTTCACTATTTTTATTTTTTGTGTTACAGAGTCTGTAGGTAACATTCCATTTGGGAATACATAAATTGCCCTGAGCACCCAATTATTTTTACACAATTTTTTTTTAAATGTTTGTCCTGAATTTTAAGGGCTCCGTACCTCAAGAGGGAAAGACGGAACTCTTATAGGATTACTTTGCAATTTCTGTTTGGATGCTATATCAGGACTTGGTTTCGTGGTATTCAAGTCGAAGATCGTAGAAGCTAAATTCCAAAGTCAAACTTACCATTCTTTTTGCATTAGTAATGGAAACAATTTCTATAGGTATGGCAATAAAATTATCGTAGAAAAAAATATAGTTACCTATAACAAAATTTAAAGAATTGAAAAAATTAAAATTTCATGTATTTGTTCCAACGAATACCTTTTCAATCGGTATTTAACAATCGTTATAATTATCATATACTAGCTTGTGACCGCGGCTTCGCCCGCGTGAAAAGTGAACTGATTTCTAACATAATATTTTCCATACAAACCTTACCATTCCATTCCCTTCCTTAAGGTGCCATTCGAACTTAGGCTGCAGGCTGCAAATGCGGGTAGTACACGCATGACACGCAGCTGTTGCCTGCATTCGCAGCCGGGAGTGATTCCGAGGCTGGCTGCAAGTGCTTCCAGTCGCAAATCTACGATTCAATCTAATATATGAGTACTATCGGCTCCAAGTAGCGATTGTTTCGGAACTTTTCAAAACAGGTTGGAGTAACGTGACCATGTGCGCAACGTGTCTTGCGGCCCCAGCATTACTGGTCTGCGATCGGCAGTACTTGCAGCCGAAGCTCGGCTGCACGTGCGACCGCTGCCACGTTTTCACAAAAAATCATACTATTACATAGAAAACCAGTCGTGCAGCTGCAGTCGGCATCGAGCAGCCGCCGCAGTTACTGCCTGCATCCGCAGCTCGCTGCCGAGGTTCGAATGGCACCTTTAGGGATTTAATTTCGAAATATCCTCCAGCACTTCTTGTTTGCATCGCAGGGTGGAAAACCTTACGAAATTCCTCCATCGTGGGGTGGGTTCTGTCTTACGTAGGGATGGGTCTGTCAGATTTTTACTGACTAAAAACATTTCGGTATTCCCACACTTGTGTCGGAAGCTGCGGGTATAATTGGGTCATCTGATGCCTCGGACTTCAATGAAAGTCACAAAGTCATAATCCAGTTATTGTAACTGGTCGGCGACTTAAATACATGATCACCGAGCCACCCTGGCGACTGATGGGTAGTTTTCCTTCCGCAACCAGCTGTGCGCTGGCGCCTAATGGCATCTATGACCTATCCTGACCTTGTTTTGTACTTAGTCTCATTGGTTTCACACAATAGATAGGTACAGAAGACAATCTCATGTATGTACTTCACTTTTTATACCTACGCTCGGTGGACGCTAATGAGCGTTTGACCCGGAACTGTGTGACGAGTGGGCCGAGATGCTACCAAGATATCGTGTCTATGAGCATATGTATGTGTGCGTTGCTTGAGCGCGCTTTTATATATTTTGTGGTGGTGTCCAACTTATGAACTTTTCTAAATATTTTTGGAAAAAATATAACATGGTGTAAACATTATTGGAATCGATTCAGTTACTGATTCTGAAAATACTATATTCAGGTTTCAAATATTTTACAAATATATTTTTCATATACAATACTCTTGGGCGTAAATGGGTTAAAAATAATGTTGTATATACCGAACACCTGCTTCTAGTCTTGTCTAAACCCTAAATCTGATATTCAATTATTCACATCACCCGTGAGGAACCTGGTACTCAAACGTTTACCCTACACACCACCACGCTCACAACCAAAAGCATAGAACCACTTCTCGTGTCTTTTGTTCTTATTATGTTTGGTGCACAATTTAAACACATGATGTTTAAATAAAAGAATAAATATTTTACAATAAAATGTAACGTCATATGTCAATAAATAACCCGCCCCTGATCGTTCCCGGTGCAAAGGGGCCCATAACACTCGCCACATTTCCTCGCTGAATAGCGATGGCCATCCTTTGCATCAAGAACGACCTGGACCGGGAGTCACCCGTTGCCTCGCCGAGCCTACGGCCCAAATCCCACACAAAACACCTTGCCTCCATACTCCAACTGCCCAGTCTCCACCGTAACAGGCACAAAATGGTTAAGCTGCTCCAAGGAAGCGTACTTCAGCCTCTTCTTAGAGCAGGCATCTTCAGCGGCGTCAGAGGCAGTATGCATGTTGCGACTCAGGTGACTGTTGGTGACAGTGTTAACGCAAGTTGCGGCCCAGATCAGGCGCTTCCCGTTTTTCCATGGCACTAGAGTCAGCCCATCCGGCCTCTTACCATCCGATCTGCTAAGACCGTTGGGGACGTTTTCCGATATAAGGGCTCTACGGACTATGTCGTTCAGGGATTATGTTTAAATTGTGCACCAAACTCGGATGGTTTCCCATCGACCTGTAGGTATATTCTTGTATTTTTTAGGGTGGAGATTGGTAACACAGAGTCTCCCTATTATGGACTCCAGTGTCTCGCAAAGGAGCTGCTTGCTCATTTATAATGGATTCTATTCACTTAGTTTCGTATTTTAAAGCCTTGAGCATCACCACCGAGTTGCTAGCCTGTCGGTTTTATATCGTTTACATTTCGGGGAGTGCGCATTGTAATTGCACTATCTGATTCCACCAAGTCCGTTTCATCATCGGATCACAAGACGTACGGTGTTGCGCCACCCCGGTATATGGTAGACTCTCCAACTATACGCACTAAGCATTTTAGGAACACATTCATTGTGCGTACAGCCAAGGAGTGGAATTCTGTGCCGGAGTCTGTGTTTCTTGATAGTTACAGCTTAGGCGTCTACTTCTAGGCAAGCGTGCTCCGTCATCGACCATATCATCGCTTACCATCAGGTAAGATGGTGGTCAAACGCGAGCCTATCAAATAATAAAAAAACGAAACCTTTGTGAAGACTCCATTCTGTCCTGTCACCCGTCACACTATCACTAACCCTTTTCGTTCATATTACTCGTCACACAATGCATCCGTCTTTCTTTGGCCTCCCTCTCCATCCGTCTACATGCATACTCAGAATTTTCTTAGTATATACGTTTCATCCTTGTTCCTTTATGAGAAATAAATCCTTTAAACCTACTATTATACACCTCGTTTCGACTAGCAACCTGTCTACGCTTAGGCAAACTTGTGTTGATCCACATCGGTACCACTGTGGCGAAACTGGCGACAGTCTCGGACACCATGGCCTGTCCTGTTGCAGAAGCGCAGGCCGCATACCACGACACGCTAGCATCAACGATATTATTCGTCGAGCTCTTGTCACTGCCGGCGTACCTGCCGTATTAGAACCAAATGGTTTGGTACGTGACGATGAAAAGAGACCAGATGCTATGACGTTGGTACCAGAGGCTTACCCGGCCTCTTGTGTGGGACGCAACCTGTGTCGATACCCTTGCGCCATCCCATATTCCAAGGATATTTTACGCCGACACGTGACCGGAGGCTAGCTCTCTGGTCACGTAAAGTGTCGTTCTTCGCCCAAAGAATTAGCATTGCCATTCAACGTGGCAATGCTGCCAGTCTTCTGGGCACATTTCCGGATGACAACGATTTGGAGGAGTACTTTGACGCCTGAGCGTACGTTGTCATTTTGTATTACATTTATTTAGTATTTAAGTTTTTTAAAAATGTAAATATGTATTAAAGTGTTTATCAATAACTATTATATATTTTTATGGCATTACATAAAAAGGAAAATAGCTCGATTTTTACAATATCTACGTCGTGAAACACAATTTGATGAGAATATTGGTTTATATAATATTTATTTTTTATAATATAGCATTTTTTTCACCCATTCTGTTTTTTTGTTTTTGTGGTGGGGAAAATCATCCAATGACAACCTCCGCTCTTAGGCGGATAACTCTGGCCCCAGTAAGCTTCGACCCAGCTGCGCCTCTCCTGTTGCTGACAACTCTTTGAGGCGCGCGGGAACAGTGCGCGCCGTCGACGTGGTCCGGACAGTTACCGGACGGTCGAAAAGCGAGCTACCCATGGCTCGCCGTCCGCGAACCCGTGTCTACGGTGGCCGCAAATCGGGATCGAAATCCCGGCGGCGGCGGCGAGGGCGCCGTTGCCTGATGCGGTCGGCCTCCTCCTTTGCTAGCATTATCTGCGAAGCAGTAATGCTAGCCGCCTGCCATTCCTCCTCGCTCCGGACCATGGCCTGAACCAAAAAAATATTATGGCTTAGTATTTTAATAAACGACTAAACGTCTTGGGCTCGGTCCGGACAGTTACCGGACAGTCGGACAGCGAGCACCCATGGCTCGCCGGTCGGCCTGCTTCTTTGCTAGCATTACTGCTTCGCAGAAGGAGGCGACCGCCTGCCACTCCTCCTCGATCGGGAACATGGCCTCAACCAAAGCCCGGCGCGAGAGGTCTCCACCGCCAATCACCCCCACGAGGGCACGGCGATGCTCCGCCCAAGCAGGGCACACCTCGACTGTGTGCTGCACCGTGTCCTCCGGGCGTTCCGCACAGTGGCAACACCCGAGCGTCTCTTCCGCTTGAATCTGGTACAGGAACCTCCCGAAGCCACTTTTGGACATAGGTCCTAAGCGTCGTCATAACGACAGGTCCTGTGCGTCTCGCATCCATCGGATTCCGGCGACCCTCACTAGGTCATCAGTCCAACTTGTAGGGGGCCTTCCAATGCCGCGTCTTCCGGTACGAGGTTGCTACTTCAGAACCTTTCGTCCCCATCGACCTACAGTTTTGCGTGCAATGTGCCCTGCCCATTGCCACTTAAGTTTGGCGATTTTTCGAGCTATGTCGGTAACCTTGGTTCACCTGTGAATATCTTCATTTCTGATGTGATCACGCAATTAAACCTCGGAGTTTCTTACGAGACCCATTGTAAGCGACCACGTTTCGGAGCCATATGTCATCACTGGCAATACACACTGGGCATAGACTTTCGTCTTGAGACACTGTGAGGTATTGGACGAGAAGATACCGTGTAGTTTCCCGAACGCTGCTCAACCGCGTCGGATTCCACGATTGACCTATTTCTCGAAATTAGACCAACCCAACTGGACCGACTGTGCCATGCAAACGTAGTCGTCCACAACTTCGAGTGTTGTCTTCACTCCTATCGTTGGTGCTACGTAGATGTTTACCATGACTTTGGTTTTATCCATATTCATTTTAAGGAAGCTCTACTGAGGTCACCGAGCATTGTACTGAGCTCGAACCGAAACCGAAGGTGAGTGATGTACTTGCCAGTGACATTAATGCCCCCTCCATTTCAGAACTTTGAAGACATCCTCCATTGCGGCGATGAACAGTTTCGGAGAAATGATCTCTCCTTGCTTCACACCCCACTGCAAGAGGACAGGTTTCGAGGTTTGGTCCTGAAGTCGAACTGACATGGTGGCATTTTCCTACATGTACATATAGTCAATCTGGCACCTTTGGAGAGACTGCAGTATAGTCCAGGTATCGATCGAATCAAAGGTTTTCTCGTAGTCCACAAGCACTAAGCAGAGAGGCTGATATACTGTATGTAATCTGCCGTAGCGTATGTATATGGTCCACGGTCTTTTCGGGATCCCGGTTGTTCGGAAGGCTGGAAGTCGTCGAACCAGTGCGTGAGACAGTTTGTCACGACTCTGGAAAACAGCTAATTATGCCTTAAAAATATTCGATTAAAGAAGATTATGCCAAGTGTGACAGTCATGATTCTGCCGAATAGAAGGAACCCGTGCTGGATTACTGCGGTAATGGTCTACTTGAATCTGTAATCTACGTATTCGACTTTTTGGCTCATGTCATCTTGTAAAAAGGTAATAGAATGATGGTAACGTAAAATCGATCTGCGAATATGATCAGTCCCCCTAGCCAAGTTACAACTATTTCGCTTGCGTCGAATGCTTCGAGTTGACCTTGCCGCGAATTCTTTTGTTCTGACGTGACTGAGCGTTGAGAGCGCGTCATTCCCGTACATTTGAAGCTTTCTACTAGCGTTAGCTATCGCAGATTAGCAACTTGGCTAGGAGTGCAGACACGGGACAGTCACGTTTTTATGAAACAATAAAATCACAATATATTATTGCTCAATATATTTTATTATTTACCCAAAACCCGAAAAACAATAATTGAATAGCTCGTTTGATTTTAATTTGTAATTACAATTAATCACATAACTATGGATGAAGACATGTATCCATTGTTCATCATTCCACATGACGCAGCGTCATCTCCGCGTTGTATTCTGATATATCCCTGCTCGCCAAAACTTTCACCCCATGAGTTCTTAATGAGCCAATATGGACGGCCTTTGTCTAAAATAATAATTGTGTAAAAAAATACAGAAAATAAAAGAAAAATAAGACTATGATCTTAAAACGTCTGAACATACCTGTTCCGTAACCCACGAGAAGGACAGCATGGTTGACCTGGCCCGAATCGCATGTTTGATCCGACATTATGCCTCCATGATAAATTTGAAAGTGACTTGCCTGGACGGCTTTAAAAGAAAGTAGAATAAGTTTGTTTAATGTCAATTTTAACATGTATCCAGGGGCTCAAATCTGCTATTTATATTAATTTCAACACGATTCTATAGTCATTTTGGTAAAATTCATACTGATCGATCATTAATTGATCAATGATTTCGTGATAGAGTTGTGGTAGAATGACAATATCAAGTTTATTAAAAGCAATGACTACACAGTGACGGTTTATTAGTCACTGATCAAAGCAACTGTAAAAAATTTAGCAGATTACCGGATACGTCAGACATTCATCTGTCAATATGTATGTACAAAGATTACCATTCTTTCGATGGAGTGTCAGTAGTTGACCATTCGAAAGTCATAATGACGCCATTATATTAAATAGTATACCAAACTTATAAAAATAAACAATTATGAAATTAATGAAAGACTTAAGGCCCAGTGGTTATGTTTGTTGATACGTGCAAACTTACCAATGGATATAGGTCCGACCTTATACAACAATTGTTTCAGTTTTTCTTGTGAACGAATGTTATACAAGTTGCAGTCAGTGAGTCTTACAGCTGCTTTGCCCGGAGTAAACTGACAGGTTTGTTTTGAAGCCTTGTATGGATAATCGGCTTCTGTCTCGATACCACCTTGCTGAATTATCGATCTATGAACAAGTTTGAAGAGTTTTAAAATTTCACTTTATCATACTTGCGCTGACCCGTGGTACTTTGCTGTTTTTTATTTTTGTTATAACCTATGATAGGCTCGCTATGGACCACTATCTTACTTGATGGTAAACGATGATGTAGTCGACGATGGAGCACGCTTGCCTAAGACCTATGAATGAGTGAATCATTCACTCACTTGACTTAAAAACCCCTTGGTAGCTATCAGGAAACTCTAGCCTCTTCCACTCTTATGCTGTATGCACAAATAATCTGTTCTCAAAACGTTTTATTTGTACTCTCGGCGTTGGGCCATAGAGTAATGAAATCATATTATTATGAGCCCGCTATGTCCCACTGCAGGGCAAAGGCCTCCCGTCCGTTATTCGATTATTTTCTGTCCTTAGCCACATCTGGCCAATCCTTAAGGTAGAAGTCCAAATCGTCACGCCATCTCCTTCTGGACCTACCGCGTCGCCGGCTTCTGCTGTCCGAAATCATATTAGTAGACTATAATCTCACAATGACTTCTGCTTAGCGTTAATTCCCAGATCGAACCATGTTATTAAGTGTCGTCATTATAGAATTCACAGCAGTAGCCTGAACCCATGGGTTGCCTGGGAATTTTGGAGTCTTGAAACGCAAGACAAACAGTAAAAGGGTCACAGATCTCGAAGAATTGAGAGCGGATATGAGTGTAAAAAATAGTCATCAGCTGGTTGTACATATACATAATTATGCACATCCTAATGATGTCATAAATAATAGATACTTAGATAAAAATTAACTAATTAGAAAAAAACTTAAAAGTAAATGACATGCAATATTTGAATCATTCATAAAGTCTAAAGTATAAAACTTATGCTGCTCTGCGAGATATTGTGTGTGACCCCTTTGAAGAAACCGTTACTGATGGTATTTATACTGCTTAGGACTATATAGAGATATGTAATGTATTTACCGAAAAGCACTAGTCATTAATCCACCCATACATCCACTCGAATTGCTGTCGCAGTCAACAGTCTGTTGTTCAGACAATTCTATCAGACTGCCATGTTTGATTGCGTATTGACCCTCGATGTTTCCTGTAAATGAAAACAAAATATGTTAATAAAATTAAATGGAGGAAATTATATTTAGTTGGATAAATTAATCAATTCTATCCACGGATATCGATTCTATCAGTCCTATTTTTCGAAGGTAGAAGCTCTTATACTATAGTTTTGTAGGACATTAGAATTAATTACAATATTTAAAAAGTCTATAAATAGTAGTTAATATAATATAATTAAATTATTTATAATATTATATACCTAGTTTACTTAAACACTAATGTTCACAATATATTATTTTGTATTTTAAAACTGTCTCTTGCACTTTATTCTCTAGTTACACACATGATTTTGCGTCAGCAGAATTAGTAATTGGGTTAAAGTCGAGGTTGCGTTAAATCTAAAGAGTTATGTTTACATTGTATTTATTTATTAGAAAAATATGCTAAAATAATATGAAAAATTATGGTTTGTAGGTCAACACACTGGAATTTTGAGTCAGCGGTAACCGTGACACGGAAGTCTGGCCTTGAGTATGACGCTCTAGGCGCCCTCATAATCTATCGAATTTATGTACCTATGTTCAGCAGCTTTTTTAGCAGGGCACTCTGGGTCTCCCGTCTTGTGGTTGGCAGGTTTTTTGAAGCGCAAACAAGATGCGCATTTAGGCGGCTCGCCTTTTTTTGTACAATCTTGCATGGTGTGCCCTTCTTCGCCGCAGTGGCCACATGATGGGGTAGCAACTTTGCACGTCTTAGCAGCGTGACCGTACTGCTGACACTTGTAACATCTTGTTACCAGTGTAAAATCTCGTACCGGGCACGATGTCCAATTAATGAATAACCGGTCCTGTGTGATGAGAGCCTTACGGATTTGGGCGGGAACTTCTAAGATGTAATTGCAATTCTCAGAGTCTTTTCTGCCAGATTTGTGGCTAAGTTTTATTGAGGTCAAAAATGTATCTCTAGACATAGTCGGAAGTTTGTCGGCCAAATTTTGTTCAAAAATACATTTGTAAACCTCATTTTCAGCCATTGAAGCAGGAATTCCAATCACTATTATGCGTGGTTTGCGCTTCAGAGGTTCGTCGACGGTAAGAGATGGCGAAGCGAGTTGGACCGATTGCTTGAGCTTATCCAGGTCCTCCTTGGTCTCCGTGCTGATGATGAGTCCTCCTTTTCCAATTTTGCGTATACCTCGGACTTTTAACTTCATTTCGCCAGGGTAAATGATCTTTTGGACAATGTTTTTAGTTTCATCACTAGTCTTTGAGAGGTCCCGAGGGTAAATCGCCACGGAGCTAAAAGAATTAGGACGAACAAAACTATTGGACCTTTTCTTTACCATATCTGCAAAAGATGTTGGTGCAGTTGACGCCTGCAGGGCATAAGATTTGTTGATGGCTTCTTTCATCTCTATAATATAGTCCTTTAAATTTCGTTCCTCAGTCAAAAGGTTTAGGGTGCGTCCTGTAGGCCGACTGCTTTAATGACTGGTATTGAACAGCCATTTGTGAGACTCCATGTAAAACCTTGCAGCAAAGATTGTTTATTTTTAGTTTCTGATCAGAGTTTAGCTTACCATCGGCTGCAATACTGCATACGTCTTGTAGGCACTGGTCAATGGACCTCATCCAGTTCTGAATCTCGGAAGTCGGAATCGGCTCAATTTTCTCGTCTTCCTTGGCTTGGTCAGGTCTTGGTAGTTGGGGCTGCGTCGGCGTAGGTGTTGATGGAGGGCTGCGTCACGTCAACCCGCTGCGATTGAAGGGGCTGCCCTCCATTTTTTTTAGCAAATAATTACACAACCATTATGTTAACTTATCAGCACATTTAACAAATAGCTAGTACGTAGGTAAACAAGTAGGTCACTAATTATGCAGTGGCATTAATTTATTTATTTTTAATTGCAGTGATGAGCACGTCTGTATGCCTCGAGTGCGAAAAATCGAATCCATTAATAACTATATTATAATACTCTGTTCATGGGGCATATTTCCATAAGGAAATCAAAACGAATACAATAGAATCCTGAAAGGTCAGAAGCTAAATCTAATAGCCCAAGTAAATACGTTTGAAAATTGTAAATTTCTAGTAACGTTATAAAATAATTACCTCAAAAAAAAAAACGCAAGAAAGCGCCGCAAAAAACAGCTAAAGCGCGCGACAGGGTTGTGGCCGGAGAAGCTTGCAGCGACTTCAAGCGTTTTTTGTGGCGGGTTCTAGACCGCCTCAAAAAGAAGCTTGAAGCGGCGCGTTTGAGGCCCTAGTACACTAGAAAATGCGATATATATCTCTACAACTTGTAACGTTAAATGCGCAAAACCTGAAAACAGTTTGATCAGAATAACGAGCAGAATCAATTAAACCTCTTTTTAATATAAGTTAAATTTTTCAGAAAAATCTTCATTAAAAATGTCGATCTGTCTCTTTATGAATAGGTCAAGCCATCACGTGCGCAAAGCTGCCAAAACCGGTAAACAAACACAAATGGTTGTAATCCAATAAAATTTTCTCAAGCACGGGATAATAAAAGTTCTTATTTTAATGCAGAAATTAATTTTTAACAAACTAAAATTGCTCATAAAATCTATAATTTTTAAAAATGCTTTTTTTTCTCACAGAATTAGGTCAATTAAATTAAAAATCATTTGAGGTGTCTGTGGTTTTGCGCAATTAACGTTACACGTTGTATATCTACTCACCACTGGTACTAAAAGCATAGCAACTTCCACACTGCAATTGGTTCTTGACGCGGGTGACAGCGTTATGCTGACGCCAGTCGAACGACTCAGGCGCATTGTAATTAGGAATCTGGGAATCGAGTACATCATTGCATCCTGACCCAGTTAAATTTAAACTAGATACATCTCCCAAACCAGTGAAATGATAAAGGAATTCTTCTTGAGTTAGATCGCTAAATCTAGTTACACCTGAAACAACGGATGTTTTAGAATTTTATTTTTACTTTCATAGTGTGAAGTGTGCACAAAAGGCTGGCGGCATTGCCACGTTGTATGGCAATGCTTAATCTCTGACCAAGGTAGAAGCCAGCCCTTGGGTCACGCGAAGAGTCAACTAAGCGTTGGATAAATCTTTAAAAAGTGAAATTTTTACTTTCATAATAAAATATAAAATCTGGCTGCACATTTAAAGTTTTTACTTACCAAATACAGCGTGGTCACTTTGTTGATTCATAATGTTAGCTCTTTCCATGTTTTCTATAAATATTTCGAACCTAGATTGTTTTTCTTCTTCGTTGATGTATTGTTTGTTGTGTTCTTGGATGAAACGTGCAAAATGATACTCAGCATGTTCACGCAGGAACAGCTTCGGCTCAGTCTTGCTCACCACGAGGGTTGCTAGACAACAACACAACAAAAACCACAACGGTGACATTGTAGCTCAGTAGACACTTAGAATCTGGATTAACAAAGAAACACTAAAGCCTTTTATACAGATTTTGTTAAAGAAATATTCGATAATAACTCTTATCATTAGGGAAATATGCGAAAATACTTCATAGAATTTCGATAACTCCATAAATTTAATTTCACATTACACATGCCTACTTACTTATTTGCATAATAACTTAAATTCTTTAAAATACCTTCGTAACTATAAAATTATTAATGGTTTTTTAAATATTTTGGAAATTTTGTGTAACTATGAAAGTAAATATGAATATTCTGAATTATTTGCTGAATAGTTTAATTTAAACGAGTATTTAAATCGTATTGTTGTTAGAATATATCTAATTTGGATCGACCATGCTGGTTTATTTGATTGTGTGTTTATTTGGCATGTCTGCTGCCAATTCGACCTTGCCAGTATTTGAGATTGAAGATGCAGAACTACACTTTGAGACCTTCATCCAAAGATATGGCAAACATTATGCTGACAAAAAAGAGAGACAAGCCCGTTTTGAAATATTCAAAATTAATTTAGAGGAAGTCAATCAATTGAGCTACAGGCATAGTGATGCTATTTTTGGTAATGCAAACTTTCAACACAACTTGTATCTCTTTGTTACAATTGTGAAATGAACAATATAGTTTGAAGCTCAAACAAACTGACAATTTCTCAGCGATAACTAGTCTCAATTTTCAACAAGTCCAAAAAACCTATATATGTTTGGTTCCAGGTCTAACAATGTTTATGGATCTAACTCACGAAGAATTTCTCCGACAGTACACTGGTTATGGTCAACATTATATTTACCAATACTACTGTCCATTTGTATCTGAAGAGGAATTACAATATGTTCAAGCCCCAGACTCCTTTGATTGGCGTCAACACAATGGTGTAACTCCAGTAAAACATCAAATGGGCTGCGGATCTTGCTATGCATTTAGTGCTATTGGTTGGTAAACTGATTGGCTTTTCTGTTCATTTTGACGTGGGAACTTATCAAATACCTTCCCCCGCTCTGGGTGGCGATAAGGTGTATGACTTTTACTGATTAAAACCTAACCATGATCTTTCAGTTGGCCTTTGCGTTCTAAGGTCGCGATAACTCTTTCGATCATTCTTGCGGGTTTACCAGGCATCTACCAGGCTAGCTTGCTGTCCGACTATTCGGTAACTGTCCGGACCGAGCCCAAGACGTCGACGGCGCGCACGGTTTCCGCGCGCCTCAAGGAGTTGTCAGCAACAGCAGGGGCTCAGCTGGGTCGAGGCCTACTGGGGCCAGGGTTATCCGAAAGGGAGCTCGAGCCCCGGTATGAAGGTTAGAAAGAACGGGGTGGGTTTTTATTCAGTAAGACTCTGACACTATCTCCCGCTCCGCCCAAGAGCGGGGATTGTCATTGGATGCTTTTGCCCACCATAAAAAAGGCGTTGTCAGTTTTGCTGAAATCTCTTTGAGGCACGAGGCACATTATTGAGGATGTCCTCTCCAGTACGGCTACCACTTTTGCTCACATTACTGACGATAGCAGACTACCACCTTATGATCCACCGGGCGATCAGCACCTTCCCGCCGACTTTGAAACAGGACCATCCTGGGTGTAAAACACCCATGTCTGTTAGGAACCTGCATCAGGCGGGAAGTTAGGACATCATGACGCCTCTCTAGCCTCACAGACTTTTCTGACTTCTAAAAACTAATTTAATGTGGTATCATCTTTATTTTCCAGTTTGGTTTTAATCACTCATATCATATGCTATTTGCGATAGCAAACTTTCCGACAGAGCATAAAAACTGGCTAACGGCTAAATAAAACAACTAAGATTGAGATATTGACAAGTATGTCTGAAAAGTTAAATTAAGGCCACGTTAACATTGCTTTCAAGAAATTAGACTGCTCTTAGTACCAATATCATCTTTATAGACTACTGGGTTTTAGGTTAAACCCAAAACCTAGGGTTTAGTTAGGGCGTTTTTTTTGTAGACTGAAAAATCATCCAATGACATCTCTGCGCCCTTGAGCAGAACGGGATACAGTGTCGGAGTTTTACTGATTAAAAATCCACTCCTGTTCTTTTGTGACCTTTCCTACCGGGGCTGAATTTAATTTAATCTTCCTTTCTGAAGCAGACCCTTGGCTGCAGTAGGATTCGACCCTGCTAGACCCGTACGGTTTGCTGACATGTCCTTCAGGCGCGCGTAGAACAGTATGCGTCGTTGACGACATGGGCGAGCTTCCCATTGCTATCAGTATGGATTTGAGATACAACTTAAGAAACTTGTTTTCAGCAATCAATATAAATTTATTCCTTTTTTTTATTTAAGCAAACATTGAGAGTCAATACGCCATCAAGTACGGTCAGCATATAGATTTAGCTGAACAACAAATTGTTGATTGTGATACAACAAGTAATGGTTGCAATGCGGGATATATGACCAATGCTTTCCTGTAAGTGTACGTATTCTTTGATACAGTTAACAAATATTTTTACAATCATAATATAAAATAATTGACATATAACTAAGGCATAAATAGTTACCTATGATATCAATAGATTCTTTGTACGATATATCTTAAATACAATTTACATTATTAACTCTTCAACCTACGGAGTCGCAAATTCAATCGTCTATCTGTAGCCGTTATTAATTTCGATTAAAAACGCGCTTGTTGCGCGAACTCAACTAAAATACTCATTTTATTCTCTTTTTAATATTTTTTGTTCTAGCGGCAACAAAAATAAATAAGGTAATAGAAAATTTCTAGCCTGATAACAGACAGAAGAACAGTGAAGTCAATAAAAACTTAACAATAAAAACTCCAGCTGTTTATGTAATTAACTAAATGTAAACAATCATGACAGGTCTTTTATCTAAAAATGCTTATAATTCGGTATTTACCTTGTAACACATCTTTACTTTACTATTTTTACTTGTACATCTATGGCGCCAAATAAGAATTACGAAGAAAATACAAAAACCTGCATCGCGCAATCAAAGTTCTCCGCGCGTTTTGAATATATACGACAGCCCGAAATCAACTTTCGGGCAGTTGCCCACCAGACCATAACACCTTTCTGGCCGGAGGATCCTCCATTTTCAAAGGAGACCTGCAAACTGATGTTAGGTAATTATCTAAATTTAAGTAACCTTTGTATATCTTTTATATGATTTATTTTTAAATAAAAAGACCAAGATTTAAAAATAAATCGCATAAAATATCAAGATTGTTTACGTTTTATTAACTACCTAAACAGATGGAGTACAGGTTATTTATTTAGTCTATTTATGTCCCACTGCTGGACAAAGGCCTCCCTCTCCCTTTTCCACACACGTCTGCCATTCCGGGTTAGTCCTCCGGTAGTTATCAAGCTCATCTCTCCACCTTCGCCTTGGTCTGCCGCGATGGCGCCTTGCGTTCAATGGGACCCGATAAGTGGTTCTTTAAGCCCACCGTTCACCCAACATGCGGCAAACATGTTCCGGCCCAATCCCACTTGAGTGGCAGCTGTTCGGGTAACATCTTTAATCTTAGTTTTGGCGCGCAGCTCTGAGTATAGGTTATGGAACCCTAAAAACCATCTGAAATAAAAGTTAGCATAGCATAGCATAGTCGGCCTTATAATGTTCCCACTATTGGGACTCAGGCCTTCTCTCTAGGAGAGGGAATGGGCCGTTATCCACCACGCAGCCCCAGTGCGGGTTGGTGAATGTGATATGTCTTCGAATTTTTGGTTCTAGCCTTCTAGGACATGTCGGTTTCCTCACGATGTTTTCCTTCACCGTAATATTTAAGTTAATCTTAATTATTTCCGTGTTCGTGTTCTTCAGGTATTTGATTCAGGCAGGTGGCGTTTCGAGCGAACATGACTATACATATCGCAACGCAGCAGAAACTTGCCAGTTCAACTATTATAAGGCAGTAGCCAGGGTAGCTGACTGCCGATCTTACCATTTGAAAAGTCAAGAAAGATTGAAATAGCTGCTGTATACGATTGGACCGCTCTCTGTTAGTGAGTCACCATGCTTACCTTCATTTATCATCAATTTATTGCTAATATTTGCGTCATGTCCGTGAACTGGAGCTGTCATGGTAATGGTCATCTCTTAGCTGTAGTTGCTATTTTAATATCTACAAGGTGTAACGTTAAATGCGCAAAACCTGAAATTGGTTTGATCAGAATAACGAGCAGAATCAATCAAACCACTTTTTAATATAGGTTACATTTTTCAAAAAAAATCTTCATTAAGAATTTCGACCTGTCTATTTATGAATAGGTCAAGCCATTACGTGCGCAAACCCGCTGAAATAGGTTAACCAAAAACACAAATAGTTGTAATCCAATCAAATTTTTTCATTCAAGGGATAATAAATGTTCTTATTTCAATGCAGATATGAATTTTAAACAAACTAAAACTGCTCATAAAACCTTTAATTTTTTAAATGTTTTTTTTCTCACCTAATTATGTCAATCGAATTCAAAAATTTTTGGGGTGTCTGAAGTTTTGCGCATTTAACGTTACCACTTGTATATTTAGTTTTTATTTTTACTTTATTTACATTGTTCTTACATGATAGTGGTGACAAAAAAAAACATGTAAAAGAGATATTTGTAATACATAACATGATTGAAAAGAGTCCATGGAGTTGAAAATTCTTCTCCATAGAGATGTACGCTTTGAAATGTGCAATTAGCATACTTTTTCTGACTGACTGACTTCTTGACATTTCAAAAGTGTCTGTAAATGGTTTATTTGAAATAAAATGCTTTAGATCTTTTGAATTTTTTGATTCATCTTCTTTCTACTCCTGTCCTGTGTTATTTGTAATTGGAGCAACGTTTTCTTCTATTATCCCCTGTAAAAAACTATCATTCGGTTTTTATTATTTCATGTTTTTCTGGTACTCTCTGTTAAACATGTATGACTGTGTCATCTTTCTTCCAGCAATTCAGAGTTACAGTTTAAAAACTTATAATGGCGGTTTAATAACAGATGAGAGTTGTAATGTGGGTCCAGTCGATCACGCAGTCCTATTGGTGGGATATGGATATTGTACGTACTTTTTTATATATAAGAGAATCATCATATATAAAGGGTTATTTGTAAAACACTAACAACCTTGCAGGTCTGTATTACTAACATCACAAACAATAACTTATGTTCTATGACTTGTTAGAAAACATAAATTATTTCCCAAAAACAAACCTTTAAGATTTCATTGTTCTACCTAACACATTTCAACTCTGTATTTTGCTATATCTACCTACGCCTTTATGAAGCGCCGCCTGGTCTCTGCTCCCCTTCACTATTGTACTATCACTTGCTTCGTATAGACTTTGTAATATTTAGAACGTTCAATTTAAATATTTTTATTTTTGTATGAAAATCTGATGAACTAAAATATGATAATAATTTTTTTAAAGTCAAAACAACAACTTTTGTTCTATCAAAAGTTGTTGTTTATGATGTTCTTAACATACTTCTGAGATGTGTGCTAGTGTTTTACAAATAACCCTGTATATCTTCTGTTTTCAGGACCCCGCCCTCCTGTCTTACTTCCACTATACCGTATTCTGTATCTACCTTAGGTCAGGATCTGGTTTTGAAAGCATGTTGAACCCATGCTTTCAGAGCCCGTCAGGTGACAGATTTGCTCCAGTTTCTGATTATGGACTGGACTACGATCTGAAGAAAAAGGTTATCCGCAGAACTAACCTCTGTGACGAGGTGACAGCGAGTCTCTGCCAAAACACTTGAAACTTTAAACACTCCATGAGCATTATTTTGAGCGTTGGAAGGCCTCCAACTAGGTGGACTGATGACCTGGTGAAGATTACGGGAAACCGATGGATGCGTGACGCACAGGAACGTTCGTTGTGGCGACGCTTGGGGGAGGCCTATGTCCAACAGTGGACGTGTATCGGCTGAAATGATGAGCATTAAAAAATATACAGTTTCAGTTATAATGTAAAAAATTATTTACAAGTTTATAAGTGGAAATTTGTAATTGGACTTTTTCTACGTACTTTTAACGTCTTTTACTAGAATATATAGGCTATAAGATTTTTTCATATTAATAAAATAAAATAATTTACCACTATTTCTAAATGTTTCAGGGTATCACGTGCCCATATGGATTGCGAAGAACTCCTGGGGAACAGGTTGGGGTGACCAAGGTTATTTCTATTTCGTTCGCGGTGAATACGCACAATCGTGTGGTGTGATGCAACATCAAATCACTTCTGCTATCCTTGCCTAGTTTACAATGTTCGAAAAGAAAATCATTAAATGGTTGCCACTAATCAATTGTTTTATTTTTATTTAATCCGTATATTAATTTCAATTACATATTTTTGACATTTTTAAATATTTTCAACACACACAGGACTAGTAAGTCCACCAGTGTCGGCAGCAGGGTCCAAGCTACCAGTGGTTAAGGCTCCAGAGACAGGTAATTCTTCATAATGCGAGTCGTATCGAGGAGTACTGCCTTCTGTATCAGGCTTCTGATCCAACCGTGCCACGACAGCTTCGACAGATTGTCGCCGGAGCTTTTGGCAATTAGGTCATTGGTGATCACAACAATCGGCACAATGGCAGCCGAGTCCACATTCCACATGTCGACAACCTCGTGTGCTAAGTCGAGGTATTATTCGATTTGTTTTTCTTTCCCAGCTTTCACGATATTCTCGTCATGCGTGATGGTGATATCGACTATCATTGCACGGCACGTTAATCGATCTATCACCATTATATCCGGCTGATAGACCGATATAGTACAACGTGATATGGTCATTTTCGAGAACTGGGTCGGGCACGTACTTGTAATACGGTACCTCAAAATCCACTAGGTTGTACTTCTAAATTAAAATACTTACTACTTCTAAATTAATCTTTTTGTGTTGTGGTGTATAGGGGCTGAATTTTAATATGCATAATGGTATATATGCATATTTGTTCTGTGAGATTGCAACCACTTCTTTTATTTTTATGTTTGATTTCAGGTATTTTTTTTTTTAGAAATCCACAACCAAGGCCCTTGGGTACTTTACAGTAACAAAATATATTATATTCATTGTCTTCTATTTTCAAATGCTTTATACAACATGTAACGTGAAATGCGCAAAACCTGAAAATAGTTTGATCAGAATAACGAGCAGAATCAATTAAACTACTTTTTAATGTAGGTTACATTTTTGAAAATAAATCTTTATTTAAAACTAGCTTCTGCCAGCGACTTCGTACGTGGATCCTGTTGCTTATGCCAGCGACAACGGGGTCGTCAAAATCAAAGATCTGAAACGTCTGATGTAGAATTCTAAGATCCCGGAGACTGGAAAACAACGTGATGCGCGAGACGATTCGAGACGTTCCAGATCTCTCCCTTCCACTTACTTTTTTTAATTAGGGATGAGTGAGAGTGTTATAAACGTAAGAGTAGACAAAAATAAACAGAAAGCTCCGAACTGCTAAGCTCTCGGGAGTTCACGTGTTATTGTGAGTCAACCATAAAAGATAGACATATGCTGTCGTGGGATATTTTTATATAATTTTAAGGAGGACATTTTCGTTATACATGATTTCTGTGTAGCTTTAACCATTAACCCTTCAGATACCGTCAATTAGAGATACAATAGTAAGACAATAGATGCGCGGCCACCGGTGGTCGCATTCATGAATTAACGCTGCTAACGCGACGGAAGCTTAAAAAATGGAGTAATTTCCCCCGTTTCCCCAACATTTCCCTTCACTGCTCTGTTCCTATTGATCGTAGCGTGATGAAAAGTATACTATAACCTGCCCAGGAGTATGAAGAATGATTGTACAAAGTTTCGTTAAAATCCATCGAGTAGTTTTTGTTTCTATAAAGAACATACAGACAGACAGACAGACAGACAGACAGATTTATTATAAGTATAGATAGATGTCGCCCTATCTAATTATGAATAAGTTAAGCCATCACGTGCGCAAACCCGCCGAATTAGGTAAACGAACACAAATGGTGGTAGTCCAATCAAATTTTCTCATACACGGGATAATAAAAGTTCTTATTTCAATGCAGATATTAATTTTAAACAAACTAAAACTGCACATAAAAGCTTTAATTTTTTTATAAATTGCTTTATTCCTTAGGTCAGGATCTGGTTTTGAAAGCATGTTGAACCCATGCTTTCAGACCCCGTCAGGTGACAGATTTATGTAGTTTATTAATTTGAGTATATATTGTATAATCTATATCTATACTTCTATACTAATATTATAAAGAGGTAAAATTTGTAAGTTTGTATGTAGGGGGTAATCTCTGGAACTCATAATCCAATTCAAAAAAATTTTAACTGGCAGAAAGCTACATTATTCCTGAGTGCTATAGGCTATAAATTGTTTCTATAGCATGTATATTAACCGAGCTATCACAACTTTTGTCTAGCAAGTCGGAAAAAAATACCTCATAAAACAGAATTATTTGCGTGCGCTGCCTAAACAGTTGCTTAAAATTAAAAACAATGTATGGCTACCTGGTTCGTCTTAATTATTTCTACAATAAAGTCCACGATACCATATCTCTATCTTTTATATTTTATCTTTTATACTTCTTTTATTGCATTAAAAATATTTTTTTTCGGCATACTTACGTTTGGTTGATTATTTGAGCAACAAAATATTAATTCTTATGACAATAAATTATTTCAGTATCACAAGAACATCTTACAGATAAGATTTGCCATTTACAGTATACCAATTGGTCATACAGTTTCGGAGATAATATAAAATTACTAAAACGCAAAATGTTTTTTGTTTTACCTATTTGTCCATAGATGGCGTTCTGCAATTACGTAATTTTTCTGAATCGCGGTGTTAAGACTTTCTGTGGATTGATGATTCTCTCGAATTATTATGCCCACGGGCCACGTTGTCGTTAGTTGGAGTTCTTCTGTCAGTTGCTTATGGTTTCGGTTGTTTCGTTCGTATGGTTGTTGTTGTTGATAGATACCTCATAATCGAAAATATCGTAATTTCGTTGTACGTTTGTTTTGTATGTTCGTAGTTTCGTACTTCGTTCTATCGTAATAATCGATACGAGTTATTCGATATTACGATTGTTTTGTTTTGTAAAGGCGGACGGTGTTCGAGTCGCTCTACCTTTGTTCATAATTGTTTTTAAGTCTGTGCGTAGTTTGTTGAGAGCATGCCTAAAAGGAAATCTCAAATGTCCCGGCAGACATCACAGACAAGAGCCGCTCGAGTACACCGTACGGAAGAATCTGCCCCTGAAAATGAGCAGCGCCTCTCGAGAAATAGAGAATATATTTCGCAAGCACGCGCTAAAGAATCTAGCTCCGAGCGCTCACAGCGCCTCGCTAACCAAAATGTGAGGACGTCGCGGGCCTGTGCTCGAGAAACTAGCGCTGAACGTGCGCACCATCTATCTGAGTTAAGGCAGCATGTCTCTGAGACAAGGGATAGGGAGACTAGCGCTGAGCGGTCGCAGAGGCTTGGTAGGCAAAATGTCATAACATCGCAGGCCCGTGCTCGGGAATCTAGCGCTGAACGTGCGCAGCGTCTAATCGAGTGTAATCTTATTTTAAAACAAGAAATTTTACGCGGACGAAGTCGCGGGCAGAAGCTAGTAAATAAATAAATCAACGCTCCGGTAGATGAACTTTTGAGCGTATATAGTTATTTTTTGGATTTCCGCTTACTCCTGCTAGACTCGCTGCTGGTTTTTGATCTATTTTAGTTCTGATTAGTGGAAATAAAATGAACATTTGATTCCTAAACTAAGCAAAATCTACATTAATATTATAAAGAGGTAAAGCTGGTTTTTTGTTTGTAGGAACTAATATAAAAAAGTATTGGTCCGATTGCGAACATGGTTTCACCAATAGAAAGCTGCTTTATATATTACTAGCTTTTGCCCGCACGGCTTCGCTCCCGCTCTTCCCTACTCTACCCTACTATACGCTACTCTACCCTACACTACTCTACCCTACTATACCCTACTCTACCCTACACTACTCTACTCTATTCTACACTACTCTACCCTACACTACTCTACACTACTCTACTCTACCCTACTCTACTCTACCCTACTCTACACTACTCTACCCTACTCTACCCTACTCTACCCTACTCTAACCTACTCTACCCTACTCTACCCTACTCTACCCTACTCTACCTTACAATACTCTACCCTACAATACTCTACACTACACTACTCTACTCTACACTACTCTACCTTACTCTACCCTACTCTACCCTACTCTGCTCTACTCTACCCTACAATACTCTACACTACACTACTCTACCCTACTATAGCCTACTCTACCCTACCAAACTTCACATAAACCATCTACTAAATAGTCCGAATAAAGCCTAAACATTTGGTTTGGATAGGAGAGTCCGTTCTTGAGTTATAAAATAACGACGAAAAGTGGCATTGATTTTTAAATATATATTTTATGTATGCGGGTGAAGCCGCGAGCAAAAGCTAGTAAATTTTGTTGTAAAAATAAAAATAAAATAGATTTTAGGTAAGAATCTTTTTTCTGATTTAGCCTCTTCTCTTATGAAATTAAGCGTTAAATCACTATTTTAATCGGATGAACATTATCGTGTTACTACAAATCTCTGCTGTACGGAAATGTAAACCAAACTCTACAACTTGAAAAAACCAATGAAGGACTGTCACTTTCCTACCATTTTGGTTTTTTTCTGTGGACGGCCAGCTAGGCTAGGCCTCGAATTAGCGACCTCACTACGCTCGCCCGCCAACTCCTTCTTGGTGCGAAATAAGTTACTTTCATCCCTAGGGTAACAATGTACTATTTATGTGCAATCGCGGCGATTGAATTACAGATTGAAAAAAAAAGGTTATAACGTTAATACACGAAGTATGTGTGCATGACATGACAAAGAAATAATACAAAAATCAACAGTTGATGATAAATTTAATTTGAAAATGTTGAAACATTAACTAAACAAAAATTTAAGCAATCGGAAGCCCATTATCTCAAATTGTCCAGTGAACACATTGAAATATATCACTAATTTTTAATTAGTACAAATACTTAAAGCTTAACTTAAAGAAAAGGTCTTGTTATTATTTATGCAAAGTCTCAATAAATAAACAGCAAACTTATTAGCGTTTATTTATATCCCAAAATGTATGGAACTGCACTCAATTTATGGAAATATTATACAGTCTATTGATTATTATGAATGAATAAAGGACGATTGAAATGAACCCTGGAAAAAAACCCTGGGTATGGTAATTTCTGGTAGCAATTGTTATGAATTATTGATTCTACTATGAATTTACCAATTAGTGCGCCTCACCATCAACGATTGCATCACTGCTTACCATCTGTCAGGTGGGATCGCAGTCAAGCACTAGTTTAATTGAAATTAAAAAAAATATTGTCTTTTCGGGGATTATTTTGGGATTCAATTTTTTTTACTTTTCACTACAAAAATATGATTAGTGACGTGTGAGGATAGAGCCCCATTTGTTTTTGTACTGATTAAAAAATAAAATACTTACGTAATATATACCCCTATGGTGTAGGTATATTACGTAGGTATTTACCCTTTAAGAGAGTATGGCTGAGGCCATGTACTCATTCATGACGCCACATGAACGGGCATTTTTTCCGCGATCCATTCTGAAGTAGCCATCTTCTCCAAATCCGACGCCCCAAGAATTCTTGACGATCCAATACGGTACGTTGCCATCTTCCTCTGAAATTAAAGTATCTAAATTTGAAGTACCTTTTTAGATTTTTACTTATTTTAATGACAGTACTTAGACCATTTTATCGAGCTATCGGAAAGCCTCTCTCCTGGACACGAGTTGCCATGACCAACCTGGAAAATTCATTCTGAGAAAGCGACATGATCAAATTTTCATCAATATGACTATTAATTTTACTTCTAAGTATGGATGTAAGAACTTTATAGACCGTAGGCAAACATGTGATCGGTCAATAATTTATAGGTTCCGCAGTACTAACTGATTTATGGAGCAGGTGGGTTATCCCTATTGTTAGGAACTGGGGCAGCGACCCTGACTCTAAGGCAGACTGAAATTGATATGCCAAGCGAGCATGCGATCTTGTAAACCACTTAATCCAGAAATTGTGCAGCCCGTCCGGCCCTGAAGATTTCCAGTTAGGTAACGGACGGACTGCACGAGCTACATCTTGGGGGCTGATGTTGATTGCCCCAATTTGTGGTATTGGATCACACGCTCGCTCGACCTCCCGAGTCCAGTCACCGTCGGTGTGACTGACAGGCACCGACCAGATGCTGCGCCAGAATGAACTCATGGCGTCATCATCCGGGAGGCGCACGTCAGTCACACCTTGGTCCGGTCGCTCCCAAGCCCTATAAACCCACCTTTCATCACTCCGGAATGTGCGATTCTGGGTGTATCGCTCAACCCGCCGCTTATACCTACGGATACGGTTTGCCCATGCATACACTTTCTGCTTCAGGAAGTCGATGCGCTCTGTGACTTGTGACATATAGTCTCGCATTTTCGGGGACTGATGTCAGTCCCCGAAAATGCCCGTCTCACAAAGCGCATCACTCTTGGGCGAGTGTTGCCCTCCCTGAAGCAGGTTAGTTTGCCGATGAGTGCTCTGGCCCCAGCAATACGACGCTCGATCCTGCACTGCCTGGCGGGACAGCTGATTTCGGTCGTGTAGCTACGTCACTGTTTGGAAATTTGACGTGAGCTACACGACATGCCGCCACGGCCGCGCAGTATATGATCGAGTGTGTACTGGTGAGATCTTCGCAGTCATCAAAATAGTTTGACAACTGCGAATCCAGAGCAGCCACCAGCGCCCTATTCTTGTTACACATGGGCAAACTAGGTATGTGTGGCCTAAGTTCGGGTTGTATGTTGCGATATTCCCGAATCGCACACTCCAAAGCACTCCTCAATTGATTATTGCACTGGGTACTTACGTCAGTGACCGTGTCAGTACTTACCTCGTCAGCGTGGAAGGATATGTGGCTGGACGGTGATACCACAATTGGTACCACAGGCATTATTATTATTATTATAAAGACGAAATATCATATCAAGAGAAAAGCATACGTGTTCCATATCCCACCAGTAGAGCTCCGTGATTTATTTCTCCTACATCACAATTATCGTCGGGCATAATTCCTCTTACATATAACTGTAGATTTGTCGCCCGGATACCTTGAAACGAGGAAAAGTTTAAACAAATTAAAAACTATTTAGATAATAAATTAGCAAAATATAGACCGCCTTATTACAAAACGCTATCCTAGGCCGGACGCACACGTTCTTACTTTTTCCGAACGGAAAAAAACCTGACATCCGTTTCGAAAGTCTCTCACGGAATCCCGAATCTGAATTCTTGATCGGAAAACCTAATCCGGAAACCGAATGTGTGTGTCCGGCCTAAATGTCGAGGTCGTGTAGTTCCTGGTCTATGACTAAAGGTAGGTTTTGAATTTGAAATTCAAGTATAAAAAATGAAGTTTATGACTAGTTTCTGAATTATCTATGGTACTAAAGTTAGACCGCTGAAACTCCTAGTTTGTTACCAACTTCATGGCTTTGTAATGCATGAGGTTACTAAAGACCTTATACGTCTAATTGAGTTCAGTTAGACGTCTAAGGTCTTCTTCTTCTCTCCTACCTTCAATCTTACCTACCTACCTTCTACCTTCTTCTTTTTCTCTTCTACCTTCAAAGAGAAAACTACGGTTCCGAGCATATCCATGTTCTAGTTAGAGGGCACAGAACTTAATATTTTTAGTTTAATTAACAAAACAAGTGCACTGGAGTCGATTGAAAAGCGAGCAAAGAAGATCATCGGCAATGATGCACTTGTCAAGTCAAAACTCCAAAGTCTTGAGCATCGACGCCGAGTTGCTACCCTGTCGGTTTTCTATAGTTTACATTTCGGGGTACGTGTGCTTTGGAATTGCAAAAATGTAATTCTGCCAAGTCCGTTCCATCATCATAAGATATGGCGTTGCGCCATCGGTACATGGTGAACCTCCCACCTATATGTATAGGTACATAAAGCGTTTTGGGGTTTTTTTTTTTTGCCTTTCAGGGCAACGAAAGAACGGGGTGGGTTTTTTAGTAACAGTCTGATACTATCTCTCGTTCCGTATTATCAACATTGAAGAAGCAGATTATTATGACCGCTATTAGAACGCTGTTTGTTGGGCATCAGTTTATATACCTCAATAAATGATACTTTACTGTCTCTACTGTTTGTGATGGTTTTTTTTTAAATATAATATTTCCAAAATGGTACCTCAGGCAAAAATAAGTTTTGGTTAGAAGTAATTGCTCTGATCGAAAACCATGAGAATCGTGAAAAAAATTGGCGAAAAATAAAAGAAGAACAAAAAAAAATATTTTTTAACGTTTTTGATTTATTCGTTCTAAAACGGGTGGTTATACAGGGGTATAAAATTTCGGTTATTTTTACCTAGAACGCACCGTTTTCTAGATGTTTGAATTTCTTCTTTTTTTAATCTGAAGGCCCATAGCACGGACACGGTGTGACATAGTGATGGCTCTTACTTACACCTCACTACACCTGTTTCAGGGCTTCTATAGACAAAGTTAATAAGCTACTGTAATAATAAAACAGGACGTATTCGACACAAAAAGAAACTTCCCAAAATTTGCCCTTGTAACTTTTTACGGATTCTTGGTGTGCGAGTACAATTCGCACTTGACCAGTCTTTTTTCCCCATATTGATGTCCGCAAAAAACACAATCCGAGCGACTCCATCAGTAATACACCATAACGCTGTATTATAGCGGTCATATATTCATAATGCTGTATTTGATATAATAGTAAACAATGACACTACACAAATAAGAGGTATAATTACGTTCGTATAAACTAATATACAGCAATAAGTATTATGTTACAATATTACAACACTGAGAGCTGTATAAAGTTTGTAGTGACCTACAATATACAGCCTTTATACAGCTTTAATTGTAAAACGCAGCTTAAAGTGTCACAAAACACTTAAAACTGTTTAGTAGAGTTATGATACTATGATATATAACAATAAGCGTACGCGGAAACCTTTATCCAGCCTAAAGCTTTGTTTTACCTACTTGTATAGCCCTTATACAGTTCTAAGATTTTAATCAGCTGGTTTATTGATGGTTAAAACACTAGCGTGCTGCTTGGGTGCCTACGGTGGCGGAAATCGGGTTCGGAATCCCGGCGGCGGCTGGGCGTGACCGCCGTTGCCTGATGCGGTCAGCCTCCTCTTTTGCTAGCATTACAGCTTCGCAGAAAGAGCCGACCGTCTGCCACTCCTAAGCGTTTTGGGTCACATTCATTATGCGTACAGCTAAAGAGCGGAATTCTCAGCCGGAGTGTGTGTATCCTGATAGCTATATCTTAGGGGTCTTTAAGTCAAGAGTGAATAGGTTGCTTCTAGGTAAGCGTGCTCCATCGTCGGCCACATCACCGCTTGAAGGTAAGCCTATCCATAAAAAAATAGCGTGCTTCACCATCAATGACTACATCACTGCTTACCATCAGCTGGGATCACAGTCAAGCACTGATCATTAAAAAATATGGCTACGCTCGGACCCATAGTATTACTTTTGTTTTAGACGTATTAATGTATTATATGTATGTATTATTACTCAACCTTTGTTTATTTGTATAATAACCAATCCACCCACTTTTTTGACAGTTGATTGCAACTTTGCAAGTCGATAGATCGTGCCACAGAATACTAATATCTATAGATTATACACTCCACAGATTAGTTATAGATGCTAAACACTCGAATCGAATATTCGTGACCTGTTGCCGTCGTCGCCGTACGCTCGCGTTCATCTGTTTGTCTATGAATTAGACAAATGCTTTTGGAGCGCGCTTTCAGGCGTCTGTCTATGGTTAATTATTTATTACATTCTCTCTATAATATATCTATAACACATGACACTTAATAACATAAATTCACGCTTTTTACCAATGTTATGTATTAATTATTATTATTTTTCCTATGTTTTTTTCGTATTTTTTATTTTGTTCCGATACCTACCTACATATAGTTTACTACTATACCTAATATATATTTTATTTAGTCTCCGTAAGTATGACCGTGGCATCACCGCGGGCCCTAACAGAATACCAGCGCTGCGTTATTTATTTTTATAGATATCGCAGCATATGCTGAGTTAGGTGCCTTTCTGACCTTGCACAAATTCTTCTATGTTTATTGTACCTATTTTTTAATTAATATTTTTACTATGTGTGAGGTTCGAATAAACGGTTTTCTTTTCTTTTCTTTTCTTTTCATAGCTTCCCCTTCAACAGAGATTTGTTCGATATTCCGTATTAAAGCTATGATGCATAACAATGGTTAAATAATGTGCATGGTTTCTTTGAGGAGTTACCAATAGCGATGGGTCCTATCAGGTACAGCAATTGCTTCAGTTTCTCTTGTGAAGTCAGATTAAAGGACTGGCAGTCACTTATCTGGGCCACCAATTTGCTTCCATCAAAAGTACATGTATTCACTTTTGCATCGTATGGGTAATCTTTTTCAGATTGGCACCCACCATGGTTTATCAGCGTTCTGTCAACATAACCATTAAAAACAGTGTCAATGGGTACAGAAACTTACTATCGCGTGTTAAAATGTCAGTCGTGCGAGCGTGAAACCGGGATTGAGCTATATACTCTATGTAGCTCCATCCCTTTATCATTTCATTTCAGGTCGTAAAATACGATCCATTGTTAAGAGCTCCTAGTAACACTGCAGTGAAACTGCAGAGAAGTAGCACTAAATAATAATAAAAAGATTTAAAATTACCGCATTGCTACGTTCATGAATCCTCCAGAACATCCAGAATTAATTTCGTCGCAATCTAAAATCTGCTGCTCAGATAAGCTTACCGTCTTGTTTTGGATGGCGTACTGGCTCTCAATATTAGCTGTGACAAATGACCAACATTTATTAAAAGTAACTGTTGAATTATTGTGCATTAGGGTTGATTAGCACTTACCAATTACGCTAAACGCATAACAACATCCACAATTGCCTTGGTCCTTAACAGGGGTGATGCCACCGTAGTCACGCCAATCAAACGAGTCTGGCGCATCATAGTCGTCGATAATATGTTCATCAATTAAGATTTCGCAAGGTTTGGTATCTAAATCTTGGAAACTACCTAAGCCGTTCCTCATTGAATTAAATTCTGTACTTGTTAAGTCCGTAAACGGAGTTACACCTGAATAAAAATTTAAAACTCTGTAAAATAGTTGCAATTGTAACAGTAGAAATCAAATAACACGAAAACTCTTGGAGAATCCTCGACTAGCATTGAGCACCAGCCTTTCGGTATTTTACTGGTTGCATTTTGAGAGTGAGTGCAGGAATTGCATGAATTGATTCCATAATCTCCTTTCTACCATCGGAAAACCCGACGTACGGCGAGTATTATCATGCGTTGTTGAAACCTCTACGTACTAATAAAGGGCAAGTGACGTATACACGTGGACGGTACAGAAGGGGGGGCATTACTTGCTCAACCATCAGCGGGTGCGCACGTGTCTACGGCAGCTTGGTGAACCCATTGTGAGTGACTTTTATTTATCAACCTAGCAGCAACCCTGGACACCACACAGACTAAGCTTTCCGCTTCGTCATTTATACCGCGTACATTTAAGAAATGCAAAATTTTGCCTGCTACGGTCATTCTGTCCGATTATAATTTGGGTGTCTTCAAGGGTGAATATCCAAATTTTTTCTCTTTTCTTTCCCAAATTATTTATTATTATTTACTAGCTTTTGCCTGCGGCTTCGCCCGCGTATATAAAATATAGCCATTGTCGCTAAGAAATAAACCAGCTTTCTATCGGTGAAAAAATTTAGCAATCGGTCCAGTACTTTCAAAGATGGTAATCTTTCTACAAATAAAAAAACAAACTTTACCTCTTTATTATATTCATAATAATAAGAAGTAGATTTATTATATTCTTTATTCTACACAACATAAACAAAACCCTGATGGTAAGCAGGGCTGATAATGGGCTGTCTTATCGCACGAGGCAATTAGGAAATTAGTTCTTAACAAACTAGTGCCATCGTCGTTTGTATCGCTGCTTCCATCAACTGGAATCCCAGTCACGCACTAATTTATATCAATTTAAATATATATATTACCGTATATAGCATGATAACGGCTGCTCTTCAAGTGCAAATTGTTAATTTTTTTCAAGTTTTCTATGAAGATTTCTAATCTGGCTTCTTTTTCGGATTCATCAGTATAGCTTCGTCCTTCCCTATGTATGAACTGTTCGAAGAGGATTTCATATGATTCCTTATCGTACCACGGTCGGAGATATTTCATATCTTCATGTGATGGGGTGCTTGGTTCACTCGCGAGCGCAAACCAATTCAGACTAAGTAATATCAATGTTATCGTCATGATCGTCAACAAAGAGAACAAGAGCACTCTCTACAGTGTTCTTTCACAATACGATCGCTCTATTTTATACCATTCTTATCAGCTAAAAAATTCTAAACGTTGCCATTTGTTTGATATTTTTTTGATTTTTATAGGTTTTGATAAGTCAAATATTTTACGACCGACGCGTGACGTATAGTTGAATTCTTAAACAGAAATATTTAAAATACCCGAATATCACAAAAAAGTAGACACTAAGGTAAATTTACGAAAGGATTTCAAATTTCTATAACCACAAAAAATAAAAATAGTGCATATGCTTCACACTGGCGATGTATTTGGACAGAGTCTGTAGGTAACATTCCATTTGGGTATACATAAATTGCCTTGAGTACCCAATTATTTTTACACTTATTTTTTGTAAATGTTTGTCCTGAATTTTTAGGGCTCCGTACCTCAAGAGGGAAAGACGGAACTCTTATAGGATTACTTTGCAATTTCTGTTTGGATGCTATATCAGGACTTGGTTTCGTGGTATTCAAGTCGAAGATCGTAGAAGCTAAATTCCAAAGTCAAACTTACCATTCTTTTTGCATTAGTAATGGAAACAATTTCTATAGGTATGGCAATAAAATTATCGTAGAAAAAAATATAGTTAAATATAACAAATTTATTTAAAGAATTGAAAAAAATGAAAATTTCATGTATTTGTTCCAACGAATACCTTTTCAATCGGTATTTAACAATCGTTATAATTATCATATACTAGCTTGTGACCGCGGCTTCGCCCGCGTGAAAAGTGAACTGATTTCTAACATAATATTTTCCATACAAACCTTACCATTCCATTCCCTTCCTTAAGGTGCCATTCGAACTTAGGCTGCAGGCTGCAAATGCGGGTAGTACACGCATGACACGCAGCTGTTGCCGGGAGTGATTCTGAGGCTGGTTTTTTTTTTTTTTTTTGTCGACGGGGAAAATTATCTTTGTTGAAACCCGCTCTTGGGTGGAGCGGGAGACAGTGTCAGACTCTTACTGACTAAAAACCCCGCGCCGTTCCTTCTAGCCTTCATACCTCGACGGTGTGCTCCACCGTGTCCTCCGGGCGTTGCGCACAGTGGCGACACCCGGGCGTCTCTTCCGCCTGAATCCGATGCAGGAACCTCCCGAACTTACCATGTCCGGTGAGGACCTGCGTCATGCGGAAGGTAAGGACGCCGTGAGGTCTTTCCAGCCACGCCTCAAAGAGGAGACTTACCGCCATAATCGCGGCGTGCCCAGCACTGGGTTGCGATAGCCGTTGACGCCATTTCACCATGAGATTCCGAGGCTGGCTGCAAGTGCTACCAGTCGCAAATCTACGATTCAATCTAATATATAATAATAATAATAATAATAATTCTTTATTTCAGGCTACTATGGCCCATATACACTATACATAAAATAATCTTAAAAATAATAAACTAATATAATATATGAGTACTATATGAGTGCTATCGGCTCCGATTAGCGATTGTTTCGGAACTTTTCAAAACAGGTTGGAGTAACGTGACCATGTGCGCATCGTCTTGCGGCTCCAGCATTACTGGTCTGCGATCGGCAGTACTTGCAGCCGAAGCTCGGCTGCACGTGCGACCGCTGCCACGTTTTCACAAAAAATGACACTATTACATAGAAAACCAGTCGTGCAGCTGCAGTCGGCATCGAGCAGCCGCCGCAGTTACTGCCTGCATCCGCAGCTCGCTGCCGAGGTTCGAATGGCACCTTTAGGGATTTAATTTCGAAATATCCTCCAGCACTTCTTGTTTGCATCGCAGGGTGGAAAACCTTACGAAATTCCTCCATCGTGGGGTGGGTTCTGTCTTACGTAGGGATGGGTCTGTCAGATTTTTACTGACTAAAAACATTTCGGTATTCCCACACTTGTGTCGGAAGCTGCGGGTATAATTGGGTCATCTGATGCCTCGGACTTCAATGAAAGTCACAAAGTCATAATCCAGTTATTGTAACTGGTCGGCGACTTCAATACATGATCACCGAGCCACCCTGGCGACTGATGGGTAGTTTTCCTTCCGCAACCAGCTGTGCGCTGGCGCCTAATGGCATCTATGACCTATCCTGACCTTGTTTTGTACTTAGTCTCGTTGGTGTCACACAATAGATAGGTACAGAAGACAATCTCATGTATGTACTTCACTTTTTATACCTACGCTCGGTGGACGCTAATGAGCGTTTGACCCGGAACTGTGTGACGAGTGGGCCGAGATGCTACCAAGATATCGTGTCTATGAGCATATGTATGTGTGCGTTGCTTGAGCGCGCTTTTATATATTTTGTGGTGGTGTCCAACTTATGAACTTTTCTAAATATTTTTGGAAAAAATATAACATGGTGTAAACATTATTGGAATCGATTCAGTTACTGATTCTGAAAATACTATATTCAGGTTTCAAATATTTTACAAATATATTTTTCATATACAATACTCTTGGGCGTAAATGGGTTAAAAATAATGTTGTATATACCGAACACCTGCTTCTAGTCTTGTCTAAACCCTAAATCTGATATTCAATTATTCACATCACCCGTGAGGAACCTGGTACTCAAACGTTTACCCTACACACCACCACGCTCACAACCAAAAGCATAGAACCACTTCTCGTGTCTTTTGTTCTTATTATGTTTGGTGCACAATTTAAACACATGATGTTTAAATAAAAGAATAAATATTTTACAATAAAATGTAACGTCATATGTCAATAAATAACCCGCCCCTGATCGTTCCCGGTGCAAAGGGGCCCATAACACTCGCCACATTTCCTCGCTGAATAGCGATGGCCATCCTTTGCATCAAGAACGACCTGGACCGGGAGTCACCCGTTGCCTCGCCGAGCCTACGGCCCAAATCCCACACAAAACACCTTGCCTCCATACTCCAACTGCCCAGTCTCCACCGTAACAGGCACAAAATGGTTAAGCTGCTCCAAGGAAGCGTACTTCAGCCTCTTCTTAGAGCAGGCATCTTCAGCGGCGTCAGAGGCAGTATGCATGTTGCGACTCAGGTGACTGTTGGTGACAGTGTTAACGCAAGTTGCGGCCCAGATCAGGCGCTTCCCGTTTTTCCATGGCACTAGAGTCAGCCCATCCGGCCTCTTACCATCCGATCTGCTAAGACCGTTGGGGACGTTTTCCGATATAAGGGCTCTACGGACTATGTCGTTCAGGGATTATGTTTAAATTGTGCACCAAACTCGGATGGTTTCCCATCGATCTGTAGGTATATTCTTGTATTTTTTAGGGTGGAGATTGGTAACACAGAGTCTCCCTATTATGGACTCCAGTGTCTCGCAAAGGAGCTGCTTGCTCATTTATAATGGATTCTATTCACTTAGTTTCGTATTTTAAAGCCTTGAGCATCACCACCGAGTTGCTAGCCTGTCGGTTTTATATCGTTTACATTTCGGGGAGTGCGCATTGTAATTGCACTATCTGATTCCACCAAGTCCGTTTCATCATCGGATCACAAGACGTACGGTGTTGCGCCACCCCGGTATATGGTAGACTCTCCAACTATACGCACTAAGCATTTTAGGAACACATTCATTGTGCGTACAGCCAAGGAGTGGAATTCTGTGCCGGAGTCTGTGTTTCTTGATAGTTACAACTTAGGGGTCTACTTCTAGGCAAGCGTGCTCCGTCATCGACCATATCATCGCTTACCATCAGGTAAGATGGTGGTCAAACGCGAGCCTATCAAATAATAAAAAAACGAAACCTTTGTGAAGACTCCATTCTGTCCTGTCACCCGTCACACTATCACTAACCCTTTTCGTTCATATTACTCGTCACACAATGCATCCGTCTTTCTTTGGCATCCCTCTCCATCCGTCTACATGCATACTCAGAATTTTCTTAGTATATACGTTTCATCCTTGTTCCTTTATGAGAAATAAATCCTTTAAACCTACTATTATACACCTCGTTTCGACTAGCAACCTGTCTACGCTTAGGCAAACTTGTGTTGATCCACATCGGTACCACTGTGGCGAAACTGGCGACAGTCTCGGACACCATGGCCTGTCCTGTTGCAGAAGCGCAGGCCGCATACCACGACACGCTAGCATCAACGATATTATTCGTCGAGCTCTTGTCACTGCCGGCGTACCTGCCGTATTAGAACCAAATGGTTTGGTACGTGACGATGAAAAGAGACCAGATGCTATGACGTTGGTACCAGAGGCTTACCCGGCCTCTTGTGTGGGACGCAACCTGTGTCGATACCCTTGCGCCATCCCATATTCCAAGGATATTTTACGCCGACACGTGACCGGAGGCTAGCTCTCTGGTCACGTAAAGTGTCGTTCTTCGCCCAAAGAATTAGCATTGCCATTCAACGTGGCAATGCTGCCAGTCTTCTGGGCACATTTCCGGATGACAACGATTTGGAGGAGTACTTTGACGCCTGAGCGTACGTTGTCATTTTGTATTACATTTATTTAGTATTTAAGTTTTTTAAAAATGTAAATATGTATTAAAGTGTTTATCAATAACTATTATATATTTTTATGGCATTACATAAAAAGGAAAATAGCTCGATTTTTACAATATCTACGTCGTGAAACACAATTTGATGAGAATATTGGTTTATATAATATTTATTTTTTATAATATAGCATTTTTTTCACCCATTCTGTTTTTTTGTTTTTGTGGTGGGGAAAATCATCCAATGACAACCTCCGCTCTTAGGCGGATAACTCTGGCCCCAGTAAGCTTCGACCCAGCTGCGCCTCTCCTGTTGCTGACAACTCTTTGAGGCGCGCGGGAACAGTGCGCGCCGTCGACGTGGTCCGGACAGTTACCGGACGGTCGAAAAGCGAGCTACCCATGGCTCGCCGTCCGCGAACCCGTGTCTACGGTGGCCGCAAATCGGGATCGAAATCCCGGCGGCGGCGGCGAGGGCGCCGTTGCCTGATGCGGTCGGCCTCCTCCTTTGCTAGCATTATCTGCGAAGCAGTAATGCTAGCCGCCTGCCATTCCTCCTCGCTCCGGACCATGGCCTGAACCAAAAAAATATTATGGCTTAGTATTTTAATAAACGACTAAACGTCTTGGGCTCGGTCCGGACAGTTACCGGACAGTCGGACAGCGAGCACCCATGGCTCGCCGGTCGGCCTGCTTCTTTGCTAGCATTACTGCTTCGCAGAAGGAGGCGACCGCCTGCCACTCCTCCTCGATCGGGAACATGGCCTCAACCAAAGCCCGGCGCGAGAGGTCTCCACCGCCAATCACCCCCACGAGGGCACGGCGATGCTCCGCCCAAGCAGGGCACACCTCGACTGTGTGCTGCACCGTGTCCTCCGGGCGTTCCGCACAGTGGCAACACCCGAGCGTCTCTTCCGCTTGAATCTGGTACAGGAACCTCCCGAAGCCACTTTTGGACATAGGTCCTAAGCGTCGTCATAACGACAGGTCCTGTGCGTCTCGCATCCATCGGATTCCGGCGACCCTCACTAGGTCATCAGTCCAACTTGTAGGGGGCCTTCCAATGCCGCGTCTTCCGGTACGAGGTTGCTACTTCAGAACCTTTCGTCCCCATCGACCTACAGTTTTGCGTGCAATGTGCCCTGCCCATTGCCACTTAAGTTTGGCGATTTTTCGAGCTATGTCGGTAACCTTGGTTCACCTGTGAATATCTTCATTTCTGATGTGATCACGCAATTAAACCTCGGAGTTTCTTACGAGACCCATTGTAAGCGACCACGTTTCGGAGCCATATGTCATCACTGGCAATACACACTGGGCATAGACTTTCGTCTTGAGACACTGTGAGGTATTGGACGAGAAGATACCGTGTAGTTTCCCGAACGCTGCTCAACCGCGTCGGATTCCACGATTGACCTATTTCTCGAAATTAGACCAACCCAACTGGACCGACTGTGCCATGCAAACGTAGTCGTCCACAACTTCGAGTGTTGTCTTCACTCCTATCGTTGGTGCTACGTAGATGTTTACCATGACTTTGGTTTTATCCATATTCATTTTAAGGAAGCTCTACTGAGGTCACCGAGCATTGTACTGAGCTCGAACCGAAACCGAAGGTGAGTGATGTACTTGCCAGTGACATTAATGCCCCCTCCATTTCAGAACTTTGAAGACATCCTCCATTGCGGCGATGAACAGTTTCGGAGAAATGATCTCTCCTTGCTTCACACCCCACTGCAAGAGGACAGGTTTCGAGGTTTGGTCCTGAAGTCGAACTGACATGGTGGCATTTTCCTACATGTACATATAGTCAATCTGGCACCTTTGGAGAGACTGCAGTATAGTCCAGGTATCGATCGAATCAAAGGTTTTCTCGTAGTCCACAAGCACTAAGCAGAGAGGCTGATATACTGTATGTAATCTGCCGTAGCGTATGTATATGGTCCACGGTCTTTTCGGGATCCCGGTTGTTCGGAAGGCTGGAAGTCGTCGAACCAGTGCGTGAGACAGTTTGTCACGACTCTGGAAAACAGCTAATTATGCCTTAAAAATATTCGATTAAAGAAGATTATGCCAAGTGTGACAGTCATGATTCTGCCGAATAGAAGGAACCCGTGCTGGATTACTGCGGTAATGGTCTACTTGAATCTGTAATCTACGTATTCGACTTTTTGGCTCATGTCATCTTGTAAAAAGGTAATAGAATGATGGTAACGTAAAATCGATCTGCGAATATGATCAGTCCCCCTAGCCAAGTTACAACTATTTCGCTTGCGTCGAATGCTTCGAGTTGACCTTGCCGCGAATTCTTTTGTTCTGACGTGACTGAGCGTTGAGAGCGCGTCATTCCCGTACATTTGAAGCTTTCTACTAGCGTTAGCTATCGCAGATTAGCAACTTGGCTAGGAGTGCAGACACGGGACAGTCACGTTTTTATGAAACAATAAAATCACAATATATTATTGCTCAATATATTTTATTATTTACCCAAAACCCGAAAAACAATAATTGAATAGCTCGTTTGATTTTAATTTGTAATTACAATTAATCACATAACTATGGATGAAGACATGTATCCATTGTTCATCATTCCACATGACGCAGCGTCATCTCCGCGTTGTATTCTGATATATCCCTGCTCGCCAAAACTTTCACCCCATGAGTTCTTAATGAGCCAATATGGACGGCCTTTGTCTAAAATAATAATTGTGTAAAAAAATACAGAAAATAAAAGAAAAATAAGACTATGATCTTAAAACGTCTGAACATACCTGTTCCGTAACCCACGAGAAGGACAGCATGGTTGACCTGGCCCGAATCGCATGTTTGATCCGACATTATGCCTCCATGATAAATTTGAAAGTGACTTGCCTGGACGGCTTTAAAAGAAAGTAGAATAAGTTTGTTTAATGTCAATTTTAACATGTATCCAGGGGCTCAAATCTGCTATTTATATTAATTTCAACACGATTCTATAGTCATTTTGGTAAAATTCATACTGATCGATCATTAATTGATCAATGATTTCGTGATAGAGTTGTGGTAGAATGACAATATCAAGTTTATTAAAAGCAATGACTACACAGTGACGGTTTATTAGTCACTGATCAAAGCAACTGTAAAAAATTTAGCAGATTACCGGATACGTCAGACATTCATCTGTCAATATGTATGTACAAAGATTACCATTCTTTCGATGGAGTGTCAGTAGTTGACCATTCGAAAGTCATAATGACGCCATTATATTAAATAGTATACCAAACTTATAAAAATAAACAATTATGAAATTAATGAAAGACTTAAGGCCCAGTGGTTATGTTTGTTGATACGTGCAAACTTACCAATGGATATAGGTCCGACCTTATACAACAATTGTTTCAGTTTTTCTTGTGAACGAATGTTATACAAGTTGCAGTCAGTGAGTCTTACAGCTGCTTTGCCCGGAGTAAACTGACAGGTTTGTTTTGAAGCCTTGTATGGATAATCGGCTTCTGTCTCGATACCACCTTGCTGAATTATCGATCTATGAACAAGTTTGAAGAGTTTTAAAATTTCACTTTATCATACTTGCGCTGACCCGTGGTACTTTGCTGTTTTTTATTTTTGTTATAACCTATGATAGGCTCGCTATGGACCACTATCTTACTTGATGGTAAACGATGATGTAGTCGACGATGGAGCACGCTTGCCTAAGACCTATGAATGAGTGAATCATTCACTCACTTGACTTAAAAACCCCTTGGTAGCTATCAGGAAACTCTAGCCTCTTCCACTCTTATGCTGTATGCACAAATAATCTGTTCTCAAAACGTTTTATTTGTACTCTCGGCGTTGGGCCATAGAGTAATGAAATCATATTATTATGAGCCCGCTATGTCCCACTGCAGGGCAAAGGCCTCCCGTCCGTTATTCGATTATTTTCTGTCCTTAGCCACATCTGGCCAATCCTTAAGGTAGAAGTCCAAATCGTCACGCCATCTCCTTCTGGACCTACCGCGTCGCCGGCTTCTGCTGTCCGAAATCATATTAGTAGACTATAATCTCACAATGACTTCTGCTTAGCGTTAATTCCCAGATCGAACCATGTTATTAAGTGTCGTCATTATAGAATTCACAGCAGTAGCCTGAACCCATGGGTTGCCTGGGAATTTTGGAGTCTTGAAACGCAAGACAAACAGTAAAAGGGTCACAGATCTCGAAGAATTGAGAGCGGATATGAGTGTAAAAAATAGTCATCAGCTGGTTGTACATATACA
Source organism: Mythimna lalbum (assembly GCA_949319445.1). NCBI lineage: Eukaryota > Metazoa > Arthropoda > Insecta > Lepidoptera > Noctuidae > Mythimna > Mythimna lalbum. The sequence continues at coordinate 22,262,312 of OX439349.1, forward strand.
TAATTATGCACATCCTAATGATGTCATAAATAATAGATACTTAGATAAAAATTAACTAATTAGAAAAAAACTTAAAAGTAAATGACATGCAATATTTGAATCATTCATAAAGTCTAAAGTATAAAACTTATGCTGCTCTGCGAGATATTGTGTGTGACCCCTTTGAAGAAACCGTTACTGATGGTATTTATACTGCTTAGGACTATATAGAGATATGTAATGTATTTACCGAAAAGCACTAGTCATTAATCCACCCATACATCCACTCGAATTGCTGTCGCAGTCAACAGTCTGTTGTTCAGACAATTCTATCAGACTGCCATGTTTGATTGCGTATTGACCCTCGATGTTTCCTGTAAATGAAAACAAAATATGTTAATAAAATTAAATGGAGGAAATTATATTTAGTTGGATAAATTAATCAATTCTATCCACGGATATCGATTCTATCAGTCCTATTTTTCGAAGGTAGAAGCTCTTATACTATAGTTTTGTAGGACATTAGAATTAATTACAATATTTAAAAAGTCTATAAATAGTAGTTAATATAATATAATTAAATTATTTATAATATTATATACCTAGTTTACTTAAACACTAATGTTCACAATATATTATTTTGTATTTTAAAACTGTCTCTTGCACTTTATTCTCTAGTTACACACATGATTTTGCGTCAGCAGAATTAGTAATTGGGTTAAAGTCGAGGTTGCGTTAAATCTAAAGAGTTATGTTTACATTGTATTTATTTATTAGAAAAATATGCTAAAATAATATGAAAAATTATGGTTTGTAGGTCAACACACTGGAATTTTGAGTCAGCGGTAACCGTGACACGGAAGTCTGGCCTTGAGTATGACGCTCTAGGCGCCCTCATAATCTATCGAATTTATGTACCTATGTTCAGCAGCTTTTTTAGCAGGGCACTCTGGGTCTCCCGTCTTGTGGTTGGCAGGTTTTTTGAAGCGCAAACAAGATGCGCATTTAGGCGGCTCGCCTTTTTTTGTACAATCTTGAATGGTGTGCCCTTCTTCGCCGCAGTGGCCACATGATGGGGTAGCAACTTTGCACGTCTTAGCAGCGTGACCGTACTGCTGACACTTGTAACATCTTGTTACCAGTGTAAAATCTCGTACCGGGCACGATGTCCAATTAATGAATAACCGGTCCTGTGTGATGAGAGCCTTACGGATTTGGGCGGGAACTTCTAAGATGTAATTGCAATTCTCAGAGTCTTTTCTGCCAGATTTGTGGCTAAGTTTTATTGAGGTCAAAAATGTATCTCTAGACATAGTCGGAAGTTTGTCGGCCAAATTTTGTTCAAAAATACATTTGTAAACCTCATTTTCAGCCATTGAAGCAGGAATTCCAATCACTATTATGCGTGGTTTGCGCTTCAGAGGTTCGTCGACGGTAAGAGATGGCGAAGCGAGTTGGACCGATTGCTTGAGCTTATCCAGGTCCTCCTTGGTCTCCGTGCTGATGATGAGTCCTCCTTTTCCAATTTTGCGTATACCTCGGACTTTTAACTTCATTTCGCCAGGGCAAATGATCTTTTGGACAATGTTTTTAGTTTCATCACTAGTCTTTGAGAGGTCCCGAGGGTAAATCGCCACGGAGCTAAAAGAATTAGGACGAACAAAACTATTGGACCTTTTCTTTACCATATCTGCAAAAGATGTTGGTGCAGTTGACGCCTGCAGGGCATAAGATTTGTTGATGGCTTCTTTCATCTCTATAATATAGTCCTTTAAATTTCGTTCCTCAGTCAAAAGGTTTAGGGTGCGTCCTGTAGGCCGACTGCTTTAATGACTGGTATTGAACAGCCATTTGTGAGACTCCATGTAAAACCTTGCAGCAAAGATTGTTTATTTTTAGTTTCTGATCAGAGTTTAGCTTACCATCGGCTGCAATACTGCATACGTCTTGTAGGCACTGGTCAATGGACCTCATCCAGTTCTGAATCTCGGGAGTCGGAATCGGCTCAATTTTCTCGTCTTCCTTGGCTTGGTCAGGTCTTGGTAGTTGGGGCTGCGTCGGCGTAGGTGTTGATGGAGGGCTGCGTCACGTCAACCCGCTGCGATTGAAGGGGCTGCCCTCCATTTTTTTTAGCAAATAATTACACAACCATTATGTTAACTTATCAGCACATTTAACAAATAGCTAGTACGTAGGTAAACAAGTAGGTCACTAATTATGCAGTGGCATTAATTTATTTATTTTTAATTGCAGTGATGAGCACGTCTGTATGCCTCGAGTGCGAAAAATCGAATCCATTAATAACTATATTATAATACTCTGTTCATGGGGCATATTTCCATAAGGAAATCAAAACGAATACAATAGAATCCTGAAAGGTCAGAAGCTAAATCTAATAGCCCAAGTAAATACGTTTGAAAATTGTAAATTTCTAGTAACGTTATAAAATAATTACCTCAAAAAAAAAAACGCAAGAAAGCGCCGCAAAAAACAGCTAAAGCGCGCGACAGGGTTGTGGCCGGAGAAGCTTGCAGCGACTTCAAGCGTTTTTTGTGGCGGGTTCTAGACCGCCTCAAAAAGAAGCTTGAAGCGGCGCGTTTGAGGCCCTAGTACACTAGAAAATGCGATATATATCTCTACAACTTGTAACGTTAAATGCGCAAAACCTGAAAACAGTTTGATCAGAATAACGAGCAGAATCAATTAAACCTCTTTTTAATATAAGTTAAATTTTTCAGAAAAATCTTCATTAAAAATGTCGATCTGTCTCTTTATGAATAGGTCAAGCCATCACGTGCGCAAAGCTGCCGAAACCGGTAAACAAACACAAATGGTTGTAATCCAATAAAATTTTCTCAAGCACGGGATAATAAAAGTTCTTATTTTAATGCAGAAATTAATTTTTAACAAACTAAAATTGCTCATAAAATCTATAATTTTTAAAAATGCTTTTTTTTCTCACAGAATTAGGTCAATTAAATTAAAAATCATTTGAGGTGTCTGTGGTTTTGCGCAATTAACGTTACACGTTGTATATCTACTCACCACTGGTACTAAAAGCATAGCAACTTCCACACTGCAATTGGTTCTTGACGCGGGTGACAGCGTTATGCTGACGCCAGTCGAACGACTCAGGCGCATTGTAATTAGTAATCTGGGAATCGAGTACATCATTGCATCCTGACCCAGTTAAATTTAAACTAGATACATCTCCCAAACCAGTGAAATGATAAAGGAATTCTTCTTGAGTTAGATCGCTAAATCTAGTTACACCTGAAACAACGGATGTTTTAGAATTTTATTTTTACTTTCATAGTGTGAAGTGTGCACAAAAGGCTGGCGGCATTGCCACGTGGTATGGCAATGCTTAATCTCTGACCAAGGTAGAAGCCAGCCCTTGGGTCACGCGAAGAGTCAACTAAGCGTTGGATAAATCTTTAAAAAGTGAAATTTTTACTTTCATAATAAAATATAAAATCTGGCTGCACATTTAAAGTTTTTACTTACCAAATACAGCGTGGTCACTTTGTTGATTCATAATGTTAGCTCTTTCCATGTTTTCTATAAATATTTCGAACCTAGATTGTTTTTCTTCTTCGTTGATGTATTGTTTGTTGTGTTCTTGGATGAAACGTGCAAAATGATACTCAGCATGTTCACGCAGGAACAGCTTCGGCTCAGTCTTGCTCACCACGAGGGTTGCTAGACAACAACACAACAAAAACCACAACGGTGACATTGTAGCTCAGTAGACACTTAGAATCTGGATTAACAAAGAAACACTAAAGCCTTTTATACAGATTTTGTTAAAGAAATATTCGATAATAACTCTTATCATTAGGGAAATATGCGAAAATACTTCATAGAATTTCGATAACTCCATAACTTTAATTTCACATTACACATGCCTACTTACTTATTTGCATAATAACTTAAATTCTTTAAAATACCTTCGTAACTATAAAATTATTAATGGTTTTTTAAATATTTTGGAAATTTTGTGTAACTATGAAAGTAAATATGAATATTCTGAATTATTTGCTGAATAGTTTAATTTAAACGAGTATTTAAATCGTATTGTTGTTAGAATATATCTAATTTGGATCGACCATGCTGGTTTATTTGATTGTGTGTTTATTTGGCATGTCTGCTGCCAATTCGACCTTGCCAGTATTTGAGATTGAAGATGCAGAACTACACTTTGAGACCTTCATCCAAAGATATGGCAAACATTATGCTGACAAAAAAGAGAGACAAGCCCGTTTTGAAATATTCAAAATTAATTTAGAGGAAGTCAATCAATTGAGCTACAGGCATAGTGATGCTATTTTTGGTAATGCAAACTTTCAACACAACTTGTATCTCTTTGTTACAATTGTGAAATGAACAATATAGTTTGAAGCTCAAACAAACTGACAATTTCTCAGCGATAACTAGTCTCAATCTTCAACAAGTCCAAAAAACCTATATATGTTTGGTTCCAGGTCTAACAATGTTGATGGATCTAACTCACGAAGAATTTCTTCGACAGTACACTGGTTATGGTCAACATTATATTTACCAATACTACTGTCCATTTGTATCTGAAGAGGAATTACAATATGTTCAAGCCCCAGACTCCTTTGATTGGCGTCAACACAATGGTGTAACTCCAGTAAAACATCAAATGGGCTGCGGATCTTGCTATGCATTTAGTGCTATTGGTTGGTAAACTGATTGGCTTTTCTGTTCATTTTGACGTGGGAACTTATCAAATACCTTCCCCCGCTCTGGGTGGCGATAAGGTGTATGACTTTTACTGATTAAAACCTAACCATGTTCTTTCAGTTGGCCTTTGCGTTCCAGGGTCGCGATAACTCTTTCGATCATTCTTGCAGGTTTACCAGGCATCTACCAGGCTAGCTTGCTGTCCGACTATTCGGTAACTGTCCGGACCGAGCCCAAGACGTCGACGGCGCGCACGGTTTCCGCGCGCCTCAAGGAGTTGTCAGCAACAGCAGGGGCTCAGCTGGGTCGAGGCCTACTGGGGCCAGGGTTATCCGAAAGGGAGCTCGAGCCCCGGTATGAAGGTTAGAAAGAACGGGGTGGGTTTTTAGTCAGTAAGACTCTGACACTATCTCCCGCTCCGCCCAAGAGCGGGGATTGTCATTGGATGCTTTTGCCCACCATAAAAAAGGCGTTGTCAGTTTTGCTGAAATCTCTTTGAGGCACGAGGCACATTATTGAGGATGTCCTCTCCAGTACGGCTACCACTTTTGCTCACATTACTGACGATAGCAGACTACCACCTTATGATCCACCGGGCGATCAGCACCTTCCCGCCGATTTTGAAACAGGACCATCCTAAAACACCCATGTCTGTTAGGAACCTGCATCAGGCGGGAAGTTAGGACATCATGACGCCTCTCTAGCCTCACAGACTTTTCTGACTTCTAAAAACTAATTTAATGTGGTATCATCTTTATTTTCCAGTTTGGTTTTAATCACTCATATCATGTGCTATTTGCGATAGCAAACTTTCCGACAGAGCATAAAAACTGGCTAACGGCTAAATAAAACAACTAAGATTGAGATATTGACAAGTATGTCTGAAAAGTTAAATTAAGGCCACGTTAACATTGCTTTCAAGAAATTAGACTGCTCTTAGTACCAATATCATCTTTATAGACTACTGGGTTTTAGGTTAAACCCAAAACCTAGGGTTTAGTTAGGGCGTTTTTTTTGTAGACTGAAAAATCATCCAATGACATCTCTGCGCTCTTGAGCAGAACGGGATACAGTGTCGGAGTTTTACTGATTAAAAATCCACTCCTGTTCTTTTGTGACCTTTCCTACCGGGGCCGAATTTAATTTAATCTTCCTTTCTGAAGCAGACCCTTGGCTGCAGTAGGATTCGACCCTGCTAGACCCGTACGGTTTGCTGACATGTCCTTCAGGCGCGCGTGGAACAGTATGCGTCGTTGACGACATGGGCGAGCTTCCCATTGCTATCAGTATGGATTTGAGATACAACTTAAGAGACTTGTTTTCAGCAATCAATATAAATTTATTCCTTTTTTTTATTTAAGCAAACATTGAGAGTCAATACGCCATCAAGTACGGTCAGCATATAGATTTAGCTGAACAACAAATTGTTGATTGTGATACAACAAGTAATGGTTGCAATGCGGGATATATGACCAATGCTTTCCTGTAAGTGTACGTATTCTTTGATATAGTTAACAAATATTTTTACAATCATAATATAAAATAATTGACATATAACTAAGGCATAAATAGTTACCTATGATATCAATAGATTCTTTGTACGATATATCTTAAATACAATTTACATTATTAATTCTTCAACCTACGGAGTCGCAAATTCAATCGTCTATCTGTAGCCGTTATTAATTTCGATTAAAAACGCGCTTGTTGCGCGAACTCAACTAAAATACTCATTTTATTCTCTTTTTAATATTTTTTGTTCTAGCGGCAACAAAAATAAATAAGGTAATAGAAAATTTCTAGCCTGATAACAGACAGAAGAACAGTGAAGTCAATAAAAACTTAACAATAAAAACTCCAGCTGTTTATGTAATTAACTAAATGTAAACAATCATGACAGGTCTTTTATCTAAAAATGCTTATAATTCGGTATTTACCTTGTAACACATCTTTACTTTACTATTTTTACTTGTACATCTATGGCGCCAAATAAGAACTACGAAGAAAATACAAAAACCTGCGTCGCGCAATCAAAGTTCTCCGCGCGTTTTGAATATATACGACAGCCCGAAATCAACTTTCGGGCAGTTGCCCACCAGACCATAACACCTTTCTGGCCGAAGGATCCTCCATTTTCAAAGGAGACCTCCAAACTGATGTTAGGTAATTATCTAAATTTAAGTAACCTTTGTAAATCTTTTATATGATTTATTTTTAAATAAAAAGACCAAGATTTAAAAATAAATCGCATAAAATATCAAGATTGTTTACGTTTTATTAACTACCTAAGCAGATGGAGTACAGGTTATTTATTTAGTCTATTTATGTCCCACTGCTGGACAAAGGCCTCCCTCTCCCTATTCCACACACGTCTGCCATTCCGGGTTAGTCCTCCGGTAGTGATCAAGCTCATTTCTCCACCTTCGCTTTGGTCTGCCGCGATGGCGCCTTGCGTTCAATGGGACCCGATAAGTGGTTCTTTAAGCCCACCGTTCACCCAACATGCGGCAAACATGTTCGGCCCAATCCCACTTGAGTGGCAGCTGTTCGGGTAACATCTTTAATCTTAGTTTTGGCGCGCAGCTCTGAGTATAGGTTATGGAACCCTAAAAACCATCTGAAATAAAAGTTAGCATAGCATAGCATAGTCGGCCTTATAATGTTCCCACTATTGGGACTCAGGCCTTCTCTCTAGGAGAGGGAATGGGCCGTTATCCACCACGCAGCCCCAGTGCGGGTTGGTGAATGTGATATGTCTTCGAATTTTTGGTTCTAGCCTTCTAGGACATGTCGGTTTCCTCACGATGTTTTCCTTCACCGTAATATTTAAGTTAATCTTAATTATTTCCGTGTTCGTGTTCTTCAGGTATTTGATTCAGGCAGGTGGCGTTTCGAGCGAACATGACTATACATATAGCAACGCAGCAGGAACTTGCCAGTTCAACTATTATAAGGCAGTAGCCAGGGTAGCTGACTGCCGATCTTACCATTTGAAAAGTCAAGAAAGATTGAAATAGCTGCTGTATACGATTGGACCGCTCTCTGTTAGTGAGTCACCATGCTTACCTTCATTTATCATCAATTTATTGCTAATATTTGCGTCATGTCCGTGAACTGGAGCTGTCATGGTAATGGTCATCTCTTAGCTGTAGTTGCTATTTTAATATCTACAAGGTGTAACGTTAAATGCGCAAAACCTGAAATTGGTTTGATCAGAATAACGAGCAGAATCAATTAAACCACTTTTTAATATAGGTTACATTTTTCAAAAAAAATCTTCATTAAGAATTTCGACCTGTCTATTTATGAATAGGTCAAGCCATTACGTGCGCAAACCCGCTGAAATAGGTTAACCAAAAACACAAATAGTTGTAATCCAATCAAATTTTTTCATTCAAGGGATAATAAATGTTCTTATTTCAATGCAGATATGAATTTTAAACAAACTAAAACTGCTCATAAAACCTTTAATTTTTTAAATGTTTTTTTTTTCTCACCTAATTATGTCAATCGAATTCAAAATTTTTTGGGGTGTCTGAAGTTTTGCGCATTTAACGTTACCACTTGTATATTTCGTTTTTATTTTTACTTTATTTACATTGTTCTTACATGATAGTGGTGACAAAAAAAAACATGTAAAAGAGATATTTGTAATACATAACATGATTGAAAAGAATCCATGGAGTTGAAAATTCTTCTCCATAGAGATCTACGCTTTGAAATGTGCAATTAGCATACTTTTTCTGACTGACTGACTTCTTGACATTTCAAAAGTGTCTGTAAATGGTTTATTTGAAATAAAATGCTTTAGATCTTTTGAATTTTTTGATTCATCTTCTTTCTACTCCTGTCCTGTGTTATTTGTAATTGGAGCAACGTTTTCTTCTATTATCCCCTGTAAAAAGCTATCATTCGGTTTTTATTATTTCATGTTTTTCTGGTACTCTCTGTTAAACATGTATGACTGTGTCATCTTTCTTCCAGCAATTCAGAGTTACAGTTTAAAAACTTATAATGGCGGTTTAATAACAGATGAGAGTTGTAATGTGGGTCCAGTCGATCACGCAGTCCTATTGGTGGGATATGGATATTGTACGTACTTTTTATATATAAGAGAATCATCATATATAAAGGGTTATTTGTAAAACACTAACAACCTTGCAGGTCTGTATTACTAACATCACAAACAATAACTTGTGTTCTATGACTTGTTACAAAACATAAATTATTTCCCAAAAACAAACCTTTAAGATTTCATTGTTCTACCTAACACATTTCAACTCTGTATTTTGCTATATCTACCTACGCCTTTATGAAGCGCCGCCTGGTCTCTGCTCCCCTTCACTATTGTACTATCACTTGCTTCGTATAGACTTTGTAATATTTAGAACGTTCAATTTAAATATTTTTATTTTTGTATGAAAATCTGATGAACTAAAATATGATAATAATTTTTTTAAAGTCAAAACAACAACTTTTGTTCTATCAAAAGTTGTTGTTTATGATGTTCTTAACATACTTCTGAGATGTGTGCTAGTGTTTTACAAATAACCCTGTATATCTTCTGTTTTCAGGACCCCGCCCTCCTGTCTTACTTCCACTATACCGTATTCTGTATCTACCTTAGGTCAGGATCTGGTTTTGAAAGCATGTTGAACCCATGCTTTCAGAGCCCGTCAGGTGACAGATTTGCTCCAGTTTCTGATTATGGACTGGACTACGATCTGAAGAAAAAGGTTATCCGCAGAACTAACCTCTGTGACGAGGTGACAGCGAGTCACTGCCAAAACACTTGAAACTTTAAACACTCCATGAGCATTATTTTGAGCGTTGGAAGGCCTCCAACTAGGTGGACTGATGACCTGGTGAAGATTACGGAAAACCGATGGATGCGAGACGCACAGGAACGTTCGTTGTGGCGACGCTTGGAGGAGGCCTATGTCCAACAGTGGACGTGTATCGGCTGAAATGATGAGCATTAAAAAATATACAGTTTCAGTTATAATGTAAAAAATTATTTACAAGTTTATAAGTGGAAATTTGTAATTGGACTTTTTCTACGTACTTTTAACGTCTTTTACTAGAATATATAGGCTATAAGATTTTTTCATATTAATAAAATAAAATAATTTACCACTATTTCTAAATGTTTCAGGGTATCACGTGCCCATATGGATTGCGAAGAACTCCTGGGGAACAGGTTGGGGTGACCAAGGTTATTTCTATTTCGTTCGCGGTGAATACGCACAATCGTGTGGTGTGATGCAACATCAAATCACTTCTGCTATCCTTGCCTAGTTTACAATGTTCGAAAAGAAAATCATTAAATGGTTGCCACTAATCAATTGTTTTATTTTTATTTAATCCGTATATTAATTTTAATTACATATTTTTGACATTTTTAAATATTTTCAACACACACACACAGGGTCCAAGCTACCAGTGGTTAAGGCTCCAAAGACAGGTAATTCTTCATAATGCGAGTCGTATCGAGGAGTACTGCCTTCTGTATCAGGCTTCTGATCCAACCGTGCCACGACAGCTTCGACAGATTGTCGCCGGAGCTTTTGGCAATTAGGTCATTGGTGATCACAACAATCGGCACAATGGCAGCCGAGTCCACATTCCACATGTCGACAACCTCGTGTGCTAAGTCGAGGTATTATTCGATTTGTTTTTCTTTCCCAGCTTACACGATATTCTCGTCATGCGTGATGGTGATATCGACTATCATTGCACGGCACGTTAATCGATCTATCACCATTATATCCGGCTGACAGACCGATATAGTACAACGTGATATGGTCATTTTCGAGAACTGGGTCGGGCACGTACTTGTAATACGGTACCTCAAAATCCACTAGGTTGTACTTCTAAATTAAAATACTTACTACTTCTAAATTAATCTTTTTGTGTTATGGTGTATAGGGGCTGAATTTTAATATGCATAATGGTATATATGCATATTTGTTCTGTGAGATTGCAACCACTTCTTTTATTTTTATGTTTGATTTCAGGTATTTTTTTTTAGAAATCCACAACCAAGGCCCTTGGGTACTTTACAGTAACAAAATATATTATATTCATTGTCTTCTATTTTCAAATGCTTTATACAACATGTAACGTGAAATGCGCAAAACCTGAAAATAGTTTGATCAGAATAACGAGCAGAATCAATTAAACTACTTTTTAATGTAGGTTACATTTTTGAAAATAAATCTTTATTTAAAACTAGCTTCTGCCAGCGACTTCGTACGCGGATCCTGTTGCTTATGCCAGCGACAACGGGGTCGTCAAAATCAAAGATCTGAAACGTCTGATGTAGAATTCTAAGATCCCGGAGACTGGAAAACAACGTGATGCGCGAGACGATTCGAGACGTTCCAGATCTCTCCCTTCCACTTACTTTTTTAAATTAGGGATGAGTGAGAGTGTTATAAACGTAAGAGTAGACAAAAATAAACAGAAAGCTCCGAACTGCTAAGCTCTCGGGAGTTCACGTGTTATTGTGAGTCAACCATAAAAGATAGACATATGCTGTCGTGGGATATTTTTATATAATTTTAAGGAGGACATTTTCGTTATACATGATATCTGTGTAGCTTTAACCATTAACGCTGCTAACGCGACGGAAGCTTAAAAAATGGAGTAATTTCCCCCGTTTCCCCAACATTTCCTTTCACTGCTCTGTTCCTATTGATCGTAGCGTGATGAAAAGTATACTATAACCTGCCCAGGAGTATGAAGAATGATTGTACAAAGTTTCGTTAAAATCCATCGAGTAGTTTTTGTTTCTATAAAGAACATACAGACAGACAGACAGACAGACAGATTTATTATAAGTATAGATAGATGTCGCCCTATCTAATTATGAATAAGTTAAGCCATCACGTGCGCAAACCCGCCGAATTAGGTAAACGAACACAAATGGTGGTAGTCCAATCAAATTTTCTCATACACGGGATAATAAAAGTTCTTATTTCAATGCAGATATTAATTTTAAACAAACTAAAACTGCACATAAAAGCTTTAATTTTTTTATAAATTGCTTTATTCCTTAGGTCAGGATCTGGTTTTGAAAGCATGTTGAACCCATGCTTTCAGACCCCGTCAGGTGACAGATTTATGTAGTTTATTAATTTGAGTATATATTGTATAATCTATATCTATACTTCTATACTAATATTATAAAGAGGTAAAATTTGTAAGTTTGTATGTAGGGGGTAATCTCTGGAACTCATAATCCAATTCAAAAAAATTTTTAACTGGCAGAAAGCTACATTATTCCTGAGTGCTATAGGCTATAAATTGTTTCTATAGCATGTATATTAACCGAGCTATCACAACTTTTGTCTAGCAAGTCGGAAAAAAATACCTCATAAAACAGAATTATTTGCGTGCGCTGCCTAAACAGTTGCTTAAAATTAAAAACAATGTATGGCTACCTGGTTCGTCTTAATTATTTCTACAAAAAAGTCCACGATACCATATCTCTATCTTTTATATTTTATCTTTTATACTTCTTTTATTGCATTAAAAATATTTTTTTTCTGCATACTTACGTTTGGTTGATTATTTGAGCAACAAAATATTAATTCTTATGACAATAAATTATTTCAGTATCACAAGAACATCATACAGATAAGATTTGCCATTTACAGTATACCAATTGGTCATACAGTTTCGGAGATAATATAAAATTACTAAAACGCAAAATGTTTTTTGTTTTACCTATTTGCCCATAGATGGCGTTCTGCAATTACGTAACTTTTCTGAATCGCGGTGTTAAGACTTTCTGTGGATTGATGATTCTCTCGAATTATTATGCCCACGGGCCACGTTGTCGTTAGTTGGAGTTCTTCTGTCAGTTGCTTATGGTTTCGGTTGTTTCGTTCGTATGGTTGTTGTTGTTGATAGATACCTCATAATCGAAAATATCGTAATTTCGTTGTACGTTTGTTTTGTATGTTCGTAGTTTCGTACTTCGTTCTATCGTAATAATCGATACGAGTTATTCGATATTACGATTGTTTTGTTTTGTAAAGGCGGACGGTGTTCGAGTCGCTCTACCTTTGTTCATAATTGTTTTTAAGTCTGTGCGTAGTTTGTTGAGAGCATGCCTAAAAGGAAATCTCAAATGTCCCGGCAGACATCACAGACAAGAGCTGCTCGAGTACACCGTACGGAAGAATCTGCCCCTGAAAATGAGCAGCGCCTCTCGAGAAATAGAGAATATATTTCGCAAGCACGCGCTAAAGAATCTAGCTCCGAGCGCTCACAGCGCCTCGCTAACCAAAATGTGAGGACGTCGCGGGCCTGTGCTCGAGAAACTAGCGCTGAACGTGCGCACCATCTATCTGAGTTAAGGCAGCATGTCTCTGAGACAAGGGATAGGGAGACTAGCGCTGAGCGGTCGCAGAGGCTTGGTAGGCAAAATGTCATAACATCGCAGGCCCGTGCTCAGGAATCTAGCGCTGAACGTGCGCAGCGTCTATCTCATTTAAGGCAGCATGTCTCTGAGACAAGGGATAGGGAGACTAGCGCTGAGCGCTCGCAGCGGCTTGGCAGGCAAAATGTCATAACATCGCAGGCCCGTGCTCGGGAATCTAGCGCTGAACGTGCGCAGTGTCTATCTCATTTAAGGCAGCATGTCTCTGAGACAAGGGATAGGGAGACTAGCTCTGAGCGCTCGCAGCGGCTTGGCAGGCAAAATGTCATAACATCGCAGGCCCGTGCTCGGGAATCTAGCGCTGAACGTGCGCAGCGTCTAATCGAGTGTAATCTTATTTTAAAACAAGAAATTTTACGCGAACGAAGTCGCGGGCAGAAGCTAGTAAATAAATAAATCAACGCTCCGGTAGATGAACTTTTGAGCGTATATAGTTATTTTTTGGATTTCCGCTTACTCCTGCTAGACTCGCTGCTGGTTTTTGATCTATTTTAGTTCTGATTAGTGGAAATAAAATGAACATTTGATTCCTAAACTAAGCAAAATCTACATTAATATTATAAAGAGGTAAAGCTGGTTTTTTGTTTGTAGGAACTAATATAAAAAAGTATTGGTCCGATTGCGAACATGGTTTCACCAATAGAAAGCTGCTTTATATATTACTAGCTTTTGCCCGCACGGCTTCGCTCCCGCTCTTCCCTACTCTACCCTACTATACGCTACTCTACCCTACCCTACACTACTCTACTCTACACTACTCTACCCTACTATACCCTACTCTACCCTACACTACTCTACTCTATTCTACACTACTCTACCCTACTCTACTCTACCCTACACTACTCTACCCTACTCTACCCTACTCTACCCTACTCTACCCTACTCTACCCTACTCTACCCTACTCTACCCTACTCTACCCTACTCTACCCTACTCTACCCTACTCTACCCTACTCTACCCTACTCTACCCTACTCTACCCTACTCTACCCTACTCTACCCTACTCTACCCTACTCTACCCTACTCTACCCTACTCTACCCTACTCTACCCTACTCTACTCTACCCTACTCTACCCTACTCTACCCTACTCTACCCTACTCTACCCTACTCTACCCTACTCTACCCTACTCTACCCTACTCTACCCTACTCTACCCTACTCTACCCTACTCTACCCTACTCTACCCTACTCTACCCTACTCTACCCTACTCTACCCTACTCTACCCTACTCTACCCTACTCTACCCTACTCTACCCTACTCTACCCTACTCTACCCTACTCTACCCTACTCTACCCTACTCTACCCTACTCTACCCTACTCTACCCTACTCTACCCTACTCTACCCTACTCTACCCTACTCTACCCTACTCTACCCTACTCTACCCTACTCTACCCTACTCTACCCTACTCTACCCTACTCTACCCTACTCTACCTTACAATACTCTACCCTACAATACTCTACACTACTCTACTCTACACTACTCTACCTTACTCTACCCTACTCTACCCTACTCTGCTCTACTCTACCCTACAATACTCTACACTACACTACTCTACCCTACCAAACTTCACATAAACCATCTACTAAATAGTCCGAATAAAGCCTAAACATTTGGTTTGGATAGGAGAGTCCGTTCTTGAGTTATAAAATAACGACGAAAAGTGGCATTGATTTTTATATATATAGATATGTATGCGGGTGAAGCCGCGAGCAAAAGCTAGTAAATTTTGTTGTAAAAATAAAAATAAAATAGATTTTAGGTAAGAATCTTTTTTCTGATTTAGCCTCTTCTCTTATGAAATTAAGCGTTAAATCACTATTTTAATCGGATGAACATTATCGTGTTACTACAAATCTCTGCTGTACGGAAATGTAAACCAAACTCTACAACTTGAAAAAACCAATGAAGGACTGTCACTTTCCTTTTGGTTTTTTTCTGTGGACGGCCAGCTAGGCTAGGCCTCGAATTAGCGACCTCACTACGCTCGCCCGCCAACTCCTTCTTGGCGCGAAATAAGTTACTTTCATCCCTAGGGTAACAATGTACTATTTATGTGCAATCGCGGCGATTGAATTACAGATTGAAAAAAAAAGGTTATAACGTTAATACACGATGTATGTGTGCATGACAAGACAAAGAAATAATACAAAAATCAACAGTTGATGATAAATTTAATTTGAAAATGTTGAAACATTAACTAAACAAAAATTTAAGCAATCGGAAGCCCATTATCTCAAATTGTCTAGTGAACACATTGAAATATATCACTAATTTTTAATTGGTACAAATACTTAAAGCTTAACTTAAAGAAAAGGTCTTGTTATTATTTATGCAAAGTCTCAATAAATAAACAGCAAACTTATTAGCGTTTATTTATATCCCAAAATGTATGGAACTGCACTCAATTTATGGAAATATTATACAGTCTATTGATTATTATGAATGAATAAAGGACGATCGAAATGAACCCTGGAAAAAAACCCTGGGTATAGTAATTTCTGGTAGCAATTGTTAAGAATTATTGATGCTACTATGAATTTACCAATTAGTGCGCCTCACCATCAACGATTGCATCACTGCTTACCATCAGGTGGGATCGCAGTCAAGCACTAGTTTAATTGAAATTAAAAAAAATATTGTCTTTTCGGGGATTATTTTGGGATTCAATTTTTTTTACTTTTCACTACAAAAATATGATTAGTGACGTGTGAGGATAGAGCCCCATTTGTTTTTGTACTGATTAAAAAATAAAATACTTACGTAATATATACCCCTATGGTGTAGGTATATTACGTAGGTATTTACCCTTTAAGAGAGTATGGCTGAGGCCATGTACTCATTCATGACGCCACATGAACGGGCATTTTTTCCGCGATCCATTCTGAAGTAGCCATGTTCTCCAAATCCGACGCCCCAAGAATTCTTGACGATCCAATACGGTACGTTGCCATCTTCCTCTGAAATTAAAGTATCTAAATTTGAAGTACCTTTTTAGATTTTTACTTATTTTAATGACAGTACTTAGACCATTTTATCGAGCTATCGGAGAGCCTCTCTCCTGGACACGAGTTGCCATGACCAACCTGGAAAATTCATTCTGAGAAAGCGAATTTTCATCAATATGACTATTAATTTTACTTCTAAGTATGGATGTAAGAACTTTATAGACCGTAGGCAAACATGTGATCGGTCAATAATTTATAGGTTCCTCAGTACTAACTGATTTATGGAGCAGGTGGGTTATCCCTATTGTTAGGAACTGGGGCAGCGACCCTGACTCTAAGGCAGACTGAAATTGATATGCCAAGCGAGCATGCGATCTTGTAAACCACTTAATCCAGAAATTGTGCAGCCCGTCCGGCCCTGAAGATTTCCAGTTAGGTAACGGACGGACTGCACGAGCTACATCTTGGGGGCTGATGTTGATTGCCCCAATTTGTGGTATTGGATCACACGCTCGCTCGACCTCCCGAGTCCAGTCACCGTCGGTGTGACTGACAGGCACCGACCAGATGCTGCGCCAGAATGAACTCATGGCGTCATCATCCGGGAGGCGCACGTCAGTCACACCTTGGTCCGGTCGCTCCCAAGCCCTATAAACCCACCTTTCATCACTCCGGAATGTGCGATTCTGGGTGTATCGCTCAACCCGCCGCTTATACCTACGGATACGGTTTGCCCATGCATACACTTTCTGCTTCAGGAAGTCGATGCGCTCTGTGACTTGTGACATATAGTCTCGCATTTTCGGGGACTGATGTCAGTCCCCGAAAATGCCCGTCTCACAAAGCGCATCACTCTTGGGCGAGTGTTGCCCTCCCTGAAGCAGGTTAGTTTGCCGATGAGTGCTCTGGCCCCAGCAATACGACGCTCGATCCTGCACTGCCAGGCGGGACAGCTGATTTCGGTCGTGTAGCTACGTCACTGTTTGGAAATTTGACGTGAGCTACACGACATGCCGCCACGGCCGCGCAGTATATGATCGAGTGTGTACTGGTGAGATCTTCGCAGTCATCAAAATAGTTTGACAACTGCGAATCCGGAGCAGCCACCAGCGCCCTATTCTTGTTACACATGGGCAAACTAGGTATGTGTGGCCTAAGTTCGGGTTGTATGTTGCGATATTCCCGAATCGCACACTCCAAAGCACTCCTCAATTGATTATTGCACTGGGTACTTACGTCAGTGACCGTGTCAGTACTTACCTCGTCAGCGTGGAAGGATATGTGGCTGGACGGTGATACCACAATTGGTACCACAGGCATTATTATTATTATTATAAAGACGAAATATCATATCAAGAGAAAAGCATACGTGTTCCATATCCCACCAGTAGAGCTCCGTGATTTATTTCTCCTACATCACAATTATCGTCGGGTATAATTCCTCTAACATATAACTGTAGATTTGTCGCCCGGACACCTTGAAACGAGGAAAAGTTTAAACAAATTAAAAACTATTTAGATAATAAATTAGCAAAATATAGACCGCCTTATTACAAAACGCGATCCTAGGCCGGACGCACACGTTCTTACTTTTTCCGAACGGAAAAAAACCTGACATCCGTTTCGAAAGTCTCTCACGGAATCCCGAATCTGAATTCTTGATCGGAAAACCTAATCCGGAAACCGAATGTGTGTGTCCGGCCTAAATGTCGAGGTCGTGTAGTTCCTGGTCTATGACTAAAGGTAGGTTTTGAATTTGAAATTCAAGTATAAAAAATGAAGTTTATGACTAGTTTCTGAATTATCTATGGTACTAAAGTTAGACCGCTGAAACTCCTAGTTTGTTACCAACTTCATGGCTTTGTAATGCATGAGGTTACTAAAGACCTTATACGTCTAATTGAGTTCAGTTAGACGTCTAAGGTCTTCTTCTTCTCTCCTACCTTCAATCTTACCTACCTACCTTCTACCTTCTTCTTTTTCTCTTCTACCTTCAAAGAGAAAACTACGGTTCCGAGCATATCCATGTTCTAGTTAGAGGGCACAGAACTTAATATTTTTAGTTTAATTAACAAAACAAGTGCACTGGAGTCGATTGAAAAGCGAGCAAAGAAGATCATCGGCAATGATGCACTTGTCAAGTCAAAACTCCAAAGTCTTGAGCATCGACGCCGAGTTGCTACCCTGTCGGTTTTCTATAGTTTACATTTCGGGGTACGTGTGCTTTGGAATTGCAAAAATGTAATTCTGCCAAGTCCGTTCCATCATCATAAGATATGGCGTTGCGCCATCGGTACATGGTGAACCTCCCACCTATATTTTGAATCGCTTTACGAGTCGCGAGACTAAGCGGACGTGTTTTCTAATAAAGAAAAATGAAATAAACAATTACGATAATTAAATATAAATATTGTTCCGTCAGTATAAAATAAAGTGTGTCGCGTGTGATTTGGTAACCGACTTACATAAACAAAATGAACTAGTTAGATCTTTTAAACAATACATAAAGTGTTTTCGGTACTTAATATGTCCGACTCCGGAGCGAGCCCGTTTGGCCGCAGCCAACTATTACGGCGTAGTCCTCCACCGACGCCTACCCAACCATTACCCCCTAACGACCCAAGTCCACCAGCACCCACGGAAAATGAATTGCCGATCATCAGCACGCAGGAGATGCAGAAGTGGAAAGAATCCATAGATTCAATCCTACATGAAGTTTGCAATATGGTTGCGGACGGGAAAATGAACTCGGACCAGAAGCTTCGTGTTTCCGGTCTTTGCCGTAAGGTGTCAAGTAACACGTCTCAGATGGCCATCTTTTACCAATCACTGAAGACAAAAACTATCCAGGCCTATACCACAATCCAGCACCTTCAGGCTCAGCAGAATGTTGTGGACTCTCTCCAGCAGTTCAGAGAGGTCGTCGAAACAAAATTGAAGCTACCAGAAGATACATCTTATGCCAACATGGTTAAGAAAGGTACCGACATCGTCCGTCCTGCAAATTTGAGATCAGTCGCCATCTATCCCAGCGATAAAACCCAAACAAGTGACGACACCAAGTCTCTGGTCCAAAAGATCATCTCCCCAGAACAACTTAAGCTTCATGTTCGTGGCCTAAAAAAGGTGAAAAATGGGGGAGTTTTGATTAGCACTGAAAACAAAGACGATATTGATAAACTTAAAAAATCGGTAAATCTAGTATCATCTGGCCATAAAATAGAAGAACCTTCCAAACGCCGACCTAGGATTGTTGTCATTGGTGTCCCCGTCGCTCTTACTGAAAAGGAGGTATTTGAATGTATTTACGAGCAGAACCTATCAGACAAGTTGCCGAATATAACGCGCGAGTCCTTCCTAGAGTGCATCAAATTAAGCCATAAATCGGGCAAGAGAGACCTTCAAACTTGTAACTACATCATAGAACTTCCTGCTAGCATAAGAAAGGTTCTCATTAACCAAAGCCGAGTTTTCATCAATTGGACTTCATGCCCGGTGAGAGATTTCACCATAGTCACCAGATGCTTCAATTGCCAGCAGTTCGGACACGCAGCCAAGTTCTGCCGGGAAACCAGTCCCACCTGCAACCACTGTGGAGAGAGCGGACACTCATTCAAGGAATGCAGCAGCAAATCTTCACCCCCTCTATGCGCAACCTGCAAACGCTTCAAAAGGAAATGTGACCATCCAACTGGTGATGTAAATTGCCCGGCCCGCAAACACGCAGAAATGAACTATATAAACTCAATTGACTATGAAGACGCCTGAGAGCGTCATCTAATAGTTAAGTTATTTAGCAGATAAAAAAGTAGCTTATTTATATTTTCTTTTACTTTTTAAATTGTCATGACAAATCAACTAATTTCTAAATATGCTCAAAATGGTTTTAATATTGTATCCAAATGGCTCCAGAATAATCTCTTAAACTCTTAACACTAAACGCAGATAAAATAAATCACATTTCATTTACTATGGGAAATGCTAACATACCGCTTAGTAACCTAAACATTCACGCACATAGTAACTGCACGTATGCTGACACTGCATGCTCTTGCCCCACTTTAGCCAGAGCTGACGATTTAAAATATCTAGGTGTCACGATTGACCCAAATATAAATTTCCGTAAACATATCGAACTCTTGTGTACGAAAGTGCGCAAATTAATATATGTTTCAATTTTGTTTTTGTTCGTTAATGTTTATTTTTGTATACATTTATCGACATAGTTTTTAGGTATTATCGTACCATAAGCTTATTTTCGTAGATATAAATAGAATGTATTTTTTTTTTAAAGTATTACTCTAATTTTAAATTTAACTGTCGCATTGAAACTGAACTGTAAAGTGATGGCCTGAAACACAGGTTTAAATTAACCTAGTTCGGGTGCTCCACTAACAAACAAACATTGCTTATCCGAACCACGATTATTTATTTTGCACCTTTAATAATAATTTAGTTTTAGTATATTTTTAGGCATTGAACTGTATGAAAAACCTTATTATTGTTGGCTTTACGTTAATTTTTTTGTAAACGTTATTTGAATAAATTATTATAAAATTATTATTATATGTATAGGTACATAAAGCGTTTTGGGTTTTTTTTTTTGCCTTTCAGGGCAACGAAAGAACGGGGTGGGTTTTTTAGTAACAGTCTGACACTATCTCTCGTTCCGTATTATCAACATTGAAGAAGCAGATTATTATGACCGCTATTAGAACGCTGTTTGTTGGGCATCAGTTTATATACCTCAATAAATGATACTTTACTGTCTCTACTGTCTGTGATGGTTCTTTTTTTAAATATAATATTTCCAAAATGGTACCTCAGGCAAAAATAAGTTTTGGTTAGAAGTAATTGCTCTGATCGAAAACCATGAGAATCGTGAAAAAAATTGGCGAAAAATAAAAGAAGAACAAAAAAAAATATTTTTTAACGTTTTTGATTTATTCGTTCTAAAACGGGTGGTTATACAGGGGTATAAAATTTCGGTTATTTTTACCTAGAACGCACCGTTTTCTAGATGTTTGAATTTCTTCTTTTTTTAATCTGAAGCCCCATAGCACGGACACGGTGTGACATAGTGATGGCTCTTACTTACACCTCACTACACCTGTTTCAGGGCTTCTATAGACAAAGTTAATAAGCTACTGTAATAATAAAACAGGACGTATTCGACACAAAAAGAAACTTCCCAAAATTTGCCCTTGTAACTTTTTACGGATTCTTGGTGTGCGAGTACAATTCGCACTTGACCAGTCTTTTTTCCCCATATTGATGTCCGCAAAAAACACAATCCGAGCGACTCCATCAGTAATACACCATAACGCTGTATTATAGCGGTCATATATTCATAATGCTGTATTTGATATAATAGTAAACAATGACACTACACGAATAAGAGGTATAATTACGTTCGTATAAACTAATATACAGCAATAAGTATTATGTTACAATATTACAACACTGAGAGCTGTATAAAGTTTGTAGTGACCTACAATATACAGCCTTTATACAGCTTTAATTGTAAAACGCAGCTTAAAGTGTCACAAAACACTTAAAACTGTTTAGTAGAGTTATGATACTATGATATATAACAATAAGCGTACGCGGAAACCTTTATCCAGCCTAAAGCTTTGTTTTACCCACTTGTATAGCCCTTATACAGTTCTAAGCTTTTAATCAGATGGTTTATTGATGGTTAAAACACTAGCGAGCTGCTTGGGTGCCTACGGTGGCGGAATTGGAATCCCGGCGGCGGCTGGGCGTGACCGCCGTTGCCTGATGCGGTCAGCCTCCTCTTTTGCTAGCATTACAGCTTTGCAGAAAGAGCCGACCGTCTGCCACTCCTAAGCGTTTTGGGGTCACATTCATTATGCGTACAGCTAAAGAGCGGAATTCTCAGCCGGAGTGTGTGTTTCCTGATAGCTATATCCTAGGGGTCTTTAAGTCAAGAGTGAATAGGTTGCTACTAGGTAAGCGTGCTCCATCGTCGGCCACATCATCGCTTGAAGGCAAGCCTATCCATAAAAAAAATAGCGTGCTTCACCATCAATGACTACATCACTGCTTACCATCAGCTGGGATCACAGTCAAGCACTGATCATTAAAAAATATGGCTACGCTCGGACCCATAGCTTCCCCTTCAACAGAGATTTGTTCGATATTCCGTATTAAAGCTATGATGCATAACAATGGTTAAATAATGTGCATGGTTTCTTTGAGGAGTTACCAATAGCGATGGGTCCTATCTGGTACAGCAATTGCTTCAGTTTCTCTTGTGAAGTCAGATTAAAGGACTGGCAGTCACTTATCTGGGCCACCAATTTGCTTCCATCAAAAGTACATGTATTCACTTTTGCATCGTATGGGTAATCTTTTTCAGATTGGCACCCACCATGGTTTATCAGCGTTCTGTCAACATAACCATTAAAAACAGTGTCAATGGGTACAGAAACTTACTATCGCGTGTTAAAATGTCAGTCGTGCGAGCGTGAAACCGGGATTGAGCTACATACTCTATGTAGCTCCATCCCTTTATCATTTCATTTCAGGTCGTAAAATACGATCCATTGTTAAGAGCTCCTAGTAACACTGCAGTGAAACTGCAGAGAAGTAGCACTAAATAATAATAAAAAGATTTAAAATTACCGCATTGCTACGTTCATGAATCCTCCAGAACATCCAGAATTAATTTTGTCGCAATCTAAAATCTGCTGCTCAGATAAGCTTACCATCTTGTTTTGGATGGCGTACTGGCTCTCAATATTAGCTGTGACAAATGACCAACATTTATTAAAAGTAACTGTTGAATTATTGTGCATTAGGGTGGATTAGCACTTACCAATTACGCTAAACGCATAACAACATCCACAATTGCCTTGGTCCTTAACAGGGGTGACGCCACCGTAGTCACGCCAATCAAACGAGTCTGGCGCATCATGGTCGTCGATAATATGTTCATCATTAAAGATTTCGCAAGGTGAGGTATCTAAATCTTGGAAACTACCTAAGCCGTTCCTCATTGAATTAAATTCTGTACTTGTTAAGTCCGTAAACGGAGTTACACCTGAATAAAAATTTAAAACTCTGTAAAATAGTTGCAATTGTAACAGTAGAAATCAAATAACACGAAAACTCTTGGAGAATCCTCGACTAGCATTGAGCACCAGCCTTTCGGTATTTTACTGGTTGCATTTAGAGAGTGAGTGCAGGAATTGCATGAATTGATTCCACAATCTCCTTTCTACCATCGGACAACCCGACGTACGGCGAGTATTATCATGCGTTGTTGAAACCTCTACGTACTAATAAAGGGCAAGTGACGTATACACGTGGACGGTACAGAAGGGGGGGCATTACTTGCTCAACCATCAGCGGGTGCGCACGTGTCTACGGCAGCTTGGTGAACCCATTGTGAGTGACTTTTATTTATCAACCTAGCAGCAACCCTGGACACCACACAGACTAAGCTTTCCGCTTCGTCATTTATACCGCGTACATTTAAGAAATGCAAAATTTTGCCTGCTACGGTCATTCTGTCCGATTATAATTTGGGTGTCTTCAAGGGTGAATATCCAAATTTTTTCTCTTTTCTTTCCCAAATTATTTATTATTATTTACTAGCTTTTGCCTGCGGCTTCGCCCGCGTATATAAAATATAGCCATTGTCGCTCAGAATAAACCAGCTTTCTATCGGTGAAAAAATTTAGCAATCGGTCCAGTACTTTCAAAGATTACCTCCTACAAATAAAAAAACAAACTTTACCTCTTTATTATATTCATAATAATAAGAAGTAGATTTATTATATTCTTTATTCTACACAACATAAACAAAACCCTGATGGTAAGCAGGGCTGATAATGGGCTGTCTTATCGCACGGGGCAATTAGGAAATTAGTTCTTAACAAACTAGTGCCATCGTCGTTTGTATCGCTGCTTCCATCAACTGGAATCCTAGTCACGCACTAATTTATATCAATTTAAATATATATATATATTACCGTATACAGCATGATAACGGTCGCTGTTCAAGTGCAAATTGTTAATTTTTTTCACGTTTTCTCTGAAGATTTCTGATCTGGCTTTTTCTTCGGATTCATCAGTATAGCTTCGTCCTTCCCTATGTATGAAGTGTTCGAAGAGGATTTCATAATAATCATCATCGTACCACGGTCGGATATATTTCATATCTTCATGTGATGGGGTGCTTGGTTCACTCGCGAGCGCAAACCAATTCAGACTTAGTAATATCAATGTTATCGTCATGATCGTCAACAAAGAGAACAAAAGCACTCTCTACAGTGTTCTTTCACAATACGATCGCTCTATTTTATACCATTCTTATCAGCTAAAAAATTCTAAACGTTGCCATTTGTTTGATATTTTTTTGATTTTTATAGGTTTTGATAAGTCAAATATTTTACGACCGACGCGTGACGTATAGTTGAATTCTTAAACAGAAATATTTAAAATACCCGAATATCACAAAAAAGTAGACACTAAAGTAAATTTACGAAAGGATTTCAAATTTCTATAACCCACAAAAAATAAAAATAGTGCATATGCTTCACACTGGCGATGTATTTGGACAGAGTCTGTAGGTAACATTCCATTTGGGTATACATAAATTGCCTTGAGTACCCAATTATTTTTACACTTATTTTTTGTAAATGTTTGTCCTGAATTTTTAGGGCTCCGTACCTCAAGAGGGAAAGACGGAACTCTTATAGGATTACTTTGCAATTTCTGTTTGGATGCTATATCAGGACTTGGTTTCGTGGTATTCAAGTCGAAGATCGTAGAAGCTAAATTCCAAAGTCAAACTTACCATTCTTTTTGCATTAGTAATGGAAACAATTTCTATAGGTATGGCAATAAAATTATCGTAGAAAAAAATATAGTTAAATATAACAAATTTATTTAAAGAATTGAAAAAATGAAAATTTCATGTATTTGTTCCAACGAATACCTTTTCAATCGGTATTTAACAATCGTTATAATTATCATATACTAGCTTGTGACCGCGGCTTCGCCTGCGTGAAAAGTGAACTGATTTCTAACATAATATTTTCCATACAAACCTTACCATTCCATTCCCTTCCTTAAGGTGCCATTCGAACTTAGGCTGCAGGCTGCAAATGCGGGTAGTACACGCATGACACGCAGCTGTTGCCGGGAGTGATTCTGAGGCTGGGTTTTTTTTTTTTTTTGTCGACGGGGAAAATTATCTTTGTTGAAACCCGCTCTTGGGTGGAGCGGGAGACAGTGTCAGACTCTTACTGACTAAAAACCCCGCGCCGTTCCTTCTAGCCTTCATACCTCGACGGTGTGCTTCACCGTGTCCTCCGGGCGTTGCGCACAGTGGCGACACCCGGGCGTCTCTTCCGCCTGAATCCGATGCAGGAACCTCCCGAACTTACCATGTCCGGTGAGGACCTGCGTCATGCGGAAGGTAAGGACGCCGTGAGGTCTTTCCAGCCACGCCTCAAAGAGGAGACTTACCGCCATAATCGCGGCGTGCCCAGCACTGGGTTGCGATAGCCGTTGACGCCATTTCACCATGAGATTCCGAGGCTGGCTGCAAGTGCTACCAGTCGCAAATCTACGATTCAATCTAATATATGAGTGCTATCGGCTCCGAGTAGCGATTGTTTCGGAACTTTTCAAAACAGGTTGGAGTAACGTGACCATGTGCGCATCGTCTTGCGGCTCCAGCATTACTGGTCTGCGATCGGCAGTACTTGCAGCCGAAGCTCGGCTGCACGTAATAATAAGTAATCCAGTTATTGTAACTGGTCGGCGACTTCAATACATGATCACCGAGCCACCCTGGCGACTGATGGGTAGTTTTCCTTCCGCAACCAGCTGTGCGCTGGCGCCTAATGGCATCTATGACCTATCCTGACCTTGTTTTGTACTTAGTCTCGTTGGTGTCACACAATAGATAGGTACAGAAGACAATCTCATGTATGTACTTCACTTTTTATACCTACGCTCGGTGGACGCTAATGAGCGTTTGACCCGGAACTGTGTGACGAGTGGGCCGAGATGCTACCAAGATATCGTGTCTATGAGCATATGTATGTGTGCGCTGCTTGAGCGCGCTTTTATATATTTTGTGGTGGTGTCCAACTTATGAACTTTTCTAAATATTTTTGGAAAAAATATAACATGGTGTAAACATTATTGGAATCGATTCAGTTACTGATTCTGAAAATACTATATTCAGGTTTCAAATATTTTACAAATATATTTTTCATATACAATACTCTTGGGCGTAAATGGGTTAAAAATAATGTTGTATATACCGAACACCTGCTTCTAGTCTTGTCTAAACCCTAAATCTGATATTCAATTATTCACATCACCCGTGAGGAACCTGGTACTCAAACGTTTACCCTACACACCACCACGCTCACAACCAAAAGCATAGAACCACTTCTCGTGTCTTTTGTTCTTATTATGTTTGGTGCACAATTTAAACACATGATGTTTAAATAAAAGAATAAATATTTTACAATAAAATGTAACGTCATATGTCAATAAATAACCCGCCCCTGATCGTTCCCGGTGCAAAGGGGCCCATAACACTCGCCACATTTCCTCGCTGAATAGCGATGGCCATCCTTTGCATCAAGAACGACCTGGACCGGGAGTCACCCGTTGCCTCGCCGAGCCTACGGCCCAAATCCCACACAAAACACCTTGCCTCCATACTCCAACTGCCCAGTCTCCACCGTAACAGGCACAAAATGGTAAAGCTGCTCCAAGGAAGCGTACTTCAGCCTCTTCTTAGAGCAGGCATCTTCAGCGGCGTCAGAGGCAGTATGCATGGTGCGACTTAGGTGACTGTTGGTGACAGTGTTAACGCAAGTTGCGGCCCAGATCAGGCGCTTCCCGTTTTTCCATGGCACTAGAGTCAGCCCATCCGGCCTCTTACCATCCGATCTGCTAAGACCGTTGGGGACGTTTTCCGATATAAGGGCTCTACGGACTATGTCGTTCAGGGATTATGTTTAAATTGTGCACCAAACTCGGATGGTTTCCCATCGACCTGTAGGTATATTCTTGTATTTTTTAGGGTGGAGATTGGTAACACAGAGTCTCCCTATTATGGACTCCAGTGTCTCGCAAAGGAGCTGCTTGCTCATTTATAATGGATTCTATTCACTTAGTTTCGTATTTTAAAGCCTTGAGCATCACCACCGAGTTGCTAGCCTGTCGGTTTTTTATCGTTTACATTTCGGGGAGTGCGCATTGTAATTGCACTATCTGATTCCACCAAGTCCGTTTCATCATCGGATCACAAGACGTACGGTGTTGCGCCGCCCCGGTATATGGTAGACTCCCCAACTATACGCACTAAGCATTTTAGGAACACATTCATTGTGCGTACAGCCAAGGAGTGGAATTCTGTGCCGGAGTCTGTGTTTCTTGATAGTTACAACTTAGGGGTCTACTTCTAGGCAAGCGTGCTCCGTCATCGACCATATCATCGCTTACCATCAGGTAAGATGGTGGTCAAACGCGAGCCTATCAAATAATAAAAAAACGAAACCTTTGTGAAGACTCCATTCTGTCCTGTCACCCGTCACACTATCACTAACTCCCTTTTCGTTCATATTACTCGTCACACAATGCATCCGTCTTTCTTTGGGCTCCCTCTCCATCCGTCTACATGCATACTCAGAATTTTCTTAGTATATACGTTTCATCCTTGTTCCTTTATGAGAAATAAATCCTTTAAACCTACTATTATACACCTCGTTTCGACTAGCAACCTGTCTACGCTTAGGCAAACTTGTGTTGATCCACATCGGTACCACTGTGGCGAAACTGGCGACAGTCTCGGACACCATGGCCTGTCCTGTTGCAGAAGCGCAGGCCGCATACCACGACACGCTAGCATCAACGATATTATTCGTCTAGCTCTTGTCACTGCCGGCGTACCTGCCGTATTAGAACCAAATGGTTTGGTACGTGACGATGAAAAGAGACCAGATGCTATGACGTTGGTACCAGAGGCTTACCCGGCCTCTTGTGTGGGACGCAACCTGTGTCGATACCCTTGCGCCATCCCATATTCCAAGGATATTTTACGCCGACACGTGACCGGAGGCTAGCTCTCTGGTCACGTAAAGTGTCGTTCTTCGCCCAAAGAATTAGCATTGCCATTCAACGTGGCAATGCTGCCAGTCTTCTGGGCACATTTCCGGATGACAACGATTTGGAGGAGTACTTTGACGCCTGAGCGTACGTTGTCATTTTGTATTACATTTATTTAGTATTTAAGTTTTTAAAAAATGTAAATATGTATTAAAGTGTTTATCAATAACTATTATATATTTTTATGGCATTACATAAAAAGGAAAATAGCTCGATTTTTACAATATCTACGTCGTGAAACACAATTTGATGAGAATATTGGTTTATATAATATTTATTTTTTATAATATAGCATTTTTTTCACCCATTCTGTTTTTTTGTTTTTGTGGTGGGGAAAATCATCCAATGACAACCCCCGCTCTTAGGCGGATAACCCTGGCCCTAGTTAGCTTCGACCCAGCTGCGCCTCTCCTGTTGCTGACAACTCTTTGAGGCGCGCGGGAACAGTGCGCGCCGTCGACGTGGTCCGGACAGTTACCGGACGGTCGAAAAGCGAGCTACCCATGGCTCGCCGTCCGCGAACCCGTGTCTACGGTGGCCGCAAATCGGGATCGAAATCCCGGCGGCGGCGGCGAGGGCGCCGTTGCCTGATGCGGTCGGCCTCCTCCTTTGCTAGCATTATCTGCGAAGCAGTAATGCTAGCCGCCTGCCATTCCTCCTCGCTCCGGACCATGGCCTGAACCAAAAAAATATTATGGCTTAGTATTTTAATAAACGACTAAACGTCTTGGGCTCGGTCCGGACAGTTACCGGACAGTCGGACAGCGAGCTACCCATGGCTCGCCGGTCGGCCTGCTTCTTTGCTAGCATTACTGCTTCGCAGAAGGAGGCGACCGCCTGCCACTCCTCCTCGATCCGGAACATGGCTTCAACCAAAGCCCGGCGCGAGAGGTCTCCACCGCCAATCACCCCCACGAGGGCACGGCGATGCTCCGCCCAAGCAGGGCACACCTCGACTGTGTGCTGCACCGTGTCCTCCGGGCGTTCCGCACAGTGGCAACACCCGAGCGTCTCTTCCGCTTGAATCTGGTACAGGAACCTCCCGAAGCCACTTTTGGACATAGGCCCTAAGCGTCGTCATAACGACAGGTCCTGTGCGTCTCGCATCCATCGGATTCCGGCGACCCTCACTAGGTCATCAGTCGGTGAGTGATGTACTTGCCAGTGACATTAATGCCCCCTCCATTTCAGAACTTTGAAGACATCCTCCATTGCGGCGATGAACAGTTTCGGAGAAATGATCTCTCCTTGCTTCACACCCCACTGCAAGAGGACAGGTTTCGAGGTTTGGTCCTGAAGTCGAACTGACATGGTGGCGTTTTCCTACATGTACATATAGTCAATCTGGCACCTTTGGAGAGACTGCAGTATAGTCCAGGTATCGATCGAATCAAAGGCTTTCTCGTAGTCCACAAGCACTAAGCAGAGAGGCTGATTATACTGTATGTAATCTGCCTTAGCGTATGTATATGGTCCACGGTCTTTTCGGGATCCCGGTTGTTCGGAAGGCTGGAAGTCGTCGAACCAGTGCGTGAGACAGTTTGTCACGACTCTGGAAAACAGCTAATTATGCCTTAAAAATATTCGATTAAAGAAGATTATGCCAAGTGTGACAGTCATGATTCTGCCGAATAGAAGGAACCCGTGCTGGATTACTGCGGTAATGGTCTACTTGAATCTGTAATCTACGTATTCGACTTTTTGGCTCATGTCATCTTGTAAAAAGGTAATAGAATGATGGTAACGTAAAATCGATCTGCGAATATGATCAGTCCCCCTAGCCAAGTTACAACCATTTCGCTTGCTTCGAGTTGACCTTGCCGCGAATTCTTTTGTTCTGACGTGACAGCGTTGAGAGCGCGTCATTCCCGTACATTTGAAGCTTTCTACTAGCGTTAGCTATCGCAGAATAGCAACTTGGCTAGGAGTACAGACACGGGACAGTCACGTTTTTATGAAACAATAAAATCACAATATATTATTGCTCAATATATTTTATTATTTCCCCAAAACCCGAAAAACAATAATTGAATAGCTCGTTTGATTTTAATTTGTAATTACAATTAATCACATAACTATGGATGAAGACATGTATCCATTGTTCATCATTCCACATGACGCAGCGTCATCTCCGCGTTGTATTCTGATATATCCCTGCTCGCCAAAACTTTCACCCCATGAGTTCTTAATGAGCCAATATGGACGGCCTTTGTCTAAAATAATAATTGTGTAAAAAAATACAGAAAATAAAAGAAAAATAAGACTATGATCTTAAAACGTCTGAACATACCTGTTCCGTAACCCACGAGAAGGACAGCATGGTTGACCTGGCCCGAATCGCATGTTTGATCCGACATTATGCCTCCATGATAAATTTGAAAGTGACTTGCCTGGACGGCTTTAAAAGAAAGTAGAATAAGTTTGTTTAATGTCAATTTTAACATGTATCCAGGGGCTCAAATCTGCTATTTATATTAATTTCAACACGATTCTATAGTCATTTTGGTAAAATTCATACTGATCGATCATTAATTGATCAATGATTTCGTGATAGAGTTGTGGTAGAATGACAATATCAAGTTTATTAAAAGCAATGACTACACAGTGACGGTTTATTAGTCACTGATCAAAGGAACTGTAAAAAATTTAGCAGATTACCGGATACGTCAGACATTCATCTGTCAATATGTATGTACAAAGATTACCATTCTTTCGATGGAGTGTCAGTAGTTGACCATTCGAAAGTCATAATGACGCCATTATATTAAATAGTATACCAAACTTATAAAAATAAACAATTATGAAATTAATGAAAGACTTAAGGCCCAGTGGTTATGTTTGTTGATACGTGCAAACTTACCAATGGATATAGGTCCGACCTTATACAACAATTGTTTCAGTTTTTCTTGTGAACGAATGTTATACAAGTTGCAGTCAGTGAGTCTTACAGCTGCTTTGCCCGGAGTAAACTGACAGGTTTGTTTTGAAGCCTTGTATGGATAATCGGCTTCTGTCTCGATACCACCTTGCTGAATTATCGATCTATGAACAAGTTTGAAGAGTTTTAAAATTTCACTTTATCATACTTGCGCTGACCCGTGGTACTTTGCTGTTTTTTATTTTTGTTATAACCTATGATAGGCTCGCTATGGACCACTATCTTACTTGATGGTAAACGATGATGTAGTCGACGATGGAGCACGCTTGCCTAAGACCTATGAATGAGTGAATCATTCACTCACTTGACTTAAAAACCCCTTGGTAGCTATCAGGAAACTCTAGCCTCTTCCACTCTTATGCTGTATGCACAAATAATCTGTTCTCAAAACGTTTTATTTGTACTCTCGGCGTTGGGCCATAGAGTAATGAAATCATATTATTATGAGCCCGCTATGTCCCACTGCAGGGCAAAGGCCTCCCGTCCGTTATTCGATTATTTTCTGTCCTTAGCCACATCTGGCCAATCCTTAAGGTAGAAGTCCAAATCGTCACGCCATCTCGTTCTGGACCTACCGCGTCGCCGGCTTCTGCTGTCCGAAATCATATTAGTAGACTATAATCTCACAATGACTTCTGCTTAGCGTTAATTCCCAGATCGAACCATGTTATTAAGTGTCGTCATTATAGAATTCACAGCAGTAGCCTGAACCCATGGGTTGCCTGGGAATTTTGGAGTCTTGAAACGCAAGACAAACAGTAAAAGGGTCACAGATCTCGAAGAATTGAGAGCGGATATGAGTGTAAAAAATAGTCATCAGCTGGTTGTACATATACATAATTATGCACATCCTAATGATGTCATAAATAATAGATACTTAGATAAAAATTAACTAATTAGAAAAAAACTTAAAAGTAAATGACATGCAATATTTGAATCATTCATAAAGTCTAAAGTATAAAACTTATGCTGCTCTGCGAGATATTGTGTGTGACCCCTTTGAAGAAACCGTTACTGATGGTATTTATACTGCTTAGGACTATATAGAGATATGTAATGTATTTACCGAAAAGCACTAGTCATTAATCCACCCATACATCCACTCGAATTGCTGTCGCAGTCAACAGTCTGTTGTTCAGACAATTCTATCAGACTGCCATGTTTGATTGCGTATTGACCCTCGATGTTTCCTGTAAATGAAAACAAAATATGTTAATAAAATTAAATGGAGGAAATTATATTTAGTTGGATAAATTAATCAATTCTATCCACGGATATCGATTCTATCAGTCCTATTTTTCGATAAAATTTAAAATATTACATAAAGATTTTTCTTTTTAGGATTCTATACCTCAGGCTGCCCAAACAAAATAGGATCACATTAATGTTCGTCTATCAATACCCTTTATCTTAGGAACTGTTGAAGGTATTGAGCTGAAATCAATATCAAATACTCAAATCTGTTATCTTTTGGAGAACTGAACTAATACTACTACTATATTATAATGCTCTGTTCATGGGGCATATTTCCATAAGGAAACCAAAACAAATAGAATAGAATCCTGAAAGGTCAGAAGCTAAATCTAATAGCCCAAGTAAATACGTTCGAAAATTGTAAATTTCTAGTAACGTTATAAAATAATTACCTCAAAAAAAAAACGCAAGAAAGCGCCGCAAAAAACAGCTAAAGCGCGCGACAGGGTTGTGGCCGGAGAAGCTTGCAGCGACTTCAAGCGTTTTTTGTGGCGGGTTCTAGACCGCCTCAAAAAGAAGCTTGAAGCGGCGGTTTTTTTGAGGCCCGTGTGCGGGGAGGTTTAGACACTCACTGTTTGATTTTTTTCATGTCAACGATAATTTCCTTGAACAATAATGTTTATGCCACAAGTTGTTCAGACAAGCAAGTATTTAGTACACTAGAAAATGCGATATATATCTCTACAACGTGTAACGTTAAGAGGGTCCTTCTCCACTCGCTTATCGTAAACATCGGAAATTGTTTAAAAGTTTGTTACTTCATTTAACCCTTCAGATACCGTCAATTAAAGACACAATAGTAAGACAATAGATGCGCGGCCACCGGTGGTCGCTTGGGGATTCATGAATTAATACAATCCAACGCTATGTTTTACGAAAAGACAACGCAAAAAAAGAGAGATAACGCCTGGAAACTCTGTTAGTATTCGGTGATTCCAAGATTTACTCGAAAATTTCACAAAACTTGCTCCAGGAAATAGCTGTTTTTTTTAAACCCTTAAAAGTTTTTGGAAAAAGTTGTCGTCATTTAGAATCTTAATAAAATTTGCAAGGTCTCTGAAGAATTACTTTTTTGACTTTTTTAATTTCTAGGCAAATTATGAAATGTCAAAGTTCATACAAAATAGGACATTTTCAGAGGTTTTTACTGGATTAGTTTTACACAAATTTAGAAATTGGTTTCTTTGGAAACCTAGATAATATTCACAAGATACTGTGTTTCCAAAATATCTAATGAAAAATGTGTAATAACGTCATAATCAGTTATGAGCGGTTGTATGAAAAACAGTGAAAATGTGAGTCATGATGCACCACCTTAAATGCGCAAAACCTGAAAATAGTTTGATCAGAATAAGGAGCAGAATCAATTAAACCTCTTTTTAATATAAGTTAAATTTTTCAGAAAAATCTTCACTAAAAATGTCGATCTGTCTATTTATGAATAGGTCAAGCCATCACGTGCGCAAAGCTGCCGAAACAGGTAAACAAACACAAATGGTTGTAATCCAATTAAATTATGTCATGCACGGAAATGAAATGAATTTTGATAAAAGTTCTTATTTTAATGCAGATATTAATTTTTAACAAACTAAAATTGCTCATAAAATCTATAATATTTTTAAATGTTTTTTTTTCTCGCAGAATTAGATCAATTAAATTAAAAATCATTTGGGCTGTCTGTGGTTTTGCGCATTTAACGTTACACGTTGTAGGTATATCTACTCACCACTGGTACTAAAAGCATAGCAACTTCCACACTGCAATTGGTTCTTGACGCGGGTGACAGCGTTATGCTGACGCCAGTCGAACGACTCAGGCGCATTGTAATCAGGAATCTGTGAATCGAGTACATCATTGCATCCTGACCCAGTTAAATTTAAACTAGATACATCTCCCAAGCCAGTGAATGCCAGAGGGTCATGGCAATACGGATGGTGCGGGGTTACCGCACGATCTCCCGCGAAGCGGCGAGCCTTCTGGCTGGCCTACCACCGTGGGATCTGGAGGCAACAGTCCTTGCACACATGCACGATAAGCGCGTGGAGATGCAACGCCGGGGTGAAAGTCCACTACCGCGACAGGTCGAGGTATGGCGGACAGAGCTCCGGCGGGATCTCACGGTAAAATGGCGTCAGCGACTATCGCAACCCAGTGCTGGGCACGCCACAATTATGGCGGTAAGTCCCCTCTTTGAGGCGTGGCTGGAAAGACCTCACGGCGTCCTTACCTTCCGCATGACGCAGGTCCTCACCGGACATGGCAAGTTCGGGAGGTTCCTGCATCGGATTCGAGCGGAAGAGACGCCCGGGTGCCGCCACTGTGCGGAACGCCCGGAGGACACGGTGGAGCACACAGTAGAGGTGTGCCCTGCTTGGGCGGAGCAACGCCGTGCCCTCGTGGGGGCGATCGGCGGCGGAGACCTCTCGCGCCGGGCCTTGGTTCAGGCCATGGTCCGGAGCGAGGAGGAGTGGCAGGCGGTCGCCTCCTTCTGCGAAGCAGTAATGCTAGCAAAGGAGGAGGCAGACCGCATCAGGCAACGGCGCCCCCGCCGCCGCCGCCGGGATTCCGATCCCGATTTCCAGCCACCGTAGACGCGGGCTCGCGGACGGCGAGCCATGGGTAGCTCGCTGTCCGATCGTCCGGTAACTGTCCGGACCGAGCCAAGGCGTCGACGGCGCGCACTGTTCCCGCGCGCCTCAAGGAGTTGTCAGCAACAGGAGGGGCCCATCTGGGTCGAAGCCTACCGGGGTCGGGGTTATCCGAAAGGAAACTAGAGCCCCGGTATGAAGGCTAGAAGGAACGGCGCGGGGTTTTTAGTCAGTAAGACTCTGACACTGTCTCCCGCTCCACCCAAGAGCGGGTTTCGTCAATGATGATTTTCCCCGTCGACAAAAAAAAAAAAAAAAAAAAAAAAAAAAGCCAGTGAAATGATAAAGGAATTCTTCTTGAGTTAGATCGCTAAATCTAGTTACACCTGAAACAACGGAGAATTTTATTTTTACTTTCATAGTGTGATAAATGATAAATGATATTTATT
Source organism: Mythimna lalbum (assembly GCA_949319445.1). Classification (NCBI taxonomy): domain Eukaryota; kingdom Metazoa; phylum Arthropoda; class Insecta; order Lepidoptera; family Noctuidae; genus Mythimna; species Mythimna lalbum. Next base: position 22,297,789 of record OX439349.1, read on the forward strand.
TTGCAAATAGGTTTAAAAAACACTTTTACACGTCAATTTTTTTTTTTTCGTCTGTTTAATCTAGATGAGGCCGTGTGAAGTGTGCACAGAAGGTTGGCGGTATTGCCACGTTGTATGGCAATGCTTAATCTCTGACCGAGGTAGAAGCCAGCCCCAGCCTAGTTCGGGAGGTACCTGCATCGGATTCAAGCGGAAGAGACGCCTGGGTGTCGCCACTGTGCGCAACGCCCGGAGGACACGGTGGAGCACACAGTCGAGGTGTGCCCTGCCTGGGCGGAGCATCGCCGTGCCCTCGTGGGGGCGATCGGCGGCGGAGACCTCTCGCGCCGGGCTCTGGTTGAAGCCATGGTCCGGAGCGAGGAGGAATGGCAGGCGGTCGCCTCCTTCTGCGAAGCAGTAATGCTCGCAAAGGAGGAGGCCAACCGCATCAGGCAACAGCGGCCTCGCCACCGTCGCCGGGATTCCGATCCCGATTTCCGGCCACCGTAGACGCGGGCTCGCGGACGGCGAGCCATGGGTAGCTTGCTGTCCGATCGTCCGGTAATGGACCGAGTCCAAGACGTCGACGGCGCGCACTGTTCCCGCGCGCCTCAAGGAGTTGTCAGCAGCAGGAGGGGCCCAGCTGGGTCGAAGCCTACTGGGGACAGGGTTGTCCGACAGGGAACTGGTGCCCCGGTATGAAGGCTATAAAGAACGGCGCGGGGTTTTTAGTCAGTAAGAGTCTGACACTATCTCCCGCTCCACCCAAGAGCGGGTTTTGTCAAAGATAATTTCCCCCTCGACAAAAAAAAAACTCTAGCCTAGGTCACGCGAAGAGTCAACTAAGCGTTTGGATAAATCTTTAAAAATTATATTATTATATTATTTATTATGAAATTTTTACTTTCATAATAAAATATAAAATCTAGCTGCACATTTAAAGTTTTTACTTACCAAATACAGCGTGATCACTTTGTTGATTCATAATGTTAGCTCTTTCCATGTTTTCTATAAATATTTCGAACCTAGATTGTTTTTCTTCTTCGTTGATGTATTGTTTGTTGTGTTCTTGGATGAAACGTGCAAAATGATACTCAGCATGTTCACGCAGGAACAGCTTCGGCTCAGTCTTGCTCACCACGAGGGTTGCTAGACAACAACACAACAAAAACCACAACGGTGACATTGTAGCTCAGTAGACACTTAGAATCTGGATTAACAAAGAAACACTAAAGCCTTTTATACCGATTTTGTTAAAGAAATGTTCGATAATAACTCTTGTCATTAGGGAAATATGCGAAAATACTTCATAGAATTTCGATAACTCCATAACTTTAATGTCACATTACACATGCCTACTTACTTATTTAAAATATCTTCGTAACTATAAAATTATTAATGGTTTTTGAAATATTTTGGAAATTTTGTATAACTATGAAAGTAAATATAAATATTCTGAATTATTTGCTGAATAGTTTAATTTAAGCGAGTATTTAAATCGTATTGTTGTTATAATACATCTAATTTGGATCGACAATGCTTGTTTATTTGATTGTTCTTCTCTGCATGCTCTTGCATTAAATCCACCTATGTACCACTACTGTACATCATTATCATCTTCCTGTCCCGTTTTATTTGGGGTCGGCGCAACACGTTTTTTTCATCCATTCTGCCCTGACACTCGTCACGCTATCACTTACTCCCTTTTCTTTCATATCACTTCTCACACAATCCAGCCATCTTTTCTTTGGCTGGCTCCACAACCATCAGCTCCCCCATCCATCCACATGTAAACTCATAACTTTTTAGCAACATGCGTTTCAACCCTTTTTTTTTTTGTCGACGGGGAAATCATCTTTGACGAAACCCGCTCTTGGGTGGAGCGGGAGACAGTGTCAGACTCTTACTGACTAAAAACCCCGCGCCGTTCCTTCTAGCCTTCATACCGGGGCACGAGCTCCCTTTCGGACAACCCTGTCCCCAGTAGGCTTCGACCCAGCTGGGCCCCTCCTGCTGCTGACAACTCCTTGAGGCGCGCGGGAACAGTGCGCGCCGTCGACGTCTTGGACTCGGTCCATTACCGGACGATCGGACAGCGAGCTACCCATGGCTCGCCGTCCGCGACCCCACGTCTACGGTGGCCGGAAATCGGGATCGGAATCCCGGCGACGGCGGCGAGGGCGCCGTTGCCTGATGCGGTCGGCCTCCTCCTTTGCAAGCATTACTGCTTCGCAGAAGGAGGCGCCCGCCTGCCATTCCTCCTCGCTCGTTTCGACCCTTCTTTTCACATGAAGTTTAAATAAATAATATGTTACTTGACCAATATTATATTTAATATATTAATTTATTGCTAATATTTGCGTCATGTCCGTGAACTGGAGCTGTCATGGTAATGGTCATCTCTTAGCTGTAGTTGCTATTTTAATATCTATATTTAGTTTTACTTTATTTACATTATTCTCACATGATAGTGGTTACAAAAAACATGTAAAAGAGATATTTGTAATACATAACATGATTTAAAAGAGTGTCTATGAAGTTTCTTGCACATTCTTCTCCATAGAGATCTACGCTGTGAAATGTGCAAATAGCATATTTTTTTCTGACTGACTGACTTCTTGACATTTCAAAAGTGCCTGTAAATGGTTTATTTGAAATAAAATGCTTTAGATCTTTTGAATCTTTGATCCATCTTCTTTCTACTCCTGTCCTGTGTTATTTGTAATTGGAGCAACGTTTTCTTCTATTATCCCCTTTAAAAAGCTATCATTCGGTTTTTATTCTTTCATATTTTTCTGGTACTTTCTGTTAAAAATTTATGACCGTGACATATGCTTTCTTCCAGCAATTCAGAGTTACACAAAAACTTATAATGGCGATTTAACCTCTGTGACGAGGTGACAGCGAGTCACTGCCCAAACACTTGAAACTTTAAACACTCCATGAGCATTATTTTGAGCGTTGGAAGGCCTCCAACTAGGTGGACTGATGACCTGGTGAAGATTGCAGGAAACCGATGGATGCGAGACGCACAGGAACGTTCGTTGTGGCGACGCTTGGAGGAGGCCTATGTCCAACAGTGGACGTGTATCGGCTGATTTATAATGTAAAATTTTATTTACAAGTTTATAAGTGGAAGTGAGTGTGTGTGAGTGGAGTGGAATATGTAATTGGACTTTTTCTACGTATAACGTCTTTTACTAGAATATAAACGCTATAAGATTTTTTCATATTAATAAAATAAAATAATTTACCACTATTTCTTAATGTTTCAGGGTATCACGTGCCCATATGGATTGCGAAGAACTCCTGGGGAACAGGTTGGGGTGACCAAGGTTATTTCTATTTCGTTCGCGGTGAATACGCACAATCGTGTGGTGTGATGCAACATCAAATCACTTCTGCTATCCTTGCCTAGTTTACAATGTTCGAAAAGAAAATCATTAAATGGTTGCCACTAATCAATTGTTTTATTTTTATTTAATCCGTATATTAATTTTAATTACATATTTTTGACATTTTTAAATATTTTCAACACACACACACAGGGTCCAAGCTGCCAGTGGTTAAGGCTCCAAAGACAGGTAATTCTTCATAATGCGAGTCGTATCGAGGAGTACTGCTTTCTGTATCAGGCTTCTGATCCAACCGTGCCACGACAGCTTCGACAGATTGTCGCCGGAGCTTTTGGCAATTAGGTCATTGGTGATCACAACAATCGGCACAGTGACAGCCGAGTCCACATTCCACATGTGGACAACCTCGTGTGCTAAGTTGAGGTATTCGATTTGTTTTTCTTTCCCAGCTTTCTCGATATTCTCGTCATGCGTGATGGTGATATCGACTATCATTGCACGGCACGTTAATCGATCTATCACCATTATATCCGGCTGATAGACCGACATGGTTATTTTCGAGAACTGGGTCGAGCACATACTTGTAATACGGTACCTCAAAATCCACTAGGTTGTACTTTTAAATTAAAATACTTACAACTTCTAAATTAATCTTCAAAAGGTTACCTTTCGTGTTGTGATGTATGCAAGTACTAAAAATGGGTTTTTGGAAATTCAATCATTAAGGTGCTGAAGTTGAATATGCATAATGGTATATATGCATATTTGTTCTGTAAGATTGCAACGACTTCTTTTATTATAGGTATTTTTTTATTAGAAATCCACAACCAAGGGCCTTGGGTATTTCATAGTAACAAAATATATTATGTTCATTGTCTTCTATTTTGCAAAACCTTAAAGTTAGATAAAATCTTTTGGTTGGTAGGAAAAGTAAGTCTTACTCTAATGCCCTGTGGTATTCCAAACGTAGGTAGTTGAAAACAATTGTATTTATTTAGAAATAAATTCCTACCAGCATGTTTACGATTTTCAGTAAAAATTATAACTTAACCAAGAAAGTAGACAGTAAGGAAAGCTCTAATTCCAGGATAATATGAGATCAGGTGACAAAAGTCTTAGATTGTTGAATTTAACCTAACCCGTATGTTTATTACACGGAGTTATTTATAAAACTCTAACAACCTTACAGGACTGTATTACTTACTTAAGAGGGTCCTTTTCCACTCGCCTATCGTAAACATCGAAAATGGTTTAAAAGCTTGTTACTTCATTTAATGCAATCCAACGCGTTTTTTGACGAAAAGGCAACGCAAAAAAAGGGAGATAACGCCTGAAAACTCTCTTAGTATTCGGTAATTCCGAGATTTACTCGAAAATTTCACAAAACTTGCTCCAGGAAATAGCTGTTTTTTTTAAACTCTTGAAAGTTTTTGGAAAAAATTGTCGTCATTTAGAATCTTAATAAAATTTGCAAGGTCTCTAGAGGATTACTTTTTTGACTTTTTTAATTTTTAGGCAAATTATGAAGTGTCGAAGTTCATACAAAATAGGACATTTTCAGAGGTTTTTATTGGATTAGTTTTACATAAATTTAGAAATTGGTTTATTTAGAAACCTAGATAAACGTTTATCCAAATTTTATTTAAATATACCGAGAAAATTTTTCCGTCATAATCTTCCTTTGCGTGTACCTTTGGCTTCAACCAATTATAGACAGAATAGTTTTATTATACGTGCAAGTAGACAGTTCAATAATATGTGTGAGCAGCATGACTTGGATCCCTTTACTACTAGTGTGGCGTCGGCCAGAATGCGCATAAGTCACAGGTCGGGGTACAACGGATGCCATTTTTGCTATACGCCAGCTGTGCGAAAAATACAGAGGTGCGCATAAAAACTTGCACATGGTATTCGTTGACCTCGAAAAGGCATACGACCGGGTACCTCGTGGGTTCTGTGGTGGGCCCTTAAGGAGAAAGGTGTGCCTGGGAAGTATGTGCAGTTGATCCGAGCGATGTACAGTCGGTGCAGTACCCAAGTCCGGTCTACAGTGGCCACTACTGGCAGCTTCAATGTGGATGTCGGCTTACACCAAGGGTCGGCTCTCAGCCCTTACCTCTTCCTGATGATAATGGACGCTCTGACGTCGGACATTCAGGAAAAGGCTCCCTGGTGTATGTTGTTTGCCGATGACATTGTGCTGGTTGCCGAGAGTGGCCTAGAGGTCCAGAACAGATTGGAGGTGTGGTGGCACAGACTGGAAAGTGTTGGCCTGAAATTGAGTAGAACCAAAACGGAGTACTTGTTCTGCGATTTCGGCGGTCTCTCCACTCCAGTGCCTTTAGCTCTCGCCGGAACGCCCATACCGATCTGTTCCGACTTTCGGTATCTCGGGTCGCTCGTCCAAGGGGATGGTGAGGTAGACCGGGACGTAACTCATCGGATCAACGCAGGATGGATGAAATGGCGACAGGTCACGGGAACAACTTGTGATCCACGGATGCCCCTCAAGTTGAAGGGTAAAATCTACAAATCCGTGATAAGGCCTGTCATACTGTATGGATCAGAATGTTGGGCTGTGAAAAAGACGGATGAAAAAAGATTGCATGTTGCGGAGATGAGAATGTTGAGATGGATGTGTGGTGTGACGAGAATGGATAAAGTGAGAAATGAGTATATTAGGGGAAGTTTGAAAGTGGCGCCAGTGACTGAAAAGTTGAAAGGAAATCGTTTGTCTTGGTATGGTCATGTAAAGAGGAGAGATGAAACGCATGTTGTTAAAAGAGTTATGAATTTACATGTGGATGGATGGAGAGGGAGAGGGAGGCCAAAGAAAAGATGGATGGATTGTGTGAGAAGTGATATGAATGAAAAAGGAGTTAGTGATAGCGTGACGAGTGACAGGACAGAATGGAAGAAAAAAACATGTTGCGCCGACCCCAAATAAAACGGGATAAGGGCAGGAAGATGATGATGATCTATGTTAAACAAATATTAAAAGATGTCATGTTAACTTATTATTTACGATGGATCTTTGATCAGTAGTGATATAGTAAGGTTTCTGATCCATACTAATATTATAAAATCGAAAGTGAGTTTGTTTGTTTGTTTGTTTCGTCTTCACGCCTAAATGCCAAAACCGATTTTGATGGATTTTGGTACAGAAATAGTTGGGACCCTAGAGACGGACATAGGCGAATTTAAAAAAAAAAAGTGAGAAAAGGGGGAGAAAGAGGGAAGAGAAGGGGGTAAAAGCTGGTATTACAATAAAACCACAATATTGCATTGCTCAATATATATTATTATGAATTTGAAAATCTAAAAACATTGAAATGAATCGATTAATCATTAATTTGTGATTATAATTAATTTCGGGATCATTACATAATTATGGATGAAGACATAAATCCGTTATTCATCATTCCACATGACGCAGCTTGTTCTCCGCGCTGTATTCTGATGAATCCATTTTCGCCAAAACTTTCACCCCATGAGTTCTTAATAATCCAATACGGACGACCGTTTTCTGAAATAATAAAAAGTTATAACAAAAAAGTACAAAAACTATAAATCTTAACATATAAAACGCTTGGACATACCTGTTCCGTAACCCACGAGAAGGACAGCATGGTTGACCCGCCCGGAGTCGCATGTTTGATCTGACATAATGCCTCCATGATAACCTTGGAAGCTGCTAGCCTGTAGGCCTTTAAGAAAATATAAAGTAAGTTTAGTGCAAATATCAGTATGTATGACGATTCAGCTATATGTTTATTGACACATGCTAACTTACCAATAGATATAGGTCCGACTTTGTACAACAATTGTTTCAGTTTTTCTTGTGAACGAATGTTGTACAGGTTGCAGTCAGTGAGTCTTACAGCTGCTCTGCCCGGAGTAAATTGACAGATTTGCTGTGAAGCTTCATACGGATAATTAGCTTCTGTCTCGATGCCGCCTTGCTGGATTATCGACCTGTGAACACGTTTGAAGGTTTTAAAAAGTTCATTTCGTTATACCATTTATAGTGTCAGCGTCCAGATTGTCAGCGGACATTTTTGATAGATGTAGAATATGACATTGGTAGAGTCACAGAACCCGAAGAATTGAGTACGGATAAGAATGGGCAAGGTGTAAAGGTTAAACCATGTTAACCTTGCCCATTCTTCATCAGCTAGTTTTGTATATATAGATACATATGCATATAGTTCCTAATGATATCGTAAATTATATATAAAACTTAGCAGTAAATGACGTGCAATATACGTAGTTTGAGATAGCTAAAAGTCTGAAAGATAAAACTTATGATATTGTCTAGGTAGGTACCTCTTCGGAGAAACCATGCATGATTGCATTTTTTCTGTCTAAGGCTATATAGAAATATGGAATATATTTACCGGAAAGCAGTAGGCATATATCCACCCTGACATCCATTCGAATTTCTATCACAGTCAATAGTCTGTTGTTCCGATAATTCTATCAGATTGCCATGTTTGATTGCGTATTGACCCTCGATGTTCCCTGTAAAGGATTTTAACATGTTACATGATAAGCTTTCACAAAGTAAAATAAAATGAAAACTTGGAAAAAATTAAATAAGCAAAGAATTCAGAAGATCATATTTATCTTCCTATGAGTTCTAATTTTCATCGCAATTCACAATAATACATCAACATCTTAATTTATATCGATGATGTGTATGCACTTCCAATAGTAGTGGTTGGGTGGTGTTCAATCAATGGTGTTGCCACACCATTGACTGAACACAGTTGGGCAGTAGCACTAGTTCCAATTGGTTGATCAGTTGGGTAGACATTTGGGACATTACACGACCTCTATATCTACTCACCACTGACACTAAAAGCATAGCATCCTCCACACCGCAATTGGTTCTTGACGCGGGTGACAGCGTTATGTTGACGCCAGTCGAACGACTCAGGCGCATTGTAATTAGGAATCTGGGAATCGTATACGTCATTGCATCCTGACCCAGTTAAATTTAAACTATAGATATCTTCCAAACCGGTGAAATGATAAACGAATTCTTCTGGTGTTAGATCACTAAATTTTGTTATACCTGAAATAACAGATATTTTAGAATAAATTTATTTTAAGTTTTATAACAAAATATGAAAAGCTACGCATATTAATTTTTTACTTACCAAATACAGCGTGATCACTTTGGTGATTCATAATGTTAGCTTTTTCCATGTTGGATATAAATATTTCGAACCTAGATTGCTTTTCTTCTTCGTCCCTATATTGTTTGTTGTGTTCTTCAATGAAGCGTTCAAAGTGCAACTCAGCATGTTGGTGCAGGTACAGCTTCGGCGGAGTCTTGCTCGCCGCAAGTGTTGCTAAACAAGAACACAGCAAAAGTAATAATGGGGACATTGTAGCTCAGTAGACCCTTAGAATCTTGATTAACAAAGAAATACTAAAGCCTTTTATACAAATTTAGTTAAACAAATATTCGAAAATAACTCTTATCGTGAGGGAAATATGTGAAATGTAAAATACTTCATCGATAGGAATTTGATAACTCCATAATTTCAAGGTCACGTTCCTTCCCGTTTATATTATACCATATTCGTTACTGCTGTTTGTCTGTTGATAGTTAAGTATTTACTCGTATTGTTCTGAACAAGAATTTCTATTTGTAATTTTTAACAGTTCCGATTTTCGGTACTTGATCGGGTCGCTTGCCTAAGGGAATCGCGAGGTAGACCGAGACGTTATTACATTGGATCAACTCAGGATGGATGAAAAGGTGACAGGCCAATCAGGCAAAATGGAACAACTTATGACCCACGGATGATTTTACCCTTCAACTGGTTTAACTGGTAAAATCTACAAGTCCGTGATGACCAGTCATACTTTATGGGCTGTTACTTTGTCATGTCCAACATGAACGAAAAAAAATTGCATGTAGTGAAGGTGACAATATTGAGATGGATGTGTGGCGTAACAAGGATAGATAAAGTGAGAAATGAGTATATTAGAGGAAGTTTGAAAGTGGCCATAATGACTGAAAAGTTGTAGAAGAATGGTTTGTTTTACTATAGTCATGACAAGAGGAGGAATGGATCGCGTGTTACGAATAGAGTTATGATGTGGATGGATGGAGAGGTGATAGATAGATGGATTGTGTGGGGAGTGATATGAAAGATAAGGGAGTTACGAGTATTCGTGATAGTGTCCGTGTTGCGCCGATCCCGAAAATGCGGGACAAGGACAGGAAAACGATGATGTTTTCATTAAATGTTTTGTTTTTTCATTCCAATCTTCTAGAATATGTGGTAAAATTTTTGAAATCCAAAAAAAAATCCTAAAATATATATGCTCCCGAGCAAAGCCGCATTATATTTGTTCACTTACGTGTTTTACCTACTTATCTATATCATTAATAACTGGAATACTCGGAGAACTTTTGAAATATCTAAGTAACTACAAAATTATTTATTATTATTTTAATATTCCACTTGCATACTCGTATGAAATGCATTTATATATTCTAAATTATTTGCTAAATTGTTTATATGTAATGAAATTTTTAAAATTTGTATTAATTCAAAATTACGTCGTTTATGGACCGATACGCAATTTTTTTTTAACTGGTAGGATATGCTTCCAGTTGTACTATAGATATCTTCCAAACCGGTTTTTTTTGGAAACGTACTTTCCGATCAAAATTATTGTATGTCCTTTTCCAAGGTCAATCTACCTTTTTCTTTTCTATTGGTTTAATTGTGAAAGTAAAAAAAAAAACTGACAGATTTATTTTTGCACCGTAATATATGTACGGATTTCCAGTTACAGTTAAATTATATATATACCTAATATCAATGAAAATGCTAAACTATCTAAAGTCTAGAAACAGTCTCAAAAATACAGCTCAGTCACTTATCAGAGACTAGAATATCTTAGCAGAATTTAAATCATCAAATCAGGAGTAAATTCTAATAAGAGTACTTATTGCTACTGTTCAAAAGCTGTGTTCTCACAAGCGAAAAATTGGTCGCAGCGGGAACCGGCTAATCCGGGTTTCAATAGCGTCATTGTCCTCGTATCGTGTGTAACGCACTTTATTGTGGCTTTAACCAATTAATTTTGTCACTCGACTAGATGATCACGCGTGGGTAGTTCTGAATGATGTCACATAAAATGGTAGTGTATATAGGATGCGGATAAGCTGGACCTCAATGGGTGTCTTTTTTTGTATAGTAGATAGTACGAAATGAATTTAATTTAATTTGTTAAGATAGTTTGTTAGATGAAATTTTGTTTATCTAGGTGATACAGTTTAAAGTTCACTTTTTATATTGGATCTATAATAGACACCGATGATGATTATTTCTATAAAGAATGCCGAATTTTATCTAGGATCATTAATAATAATAAATCGATAATATTATTAAATGCCTCGCTTCCAGACAATACTTTTCATTCTATAATTCTCTTATTCATTCTTTCAAACATATCGGTAGCTCAAAGTGAAACTAAAAAAAAATAAAAACTCAAACGGACTTCCTTAATCCGACTTTGCACACAATACGAAGTTTACACTTCAACGTACACAAATATATAAAGGTTTTAAATAAAAAATATATCCCTGAGGATGTTAATGAAACTTCAGATAACAATAGGGATAAGCCTGGTGCCGCTATGTCTGATGCAGCAAACAAACGATGTGAAACTGATGTTATTTTAAATAAAATTTCTACTGAATAGTAAGTGCTCCTACAGAATGATGTTCCACGAAAGGTGTTGTATGAAAAGAGATTTGAAATTAATGAATGAGTTGTAGAATTGCAGTTTTATTGATCATGTATTAAGAGTTGATTGTGTACTTACAATACTACGTGAAAGGTGTACTTGATGGTTAGTTTGATGAATGAATTCCGTAAGTTAACGGAACTATACATAATCCTACTTCGTTTAATCTTGCTGTGCTTTTAGGTATCTAAGAAATTATGTCACATAGAAATTATATAACTTTATTTAATCAGTCTACTCAATGCCGTCTATATTACCTGCATAAAATATAAACAGAATTATACTATCTACAACTGGCGGATTACAAAAAAAACTGTTTTATCCCTTTTCGAAATTTGGAACATGGTTGCAAAAATGAAAACAGGAACCCAAGTAACCACAGTCTATCCAGAAACAGATGATCGCAGAGATTAGATCGTAAACATAGATAGACTGATCCAAATACAAGTTTCAATGAGTGAATCTACAAACGACTGGACAATACGAGGATTACAGGAGCGCAACATTTGGATTCTGGACAAACATGAATGAAAGCAAGTTCATGAATGAACCGCGGAACGGTCCCAGTTATTGTCACAAATTAAATCCGCATTTGTAAATATTTGTGAATGAATTCCAGATAAGGGATGTCTTGAAGCTTGATCTGTAGTCTGTAGTGCTTCAAATGATGCCGCTTACAATGGACAGGAAGGCTTAAGCCATTTCGGGTTTGGATGAAGAGACTAAGTAGCAATTCCTTGTTTTCGTTCGGCTTTCTTGAGTAGTAGTTCTGTGGTTACATAGAAATCAAAAGAAAAAGTAACGACTGTTGGAAATTTGTGAAGGAATCTTATTAATAAGAAGCAACTAACTAACGGATTTTATACGACTGCCAACGATGTGGTTTTAAGAGCAGTGGTGGCCGAGTAGTAGCGTCCCCGACTTACGAGTCAAACCCAGCAAGGCGCATTACTTTGTGTAATTTATTTAATCACCACTGCTCTCAAAACAGTGAAGGAAAACATCGTGACGAAACCGATTTTTTTTTTAAATTGTTAATAGGTTTGCGCTTGACCGCTATCTCACCTGATGGAAAGCGACGATGCGGTCGACGATGGAACGCGCTTACCTAGAAGAAACCTAGACATGTCCTAGAACCAAAAATTCGAAGTCAAGTGTCATCCACCAAACCGCACTGGGCCCTCGTGGTGGATTACGGCTCATTCCCTTTCTTAGAGAGGAGGCCTGAGTGGCAACATTATAAGGCCGACTATCTACTAGCTATACAACGATGTGATTTGCATGATTACCTTTGATAACTTTATTGTTATTGTCATTATTATAATATATCAAACCTACATACAAACATTTTCATAAAATAAATATGTATGTATACATATTTTGAGAAAATGTTTGCAAGTTTGTTCAATTTCTTTAACTAACTTATAATTCTTCATGTTTTTTTTTGAACTGAAACCTAATAAATCGAAGCAAAGAGTACTTACATAAAAGTCAAAGTGAGGTAAAAAAGTTTAATTTCCAGAACAATGCTAACATTCAGAGAAAAACAAGTCGGTGCTGAAAATATTCATTTCAATGAAAATAAATATAGAGCGAAATATGTTTACTTTACTTGGTTTCAAAGTTTAACCCTTCAGATACCGTCAATTAGAGACACAATAGTAAGACAATAGATGCGCGGCCACCGGTGGTCGCTTGGGGATTCATGAATTAAACAATGGTTTTGCCTGTAAACAACCTAAGCTTTTGTTTTGATAAAACTGTAAATGCGCTTACTGGTGTTATGATTAAGAATGACCGTTTTGATTTGATGACCTTTCTTCAGATATCTGTAGAACTCTTGGGGATTCTTTTAAGGTCAACGAAGAAGGATTGGAATTAATTCAGTTTCTAACTTTTAATTATTTTTTATATGTAAATATGTAACACAAAATATGATTTACAGAGTGTCCATGGTGTTTCTTGCACGTTCTTCTCCATAGAGATCTATGCTTTGGAACTTGCAATTTAGCTTCGCTTTTCTTGGACTAACCAACATTTGACTATTCAAAAGTTCCTGCAAATGGTGTTCCTGCATTTTAAATAAATGCTTTGTTTTTGATTTTGAACTAATCGTACTGTAATACAAAAAATCATAGACTTGACAGATGCCTTCGACACCTTGCAACACCTACTCATACAAAAACATCTGTCAACGATGCGAACTTATCTCATAGAACCACATATTTCTTCCTTTGTCACTTTATTGTACATACCTACAAAATAGCCTTAATTCAACCACTTAACTTCCGGTAGAAGAAGACTCAATTGTGCAATCAGTGGAAATATTGACCGGATGGTGATTCTGATGAAAATTAAGCACAGGAATATGATCCTTAAATCAGGAAAGTTTAAGAAGATAATAGTGCGAATATAGCAAATGAGAATAACAATCAGAATGGTAACAAAGTGATGAAATAGAATAAAGGTGATGCAAAGATATTGTATGGGTTGTATGGTGTTGTATGGGACGGATGTGTCGTGCGGGGATAGTGTTTGAGCCGTTGATGTATGAATGCATGTGGGGACAGTGTCGTATTGCAATAAATTGTTTGCGTGGGCGGATAGAGAAATAAATGGAGTAGTTGTAATGATTAGAAATTCAATATTGACAAAATTTTATAAAAAAAAATGTGTATATCCACCTTTTTATGGCAATTTTTCGTTCATCATCATCATTTCAGCCGAAAACGTCCACTGTTGGAGAAAGGTCTCCCTCAAGTGTCACCATAATGACCGATCTTGTTTGTCTCGAAATCAGCAGATTCCTGCGACCCTCACCAGCTCATCGGTCCACCTTGTGGGAGGCCTTCCATGCTGCGTTTTCCGGTACGTGGTTGCCACTCCAGAATCTTTCATCCCCATCGACTATGTAGTCTACGTGCAATGAGCCTTGTCCACTGCCACTTAAGTTTGGCGATTCTTCGGGCTATTAATTTTTTTCACCATCCTAAAGTAAATAATTGTCATAACAAATCATTTTATATAGTTGTAACGCAGCTGTTGTGAAATCAGGTAATTATTTTAAGACTAATAATTAAAACAACGTAAATATTTTTTCCGAGTTTGGCAATTTACGCAAAATGTTATAGTTTAAGTTTGAGAGTTGGGAAAATGGTTCAAATTATTGAAAAAAAAAACTGTTGTAACCTGGGCGACTCTATAAATTTTCTGCTCGCACAAATCACGGAAGACGTTTATAATTTAGTAATATTAAAATGTTTCTCATTGATCCTATTCTATAGAGTACGAACAATGCTACAATAGGTGTAGGTAACAATGACAACTATAGCAAACACGCGATGGACACCAAACATATTGAAAACGTCACAAACGTCGTAGATAACCATGTCAAAATCAAAATCTATGATCGAAAATCCAAAGTCGAAATTTGTTCGAAGTTCGAGATTGACATGAGGCTGTGTGGTACTGTATGGGTTTTTATTGTTAGTAAAAGTGGCATTGTTGCGAATAAAGAGTGGCTAAGGATGGCTATTGTGTCCCATTGTAGCGGGTGTGCGCATACAATGACTTGATCACGTTCAGGATTTTTGGACAATTTCTGTTTCTGTCGGTTTTTGCAACGGGTTGCACCTTGGTAAGCAGTGGCGGATTCAGGGAATACGTGTATATTATAAATCGAATATAGGGCTTCTTTCATCTGATTTAAATGAAACTTTACTATTAATTTTAATTTAATTTAACTTTTAATTCAAACTTTTACATTTATTTTTGTTTAACCCTTCAGATACCGTCAATTAGAGACACAATAGTAAGACAATAGATGCGCGGCCACCGGGTGTCGCTTGGGGATTCATGAATTAATTCTTTTTTTATATGTACCTAATAATACATTCTTTACTGCAATATCAACTTACCAACTATAAAAAATCTTTTAAATGGGTTTATAGTGTTCAAGTAGCAGGAGAACACTGATTCCTAAGATACAGGAATTTATAGTTTAGGAGTCAGGGTGTCAACTTTTGTGTATTCAATGTAACTTAACTGATATTTAGCGTGTTGTAAGAATTTGTGTCGATAAAGTATTATTATTATACTATAAAATTTAATAAAAGTAGCAAAAGTTTGTATGTTCGTCTATATTTATTACTCCTTAATGCAATCTACTGGACGACTTTGGGATAGGACATAGGATACCGAAACGCTAGCAGAAGTTAGTAGGCTGTATTTTAATACGTTGGAAAGACTAAACTTGCAAGCGATAGCTAGTAAAACATCAGAATTTATAACTATGTTCTGTAATTCAAAAATAAGCTGTTCTTTTTATTCAAATTCTTTGTAAATAATATCCCAACTTGTACAAAATAAACTTAATAACTCAAAGACTTTCACAAAATTAATAAATTTAACAACAAACATACACAATAACTCAAAGACTCTCAATGCAACAACTACAATAAGACTTAGAAGTTAACACATAATTTTAGTAAAATCACCAATTTCAACCACGAAAAGAATGCCCCATATAACTCCACCAAAATCCGCCCCTGTTCGAATTAGTGCCAGTTACGGGGTGGTATATTTTTCTAAAACTACTTGTCGCCTAACAATGTGGTCTTTCATGAACATTGGCGATACACCCGCCGGCACAAACGGGGGCAGAGATGCGCAAAATATGGGCTCAACGTGGCTCGATGGGCCCGATTGTTGGACATTAGTGGCACAAAAGATAAAAATTTTTGAATCTTCACCGACGTGCTTCTATTTTCGAGAATTTGATTGTTCGATTTATGAAAGAAATTTTTGTGTCAATGAAATTTCTTTTTTAATGCACATGAATTCACTATCTCTTTGGACTTCACTTGAGTGTTTCATTTGAATACTAGTAAAGCTGTAGTAGTAACTACTCTCTCTTTTTAAAGTGTGAAAAATCATCAAATAACTCCTTCTGCTGTGCGTGGTGGATGAAGGAGTGCGTTCGGTGAGTTGCGATTCAGGGCGACTCTTGCGTACACTTTTACAACCCAAAGAATACTCTACCCTTTGTTTTTAGGTGGGAAAACATCAAATGACTTCTTAGGCTGTAGCGTGAAACGAGATATAAGACTTTTACTGACTAAAATACATCTGCGTCCATCAGTTGTTCTTTGTGATCCAGGCCTCAATCTTTCCATGCAGTACCTATCTACTAACACAATGTGAAATAGCCACGGTATATGCTTAACTAGATTATTTATAATCAACTTCTAAGTTTACAACGCCAATTAAAAACTCTTAAATCATTCCCTCTCTTACAGAGGAGGCCTGAGTCCTAGCTGTGCATTAAAAAAGGCTGATGATGATGATGATAAAAAAAAACTTCTTATCAAAATCAAAGCATTTATTTCAAATAGACCATTTGCAGGCACTTTTGAATAGTCAAATATCGGTCAGTCCAAGAAAAGTGAAGGTAATTTGTTTAACTGTAATGCTAACTTGTAATTTTTTTATCGCAAATAAACAAACTATCCCCCCACATCCCAAATATGAGAAATATTATATTACTAGCTTCTGCCCGCGACTTCGTCCGCGGAAAATTTCTTGTTTTAAAATAAGATTACACTCGATTAGACGATGCGCACGTTCAGCGCTAGATTCCTGAGCACGGGCCTGTGATGTTATGGCATTTTGCCTAGCGAGCCGCTGCGAGCGCTCAGCGCTAGTCTCCCTATCCCTTGTCTCAGAGACATGCTGCCTTAAATGAGATAGACGCTGCGCACGTTCAGCGCTAGATTCCCGAGCACGGGCCTGCGATGTTATGACATTTTGCCTACCAAGCCGCCGCGAGCGTTTAGCGCTAGTCTCCCTATCCCTTGTCTCAGAGACATGCTGCCTTAACTCAGATAGACGGTGCGCACGTTCAGCGCTAGTTCCTCGAGCACGGGCCCGCGATGTCCTCACATTTTGGCTAGCGAGGCGCTGTGAGCGCTCGGAGCTAGATTCTCTAGCGCGTGCTTGCGAAATATATTCTCTATTTCTCGAGAGGCGCTGCTCATTTTCAGGGGCAGATTCTTCCGTACGGCGTACTCGAGCGGCTCTTGTCTGTGATGTCTGCCGGGACAGTTGAGATTTCCTTTTAGACATGCTCTCAACAAACTACGCACAGACTTGAAAACAATTATGAACAAAAGGAGAGCGACTCGAACACCGTCCGCCTTTACAAAACAAAACAATCGTAATATCGAATAACTCGTATCGATTATTACGATAGAACGAAGTACGAAACTACGAACATACAAAAACGTACAACGAAATTACGATATTTTCGATTATGAGGTATCTATCAACAACAACAACCATACGAACGAAACAACCGAAACCAATAAGCAACTGACAGAAGAACTCCAGCTAATGACAACGTGGGCATAATAATTCGAGAGGATCATCAATCCACAGAAAGTTTTAACACCGCGATTCAGAAAACATGGCAAGTTCGGGAGGTTCCTGCACCGAATTAAAGCGGAAGAGACGCCCGAGTGTCGCCACTGTGCGGAACGCCCGGAGGACACGGTGGAGAACACAGTCGAGGTGTGCCCTGCCTGGGCAGAGCATCGCCGTGCCCTCGTGGGGGCGATCGGCGGCGGACACCTCTCGCGGCGGGCTCTGGTTGAGGCCATGGTCCTTAGCGAGGAGGAATGGCAGGCGGTCGCCTCCTTCTGCGAAGCAGTAATGCTAGCAAAGGCGGAGGCAGACCGCATCAGGCAACGGCGCCCCCGCCGCCGCCGCCGGGATTCCGATCCCGATTTCCGGCCACCGTAGACGCGGGCTCGCGGACGGCGAGCCATGGGTAGCTTGCTGTCCAATCGTCCGGTAATGGACCGAGCCCAAGACGTCAACGGCGCGCACTGTTCCCGCGCGCCTCAAGAAGTTGTCAGCAACAGCAGAGGCCCAGCTGGGTCGAAGCCTACCGGGTCCAGGGTTATCCGAAAGGGAACTCGTGCCCTGGTTTGAAGGCTAGAAGGAACGGGGTGGGTTTTTAGTCAGTAAGAGTCTGACACTATCTCTCGCTCCACCCAAGGGCGGGGGTTGTCATAAGATGATTTTTGCCCACCATAAAAAAAAAATAGGTAAAACGTCTGCACAATGAAAGTTACGCTAGGGGCATTTTGCGTTTTAGTAATTTTATATTATCTTCGAAACTGTATGACCAATTGCTATGCTGTAAATGGCAAATCTTATCTGTATAATGTTCTTGTGATACTGAAATAATTTATTGTCATAAGAATTAATATTTTGTTGCTCAAATAATCAACCAAACGTAAGTATGCCGAAAAAAAATATTTTTAATGCAATAAAAGAAGTATAAAAGATGAAATATAAAAGATAGAGATATGGTACCGCGGACTTTTTTGTAGAAATAATTAAGACGAACCAGGTAGCCATACATTGTTTTTAATTTTAAGCAACTGTTTAGGCAGCGCACGCAAATAATTCTATTTTATGGGGTATTTTTTTCCGACTTGCTAGACAAAAGTTGTGATAGCTCGGTTAATATACATGCTATAGAAACAATTTATAGCCTATAGCACTCAGGAATAATGTAGCTTTCTGCCAGTAAAAAAATTTAGAATTGGATTATTAGTTCCAGAGATTACCCCCTACATACAAACTTACAAACTTACAAACTTACAAACTTACAAATTTTACCTCTTTATAATATTAGTATAGATCAACAGTTGTCACGGAACATCACCTGACATAAAAATAAAAAGCTTCACATCTAGGGTGCTATAGAACAAATTAATTGCGTAAACTAAAAATAACTAAAAAAACTAGCTGTATTTTTTAGTCATCTCAGTAATTATTCCTCCACGAGCCATTGATGAGTTCTCGCTTTACAAACAAAAAGTAATTACGTGAATTTAATTGCAATTAACATCGTTTTACAATAATCACTAGAAGAACTGCTGCGTTGTATGTTTGTATGTATTGTTCGGGAAAAAAGGCATTATCTGCTGCAAGTCGCCATGTGTAGGGCTTCAGGGCAACTTGGAGTGGGTGGTGTGTGTTGTGAGCGGCAGCGGTTATTGGGCTGAGGGATACAATGCTAGAGTCCGTCTACTGAAAGCGTGACCTGAGAAAAGGAGGTTGAAACCCAAAAATTTGAATATGGTATTATTGAAATAGTAGGAGAAAAAAGTTTTGGTACTTGAGTATTTTTTTATATATGACGATTGTACAATAGTTGTATAAGAACTTAAATTTGTGTAGATTTATTTATTGGTAGATGTATGGTAAAGGTTAATAATACACAAAATGTTAGTTATTCTTCCAAATTTATTTTATCTGTTCTCTCAAATGCCGTATATAATATTCTTTATTTACAATTTGGCATTTTGGCCTTCCGACAAGAATACCAAGAGCACAACACTGCGATAGTCAAATAAAATAGTCATCATCATTCATACCGTAAAAATATCTAGTGGTCAGTCAACTATGATCAAGATTATAGTGTCACACTAACTTAAAAATCCAAGATCGTATATAAACTTTGTTGTTTTTCTTAGAAAACAACTTCTTTCTCTTCTTGTTTTTGTTTAAACTCACTGATGATAGTGTGTAGCAGCTTTCGCACATAACTTTATATTGTTTTACCCATGATAAAGCAGTTATTGTTGATAAATAAATATCTGTTTCAAAAAACTGACAATTGCAATCATAGACTTAGACGTGATTTTGGCGGCAAAATAATGTTGCCACTTTAATTTTTTTTTTAAACTCCAGGTTACGCTTTCATTAGACAGACTCTAGTTAATTATGTCGATATTTTTTTAAAACTTTGACAGTTCAATTTAGGTCGTCAAATGGATCGTGTTAAGAGCTTGTGGTAGGGCCTCGGGTAATACTAGTTTACTGAACAGTAGGTAAATAAATTGAAGATTGGAACACCATTCAATTTTCTTGTTTTTTTCAACAATTAATGTTTTAATATAATTCATTTTAATAAATTCTTGAATTATTGATTTTTTTTTTTTATTATAAAGTTCCATCATCATCATCATCAGCCTTTTTTAATGATTTCACTGTTGGAACGCAGGACTCCTCACTAGGAGAGGGAATGGGCCGTAATCCACCACGCGGGCTCAGTACGATTTGGTAAATGTCACATGTCTTCGAATTTTTGGTTCTAGGACATGCTGGTTTCCTCACGATGTTTTTCTTCACCGTTTTGAGAGTAGTGCTGATGAAATAAAAATATACAAAGTAATCCATATTATTGATATAAATTCTTTTTTTTTTTTTATGTAACCTAGGTCTCCTCTCTATTGTTTCTAATAAAGCCTTTGGCTCCAAATATTGATATATCTATTTTACCCTTTATCTGCAAATACACAACTACATAACATACATAACTATACATAACTATAGCGTTTATCAGCAGAGCAAAGGGATAGTTAACCAAATCGCTAATCGCTCCTCCCTTAAGCCCATCCACACACGTTCTCTGGACAATAGTTTACAGCAATTTGCACACACAATAAACAATCGCAAGTGTTTCTGCTTTATAATATAATATTGACGCCATATGCTTTTTATTTTGTCTCACTAATTCCCGCTTAGGGGCTTCTCTGTTTAAAGAACATATTTATTTTTAAATAACTATAACAACAAAAGATAAACGATATTTATTTTAATTTAAATAACATACTGTGTAGGTTGTTTCAAAGGTCTATTGGGCGCACTGTTGCCAAAGTGCGGTTATGAACACTGACCATTATAGGTTTGGTTCTTAAACAAGCTTTTAATGAAAACCATTTTTTCATAGCAAGTTTTTATAGCCCAGTATACCTATATAATTAATACTCGTCAAGACGAATCGTACGAGCCCAAACTCGATGGGATTGTGTCCTTTAACTACCATGTTCCTATAGCCACCTTCCGGTTCCATCATCAAATCAACTCCATGTTTTAATAATTTTGCATTGTCATCTGATTTACACATGCGTGCAAAATTTCAGCTCGGTAACCGGGAAGTGGGTCAAATTTAATTTACAAGATCTGATGACTAACAAACATCGTGACAGGTGAAACTAAATAACTGTAAAAAACTATTCTCATTGAAATTGAGTTTTCCGAATAATTTATTCCTTAAAACCCGCCAAATTATTTTATTTGAAATGGCAACATCCTTTTGTCTACACGCAGTGATTTTGAAAAGCGGTGCTAGAAACTTAACTACTTAGGTACTTACTTATTGTTAAAACCTGTAATCGTAGTCGGATAAAATTATCCGACTACTGAAAATATCCGTTTGGCAATATCTATCTATACTTAATATTATAAAGAGGTAAAATTTGTAAGTTTGTATGTTTGTAAGTTTGTATGTAGGGGGTAATCTCTGGAAGTACTGGTCCGATTGCTAAAATTTTTACACCGATAGAAAGCTGCTTTATTCCTGAGTGACATAGGCTATATTTTATGTACGCGGGCGAAGCCGCTGGCAAAAGCTAGTCTTCTATATAAATAAAAGCAAAATACCACTCAATGATTAATCAAGAAATCTCAGGAACTATAACACCTACAAACTGAAAATTTGCCAGGTAGGTTTCTTATAGGGCGTAGACATCCGCTAAGAATGGATTTTACTAAACTTTGCTCTAAGGGGGTAAAATGGGGCTTGGAAGGTTGTATGGAGAAATCGACTCTTACGCGAGCGTAGCCGCCCGCAGAAGTTAGTTCATGATAAAGGGACTCACCCATTGCAATATCAAATTATCTCGATTAAATAGATAGGTAGTATTTGTAAAATTAAATAGATAGTACCTCAAAGGTATATGTAATTTTTTAAATATTTTTTTTCCCTTTTATTGTGCTAGTATGTAAATTGCATGCATATTTATGCCTAGATTCAACACAATGCAAATTATTTATGATTAAAAAAAAAATGAAAAGCTCATTCGCAGGAACTGCTCATAGTCTTATTATCATCACGCATCCTCACACACCCAGAACTTACATAACTCAACCTGTTAAATAAAACGATTTCATTCCAATAAAACATTAAAAATCCAAAAACAAAAAGCACACTGAGAGGACATCGTAAAAATTCCAATTTATACATTTTTCCGCACGCAGTGACCTCGTAGCGTGGCGCGGATTTACTTTATAAATAACGCACAAATGAGACTGCTTGGACGCGAGCTAATCCTGATTTACTGAGGTACGCCAGATAGCCCGTGATACTCTTCGGTGGTGTTCATATCGACGTGGGAAATAAAATGGGAATGAAATATGTAAGTCCGTGTAAAAAATAGTTGGAAGTTTATGTTGGACTTGGAGTCTATTGGGTGTATTTTTTATGTGTTTCCGCGGTTGATGTATGATTTTAAGCATGTTAAATAAGTATAATCCTTTCTAAGGTTTTATTTTTTTGTGACATTTTATTTTTTCGGCTATCCTGAAATCGTTTAGACAGTTTGACGCTCTTTCTGTTGCTCCTTCTGGGATCCACACTTGGTAGTTTATTTATTTATTACTTTATTGCACACCTTAGCTTATTACAGGAAAAACATTTAAAGTTTTAGCCTAACATTCAATGAATGTAGTACATCTTTTGATATAATCAACCGATTGCAATGAAACAAAAGCTAAGTAATATATCAAGTTACATACAATTTTAATGTATAAAAGTTATCTACATGGATTTCGTACATTTTACGCGCGCAACTGAAAACTTACATAAATTTATTATATGTATAGATAGATTATATATATCTATTATTGATAAACAGAATATTTTTTTTAACATCTCATATCTTTGTATCTCTGAAAAAGACAATAGATACTCCGTTTTTATGTGGGAAATCATCAATTAATTGAAGCTAGAGCTATATTAGATCGACGCACACGTGGACCACTCTATTTCTGATTTGTAAGTACGTAGAACTACGACGCGTGGCTTAATGTAGCTCTACAAGTCTAGTTTCCATATAAAATGTATGGAGACCGACGCGCCCAGATCGGCGTGTGTGGCACACATGCGTGTAGTGTAAGTTCTAACTTTATTATCTTTGTGGTGGGAATGTCAGACGGTTCTTCAGTTGCACTTTGAGTTCCAGAACCACGGTAACACCGGTTCTGCGAAAAATCGTTTACGGTCCAAACGGTGCGATTATGGAATGCTTTGCCGATCTCAGTTAGGCAAGCCCAGTCGCTTGGTTCTTTTAAAACCACGTCAAAGAACATTACCTTTCTCTATAATATTACCTAGTTCTACCTAATTTAATTTCTTCCATCGCTAACCTTTATTCTCTTCTTTTCTTTTTCGCTTCCATTAAATTGTGTAAAACACATAATATATACTGTATATATTTATATATGTGCATTCGTGTATTATTAAATATTATAATTTTATTTCTCTTAATTCATTTTGTTGCTTAATTTTGCTTGCAGTACACCGCAGACTACCCCATTTTTTAGTTTAAGTTCTTATATTCCATCCCAAGGTTGTCTGGAAGATATCGCTGTCAGCGATAAGACCGCCATTGTACCCATAGATTTAAGTTTCTGTATCAATGTTACTATTTTGGTGTACAATAAAGTTTATTATATTCTATTCTATTCTAACTCCTTCAAAAATGTCTGCTGCACGACAGTACCTAGCCCTCATAAGAACTAATATGAAAATACCTCCTAATTCCCCCCACAAAATAATATGCACTCATCTTTACTTTCAAAATCATAATTCTTAACGCAGAATAAAATTTCAATTCCTAAAGCCGTGTGCACACCGTCTGGTCGCAAAGTCGCAAGTCGCTGCGTCTAGTGCGTTGACTGGTCGTGTCTGATATATGCGCGGCAATTAATGGCAACACATAAATAATATTGACTGGAAAGTAAATATCTATAGGCTTAAGTATTGTGAGGGGTTCGCCTTTGGTATCGTCAATGAGGCTTAGGAGTAAATTCAATCGGTGTTTTTGTTTGGAAGTGAAGATTTTATTTCTTAGAGTCATTATGTAAGAAACTTTTAAGTATCTACATATTACTATTGTTATTTTTGGACCCGAGAAAGTTGTGAGTTGTGTTGTAAAGTAATTATTTGATAAAATTAATAATGATTGTATCAAGGTTACCAACATACCTAGACCGAAGCATCGCCAAATTTGAGTGGCAAAGGTCAGAACACATTGTTCACAAAACTGATGGTTGATGTAGTCGACATCTATCGAAATCTATCGTTTGTTTTTATATAAAAGTTTGTTTTTTTTGTTTGTAGGAGGTTAATCTCTAAAAGCACTGGTCCGATTGCTAAAAGTATTAAAAGCTGCTTTATTCCTGAGTGACATAGGCTTATTTTGATGTACGCGGGCAAAGCCGCGGCCAAATGCTAGTAAATAAATAAAAAAAGAAAACCCGATCCGTCAATGTGCACTCTGCCTAACATTTTAGTGTACCAACAAATCACTTTCCGTCTTCGTCTTCAAATTGTTATTGATCATCCATTGTGTGTCCGTGCTGGGCCATGCTCTGCGCCATGCTCTGCGCCACATAACTCAGGATCCTGTCTGCTGTTTGGACCCTCACGGCAGAGGCGTGAAGCCGTGACGTATTGGAATAAACGATTACGTTTGTAAGTTTTCTTGTTTTTAATGTATTGTGGAAATTGTTTATAGAGAAAGGTGTGTGATGTTTAATTTTTTTTTTATTGCCTGCCATATTTGGTCTTCCTCCGTTGTTATGACAAGTTGAAACTGTTCTGAATATATATTCAAGTAATTCTGTGTTAGATGTGTAAATAAAAAGCATCATCTTGTCACCTTGGAAAGGAGGGTTGAAAGGAATGTTAGTAAAAGAGTTACGCATGGATGGATGGAGTGTGAGGTCAAAGAAAAGATAGATAGATTGTGTAAGGAGTGATATGAAAGAAAAAGGATAATGATAGCGTGATAGGTTATCACCCATAATCCATCACTATTTATTACAGATAATGAGCCCTCATAGTGGCTGCTAGTTTGACACAGAGTACGAAGAAGATGAGAAGAGATGGTGCGACAGGGTTTAGGGCCCCTCGAGGGCAAGCTCTCCGTAGTATCTAGAAGGACAAATTGTGCAAGATTAACTTTAGTTTGAACGGTTGGATCTTTAAAACTAGAGATACTTATGTATCGAAGGTGCGTTCACAAAGATGAAACACGGAAAATCCATCTATAGATCATAGAAATATTTGTTCTGTGAAAGAATTGAACCCGCGACACGCAGCGCAGTAGACAATCACTCAACAACTGCACCAACCGAGCTGGCATTCCAGAAAAATCTCCATCAAGTTATATCCTTCACCTATTTATCTAGTACGCACGTGCATCCGACTAGCTTCCACAAAAGGGCGCGCAACAACACTTGCGCCTGCGCACTTAACCTAATGTAATCTCCTCTCACTCCATTTTCTCATGACCACACCAATATAATATATCATTATTAATTATACATTCATACCTTAAGTAAACATAAAGTATTGTGTCCCATTTTGTCTATTTCTGAATTAAAATAAGTGCCCACCGTACTAACTATATTATAATACAGCTAATTATACTCTATGGTGATTCCATAGTGTAATTCTCTATGAAGGGTGTATAATTTTTGTATGGAAGTGCGTTTGTATGGGAATTTGAATAGGTGAGTGTCAGAGTGACTGCATTAGCAGGATTATTTGATTTAGATTGTCATTTTATGACAGTTTTTTTTTTGGTTAAATAGTTTTTGGTATGGATTAATTTTGTTTATGGTTTTGCTATGATGGACTTGTTTGGTGGACTATGGTTCTCTGTAATGACATAATTGTGTTAAAGATTATGCATAGTTTAACTAAAACGGTTTCTGGTTAAATTGGGGATTGGTTGATTTTTTCCAAAAAGCAAAGTAATAAAATTTGAGTATGTTTCTATAGAAGAATCAGTGCTCTGTAACTTTATAAAATTTCAAGCTTTTTACAAGCAATTGAAAAATTTAAGACAACTGGTTAGCGTTAATATCATATTCAGATATTTTTATGGATATAAAAAGATACAGATGTTACCACAGTTTTATTTATTTTATCTTCACAAAGTTACTTAATGCTAAAACTATGCAATTCGCAAACCGGGCTTTAATTTTGTAAGAGACTGGTGCCTGAAATTGCATTGAAGCTGTAGTTCTTAAGGAAAAGTATAGAAAGGATACTCCTGATCCTAGAACGCAAAAGGTAGCTGAAGAAACATAGGTGTGGTTTTAGTCAATAAAAGCCTAACACCCTCTATCAGACTCGCTCCACCCTAGAGCAAGTGAAGTCATTAGACGATTTTCACTTAAAAAAACCCTGAGGTTTTAAAACGTACAATAAAATAAGCTTGTGCATAATCGGAAACAAAATTTTTAGTAAATTAATTTCTACATAAAACCATTATATATTTTGTAAAAACTTCAACTCTTCTTTTCTCTTCTTCTAACAACTTCGTTTTTTTTATATTCTATATGTTAAATATTTCATAATATGAACATTTAAGACTTCCACCATGCTGGCATACGCAACTAGCAATTACATGTACTTACTATCACAAAAACTAACTTCCCACACCCTTCAAAACCCAATTCTCAAAATTAATCGTGTGAACATAATCTCCTGCGGCACAGCGATGGGCGGGCCGCCCAGCGTGAGCAGAACCGCCCTGCCTCCTCGGTCCCATGCACTTCTGGCACATTCCTTCAGTGAGCAACCTGGTGGGTCTTCACACCACTCCCATGGTGTCCCGCGGTGGTGGGTGTGACGCTATGGTAGCTGAGAAAATGTTGTGATGGGGAATGATCTGGAAACGAATGTTGAGAGTTTGGGTTGAAGAGTAACATTTTATATTATTTTCTTTGCAATTAATTTGCAATTTAATTTCATCAATTAATAGCATTATAGGTATTTAGGATTTTTATTTTGGTGGTTATTGTTTTAACGTTTCTAAATAAAACCTTTATATAAAAAAAATAACCGACAACACTAAAAAAATTAATTGAATTTGAGGAGTTCCCTCGATTTCGCCAACGCCAAGATACATCATCAGATCTCACTTTGGGGACTATGAGACCATTTGGGAAGTAAACCCTTTCCAACAAAAAAATATTTTTTCAAATCGGTTGGCAAGCGACGAAGTTATGCGCGAACCAACCATTAAAAATCAATTTTAGAAGTCGATTAAAAAAAGTTCGCGTTAAGTTAACTATTGCAAAATAGAAAACTTTTTATTTTACAGTGGAATATATATATCTATATAGTCTATGCTAATAATTACAACTGAATACTTTGGAGGTCAGAGAGAGAGAGTAACCAATAACTTCTTCTGCTCTAGATGAAAGGAGAAGGAGTATCAGACTTTTACTGCCTAATTCTTTTTTGTGTTCTTTCAGTTACTCTTTGGGGTCCACGACCGCGTTAATTTCTTCAAATAATTACGCATTGGAAAACTTATGATAGTTATGATCCTAACCAAGCCTATAAGATTAGTCAAATCACAGAGTAACAGAACCCTAACACCTCTTACCCAACTATTAAGTAACCTATCCCATAACACACATAATCATAGCCATAATTTTATTAATATATTCGTCACTTAAAACGATAAATTAAACTCTAATAATGCACAACAATTCCCATTGAACACAAGCCAGCGGGGCGTCCCCTATTCTTGGCTAGAACTTGCAACTTCACCAACGCCTACCGAAGGAGAGGCGTACCTTCACGCAGCGAAGATTGAGGACTAGCCAGTAACAAACATTGTTAATGCTAACTTAGAAGTCAAGTTACAAGTTAACTAGAAAACAATAACTGTTCATGAGAAAAGTGGGCGGGTTGATGGAAGTAATGAATTTGTTGTTAAAGAACTTAAAATCTACAATGATCAAGTGTGAAAGGCTTGCTTTGTAAGTTCCCAGGTTTTGAAATTGTTTTATTGTGAAGCTATTGACGTTATGAAAATGGGATTAATGTAAGCTATGGCATCTGTTAAAGGAACAGATGTTATTATAGGTCTCATAATTCAAAAGATTTGACGTGAAAATCTAGATAAAATACCAATAACTACTAAAAAAGTACAGCAGGTCTACCCTGATAAAACTGACTAATTGATAAAATAATAGTGGCAATAATATTTAAATAATAACAAAATATACACATAATAAACTTAAATATAAAAAAAAATTATGCTTAACCTAACTATATACACTTAAGGCTACTCGCTACTAAAATATGGCATCAAAAAACTCCTCCACATCGCTGTCGACTGGAAGTGTACCCAAAAGGCTGGCATCATTGCTACTTTGAATGGCAATACTTAATCTCTGCCCAAGGTAAAAACCAGCCCTTGGGTCATGCGAAGTGTCAACTAAACTAAGCGTTTCGACAGTTCTTTAAAAAGCAAATGAGCACTCGGATACCACAGCCCAAAAGTTTCAACCCCAAACGGCTCAAAAATATAACTGCCGTCGAGGTTGTCATATTTCCGCCGCTTGAGGTTCTCCGCAGACGCAGCGGCAGCACCAGCACAAATAATTGCTATTTTACAGAAGAGCTAAATGACACTTGATAACTAACATTTAAGTAGACACGTATCTATCTACATTCACTTTTGGAAGAAGTTGATTGGTCAGCTTTTTGCTTTCTGTTTAGTTGAAATGAAGCACGTGCGTTTTCTTAAATAATCAAATGCAATCTGACAATTGTAACAATCTTCACACTACCAATAATGACTTGCGTAATATTAGAACATCACCTACGACGAATTGCTATTCAAGTCTAAGGAAATAATTCTTGCGTTACAATGCTCTAACAAATAAACGAGCATTGGTGACATCAATAATTACCTATAGTATATTTACAATGTCGCGATGGTATCCTTAAAATCTTCTATATCAATGAAAAGATACTCATTCGAAAACCAAAGCCTTGCATCCGGACAAAATCTTCAATCTACCAACAAAAGAAATAAAATTGATCAGCAGTTTACTCCAAAAGGGATGCCAAGATTCAGGTGTCAAAATTAAAGAAAAAAAAACTAAAAACCCATTCATTGAAATCCGACGACGTATCAAATCTCTTTGTCACTAAAAAGATAAAAGAAAGAAAAAAGTTACAAAAGGCTTGTGCACGCAATCTTAGAATCCAATATGGCGGCACAATGGCGTATGTTATTTTAGTAGAAAAGCTACTGTGAGAATTGGAATTAGGCATTCATCTGTTTTTGCGGGATCCGAATCGATTTTCGGGTTTACACTTGCAATAATAAGGGGTTTTTGATGTAGCAATGTGTTATGCAATTATCACAAATGTACGATGGTCGTGTTCATCTTTTAGCCTATCATTTCATGCATTGATTACGTCTAAAGAATTTACTGTTTTGCCCTGAACTTTGCTATCCTTGTTTAATTTATGGCCAAGTTCTGCTATGTTTCGAATAGTAACTTATCACGTATGATGTCATTAACAATATAGTTACTACTTTTTTCAATTCTACGTGGGAAATCATCATCAAATTTTTATTGATTTAAAACCCACAGTACTCTTTAAGCTGCACTTTGGAAGGCCACGGTATCTCCTTTGAACAATTTACAGCCCTGGCAGCTATCGGCTTTAACTGGCTCCATTAATCTTGCTGACATCTCTTTGAGGCGCTCGTGGAACATAACGCTTCCTTGACCTGTGCTTGAACCTTATAACCTACCCTTTACCTACTCGACGTCCGTAAGTCCGGAATTCGTCCTGTGAATCCTGTGACTCCCAATGCTTGGAGCATCTCAGCTGCTGATACATGACCTGGCATTTGAATCTTAAATACTCTTATCTCTATTCCTTTATAAAACTAAAATCATTACGAGTGAATTGACGAAGCTAGTGTTGCCTGAAGTTACTTAATAAGAGACTAGTTCTTCATCACTCATCCATATCAAATCAGTATTTTATTTATCGCGTGCTTGAGAAACGCAGTCAAACCAAACTGTCTTACAATGAAAAGAACATAAGAATCGTGTCCAACCAACATTAGTTTTCGCAAAATCGCTTAACGAAGTGGAAATTAAACGTAAATCGAATAAATTCGTGAAACACGCTCATTGATTTGTTTGTGTCCGAGCGAAACAGATATTGTATTGAAGACATCGTTTTTATTTTCAGAAAAAAGAGAAAATATCTCCGAATTCTGATAGACATTTCGTAAAAACCGAATAATTGTATAGACTTCAATCATGTTTGAATCAGTTTGGTGACCAAGGATGTGTTTCTTAAAGGTTTGATTGATATATCTGGTGCAAATGAAGCAATGGACAACGAAATTTCTGAATCAGAAGCCATTGTCCTCAAACAAGACTTGTAAAAGAAGGATAATAAAACATACCTATATCATTATGTTGAATAATGCCGCTTTTGTCAGACACCTGTCACTGACTTTTTAAGATGAAGTAGTTTTTATAGTAACACTGAACAGTCTCAGAACTAGGAAGATGAAAAAACCTGACTTGGTTTAGCGTGACATTTAACAAGATTGCCTTTCAAATGAATCTTATTTATGTAAAACGTAAGTAATGAACCATTCGGAAGCAAATATTTTTAGAATAAGAGTTAGAAACTTTAAAAAAAATTGTACAACAATGAATTACGTATAATTTAAAGCGAATACTGTTAAGTAGAGTAGGTAAAAGTTCTGTACACTTATAAATTAAATAGTTCTTAAGGTGGTGCATCATGACACACATTTAAACTGTTTTTCATACAACCGCTCATAACTGATTATGACGTTATTACACATTTTTTATGAGATATTTTGGAAACACAGTATCTTCTGGATATTATCTAGGCTTCTATTGAAATCAATTTCTAAATTTGTAAATCTCCTATTTTGTATGAACTTTGACACTTCATAATTTGCCTAAAAATTAAAAAGGACCCTCTTAAAAGCGAATCATAACTCTGGTAAGTCTACTCGATTACGAACTTGCTTTGTCTTTACGTTAACAATATCTCTTAGATATTTTCTAATCCTTTGACACTATGAAATGTAATAATGACAACCAGACTTAATTAAAAAAAGAATCATACCAACAACCAATATATTTTACAATAAGTACGTCTATATTTAGAATGCGATCCCGTTTGTCAGACTCACGCGCGTCAAATCCAATATGGCTGCCTCTGACAACCGTCATTGTTCAAACAGAAACGACACAATCTTTTTTTTACTTTTTTCTTTTATCTTTTATTCTATTCTGTGGACAATGGCGGCGCGCTGTGCTCGTGGTATTTTACTTACCTATGTTTTTCACTTTGTTTTTGGAGGGCGTTGAGTTTTATTACCCGGGTGAGCTAAAAAATATGTTATGTTTTTACACCTGTGAGTGTGGAAACTAAGCTCTCTATTTCATACCTTCCACGTATTGTATGAATAGCAAGATGAACACAAAAACTTAAAGCATTAATCAGTAGGCAATATGAAATAGTGGTAACTAATGAATCGACGCATACCTATATAGAATAGCATAATCAACCTTATACCTTTCCCATTGCTGGGACTCAGGTCTCCTTCAGAAGACCGCAAGGGCCGTAGTCCACCACGCGGGCCCAGCATGTGCTGGTGAAATATCACATGTCTTCGATTTTTTGGTTCTAGGACATGCAAGTTTCCTCAAGATATTTTCCTTCACCGTTTTGAGAGCTGTGGTGATGTAATAAATTACACAAAGAAATGCGTCTGATTGGATTTGAACCCGCGACCTACAACTCGTAAGTCGAAACCATTACCACTTAGCTATCACTGCTCTTTAGAATAGACGGCAGTTCAAATATAGAGGATGTAAAACTGTTCAAACAGATTTGGACGTTACAGAGGTAAAACTGTGAGAAACATTGTCCGTTGACTACTAAACGTGCTATGATGAGTTACCATACAAGTTATTCTTTTGCATGACTGATATTCTTCCAGCAAATAATAAGCTAAGCCGTCTTCTTAAAATCATGTTTAGTGCGTCCATTCGTTTAGTACATCATTGTGATTTTAGCACAAAGGGGTCAATTCTTAAAACATCTGATGTCAAATCAGCATCCTTGCTCGTCGAGTATCTAATCTCATAATTGTACAAACTCAAGGCCTCGATTTGCCACCATTGTCGTGCGACAATAACACAATTGCGTCTCGCATATTATCCATTCAGATCATAACGTTTATAAATACGTTTCACGGTGGTATTATGGACGTTGTCTCGCGTCTCCCCGAGGATATCCAGTAACAAAGAATCCATCATAATAGCCGAAAGTTCGGTACGCACAAAGCCGTTTGCAACCCGTCATTTTCGTACCTATTGGCTATTTTATGACAATAACTCTATTGTTGTCGAAAAGGAATTGTTGGAGTCTTATTGTGTCCATCGGAATTCGCGAAACTGGAATTGTCTCTGTACGCTAACGAAGTTCGCTTGAGGCGCACAATTTTCTCGTCTTGCGCAGATGTTCGGAGTCGTGACCTTAAAAATGATTGACCAATTTTACAGCATCTTTGTTTCAAAGACAAAGGTTGATAATGTGGCCTGTAGTATCAGAGGAGTAAAGCTGTTCACCGGTATTGTTTGCGACAACCTCGAGTCAAGCTGTGCGTGATAATATTTAGTTTTTTCACGAGCTGGCCACCATTGTGGTGTCTGGTCGGCTGGCCGGGTTGGCCACTTGAAGCATTCTTTGTACAGACGGTCATGTAAAGAAATTCTAAGGTGTGTTTGTTTAAAATCTCCTTTCGGCTTCTGTAGGTTTGTGAATGGCTTCTGTTATATAAACATGAGCAATTATGACGCTGTTGGTTTTGTGTGCTTCTACGTATGCCACCATTTTCGATGTATGTACTTAGTTCATTCGTTATAGCTATGACAATATTGTTGTCTGAAGTATAATGTTCCATTCAAGTTGATTAGAACAGAGGCTTCAACGTCAAATTTAAATTGAATTCTGAAAATCAGACTTTAAACCATTCCAAGTTGTTTGTGGGAAACCAAATTAAGTCTGAGTTTAAATTCTTTGTCACCATGGCTAATAGGCTTATTTGGATGACGTATTCGAGACACTATTATTTATTGGTTTGGCAACAAAAAAAATGTTATTCGTCGTGAGAATACCCGTAGGATCCGACACCCCTAGTGTGAAACTATAACATTCAATTCAGAAAAGGCATTAGACTAGAAAAATTAACTGATCCTATATCTCAAAACATACGGAATTATTTTTGCTACAAAACACTATTGCCGTCACTACACTTTATATTAACGCTTATAACGTCTAAATAAGGGTCAGTTCTGTTTGGATCTAGTTTTTTGCTGTCAGAATGTGTTGGTATTCTGTTATCGTTTATCTATTGTATGACACCCTTTGCTTTTATAGAATTAGCTCCTCTTGTCTTATTACGATCGTGGTCAGATAACAAAGGGGCCTGAATGGGATTTTAATTTGGACTTTAACTTTGATTCTATAGTTTGAGTAGGGGACTAAAAATGGGATTCATATGAGTCCCATTTTAGAAATTTCAAATAAATGAAAAGATTTTTTTTAAGTAATATGGAATGTAAAACCACAGAAATACCGTTATCGATCAGTGTAATTATGCCTGCAGTCAAATATCACAAAAAAATTTTTTATAAGTCAACAGTTTCTTGAAACAAAACGAGCATGGCGAACTTTGGATCCATTTAACAACACATGTAATAAAATACTCAACTCGACAGCTTTAATAGAAATACCTTCACAATCACATCTTAACTTTAAAAGAATTATTATAATTGAAACTAAAATTAATATTCCAAAAGTAAAAAGGGTTTTGACTTCCAATTACATACACGGGACTGTCTCAAGAGGCATTAACCACTCGTGAACAATCCAAGACGTTAATTGTACAATTATTTTTAACTATTGTATTAAAACGAACGGTAGTTGGTTTCTTTCGTACATTGTGAGTGGCACGTGGTACGCAGAGTACCACTTCATAGTCCACTCATTACTGTTTAATGGGCTCGGGTAGAAAAAGTCTTTACTTGTAAAGTAGCTGACAAAGATACCAATGCCACCAAAGAAGAAGATTATGAACTCTATGATATTGCAACAACGGTCACAACAGATGAAGACGAAAGGGTTGCTGTCATTGTGATGAAAGATACATTATTTAAATTTGACGTTTAGTTTGTCAGATAAATTGTCGACCTAAAAATTGGTTGTTCGTATTCACCGTCAGTAATTACTTTGGTTGTACCTACTGTTCAGTATTTTAATTTGAATAATGTTTTTCGTCTTTTTAAAATGGTGACTCTGTTATTTTTGTGAGTATGTTTGGAGGATTGGTTTTATTATTGTGACGTAATAGATTCATTAGTGGGACTGAATAATTGTGTAGTGAAATTTTGAATTGTGTGAACGTTTAAGTAATTTATTCATTGTATCCTCATTTGCGTTACTGCGTTCATTTTTGTGTTACTGGGCATCGTGACTCATTAAAACAGGTGACTCAATGACTGTGAAATTCAATAGCAAATTAATCTAACATTAATTATTATTTATTGTAGTGTACACAATGTATTTGTCGAAATAAAAGCCACTTACTATTTTAAGTTTATTTGTCAATTATGCAAATCCAATTTACCTTTACCAACAATAATACTTGATCACTTTAAGCTGATCTTTAATTGGGATTGCATTTGTAGCTTTTAGAAGATCAATAACCTATCCAGAAGACTATCTTTACAAAGTCACCTTCTGACCTAATTACAATCGAACCGTACCTAACATTATATTTACAATCACTAACAATCGTTTACTATATGGATGATTGTCTCTGAGCTTCTTGGGCAACAAAAAAGGACATCAATAGCTCTCGAGTGTTACCAGTTATATAAACGCATTGTGCCACAAACGAGTTTGGGAACGGACCAGACTGATCGTCGCCATTCGGTTCGATACACTTAGGAGTAGTGAGATTCCAATCCTTGCTTAGTTTTATTATAAGCTCTTTACTTGGCATGGACTGAGTAAAATTTTGGGCGTAGGTACTGTTCTATTTTTGTAGGCACATAAATACTTAGAATCATTTATATTGACTTCTTTATTAGTTGACTATTTATTGTTTGTTAATTGGGAATAATAATAAGAGTCCTGACCAAATCTCGAGAGAGACCAGTCAAGTTCTCGAAAGATATTATAGTGCACAAAGGTATGAGCAAAAGTATGTTGTACCTGTACCCTTACTCATAGTCCAATAGAATGGTAATCTAGGACAGCGGAGAGATTAGACACAGGATTAAAGGCATTACGTGATTTCTGAGGCACAGGAGTTTCTCACTAGCAACTTCTAGTCAAGCAGCTACAGAGTCACAGAGCCCAGGGCCCCGCGCTCAGCAGCCGCACTTACAACCACAAGACCAACGAGGTAGAGGTTAATCGATAATGAAACTAATCCTATGATTGATA
Organism: Mythimna lalbum; assembly: GCA_949319445.1. Taxonomy (NCBI): domain Eukaryota; kingdom Metazoa; phylum Arthropoda; class Insecta; order Lepidoptera; family Noctuidae; genus Mythimna; species Mythimna lalbum. The sequence continues at coordinate 22,333,384 of OX439349.1, forward strand.
GTTTAAAATGATTAAGAGGTATATATTTTTTGTCATCGCTCAGATTATAAGTAAACTTTTTGCTGTTCATTAACTAATAGAACAATATCGTCCAATTTATCATCATTTATATCAGAATTCTCTTCCACAACATCATCGTCATCTAAATTAGTTTGTGTTGTTTCTATAGCTTCTTCTATAAGTTGAAACTCGTCTCCATCAAAGGAACATAACAACATCCATAACATAAACAAAATTATAGTTGAATCATACTCTTTAGAGGAATGTCTTCACCTTCGAACAGTTAATTGAGTAGATTCGTTACGAGTTATATTATTCTCTTACAAATAAACAGGTATGATATTATTATCTTCTAGAATAAGAGGTTCAGTGAGAAAGCAATGATGAAGCTTATTGTAGTCTGTTTCGGAAGCTCAGGACCCGCCATTGTATCCTCGCCAAACTGCTGTGTCATTTTAATCAAATATCATACGTTATTTATCATCCTACCCTCTTTTAAAATCATTTTTAAAATAAACACAAAGAATGCGTTCGAAAGAATGCGTTGTAAAAATATGTAAAGGATTTAAAGGTTTTTAACAGGTGCACGAGTCAGATGCTGCTTTGAATTGTAGTAATGGAATCTGAACTTACTTTTTCTTTTGATAGAGTTGGATTTTGATTGTTTTGCTTTTTGTTGTAAGCTAGTGATGTCCACGTCGCTTGGCTCATTGAAGGTTTTTTCTCTTCTCCGTCTACTTAATGTTATTTTGTTTTTATTAGATACATATGTTTTTTCCTATGTGTGAGCGGCACATTCTTTTTGATTGCGTATGTATGTCCTATCTTTAGTAGTTCGATCGTATCTCAATAAAATGGGTGTTATAGAACTTAATAGATGGATTATTTTTGTCGTTTTTTTTCATGTCCGTTATCTTTTGATAATTAAAAATGTTTGCCGCTTGTTGTGGTGTGTTGTAAAGATATTTAGATGTAGATATCTGGATTCTTCGAATTCTATTGTTTGATAATAATAATTTTACGGGGGCTAGTAGGTTGCTGTATTTGAATCTATAAATAACCGTTTCTCGTTTTTAGTGTCCGTAGACAAAGGGTAAAAACGAGAACCTATTGTTATCACTTCGCTGTCCATCCATCTGTCACAAAGTTGTATCTCATACACCGTGATAGATAGTTAAAAATTACAAAGATGATGTATTTCTGTTATCGCTATAACAACGAATAGGATAAAATAAATGTGTGGGTAAGTGGGGTCCCAAACAACAAACGTGATATTTTTGCCGCTTTTTGCTACGGGTGTACTATGCCAAATCGAATTTCAAATAATCAAATATCATTTAATCGAACACTTTATACCGAATACTTAAATACTCGAATGTTTATAATATCGAGTGGTTAATAAATCGAACGTTCTATGTACCTAACGAACACTCGATACTTCGACTGTTCAAAATATCGAATGTTTGTTTGATCGGTTTGTAAGTCTATGATATCCATAATAGTCTATGGAGAGAATGTACAGTTTGTTACAATAAGCAATTCAAGAGATTACCTTTTACATACAATTCTCATGTAACATCATAATTGATTTTAATTTCAATAGAGGAAATGCATAGTTATCATTCCAAAGGCACCGCCACTTATAAAACGGAAATATCATATCATATCCTGAAACTATTATGATCCATAACTCCAAACTACCCTACTTATGTGCGCATGAGTTGATTTGCGCAAAGAAACCGACTCCAGCCGACCGAAGTAATTTCGTGATCAATGCCGCCAATATTCAGGAAATAACTAGGTACTTGTTTTTTTTTTATTTTACACAATAGCAGATATGATTTCATTTTTTTTTAATAATTTCTAGCAAAAAAATACTTTAATCAATTTTCAAATTTATATCCCAAAAAATAAAGTACAAATTCGAATGTTACAACGAAAAATATTACTTCTAAATCATTAAGCATGGTTCACATGCGCGGGTAAATGACGTCGCGTTTAACAACGCCCCATTTAACCGTATCGAATAAGTTTGCACAACAGTCGCTCTTTACTCGATTCGACAGTTTTTTTCCGCGATTTTTAACGCGTCCATTCATACTATTGTTCGATAGACAATATTGCTTGTACTAAGCTTTATATCACTTTCCCGGCGTGTAAATTCGATTATTTTTATTATACAGATGGTCGCTAATGGTCGTGTTTACCGGATTTCTATAAATCATGATCTGTATTGAGAGCATTTATTAAATGTTGCTGTTTTGTATGTTTTTGGTGTTTGATTTATTTAACTTATTTCGTAGGGCTATCTATCATTCACGTTTGGCTGAGCTAAAGGTTTTTAATTATTGCAGCTTGTACTTCAAATTCGAGAACATGAATGGATTTTGAAGCCTAGCCTATAATAAATTCCTCTGTACTAACTACACCACAGGTAAAAATTGAATGCAAAAACAAAAGTAAACAAAATCATTTGACTGGCCTGTTGGTCTAGTGGTTAGTGGCCCTGGCCCCTGACTGCTATGCCGTTGGTATGATGAGCACGATCATTTGTTCTGTATGTACATATTTAGATCATTATTAGTAAGTTTATCCGTTGTCTAGTACTCGTAGCACAAGCCCTGTTTAGTTTGCGATTAGACAGCACTGTGAGAATATTATTATTATTATTTCGTTAAACACCAGTGTTTTAGATAATGAAAAAAGAGTATTTTCATAAATTATAAAAATTCATAAAACCTTTTACTTTCAACAAAAATTAAAAAATACCAGTCAACATTATTAATGTCTAAAAAATAACACAAAATTGATCAGCTACCACAAGAACCTCTTACAATCACCATTTTCCACGGCAAATAACAAAAGCATATTTTTAAAAGCAAAAATATTCATAATATCAGTTTAAGATTACCGGATACGGGGGTGACACGTTAAAAAACCCTTTTTCGAGTGTTAATGCCGTGACAAATGTTGAATTTATGCGGTTGTAGTGGTCTCGAGCCACCCCGCTGCGCATGCGCTCCTCGCCTTAGGTCCGCCATTATGGGACAAATAAAATAAGTTGGGACATAAAGGAGGCCGCACACCAGTGCAAAATGGTGGATAGAAAAAATGTGTTGTGTTGTGTGTTAAAACTGTTGAACTGTTGAAACAATGTTGTGTTTTGAGAACTATTATAATAATAATAATAATAATAATGTTTATTTCGGACAATGTCCATATTTAGTTAGTAGTACAAATTGCTTAAAAACTATGTTAGTATCATCAATAAAATAAAATAAATTATGTTGCTTCGTATGCAAACTCAGTTACACAATGCAAACTATCCAACTAGAACCCGCATGAAAGCTTGCATTATTACCGAATATTATGATGAATATGAATATTATTATGATTATTATTATGAATATTATGATGTTTATGACATATTGCTTTGTGAGAAAGGATGTTTGATTTACTATCTGGTCGGTTGTTTAAGAATAAATTGTAATTAGGGTTTCGTCTCTTACACAATGTTAGTCATTAAATTCTATTCTGTTTAGTCTCCTTTTTACTGATGGCGTCATCAATTTTATGGCGGTAATATAGGTAGGTGCTTAAAAAGGTTTTCTTTGTCAATAATTTTTTTTTACTGTAAATATGTTTTTGTCTATACACATCTGTTTTCCCTTCCTGACTGACTTCAAAATTATGAAAATAGTCGATATCCTTGACAATAGGGATATATAAAGAAATATTTTAGGCACTGTAATTTTACGCTCGCAGATTTCGATTCACGCCGAATAAAGTCACTTTAAACATTAAAATAATCTAAATAAGTAGTACACAATCTTTTGCATTATACTTCTGGCAACGGGTTTTCTCACAAAAGTTACCGAAGCGATTTTAACTGATTAAAACCCATCTGAGCATCAGTAATAATTATTAAAATTATCGTTTGAGCAAAAACAGGACTTGTCCATAAACTCTACAAAGACACCTTGTCTTGCATTCACCCAGAACCAAAAGAAGTAATTTGCTGATTTCCCATTAAAAAAAAATTTACCAGTGTACAACCTCCCTAAGCAATAACACAAAAAACACATATTTTTACGCCTGGCTCCATAATGATGCGGTCTGCCATGATTCGCGGCGGCGGACAGGGACATATTAGCGGGGCCCTCTTGATACAACCTGCTGGTGTGACGTCACTACTGAACACGGTAGCTTGGGCCAGGTGGCCAGGGAGACTGGACGTGGCATTTGATACAGCAGTTAATTTTTTTTTTGGGAGCTTCAAGATATCTTCAGAAACTTTAGTTGCAGAAACTGTAGATTACTTCACTTTATCTCATTCATTATGTAGCTCAAAGGCAAAAATAAAAGGATCGGAGTTTCCTAGCGTGATCGCATTAGGAATGAAGATATCCACAGAAGAACCATGGTCGCCGACATAGCTCGAAGAATCGCCGAACTTAAGTGAGAGTGGGCAGGACAGACTGCTCGTAGGTGAACGATAGGGCCGAAAGGTTCTAGAATGGCTACCACGTACCGGAAGGTGCAGCGTTAGAACCATGATTCGCGGCGGCGGACAGGGACATATTAGCAGGTCCTTCTTGATACGACCTGCTGGCGTGACGTCACCACTGAACACGGTAGCTTGGGCCAGGTGGCCAGGAAGACTGGACATGGCTTTTGATACAGCAGTCAACATTTTTTGGGAGCTTCAAGACACTTATATAGGGAGTGTGATACGTGAGATCGATAAATGGATGTGCGATTAACCCTTGTGCAGCAAAACTATACTGCGACTCACCATGGTTCGAATGCACGCTTGTTCGACACACTGAACGAGAGTAATTAATATACTTAATTTTGGTTTTGACCGTAGTGACTTCCCTTTAGTAGAGTAAAATACAGTTTCTGCGACTAAAGTTTATCGATCCATTTATCGATCTCACAAGTTACACTCCCTGTCCTATATCTAACCCAAAGACAAAAAGAAAAGGCGCATCGCATCAAGAATGAAGATATCCACTGGAGAACCAAGGTCGCCGACATAGCACGAAGAATCGTCAGACTTAAGTGGCAGTGGGTAGGGCACATTGTTCGTATAACAGATGTACGATGCCGCCGAAAGGTTCCGGCTTACCCAAAGACACAGCGTTGGAAGGTCTTCCACAAGGAAGACCGATAAGTTGGTGTCTGGTGATAAACTTATTTTATTACAGGGCTAGATAATCATCATCATGATCTTCATTTCAGCCGAAAGACGTTCTCTGCTGGACATAGGCCTCCCCCAGGTGTTGAAAAAATGGCTAGTCTAGAGCCTTCCGTCCCCATCAACCATCTCTTCCGCATGCAATGTGCCGAAATGGGCATGTTTTAGCTTAACTTTTGGAGTAGCATAATGGGAAAATGGTTACAGGGATAAATTATTGGATTAATTTAAAGATGAAAATAATTTTATTTTAATTTTTTTTAATAATATCATACGATGCACCACACATCTGATCTTGCATTGAGCATAACAGATTTAAAAAAAGTGAATTAGGCATGTTTAATGACAAACAAACAAACAAGAAAACGGAATAAAACCTCTGTATTTGCAATCAACATTATAACTAAGCCACACGTTGGCATGACATAAATCTGTTATACTTAAGACTTGAAAAAAAGTTCACACCTAACTTTTTCGCTCATTTGCAGTTAGCTACAGAAAACTCAACTTTATTTCTAACAAGTTAAGAGTGATAGTCAGTTGAATACCTGTAAAATAAAGTTGGTAACTAAACCTAATTTAATTTGCACGGCTTTGTGTTGATTAATCACGGAATGGATTTGAGGCGACATTTTTGGAATATTAGCTCTGACTTCTGACCAATGTCCTGTCACCTTTCAATTTATTAAGCTATGTTTTATTCATAACTAGCTTTGCCCGCGCGGCTTCGCTCCCGCTCTTCCCTACTCCACCCTACTATACCCTACTCTACCCTACTCTACCCTACTCTACCCTACTCTACCCTACTCTACCCTACTCTACCCTACTCTACCCTACTCTACCCTACTCTACCCTACTCTACCCTACTCCACCCTACTCTACCCTACTACTCTACCCTACTCTACCCTACCCTACCCTACCCTACTCTACCCTACTCTACCCTACTCTACCCTACTCTACCCTACTCTACCCTACTCTACCCTACTCTACCCTACTCTACCCTACTCTACCCTACTCTACCCTACTCTACCCTACTCTACCCTACTCTACCCTACTCTACCCTACTCTACCCTACTCTACCCTACTCTACCCTACTCTACCCTACTCTACCCTACTCTACCCTACTCTACCCTACTCTACCCTACTCTACCCTACTCTACCCTACTCTACCCTACTCTACCCTACTCTACCCTACTCTACCCTACTCTACCCTACTCGACCCTACTCTACCCTACTCTACCCTACTCTAACCTACTCTACCCTACTCTACCTTACTCTACCCTACTCTACCCTACTCTACCCTACTCTACCCTACTCTACCCTACTCTACCCTACTCTACCCTACTCTACCCTACTCTACCCTACTCTACCCTACACTAACCTAATTTTTTTTTCCATAAGAACCTTCTTCTCACAATAACAATCACAACAAAAAAAAAATCAGCCAAATCGGTCAAGCCGTTTTCATGGCAAGTCGTGACAACGGAAAACGGGGGTCATTTTTATATATATAGATTTTGGCATTTTTAATTTGACAGGCTGTTTTTGAGAAAGCAAAAAGTGACAGGGATCTAGTTTATGTGATTTTATTCCAAAAAATTAAAATAGATATTGTTTTGTTTTGATCACGCATAATGTCTGGTTTAGTATTGTAGCCGTCAGCATAGCATTTTTTTAATGAGGGAATTATTTATATAATTATTTCATTTAACGACTTCTTCGGCTCTAGGGCGGAAAGGGGGTGAGTCAGACTTTTACTGACTAAAAGCCATGTTCCTTCAGTCTGTTTTGTTTTTATAATATAATATTCCACAACTATCACACAACGCCGTCTTGTCCCAAGCTAGGCAGAGCTTGTGTTATGGGTACTAGACAACTGATAAACATACTTATATATTTTTAAATACATACATATTATAGGTAAATAATTACACCCAGACACAGAACAAATGATTATGCTCAACACACAAACATTTGTCCTCGATGGAAATCGAACCACAAGACCAACAGGCCAGTATATACAATCATAGCAGTTAAAATATAATAAGCTGAATATGCAATACTGTATAAGTATTTAAAAAGTAAATACCAGATGTCTGTCAAAAGCAAATCGCGTTTTTTATTTTAAACACTACAAAAACTTTTTCCATTTCATAATTACAGTTGTTCCGTGATAAAATAAAGCCATATTATCACGAACCAATCTTTCTGGACCACCAGCTCTCACGCTCCTGAGCTGGCACAAAAATGGCATTTTGACATTTAACGTCACTTTGACGCAGCCGGAAGCCATCTTGGAATTTTAATCGAAAGAGATGGTATCTGTTAATAAGACATTGTGGCAAGTCGCGTGTGCTCCAAGCTTTATAATGAAGTATTTAAGTATTGTGTGTACAATGTGACACTTTTGTTTTGGCTTCAAGGCTAGAGTGAATAGGCTTTTAATAAACTAGTGTGCCTAACCATCAACGGTTGTATCACTGCTTACCATCAGGTGGGATCGCAGTCAAGTACTAGTTAGTTTATATCAGATAAAAAAAAAGATAAGGTATTTTTTTTTGAGGTGAGTAATAAAATAAAATCCAATGACTTCTCCTAGGGTGGAGCGAGAGGACGTGTCAGACTAACCTAACCAAAACCATACCTGTGTCCGACAGTTGCTCTTTCCGTTCTAGGACCACTGGTTTCCTATTCAGAAATTCCCAGTGGCCCAGTGGGTGGTGGTACGAGTAGCGGCCCTGCTGGGCATTGCTGATATCTCAAAGAGATGACAGGGGCCGTAGGGGCCTGGCATGTATTACCAGGTTATCGGTTTACCTTGTGGAAGACCTTCCCATGTTACGTCTATTGGTAAGTGGTGGTCACTCCAGTCCCTTTCGGCTCTATCGACCATCTGCCGTTCTACAAACAATATATCTTCAGATTATTGTGCAATCTAAACCACCTTCAAATACCTTATTCGTTTACTTTTTAGCCTATTTCTAACGTGATTTGGTTGCTGTCTGCAGTACTACCACGAGCTCTTAACGCGATTAATTTTACGACTTAAACTGATCTGTTACAGGGATGGAGCCATACACCCTATGTGTATAGCTCTATCTCTCTTCCTCGCTCGCACGACTGTCATTTTAACACATTGTGGTAATTCCCTTGCATTTGCCAACCCCTTGGCAAATATACTATAATCTAATTCTACGCCCACATCTAACCCACCTTTTTCTGGTTAACCCATTTCCACCCGCTACCATCAACCAAAAAACATGACCGACTCATTTACGACACACTCGTACATGAATAACAATCGCTTCACATGTTTATAGTGGCTACTGTACCCAACAATAAAGCGGTACAGACGGACAGACGGACGGACTGAATGATATACAGGCACCAATTAAATTGGTGTCGTAAGTTCGCAGCCGTACTAATGACGGCTACCGGCGGTCCCGAGTAGAACAAGGAATGGGGTAGAGTCGACATGTGATAAGAAATGCTATAAAAAAATATTCCACAACTATCACACAACACCGTCTAGTCTCAAGCTAAGCAGAGCTTGTGTTATGGGTACTAGACAACTGATAAACATAGTTATAAATTTCTAAATACATACATATTGTAGATAAATTACACCCAAACACAGAACTAATGTTCGTACTCATCACACAAACATTTGTCTTGGGTGGGAATCAAAACCACGACCTCCAGCATAGCAGTCAAGGCCACTAGCCACTAGACCAACAGGCCAGTCAAAAATATACATTCTCATCAATTTATGTTTCATCAGATGACATTATGTCTATATTTGAAAAGGCCAAAGTGCCTTTCAGGCACTCACTAACTGGTTAAAAATTAATGGAGTCAAAATAAAATACCCTAGCCAGATATTATTCGAAAGAGACACGTGACCCTGAAGGAACACAGGTGGGTAAATAAGTGTCAATCTTCCTCTCTATAAAACCTCATTTTAGCCGAAAGACATCCACTGCTGAAGTACTGACATACTCCCCAAGCGTTGCCACAACATCCAGTCCTATGCGTCTTGCATTCATCGGATTCCCAGGACAGTCTCTAGCTTGTCAGTCACCTTGTGGTAGGCCTTCCGACGCTGCATCTTCCGGCACAACTTGGAAGATTCAGCAACTATCGAAAGGTTCTGGACAAACGGTAAACAGAATGGAAGATTATACTCTTTGGCCTTTTGTATAATATGCGGTATCGGTTTGTTTGGAACTAACAGCTAAAAGAACATTTCTATGATATGATATGATACATAATTGAAAACATAATTTAGTTTATTGTTTAAAAGGTGCCCAATTTTAAACAATGAACAAAACGATGTCTTAGCCACCTATTTCTAACTCTCAGTCCTACACAGGTTGTAATAATTATTATATCAAAACCTCCATTCTAACGTCAAGATTCACAGAAACTCTATATCATTCAGACATATTTATAGTGGCAGTAAACAGTTTTTAATTAAGGTTTTGAAAGCGATGATCGCTTACCTGTTTACGAGGTATATCGACCAATTAGTGTATGTGGTGGTAGAAACACCTCGGAATTTTTCTAGCTCCCTGTTCTTTATATCCCCAATTCCTTATGAGATGTAATCTGTTAAATAAAACAATGTCAAGGAATAGTTTTTAAATAAAAGAAGCGGTTTTGGTTAATAAAGACAGTGTTTTGTTTATTTTTTTTGTTTATAACTGTCCCCGGACACGGGCTTCAAAAAACGCCGCTTCAAGCTTCATTTTGAGGCGGCTTTTTTTTGTGGCTCGTGTGCGGCGGTACCGCCACCGGCTTCAAGCTTCAAGCCCGCCACAAGCTTTCACGCGCTTCAGCTGTTTTTTGCGGCGGGTTCTAGCTTTTTTTTGTGGCCGCTTCTATCGTTTATTTGTGGCGGCGTTTTTTTAAGGCCGTGTGCGGGGACAGTTATGAATGTTCTCAATGCATAGATTTGAAATTCGAATGATCATAGTCCAAGATCCCAGAGCGCTGTGACGTAACTTATTTTCACATGGATGAAACCTTTGGTCACTATATTATATGCACTAGATTAGGCGTGCCGAACAGTTACTTCAGTCGACTCAGGTATAATGTCGACTATACTCCTTGAACTTTACACTATGTTGAGCGAAACACGTAAGAGCCACGGAATTTATGGCGCTTAAGACTGTTCGCGAAAAAAGTATCCTCTAAATGTAGTCTTAGCGCTGCATGTTTTAACAGTTCTGTTAGACGACAACATACCAATGTAGCGCTGCAGCGAACTTTTGTTTTAAACTTTTCAGTATTTTGACAAATAGTTTCCATGAAAGGGCTGTCTATTACTAAAATATAAGTCAATGCCTTAGGTTCTCAGTAGCGTCTCAAGTGTTTTGAATACTTGTGTGCCTGTGGAGCTCCCTCTTGGGACACCTGAGCAGGTACCAAGTGAGAGAGACGAGAGAGACGCTAATGAGAACCTAAGTTTTCATTCATGTGAGAATAAGTTATTTCTATCTACACTTCTCCACTAATAATATATTATGAAGATGTAAAGTTTGTTTTTTGTTTGCAGGAGGTAATCTCTGAAAGTACTGGTCCAATAGCTAAAACTTTTTCAACTATAGAAAGCTGCTTTATTTCTGAGTGACATCGGCTATATTTTATGTACGTGGGCGGAGCCGAGGCAAAAGCAAGTGTCCGTCTAAACTGATTGTCTAGAAGTACTGACCCGCTTAAAATCTGAGTGTTTTTCACCGTTTTGGCATCAAGATAATCTACTAATAGACCCAAAATATAATAAGGTATTAAAATTAAGTCAAGTTGGTCCATTTATACCCCAAAAAGTTATTTAATTTACTATTCAATAAACAGATCTAGGCCACCTAAATTAGATCAACACAAAACAGGGGGATGATACTTATACAGGGTGGTATCAGGACTGCGGTTAGGTTTATCCCAGTCTTGTCCCCCATCCCCCTCCTCCTGGCATCGAACGACCATTGGAGTGAGTTTCTGAATTGTATTATATAGTTTATCGATTTTGTCAATACAACTGAACGTTTTGAATGTGGTATTGTTGTGATAAAAATATACTCTTATTGTTTTGTTAATAGAAAGTGATGGGAATGATATATTTTTTGTCGTTTTTGTTAATTTTGTTAGTGACCAGTTTGTGTCTAGACAGTAATGAGATTGTTTATCAATAGAAATCTGAAATTATATTCATTTCAGATTTCTATTGATAATAAGAAAAATAATAGACATTTTACTGAAAAGCTATTTTTCTTTTATACCATTTATTATTATACTAGCGACCCGCCCCGGCTTTGCTCGGGTGCAATATTATACATATAAACCTTCCTCTTGAATCACTCTATCTATTAAAAAAAAACCGTATCAAAATCCGTTGCGTAGTTTTAAAGATTTAAGCGTACATAGGGAGATAGGGAAAGAAAAAGCGACTTTGTTTTATACTATGTAGTGATTCCACAACTTTCACACAACGTCTAGTTCCAAACTAAGCAGAGCTTGTGGTATGAGTACTAAACAAACGGTAAGGGCTGGTGACAAGAGCCACTGACCACTGGACTAACAGGCCTGTCATTGGTATGGCATACATATAAATTATTATTTAAGTTTTTTTATTAATATTATATACTGCTAAATATGGTCACCATCCTCCATATCATGATATTTATAGCATCAAAGTTTGCCGAGCATTCGTTTACCGGTCATTGATGAGTTTTACACTCACAAAATATGGCCTTTTTGTCGGTACAAACATAAGACACCCACGCCATCTGGCGGGGAGGTCTAGGAAACCCATTTAATAGAAACGACACAGCTATTAAACTTCAATATTAGAAATAAAAATGAAATCATAAAAAATTGACATCCATAAAAAAGAAGTTACATTTTTACAAATACACCTACATTATTTATTTTAAATTTTATATATAGGACAGAAACCGCATATTGAGTGTTGCCTATAAAGTTTTTGATATTAAAATTAATTGTTACAAGAAGTCGAACGGACATTCTTGGCATAACACCTCCTGTTGTAAAGTCGGTATCAATGGCTCGCGTCAAAGAGCCCTATTCTAATAACGACGTTCGATGACGAGTGTGGCGAATCGATAAAAATGTCGAACACCTTTGGAATGTAGATGTAGAATAGTAGACAGGCTTTCGTTTTGGTAATGGAATGGATTTGATTGAGAAATAATTTCTCTTGCTTTAGTTTTATAGATTTTGAGCACCTGGTTTTACTCAAACTGTTTTAGAACGAATGTATTCATGATGCAACACAAACGCTTATAGACGGATTTCATTTTTTTTTCCTAACGACTGTTTTTATTTATTTGAATTGCATGCAACACAAATGAATAAGGTTTGACTTTACTATAAGTCAATCAAGGGTGGAAGAGAGACAACATGACATTGCAAAAAAATAACAAAAAGAAAAACAATATCATCTACAAAAGCATATTTACACATTTTTTTTTTCATTTGGATTTGAATTTTCACACCGCACCAATCTGGATAAATACATACAGTTACCAGACTCAAATGTGAAAAGCATCCAGCTAGTCTTATGAGGTCTATTGACAAAACAAACAGAAAATAAGTAATTGAAAATTATCGGTTTTTTTTTTTGAGAAGTTATGTCTGTTATTTGCATTCTGCAGGATTATTTAAAAGAACTCACAAGACCTTGGAACTCAAATCTGAACGAACAGGTGGACTAGTCAGTTCAAATCTGATACTCTCTCTCACTCCACAGAAATTATTTGATGATTTCACTCAAAAAAAAAAAAAAAATTATTCAGCAGGTGATAATTAAGGGTATTAAAGTATATTCGTAATTAAAAAGCATCAAACACACATAATGGCTTTGCTTGTAGTATTTGTGGTTAAAAGTGATCGACATAATCAGCTTAGCCACAGTAAATTCAATTAATTCATTCTCATACGACATTGAATTCAATAATAAGGACACATAAAATCTCTTGTCATAAAAATTGTTACGGACATCTCATAAATTTTACGATGCATAAGATTCGCTGTTATTTGAATATCCAATGCCTATATAAAGTGAGACTGACGGTACAGTTAGTTAATAAGACTTTTTATTATGTTTTCATAACACAAGACGAGCAAAACAAACGTAAAATAATAATAATAGACATTTATTTCAGGTAAGATACCCATAGCTTGACACAATAAAAATATACAGAAACACAAAACAAACACATACAATAACATTACACAACAACAACAACACACACACAACACACAATATACAACACAACAACACAACGACACAACATACGACACATAACGATGCATTCTACCGGGAGCTGTGTATCTTGATAGCTACAACCTGGGGTCTTTATGTCTAGAGTGGTAGATTACTTCTAGGTGCTGTGCTGTATTGTGGACCACACCATCGTTTACCATCAATATCAATATATCAATATCAAACAAACATTTCCTTTAAAGTACATTTTGTTACTTAAAGAGGAGGTGACCTCTCTCTAAGACTAACTAAGATTGATTGCAATAAGAAATATATTAATAAATAACAATTGGCCTACTGCGGTCTTCCCATCTGATTATGTTTTAGGTGTTTTATATGCTAGAGTTAATAAGCTCTTACCTAATAAACTAGTGCGCCTCACCATCAACGACTGCGTCATTGCTTACCGCCAGGTGGGATCGCAGTCAGTCACTTTTTTATAACAATAAAAAATAAGAATCCTAAAATCCAAGTAAATCCGGGATATATAGCTAATGTATTTATAATCCCAGTCCTCATGATTCAAGGACGCAATGCGGTTTATTTGGCGTTAAAATAAAACATTGGAATGAAAAGGGTTGTCATTTTTAGGAAGGCTAGTAAACGATTTATGGGTTTCTCGAATTATAATAATTTGGTTATTAGCCATGGTTCATACAGAATTCGGCAGGAATGTCGGCCGATCATCTTCTTGGGCTAGAAATAACTTTATTTTATGACCAAGTTGTTTTTAATTATGATAGTGATCACATTAGATAATAATATGTTGGCCATTTAAAAGATTTATGGTGATTAGAAGGCGGGCCGCGTAAAACTAGAAGCCTGCTACATCATGGGAGAAATATTGAAGGTGGTATATACCGTGAACTTGCTTCGATCAGTAGCATTATATTTTGGCAAAAATAAAATTTACTGTATTGATAGATACACAGAAGTACAGAACAAGTTTTATTCAACACCATCATTTTAAAATTACAAATTGAAATATTTTAGGGAACAGTTAATAATCACCTAATCTTAAAGACACTGTATTACATAGTGTAGTCTCTTTTAACCCAAAATTTACTGGTAGAGAAGTTGCATTAAGTACACCTGTGTAGGTACCATTACTGTAAGCGTATAAAGTTTTAATTAATTAATTAAAAAAATAAAGGACAAAATAAACCTTATTAGGGATGAAATAATAGTTACTTAATAGTATATTCTACCATTACCATATCATTGATGATGAAGCCAATGAAAGTGATATGTGTTACGCTGCCTCAATTTCAAAACAAAAAATAACAACTTAAATAATCGTTGCGACAGAAAGAAAGAACACAAAAACACCCCGCTAACATATCGCTTATGCCACTTTGCCAACGCACCGTGACGATAGTAAACAAATGATGGACAATACACAGGTATAAGAAAAGACACACACTGATAAATCAGCTGACACAATCGGTCATACAGTGTGTGATGATATATAAGCCTGTCGCAGACAAATGATGGAAGAAGACGAAGATGTTTTTGGACCAATTCTGACATAATTGTGTCTTTTAGATGCAGAAACAGTTGTTCAAAAAACAATATATTTGACAGTTAAAAATAGTTGACTCTTTGTGAGAGTTCGCTAAATTATTGCAAAGCGAATATGATTCAGTAGATACTTCTTTTAAAATGGATCGAAAAATTTCGTCATAGTTTTGTAAATTATATTGGTTGTTGATTTGTTGTATTGGTTGGTTGTATTTTACATTATTTAGGATTAATTCTGTTCAAAGCTCACTACTAAAGCTGAAGCAGCATCGTCTACTACTCGGGTTAAAAGTTAGAGATTGTCACTTTCATCACGAATAATTGCACTCAACATCATCATCAACATTTCAGCCAAAAGACGCCCACAGATGAACATAGGCTTCTTCAAAGTGCCACCACATTTCACCACAACGAACAATCATGAATGTCTCGCATCCATCGGACACCTGCAACCCTCACCAGACCCTCGATCCACCTTGTGGGAGACCTTTGAACACTGCGTCTTCCGCGATCGTGGTTGATATACATTGTACTGCTGACATATCTATAGCAGAAATACCTGATAACACTAAACTGGTATTCAAAAGGCTCTTTGTAAAATATAGACTTGATATACACCACTTTATTAAAACCAGCTAGCAAGAACAGCTAACTGCAATTGTCCCAAACTCGCATCACAATCCGTGTCACTCCAAATGTATTTATTCTCGCAGACAAAAAGCGTAACGAATCAGAAACAGGTAGAATAACAAAGACAAACACATATAAATCAGACGATCATACGGTGTCCGGTGAATTATTATTACGTTGTGAGATAATGGCGGCGGTAAGACAAAGATTTTGAGTGTGACGAAGTGGACTTTGGAAGGGGTTCAGTATGTGAGTAGGTCAAGTCACATTATTTGACCAAAGTCGTCTACTATATGAACTTGCTTATCAGTTTGTATAGGTAAGTAATCTTCGGAAGTACTGTCGTAACAACTCATCATGAATCCGATGTGAGGAAGGGATATTGCTATATGGCCTGGATAGCTCAATCTCTATCTCATTTACAAAAATTATCTCACTGATAGAAAGCTTAACTGTCGCATGGACTACTTTATATTCCTTAAAATGCACAGTTCCTGTGGGATGTCCCACGGGAGTTAAGCAGCGGAAAAGAGCTAGTGTATAAAAAAATATCGATATTTCTGCAGAATTCTTACATACTCCGTTTGTTCCCAATTTCTCCACTCCTTAGATTATAATTAATAATAATAATATTCCACAACTATCACACAACGCCGTCTAGTCCCAAGCTAAGCAGAGCTTGTGTTATGGGTACTAGACAACTGATAAAATTACTTATATATTTATAAATACATACATATTATAGATAAATTACACCCAGACACAGAACAAATGATCATTACTTCAGGTTAGTCATTCTTAGTCAACTTTCATGTCGTATATTACTCTCCTATTTTTTTTTATACTTTCATCACTCTTACCATTTGAATTCACTAACTAAAATTTATCACGATCGGAATACACCTTATGTTAATCTATAATTCCATATTATTTAAAAAGATTTTTTTCATAGTCGTCTTGGTATGCTAAATCCATATTACAACAAATACACAATAATAACAATTATAAATAATTCAAGAAGAACGGGATAATAAGTGAGTTTTCTTGGAAATACAATTAATTTGTCAGATCTGACATTTCTGGAGTGAATTAGAGAAAATATATTACATTTTGTATAAAATACCGTCGTTGTAATTGAAAATTACATAGACACACAATGCAAACTCACCACCAGTCTATTAAAATTTATAAATATAATAATTATAATGAATTCAACTTTGTAATGTTGACACGGCTAGAACTTAGGCCTCCTCTCTAAGAGAAAAAATACTTAGGTCACAATCCACCACCTGTTGCCCCTTGGTGTTGGTAGAGGTCACATCATGTCTAGGATGTTTTGGTTCTAGGGTTTCCTCATAATATTTGTATTATACAACTCGTAATCGAAGTGGGCTACTATTGCTGCTACGCCAGTCTAATATACTTTATTAAATCAATATAATTTTACAGGTTTTCATTAATATATACATACCTTTAATTTTTTATCGTAGATGCGTAGGCGTAGGTAGCCTGCATGACTTGATTCCGCCATCACCTTTCTATTATCGGACAACCTGATGAGTGTCCACCCTTACATTGTTAACAGCTCTACGGTCCGGACTAAGCATTGCGTCTTGTCATTTATACAGCATACATTGAAGGACTGCAACAATTTGCCTGCTGCGGTTTTTCCGTCAACTTATAATTTACTTGTCTTCAAAGCTACAGTGAATGCTCTTAATATAGCTCTCTAGGCACTTCATTATCAACCATTACATGCTGCTTACTCTCAGGTGGGTTCGCAATCAAGCACTAGTTTATAACATTAAAAAAAACTTTATCATTGCCAGGCAAAACGATTTCATACCTTATAAATTCTGATACAGAACCCTGAATTTTGACAAAGCGGGTGTCGGCCGCGTCTTTTGTCAACATCGGGCACGTTATCAGCCGCATCTTAAAAGCTGATCGAACAATAAGTGAATCTTAAGCGGTCGCCTTATCAACGCTATCACGGATACGGTCAGGTGTGGTTCTAATGCTGTAGTTTGAGATTGTTATAATTTTATCATTATTTTGTTTCTCTGAATTCAAAAATTTCTTCTTCGTTATAAAAAATATTTTTGATGAAAAATTTCTTGAATTAATTCGTGATTTTGATTAGGGAATCAAAAATAGCGTTGGCTTTATTTGAAAGTTATTTTAAATTTCTTAAGTTTGGTTATATTTTATTATTCTATTTCATGGTCTACTTTCATCGACTTGCTCTATGATACATCCAAGTTCTTATATGTATATTGTTTTTCTCATGTATATTGTTTTTATTTAACGTCCCATCAGTGAAACCCCACCTTAATAAGATCAAAGTGTCCGCAGCCTCGCTGTCCTGCTCAACCTTTATAATAAAATTATTTTCGTAAATATTTTGCGTCGATCGCAACACTAAGATTGTGACAGTCGTGAGATGAAACGATACAATTCAATGACAATCGATTTTATTTCCAAAACAATTGTAAATCGATACATTGACTCGGTTTAGTGTCATATTGTTTCGTACAAAAATCATTTTTATCGATTCCCTTTATAAATATATCTCGGTTAGATGTAAAAGGGTCTAATCGTGGTTCGTTTTGTACATCTTTAATATCGTTATCTTTTTAAATGTGAGGATTATTTGTCATAATGATTTTAGGCACGAAGGCCTCTATGGCGTCGATCGGTACTTTTAGATGATATAAAGATACTATAGCAACTGAGATCTTACTTAGTAAATCGACGAGGCTTGCAGTAAGCCAATTGAGATATCAACGTGGGAAATTCCTCAAGACGATTCTAATGAAAATATTAACAGTAACATAAATTTCAAGTAAGAGTTTCAAATGACTAAAAGCCTAACGCAGGGCACTTAAATACAGATTCTCAACTGCATAAAAACCGGATAAAATCCCTATTATTTTTAAGTCACGCTGCAATAAACACTCGTATTGTGTTTAAATATGTTTGAAACCTCTAATATTTCTGATACGGTGTATTTCTTTTATTTTTTTTCCACTGCACTGTGAGGTTTTATAAGGTGAACTGTTACGGCAGGCGGTCGCCTCCTTCTGCGAAGCAGTAATGCTTGCAAAGGAGGAGGCCGACCGCATCAGGCAACGGCGCCCTCGCCGCCGTCGCCGGGATTCCGATCCCGATTTCCGGCCACCGTAGACGCGGGCTCGCGGACGGCGAGCCATGGGTAGCTCGCTGTCCGATCGTCCGGTAATGGACCGAGTTCAAGACGTCGACGGCGCGCACTGTTCCCGCGCGCCTCAAGGAGTTGTCAGCAGCAGGAGGGGCCCAGCTGGGTCGAAGCCTACTGGGGACAGGGTTGTCCGAAAGGGAGCTCGTGCCCCGGTATGAAGGCTAGTAGGAACGGCGCGGGGTTTTTAGTCAGTAAGAGTCTGACACTGTCTCCCGCTCCACCCAAGAGCGGGTTTCGTCAAAGATGATTTTCCCCGTCGACAAAAAAAAAAAAAAAAAGGTGAACTGTTACCAAAATGGTTGAATGCGTCTATAGCCAGTATTGTGGCACTTCGGGCAGCGATCAAACGACAAAGACGCTTAAAAATGTACTCTAATACACCAAGTTTAATCTTCCCTACCCTTCAGATTCTTTGAACTTTATCCTTGTCAGCATAAGATTAGTTTTTGCTTGGATTCTAATTTCTGAAGTCGGCTAAAAAGGAAAAAGCAGTGGTTCTCATGATAATGTTATTATTCGAGGCTTTGGAACGAGTGGGCTGGTGATCATAGCCTATTCTGTTGGTGGAGGAGTAAGCGTAAAGTTCTTATTGTAATAAAAGCGGTCAAGTGTGAACGTTTTGGTTCAAAGGGTTCTTGATGTAGATGATACGAATTGGATTATCAGGTTTTTGGGTAGATAAGGAAGATGATCTCGTTTTTAGCTGTAACTTGAGTAATATTAGAACAAAGGTATTAGATATTAGAATTTATATCCTCTACAAGGGTAGCCTATGATCACTGTCTTTTACAACGTACCAACGCAAAGGAACGTAAAACTGATTAAGTTTTTTTTTTATAGGATCTGGTGAGACCTAATGTTAGACCAAAACTTTATAGTACAAAATTTGATTATATCTAGCTTATAATTGCTTTTGAGCAAAAGCCTGCCTCTATTTCTTCAATTGGTTCCGGCTTTGGGACAATTCTTGCCAATTTTGAAGAAAGACATGTCTTCCAATACACATCTCCTTCGTGGTACCATGAACTCGTCTCGCGATTACTAGACACAAAGGACCAAATGCCATGAATGTAGCTCCAGTGGTATCGTACCGTTAATACACATTATAAAAATAACTTTAAAAAAATCGGTCCTATGAAAACCAAATAAAGATTAGTTTATATTTTTCATTAAATCACGTTTCATGGATCGCATAGTATATTTTTTAAACATCCATTTCATAAACAATTCTTACATTAAATCGAAATCATCACTGCATATTCTAATGTTAATATAGATACATATAACTATAATAATATAGATAGTAAACCAAAAAAGAAATTACGTACTTTCTTAACAAATTCAAGGTCCCATCGCATCACGGAATCCTAACCATTATTAGTTAAGCTATACAAACATTTTGTGGTCCAAGCCGAGATTAAAGTTGTAACATAGGATAGTCAAACTCTCTGGATGTCACCTAGCCGCCGTCACAAAGCAGATAATTTACTTATGAGAAACTTTCAAAGAGAATAATCATTTCTTAAGTGTCCAAAGTCGGGTTACGTTAAATTATGATTTAATTTAGGAAGGTCGATGGTAATATTTTTATAAAGTAAAGCCAATATGTTGAAAAATTGACCTTCTTAATGTTGCATTCGAAAGTATTGGGAACTCTCACCAGAATGTGGGAAGCTATGTGAGTAGTTGGCTTCGAGAGGTCATTTGAATGTCATAAAGGTGAGAATGAGAAAACGAGGTGATATAAGTCAAAAGCAACTAATTTCTGTAATTTTTTATTAAAATCATGCTAGTGTAAAAGTGCCATTGCTCAGAAAATAAATCATCATGAATGCCAGGCGTGCGAGCGAAATAAAGGAATGGAGTTAAACACTCTATATAGCTCAATCCCATTAACAGTTCAGTTAGGTCGTCAAATGAATCGCATTAAAAACTCGTGTTAGGACCTCTAGTCAACCTCATCCTTTGCACGACCTTTTCCCAACTATTTTATCCCGATTCATTGTTAAAAACAACCAAAAGAATTCTTACAAAAATATAAATAGCTGAAACATTTGATTTAACGTTACATGAAGTTCAGGAATTAGTTAATGCACCACTTTAATTGTAAAACCATTATTTGACAAAAATGGATCCTGAATATACTAAAACTAACGCAGATTTGTGAGTGTGTGTGTGTTGTTTGTAGCTCCTTCTTCCTTAAACTGCTGGACAAATTTGAATGAAGTTTGGCTATCAGATGCAGATTTAATACCTGCACAACTTTTTTTTATTGAGGTAAGAAATCATCTTACTAAAATTTTTGCTTTAAGTGGGGCAATGAGAAAGCTTTAGATTTACTGACTAAAATCCATCCGTTTCCCTTTTTGTTCCAACGCCACTTGATTCATGGTTACTACTTCGAAATATCGTACATACAAAAGAAAATTTATAGCCATCTTCTAAAACACCTGTCCTAATCAAAAATCAATTCCTAAACCTACCGATCAGCATTCGATAAAGACATCCAACCCAAACGAATCAGGCCATCAGAATCAAAACAAAAAACCATTTAAGAAATCGTTGACATTACTCAACCCGGGACTCGATCCCCACTCCCTGCGGCCGCATTCCTTCGAGCCTGCGCAGACGCTCCGTCGCCGCACACACACATGCGCGCGCGCAGGGAGGCAGAGGTGTTTGAATTTAGAATTTATAACAGCGTTCCGATTGGTTCCTTGTTGTGAGTCATAAAGATAAGGTTTATGTTTTGAGATTGGGATAGGAAATATCTAGTTGAGGTAAATTATATTAGAAAAGTTTTAGGTTAGTTACCAATTTTTTGAATTGGGAGTATTTTAGACTTGGGTATTGGTTTGATTACTTAAATTAAGCAATTTAAAAGCGCTTTGTAAGCTTTCCTCTTCAGGCACGAATAGGTTTTGAAACATATTAGTACTATTATATAAACACTTTAGTCATTTCAGCCAAAAGACGTCCACTGTAGGACATAGGGCTCCCCCAAGCGTCGCCACAACAACCGATCCTGTGCGTCTCGCCTCCATCGCATTCACGTGACTCTAACCAGGTCATCGTCCACCTTGTGGGAGGTCATCCAACACTGCGTTTTCAGGTGCCTGTCGCCACTCTAGAACCTTTCGGCCACATTGACCATCCGTTCTACGACTCTCAGCATTGCCCTTTGAGTTAATGTAAGCCTTCTGATGAGGCCCATTGTAAGCGATACGTAATACGTATCAATAGAAAAATTTATTATCATTATTCACTTTACTGCAAATCATAAGTCTTGTCTACCTTTAGAATGCCTCAATACCACAAACGGACAACAACACCAAAAATTACGATGACAAAAATAATTTCACACATTTACACTATGAAAAATGTATGTCGCAAAAATGTTATACAGCCAATAACTTACTAATTCAAACATTAATCCTTATAAGTTTCACAGGCATTGTATACCAACACACCCACCCACGCGAAATTCGCATAAATATGCATTCACACGCATAATTCCTGTCTTGGCATGTCGACATAAATATGGAGGCAGCTAAAGCGTTTTACCAGCTTCAAGTTTATACGTGATATGTGTACCTAGACGATGTTTTGATGGTTTCTGTTCGGATGTTTCTTCGAATGAATCTGAATCATTGATTGTTTCCAAGAAGGTTTTCTAAGTTTCAATGTCTTAAATATTTTTTTTTGTACGAGTAAGGGTCTGGTTATTGGGAGCATAATGTTTGGTTTTAAATTAGAAGTACCAAACATTTTTCAAAATAGTTAAATTGTTTTTTTACCGCTTCTGAAACGTAAAAGGCAACTGAAGAAATTTAGCTGGGTTTTAGTCAGTAAAAGTCTGATATTATCTTTGGCTCTATCTAAAATGAGAGGTAGAAGTTATTTGTTGGTTTCCATCAAAATCCCACCTTAAAAAAATTTCAATGACTGTTTACTGAATTCGCTTTATTGTCAACTTTCAAAAGCAATGCTTTGAATTCCATCAGTTAATTGTATTTTTCTCTCATCACACTGCTAACTCTGTCAGTCACGAGTTCGGATGCAATTTGAATTCTCATAAAAGGATCATTTCACCTCAGCTTCATATTGGATCCACAATTTCACCGTAATCAACAAACAACAACTAACTGACAACATAAATGGCCCGTTTCTGCCATTAAAATAGCTGCTCTATTTTCATACAAGTTCCAATGATGACTCCATTCACCTTTGTGAATTTCACAGTAACCAAATGCCACTGTTAACAAAAATGGTGGACAATACTCACCTTCATACAAATCTTTATAATGGAATTCCCGCTAAATTCGCACCAAACGCCCGCAGTGTCGCCCAAACGCGTGAAATTATCCAACAATGCGCAGTAATGATCCTTTACAAGTCAAGAAATAAAAATAAATACACAAAACATTATTCCTGATATATTTTGCTGGTGGTTTTTTATTTTCAACCCTATCTTCTATAACACAGATTTCATATTTCAATTCTACTCTCCGCAAAACTGCATTGACAATTTTGAGTTACGACCAATTTTTAAATGCACTTTTAAAAATTGTCTTTCATTCTTATCACAAGGATGTAAGTTTTATAATGCTCTAGCATCAACAGCAAATGCGATAATTTTTCCACACCTTTCCTAGTCATTACGGCTAGATCGGCGGGGTGCTTCAACATTGTTTTGCGAACATTCTCTGGATACGCCGATTTGTATCGTTTGTGATACAAAAATAATGTATTGTGTTGTACAAAGGGTGGCTTCCGCTAACCTTCAGTGTTTAGTTTTGTGGCCTACCCATCAGATGCGGGTGTCACAGCGGGTTGATTTTGTCACAATTTGTTTGTATTGTACTACATTTTCTTAACTCTATTGTTAATGCATTTTTACGAGACATAGCTGTGGGAGACATTTGTGTTTTAAAGAAAGTATAACTGTGTGGTTTTGTTTCACAATCAGTGTTTAAATTGTCTGGAAAGCTGATCTATTGTAAATATGACTTTGTGGCTGTCTGTAGTCCAAGCGGTTAGACGTCAAGAGGAATATTTAATTACCATTATGTCTTTTAAAGCTTTGAGGTTGCTATTTATGTGTAAAGTAACAATTGGTCAATATGGTCTTTACAATATATTATTGTTGCCCCATTATTGCTATAGTAGCAGATTACCAAAGAGTCATCATTATCTTTACAGCGTAAAGAGTTCACGGCTGGGCATAAGCGTCCCTCACGTATCGTCTTTTGCATCTCACGCTACCCAGTGGGGCTTTCCAACGCTGCGTATTTTGCTGCGCGGACACCATATTAGAACTTTTCGGTCCCATCGACGATCTGTCACGGCCATTTAAATTTTGCAATTCTTCGGGTTATGTCAGGAACCTTGGTTTTCCTGCGGATATTATCATTCTTGATTCGATCACGCAAGGATGTGATGTCATAGATATCATCTAATTCCTGTAGCTTTCTTGATCAAATGTTTGCCGAATATAAGTAATTAAACTCGTATGTAACTTACAAGATAGTGTCCAAAAGTATATAAAACTCAAAAGTGGCTTACAAATGTTGAAAGACGTTGCAACACAAAGACCCACTGAGAATACAGGTGGATTTTAGTCAGTCAGTAAAAGTCTGACACTCCATCTCGCTCCATGTCTCTCGCACCATGAGTGTGTCCGTGGCATCACAGCGGGTCTTAACAGCATACCAGGATTACGTTTTAAATATCGTAAAAACGGCGTCTAACTACTTTGTGGTTTAATTCATGAATCCCCAAGCGACCACCGGTGGCCGCGCATCTATTGTCTTACTATTGTGTCTCTAATTGACGGTATCTGAAGGGTTAACTCTAACGCCTTTTTGGCCTGGCACTAATTATAACTTTAATTTTCCATTGTGTATTTTTAGTATATACAATTGTATGGCACACGAATAAACATTTTATTTTATTTTTTCTTTTGTTTCTTTCTTTATTTCTGTCTCCACTCACAGCGGAGAAGGAGATATCTAATATCTTCCTATCCCCCAAAAAAGTAAAGCTCCATAAAATTTAAACGTTCTGAAATCAAGCGGACATGTATACAACATTAGAAGTTCCCAAATAATAAACGTCTACAGCAATTAACGCAACAATAGTGGTGCGCAAATCCAAGGTGCGCACGCGCAGCATGTTGGACAGCTTCACTTTCATTGATCGTTGTTTTGTGATTTATCTGCGTCCCCTGCTGTTGGCAGGACTTCCGGCTTTTAGTTGGAATTAAGGGTCTGATCATTGAGAGCATAATGAAATTTGGTTTCAAATTGAGTAGTAGGTGGTAGTGATGGACGCGAGACGCACAGGACCGTTCGTTGTGAAGACACTTGGGAAGGCCTGTGTCCAGCAGTGGACATCCTTCGGCTAAAATGAAGCAAGCTCCACTCAGAGCTCTCAGCACTCAGAGTGATTTCCCACATAAAAAAATGATAGTAGTGGTAAGGAATGTTTGAAAGAGTAATCGTGGCTCTGGAATGGAAGGGGTAACTAAAAGAACTCGGCTATATTTCAGTCAATAAAGGTCTGAAATACTCTCTCGTTCTACCAAGAGCGAGAGAAATTATTTGAGCATTTTCCACCTCAACAAAGGAGGTGCAGTTTTGCATACTTGTTTGATTACTAAATTGAACATTTTAGATTTTTTTTCTGATTTTTCAATAGTATTAACGTTATGAGTATAAAGAGTTGGAAGGCCTCCAACAAGGTGGACTGATGACCTGGTGAAGGTTGCGGGAAACCGATGAATGCGAGACGCACAGGAATGTTCGTTGTGGCGACGCTTGCGGGTTATATTTCTATGGGGAAGCCTATGTCCAACAGTGGACGTGTATCGGCTGAAATGATGATAATGATGAGTATAAAGAGTTATGGGTACGAGTACATGGATGGAAGAGGAGGAAGAAGGGAGGGGGACTAAAGAAAAAATGGATGCCTTAAGTGAGGTGTGATATAAAAGAAAAGGTAGTGATAACATGACGGGTGACCTGACATGGAGCCAGGTTAAGCATAAAGCTCAAGACCGGTCGCGATGGGTGACTGCTGTCGACGTCCTTCCCCTAGGATCTTAAGTCAAGTAAGTCACATCAGGTAGTGCATTAAGTAACAAAACCTAGACTCCCCCATTTATAATATCCCCTTCCTCAGAAATTCTCTTCACATAAATAAAATAACATAGCCCAAGGAATAGCACGTAAAATCTCACAGGCACAATGAAATTTAACAAGCACGAATAAAATATCGACCACGAAGTACCCTGGACTCGAACCAAAACACCTTGGCCCACTCTTGAGTTAACATCTCCTTAACATCCAGGTCAATTTAAATTGGGCTGAATAATACCATGGCAGAACCATATTAACGTGACCTCTCCTTTGGAACTTGGTGTAGTTCTATTAATATCAATTTAGATTGGTTGGGTCTTGGCCCGTTATTGTCGACGTTATTTACATCTGGCAAGGTTTTTCTTACAATTGGAACGGCCGATTCGATGCGAAATATGGATCGTCTCTTGAGGATATAGTTGAGGGCATCGGTGATAGGATTTTTGAGGAAGTGGATTTTTTATAAGGTGTATTTTAACGGTTGAAACAGTTTATTTAGATTATAGGCTTATGATAATAGTACCAAGGCTGTGGAAGTCTTCGAAAGAGTTACAAGTGCAGTGCTAAGGGATGGGACTATGGTATATAGTTCCATCTCTCTTTATCATTTTAACACGTTATGGTAAGACCCTGAAAGAAGGAATACTGTTAGGTGTAAGTCAGTAAAACCCTGATACTCTCTCTCACTACATCTGTAACAGAAAAAAAAGATAATAGGATTAAACATTGAATTTTTTTTTTACAGGGTGTAAGGGACAGCCCTCCACAAAGTTTAAGGGCTTGCTCAGTAGACGAAACTGAACAACCTTCCACAAGACTTTTTTCAAACGAAAAAAGAAATCAGCCTCACCATACTAAATTAAAAATTTGATTCGACAGTTTGTATGGAGACGCCGAATTTCTCTTTCGTTTCCTGAAAAAAAATCTTGTGGACGGTTGTACAGTTTTGACTTCTGAGCAAGTCCTTAAAGTTTGTGGAGGGCTGTTCCTTACACACTGTATATTGTAGGAACAGTATGAGTATTCTTCAATTTGAATTAATGTTAACACACTAACACAGGCTGTAACAAATTAGTTTTATTTACTACAACTAGTTTGTCCGTCCTTTGAAAGGAAATTCTAATTTCTAGGTTAGGAAACCAGTCACCAGTATTCCTTACTTATCTATTTTAAAAATATACAAATTTTGTGAGGTTATATTATTGTATGCCTTCGCTAAACAGAGATCCACAGAGGCATTGTGCCGACATCGGCACGACATTTACATAAAAATATATTTCACATCAGCCTGACCTTTTTCTGAATCGACCTTTACTTTTGGGACCAGATGACCCACACTTCTGTTAAAGTATCAGCTTTAGATACTAAAACAAAACCTTATACAGCTGAAATTCGAGTTTTCTAATGGCTACAACGTCAAGAGTGAATAGGTTAGTCCTATAGAAGGCGCCAGATATCCGTGGAATAAAGTACATTGACCTTTTCCTATTATCTCTGCGTAAGGACCCGTAAAACCAACAATCTTTGTCATGTCGATTCAAAACAGCTTTATGTCTTTATTTCTAATTGTAGGAGGGTCAATGACCGTTATTCCACGTTTATTGGCATCTACTTTAGGTAAGCGCTCGATCTTCGACCGCAACGTCGCTTTTCGTCAGATGAGATTCACTCAATTGAGCAGTCACGCAAGAACCTATCAACAATAAAAAAATATATCTTCTTTCCAGAGATCGTTTAATTGCAACAATACCATGATGTTAATAAATCCTTAATACAGAACCACAAGGCCACGGGAGATGTTTTGGCACGCCATAATTATGGCGGTAAGGAGACTTACTACCATTTTCCTTCCGCCTTCTTTGAGAAGTGGCTGGAAAGACAACACGGCGTTCTCACCTTCGGTATGGCGCAGGTTTTCACTTGGCATGGTAAGTTCGGGAGGTTCCCACATCGGATTGAGGTGGAAGAAATGCCCGAGTGTCACCATTGTGCCGACCGCCTGGAGGACACAGTGGAGCATATGGAGGAAGTGTGCCCCGCTTGGGCACGACCGTGTCCTCTTGGAGGCGATCGGCGCACGTTTTACAGAGTCCAAAAACATTGATCCTTGTATTTTCATTCCTAACATAATCATAATAAAAAAAACTTAATTTTAACCAATTTATATAAATCCACATAGTGCGTCGCATCTCAGCAAGAATTGGCATTTTTCACTATCAACTCTCCACACGTTAACAGGAGAGCATGATTTCGAGTAGATTTTTGATAGAATCAACAGTGGGCCTCGGTGGAGTGGTGTCGCCGTGTCGATAATGTCTTCCCCTCTTAGACCCGTTTGAATACGGAGTAAAATTCGGTTTACCAAAGTTCCCGTTTTCAATTCAACGCCGGAAAAGTTATAGATTGTTATTTTGTGAAGGGTTTGTGGTAACGGAATTTTTATTTAGTTTTTTTTTGCAGTGATACTGTTTGGTTCTGTTTTCGTTTTTGGCTGGGGAGGTATTTAAATTAATATTCTTTGTTTCTGTTTATCAATTATTGCAGGCTTTTATTTGAATAAAGAAACGAATAAGGTTGTCTATCAATTTTATAAAGAACTATGAAAGATATTATGATAATTTAAAAATTACATAATAGACTAATAGTAATAAACTTAAAGAAAAAATTCAATAATTAATATTATAAAGAAAAAAGTTTGTGCGTTTGATACTTCTTTACACTTTAACAGCTGAACGGATTTTGATGAA
Organism: Mythimna lalbum; assembly: GCA_949319445.1. Classification (NCBI taxonomy): domain Eukaryota; kingdom Metazoa; phylum Arthropoda; class Insecta; order Lepidoptera; family Noctuidae; genus Mythimna; species Mythimna lalbum. Next base: position 22,362,125 of record OX439349.1, read on the forward strand.
ACTTGCTACATGAGTAGACCATATCGTGGAAAAACAAAATATTTTTATATTTTCACGTGGATGAACCTGCTGGCACCGAATAGTGCAATTAAATTCATATTATATTAGGTAGATGTTTCTTTATATGTTCCTAATAATCTTCATAAACCTTATTACATTATAACAACACTAACAACAAGTCGCAAACCATTATTCCCCAACAGGTTAAAACTTACATCTATGAATACTCCTAAATTAAATTCACAACCATATCATTGTCTAACTTCACATTTAGACGTCACTAAAAAGCATTCCCAGTGCACTAAATCACTCGTCTCTTTCACAAGAACAGGTTCTGCACCTCATCGGCCGTTGTCTCAACCTTTAGCGGGACATAAACTTAATAACAAAACACACTTGACATTATATCTATAAGCCACACGCGGAGTCTTTTATAGAACCGTCCAGTCCAAAAAACCTCACTTATAAGACTAAACAGCTCTTAGACACAGCTCAAGAAATACTGGCAGCTGACGGCATCGTTTGCAACGTGAATTATGCATTGTTATCACGTAGGCTGAGACGTCGTTACAAACAATAAAAGTAATTTTTACGAGTGGCAACCCCTTCGTTAATAAATTAAAAAGTTAGCTGGCTAGGGTTGTGAGACAATGCTACTTCACCCTGTTACCAGATCTAAGTTTTGTCGCCCTAAGGTAATAAGGGTGGATAGGGTTGCCATAAATTAAGAACTAATGAAAATCCTTTTGAAAGGATTTATTTGTTCCATTTTATCAGCCAAACCGAATTGTAGGTCTGTTTTTCTAGCGAGCTGTTTAAGAGGGGCCTTCACGACGTGTTGTCGATCTGAGCATAGTTTAAAAGCTTTTTGGTTCATCCAACGCAGTCTAATGTAATGTTTAATAAGGAGACAACGGGAAAAAAGAGATGAAACACCTGAAAGCTCTGTTAGTAATCGGTAATTTCGTCATTCACTCGAATTTTTTACAAAATTTGTTCAAGGAAATACGTATTTGTTTTTAAAACCTTGGAAAAGTTTTCACTCAGAATCTTGGTTTAATCTGCAAAGTTTTTATAAATATGTATATTTTCTCGCTCACAATGGTCGCTCACAATGGGCCTCATCAGAAGGCTCAAAGTCACCCAGAGGGCAATGGAAAGGGCTATGCTCGGAGTTTCCTTGCGGGATCGAGTCAGAAATGAAGATATCCGCAGGAGAACCAAGGTTGCCGACATAGCCCGAAGAATTGCCAAACTTAAGTGGCAATGGGCCGGGCACATTGCTCGCAGAACAGATGGCCGTTGGGGCCGAAAGGTTCTGGAGTAGCGACCTCGTACTGGAAGACGCAGCGCCGGAAGGCCTCCTACAAGGTGGACCGATGACCTGGTGAGGGTTGCGGGAAACCGATGGATGCGAGACGCACAGGATCGATCATTGTGGCGAAACTTAGGGGAGGCCTATGTCCAACAGTGGACGTCTGTCGGCTGAAATGATGATGATATTTTCTTGACATTTTAATTTATGAGTACATTCTGAAGAAAAAGTTCATGCAAAATAGCAAATTTTCAGAGGTCACAAATGTAAGATTTGCTTTCAACAGAAACCTAAATTAAAAAGTTGTGTTAACGTCAAGTATCGAGCGGTTGCATGAAATGTATCTTGGGTTGAACGCTCTTAAGAGCAAAGATATATAGCTATTTGCCTCTTTTTCTTGACATTTCCGTAGTTAATGATTCATTATTCTGGATTTTCACTCTTATCCTAGATGATTAGTTCTCTTTTCAAATCTTTGTAATAGATTTATTGAGATCGTGATCAAATATATATATGAGGTATTATTCCAAAATTCACTTATTTGATTTTACTTAGTGAGTTTTATTTGTATTTTAGGTAAGTGAAATGTGGAGTTGTTGGAGAAAGCACGTAGATCCGTTGATCCCGATGGTCATTCGTAGATCTTTGACAGTCGTTACAGGTAGTCAGGCAATAGAAAATCTGATCATCTATCCAAGAAGTCTGCCTAGAAGTTACTAGGCAACACGTACTTCTTGATTCTTGGAGCTTCACAACCCAGTTGGGTTATGGAAGATTGTCCATAGAGTTTCTTTCACATTCTTTTCCATAGAAATCTACGCTTTGGAATGTGCAACTAACATCATTTTTTTGACTGACTTTTTGACATTTCAAAAGTGCCTGTTACTGGTTTATTTGAAGTAAAACGCTTTGAATCTTGAGAGGTCTGATAGGTAGTCGTTCTATGTAAAACACTAGTATTTTGCCGCATTCGATTACACTGGAAGCTGATCCCAAGTTAGTTTAATTCATGAATCCCCAAGCGACCACCGGTGGCCGCGCATCTATTGTCTTACTATTGTGTCTCTAATTGACGGTATCTGAAGGGTTAATGGGGCCAGTGTTAGCTTCGAGAGAAAGCTTAGTCCTGGTATGAAGGCACGAAGGAACGGGATCAGTAAAACTGACACTATCTCCCCCTACGTCCAAGAGCGCGAGTTGTCATTGGATGATTTTCCCATCATAAAAAAAACCCAAGATAGTTGGAAAAGGCTAGGAAGATGATCAAAATGGTGATTAATCATCTACCTATAACACCATATCTTAGATCTCTATTGATTTATTTGAGCACATGAGATTTCCGTAATGCCAACAACGCTTAATCTCCCAATGATGATGAAATAAAGAGCTCTGGTTAATAAATTTTCTTTATTTTTTCAACGTGGTTTTTATGTGATAACACCAACATCTAAAAACTTTTCACTCAACCGGATTAAAGAATAATAACGAAGAGATTTAAAACGCTTTTCAGAAGCCATTTTGGCTTTTGTACAGAACAACAATACGAAACAAAGAAAAATGTGATGCAATGTGTTTTCACAGTTAACAAACAAGGAAAATACTCAACTAACTGAAAGTTACTTTCCACCAAAACATTGCTTAAGGTTCAACCATTTCAGTTAAATAATAATTTTCCACAATTTTCACACAACACCATCTAATCCCAAACTAAGCAGAGCTTATGCTATGAGGACTAGACAACTGATAAAAATACTTATACAATATTCGTTTTAGTATATAAGAAACCTGTCTATAGTCTGTCTAAAAAGTCAAACGACATGGGAATTTTGTATAATATCCCAATAATTTATTTATTAATTTATAGTACTGCCACATCACCCACATTTAACATTATTGAAAAACAATTGCATTACTATGGTCTGATGTACGTAACAATGAGGGCGTACATAGCATTTATAATTTTACAGCTCATATGAATATATAAACAACACAAAAAAAAAATTAAAATTTAAATTTAAGTCAAAATTAATTATAATTATAATCACATTAATTATAGTCGCAATTTAACTAACACAATACAATTTAATTTAATATCAATTAATTTAATGTAATTATAATTGAACTTAATATTTAAAAAGATTTTTCTTTAAGATTGTGCTCATCACACAAAAATTTGTCTTGGGTAAGAATCGAACTTTGTGAGTTCGATTCCTCCGGCATAGCAGTCAGTATCATTAACCACTACACCAACAGGTCAGTCTTGTCTACATCTACACTTTTTTTAAATTTTTTTTGCTTGTGAAAAATGTAATCTCTGAAAAAAATTTTTTCACCGATAGAAAGCTGCTTTATTCCTAAGTGACATATGCTAAATACGTAAGTACGCGGGCGAAGCTGCGGGTAAAAGCTATTTTTCAATAGTTCTCTCACAACCAACCCTAAGAGAGAGAGACGATCTGATTGGTTGTATACAGTTTTGTCAAGTACCCCCAAATTAATTTTTGAGAACAAAATCCATTAGCGAATGTTGTTTTTTTCTTCACATTGTTCAGGGTTGTCCCATAATTTACGCGAAACTCGATTGAAGTCGTTTTTAAACGCTAGGGCGGCGAATGCGTGTTGCCTACAACGAGTATATTACATTCACACCTGAATCTAGCAACCCTTATGTTATTGTAATCAAAGTTGAAAGTGCTTTGAGTTTTAGTTTCTAATGTCGGTTTTTAAGTTTGTACCGCCGTGTTTTCTTGTCAAGTCTATGATTTATAGGGTCCAATTGTCTATAGTAGAATGCGTGTAAAGAGAATATTTCTATTTGTATCGTTATCCATTAGTTTTTGTGTTGCTAGTGCGGGTTTACATTTAATTCGGTATTGTTGCCAGTGGCATTTATTGCGTTCGATTTATGGCCGCTAAAGGGTTTTTTTTAAGTTACTAGATGTGTAAAGCTTTTAGATATTTTTATTGGTTTGAGGTGTGATAGGTGTGGAAGACGTGAAATTATGGTTTTGTTGTGGCTTTCTGGCGCTTAAGTTTATAAATATGCTTATTCTAAATAATACATCTTTGATAGACTTGCACTCTTAATATACCATGAAATTTTAAATATTTTAAATTAATTCTTTATTATTAACTCCTATTATTACATAACTAAGTTCTACCAGCGGATTTGCCTTCATGATAGTAAAAATATTTATTCCAAGGGAAATATTCTGCCCTATGTCCAATTTCGGACATATAATATAGATACAGATATATACTCGCAAAATTTTGCCTGTTTATAATATAAAATCTTTTTTTGTTTGTTTGTTACGTCTTCACGCTTAAATGGCATAACCGATATTGATGAAACTTAGTACACGGATAGACCATGTCCTAGAATAGGACATAGGATATTTTTTATCCCAGAAGTATGTCCCCTTGGGATAATTTTATGCTATCACGCGGGCGAAGCCGCTGCGAGCAGCTAGTTTTATTTTATTGCTTGTTGATGTATGCTAGCTAATATGAATCTCTTCATAATATCTAAATTTCGTCAATCTGAAGTTCTACCTTTGTTATTTCGTCACTGTAGCAATGTACTACTCTAATCAATGCAAATTCCAGCTGCATAAACAAAAACTATAGTAAAAATACCAAAGGCATATATATATATATATTACTAATTAATTCATAAATTAAAAAGAAAACAAACACCATCGCAATAACAGTATTGACAGCCATCTATTGTACTAAAACACATTTAAAAATCGAACACAAAATTAAAAATGGAACGTATTTACAAATTATTAAAAAAATAAAAATGCTTACAATAGATTGTACCGGCGATTCGCAAACACGGCAGGCTATTGTTTCGAAAAATATCAGCTGTGTACATTGGAACACAATAAATGTAATACCCCATTTCGTATTCATATAGGATAATCCACACAATAAACCCTGTGTGCGACGATCAAAATAACTATAAAAATACAATAAGCAGCTTATACGTGTACCCTTAATGTGTGCGACAGTGAACACGAAAGAGATGACGCTATAAGCCAGAAGGAGACAGCAATACCGAACAAACGTATTCAACTTTTGACTCAATAATTTGTTTGGTCACGGCTTTTCATACACGATAGAAAAGCGCTTTTAAAGGTACCTTAAGCGAAACTTAAATTATTTTATAATGGGTCTTGATAGCTTCACCATTTGTTAAGGCTTTTTCATTATGAATCAGGCTGGATTTGTAAAGATTCTACATGAGTTACGTTTAAGTTATTATGTGATGTAAAAGATTGTCTGATAGTGGAATGTATGAGGTTTATTTTAACGTTATTTCGAAATGAATTAGAGCTTTTTTATACTGGCGTTTTTCTTAATAAGGATTCCTTAAATATTAACGGCACCTATGGTAATCAAGATTGCGATGAAGCTGAAAACATTGTACAATTTTATTCATTGGCAAATTGTTCCATTCCTTCGACGTACGTGGTATAAACGACGAGGCGAAACGCTGAATTCGGACCATAGAGGTTTCAACAACGTATGGGTGGATACGTACATAACGTACGTCGGGTTGTCCAATGGTAGAATTGAGATGGCGGAATCAAGTCATGCAATTGAACAGTGAGTAGCTTATTAGCGGAAAAACTTCAATCTACGAAAACGACTCTTATTATTATTTCTTCGATACTTACATATCACTTGCCGTGAAATTATTACCATTGACGTGTAATTCGCTTCTCTATTTCCTTTATTTTTATTCCAAAAAGATAGTTCCAATCGCCATTTATCAACCGTTAAAAACGTTCCTCTCAAAATTCGAATTTTAAATTTCAAATCGATTCCAAAATGGCGGATCATTGTTACCAATTAGGTGAAGTGTATCGAAAAGACTTAATCCTATTGGTCCATTGTTGGCTCAATTATAAAGAGCGTTTGTGCTTTATTGTGCTAATAAAATGTTTGTGCTATTGTGTTTAGATTTGGGTCATGTTTATAACGGGCACAATGCTGCGTTCACGTAATATTTTATGTAGGTGTACTCTGTTGGAAGAATGAAGGAAAATATGTTAGGGCAGGATTTTACAGCATGTGAATATTATCAAAACGTACCGAATAGGCGAAGAAGAGTTTCAATCGCTCTTTGCTTGAAATACAGAAATATTTATTGTCATATCTTGGCTTAACAAATGAGAAATTTGAAACTTAGATGCTTAAAACAAATGAACTACTACGAGATAAGTACCTACCAAGAGCAACACATTTCTTTCTTTTATTCTGATGTCTCTTCTTTCTTTCATACAGTCACTAATCACACAGTACAATTATCTTTTCTTAGGCGTCCCTCTCTCCTCTTCATATGACCATACCATGACAAACGATTCCTTTTCAATTTTTCAGTCACTGTCACCATTTTTAAATTTCCTCTACTCATTTCTCTCGTTATCAATTCTCGTCACACCATATTCCATCTCAACATTCTCATCTTCGTTACATGCAATCTTTTTTTCATCCATCATTTGATGACTCCCATCCAAAAAAACCGAGCTTTCTCGGATATTGAAATCTTTTCCAAAAATATTCATCCCTGATACTGTAACTATCTATATCATTCTCTAAAAAACCGAAATCTTGTCATGACGTCACATAAGGCCGGTACACATCTGCCCTTTATCTTCTTTGATCTAAAGCTGCGCTTAGCGAAAATACTCGTTTATCTTAAATACGATCTGGATGTGCCTTAATCTGTCTTTTGTTGTTTTTCTGTCTGTTTGTTTGTTTGGCCATGCTTTGTGCAATTAGCTAATAGTTTAGTGTGAATTCACGTTGAGTATTATTGGTTTAAAAATAGGGAAGATGATGCAAATTGATTTTGATGTTTTAAATGCTTTGGTTGATGGAGATTATGGGTTTCCGTTATTGACACTGGCCATGATATTTTTTTAGGGAATCTGAACTGGAATTTTTTTTAATAACTAAAAAGCATACATAATAATGATAATAATTAGAGATGATTTTAAAAGTTTCAGTGAAAATTGGACTAAAGTCTAAAGACTTGTCGAAAATAAAAAGCAAATTATGAGAATGACAAGTGCTAATAAAAGATCTTGTGGTTGATGCCAAATATTTTGGCATTTGGATATTCGCTATGGCCGATAGATAATCTGCTACGTCTCTATAGCCAAAAATAATTAATGTATCCTTGACAACTATAACACACGACAATGTACACAGACAATCTTACATGAAAAAGTATTAAAAACTGATTCATACAAAACATTCATGCCTCTAAATTACTTCCACAGACATACATTCACTAACAATAGTACAGAACAAACAACAAAGTACAAACAAATCAATATAATCAATGATATCGGCCCCGCCATAACGAACATCTTTGTCGAAACTTGGACGTTTATCATGTTCCCTTGCCACTGCCGATGACAGTTCACCTAATTGATTGTTTTTTTTTCTATTTTCATTTTTCTCTCCCTCCGTCTTGGCGGGAAATTTAAAAATCGTGTTCTCAGTCCGTTCTCGAAGTTATGATTGGGAATTCAACTATTAAAATCGAGATTGGAATTATGCTAATGAAAACAGACTTATTGTGTGTTGTCTGTGGGTTAATAATAGTTAGGATTTCAGTTTTTATTCTGATTTTACTTTGAGATATTGATTTTCGGTTTGTCTTGTGATTAGTAATGTTTATAACTATATTTTTTGTACAGGCGATCTCGTTTAGGAGTAAATCCATGAGCTAATGAGCTGAAGCTTAAAAAGTGGAACCGTTATTAGAAAAAAAAGAATGTAGAAAAAAAGTTTTTAGTTTTTTCTCTATTTTGCTAACTTCTTCCGAATTCCGGTAACACCAAAAAAGTACCTTGTAATTTTCCGAAAATGAATAAGTTTGCCACTAAAAATCATTTACCGAACAAAAGAAATAATTTGGTTACGGGTTTCAATAAATTATCCTAGTAAGCCAAGCAAACGACAAACATCTTTTTTTTCACAAGGAACAGTTAAATTGGGACTCACCGTAAAATTTCCCAGAGACAACTGCAATTACCCATTCTGTGTACCGCATTGTGTCGCCAGAGAAATTATACAACACTCATTACTGTGGTTCCGAAACAGCACGACACCTCAAAAATCCAACCAATAACAGTCCTAAAATCACGAACATTAAAACATATAATTCTGTAAACGTAATTTTCAAAACTGCAGTCCACCGTGACCTCCAACTTCGAAACATAAAAGAAATAAAGAATAATTAAATATCCACAAACATCTTTGTTGGAAACAATGATGGAATAATGTAGTCACCAAAAATTTCTATAGCACACAGTGGAAACAGCGAAGGACCTTAAAACAACAGTTAAGAATAGTTGACACGGCCATGGAATGTCTTTCTTTCATAATGTTCCTCTATTGTGTATAGATGTCATAAAAATTAACTTTAGAACCATCGGCGAAAGCTTTGATGGTTCAAGATATTACATTACTTCTACCAACTCCTAAACATCTCAAAACCCCTCCTTCATCTCCCTTAAACTACGCTCTCTGGTCTTCTCCTAAGGTTCAAAGTCATTCAACAATAGTTCATTAGTTATGCACAATGGATTCAAAGTTAATGCTTTTGTCTAAACAATTACAGTGTGTATTGTAACAGGCATTCATTTGTGTTTCTTGTTCTATTGATACCAAGTTTTTGTTCCTTGGGTGTCCGAACCACATCATAAATCAGCCGTTACAGGCGAATGTTATATTATTTGCATACTTCAAAAGTAAATTCTGAAGGAGTTTGAACTTTATCTGCTCAGCAGTAAAGTTCTTTTGCAGTTAGAGGGAAGTAAAAAAAGTTTGGTGAGTAAGGTTTGCGCGCGCGCTTCCAAATGATGCTCTTTACTATTGACGTTTCTATTCACGCTATGTGCGATGTCTGATGTTTTTATAAACGATAAATTTTCAATTGTCAGTCTCCATTGTGAATTGGCGCGTTCTTACATTAGTACCAAGTTATGCGTTCCGTTCCTCGAACTGCTTTTTACTAACATGGGCTTGTACATTGAGAAATTTTTGAGTTTAGAAGCAGCAAATGTAAAGTTTGTAGGGAATGGAGTCATGCAACATTGTCTGGTATTTTAAAGGCATTTTGAAAACGTTGATTGGTGTGGTTTATTTAGTAGAATGAAGATCTCGGGAGGCAGACAGTGTACAGAAGTAAATTGACTATTCATGGCTCGTGACTGATCATGGGGACCCGGAACAGTGTGTAATCATATAGTTACGCGTGTAATTATAGTTATTCATGTCTCTGTTAGAATGTACCGTTAAATTGTAAAAGGCTTCTAATACTCTCTGCTCCGTACATGACTGGAAAGATAAATAATGTACAATCACGCTTTGTGCTGTCCTTCTTCAATGTTTAGTTATTCTATTATTATATACGTGCACAGATATGTTATGGAATGCCACATTGCTAATTAAGTGAGTTCCTGTATATATTTTTGTACTTATGAATATCAAATAATACTAAAAATAAATGTTTTCTGAAAACAGAATCAAAATTGGCTAACCTGAAGCAGCAGATTTGCATTTCAAATATTGGAATGAGGATGACTGGGGCGTGGTGCCTCTTGCTATCTCTTTTCTATACACGTATTTTAGTAACGTCATATGTCAATTTGTGCGACTTACTGTCGATTCGGACACAATATGTTCGAATACAGTATCCGAATAGGCACTTATAAAACTTTTTAATGTAACTGTACTAAACAGCTTCAATAAAGGTGGTGTCCGAATATTTGTCCGAATCGTCAGTATGTCGTTTGCGCATTCTTTTGCTCCTGTTACTTAACAAATTTTCCTTCTAAAGTTAAAAGTAAAAAAGTAAAGTTAAAAAAGTAGTAGTAGTAAAGTTTTAAAAGTTTTTGAACCTATTTGAAAAAATCTTTCCTTTTGCAATTTTTCATAAAGTTATTTTTTAAAACAAATTAATATGGTCTTGTGGTAACCAAGCTCTGACACCGTCCGTCGTCAAAAAGATCTGATAAGTTTATTTTCTGTGCTTTGGATGTGTTTAACTATTTTCAAATTCAGTTGTAATATTTTTCAGACTGTTTTTACTGAACTCTATACTCGGTGTAAGGGACAGCCCTCTGCAAACTTTAAGGGCTTGCTCAGTAGACGAAACTGAACAAGAAAATTGTTCAGTTTTGTCTACTGAGCAAGCCCTTAATAGTACATTGTTACACTAGGGGTAAAAGTTACTTATTTCGTCCCGAGAAGGAGTTGGCGGCCGAGCGCAGCGAGGTCGCTAATTTGAGGGACTAAATAAGTAACTTTAAACCCGAGGTAAGCATTGTGCTTTTCATTACGAATACAAGAAGATAGACCTAGTTTTTTTTTTAAATAATTTTTCAGCTGTTAGTTGAAAGTAAAACTCCCTAGGGATGAAAAGTGTGATACTTTTCAGCCCGCTCTACAGGCAAGTTTAGACCCACTTTCAGAGTATGAGTAATGAAAAGTTTATTACCATGGAACATATCGATCGACTCGTACCTACTTTAGAAAGTTCGATAACTTTTGAACTTTTTTTAACAAAACAATACAGCTGACCTTTTACCAGTTACTTTCCTTATGAAATAAAACAATGAGAGATGAAAAACATTAGCTAACACAACAACAAAACTCGGTGTGACTTAATTAACAAAGTTGAAGTTCCAGTCAGTGATTCATCACCAACAAAGCTCAACAGGGGTGAGAGAGGGTACGCCATATTTTTTAAACGAAACTGTATTACACAGTTTACGGTAATAATTGCGACATTTGAGATTGTATAATAAACAAAAGTTACACGAATTTCATAACAGAAACAAAGAAAAGTTTTTTTTTGTTAAAAAATTGGAGTAAGTTATGCAACTTCGCGACTTGTCAAATTATAAGAATTTTCTCAATTGTTAACTGTTTTTGGTATAAACTGCTGGCGCTAAATGTCAGTGTTGGTTTTTGTTTGTTTTTTATACAAGTCTTTTGTAAGTATGCTTTAATCGTGATTGTTCAAGTTATGTTCACATTGAATCATTTTTCAAATGAATTGGAGGATTTAGCAGCAGTGCTTTTGTTTGGCGTGATTATAAAGTGGACAATGATTACTGTTTTTGTTTTGGGGTTAAAAACAGGCTTCATTTTTTTTGCTCTGAATAAAATTTTTGATGTGTATTGTTTGATGTTTTCCATTGTTATGATTAGTTATTGGTTTAGATTGATTGAGTTATTGCATCAGAGATGAAGATATCCGCAGGAGAACCAAGGTTATCGACATAGCCCGAAGAAACGCTAACTTAAGTGGCAGTTGGCAGGGCTCTTTACTTGAACTGACTGTTCTCCAGGTGAACTGACTGGTCTCTGGTGGTAGCCCTGGGTGGGACTGGTCGTTATAGGGACAATTGAGCTCCCACAGTGTCACCGTTCGTAACGACCAGTTCTGTTGTCTTTCGGCTGAAAAATGATGATGATTGCGATGATGTAGTTAAAACCTTATAAGCATTATCGCACTACGTAATGGTAATTAAAATGTCACAGTTTGGGTACATGTGCTATGACATAAATAAATGCTGTGCAATTAGAGCCACTTTTTTATTGTAACTTTATAATTAACCCCTTGCTTTTTAATGCAACATAACATTTTTCCTTTTCTCTCACACATTTATATGCTATTTATTTATGGTGTTTGATTGCACACTCTTAACACCCTCATTTTTACACCCTCCGACAGAAACTTTCTCGCCTATACCGCTAATCGCTTTAACTTTGTGAAGACGCTCATTTGCCTTTACAAGTCACTTTTGTTCGAAGCCGCCGATGCAATGTCACTTCGCCAAAACTCTTAAAACGACTTCATCAATGATCTATTCGAAATTAAAGCTTATAACAGAGATGTTAAAGTTAGATTTCGTGTGGAGGTTTTTCGTCTGAACTTTGATGTGAATGATAAGAGAACAAATTGAGAAGTGTCTTATTTAATTAGAAGTTGCTTTTAAAAGATGTCTGTCTCTACCGATGTGGATAATACAAGGGCCTCACCAATTAGTTAATGGTTAGATTGTACGATTTTAATGAGATTTTATCTTTGAGAAAAATGTTGTGTTCTTTATTTTGGGTAGACAACGAGTTAATAGGAAGTGTTTTGGATGGTGTCGGGTACAGTTTAATTGTCACATTTCTTTTTGCTTTGGCCCTTATCTGATTTTGAGGTTTATTCAAAGGCTCAAAGGTTTTCAAAGGGTTGCTTAATTAGAATGTTACCAAAAAAGCTTGTAGGTTGTAAGTTTTATAAACGCACAAATCATTCCGCAGGAAAAAAGTTCTTCATAAATATTTTACCATATATAGTATATTAACCTAACTGCTCTATCCCTTTAACAGTTCAGTTTAGGTCGCCAAATGAATCGTATTAAGAGCTTTTGGTTGGGCCTCTAGGAATCTGTAAGTCGAACGTGAATAGTTTAGATACTCCTAGGTAAGCGTGATCCATTGTCGCCCACATCTGCATCGTCGCTTACCTTCAAATGAGAATGGTCAAATTGTCTAGTTTTCAATACATCTGTTACCACAAAAAAGATGAAAGAGGTTAGAAAGGAAATACTTACCGATTTGTACTACAACGAGTGTCGCCGCTTGTCTCCCACCCTTTAACTCCACTACAGGCAATAAACCAATACGAAAGTGCATTACGCAACTAACAGACCACGTAGACTTAGATCGCAAGTTTGCTACTGGTTGTCTCAATTATGAGCATGATCATATTTTGAGGCATGCCTGCCCCAGCTACAAGGCTATTCTAACCTTATTCATATTTTCGGTGTCCGTTACTATAGCAAATACCAATACCACTGCTCTCAAAACGGTGAAGAAAAACATCGTGAGAAAACCGGCATGTCCTGGAACTAAAAAATTCGAAAATCATCTAACGACAACCCCCGCTCTTGGGCGGAGCAGGAAATAGTGTCAGATCTTACTGACTAAAAACCCACCCCGTTCCTTCAAGCCTCGCAACCCGCACCGGGCCCGCCTTCACCCTTAAAGTGAGCCGACTGGCCGCCCTGATGTTCAACGGGAGCGTATTCTAAAGGGAGATTGCCTGGACTGGATTAACCCAGAGCGATGTGAGGGACAACGTAATAAATGAATATTGGTTGATCGGAGATTTTGATTATGAACAGAGCAGAAGAACATATTGAAGTTGAGAAGTCAAATAAGAAGGAGAAGAAGGTTTATCCAGAAAACATAACAGGTTATTAAGGCCCTTAAAATGCTCTACGGTGACGGATGGTGAAATATCTCGCTATCTCTTTTGAGGACACGTAACCTAATGTTGGTGACGTCACATTTCAGTATGTGCATGCTTATACTGTTATTTGACAGTTTCTTCTTCCACTAGATTAGAAATGTTTCTAACATGATTAATATTGAACGAATTTGAAAATCGCTTACTATTTGCGATTCTAAATTAAGTTATTTTTATTACAAACTAAAAAACAGACAGACAAACATATGGCCATTGGGGCCGAAAGGTTCTGTAGTAATGACAGAAAGATGCAGCGTAAGAAGGCCTCCTACAAGGTGGACCGATGACCTGATATGGTTTCGGGAATCCGATGGATGCGGAACGCACAGGATCGTTAATTGTGGCAACACTTGGGGGAAGCCTATGTCCAACAGTGGACGCCTATCGGCAGAAATGATGATTATGACAAAAAAAAATGGAGTCAAGTAACTTATGCCCTCCAAAACGAACGTAAACACAATCTTTTGTCCACCAGCCGCTTGGCCAGTTAAAACTAACCAAATTGCTAATTAATGAAATAAATTAGCACTAACTGAAACTCCGTGGTTAACTGAGTAAAAAATTAAACGAGTCAAAAGCTTAATTAACGCTACGAGGCTTTAATATCAATATTTTTTTAGTTTAAGACACCCTCTCTGTGGTTAAGCTATGAATACGGTTGTTCAGGATTAGTGTGCGTGGATGCGGTAGTCTCACATAACAACTGCTGTAGCAGTCAAGTGATGCATCGGTATTTGCTTACCACCTCCATATTTACGTACACATCATGCAAACATTATTTTTGACTTGAGAAATTATCTAACTTGATTTTTTTATTTTTACTGTAAGGGGTTTTCTACTTCATTTGGTTGCTAGAAAGTTGTCTACACTATTAAAGAGGTAAAGTTAGTTTTTTGTTTGTAGGAGGTAATCTCTGAAAGTACTGGTCCGATAGTTAAAATATTTTCTTTGATAGAAAGCTGCTTTATTCTTAAGTGATATAGGGTCTTATGTACGCCGGCGAAGCTGCGGGCAAAAACTAGTCATATATATTATGCTAGCTTTTGCCAGTGGTTTTTGCCCGTTTACAAGCCAAAATCTCAAAGGAATTTTCGAAATAAGAAGAATTGTAAGTTTTAGACAAATCCGTTCAGTCGTTTAAATGTGAAAAAGTAACAAATATACACATACATACGTTGACTGTTATAGTATTAGTGTGATATTTTTTCTAGTTTTCGTTTTTGGTCTGAAAATTAATGGTCGTTTTGATTTTGTGATTTCTGTCTTTTTAAGTGAAAGAAAATGTATTATTTTGTATGCTAATTCTAATGATAAAGGTTTGCAATGGTCTTACAGCCAATACATAAGATGCCGTCTGATTACCATGGCGTATTAGATGTAGATTGTGTAGTGTAGCAGCCAATCGCTCAAGCACCACGCCAACCATGCCGTGTCGTAAATTGGTATCACTAACAAATCACACCTCCCACCACTGTAGGTCCTACCCGCCTTGCGGCATACGGACCATTGGAGACGCTCCCGGCATGGTATGTTTTTACAGCGTGCTCTACCAGGACGTGCTTTGTAAACTCCTTAAATCCTTTTTTCCTGTCCCTCTCCACTAATTTCAGTAGAAAATGATGAAAATACCACATCCATCTAGCACACAACATCGTCGCCAGCTCAACTACTCCACGCTATAATTATACAAGGCGCGGCTGGAAGCGTCAGCAGAAACGCTAACTAATTGCCATTGAAAAAAGGCGAAAGCCCGACTGAAAACATTCCAACCAGCTTTGATGTTTTTTTTTACTAAAACCGAGCCTTTTGCTCTCAAAGCTTGATAAGCTACACTACCCTTAAACTCGTAATAAGGCACTTTGAGCCAGGTGTGACGTACTCGCGCTCTGAAAGAAGAGTGTCGACCCACCTTTATGGACGCCATCTTGTAAAATGTAAAGGTTTTTCTTTAGGGGTGTTGTAAGTTGGCTATTCGCTTTTGAGGCCAATTAAAGTATTTTTTTTTATTGGTGGTGTGCCAGAGTTTTGTTGTGACGAGGAAAGAACCAGAAGTTATTAGTGGGAGCTTAGAAATTTTTTATTGACTTTTTTTAGGTGGAAAAGGCAGAATTCTAACTCTAGGACAACTCTTGTTGAACATCGGGTACGGTGACCTCCCCGATGGGATCAGCTTGGTCTGTTACGCAGACGACATGCTGGTTCGGGCGCAGGGGGAGTCGCACCACGCTGCGGCCGAACTAGTGACACGTGGGGTTGTGATAGTCGTGGAGAGGATCCAGCATTTGGGACTCGAGATGACACTGCATAAATCTGAGGTCATGTTCATAGACTTCATAGATTCCATCTGATATTCATAGATGTTAGGCTTTGGTAAGCCCAAATAATCCTACTAGTAAACGTAAGCCTAATAAATTACCAGTTTTATCTTGATTTAATAATGGCAACATTATACCACTTAGTGCAATAATACACCATTTATAGACGTTGTTAATGTCGACAATACTCATTCATTAGAATCATTACACAGGTCAATAAAACCATTATTAATTTAGGTAAATGGTTTATTATTTATTTTACTACCCTTTATTAATTATAAAGTACTTCGAAACTTCACTTTTACTTGAAACAGTTACGTCACTGATATGTTGAGCATACTCTATTTTAAGACTTCTGACAGGTCATTTATATACTAGAAACCCCCATGGAAATATCGCCTCAAATTCTTCAATCCTAAAGTCTTAAATCCTGTATTCAAAATTCAGGTCAACATGAACTCCTTCTTGACCAAGGGCAGGTCCTTAGCACCTAGTACATTGACACACGAGGTTGTACACCCTGACGAATATTGCCCGAAGACATAGAAATATTTATACAACTAGTTGTATAATATGTGAAGCAAATTTGATTGTGATAAGTTTTCATTCATTACTTACCAAGGTAGTGGAAATGACTTTGAAGTGACAGTGTTGTACATTCATTGACTGAGTGGACAGAGTTTTGACCTCATGGTTACACTGTCTAGGGCCAAGGGAATTTTCGAAAGGTTCCAGGGTCCTGGAACGCAAACGACAACTGAAGAGCGAAGGACACAAGTTGGTTTAAGTCAGTAAAAGTCTGACATGCCACTGCACCTGAAATCGACAGAAGTCATTTGATGATAATTAACCTGCCTGAAAACAAAAATGGTTACTCTCTAAATACTGTTCAGACTCTGCCGTATTCTATTCCCTTTAGTAAACTCTGCAGTCTCTTTTTTTAAATTTGAGTATCTTCAACATGCTCATCTTTGTCGACCCCTTACTGCTTAAAAATCAGGACCACATAAGACGCCAGTTCAAGTTTTGCAGCTGTACCTGCTTGAGTAATCGCGTCGGACTATTTTGCCGGTGATTAGCCTTGAGCGCATTTTCTATGCACCTTACTCAGTATCAAGATTATCAAGTATAGAAAAATTCTTGCTCCCACTTGACGTGACGAAGACTTCGAGTGTCAGACAGAGAGTTTCCACGACGATCTCACAGATTTCAGACAGACAGAGAAGGACTGGAACAATCTGCCTGCTGCGGTCTTCCCGTCCGATTATAATTTGAGTGTCTTCAAGGCAAGAGTGAATAGGCTCATAAACTAGTGCGATCCCATCAGGTGGGATCTTAGTCAAGCACTAGTTTATATCAATAAAAAAAAACCCTTATTTTTTAGTTGGCTTATTTCTGCATCTCTATATCTGCAAACGTCATCCAGAGATAAACTTGAAGTTATGTATCACTGGATTTTTTTATTATTATTGGTAGGCTCGCGTTTGATCACTATCTCACCTAATGGTAAGCGAAGATTAGGCCGACGAGGGAGCAAGCGAGCTACTTATTTGCTATTGACTTATATATCCACCCCCAGCTTGTAGCATCAGGAAACATGATGCCAGCAGGAATTTTCACTTTATAGCTGTATAATGAATGTATTCCCCAAACGCTTTATGTTAATGGGTAGGATATCATGTAGCGATGACGCATCGCCATACGTCTGGTAGTCGGATGATGAAACGAGCTTTAAGGAATTAAATTTCCCTTTACTTTCTTTCTTAGCACGATGAATCGCCAAACTAAACTGGCAATGGATAGGGCACACTATTGGCAGAACAGAGTCTAAAGTTTATTTCTGAAGCGATGACCGCATACTTGAAGATACAGCATTGGAAGGCATCCTACAAGGCGAACCAATTACCTGGTAAAGGTTGCAAGAATCCAAAGGATGCGAGACGCACAAGACCGGTCATTGTGGCACTTGGGGGAGGCCTATGTCCAACTATGGACGAGTTCTTCATTGGAATTATTTTACAAGCAACTGTACTACTAGAGCAAGTTTATTCTAATTAACGTGTCGGACCGCTTAAAAAGAGCCTGAACAATAGTTTTAACACCTCTTGGAGCTCGACGGATGTGGTAGGAGCCCCGCCCCTCGATTGTTTAGCTCTAAACATAACCAGTTCACTCTAGAACCTCATACTCTCGTACACCCACGGTGAGGACTTATTAGAATATGTGATCCTACCTGTTTAGGGAGACCATGGGACTGAGAAATCTGGGATTTTGCCATTTTAGTAAGGTGAGATTTTTTTTTTTTCTCTCCACGGGGAAAATCATCATTGACGAAATCCGCTCTTGGGTGGAGCGGGAGACAGTGTCAGAGTCTTACTGACTAAAAACCCGGCGCCGTTCCTTCTAGCCTTCATACCGGGGCTCTAGTTTCCTTTCGGATAACCCCGACCCCGGTAGGCTTCGACCCCGATGGGCCCCTCCTGTTGCTGACAACTCCTTGAGGCGCGCGGGAACAGTGCGCGCCGTCGACGCCTTGGCTCGGTCCGGACAGTTACCGGACGATCGGACTGCGAGCTACCCATGGCTCGCCATCCGAGAGCCCGCGTCTACGGTGGCTGGAAATCGGGATCGGAATCCCGGCGGCGGCGGCGGGGGCGCCGTTGCCTGATGCGGTCTGCCTCCTCCTTTGCTAGCATTACTGCTTCGCAGAAGGAGGCGACCGCCTGCCACTCCTCCTCGCTCCGGACCATGGCCTGAACCAAGGCCCGGCGCGAGAGGTCTCCGCCGCCGATCGCCCCCACGAGGACACGGCGTTGCTCCGCCCAAGCAGGGCACACCTCAACTGTGTGCTCCACCGTGTCCTCCGGGCGTTCCGCACAGTGGCGGCACCCGGGCGTCTCTTCCGCTCGAATCCGATGCAGGAACCTCCCGAACTTGCCATGTCCGGTGAGGACCTGCGTCATGCGGAAGGTAAGGACGCCGTGAGGTCTTTCCAGCCACGCCTCAAAGAGGGGACTTACCGCAAGGTGAGAGATGTTACAGAAATGGGGCTGAAGAATCTGGGATTTTAGAGAGGGATTACAATGAAATGAAGGATAGATTATATTAGTAAAAAGAAAGAAAAATAGAGTTTATTATTGAATT
Source organism: Mythimna lalbum (assembly GCA_949319445.1). Lineage (NCBI taxonomy): Eukaryota > Metazoa > Arthropoda > Insecta > Lepidoptera > Noctuidae > Mythimna > Mythimna lalbum. The sequence continues at coordinate 22,381,236 of OX439349.1, forward strand.
TTTTGTTGGGATGATAGAAACTGTAAAGGCGTGACAGTTGACAAGACAAGAAAGTATCAGTTTTTAACTATTTAAAAATGTTGTGACTGATAGGGCTGAAACTTTCTGGAGTGGTGACCGCCACTGAAAGACGTAGCGTTAGTAGGACTCTTCATGGTGAGCCGATGACATAAGGGCTCGTTTGATGTGGCGACACTTGGGGAGGCCTATGTCCAACAGAACGTCTTTTGGCTGATGATGACGATGAACCAGAAGAAATTGATACCACTGAAAATTTCTGAATAAAGTTACTTATTTGCACTATTATGTATGTAATGCTATATAATTAAAGTTATGGAGGTATGTATGCCTGTGGTGTGAATATTAGTTTCTTTCTCCTATATTTACAACTGTAACTTTTGCTAATGAAGATTATCCCACCTGTTCACAAAAATATGGTGTTCCAAAACAGAGACGCGAACCTATACCTGTTCCACACAATGAATCATTGTCTACAACACTAAACTTCTGTTCAATAGTAATGTTCCGGCGAGCCTGTTGAATAATTACTTTTCCGGCTACCGTTGCCTAGGAAACCGGGGCATTATTACGAAAATAATTACATAAAATCTTAAAACATAGATAGAAAGCCAGAAATATAATTTATGTAAATATAAAAATTATGTTTATATATCATTGCAACTTTATGTTTAAAAACACACCTAATTTTCTATGCAAATTAATCAATAATAACACGTTGACCAAGAACCGTAAAATTCGAGAATTTCATCAAAATTGTCGCCACCATGAATACAAATACATAACTTAACATAATGAAAGAGTTAAATAAATTGAGATTTATTATTAGCACAAAAAGGCGCCACAAAAAGTTCGCCTACACATTTATCATAATAATAAAAGCTATCATCGACAAAAACGTGGAAAAAAAAATCAACCTCGGCATGAGTTGCGTCGCTTTGAGCCGCCGACGACGGTGGAACCATTGTTTTCAAATCGGTAAAAGATCCAGTTCCGCCACTGGAAGACTGGCTGACTGGAACACACCGCATTAATTACACGTAATTGAATTTCGAATTGGAACGATGACATTTAAATTTTGGCGGGATCCGTTCACTCGGTAGTGATGTGCAACAAAGACGCCGATTGCCACAATCGAGACCGCCCGTGGATTCACATAATGGTATATTAGAAACATCGAACAGTGAAATGTGTGTAATGAGAATTATCTCGATTGCTTCTGTTGTAACGGCAGGCTTGAGACTGATACACGCTTTTATTCCACCATGAATAGCATTCTTCACTCCCCTCTATTCTAAAAGATTATTTTATATTGTACTCCCTTTATTATGAGCAAAATAGTAATCAGTTAGTCTATTAGGTGCGTTACTTGCAGAAATGCTTGGGAACTCCTTTTATTCTTGCCCATAAAAGACTCGGAACACCTATTTCGGTAAAAGCTATTAAGATACGCATAAAAATTTTAATGGCTATATTTTGTATTAAAATGTATTGGTAAGTTATTCTAATTTATACAAATATTTTACACGAGTATAAGTAATCTTCATTAAATTAAAATTCAGCTCAGCGGGGGTATTCGAAGCGGGTATTACCATGATAATTAGCGGAAAACTCTGTGCGATGTGCATTCATCTTAGTAGCGTTTATTGTTGGGTACAGGTAAATATGGGCTTTATTGTGTCGTTTATACAGTTGAATATTGTGAAGATGGTGTCGATTCTTGACAATTGGCGGATTGTCTCGCGTGGCTGCGTACATCCCCGGTAGTCGAGGCGGGCGCGGCGTCACGTGGGACTCCCTGCGGGGACGTTGATTGCCGACGAGTGTCGTTTTACGCCGATATGGACAACACTAGTGCCAAATTCGAAATTAGAGGTGTTATTAGTGAGATAAATGAAATCGAGATGATATTCTAATACGTTCGACTGAGCATTCGTAAATACTTTTATAGGTTATTAAGTAGTTTTGTATGTTGAACATGAAGGTCTATGTTGAAATATATGCAAATGAATGTATACAGTGAAATAAAAACGTCTAATCAAAAATCTATTTCATTAAAAAATCTAATAAAAAATGTGGTTTATGAACAATATTTTTTCGCTTTAATTGATTTTAAAGCAGATTTATTTATAGTATTTTGTTTTAGCATTCAAATTATCATAGATTAGCTAATTTTACGAGATACGACGGTATATTTTTTTCCTGTCTGCCCTAGTTTATTTCCAAATTTAATTGATACCTTTGTTTACAAGGTATAATAACGCGCATCAAAACTAATTTGTTCCCCTTGCCTTCCCCATGTTCTACCGTTAAATTAACTTAGAAAATCGAGTAACTTCCATGTGTCGTGACTCGGGATATTTTGCTTAATATTTTACTTTATTAGTACCGAAATATTTTCGCTTATACTTCAAACAGGTGGTCTTCTTATAATTGGCGTGAATTTTGGAATATAAAAATACACTTTTTACTTTAAAAAAAAAGGTTGAAAAAGGAGAATGTTTCGCAAATATAAATGTGTCTTGACCACAATTAACTTGCCATGCATTTATGAAGGTTCCTGAAACTTCAAAAATTTTATTATACCTTTTTATTGTTAGATACTTGTTTTTATTGGTATGTCCCAATGCTGGGCAAAGGCCTCCACTCAGATACCTAATTATTATTTCAAATTTTATTTCTTTCATATTGCATAAAATTAAGAACCAGAAGAATAGTTAAATATCACATATTTGCAGTGTTGTAGACGCAAAGGGTAATTGAAGAAACATAGGTGGGTTCTAGTCACTAAAAGTCTGACACTCCCTCTCACTTTACCTAGAGAAGACGAAGGATATAGTAATGGTGGGTATATTGGTGATATTAGTTTCTTTTATTTTTAATAATAATTTGTTGGTATTTTTTATAACATAATTTCCTAATATGTTATTAGTATGAAGATATTTATCCTACGCACGCGTAATAACTCGGAACAAACTTGGAACTTTATCCTATTAACACAAAAAAACTGTCACAAAGACAATAAAAACAAATCAAATTCAAATTAATAAAATTAAATCACTTCCTTGTATTACATTATTATTTTAAATATAAAACTCTTCATCACTCAACACCCACTAAATAATTAACACATTTCAACAAAAAATCATTAGGCCGAAGCAGCGCTAAAATGCCGCCTACCATCAATGACACAGCACAATGCCGCCATTGTTCTGACATATTATTTTCGTTATAATTAGCAGGCGATGTACAATTTCACGGGAATTATAAAGTTATTAAAAAAGGTTGTCGCAGCGCCATTTTAGCGCCTCGATGGAATGGTTGTGATTTTTTTTTAAAGACGTTAATTAAAAAATTGATTCAGATTTAAGTTGCTAATGTGCTGAAATGTGCGAACTAATTGTAGCGTTTATAATAGGCGGATATATTTGATTGAAACAGAAAAGTTTTTGTTCAAAGTGAAAAAGGTCTTCCCGTCCGATTATAATTTAGGTGCCTTCAAGGCTAGAGTGAATAACTAGTGCACCTCATCATCTACGATTGCATCACTGCTTACCGTCAGTTGGGATCGCAGTCAAGCAGAAGAAAAGAAAGAAAGTAAGAAAGAAAAACGTTTATTTGTACCTCACACATACATTTATATCAATTTAATAAAAATAATTGTACATACATTTTCAAGGTTCCATCAAAGGAGACCATATTACTATCACTCCGCTGTCCGTCTGTCTGTCACCAGGTTGTCTCTCATGAACCGTGATAAATAGATAGTTAAAATCGTCAGAGATGTGATTGTATTTCTACTACCAAATATTAAAAACAATAAAATAAACATTTAATTATGGCATACAACACGCGATTTTTTTGCCAGTTTAATCTCGATAGTTATAATGTGTAATGTTGCCTAGATAATGATTCGGAACCCTTCGTGCGCGAGCTCAACTCGCACTTGGCTGGTTGTTTAATTTATTTTTACGTTTATACATATAAAAGTCGTCCTGATGCTGATGAATACCAAAAGTCTAATAATCAAAACACAAAACAAAACTGTACCTATGTCCTTCTCTTTCTACAAACGTATACGAATCGCAACATCGTACGTGGTCCGTGTATAATCCAACGCGACTATCTCCGAAAACATTGTTGTGCTGAAAGACGACGAATGTTCAATGATGTGAGGTGAGCATGCTGGAAGGAGCCAGCCAGGTTTCATAAAACTGCAATAGCAAAGCTCAAAATGTAAAAGCCGATACAATCAGTAAGATGTAAGTCAATAATTACCCATGAGGTGGATACATGAATTTTGCTGATGGTACAACAAAGTTTTGGGAACACATTGTGCGTAACAGCTAAGGAATATAATTCCCTGCTGGAATAGATGTTTTCTGATAGCTACAACTTAGGGATTTTTATGTCAAGAGTGAATAGGTTACTTGTTCTAATTAAGCAAGCCTAATAAAAAAAATTGAATTTACACGTTCTTTAGAACAAACTGAGAAGAACCACAACTCAAAAGTTTCTAGAAGAAAATACAACCAAACCAAACACTTCAGAACAACAAACCCTAAAAGTTGCCAAAAACTTTAGCTTCAGAACTTGGTGTTGAACAAAAAAACAAAAACACCAACTGTATTTTGCTGTATTGAAGTCGTTTATATTTATTTGTAAAAAGTTTTTACTTCAAAGTATTGGTACCTAAACACCCATTTACTGTTACTTAACACTGTCCCCTTTAACGTAAACTTGCTCCAAATGCCTCACAGAATTCACCCCGCTAGCTTGATACCATCCAATACGTCCACATTCAAACATCGAAACCTAATTTCCTGTCTCAGATACAGCGTGCCCGTCGGTCTGAGCCTAAAGACAAATACACGAACAACACCACTGTCAAACGACCTGTCGCCCCCTTCTGGGCCATCGGACAACCAACTGATGGAGGGGCCTTGTCATAGAAATCCACGGGTCATGGTAATCTGGACACGTTGACCAAACAGTCCTAGTGTATTGTCGGGTAAAGGAGGTCTGAAAACTGAGTGTTTGGTCTGTCTCGATTCGTCCAGCGTACTCAAGCAGTTAGGTTCTATAGGAGAGTAGGTACTGGCCTGTCGACGAGTAGTTTGTGCGTACGGAGAGTAGTCAAAGACTATTTGTGCATCTAACTAACGTTTTTACTTCTTGGAAACGTAATATTTACATAATTACTAGCTTTTGCCCGCACGGCTTTGCTCCCGCTCTACCCTACTCTACCCTACTATACCCTACACTGCCCTACCATACTTCACATAAACCATCTACTAAATAGTCCGAACAAAGCCTAAAAATTTGGTTTGGATAGGTGAGCCCGTTCTTGAGTTATAAAATAACTACGAAAAGTGGCATTGATTTTTATATATAAAGATTAAATCCGTCTAACGGCTTGACGGCTGTCCTAACTCGTCTGAATTAAAAAACGTTATTTTTTCTTTTTTTTTATCAAATTCTAACATCTATTATATATTTGATCAAATCTTGAAAAGTATAATTTGTATTGCCAGTCTACAAGTATTAAGAGTAAAAGCACAAACGATCACCTTCGATATCAAAGTATTATGTGGACATAGATAATTTTGATTGGAAGCCGGCTTAAATGCAGTCCTTGGTTTAAGGGTAGACACATTACACTATGTTTTGCAATTGTTTAAAAGAATTATCGAGCTCTGGAAAGCAAATGGCAACTTAAGAAACATTGGCGGGTTTAGTCAGTGAAAGTCTAATACTCTCTCTTACTGCATCTAGAACCAGACATGGTATTTGATGAATTTCTACCTCCAAAAAATCCACGTCCAACTCATAGATTTATACAACACTGTTCTTCATGCGACCACCACGATTTTTATTCATTCACAATACATGTTCAATCATGGACCAGATTTTTTCATAAAAAATGTTGCGTAAACCAGATTCATAAATACTTCGTCAGTACTCACTTGTTAAACAAATGCAACGGCTTCCGTTTCACTCAACTGTCAAGTTTTCAAGATGTCCACTCTCCCAAGAATCTTCTTGTCAATGTCAATCGATAAACTTGAATCAAAATAATTTATCCAGATAAAGATCCTTATCCCAAGTGGATTGTGCAAATCCAAAATATATTTCCCACAACAAATATTTAATTTGAATGCTCCAAATGATATCAGACAGTCACATACCCGCGAAGACTACAATGAACTGGAGTACAATGCCTTTAATTTTAAGTACGATCTTTGTCCAACGTCGGATGGAAGTATTCCGAAACCAAAGTCCGATATTTTGACCAGCAACAGTAGCTTAACGACGAAGTTTCCAAACTTCGGCCGGAGTTCAGACAAATTTTTGTTTAAAACTTTTTTTTCTCGTAATTACTGGATAAACATTGGTCTCGCTGGAAACTGTTACTGCTTGGCAAAACGTGGACTTCGATCTAACCCCTTTTAGTTCGAGAAGTTTGCTGAACAGCCATCGATTCTGTCGGATTGGTTCTTCAGAAATTCGTACTACTTACTGATGTTTTGGTTGGTGGAAGAAGTAAGCCTATTAGACGATGTCTACTAATCCCAAGGCACGTGACTTACAAGTAATTTCCCCGTTTTCGCAAACGTAGGGTTGGTCAGGATTAAAATATAAAGGTGCTCGAAGTTTTTTTCATACAGGAAGCCTTAAAATTACTAACTTAAATCAGACTCATAAACTTTGTACAAAAGAGGGTGTTTTTTTGTTTTTCTTTTCTCTTTCGTATTTATTTTATGTTTTAGTTAAGATTTTTCTGCTGCCTTAATCTGTTACTATTAAATGTTACATGGATATTTTTTTATAGATGGCACGTTAGACATGCTCTATCGTTGAGGAAGCTCTGTATGTTTGATGCAACGCGACGGACAAACAATTGTCATTGTGTATCTACCCTACATTTTTGAATATGCCTTAATTCTTCCCCCATCTTCATCTTCCCAAACTTCTCACAGCCCAAAGAGTTTGCGTTCCATATCAAAGTCGCATTAGCAAAAAATTGACACAGGAACTTTTGATTGACGTGGACATTTGAATAGAAATGTTTTGAAGTCAGACAAAAGGTGAGTTCATAGGTCGTTTTGTTGGGCTTAGGGAACCGACCTTCTTTTGTTGAGAAAGACAGTGTCGCGATTTGGAACAAAGATGGTAAAATAAAGGTAATGTAAAGGATTTTTTTAGAAGGTTTATAAAAAAATTACATGGATGATTTTAATAATGCTGGACGTATGAATGTGACGATTATGATGCATTACTTGAGCTGTCTTAATCGGAGAACAATTATTTGATATGAATAGAAGACTAAAGTTATGAATAGGACTAATTTTAATCGGACGTTTGTTTTTTTTTTTTTTGTTGAAGTCAAGGGACAAAGTGTTTAGCGAGGTCAAATAAGTCCAAATGAATGAATTGTTGTCCGATTGTCACAATTATTTTTATTAGGAACCAGGTCAACGAATGAATAACCTTGTTCCATCATGTACATGTTTCATAGACTTGAAAAAAAAACATATTTTGTGTATCACAGTTGTCAAAAATCTTTTTTACTTCCAAAGAAATAAAGAGAGACTTGTATTTTTGATTGTTATGAATAAACTCAAATACTACTGGACTGATTTAAAAAAATCCTTCTCTAGCAGCTATTGTCTTCTTTCACGCGGGCGAAACCGCTGGCAGAAGCTAGGGCATATGTTATAATTTATTCACTTTTATTCTACTAACTGCTTCGCCCGAGTAAAAATATAATCTATGTCACTACTGAAAAAACTATGTCACTGCATTATAAAAAAAAAATTGCACTGACAAAATTATTTGTAAAAATGGTGCAATAGTATTTGTGTTTTTGTTTTTTTTATTTATCATTTATTTCAGGCATTAATTGACCCATAGTTACATTATTGAATTAAATAGAATTGCTTTACTATAATAAATAAATTAGATACATTAGATCTTCCGTCTTCAAGATATTAATAGATCTGCATTAAAACAGTATGTCTGCTCAAATGATGATTTATATTATTTTATCGACGTTTTAAGTTTCTGTTAACAAGGATTTTCTCTGTTTTTATACTAATTGTCACAAATATAAAAACTATCAATTGAGTAACTAAATTCGAATTTTGAACTTCGAAAACTCCTTCCATAATGAGATGCTGACCCAACGGACAATCCTGGGAATAGTACACTTATGGCCATAAATATTATCCGTTATCATACAGTTATTAAATCAGTACGGGTCATAAATCTAGGACAATGGGAGTGACCACCTTTCTCCACAATATGTGTACTCAAAATTACATTAAGCCGTGTTACCAGGCCCTTTATGAACTAATAATGTGCACCACAGAAAAGACTTTGCATATAAATCCCCTAATTACTTGATTCATAGTGAACTAATCTCGACTAGGCCTTTATGTCATTTGCATGGGGATTTTTTTTGGGACAATTGAGAGTGATTTAGGGTGACCGGAATTGTGTCTGGACCGTGGATAGGAAGAGTTTCTAGTTTGGACAGACGAGGACGAAAGTGTTATGAGAAAATCTTATTTATGCTGTTTTATTTTAGTAATATTGCTTTTAAAAATAATTATTTTATGAAATTTTAATTAGTTAATTTTAATAGCATTCATAACGTTGGCTGTATTGGTAATAAAAATAAAATTACATTTTTACTGTCTCTGTAATTTAGTATTTTTTTTGTAATTTTTAATATTTCGTAGTTAGAGTGTAGTTTTTTTTAACCCAAATGTTTACCGGTAGAAGATATTTATGGATGCTTTGTTGCTTTAAAACCACCTATGTCCCTCTATTTTACATAAAATTTCAATAAATAAATGAAGTACTAGACTATAAGTGTTCAAAAACAGATTTTTGTCCCACTTTTTATTTATTTTTACTAAGCAAACAATAAAAGTCCTATTAAACCCTTTCACCGCCATGTCCGATTTAGTGCCTCGCCAACCACACCAATCTTTACGACTGTACATATAACTTAAAAAACCAACTGCTCATGACACGCAATAAAATGGATTAACGCAATTGAATCGCCCTTACGTTTCTGCCAAGCCCTTACAGTACCCTGCCCTTACAGTGGCCCATTCACACAAGAACTTATTACATTACATATAAATTAACATATTATTACGAAGGTGACACATGCATTTTGTTACAATTGTACTTGTCTAAGATTTATATATGTAAACATGAACGTGAGACAGTAAGTGGAAGGATGCGTTCTATCTCATTGTGCTCAACTATTCATTTGCTTATAAAGGGTAAACTAACGAAGTATTGTTGCTGTGAGTTATTTTTGGTGATTTTTTTTCTATTTTTTCTTTTTTTTTCTCTTGTCCGTTGATGTCGCGCTATTCGCACGTAATCTAGGCTGAATGATGACGCGTATTTTTCACTTTTGTGTGCGATTGTACGGTAAATTAAAATAGATTGTGGTCTATTTAATATTTTTAATTAGGTTCACTTCTTTTGGTCGGTTACTTATTCTTAGATTCTTGTCCTAGAGAATAGAATGGTTGGAAAGATTTTTTTGTTTATTGTAGGGTAACAATCACAAAATAATCGTGGTTAACGATCGCGTTGCCGTCGTTGTGATATGCAGCTGCAATGATATGGTTTTAATAAAAAATATCAAGTACTTCATTCTTTATTATTGATTAGCTCGCGATGAATTCATATGATATTAAAATTGAATTCCAAGAAAAATTAAAACTACGTTTTCAAAAAAAAAATGGTTACAAAAATGATTTAAATCATTAAAATCGATCTTAAGTGATGGCACAACCATGGGAAATTGGTAGGCATTAATTTTTGTCGAACCTATCTTATCATCGCCTTTAATCACTATCTTACCTGTTGGCAAGCGATGATGTGGACGACGATGAAGCATGCTTGCCTAGAAATAACCTATACACTCTTAAATGCCCCTAGATAATTATGGAGACAACTATTCCATTATCTATATGCATACGAAATATTTTCTTAAAAACGTCGTTATTTTAAACAAAAAAATTGAATCCCCATATAGAAACATGAATTAATAGAAAAAGATGGACTAACTCCAAAATTATAATAGACAGGAAAATGAAAAAAAATCTTTCTTTTTCATTGAATAATAATAACACACACATTTTCATTTAGGTATACAGCACACTCATAAAGATAATTATCTAAAATAATAAGTATTTCAAAATATAATCATAACACATATGGCTTATGACTCAATCTTCAAACACTAAATTTTTGAGTTATTGATCTTTCTCACTAAGCGTGTGACATCTCAAACTTCACCAATTTATTTGCACTACACTACACCAAATTACACATAGTTGCTGGAAAAAATACCTAAAATCTAATCTCATTAGGAACAACAAACACTCGAACATTCACCACCCGCTCTCGACTCAACGAGCCAGTTTATTTGGCACGCACTGTACACTGGCGGACAATTAAATCGCAAATAAAATTAAACACAGTGCGATGGATTATCGCGTATTAAACGGGGGTGGGTTTTCGTTGCAGTTTTATTAATAGGAGTGTAAAGTGGTATTTGGTGCCGGTATTATTATTTGCTGGGTGATTTTGTTTGGTAGGAGTGTAATACTAATCGGTGTGTCATTATTTTCGTGCATGGGAACACAGTATTACGGGTCTCCTGTTCATTTGTAGGGGAGTGAAATTAAAAAAAAAATATTTTCATTACTTATAGGATCGCAGTTGACCACTATGTCACCTGATGGTAAGCGATGATGTTGTTGAAGATACAGCATGCTTGCCTAGATATAATCTTACCCTCAGGTTGTAGCTATAAGGATATCAGCTTAGTTGTACGCAAAATGAATGTGTTCCCAAGACGTTTATGTGTGTTTGAGATGTCCATCATGTACCGGTGATGAAGTGCTATACTTCTGGTAGTCCGTTCTTTTACGAAATTTCCGAAGTTTCTATTGATTCAGAGACACGTTATTTAAAGGTCTCCTTCCCCCACAAATGGTCTTGATTGGGTAAATTTTATTAACTCATTCCAACTAAGCTTATAAACCATTCTTACTAAAACGTAACTAATAATAATAATGAATAAACGGAATGGTAATAATAACAATCCACAACTTTCACATGACGCTATCTAGTCCCAAACTAAATAAAGCTTGTGGTATGGATACTGGACAACTTATAGACCAACTTATCAGTTATCTACTCATACCTCTAACAAAAAAATAAAATAAAAAATAAGCACATTAAAATCACCCAACGCCTACCCAAAACAGATCTACCAATTAATTAAAAAGCCCCGTACAAATCGTTTACAAGCCAGTTACCACCACGCTCGCTGCTAACCCCTCAGTCGCACTAGCGGGTGAAGCTAGAAGCATATTGTTTCGACCATAGTTTAAGTTACCATCAATAATGGATGTCCCCTTTTGTTGAGGGTAGACTGTGAATATGTAGTGACAATTTTCATTTCTTTTCAGTACATTGACGGTTGGAGATAAAAAACAAACTGATCTGAATACAGTACCTATCAATTTGTCACTGAAAGCTTGAAGATCTTTTTCACTGATTCTATGAAATCAGAAAAAGAAACTAGCTGAACTGGAAAATTTCGTACCACCTAAATGTCAATGAATGTATTACATTAAATATCAAATATATAGTTGAGCCAGGAGAAGATAAATAAAAATGAAAGGTAATGGCTCCATCACCATTGTTTTTAAACGTTGGTAGTATTTGAGCACGCCTCATATATAGACGTAACTCATTCCACAAACGAGCAGCTGACTATGAAAGATTTGTCAACGAAGGAAGTGGAATTTGGGGGTTTTGATCAGTAAAAGTTGTGTTCCTTCAGTTACTCCTTGCGTTTCAGGACTGTTATATGTCTTTTAAATAACCTGCAGCTGCAGCTGATATCCCACTTCAAAATATAAAAATTATCGCAATTACCAAAACATTTACTTTTTAGCTGATATTTTACTTCCATAAACTCTAACAAAAGCAGCAATGTATCTGTACCAGTGCAACATTTCCATTGATGAGTCGTTCACACAATAAGTTCTGTGAGGGGGTTTCATTAATCCGTTTTAAGGGGTGAAGATTCAATTGGAACTGATTTCGATGGTCCTCCAGCGATTTTTGTGTGATACGCCCCTTATGTTTGTTGGTAATCGATTATCTTATCGAGAGGATGATATCGATTGCTGGCTTAGTGAGGGATCTTTGAGGGTCAAGGTCACTTATGGTTATATAGACTTTCCTACTCCTTTATTACTGTTTTTTTAGGATTCCATACCTAAAAGCGTATAAAACTTTTTCCGATAAAAAAAGTTTTGAGATAATACAGGCATTGATGAGACAAATATCATCATCATCATTTCAGCCAAAAAATATCCACTTGTGGACATAGGATTCTCTCAAGTGTCGCCACAACGACCCGTACTGTGCTTCTCGAATCCATGGGATTTCCGCAATCCAAACCGTCGGTTCCCCTTGTTCGAAGCCTTCTAACACTGTGTCTTTCGGCACAAGGATGCTTAGAATATTTGGTGCAAGTAAGCCTAAATGTACTTATGTGCATCAGTATTTTTATCAATCATAACAAACGGACTGAAAAGACTTCGTAGTATCTAAGTTTACCAAAAATCATGTCAATGCAGAAATGTAATATTCTTGTCTCTTCCAACGATTTCAAGGAGGCAAAACCTCAAACTCCAAATACCTCAAGCCTCGACAAATCGTTTGCTTAAAAACGTAACACGCACCTGTCATGTTGGTAACTCTAAAAACAAAGCTTTTAACAAATGAACCTCTTTCACGTGCACGCTATGTAGAGTGCCCGGCTACTCTATGACTACTTACTACCGTACCAGAAGTTTGACACATATTGTGTCCATCCTTTTGTGTCCAAACGACTTTTTTAAGTCCCTTCGTTCCACTCCGGTCAGTAATTTGAAGTAACTTTACAAAAATAATGGTAACGCATTAAGAGATAATGTTTCTAAGTATTTGTTCTTTTAGGAAATTAAGGTAATGCGAGGTAGTAGCTAGAATGGTAGTAAAAATTACTTAAGGATATAAAAGAACTCTTATGGCTATGAATTGCACAATTTTTCGTTTTCAATATGAACACGAATACAGTTTTAGTGTAGTATCTATAGATTGTATTGCATTATGTTTACTGACTGATAAGATATTTATAAATTTTGGTATATAAACGATCTCCACCAGAAAGAAAAGAAAGAAAAAAAAACATTTTATTTACGCGAAATAAGACGCATACTTAAAGCTAAATAACAAACATAACATAACATCAGTCGATAGGGAAGATATGCGTCTCATCCGCGCAAAACGGCCTACGCTCAGCATAAAGCTGTGACCTCACGCATAATGCGATAGCTCATCGCATCGCATCACAGCGCTGGTTTTCAGCGTGGGCCGGTTAATATTATCTATAGGTTAATATTATCTATAGAGATACAACATCTTCCAAAAAAATATCCATAAAAAAAGTTCATGTTATAAACGATGCTTTTATCGTTGATAACATGAACTAGACTTCAAACAAAAGCAACTTTTTATCAGCAATGACAATAGTTGAAATGGCAAAACTATTTATTTGAAATTGTTTGGCACCGTTTGTCATTCATACATGCACTTTTTGAAAACCAATATATTATTAAATCAAGACCCTCCGATCACTAATTGGCAATTCAAGAGAAACTCAAAATTGAGTTCTCCCGATATGACTCACTGAAATTCATTTTCATTGGACCTCATCGAACAATAGCGGTCAGCAGTGGTTGATTGAACCAAGAAAAGGCTTTCACGCCGTTGTACGTGCGGCATTAGCATCTGTGGCGATAGCATCTCAATGACAAAGGCTATGTGAGCGTGTAACGCGGCTCAGCTTGGCTATCTTTTGTCATTACAATCACTTGGCACTGTTGGTGGCAGACAGTAGGTTAGCACTGATATCAAACATTGATTTTTGTTTGTTACAAAGATATGAGAACGACTTGAAAAATCGATTCTTTTAATCAAAACTTACTAAAAAAATTTAGTCACATATCAGCGACCATGATATTAAAAACTTGACCAAAGGAATCAAATATGTTTTTAGCAGATTGAGATTAGAATGTAACTGAAAGTAAAAAAACAAATAAGTAATATGTAGTAGGAAACGAGGAAGACGTGATTAAAACTCTCAAAGACCAGAGAAATATAGCAAAAAAGAATAGAGTCCTATTAATACTAAGTGGTGAACGGAACAAGGCCGCCAATGATTATAAAGATGAAGCAGGTGAAAAAATATACGTTGCTGTGAAAGTTAATCCAAAAATGATGGAATCAAAATGTCAGAACATAACTATCCATAGCGCTACTGTTGCATTCGGTAAAGCGACTTACAGACAGAAATAATTATAAATTTATCTGATATTGTTACAGTGAACCGTTTTTCACATCCAATTGGAATACAATTACATTAATAAAATGATATAGATCATTGTGTCTGGAAAGATATAGAAACTGAATTGGAACATAGAGTGAAGGCGTAATTAATAAGTTTTTTTAAGTCACATATAATAGTAACAAATATATTCTAAATTTTGGTTGTCAATGGCCTATTGCAAAAAAGTGATACGAAGTAATTTAAAATTATAGTTCGGCTAACATTGCTATTATATGATTTCAGCAAATCTTTACATTAAGTAACGTTGTTGTAACTTATCACAACTCAGAGGTAGTACTAACTTCCTGCTCCTATGCAGATTAATAAAATACAATTGACTGTTGTCTGCAATAACCCAGAACACAACCATCGCTAAGTCACATTACTTGTCTATTATCACTTGATCTACTGCGTCTCTTCCACTGTGACCTCCGGAATCTTGTCGCTTTGTTCTACCAGCTACCCGAGTTAGCGTCGCCATCCTCGTTACAGACTTTGAAAATTAATGAGTGACTTTGTCCACCGACGTCTCAATTCTCATCTCATTGTTT
Source organism: Mythimna lalbum (assembly GCA_949319445.1). Taxonomy (NCBI): domain Eukaryota; kingdom Metazoa; phylum Arthropoda; class Insecta; order Lepidoptera; family Noctuidae; genus Mythimna; species Mythimna lalbum. The sequence continues at coordinate 22,396,290 of OX439349.1, forward strand.
GTTATGAATATAGGTGGCATTGTCTGCAAAACTATATGTTCTAACTTGTTCTTCTATTCTATAGTCTGTTTGGTATTCATGACTGCTTGTGTGTTGTCTTGTTTCATGTTTGTATTATCGATTTTGATTTTGTTGAAGGTTGTATTGTTTTGAAGAGTGTTGTGGTCTTCCTGCTTAAATATTCTTCCAACATTTTAACAGGGGTTCTTTTATATTTTTTGTAAATTATTTGCTAGCTCTCACTTAACCCCTACATCGCTGATAGCAAGCGACGATGGCACACGATTGCGCACACTGTAGCTATCAGGAAACACACCCCGCAGAAATTTCTACTCCTTCCAATTTATGATAATAATTCCGTATGGCACAACTGCCGGGCACCTTTCAGGATTTCTAAAAGGTAAATGATGGCTGTACAAGTTGCTAAATACTGGTGAGACAAAAACTAATCTGAATTCCAACACAAAAAGAAGAAGATTTACTGTTATATCATCTATATGTTTCTCTTCTATATATGTATAGCACAGTGGTCCATCGTAGTACCATTGATTTCTCGGCTTGTAAGTTAGTATGTTAACTTTCTTGATTATTTTCATTTTATAGCTAATGTCTGCTCAATTTGAACGCTTAATGTATTAGCTTATTTCTTGATGATTTCATCACAATACTGGTATTATTTCCTTCAAGCAGCTGATATTCATCTGTTCCTACAAGGTGTTCAACAATTCTACATTTCTTTAATAATTCACCGTTTAATTTGTGTGCAAACGTGAGCGCTGGATCAAGCGCACAATGCGCTGTGTTTAGCTGTCACTCACGGCGCGCACAATAGGAATGCGCTTTAAGTATCCTTTTTGCAACAATGCTCGAATAGTGTTGTTTATGTAAAGGTCCGCAGATAAGGGTGATTGCAACTGGCTGGAGCGTTAGCAGAATATTAATTATGTGAAAACTGATACCGGGAGTCAGGAACTGGTTACTTTTTCTGTTTTGTTGTCTAGAATTGCAATGCCCGTATTTTATGGAACATTCACATTCCAATCTGTGTTTGACACAGATTAGAATGTGAATGTTCCATGAGTCAAAAACACACTTATTTTCCTATATTTAAATAAGACTTGGATCTAAAGGGTTAGATTAAGTACAAGAATTAATAATAATAATAATTTATTTATTTAATCAGATAACTGAAATCCATCATATAAACAGTGTCAAAACTAAATTGATGGAATTGATGTTTTTTTTTCATTATTATTTTAGATTTTTATCACCACACTCAAATAAAATATATTTTTTAACCTGGCATTGATAAAAAAGCAGTTTTAAGTTCAATTTCTTCAAGTTCAGATTTAAAAGCCCAATTCTGTACATTTGTTTTTATTTTCTATTATTTAACTAGTGAGTATCGCGGGAATCCGATGGTTGTCAGACATAGGAACGGTCATAATGGTGACACTTGGGAAAGGTCTATGTCCAACAGTGGGCGTCTTTAGACTTAAACTATGATTATACATAATATTCATAGAAACCAACAAACTTCTTTATTCTGTGTTTTGTGTTTTTGTTTTATTTGTTGAATCTATAATTAATTATTCATAATTCAAAATATAATTAGTATTAGTTAATTAAATTATATAAGTGCTATCTATGCATACCATTAAGTAATGAATTCGCTATGATAATTGGTTTATTGATAAGATTATTTTTTTGTTTTTTGTTTCTGCAAACTATTCGTTGGAGTGATAAATAAATAAATAAACAAACCTTATAATTTTAACAAATAATAATTTTAACAAAGTAACTAAAATTAATTCAAATCATTTTATAAGCTTGTTCTGCTGACGCTACGTACCGGCCATGGGAAGAGGATTACTGTATCTAGTGTCGGTGACGTCATGAATGTAAAATTAATACCACGGGACATAACGCGAGCCGACAGACGCAGTCGTTGGGAACGCATTAGTACTGTAGAGTGTCGAGAGAGAACAAAAGCCCTACCACGACCTCTAAACACGATCCATTTTACGACCTAAACTGAACTGTTAAAGAGATGGAGATATATAGGGTGTATATCTCCATCCCTCTTTCGTATGTCAGACATTTCAACACTTCACGGTAAGAAAAGAGACCAAATATGTAGGGTTAGTTCTTATATTCCATCCCAAGGTTGTCTGGAAGTTATCGGTGGCAGCGATAAGACCGCCATTGTGCCCATAGATATTAAGTTTCAGTGACATTGTGACTATTTTGGTGTACAATAAATTTTATTCTATTATTTTCTACATTGTGGTCGACAAAGCAAGAAATAAGCCAAAATTAAACAAGAACGAAATCAGTCAAAACGTTTTGGGAACACATTCATTGTGCGTACAGCTAAGGAGTGGAATTCCTTGCCAGGGTCTGTGTTTCCTGGTGGCTACTCGTACAACCCGGGAATCTTCAAGAATGAATAGGTTTCTTCAAGGTAAGCGCGTTCCATAATCGACGGCATCGTCGCTTTCCATCAGGTGAGATAGCGGTCAAGCGTGTACCTATCAACAATAAAAAAAAAACTAATGGTGACGTAGAGACAGAGAATTTATTTGATGGCTAAGCTGCATTGAATATACACATGCTTTATATTATTCGTATTTCGTATTTTTGGATAATGTTCCGCTCCTGTGCACAGGTTATATTTCTGAGATTAGTACTTACAAACAAACTCTTCAGTTATATAATATTATTCTGGACATGGTTTCGTTTGGCCACTATCTACTTGTTAGTAAGCGATGATGTGGTGGACGTTGGAGCACATTTGCCTAGAAGTAACCTATTCACTCTTGACTGAAATACCTAGAGGTTTTATCCATCTTCGTTATATTCTTCGCCTCTGTGATGATTGTTTATAGTCAGCCCCCTAGCCAAGTTACAACCGTTTCGCTTGCGTCGAACGCTTCGAGTTGACCTTGTCGCCAATTCTTTTGTCCTGACCACGTCACTGAGTGTTGAGACGACGTCGTTCCCGTACATTTGAAGCTTTCTACTAGCGTTAACTACCCCCTAATCAAGTTGCTAATCGCTATTATTTCTGATAGCGATTAGCAACTTGGCTAGGGGTGCAGGTCTACTTAGGGCGACCACGTTTACGCTTTTCTTGAGGATTCTAGTCTAAGACTTGCCCTGGTATAATATGTTCACAATCCCTTCGGAGCATGTGGCCGATCCAGTTCTACTTCGGCATTTGATCTGTTGGTCGACCAGGGTTTCACCGCAGTTTCCCACGTACTTATCTTAGAGATTTTCATAAATAATTGATCCTGTTTGTCCGAATTCCATCTTGAATATTATAGAAGTACTTATAAAACAAATGTGTGCGTTATTATTAGTAAGCAATCATGAATATTAGGGGTAGCTATAACCAAAATATCGAGACCTCTTTGCTTAAACGTTTTTTAATACATTTACAATCATGACATCTTATGCAAGCCAGGTCAAGTAAGACTGGTAATATTCCAACATAACAGGATCCCTTATTTCTTACGAGTGAAGGGTCAGTTAAGGTCAAGTTATGCTGGATATCAACCCTAGTGTGAAAGTTGAAATAAGCAGGATTTTAGCAAAATATCTGTTTGTTTCTTTTGTGTACAGTGTTTTAGGGTGAATGGGATTTGTATTAATAAAATCTTTATCGTCTCATCAAATCAGTTCTGATGTAAATGAAACTGGTTAAATCCCAGTTTACCGGTTTAGTTAGTTGTAAACAGGAATCCGCAAATGAAAAGAGAATAACTATTAAAAAAAAATTGCTGCATATCTATTTGTATTCAAATGGTTATAACTCAGGTGTTGTCAGAGGGTTTCCGATCAACAAATAATAATAATAGTTTATTTATTTCATAAACATGATGAATCATGAACCCTGTCTCTTACACTGGAAGACCAGTATCAAGAGCCTCCTTTTCCACTCGCCTATCGTCAACATCGAGTATCGTTTAAAAACTTGTTACTTCATCTAACGCGATCCAACGCGATGTTTGATGAAAAGGCAACGCAAAAAAGAGAGATAACGTCTGAAAACTTTGTTATTATTCGGTAATTCCGTGATTTACTCGATTATTTTACAAAACTGGTTCCAGGAAATCTAATTTAATTTTTATTATAATCTAATTTTATAAACCCATAAAAATGTTTGATAAAAATTGTCGTCATTTATAATCTTAATCGCAAGGCTTCCATAGTTTTACTCGTACTTTTTTAATTATTGAGTAAATTATGAAGTGTCAAAGTTCATGCCAAATAGCAGATTTTCAGAGGTTTTTACTGGATTAGTATACACAAATTTAGAAATTAATTTCAATGGAAGCCTAGATAATATCCACAAGATACTGTGTTTCTAAAATATCTAATGAAAAATGTGTAATAACGTCATAATCAGGTAAGAGCTTTTGTATGAAAAACAGTGAAAATGTGTGTGGAGTTGCATCTCCTTAACTGGGATTTACAAGGTGAAAGCGTGTTGATATTACATCTTTTAAAATACAACATGCCGCCCTCCTGAGCGTGTCAGACTTTTACTGACTAAAACTCCACTCCTATATTCCTTATTGTAAGTATCATTTGATCCTCTAAACTTAGGCGACCAGGTCACTAACCCCACCACCTTCAGAACAAACCATCATTACACATTTGCTACTTTTCTGCAACATATCTGCCTGACCCGAAGCTCCCAGCGGGCTACCGTCCTCGATAAGGAACTGGCAGAATTTACGATAGCTTCCCGTGATAGCCTCGGGCAGGAATTAGCATGCGATGGTGATACCAGGCACGCAGCTATCCGGAGAGATGGCTGCAAAGAAATTATTGTAGCTAAATAGATTTATAATAATGATTTAGATGGAGAATGCCTTTTGAAGTAAATGATAAATGAATACGTTGATTTGTAGACTTTGTTGGGTTTGTGATGTTGATTCTGGGATTGTGGTGGTAATGCCGTAGTGTCTGAAGATTTATAAGCGCCCTTGGCCTACAAGGGTGCTTATGTGGAAATAGTACAATTTAATACTAGTGCACCGAGTGGCAATGCGACTGAGGCGCAATTCTCCCGAGCTGTAGGCGAGGACATCAATCGATGTTTTTCAATACACTTACGATTAAATAAACGGGGATTGAACGACGACATCTGGGAGTCGCCCATCGTGATACGATAAATACAATAAATGGTGGCGGAGGCGAGCTCACGCAGTTTTCCACACTAGTGCAAAAAACAGTAAAATGCATGCCTAAAAGCGGTAGGGATAAGAGTGAGTTTTCGAGAGAGTGTATTGAAAGAAAATAAGTAAAAACCACTTTGAAGGAGAATAAATTCAGTTCGACGTTCGTAATCCAAAGATGCAGATAAAAATCATAAAGAATAAAAAAAGATAAAGATCATCAACATTTTTTTAACTTTGGCCCGTTGTCTTACACTAGGAATTATCATTTATTAATTTTGAGTGCATTCACAAACATGTATTCTATACACAAGACACCCAGACCAGGAACAACAGTAAACCATATAAATATTTAGGCTATAGCAAATTGTTTTTTTTTTTATAGCAAAACCCGCGCAGTGTAGTCAATCGCTCAACGGCTGCCCCAAACCTGGATCATTATTCATTAAAAATATTTAGCTGTTCATGCCAAAAATAATTCAAATACAAAGGTTGTGAATCACTGAACACCCAATTGTACGTCGCACTTCATGACGCGAAGAACCGTCACAGATGGCGAGACCCCGTAAGAAGCTAATACAACGGAAACTTCAGGACCCTTAGTAATGAGAATTATGACTCAAGAAGGAGGAGGAGGATAAAGAACTATCCATGAACATGAAGAAAATTTCGATTCTGGTGTCTTACAGAAAAGATTAACAGTGCGAAAATTTATATTCCATCCTGATCCATCTAACATCTTAATACGCCAAAAACAATAAGTTACTTAATTGAAGACTTAAAACCCTAGTACATTTGTTTCACAACAATAGACAAACAAAAATGCAATCCCGTGCCATGTCAGAATAAATCTAAGAGAAAAATACTAACTTTGCCCTTTATTACCTGAACTATTCAATATTGAAAGATCATAACAACTGCACAAACACACAGAGAAAACTCAACGTTATAATAGATAAAGGTAAGGTAGAGAATTGGTTGGCCGGAAGCTTTTATGAGAAAACTTTTAATAAATGCATAATTAATCACTAAATGTGGTAACAACCCCAAAATGGGTTTGTCCGTTGAAGACTATAAAGGAAATGTTGTTTAAACGTCTTTTGGCATCAGTTTGTATGCTTCAATTAAGTTAATTGGAATAAATATGATAGAAAACATTAAAGATGCTCATAATTTTGTAGATTGTACTGATTTAAGTAGTCGTCAAAATGAAGGTGACTACACAAAATTAAATGGAAAATTTGGAAAAAGATCAGGTTAAGGAAAACAAAGTACAAATTGGTGATAAAAATTTAACACACAATTCTTTTCAGGCATAATTAGACTAAGATCTAGCATTCTTTGGCACAATATACCCCTAAGGAGTGTCATTCCCAACCGGAGTCTGTGTTTCCTGATAGCTGTAACCTAATAGGTGTGTCTTTAAGGCAAGACTGAATAGGTTTACTTCTAGGCAAGAATGCTTCATCGTCGACCACATCATCGCTTACCAGGAAAGAAAATGGTCAAACACGAACCTACGCATAATAAAAAAAAAAACCATTTCAATAACCAATACTTAACCAACATTCATCACAAAAATATGTAGCTACAAACAAATTCATCAACACAAGCAATATCAATAAAACCCAAAAGCACAACAGAGCCATTGCCAAAATTATTACACCTTAAACCTTTGTTTTGCAATCCTCCAGAAAATATACAACGAAACGCAAATCACTAAATCATGGAGAGCCATCAGAAAGCATCTTTGTTTTCAAGCTCTAAGGGAGATCTCATAACGTTGCGGTCGAAAAAGACACTCTTCAAAACCTCCTTTTACAAAACCGTCCAAACCCAAAAACCACAATACAAAGAAAACCCAACCTTATCGTTTTGAACTTAGGGATATGTGAGAATTATAATACTGCAAAATCCGGTTGGCACAATTTTATCGAAGTCAGACAAATGAAGTCGTACGTCAAAAGCGTCAATCTCGCGTCGGTCGGTTAACCCGAACGAGCTGTTGGGGATGCGACTTTTACGACACAATATTTCAATATGCTTACGAGGGGTTATCTCGTTGTCCATTCGCATAATCGAATGTGGTGTGGGCTTGAGGTGTAATTAGGTTTCGAAATGTGAACAAAAGTTTTTGAGATAGTTGACTTTGTTTCGAGTAATATCTTGTGGAGATTATGCTGCAGTGGAGAATAGATATAATAAATCGTTAGCCTATATTAGGAATACTTCTGTATCGTAGAGACGTTCACAAACATATAAACTCATATAAACAAGTAATGCAAAATCTGGCTATAAGTAATTTTTAAAGACATTATTAGAGATTACGGGACGACCTGGATGTCTTCTTTATAAATTGCAAAAAGAAAGCGTGAAGCTGTGATCGTTAGAAAGAACGGGGGAAATGTGAGCTAGCCATAATAATAATAATGATTAAAACAAAACTCCAATTAACTTATAATTGGAGTAACTGCATCAAGAACTCAATTTAAGCATCTAATAAAACAAACTTTCTCCATAACCAAATATAGTTCAAACTGAACCAACAATTTGAAATTGGCTGCCACCTATCAAACATGAAGCGATATTACGATACCATTGTCTACATTTCCACCTGCCGATATCAATAGATCAATAAGGAAATGCAAATTCGCGTTCATTTACAGTTCGATTCGCTCAAACCACTAAAATGCAATACTCCAGCTGAACTCGAATCTAAATTCACAAAGATGAAGCGACTAATCCAGGAATCAATAGCCAAAAGACCTTTAGAGCTAAATAAAACTCTTCTACCGATTTCCAAAACCATATTCAATCTGAGTTGAAGTATAAACACAGAAAGGTCTAAAATTCTAAAGGTAGGCCCGTCAAGGGTCTAAAACTGGCCGTCAAAGGTACGTCCAGCACGAATGGGCACTAAATCAGTGCTAATCCGAGCATGACATCCCCCGCCCCCTTGCGTCTTTATACCTGCACAAAGGGAGACGGGTGTTAAACAAAAATCCAGTGACGAAAGGTTACATCACAGTTTTTGTATTAATCTAGGGTTTGTTTAACCTGTAGTTAAGTAAACTGGGAAACCAGATTTAAAGTACCAAACCCTTTGAAAAGGTTATTACATAATATCTATTAATTTATACTGACATAATATCTATTAATACTGTAATATGGAAATATTGTAAAAACAACCATTGTTTTTAAAAGAGTAACCATGGAGTTTTTTGCCGGTTCTTCTCCATAGGAAACGACCAATTTGGAACCGTGCACTAGCTTTTGACGTTTTATAAGTGCCTGTGTGAAGTGAAAACTTTTGATTTTTGTATTTTTATTAGTGTGAATAGATCTTATAAACTAGTGCACCACACCACCAACAATTGCGTCACTGCTTACCATCAGGTGGGATCACAGAAAAACATAAGTATTTATATATTATTTAAAAAAATGGTCAGAACGTGAGATATATAGAGAAAATCGAGACAACACTTGAGCATAGCTCAAATAAAGCTAAAGCCGACAAATTTAACAGCTTAAACATCCAAATAAAGGCGTCTATGTACTGAAATACACCAGCCAAATCCTCGTCACGTTACGTGACAACGACAACACTACCACCTGCGCTATCAAAGACGTTCTCCTAAACGATAAACACAAAAATTAACCGCTAACCATCGGTCAAATGTTCAAACATCGATCACGGTGCAATCCACCAGACCGTACCAAGAAAAACACTCAATGCCAACATAAATCTATACGCGCATTGTTGCTTGTCCACTGACAACGGACTTATAAACACGGCCAAAGTTGGCCGGCACGTCAGGTGGCCGTAAATACCGATAAACGGCCGTAAATGGCTTTAAATAGCTTTAAACGGGTATAAGCTATTTATCCTCGGTTGCCGTTAATAGAACCAAGCTTTCGGTGTCATTAATTTGTTCGGTAATAGCTTTTGATTCGCGAGAATGAAAAGCTGAAATCGTTGTATATTTTAGGTGTACTGCTATGGTAGATCCTAAGTTTTCACCATTTGAAAGTGTAGATGAATTAGATTTTCTAAGTCTATTTGCGATATTACTGATGTCTGTGCTTTATAAAGCTACGCCAGAAAACGCCAGATAGTGTGATCATGAGTCTGTCCAAGGAGTGTCATCTTAAACAGTAGAACATTAACTAAGTTGTGGTCTGATAAGCAGAAATTCTATGTAAAACTCGATATTTGGCCGCCTAAGGTTAGATGGACAGCCGTAAAGAAAGATTATGATACATAGTTAAGTGTCCGTAAATATCTTTGAATAGGGGCTGAGCTATCAACAAACACTGGGCTCGCATAGTGGATTAAAGCCCATTCCCTCTCCAACAGAAAAGCCCTGAGTCTTAATATTAAGACCAATCAACGGCTGATTATAATTATGCTTTCCCGTTATGCAGAAAGTACACGATTGAACCAAACGAGTCCATAAATAATTAAGTTCCATACCTTTTCCACGTGCCTCGGAAAGAACGTAAAGCCATTAATCCTGGGCATGAATTTTCTCCGATCATGGCAGTTTGCCGTCCTATCGGACTATAAGAGTGGAGGAACAGAGAGTGCACCTGTGTTTTCTTGAAATTGACTACCTAGATCTAAATTCGATCGGGACAATATTATTTTTTACAAGCTTTTATTTAGTTTCACCTGTCCCGATGTTTGTCTGTAATAAAATCTTGCAAATTAAATTTGACCCACTTCCCGGTTACCGATTGAGCTGAAATTTTGCATGCATGAGTAAATCAGATGACAACGCAAAATTATTATAACATGGAGCTGATCCGATGATAGAACTGGAAGGTGGCTATAGGAACTTGGTAGTTAAACGACACAATCCCATCAAGTTTGGGCTGGTATGATTCGTCTCTCAGACGAGTATTAATTATATAGGTATACCGAGCTATAAAAGGAGCTATAAAATTTTTTCATTAAAAGCTTGTTTATTACTGTACTTTTTAATGAAATGTCAACAAAATATTCATTTTTCTCACACAAACTGTCTTTGGTTTAAAACAAGATACTGACACTTGCATCAGCGCCATCAATTTCTTCATTCCACCGCCAACATTGGCCCAACATTTAACCACAACAAACATCCATGTTTGTTAACCAACGCATTCGATAAGTTTCATTATTTATCTGCCATTGTTTGGTTCACATAAACACAGTGTTTTATGAGCCAGAGTCAGTTTCCTAACAACTCTTTAGAAGCTATAAACTCTTTAGGGTTTCGGAGAGAATTAAGTTTTTAGTGGTGAAACGCTGTCTGGCTTTAAGCGCTTTTTAGCTGGTGTACTACGAGCTATGAATGTTTTGGGTGCACATTTATTGTTCGGACAGCTAAGGAGTGGAATTCTCTGCGAATAAGAAGTCACTTCTAGCCTAAACTAACCGGGATAAATAATATTATAGATATGGAATACTAATATTATAAAGAAACAAGCTTTTAATGAAAAAAAAATTATTCATAGCAAGCTTTTATAGCTTGGTATACCAATATAATTAATAAACGTGAAGACAAATCATACGAGCCCAAACTCGATGGGGTTGTGTCGTTTAACTACCAAGTTCCTATAGCCACCTTCCGGCTCCATCATTAGATCATCTCCATGTCATAATAATTTTGCATTGATTTACACATGCATGCTAAATTTCAGCTCAATCAGTAACCGGGAAGTGTTTCGAATTTTATTTACAAGATTTGATGACAGACAAACATCGGGACAGGTGAAACTAAATAAAAACTTGTAAAAAGGTTTGCAGTTTGAACCGATTCTTCACCAATACAATGATACTTAAAACCCACAATTAATGCCTCGCAAGTGCATAACGCAACAACATGATACATTGTTATCTGCCATTCTATATGCTATATAATTTATAAGTTTGTTACTAATCTTAAAATATAAGTTTTAGCATCTATGTACTAATAAAAATGATTCACACGTTGTCCGTAATAAAACAATTTATTATTAAAACTGATATGTAGTGCAGCGTTTGTCTGAAATCCTGAAAATTCAGTCAGCTTTTTTTTTCCGATGTATATACAGGCTTATTTGTAAAATACTGGCAACCTCTCAGGACTATGTTACTAACATCATAAATAAAAACTTTAATTTTATTTTATTTTTTTAAATATTAAATTATGAAATTTTAAAAATAAAAGTACCCCCACCGAACAGAGCAAAAAAAAATATTAAAAGGTTGTTTTAGGTAAATGTATTATGTTTTGTAAAAAGTCATAGAACAAAAGTTGTTGTTTATGATTACAGTAATACAGTCCTATAAGGTTATTAGTGTTTTACAAATAACCTTGAATATTATCCACGGTATATCTACTTTCCAAAACTACTCAAACTCACTCTAAATATTATTTAAAAATTCCGAATAACTAAATAGGTGTAAGCAGTGACATGTTCAACAAACACCGCATTGACAGGGTGCGACGTGTCAAATGCAGCACGGCCATCTTTGAAAATGTCGTGATTTCCTTTTTCGGGACTACTTATTGTAGTCTACTCCTCGTACTTGTGTTGTGGTATTATAGAGTTCATTATGAATGCACAATGAGTGAGATAAAGATCGGGTGCAGTGAGAGCGATGGGGAAGAGATAAGAAAGATATATGTGGTAGACATTGGTTAGCTGTTTTTTACCGACAAGGAGGAGGTTTTCAATTCGGATGTTTGTATTTTTATCGTCACTTGCCAACAGATTTGATTTTTTTTTTCTTTTTTTGTTGGAAAGGGTATACTTTCCAAATGGTCCCATAGTCACCAAGTTGGGATCTGATAATGAAATCATGGCGAAATCGAGGGAGGTTTTGAAATTAAATTATTTTTTTTAGTGATGTCGGTTATTTTTTTTTTTTTTTTATTTATAGAAAGGATTATTTTTAACAATTTTTTTTGTCACAACCGAGTATTAGATCTTTTTTTGTTAGTAGTACACGCGACCCTCAACGAGATGTCAGGAAACCGTAGACGCCCAGTAGGGCCGTTGCCTGCTACGGCTTTAGGGAAAAGTGTGAAAGAAATACTCGTAAGCCTAGAACACAAAAGGAAAATGAAGGACATAGGTGTGGTTTTAGACAGTTAAGTGTGGCACACTTTCTTGCTCCACTCTAGAGAAGAAGAGAAAGGGGAAGTCATCAGATGATCTTTCCCACCTTGAAAAAAGTCTTTGACTTTGTTGCTGTATATTAACTTAGTTTTTTTTTTTTTCTTAAACATCTAAAAGTACTTATTATCTGAAATATGACTTATACCAGTAATTTAGCTATTCGTCAGCGTACGGAATTCCATGAACAATGTCGGTTCAGTCGCGCTATTTCACTGCACATCGCATGTTTATCGCTTCGCTTCTACTATCCCACAGCCTCAAAATGACAAAGAGCTAATGTCATAATATTTGAAGGAGACCTAAACGCCGCCACTGGTCTTCGTCACAGCCACCTCTGGTCACAGCAGTTAAGTCAACAAAGTATTTCCTGTCAAAAATACTGATTAAATAACTTGTAGTTACTCGTATGCATACACGAAGCGCCGGTAAATATCGCTTACCATAAACGAAAGACATAATAGTTGTGTTCACATCGAATAATATAGTTTGTTGGAAATAGCTTTCTATGGACAACGATGTTTTGTGGTTTTGTGAAAGTTGAGATTTTATTTGTTAGTGTTGATCTGAGGTGGAAAGCCTGTCGCAAGGTGTTATGTGCTAGTAAAATATGATACGGTAATGTTGAATAATGTGAACTTATTGGCTATTTGTTCTACTGAGCAATATATGGGTGCCTCAGAAACCACTCAGTTTTGTAGATGTATAAAAACTGAATAAATGTTAATTTATTTATTTAATAATTCATGTGTATTATGTTATTATAAAAATAAAATTAATTAAATAAAAGAAAGTAGAAGGAAACAGAAAAATAAGTGCAAAGGTGACGCTTATTTCTACAGGAATCTCTTTAAGTATACCTGCGAAAGGAGAGGGACGAATCTGGTGCCAGAACCTCCTAAACTTATGACCTGCGTCATGCGGAAGGCAAGGACGCCGTGTTGTTTCTCAAGCTAGTCTTCAAAGAGGGGATTTACCGCCATTGTGGCGTGCCCAGAACTTGCGATAGTCGCTGTCGCCATTCCACCATAAGATCCCTCCCTCCTCGCGCAAATTGTGCATGCGTGCAAGCACTTTTGCCTCTAGGCAAGGACGTAATCGTAATCCATACTCAACTTCTGAGGCGCGTTTCATGAACATTAGAGATCGTTTTGAGTGCGTGCCTGAGTTACAAAGGACGACATTTGAATAATGTTATTATTAAAATGTAATTTTCCTATGTCTTCAGTTTCCGTTTTTGTTATTTAACGCTGATTGTTTTGTTCTAAACTATCTTTTTCTATACGTTCTAAAATCTTACCCTAACTAAATCAAAAAAATACTATATTTTGCAAAGCCCGCAAAAGACAAAACCAAAATTTTTGCATCATCTCAAAAGTTTAATGAACAATTGTTAAGTGACACCGTCTCAGTTTTCGACGTGAGGGCAGACAGACAAACAGGACCACGTGGGTGTAAAGTGGCCACTCCACACAATCCTTGGTTTGTTTAAGTAATGGACTATACCAGGAGCATTGACAAGACATAAGAGGGTGTGGAGAGGACTTGGTTTTGTAAAAAATGGGTGGACAAACTGCCCGAATGTGCTACTAATAACTAATAAAATTGAATTTCTCCGTTTTTCTTTGCTATAGTGTACCAGTATTATATATTAAAACCTTCCTCATTAATAAGTCTTTCTAATAGTGAAAACTACATAAAAATCCATATTGTAATTTCCTCCTAGTCAGTACTAGAATACCCTCGCTTGACAGTAGGATAGACAATTCACAAAATAGATAACAAAATATTGTATTTGTAAGCCTAGGTTTTCACGATACCGATACTCGAACAAATCTCCAAAAATATAAAGATGTAATGGCGCCTCCATCCCTCTGTTCCACTTCGGTGGCGCGTACTACAGAAGTCATCGTCTACTTTGTAGACGTGTGTCCTTCTGAGAAGCGTCACACAGCCTCTAAGTAGGGTTATCATCATTATTTGACCGAATTAACACTTTCAACCAAAGCCCCGTCCACCCCAGTTTCCTGTATTTTAGGAGATATTTGTTCTAGTTGTCGGGTACTAATTTTCACGCCATTTTTGCCTTGTAGGGCGAATAGTTGATTTGTTTCTCCCGGCTTTGGGTTGGTCCGACTTAACCACGATACTACTCGGCGACTCGGTACGGTCGGGTACGGTTTTTTTTCAATTGTGTTGATTAATATTTACTAGCAGTACACTGCAGACACCCTTTTTTAGTTTAAGTTCTTATAGTCCATCCTAGGTTGTCTTGTCAATATCGCTGTCAGCGATAAGACCGCTATTTTTTTAAGTTCTTATAGTCCATCCTAGGTTGTCTTGTCAATATCGCAGTCAGCGATAAGACCGCTATTTTTTTAAGTTCTTATAGTCCATCCTAGGTTGTCTTGTCAATATCGCTGTCAGCGATAAGACCGCTATTTTTTTAAGTTCTTATAGTCCATCCTAGTTTGTCTAGTCAATATCGCTGTCAGCGATAAGACCGCCATTTTTTTTAAGTTGATATAAACTAGTGCTGGACTACGATCCAGTGGGTATCCCAAGTGTTGACTTCCGAAAGGGAAACTTGGGGCCTCCAATGCAAGGTAAAGAAGGAACATAGGTGTGATTTAGATGATTTCTTACCTAAAAAAAGGTCTACCTACAAAAATTCTCAAAAATTACTCAAAAGCCAACACCACGCATAGAAACTTAGAGAAAAAGCGTTAACTCCACCAGATCTAATTCGTTTCTTTATCCGTCCAATTAACACTGTAAGAACAAGACTAGCGTGCCCCTCTGTTTGTGTTATAATGCCTTAACAACCAGTGTTAATGTGACGGACAAACAGAAATTTAATCTTGGAAAATATGTTAAAGGATGTCTTTGAATTTTAAGCTTGGAAAATATGTTAAAGGATGTCTTTGAATTTTAAGCTTGGAAAATATGTTAAAGGATGTCTTTGAATTTTAAGCTTGGAAAATATATTAAAGGATGTCTTTGAATTTTAAGCTTGGAAAATATGTTAAAGGATGTCTTTGAATTTTAAGCTTGGAAAATATGTTAAAGGATGTCTTTGTTTGAAAATATAACTATACCAGTATCACTAGCTTCTTCCAACGCTGTCGCCCGATTGAAAGGAGTTTTTTCCATACAAACTTTAGACCCCTGTTTCATCCCCTTAGGGTGTAAATTTTGACAAAATAGTACTTAGTGCTTGTTTGCTTTCGTTTGTCTTGGTATGGTCATGTGAAAAGGAGGGACGAAACGCATGTTGCTAAAAAAGTTATGAGTTTACATGTGGATAGATGGAGGAGGAGAGGGAAGCCAAAGAAAAGATGGATGGATTTTGTGAGAAGTGATATGAAAGAAAAGGGATTTAGTGATAGTGTGACGAGTGACAGGACAGAATGGAAGATAAAAACGTGTTGCGCCGACCCCAAATAAAACGGGACAAGGGCAGGAAGATGATGAGTACTTAGTGCTTGCCTTCGTCACAAAAAAAAAACATTGTGCAAAATTTAAAATCCCTAGTCCCAGTAATTACGGCTGTGCGTTACTATGTCAGTCAGTTTCCCTTTTTGTATTAAAAAAAAAATATGTCACACACACCATACGTGCAAAGCTTTTTTGGGAATACATTCATTGTGCGTACAGCTAAAGAGTGTAATTCTCTGCCAGAGTCTGTGTTTCCTGTTAACTACCACTTAGGGGTATTTAAGTCAAAAGTAAATAGGTTACTTCTAGGCAAGGGTCGTCATTGTTTTCCACATCATCGCTTACCATCAAGTGAGGTCAAACGTTAGTCATAATAAAAAAGTGCCATATTTTAGGGCACTTCATTTTTTTTTCACCTTTCGCATGTCCAGAGGACTCGTCCTTTCTTATGCCAACAAATCAGCATTGCCATACAACGTGGCAATACTGCCAGCGTTCTAGGCACTGTCGAAACCTCCGAATTACGAGTATCCACATTGATTTTCATAGTGACTTATGAATTGGACATCATGGTAACACTTTATTTTTGTCCCAGTACTAACAACACTAGGGTTTGTCTCCTGTTTGCCTTATAAAGCCTTAACAACTAGTGGTAATGTAACAAACAAACAGAAAATCGGATCGGTGAGAAATGCAGGGAGCTGAGCTCTTGTCTTCTAGGAATTTGAAAGACTGGTTGAAATCGAAAGTAATTTGTTATAAAAAAAGAGATATGATTTTCGACTGGCCTGTTGGTCTAGAGGTTAGTGGCCCTGACTGCTATGCTGGAGGTCGTGGGTTCAATTTCCACCCAGGACAAATGTTTATGTGATGAGCATGATCATTTGTTCTGTATCTGGGTGTAATTTATCTATAATATGTATGTATTTAGAAATATATAAGTATATTTATCAGTTGTTTAGTACCCATAACACAAGCTCTGCTTAGCTTGGGACTAGACGGCGTTGTGTGATGGTTGTGGAATATTATGTTATTATTTTATATTATATTATTTGGTTGGTTCTGGTTATTATTTTTTTTTTTTTGCATATTCTAAATTTTTTTTTTTGTTTGAAATTTTATACTATAAGAAAAAAAGATGAAAGAAAGCTATTTTATTTGGCATACACATTCGTAGATACACACAATGTAGTAACAACATGTAGACATTAATTATATTTAAAAAAAAAAAACTAATAATGTGTGTCTCTCGATGTACTACATCGAAGGACTGGAACAGCTTACCTGCTGCGGTTTTCCCGTCCAATTATAATTTAGTTGTCTTTAAGGCTAGAGTGAATAGGCTCTTAATAAACTAGTGCACCTCACCATCAACGATAGCGTCACTGCTTACCATCAGGTGGGATCGCAGTCAAGCACTGCAATCTACATCTACACTGCTACAGTAATATTATAAAGAGGAAAAGATTGTTTTTTTTTTGTTTTTATGTATTTTTTCTTGTAGGAGGTAATCTCTGGAAGTAGGTACTATACCCCTAGCCAAGTTGCTAATCTGCAATAGTTAACGTTAGTAGAAAGCTTCAAATGTACGGGAATGAGGTCGTCTTAACAAAAGAATTGGCGGCAAGGTCAACTCGAAGGCTAGGGGGGCTGGTTCAATTGCTAAAATTTTTTCACCGATAGAAAGCTGCTTTATTCCTGAGTGGTATAGGCTATATTTTATGTACCCGAGCAAAGGCGCGGGCAAACGCTACTGGTTTATATAATTTAAAAAAAAACTTGTTTTATTTCTTTCTTTCAAGAGCCTCTGCAGTAGCTTATGATTTTGTGTCAAGAACAAAAATAGCCAGCGCCCCTGTTTATCTCATAATGGCTTAACAACCAGTATTAATGTTACGAACAAACAGACAATTGGATCGCTGGGTAATATTGGTAGCTGGGCATTTGTGTTCTTGGAATACTTTGGTTGAAATGGAGAGTGGAATTTCAGTTTGTGTTTGTAGAGTTATAGGGCTGATGATGTTGATCTTAGAATTGTTTGACTGTATTTGTACAACGATTTATGAGGTTAATTTTAAGTTTTACTCAAAACTATTGAAGTTTTAGCAATAAATTTTGATTTAGATAATGGTTAATTTAGTTAAAAAATCACAAATACTATTTTTTATATAAAAAAAAACTCTTGCAGATTACTAAATACATTAGATTGCATCACTGCTTACCATCAGGTGGCATCAAGTCAAGTCAAGCACTAGTTTATACGAATTAAAAAAAAAAAATATTATCCATTCAAATAAATGTATGGAAAAAAAAATGTCAAATGCCATTAAATAACTCACCCGTGATCGATCCCGGTGCAAAGTTGTTAACACTCGCTGCATTGCCTCGTAGCAATAGCCATTCTTCAGCACCAAAAACGACCTGGACCGGGAGTCACCAGTTGCCTCACCGAGCCCAAGGCCCAAATCCCCCACAATACACTTTAACTCCGTACTCCAACTGCCCAGGATCTCCACATTGGATTCCTGTAATGATAGTTGTATGTATGTCTGTAATAAATAAATAATAAATAACGTATTAAAATTTCAATTGTGATAAAATTATTAGGAAAACTTAACTACCTACTGAGGATCAGGAGAAATATAATTAGCACTCTAAATATGTTAGACATAGGTATTATCAACAAAATATTAGCAAAGCCTACTTCAGAAGAGGCAAGAGTCTTGTACAAAATTTATCACAACCACTTAAAATAAACTGTACTTAACACAAAATTTGGCTACGATAGATCGTAGCGAAATTTTGTTGAAAAAAGCACAAATACTTTAAAATTTTTGCGACTGCCCCATAATCAAGTATAAAGCCTGTCTATCTATCAAAGCGAATACAAATTAATCTCTCACCTTCCCTGTCACAAAGCCATATCAATCGAGCAACACAAACAATCAAATTACATCTCAACAAAAGATTACAATATCGGATCACCCACACATTCCCACGACTCTTTTCTAAAATGGCCGACTGACAGATGTCATCGAAATGTCAATAGTGCTAAACAAACGTCGCTTTGTGTGTAACATGTTGTGAAATACTTTGTATTGTGACTTGATTGCATTAGATGGATGGTAATCCATTGCTTGATTCAAATGGATAAGATTTGGGATCTTGGTACTTAGTATGCAATGTACTTTGGCACATATTTTTGGCACAATGGCAAATATTTTCAAGAAATGTATCTATTTGCACTATTTGGGTTCTTGGCTTTTTCTTTTTTGTCGATGGGGAAAATCATCTTATGACAAAACCCGCTCTTGGGTGGAGCGGGAGATAGTGTCAGACTCTTACTGACTAAAAACCCCACGCCGTTCCTTCTAGCCTTCATACTGGGGCTCAAGTTGGGTTCTTGGCTTGAAACTATTGATTAGTTATTGTTTAGAGTGCAGTATCTCAAAAGGACAAATCGGAATCTTTATAGGATTACTTTGTTGTCCTTCTGTCTGTCTGTTAAAGCCTTTTATCACAGGAACGCGTGGAGGTCTCGTGGTGAAATTAAAACCATATACTCAAGTCTGCGGTCCCTTGAAGCTGTGATAAAATCAAATTTCAAAATAAACAAAAGAAACTTTGGCCGTTTATGTTACCAAAAACGTTATTAACGTTTCTTTATCGTCAGGAATCCATACGGTTTGACCTAGAATCCTGAAAATTAGGATATGAAACAAAAGTTTTATGCTACTTTTCGGATTGAGCCTTACCTGGAAGGAACCTATTCACTCCTGACTTAAACATCCCTAGGTTGTAGCTAAATCTCTGTTCTCAACAGAATTAACATATATAAATTACCGCCACGTTCCTCCGTGATAGATCGCCGCCACTAAATCGAATACCACGTCTAACAACGGCAACAACACAAGATTTAACGCACAACGCACACAATGCGTTTATTGAAACGCAACAAATGACGCACGTTAACGAAACGTGACGCATTGACGTTAAATAATGCGATTAATTAAATGTAACGATTGTTACGTAAAGTTTTAGTTAAAGTATCAAGACTTGTTGCTGTACAACTGAGTTTGATTTCATTGATCTTATAAGGGGTTTGTTTTGAGAAGAGAAATCATCTAATGACTTCGCTCGCTCTGGGGTGGTGCGGGAGGGTGTGTCAAACTTTGTTCCTTCAGTTGTCCTTGGTATTCCAAGACTACGGGTTTTTCCTTTAGGAAATCAACCCACGGCCCCAGTGGAGCACACCGTCGAGGTGTGCCCTGCTTGGGCGGAGCATCGCCGTACCCTCGTGGGGGCGATCGGCGGCGGAGACCTCTCGCGCCGGGCCCTGATCGAGGCCATGGTCCGGAGCGAGGAGGAATGGCAGGCGGTCGCCTCCTTCTGCGAAGCAGTAATGCTAGCAAAGGAGGAGGCCGACCGCATCAGGCAACGGCGCCCTCGCCGCCGTCGCCGGGATTCCGATCCCGATTTCCGGCCACCGTAGACGCGGGCTCGCGGACGGCGAGCCATGGGTAGCTCGCTGTCCGATTGTCCGGTAATGGACCGAGTCCAAGACGTCGACGGCGCGCACTGTTCCCGCGCGCCTCAAGGAGTTGTCAGCAACAGGAGGGGCCCAGCTGGGTCGAAGCCTACTGGGGACAGGGTTGTCCAAAAGGGAGCTCGCGCCCCGGTATGAAGGCTAGAAGGAAGGGCGCGGGGTTTTTAGTCAGTAAGAGTCTGACACTGTCTCCCGCTCCACCCAAGAGCGGGTTTCGTCAAAGATGATTTTCCCCGTCGACAAAAAAAAAAAACCCACGGCCCCAGTAGGCTTGAGCCCATATGGAAAGACTGTGGTTACTAGATAGCCGGATGGCGAGTTACCTCTAGCTCTTCGTCCGCAAGCTCATGGTCTTATAAGAGGTTAGAGCACTCTTATTTTGAAAACACCAGAATAATATTACCAGCTTGATCCTGCGTATTCGCCCACGTGCATGTTGTCATTTGTCTTACAGAGATATTACCAATGCAATATTGTCCAAAAGAGTCATAAAGAAGAAGAGGGTGACCAAAGAAAAGATGGATGGATTGTGTGAGAAGAGATATGAAGGAATAGTGTATAAAAAATATTATTAGGATTGGAGAAAGGAAGCTACGTGTCTTTCCAATATTGAATGGTGGAGTTGCACCTCCTTTTTAACTATTGATAGAATCGCGCTTGACCACTAACTCACCTGATGGTAAGAGATGATCTGGTCGACGGTGGACCACGCTTGCCTAAAAGTAACCTATTCACTGATTTCCACTTCATTTCTGAGGATGCACCGGATTTACTGAGTACTTATCACTGTCAGAATCTCCTCAGTTAATCTACAGCAGTCATCACAAAGATTCATAGAGCGTCGGTACTAATTGATTCTCCATACAACCGTGACATCATAGCGTTAGGATGTTTGTCTAATTTATTAACAAATAAATGTCCGTGCGGGCTTTGTACGTGAAAATCAGAGCTTAACACTAAATACGTCTTTATGTTTCATTTCGTACTTTATTACTAGAAACGGTTTCGAAACTAGATGAGGTGGTCCGATGGTAAAAAGGTAATGGTGAAGTCAGATCAATCAATTCGCAAGTTCTTGCCGTTCGTCATGCGTGCTCGCAAATTTTTACGATGCGATCTTTACGCTTTAGCCCATATTCCTACTAACTAGTCTCCGTTGAGAATAGGCTGATTCTTTGAAACTGAAAGAATATCTCATTCATCTGGCCTAGTTTTTTCTTCTTCTTGGTCGTTTTACTTTTGCCAGAGTGGTCGTGGTTATCATAAAGGTTCGGAATCTGTCAGGGTCCGCCGCATGACTTTTGACCACTTTTGTCTGCCGACAGTCATTCGGGCCCACTTGTTCAATGGGATGCCAACAGCGCTTTGAAGCTTTGACCTGGTCAGACCATCGCATCGCTGATCTGCCACATGGCCTCGTTCCGTCCACTGTTCCTTGTATTAACAAGGCGTTTAATGGAGTCACTACCACGACGACAAATATGGCCAAAGTATTTAAATATACGACTGCGACCTTTACACCCAGTTCCTCGGGAATGGAAGCGTTGTTCGAAACTCAGTTCAAGAGATTAGCTACAATAACCGAAATCGGTCAGAATTTAAAAATACAAAGCCTGTCTTCTTGTTATCCTTACTAGCAGTCACTAGGGTTGTCAATCAACTTTAAATAATAATAAGTGACGTGTACCCGTCAGAAGTTGTCCAAAATCGCATCGGGGCGCGATGACCCAAACTAACTATGTAGACCAAAATCCCTTACCTTGTTTTTGTCGTTGAGACGTCCGTCACAATGCGTTAGATCGGGAAAGAAGCAACCCTAAGATGTAGGGTGGCCATGTCTTCGGTTCACGGTGAGTGGTCAGTTTGATGGACACGTGTGTAAAACCGTCCATGGTTTCACACACGTTTGAAAAATAAATGAGGAAATAAATGGGTAATAGAATTACCTTTTCAATTTCAGATTTTTACATGACCTTTATAAATATTCTGAAACACAGTCTTCCACTGTATTTGTTTGTCTATTTGCAATTGTTTCAAAAATGCTGATTTCACCAATAGACAGAGTGATTCATGAGGAAGATTCAAATGTATAATTTATCAATATTAGTAGCAGAGAAATCCTAAAAATTTTAAAGACTTGTAACACCTGTGCAAAACTAAAGCTAGTGGGCGGTGATTTATAAAATAATGTTTCAGAATCACACGTTATTAATACATTTCAAATTAATGGTGCGAAACAGAAGTCTTTTTCGTCAATCTAAAATAAAGCTTTGTAATACTATGAGTGAATAATGATTTAAATTATAAATAATTAAAGAAAAACACAGACACTAACATATCCCAAGAAAACCGAAACACATATCCATCCTATCAACCCTCAAACGCTGTCCAGTCCAACTTCTGTTTTCGACAAACAAAGAGTCTAAAATAAACTATCATACAATATCAATAATGCGAACACTGACGTACGGACACATGTATTTTAAATACGTATTATTTAAAACCAGTTGAAGGGCTGTGTGCATTGTTGTAACTGTTTCGGGAATGTCCGATTGAAGTTCCCATGCATTATTTGGACACAAAGCTATCGATTTGTTGGGGTAAAGTAAATCATGTCCGTCCTAAATATTCGTGACGTGTTTTCTTAAGTTATGACATGACTGACGTTTATGTGAATTTGATTTTAAATAGATTCGAATTGACAGCTCGTTTCGTTAAGGACGTTCTGAAATGTGCTGGTTTTGATTACAGTTTGTTGGTGCTATAATCTGTCTAAAAAGCCAAAGGACTTGGAAATTTTTAAACGAATCAAAAAATCTGTAATATACAAGGTGTAGCGTTAAATGCGCAAAACGTGAAATTAGTTTGATCAGAATAACGACCAGAATCAATTAAACCACTTTTTTAATATAGGTTACATTACATTGTTCAAAAAAATCTTCATTAAAAACTTTGACCGATCTATTTATGAATAGGTCGAGCCATCACGTGCGCAAACCCGCTGAAATAGGTAAACAAACACAAATGGTTGTAGTCCAATCAAATATTTTCATACACGGGATAATAAATTAAATTAAAAATCATTTGGGCTGTCTGAGGCTTCGAGGAGTGTGCTTTACAATTGCACAATTTACTCCTGCCAAGTCCCTTCCATCATCAGATCACAAGACGTTTGCCGTTGCGCCACAGGCACATGGTAGACATTCCACCCATACATAGTACGTAAAAAGTGTTTCAGGAAGACGTCCACAGTACGTGCAGCTAAGGAATAGAATTCCCTGTCGGAGTCTGTGGACTGTGTGTCCTGATGCTAAAACTTAGGGGTCAAGAGTGAATAGGTTACATCTAGACGAGCGTGCTCCATCTTCAGCCACATTATTGTTTACCATCAGGTGAGACAGTGGTCAAAAGCGAGCCTATCTATATTTATCGTTGTTATTACGTAATCAGGCTATTTACTTTGTTTTTTGTTACCAAGCATATTATTTGATTTATTATGTCTTCGATTATTATTTATTGTAATCGAATAATTGTTCTAAATTAAGACATCCGCAGGAGAACTAATGTTGCCGACATAACACAAAGAATTGCCAAACTTAAGTGGCAATGGGCAGGGCACATTGCTCGCAGAACAAATGACCGTTGGGACCGAAAGGTTCTGGAGTGGCGACAATGTTGGAAGGCCTCCAACAATGTGGACTGATGACCTGGTGAAGATTGTGGGAAACTGATGGATGCGAGACGCACAGGATCGTTCTTTGTGGCGACACTTGGGGGAGGCCTATGTCCAACAATGGACGTATATCGGCTGAAATGATGGTGATGATGACACACACAACAATATTAGTTCTCAATTAATTGATCCGGGATTGTGTCTTTTGTATGTTAGTAAGTGCTCCCACGATACAGGAGAGTAATTCACAGTGTGAACAACGTTTTTAAACAAAAATAAAAAATAAAGAAGTGGCCATAAAACAGCAGTTTATTACGATAGCTTCATCCCATCCACCGTCATATCTTTAAATGCCCCTTTAATGAAGAATTACCTAAAAAGCAATTAAGTGTTGCTTGAACTGCAATAATCCCCAGGCTATACCTAGGTATATCGAATTGTATTCACGAATATTCTAAGAAAATGAATCATCATCAAATTACATACAGTTATATTATTTCAAGGTAAATATTTTGTTTTTATTTTTCCAACTAATCCTTGATATGGTGTCTTGTCATGGCGAGATCTTCTTCGAAGTCTACTAGGGCCAGGGTTATCAGGAAGGGAAGCTCAGCCTCGGTACGAAAGGTAAGAAGGAACGGGGTGGGTTTTTTAGTCAGTAAGAGTCTGACACTATCTTCCGCTCCGCCTAAGGGCGGGGATGTCATTTGGATGATTTTTAACCACCAAAAGAAAAAAAGTGATCTGGCCACGACATCTTCATTTCTTTTTTACCTCACTGCGCCAGAAGGCTTTCCTTCTGGCCATAGAAATGGTTCCAAAGATACATAGGGATGTGTCTACATACGTATGTATGTATATTTCTTTGACACCCACTAGAGCCTAAACAGCTTGTTTCATGTTAGCTTGAGGTGTCGTTAGATTCGTCTTGGACAATGCGGTCAACGATGGAGCAGGCTTGCCTAGAAGTAACCAATTCACTCTTGGCTTAAAGACCTCCTAGTTATAGCTTTTAGGAAACGCCGACAGGTAATTCCACTCCTTAACTGCCGTCATAATGAAAGATTTCCACCGTAGACGCGAGCTTGTGGACGGCGAGTAGTGGGCAGCTCGCCGTCCACCGTCCGGAGGACCGAGCCCAAGTCGTAGACGGCGCGCAGTGTTCTACTCGCGCCTAAAGATGTTAGCATAAACGTATAAATAATTTTCCACCTAAGAAAACAATGAAAGATTTAATTGAAAATTGAGTGATGACCACCCACCAATCATGATAATTATAATTACTAAAGCCAAAAACTACCTTTATTACCGTACTGTCGTAACGGACACATATTTAGGTCCCAATAAGACCTATCAATGTGGAAACGCCATTAAATATCCCTTCAATCAACTTTTACGAGCGTTATCACATAAAAATATTTAACTGTCTGTTTGAACTTCATATTAAGTGTATGGTCCATTATGCCCAACACTGGGATACATGCGAACTAATGTCATCTCTATTGCGATAGTGTTAAGAACTATGCGGAACATATTTTTTATAAAGTGATGGTTTCCGAGACCCTTGCGGCGAGTCGAGGGTTATATTAATTAGTGCCAATATTAGTTTAGTGCGGATTGCAAAGTCGTAAATATGTTGTTAAGGTGTTGTATTAGATTGAAGTTTGGGTCACAGTTTTTCTCTCATGTATAAGGAACCATTTATTTCATTAGCGATAGAAACAAATTGTCTATATTGAGTGTAACCTCTCTGTACGACAATGCTGTCAGTTGAGACTGATCATTTCTTGACTGCCAGTGGTATATTTTAATTTCTATATTTTGAATTGTTTTTTTTTATATATTGACATTGTTCTTTAATAAAAAGAGCGACAAGAAAAATGTAAGAAAGATATTTTTAATTAAACAAGAACATGAAATATGAACATAACAAACATAAATATGATATTTATAAACATGATTCTAGGATATAAAATATAAAAGAGAGTCTAGGATAATTTTGGTTTACGATCGAATAATTATATTTTGATCCCACCTATGCAAAGCGTTTGGGAACACATTCATTATGCGTACAGCTAAAGAGTGAAATTCCCTGTCTGATTCTGTGTTTCCTGCTAGCTATAACCAAGGGAAGTCAGGAGGAAATAAGTTACTTCTAAGCAAGCGTGCTCCATCGTCGGCCACATCATGTGAGATAGTGGTCAAAAGCGAGCATATGCATAATCTATCTATACATAATAATATAATAAATCTGTAGAAGTTTTTAGTTGTGCGTGCATCACGTAAAATGTAAGAAATCAATATAGAAAACTTTTATACAGTTAAATTAACTTGATATATTACTTAGACTATTTTCCATCGCAATCGATTGACTATATCGGAAGATATACTACAATCATTGACTGTTAGGCGGTACGAAGTTCATCGGGTCAGCTAGTAAAAAATAAAATCTTGAATATACATGGGGCACAAAAAAATACTAGGAAAGATTCATTAAATTTCACGCGGTGCGTCGAAAATTCCATAAGACTATCAGTAGCAGTTACGCATTCATTAAAATTACTCAACAATCCTCACACAAATGGCGACCAAGCCGTCACTCTCATTTGTCTTACAGTACTCGTAATAACAGAATTATCGGCCGTCATTGTTCGGTAAAGGGCAGGAAACAAAAAACGTGCCCTTATCTGATGGAATACGCCATTAAAGCGATACCCGTCTTACGATGATGACCATCACTTGTCATATTCACAGAGATGGATTTGGAAAGAGTGAATCGATAAAGAAAATATGTAACACTGTTGGAGAAATACCACTAGAGCCTGATCGACGGCCAGATCAAGCATTGCAATTGGAGATAGATTGACTACGCTCCTTCGGTCCAAAGCTTACTTGGGTAGGCGCTAGACCCAAGTAACAAATAAATACAATAGAAAAACGGTATTTATAGACCCACTTGATACCCAATACGGTCCCTCTCCAGAAGATGAACCCCAAATGCCCGTTCACCTGCACTTTGGAAAACATAATGAGTGCAGTCGATGCTGCAAATAACATAGCCACATATAGAGTCTAAATAATTTAAGGAGTTTACCATTGCTTTGAAAAGATGAAAAAGCAATGAGAACTCTAGCATGTGTTAACATTTGTATTATATGTATTCGAAAACAGACCGAAAAGCGATAAGGACATTTAAAATCAGATATCATTGTGCGTTACCACATAATAGTTAGATTGCTGCTGCATGGGCAATCCTAGTTCTGCTAACCCGTTGATACAATCATTTCTATCCTCAATACCACCCTGCCTCCACCTACATAAACGCTCACACCTAAAAACCAACATAACTACAACGGGAAAGCTCCAACTCTCTCCCAACCGCACCACTTCTTAGACCTCTATCGAACAATAATATATGGTCGTTAAAGCATTCGTTGCAGTCAGTAATCTTGATGCTGATAAGAATGCTGGAGCAAGGAGTGTCCCTTTGTGTGCACGTCAATCACTGATCGATTGAAATGGATCCGAATACTTATTAAGATAGTAGCTCTGTAGTGATGTATTTAAGAGTATAGTAGAATGGATAGCCTGTACTGTATTGTGATTGTCAGATACTTAGGTCTACTCTCTAGACATTGTAATTGGTATTGCCTGGTTAACATTTCCTTTTGGTCTCCTTTACGACTGGTATTATTTATTTTCATGTCTATTTTCGTATCTTTTTTATGATTGTCATCAGTTTTGGCGTCATTATACACGGCTTCAGTTGATCTGTTTATTTCTTTAAGAATAGCACTTTCATTAACAGAGAAATATTTGAAGAAATAAAGACTGACTTTTATAATTGAATTAAAACACAATCTAGTTTACAAATTAACACTTTCCTTCATTTGATTCACGACAATTGTATCCTTTACAAGTTGACAATCTCGATGTTGCATAACTTTGACAGAATGACAGGCGCGTTAGTGGTGTGTCGCTAAATGACATTGTCGCTTGTATGCTTTTGTGGTGAACAGCCCCATTGTAACGCGGGCGATGCAAATCGACGGATAAAAGCAAAGGCTTCGGTGGACACGACTGAGTCGGTGGTGCAATGATAAAAGATGAAGCGGTAGAGTTACTTTTGACAGCAAGTTTTGCTAAAGCTGTTGTCTGCAGATTTTAAACCACAGCTTTAGATATCAGAGGAGAAACGGTTCGATTTATGGCTATAGGTTATCAACAAATTGAAATATAAGCTAAAACCGTCAAAACGCTATCAGATGAACATCAACAGTTGATGCATTAAATTGCTTTACAATTATATCTAATAACTATGGAATTACAAATCCAAATAATCTGAGGTGATTTGATGACGTCCTACCTATCTTGCATATATTACCTATACTCAAAGCAAATTGTATTGTTGGTGAGTTTAGTAACTGCTTTGATTACACCAAAGACATACACAAATCTATGTCCAAATATTGTATCCTTACAACTTTAAAGAGTTCCGCTACCACTCAAAACTCAACCCGTAACCTTTAAAAGCAAAATAAAAATTGACGTATTTACTTTTCGTGGTGATTAACAATGTTCGCTAAAAAATATATTATGTTAACACTTTGCGAAGTATTTAACATCAGCATGGCACTATATAGCATAGACGACAATACATAATTGTTGGCTAATAATAGGTGCTATTGCGTATCGTGTGGACATTGAACAATGACCATACAAACTTGGAGGATGTTGGCGGTTTCAATTATCCTTTTCAAGAGCGAGATGAGCCTTTGAAACTTCGTTGTTAAGGCATTTGTGATACTTTGTAAGTGTTCATTTCAATGAGAGATTGCTTACACGTGAACTATTGGTATAAAATAAAGGATTTGTATTTACAGTTTCTATAATTATTCAAGTCCTCTAATTATTTATTTTATCATAAAATACATCATTTTAGGTATATACTCCAGCAGTATAATTTAATCTCAATGCTTAATTAATTAGATTTATCCTCTCATTCAATTTATCAAATAGATCTCCAGAACGATTAAACTCATAATAAGCTGTCTGATGGATATTCAAACCGAACAATGACAAAGTTGTCAAAGTATTCGGAGCGAATTATGTGCCAAAAATATTTAGAAATTATCTCCACTTACGAATCTTGTGAATAATCGAGTTTTCTCACAATAGACGTCAGACCCATTTGCTTAATTGCTTCAAAATCGTAACAACAATATAGATATCAGTTGCCAACGCTAATATTTTCCAATAGCCGATTATCTACACTTACGGGTCGCGACAATGGCGGGCGATTCGTCAGGCCAAAGTTTACGTAACTTTACTAATAACGACATTAATAACAAGCGTATTTTTTGACACAAATTGTCGAACACGCTCGTCAAATATTGTCCGAATTACAAGTATTCTAGTGCCTCGGTATTATAATTTAGACCTTATGTGATTGCAATAATGACTTTTTGTAAATTGTCATCTGTAATATTAAGGTTGTCAAGGCGTACTTCGTTAGTAATTAGTGCGCTAACTCGGCTGACACGAGTGACATTGTCGAGTGCTTTATGACATCCGCGTTTAGCTTTTCTGAATAATATTTGTGAATTTTTCAGTTCGTGTATACCTCATTTGTAGTTAGTACAAAGGACACAATATTTTTTGACGACAATGGTACCTTTGAGAGAAGTTTTGTAATCTTTAACAAATTTCCACTTTGTTAGAGGCCAAGCTGCATAGTTCTTTCAGTTGACATTACAATTTTTCAAACAGACTTTGTGCTACAAAATATCATTCATTTTAATGTAGAAAACAAAATTTTGTAACATTTTGAAGGAAGACCAAAATTTCACGAATCTTTTAAGGCTGATTACTCTTGAGATATATACATATCTCAAATTAGATACCCAGTTCTTTGGTTTGTAATTTCAGGCCTCTATAATAAAAAGAAACATTTCAGATATTCATCCACACTTTTCCACACACGCAAAACAACAATGACTATACAATCTCCGAACCAGCACCCACTTAAAATGTAAATCGAACTCGCTGACCAAGCTTTTAAGAAACCCAACTATAGCTCTTGATATAACTGTTAAACAATCAATCTTGAGCAAGACCCTTTTTGCATAGCGTTCGGATTTAGGGATAAACGGTCCAGTCACGGCGGGCCAGTCTCCAGGGTACAGAACCGTTTAATGCATAGTTGCAGATTGTTAGGGTGTGAAGCCCGATTAGGATCTGTATTGTGATAGCCCAGAATTGTTTGGATGAGCCAAGTTTCCTACTGATGGACGATGAGTGTGTGTTTTGGGTGTAGACAAGTGAGAAGCTATTATGGAAACTGTTTGAAGTAACAGCTGTTTCATGCTACAAAAACGAATCTTAAGGTGGTGCATCATGACTCACATTTTCACTGTTTTTCATACAACCGCTCATAACTGATTATGACGTTATTACACATTTTTCATTAGATATTTTGGAAACATAGTATCTTGTGGATATATTATCTAGGTTTCTAAAGAAACCAATTTCTAAATTTGTGTAAAACTAATCCAGTAAAAGTCTCTCAAAATGTCCTATTTTATATGAGCTTTCACGCTTCATAATTTGCTTAAAAATTAAAAAAGTCAAAAAAGTAATCCTCTAGAGACCTAGCAAATTTAATTAAGATTCTAAATAACGAAAACGTTTTCCAAAAACTTTTAAGGGTTTAAAAAAAACAGCTATTTCCTGGAGCAAGTTTTGTGAAATTTTCGAGTAAATCTCGGAATTATCGAATACTAACAGAGTTTAAAGGCGTTAAATCTCTTTTTTTGCGTTGCCTTTTCGTCAAACATCGCGTTGGATTGCATTAAATGAAGTAACAAGCTTTTAAACCATTTTTGATGTTTACGATAAGCGAGTGGAAAAGGACCCTCTTAACTATTATCTCTAGATAGTATACTAGTCTCAGCCAGTGAATTTGTCAGCATAAAAATTGAAAATATATAGCCTACGTCACTTAGTGGTAACGTAGTGACTCGTGAAATAATGTTTAAAATCGGTCGAGTATATTACTTTCTACTTACAGTGAGATGTTTTTTAATGAATAAACTCAATTCATTAAAAACATCTCACTGTTGGAGTCTGTGTTTCTTGATAACTACAAACTGGGTCTTTAAGTCAGGAAAAGAGAGGAAGAGAAGAAAGGAGCATGGTTCGGAGTTACGAAGGTGCATGAATGCGTCAGGATAGCCTATCCCTCAATAGGTATAGATAGACGAACTGAGAGGGTTGTTTTAATGATTTTAGTGACTACATTTCCATAAATAAATATGTGTTACGGCCACCATTCATTATTTCTATGATTCTAATCAATATACAACTTACATTGACCAGCAAAACGCAAAAAACTTGCAAAGAACGTTTTAATTTCGTGAATAAAATCTCAATGCTTAATTGAGATTTACTTGGCTCCTTTTTGTCATTGACTGGCCTGTTGGTCTAGTTAGCTCTGCTTAGTTTGTGACTAGATGGCGTGATAATTGTGTAATATTGTTATAATTTCAAGAATATTTTGGAGTATCAACCTTAAGCAAATTTTGACAAATACTCGACTTCAAATTCTTGAGTTTAGTCTCAAACCCCATCAACCAACCGATAGCTGACTGAAACATCTAGAATCAACATAACTTAGTTCAACGTCTAAGCATTCAACTACACATTTCCCATTAATTCTCTATTAGGAAACCTAATCAACATTACACACATGCATTTCCATATAAACGTGATCATGAATTTATGCAGCTTGCAGACGCGAGTGTTAAAGAAACCATATAATGTACCATACGCTTTGATTTGGTATATTATTAGCTAGTGTTGTTTCATTTCTGGGAAATATGTGAGGAGAGAATTACCACACCAGTACTACACATTTCTATACTACAATTTACCAGCGACTTCGATCGCGAGAATGTTTTCATAAAAACTTTAACATTACTATAACTAGAACTAGAATGAATCACTTAACTGTAAGGCAAGATAAAAAAAGCGAAGTTATTGCCGTCTCGAAGGCCTTCGACAGGATATGGCATACTAGTCTTATAAGTAAGCTTCCAGCATACGGCATTTCTCCTGGTCTGTTTACCTGGATCAATAATTTCTCGATTGAACGGTCTCTCAAATTGTTGTCGATTAATACACATCGGAGCTTATGACGACTAATACCGGAGTTCCTCAAGGGTCTGTTATCTCTGCAAGTCTCTTCCTGCTGCATATCAACGATGTGGTGGTACCTTGTATCTATGGCTATACAGATGATAGCATATTAAAGTTGTATAGAGATATTTGCCAAGAGCTCGAGCTAATAAGGAGGTAATCCAGTTCGAAAAAGAGGCTATGGTAGAGCATAAGAATATCTCAATACAGGTAGTCTTCAAATGACGCGAAATCAACCCTGACAAAACACAAGCGTGTCTGTTTACCTTAATTATTAAAAATATATATATAATAATTTAATTAGTTTAATTAGTTAACAGTTTAATTTACAAGCCAAAAAACAGAAAACAGTAACGAAAAGAAAAAAAGATCAACACCAACATAAAGTTATTAACTCGAACCAAAACATTAATATCAATTGCATCAACACTTCCCCAATAAAACAACATACAAATAACCATAAAAATGATCATAAACAGACGTAATAACTTGAAAACAACGCAGCGAGATTAATACGGCGTGCAATAATTTTTATTGCTATTCTCACAAGGGCCCCCTCGTTGGGCCCATTTGCATAAGAATCGTGGGCCCCTCGGATGTCAGCGTCAATATGCGAATGTCTGTTTATTTGCTTAATTGTATTTGCCACCATATAATTGATGCTGGTCGATAGCTTGTGATTAAATGCCGTGGCTTATCTCCTTTATAAGGGTTGCAATTTAACCGACTTTTATAAAAGAGGAAGTTTTTAATTTGTTTTTCTTTTAATATTTTTGTTTATCACACTCCACTAAGTTTCTAGCTTCTATTGCTAGCTCTCGCTTCTTAGCTTTTTCCCGTGACTCCATTCGCATGAATGTTAATTACTGCAGACGCATAATTGAAGTAAGAATAAGGCTGCACAGCACAACAGCTTGAACCCCAAAGAAGAACATATTCTTTTTTGGGGTTCAAGCTTACTCGGTACCAAATTTCATCAAACAAGACTATACTTCAAGAATTCGGCATCAAGAAGCGTTTATCATCTTTGGTACAGTCTCGTATCCTCACCTTTTTTGGTCACGTATGCCGCTAATGGGAGGTGGCTATTAAGCGACTTGTAGTTCAAGAGAAAGTTGAGGGTATCAGGCCACGAAGAAGATCGCCTATGAGGTGGACTGACCAGATAAAAACGGCAGTAAATGGCTCATCATCACTACACGAATGCATGAAGAAGGCGGTCATCAGGGAATAGTGGCGGCGTGTTGGGAAGCTTGCCACCAACACCTGAAGTAATGACCACGACCATTCTGTCAAAACTGATACCGACAGAGAAGTCAATCAATTTAATTCTTCTATCGATATTTTCGACACAACATTTTCAAAATTTTAGTAGGTAACACATGTTATGTTCTAATCCAGTCAACTTTAAGACCGACGATGTTCTAGACCATTTCATGGCTGACCGAAGTGGCTTCATTACCTCGTACCATCACGCTAACGAACCATGGAGGGAGGCACGCCACAAATTGTTCACGATCGACTTGTCACCAAGTATCCCGGTTGAGTGCCACTGAGTTACGAGCCCATGTGATCGTGTATATAAGCCCTTATGTGGAGGATTTGTAAGAGACCAGTATGTAGATTGAATGAAGAGATTTGTAACGTTGATATGGACGAAGATTTTTTTGTTAACTGTACTATATCTAAAGCAAAAAAAAAAATGAGAGTTGTCAGAGAAATTCGCACCACCATTTGCCGCCACTTATCTGAAAGGTCTTCTACTTTTAAAATCGTATATATCATGGCCAAATCATAAAATTGATCCCTTCATGATATAAACACTGGACACATCGTTTAAACGTTGACATTTGATGATATGCCAATCCTCGTTTAACCATGTCATAGATTTCTATGACAATAAAAAGTCTAAAAAAGTAGGACCAATGAGGATTGACTTATCATCAAACTATAACGTTTAAAACGATCTGGCCAGTTTTAGTTGACCATTTCATGTAGTGGTCAATTTCTAAGCTAACAAAACAAGCTGTACATAATACCCTCCTGAGTCCAACTCATTAAGTAAGTCAGGACAAAACTCCCTCAAAAGCAAACAATTACTAACAAACCTAGTAGATATCCAACACATCAGCAGTACCACAACCCATAACTTTAATAGCACAGGCAGATACATAAAAAAATCATAATTTACAATATCACTTACAAACACAATGCGAACCAAACGAGACCACTCAAAATGCCATTGAATTTTCGAACGGCTACACACGTGGAGCTATCGTTATTGTCCCCTTTTGTTCTGAGCGGGTATCATTCATGTATTTATTATTATATTATTAAAAAGATATACAACGTATATTAGAGGTCTGTAGAGGTCCAACCGAGCGTAAAGAAGCGGTGGTATCCGGTTCTCAAGTGGATAGGGATGTTCGCAATTAGATAAAAGAACTGGATATTATTTATCGTGGG
Organism: Mythimna lalbum; assembly: GCA_949319445.1. Taxonomy (NCBI): domain Eukaryota; kingdom Metazoa; phylum Arthropoda; class Insecta; order Lepidoptera; family Noctuidae; genus Mythimna; species Mythimna lalbum. The sequence continues at coordinate 22,430,941 of OX439349.1, forward strand.
TTTTGGCACAAAGAACCATGTGAAATAAGAACTTACTGATATAATGAATAAATTCTAAAACAAAAAAAATATAAAACTATATACAATTATACATATACACGACTGCAAGTAAGCCGTTGTATGACAATGCTCAATCTCTGATCGAGGTAAAAATCGGACCTTCCACTCCGCCCAAGGGCGAGGGATGTCATTTGTATGATATTTACCCACCAAAAAAAAAGCCGTTGGGTGAAATAATATCTACTTCCATCTGACAATTTAGACAATAAGAAAAACTACGCAAATTTAAATCATACTTTGATTAATGCTACCCTTTTTTATGCTAACAAAGACTCATTCAATAAACATATAGAAAACCATGAAAAAGGAAAAAGAAATGCAAAAGCTAAAATGTTGTAATCAATACTGAAGAAAACAATAATTCTACTTCCTCAAGAAAATATTACTCATAACCATTGAAAAGCATTTAATAATTATATGAGTCACAATCAAATACTCACAACGGTACTCACAACAGCTACAATACACACTACAGTAAAATACCTCATATTTCATACAAAAATCAACTAAACAATTAACAATAAAACTCATTGTAAACGATAGCTCGCATTCAAGAACCGCACAAAGAACGATCATAAAAATCATTCTAATTATATTTACCACAATAAGAGCACTCGATATATTAACTTTTGTAAAAAGAAAAACAAAATTAATGATTGCGACTAATTCGCAATAAAAATGCCACATGCGAACAAACATGAGTATGGGGGGACAATTATAACAAATTACGCACACTACCCTTAAAACTCGAGTGAGATTTGCATTGAATGGTATTCACGTTTTTTGTTGGTTACTCCCTACTTTGCCAACCAAAAACCAACTTTATCACCCTCGCCTTACACACGAAAATAATTTTTGAAAACAGCAATCACAAATATCCTTTCAACACCAAACACCTTCTGAAGGGTCATCTGAAAATCTCAATCTAAAATCAAACCTAACCCAACATTACAGAGTAGAAATTGCCTTACAACCATCTTTACGAAATCACTTGAATATTAAAAGTCTTGGTAATTATTCAGGAATTCATCCATCATTAATCACAGTGAAGGGGGGAAGGAGGGAAAACGTTGTAAAAATGATTGTTGAAAAGATAAATCATACAAGACACGGTGGTGACGTTTATGGCAATGTGGACACGTGTGACGTCACACATCCTGGTCCTGATGTGTGAATGGAATGCATTGTTGTTGCTATCATTAGACATAATTATGAATATTTATTTGAATCAACAATAGTGCATTTTGTAGCACATATTGGCCATTGTTGATGTAAATTTTCAATTCTTCTGTATAGATGAATATCTATTATGAGACAAGTTAAAAGAATTATAAACGACATTTTATTATTGCTACTGGATAACAAATTAGTCTTCCGAATTAGTATCGATTGTTTTGTTAATCGATATATTTGAAAATGAATCGGTAGGCAAACAGAAACAGTTCACAGAACACAATTAAGGAATTCTAAGAAAGATGAGGAAAACAATAAGATTTCAAGAAGTCTAGTAACAAAACCTACATATAACAATGATAGAGATTGAAAATAATTTAAAACCTTTATAAAGCTCATATTTAATCATGACTCAGCTAAAAGCCAAATGCTGTTATGCAAATCCCAGTGAAAACAATTAAAACCTCAAATCAAATACATTTGCAAATCTAATTGTAGATCAACACAATATAGATTACAACACGGCCATTATAGCAAGCGTTATAATAACTACTGTTAAAATGCACGTAAGAACCTTTTAGAAGCAAAATGAGTCCGGGTCAATCACTTATTCACTGTTGAATGAACTCCGAAACATTCTAGACCCAAATTCAGTGAATACTATTCATCCTAAAACATTGTAACAATGGGATAAATAACTATTGAAACACGGGTTTGTGAATTTTACATCAATGCTTTTGAGGTTATTTTTGTTTGTCAAATGTTAGTAAGGGAAGCGTTTGGTACAATTTTTATTATTATACCTAATTGTTGAACACAATGATACGACTGCGATTTTTCATGACGACACATTTGCGGCACTAATGCGATTCGCGTCAGTTTAATCGTTGGTGGACAAAAGTTTTTTATTGTGTACAATGCGTTTGTTATTGTGGTTTGTCTAAATGTTGATTGAATATTGCATTTTAATTGAAATTTCACCTTGACGATATTATGGATATTGTTTGCTCTCATTTAAAATTGGGTTCTGATTGTTTTCTTCAGGTAATTGATTTTAGACTGATCGATATACTGTGGTGGCAGCTATAGGTGCTAACGGAAATAGCATGATAAAAAATGCTTTAAAAAATTATAGATCAGAGTTTTTCTAAGTAAATGTTCGTTTAAAAAATAGTTCGCGTTAATCAATTTATAAAAGAATGGTTTTCCCGTTATTGTCACCAGACAGCTCATATACCGTTTTAGTACAAATTGACGTTTACTTTAACTATACCTACTCTAATTACACTAAGGCCACTGATAAAAGTGAACGTCTTATTGTCGATATCTGATTTAAGTATTTGAAGTTGAGTATTACTCAAACCGGTCGTTGTGGCGACGCTTGAGGGAGGCCTATGTCCAGCAGTGGACGTCTTTCGGCTGATATGATGATGATTACTCAAAGTATACTTAAACCTGTCAAATGGCTCTGAAGTATGGTTTAAAACGTTTTTTAACTCAAAACACTTAGTTCAGAAACTCGCCCTTAGTCTTAACAAAAGCTAAAAAAGATAACAGTAAAATATGAAAATATGGCAACAAAAAGAAAACCCTGAAGTAGAAAAAAAACATATATAAATTCAAAGAAGGTCTCAAGGAACAGGAAGTTCCAAAACTCAACACACCAATAGAAAGCTTTAAAACTGCGAAAAGCCTTTCCTAACAAGCCACAAAATAATATCTATGTAAATATCAAAATATTCCAAAAAATAATTCCCAAAGAACTTCAATTTCATTACGCATTCCCGTGACAAAAATCAAACACGTACTTCTTCGGAAGAAAATCGATGGCATTAAATTCAAAGCACAAGGCTGGAGATAAGGGTTGTCGCACAATATAACGTATGTCTTATTTGTATGTGTACTGTATTTTATTTCTATTTCTCTCTTTGCTTCAGTCAGGGGGAGTAATCCCGGAGCTTGTGAGCTCACTTTCTCGGAAAATAATGTTAATGCGTTCTTATTTTTTATGTTTTTATTTTCGGTATTAGTTTTAAGAGCTTTGCGGATTGCTTTTTTATTTTGCGTTTACTGATTTGGTTTATGTTTATTACGAATTGTTTGACTTTGTTTTTTAATAAGCTCGCGCTTGGCTACTATGTCACCTGATGGAAAGCAACGATGTGGTCGAAGATGAGGGCGCTTAATTAGAAGAAACCTATTCACTCTTGACTTAAAGATCTTCAGGTTGTAGCTTTTAGGAAACACAGGCTTCAGCTGGAAATTCTACGGTTTACAATAAAGCATATTCCATCTTTCCAGTATAGTATCGGATGAATGAAATAATTGAAGTATATTCACTCTCACTCTATTGAATAGGTCATGGACAATATTTTAATGGCGATATAATACTTCATTAACAGAATTGTGGAAAATATAGCCCTGAAGTCAGTATTTCCACATATCATATCTTTTTTTTAATACAAAATATTTCCTTCTGTCCACGTCAAGTTAAGCTACTGTTTCATTGAGATACACGTAGTACAGTAAAATTGCTTAATCAATATGTATGTCGGTATGTTACAGTCAATATTGTATTTTAGTCGAAACTAGTTTAGACTGGCTTCAGTCGAAACTCTTATTAAGTTAAAATGCATTTACATACTTTTTTTTTAATTAGTAAATATTTACTCTCTCTTTTAACCTAGCTTGAATTAAATTAAGAATTACACAATCTAACAAGTTTATGAGAAAAAAATTTGATGAAATACTAGTAATTTTTTCCGGTCAAAATTACTTCTAACTAATCTTGCAGTTTTTACTGTGACATATACATACATTGTATATGTATAAACTTACAAAAGATTTAATTTCATAACACGATTAGCCACAAACTAAATAATTTCAAACAAACCCACAAGGCAACGTTCAACAAAGGCTTCCATCTATGCAACCTCTTTTCATAGAACACAAAAAGGTACCCGGTCTTTGGTTAACTAACTATTTAAGCTACACAAACTTTAATTAATCTTGACAACGCTATTGTATATATAAATATCATTTATCACCTTCAATAGGTATCGACGCGAGAAATTTCCGAATCACGATTGAGCGCCATTATTGCAGTTTATTTTATAACTGGCAACACTGGCCATCAAAGCTTTTGTCTTGACGACGTTTTGTTTATGGCATTGACAAGTGAAATGTTGGCGAATAATTTTGAAATTATTCTTTTGGTTCTTTATTTGAAATTTTGTGGTGGTACGTGATTGATGGTGTTGATCAATGTGTAGGTTGCTGTTTTTGTGTAATGATTGTCTTGTGATTTCCAATTTTAACCCTTCAGATACCGTCAATTAGAGACACAATAGTAAGACAATAGATGCGCGGCCACCGGTGGTCGCTTGGGGATTCATGAATTAAAATATACTCGTAGGTAACTTTGAACTGAAAATGGTACCTACATGTACTATATTTTCATGTGGGAATGACACGGCACGTATTGTTTCACGCGCGCCTCAAGGTGTTGTCAGCACCCGTGAAGGCCCAGCAGGGTCGAAGCCTACTGGGGTAGTGGGTGATGCGAAACAGATCCCTAGGGCTCTGGAACAATGGCTAAGAAGAAACAGAACTGGGTTTTTAGTGAGTAAAAGTCTGACACGCCCTTCCTAAAAAATTAAAATGTGGGAATAACGAAGAACGTCGTAAATCGTTTCAGGTCATCTTTTTTAACTGCGTCTCTTTCCAGTATTGACATGATTCTATATAGATTTAAATCTAATGATATTGGAGAGTACATGAAACACATTACACTATACATGGTGCTCCATCTTACACTACCTACCATTCAATAGCGCACAAATACATTTTTCGTTAGATTTTTCTAACAAAAGCAGGGGCTAGATTTCAATTATTTGCCAATCCGTTACCTGTACGGGCACAGTGGTCCTGACTCGATTGCCTCCCGTCTGGCATACGCCGGAATCGAACTCCGGTCCGCACAATGAAATACATCTAAATAAATAACACGGACTTCGCATTGTGAAGTCGTCTCCATACAAAATATATTTTCACTACAATACCCTCGCTGGGAACGGGGAAAATGGGGCACACTCGACCTGGAGAAAATGCTCGAATGCTGGCAACACTCGGGCTTAATTCATGATTCCATTTTTGAAAATTTGAATATTATTGGGTATTTTGTGTTGGTGGTCGACCAATTATAATGCGTGGTTTGTGTATAATAGTTTTGAAGATATAGGTTTTTTTTTGGTTCATTTATTTACGTACGAAGCAGTTTTAGCAAAAACCAAATATTGATACCCTAGAACAACTTTTTTTTTTAAAGAAATAAGTTATTTTGAACCTACTGCTGATGATCCAACCGTGTTTGGTTTACATTTCTGGCACTTTCTCTTATAAACCTAAGCGGTATCATACGACATTTAGGAGGTAAACAAGCATTAAGTCATGTTAGCGAAGGAGGTGGCCGCAAGCGTGAGGGAACCAACTTCCCCGCGCTCCAGCCGCCGGGACTCTCACCCCGATATCCAGCCACCATAGGCGTGGGCTTGCGGACGACGAGCAATGGGTAATTTGCCGTCCGGCCGTCCCGTAATTGTTAGGACTAGAGATGTGCCGTTGACGGTAATATTGCCGAGAAATGGGAATATTTGTGGCAATATTGCCGGTAACGGCACATCTCTAGTCAGGATCGATACGCGGTCGCCACTCTAAGGCTTTCGTCCTCATTGATCATCTGTTCTACAAGCAAGTATTATACTTATTTAGCTTATAACACCAATACTTTATTAATTAACTTAACAATAAACCTCTTTGAAAAAACTTCATTATTTCAATCTTAACCTTCTTTGAACTCCTTCAAATATCAAATTAACACAAAATCTTCATTAATTGACAAATTAATTTACTTTTCGACAGACAAATCTACTTGACGAATTCGCTATCGAAATCGCCGAAACCCTTTAAGGGCCGTATCGAAACAATGACCTACCGAACTAATGATTTATTCAGAAGTCGTTGGATTCCTTTCAATTTGGGGCCAGAGGAGAAGCGGGAAGTATCCGCTAAGACTTTCTTTTTACAAGCTTTTATTTAGTTTCACCCCACAGATATACAACGTATAACGTTAAATGCGCAAAATCTGAAAATAGTTTGATCGGAATAACGAGCAGAATCAATTAAACCACTTTTAATATAGGTTACATTTTTCAAAAAATTCTTCATTAAAAATTTTGCTCTTTCTATTTATTAATAGTCAAGCCATGAAGTTTGAAAGTGGCGCCAGTGACTGAAAAGTTGAAAGGAAATCGTTTGTCTTGGTATGGTCATGTAAAGAGGAGAGATGAAACGCATGTTGCTAAAATAGTTATGAATTTACATGTGGATGGATGGATGGTGTGAGAAGTGATATGAATGAAAAGGGAGTTAGTGATAGCGTGACGAGCAACAGGACAGAATGGAAGAAAAAAACGTGTTGCGCAGACCCCAAATAAAACGAGATAAGGGCAAGAAGATGATGATGATGATGATGATGATGATGATGATGATGATGATGATGATGAATAGTCAAGCCATCACGTGCGCAAACACGCCCAAATGGTTGTAGTCCAATCAAATTTTCTTATATGCGGGACGTTAAAAGTTCTTATTTCGATGCAGATACGAATTTTAAACAAACTAAAACTGCACATAAAACCTTAATTTTTTTAAATGTTATTTTTTCTTACAGAATTAGGTCAATTGAATTATCATTTGGGGTGTCTGAGGTTTTGCGCATTTAACGTTACACGTTGTAGATAGACATAGATAACGCAAGAGCAACTACTTCGCGTGCCTAAGTCGAAGTAGTTGCTCTTGCGTGCCTAGCTTACGTACAAAAATCGTAATTGGCCACTTTCGCGCTCAGTCTGCAGCGTGTAATAGCGCTAGTCAGACGTCAGTTATCATAATCAGCCTTTTTAAGTTCCCACTGCTGGGACTCAGGCCTCCTCTCTAGGAGAGGTAATGGGCCGTAATACACCACGCGGGCCCAGTGCGGGTTGGTGAATGTCACATCTTCGAATACGTCGTCAGTTGTATGCATAATTAATTTAAAAAAATGTTATTTTTAATCTAATACCCTTTGTAATACCTGGTTAATACCAAATTTGAGAAAAACAAAACATTCTTATTACACAATAGGTAGTCAAAAAATAGCACGCTTTGTCTGATATCTGTTGTTTCACCTGTCCCGATATTGTCTGTAATCAAATCTTGTAAATTATATTTGATCCACTTCCCGGTTACCGATTGAGCTGAAATTTTGCATGCATATGTAAATCAGATGACAATGCAAAATTATTATGGCATGGAGCTGATCTGATGATGGAACCGGAAGGTGGCTGTAGGAGCTTGGTATTTAGGCGATACGATCCCATTAAGTTTGGGCTCGTATGATTCGTATTGACGAGTATTAATAAGTACATATTATACAGTGCTGTAAAGTTTCATTTAAAACTTTGAGTTTTTTTTTGTTTTTATTCGTTCCCTTGTTTTCTTAGTAATCTATATTTTTTTATGCACCTGCCATGTTGTCTATTCACCACTCTTGGTTTACCGGTAGAGAATGCCTAAGGCATTAAGTCAGCGTTTGTACCTTTGTGTTGCATGAAGTTTTAATAAATATATAGATAAAAAAGTTTTTTTTTTGTGGTGAGAAATCTTCAAATGTTTCCCGCTCAAGGATGAAATGAGAGAGATATTCCACAACTATCACACAACGTCGTCTAGTCCCAAGCTAAGCAGAGCTTGTGTTATAGGTACTAGACAACTGATAGACATACTTATATATTTCTAAATACATACATATTATAGATAAATTACACCCCTGCCTGGAAGACCCCCCCCCCTGCCCCTTCCTGAGAGATTGTCCTCATTCAATGAATACTTAGTAACTAACTCTCAAGCATTTATATTTTACGTTATTTCTACAAAGTAATAATCTAACAGTTCCCCGCTAACTTTACAGCTCCATAGTAAAAGCTAAGAACGGCATAAAATAAAACAATTGATTTGAAAAACGCCCCCGCACATAAAAGGGTTCCTAATTATTAAATTGAAAACCCTGTTCTATGCTCACGATCAAGGGGCCGGGGCCCGAAGGGGCCCCAAAGTATTCAGAAACTAATCTAGCATACTATATCTATATATAGATACACCATTCTAGACTAGTTACTTAAAATCTAGATAATATTAAGTGTCTATATACTATTAACCCTTCAGATACCGTCAATTAGAGACACAATAGTAAGACAATAGATGCGCGGCCACCGGTGGTCGCTTGGGGATTCATGAATTAAGATATAGACACTTTATTCTAGACTAGCTTTTGCCCGCGGCTTCGCTCGCGTACGTAATATATAGCCATGTCACGCAGAAATAAAGCAGCTTTCTATTGTTTAAAAAATCCGCAATCGGTACAATACTTTCAGAGACAAATCTACAAACAAAAAACCATAAAAACAAACTTTACCTCTTAATAATATTAAGTTTAGAAAACTACAATCCAGTCTATTTGTTACTCAGAAGTATTTCTCGGAAAATATTGTTCAGATAGACTTTTAGAACTTGAATTGGGATAAACTATTTTGTGTGTACCTAACTAAATCTATTTCAGATTTAAATAGATTACCTATTCTGTATTTTATAGGTAAGTTTTGTACGTAATAAATATTATTTTCAAGTTGGTACGGTAAAAGATAATATTCTTTGAAGGTTCATTTGTGAATGTAAGTGGGCAGCGCCATCTGTTGGGTGGTCGGGAGCAAATGTTAAAGATATGGTCGCACTACTTTTCTTGAAACTCTGGTATTTCTACAATAGCTGTACGATTTAACATATAATTAAATCACTGTTAGTGATAGTTTTTCCTTTATTTTTGATAGGCTCGCGCTTGACACTACTTCAGCTCATGGTAAGCGACGATAGAGCACGCTTGCCTAGAAGTAACCTATTCACTCTTGACTTAAAGACCCCGCCTGTACGCCAATTTTTTTATTCTTTCATTGTTTTTTTTTTTTCATTCTATCAAGAAACGCAAATTGTGGCAGGGTTCGATAATGATGTAGAGAAAAAAAAACTATACAATATTTATTTTTGACTAAGATGTGATATTCTTCGCTATATCTTATCAAGGAAACATTTTTATTTCTCATTTACAAATGCACTCTAAAAAAAAATGCGACAACATAAAATATGACATAAGCATTCGCTTTTGTGTAGTTATTAATCTTATTGTCTGATCTTCACCGAACAAATAATTTCTGTATTGTCAAAAAACCCAAAGTCCATTCGTACATGTTAAAAACCTTCTTTAAAATAATATTGAATGGCTAAAATAAATATACCTAATCATGATTAATTATACAGTACATTGACATCTGACGTGTTTATACAAGAACATAATCATATGTAGGAATTATACATGTATACATGTAGGTATAATTATGTGACTGTGCCTAACTGTACAATATCGTTTTTTAAAGACGATACTCGTAACTTAGACGCAGGTGACTGAGAATGATGATCTATATTTTTGAAAAAAGAAAATAAGAAAGAAGGAAACAAAAACGAAAGGAAGAAGGTATTAGGATTTAAAAGTGAGATAGAGAACAGAATTATTTAAAAGACACAGCAGTCCTGAAATGCCAAGGATAACAAAGGTTGCGTCTAATCATTAAAAGTCTGATCCATCCTCTTGCAACAGCGTATTGGAAGACACAGCTTACGAACTCCTCGCACAAGGTAGACCGATGACCTGGTGAGGATCACGGGAATGCAATGGATGCGAAACACGCAGGACCATTTATTGTAGCGACATTTGAGGGAGGCCAATGTCCAACAGTGGACATCTTACGGCTGGAATAATGATGACTCTCTCATGCAGCTATTAGATGATTCGAAAACAAAAAAGAATTTAGGAGTGATTAAAATTTAGAAGTTGACGCTTCTATCATCGTCATATCAGTACAATATTATAGTTGTAGGTGATTGTGTAAGTAGTGTGAATGATTGGCATGTCAACTTGCAGTACGTCTTCTTGGTAAATTATAGCCCACTCACTCTCTTGCAGAGGAGACCTAACCCCTAGTAGAGGAACGATATGATGATCAAACTATTAATTCATGAATCCCCAAGCGACCACCGGTGGCCGCGCATCTATTGTCTTACTATTGTGTCTCTAATTGACGGAATCTGAAGGGTTAAAGTAGAAACAAATAAAAATAAACCAATGGTTACGCATAACTTTACAACCACAAGCTATCCTGAGTTCAAGGCAGACTATATTTTTTTATTGTGAAACAATAAATACTAAAATTCAAGCTTTTCAGATTACACGAAAGATAAGTAAATACAGTGAACAATATGAAGTTTAAGTTTTGCATAACTTTATGAAGAAATAAAGAATTTTCAGAAAATAAAACATTTCTTGAAACGTAAGCTTGCGTCAACACACTTTCCGTCGGAATAAAGAAAAAAAACTTAAATTTGTTTTTTTCTTACCTTCAAATAGTTTAACTATTAGATATTGTAAAGTCATATTAAACTTTCATATGTCACCAATCTTCCATTAAAAGCCCAGTTATGTTTATATTTTTGTAATAGACAGCAAATTAATAATGAAATATGTTCACCTGCACGATTTAAAACTTTAATTGTATCACTGTTTTGCTTTTCGTTAATATCTATGTAAAATAACTGTTCCATTACTATAAATACAGGCCATTGAATCTATAATAAACCTTTCCTGAATACAATTTATTGTGTTCATTCACTAATAAATTTTATTTATAATACTTCAAACACCGCCCAACGTATAAGCTTAATTGAATGTAAAACGGCCAACAACGAACTCTTTATTCACAACATAATCAAAATTAAATCATGTCGATACCAATTATCGTTAATAGGAACTGTATGTCATTTAATTATATAACGACATAAAAGTTCAAAGAGTTGCTGTGTCCCCGGAAGTCGGGCCAGCCGTAATTAACACTAAAACTGTCAAAATAACAGATGTCATAATCAAATGTTATTAAAATAAATCCGAAGCTGAGGAATTTGATATAAATGATGAGAATGAGAATAAATTATAAAGAGGAGAAATTAACGATGATGATAATCGTTTGAAAGTTCTAAGCCGGAATCCGGAATGAGCCTAACAATTTATCCACTGCAAGCTATTCACCAGGCCAAGTCAATGACTCTTCAAACTAATCACCTAAGTGAATGTTAATTCAATTATTCCACTCCCAACCTCTCAACACGTCAAACAAAATTAAAAGGGTGTCAATTAAAACGATAAAGTAAAATAAAAACAATTTAGTGTTTATTTTGTATGGCATTTAACAAAGTTATTTTCTCAAATACTATAATACATCGTTGGTACTGACATCGATAATTCAATTAATACACTATTATATACATTTTGAGATGTTCTAATGACTTAAGATTAAGACAACTAGTTCTTAAATTTACATCTACGTTTGGAACCAATAAATAAATTATACATGGAAAAGTAAAGCGAATCAACCCTGAAGACACGGGAAGAAACAAACAACTCAACAAACTGACGTATGTTAGCACTAAAACAAAGGACAGGGTTGATAATACACGACTTAACTATTCGGCTACATGAGACACCTATAGAAAATAATCTCTTTTTGGTACCAATCTCACTTCACATAACTAACGAACCGGCGCTACTTTACCTTTAATATTTATAGACGCATCAAAAACAAAAGAAATCACAGTTAAACTCAATTCGCCCCCTCGCGGGTCTACCTTAACATATTTACAAGCCACTTGATATGAGAATCACTTTACATCATCAATTTTTACTCTAGAAAATAAATAATGTTCATTACATTCTTGTTCACAGTCTATTCGCACTTAAACTGCTGCATCCGTCCCGTGCAGGTCTGCCGAACCTCGAAAGATTGGTGTCCTTCAAGGAAGGCAGGTTGGTCTTCAATATATGACGGAGACAGGCCGCCTGAGCTGGTCATCATGCGGGCTGTGCTGTGTGGGGGTGACAGGGGAGACCGGCGACGAGGGCGCGGCGCCGTACTGTGGGAACAGCGACGAGGGGAAATGCTTCGGCGGTGCCGTCGGCGACGTGTACAGCGAAGAGTAGAACGACGACACCACAGCCGCCGCCGACGAGGACACCGTCGGCAACTTCTCCGTCGGCGCCATCAGCTTCGAGAACTGTAGGTGATCCAGCTGGTGTGGGAAGTACGGTGGCACTGCGGAGTATGACAGTGCGTCCAGGTGGCCCACTCCGTGCGCTGGCCCGGCGAAGTACGGCAGTGGGAAGCTCGGGAAAGCACCGGCTCCTGGGGCTCCTCCCTGCGTGGGGGGCTTGGGCTTCCTGCGGGGCCTGTACTTGTAGTCTGGATGCTCCTTCATGTGCAGAGCCCTCAACCTCTTAGCTTCATCGATGAATGGCCGCTTCTGCATCTCTGACAGCAACTTCCACTCGGCCCCGAGTCTTTTCGAGATCTCTGAGTTATGCATCTTTGGGTTGTCTTTAGCGATCTGGCGCCTCTGCAGCCTCGACCACACCATGAATGCATTCATGGGTCTCTTGATGTGCCCTTCGGACTGCGGCGAGGTGGCCGGCAGCGGCTGCGGCACGCTGGGGTACTCCGGCAGCATGCCCGGGTGCATGGAGAACGCGTACGGGTGATGACTCAAAGTCGACATAACGATTGAACTTTAATTACTAAGTCGTAAGTTCTGCTAGAGCATTAGCTCTATGGTGATGTATGGCACAAAGCGGTGAATAAGCACAGACGAGGAGGTGATTGTGTCACGTCGGAGACGGACGATAGACTGGCGACTCGGTATCGGGGCCTTGTGGGTATCGAAGTGCGGGGGGTGGGGTTTCTGGGCGGCGAGGCGCTAGCCAATGAGGGGCTTGCGAGTACAGCCTGCGCCCCTCCTGGCGCGCTCGGTGCGTCTCGCTCGCGCACACAATGGCGCGCTGGTCTCTCTCTGTCGCAACAATAGCGCGGCGTGCCGTGGCGCGGAACAGGCGTGCAGCTGTTGGGAGCATGGCAGCGACTGAACGCGGCTCAATGCATGATGTAACTGTAATAATGGAATACTTTACACACTTGTATTGTGGAATTTGGTTGTGTACCAAATAAATGGTTGATATAAATAGTCCACGAGTGAACGTTTGAATGTCACCTTTTTTGTGCGAAAACTCGACATATTCGTAGTAATAAAACGTTTGAGCTTTTAAGGTATAAGCGATTAAACATTTTTTACTGGCTGATAAACGTTTAAATAGACCATTCGAATACAGTGGTTCATTGATGTTTATTTAGCGAGTAATCCTGGTATCATAGCATCTTATGAAATAATCCTCAATTGGTATCGCATGTGATACAACTTATACACTATTTTATGGGTACTACGTAAGTAAGCTATTGATGATAATAAAATGAGCTTTTACGCCGATTGTTGTTAGGGCTTGACTGCGATCCTTCCTGATGGAAGCAGTCTATTAAGAGCCCATTCACTATAGCCTTGAAGATTAAATAATGATCGGACGGGAAGATCGCAGCAGGGTAATTGTTCCAGTCCTTTGGTGGATGTAAGCACTTATTTATCAGCTGTTTTTCTTCCCGTTGTTTTTTTTAAACCGCATATAGTGGAGGGTGAGAAATAATAGAAACTTGAGGTGAATTAGAGGCTAAATGTAAAGTAAAATTAAAGCTGAGGTAGTGATGGATACAGATGGACGAATGAAAGGAGTAATTGTAGATTTGGCGCATAAAATTGTTGTAGGATGATAGTATTGCTGTTACAACGGTGAAGGACAATATCGTGAGGAAACAGGCCTGTCCTAGAACGAAAAAGCCAAAAGTACGTGACCAAACCGAGGAGGTTTACGGTCCATTCTCTGTCCTAGAGAGGACGCCTGAGTCTCAGCAGCGGGAATATTAAAAGAGGTTTATTATAATTATTAAGAGATGAATTATGATGATTACAATCAGTTAGGAATACTAACATAAATGTTATGCTAGTATTGTTAACTTTGTAAGTATGGAATCCGGTAGATGATAGACTTATTTATTTATTGGGAACATCAATATTTCTTCGAGAGATTTTATATTTAGATAATTGTACAGTAGTTTAGTTCTGTGCAAATATGTCAATTACAGCTTAAAAAAACTTGAAATTCATTAATATTGGATATAACAGTAATATAAATTAAAATACACAAAGCGTTTTGGGAACGCCCGCATCGTCACTTTTCATTGGGTGAGATAGCGGTCAAACGCGAACCCATCAACAATAAAAAAAAAGAAATTAGATAAAATGTCTAAATTTTATTCTAGAATTTAGGCTTATAAAGTTTAATGCGTTTAAATTTTATTGTGAACATTTCTGTGTGCTTATTGACCGAACTCTGTTTGATAAAGGTAGTCGAAATGAACATGAATTATTTTGTTACTCTTCCTCATTTCTTTATCTATTTCTTTCTTAGTAGGGACCATATGGGATTTTCGAATCGTTTTCCGTGACTCATAGAAAGGAAGATCAAGTTTAAGTAATTTTTTTTTTTTAACTAAGTCATGTTTAAGTTATTTTTTGCCAGAAATTCAACACTAATAATATAAATAAATTTGAAAAAATACTAAATACGAGCTGACTTATCTATTTTATAATGGTGTTATCTAGTGATATGACCGGCATGCAATGGTTTCCATGACTTTAGAAATACCTACCGTATACCCAAGCATAGCTGCGGATTACAAGCTTGACTTGATCTCAGGTGGAGTATCGACCTTGACTGCATTTTGGGAATGTAGGTATGGCTCGCGGCTAAGTGCAATCACTTAGCCGCGAGCAACACCGCAGACTACAATAGGTTATTTCTAGGCAAGCGTGTACAGCACATAGTCGCTTACCATCATAGAAATAAAAAAAGGAAGTAAAATAGTTTATTTACGACCAACATGGCTCATACTAGGGTAACTTAATAAAAAGGTAATTTTTTTTAACAAAAATAAATAACAATATCGACTCTATTGGTAAAATATTATTTTTAGTATTATATGCGAAACGTGAATATAGTTTGATCAGAATCAGTAACTTAATCGATTCCAATAATTTTTAACAGCGCATGTTATGTTTATCCCAAAAATATTTTTAAAAAGTCACAAGTTAAAAACTACCGACACTAAATACAAGATAGGTCACGGCAGGTCATAGCGGGCATTAGGTGCTACCACACAGCTGGATGCGGTAGCAAAACAACCCCTCAGTCGGCCGGACGGGCGGCTAACATGTATTTCTTGCGGACAACCAGGTAACATAATAAGCTAATAAACTGTTTTTCTTTCTTTTTTCTAATAACTTTGTGATTTTTTTATGATACAGTTATGAAATGGCCATAGATTCTTTACATAGAACTAAAAGACACATGTTTTGGGTTTCACATATACTAAAACGAATGTTATGATAAGTAAGCCAAATTCTGAGGCAGTGGTCGCTCATACACGTCCAAAATAATAATAATTATAAATTTTACTAACATAGTTATATGTTTGTACTAACATAATATGGACTCGTATCATTCATCGTCATCATCATCATCAGCCTTTTAATGTTCCCACTGCTGGGACTCAGGCCTCCTCTCTAGGAGAGGGAATGGGCCATAATCCACCACGCAGGCCCAGTGCGGGTTGGTGAATGTCACATGTCGTCGAATTTTTGGTTCTAAGACATGCCGGTTTCCTCACGATGTTTTCCTTCACCGTTTTGAGAGCAGTGGTGATGAAATAAATTACACAAAGTAATGCGCCTGGCTGGGTTCGAACCCGCGACCTACAACTCGTAAGTCGGGGCCATTACCACTCGGCCACCACTGCTCGTATCATTACTATGTCTGAAATAAATATTTTCAATTTCAAATTTCAATAACTAGTAAGATATGCGTCACTTCCGCGGTTAACGGCCAGCGCTCAGCAAAATGCTGGGGCTCGTGTAAGACAAAGCCACAGCGCTGATTTTCAGCGCCAGCCGTTGTTGACGGTGAGACGTTGATCAGCTAATAAGGATCATGTGAGATTGTGGTCAAGAGCGAACCTATAAGTCATAAAAAACACTACCCCTGTTTATCTCTTACTCCATCCTAGTTTGTCTGGTCGATATTGCTGTTAGTGATAAGACCGCCATCGTACTCGAAGATTTAAATTTGTGTTAAAGTTTTGTTACTATTTTTGTGTATAGTACGTCTTACGTTGTTTAAACTTCTACGGTTCGGACTAAGCGTTTCGCTTCGTAGTTTATACCGCGTAAATTGAAAGACTGGAAAATTTTGCCTGGTGCGGTCTTCCCGTCCAATTATAGTTTGTGTCTTTAAAGCTAGAGTGAATAGGCTCTTAATAAACTAGTGCGCTTCACCATCAACGATTGCAACACTGCTTACCATCAGGCTGGATCGCAGTCAAGCACTGGTTCAATCATTAAAAAAAACAGTAAAATTTACTATATTATTTTCTATTTTACAGTTGCATCTGGTGTACTCGAGGTTAAGCAACGATTACGGAGGGTTTGTAGACCAGTACTTGATATATCGAGATCCCTTCTTCTCTCCACAAGCACGTTAATCTGGTCACGGGTGTCAGTTGTAGACCTTTGTCAGTCATTGCTGATAGTCAGAAGTCAAAAAATTCTGGCACTAATCTTGACAATATAATTCCATAAGGATCACTGTAATGTACCTATCTTCTTCTTCTTATTGCCCTTATCCAGCTTTATTTGGGGTCGGCGCAACACGTTTTTTTCTTCCATTCTGTCCTCACTTGTCACGCTATCATCAACTCCTTTTTCTTACATATCACTTCTCACACAATCCATCCATCTTTTCTTGTAATGTACCTATAAGGTATACAATATTGTGTGGTTTTTTTACTTTTCTAGTCTTCCAGTAGGTAACTAGGCCACCTATGTTCTGCTTTAGTTAGTATTCAAAATTGACCACGACACACGCCTTTAAATGAGTCGCTTAAAAAAAAACTGGCCCTATCAAATGTGCTGAGTTCGAGAGTCAGTGAATATTGATGTTTATTGGTCTAGAAATGTTCTTCTTCAACATACTTCCACATGAATATTTTTAGACTGACTTCTAGACAATACTAAAGTAGAAATGAGCAAATGATTTATGTGAAATAAAAGCTTTAAATTTTATTGATTTGATTTCATATTGTGATGCTTGCAGCGCCATCTAGTTAAAAACTACTACAAGTACTAGTTTATCAATACATTTTATAAAACAAAGTCTCCCACCGCGTCTGTCTGTCTGTCTTTTCGCGATAAACTCAAAAACCACTGCATCGATTTTTAAGTGGTTTTCACCACTCGATAGCGTAATTTTCGAGGAAGGTTTTAATATATAATTTGTTAAGTTTTTGTATTTAGTTCTGTGTACATCAAAGATATTTGTTGAAGATGTCGGGAAAAAATAAGCCGAAAGGGGAACCGTGTTACCCCGAATTTAACGCGAGCGCAGCCGCGGGCAAGAGCTAGTCTTCTTCTTCTTCCTGCCCTTATCCCATATTACTTGGGGTCGGCGCAATACGTTTTTTCCTTCCATTCTGTCCTGTCACCCGTCAAACTATCACTAACTCCCTTTTCTTTCATATCACTCCTCACACAATCCATCCATCTTTTCTTCGACCTTCCTCTCCCTCTCCATCCATCTACATGTAAACTCAGAACTCGCGCCATGTATACTCAGAACGGGCAAAAGCTAGTATCAGATAAAAAAAAGAAACAGTACGTTTTCCAAGTACAATAGACTAAATTTATTGAAGAAGAGATTTTTTTCATACACGGTATAAGTAGCACCTGCCATGTGAACTCCGTAAAGGAGAAAAAAGAAATGAATTCACATAATTAGTCGGCCAAAGACCATCTAGGGATCTTACATGGGTCAGAAAACTGAAGCGGGAACACTTATAACATTTAGAATATAATTACTGAAATTAATAATAATTGTATAATTTCAGTGATTTTATCCTAAAATCCTGATAAAAATTGAGAAGTTTTTAACAAATAAACGTGTTTCAATAAAATGCAAAAATGTCCTTTAAATCTAAACGGTTTCAAAACAATTTATTTGAATATATCTGATTATGCATTCAAATCAGATAGATCTTTATTTTATTAAAATATAACAATATTCAAAAATATAGACTATTCAGTTTTCTAATCATGCCACCGGGCTAGTAAACACACAAGCCTAACGTACACAGATATGCCAAAGTATTTGTTAAATATATTTAAAAAAATACATTGGCTTTTCTATTTTGTAAGACATAAAAGTACATCTTTAATTCTTGTAAGACTACATCACAAAGATTATACCTTCTTACAAATGATGATTTCAATCAGCATCTACATTTATGAAAGCATCAATTCGTAAAACTATAAAATTATATCAATTACAATAACCAATCCGCATTAATTCCATCTCTATACCAAAATACAAATGGTATAATGTTTATGGCATTTCAATATTACCAGGAAATATACACGTATATTTCATATTCCAATATTCCAAACTGTAAATCATATTTTATAAATGGCATCCTCGAGAGCTAAGCAATCAGACAAACTTAATCTAAACTCAATCATGCGCTTGAATGCTAATAGTACCAGGCACTATAAACCACAGTATATTATATCACATAAAACAGGAACACTAGAAAACCTTTCACAGATTTACCTTTAAATGGATTCTTTATAAGTTGCTCGTAAAATGGTCGTTTCACGCATCAAATCGGACATGCTTTGTGCCATTGTTTCATAGGAATAGCTTGTGGCGACACCATACTGTCCAATAACTAGGATTATGCTCGTAAACACATTCTACAATCATAAAACGACTTTTTCATTATCACCCTGTATACACTTTTAAGACTTAAGTCTTTATTCTGTTAAAGAAATTTCAACTTTATTTTTGGGGTTGTGAAGCTGATTTTCGATTGAGGGTTGTTAAAATACAGGATGGTCTTTTGTCTTACGGAGATCTCAAAGTACTTCCAAGAAGTCTTTGATAATAAAATAATAACAAGCCTGAATGTGAGTAATTTCTATATTTTATAGCTGAAACTTTAGTTTGTTCGCGTTTTGTTAAAACTTTATTAGCAATCAAAGTTTTCGTAATTCAGCTTAGTCGTAAATCGAAATGGCTAATGGAAATAAATAATTTCCTTTTATAGTAAAAAACAGTTACTTAGATAATTTTGATTACTGTGAAGACATTTGAGAACACAATAAACAATATTATGGTTTGTTAAGGTGGGTTGATTTGTTATTTGTTTTAAAGGGATTGGGGGACCCATGGATTCTCAGTTGTTAAGTTGGCATGAAAAGCTTAAGTTATCGACACAAAAGTAAAGTTCAATGGTAGAGAGTATAGTCAAGCTTAAACACAGATTCTTACGAGAACTTCAAAGAATATAAATGTCTGAATGTATCTGTTAAGGGGATGCAACTCGACACACATTTTCACTGTTTTTCATACAACCGCTCTTACCCAATTATGACGGTAGTACACATTTTGCATTAGTTATTTTGGAAACACAGTTTCTTGTAAATTTTATCTAGGCTTCTATTAAAATCAATTTCTACATTTGTGTAACACTAATCCAGTAAATACCTCTGAAAATCTACTATTTTGCATGAACTTACTCAAAATTTACTCAAAAATTTAAAAAAATCAAAAAAGTGAAACTATAGAAGCCTTGCTATTAAGATTCTAAATGTCGACAATTCGTATCAAAAACTTTTAAGGGGTTTGAAAAAAACAGGTATTTCCTGGAACAAGTTTTGTAAAATATTCGAGTAAATCATGGAATTACCGAATACTAACAGAGTTTTCAGGCGATATCTCTCTTTTTTTTGCGTTGCCTTTTCGTCAAACATCGCGTTGGATTGCGGTAATGATGAAATAACAAGCTTTTAAAACATGCTCGATGTTGACGATAAGCGAGTGGAAAAGCAGCCTCTTAAATAAAGTTTTAATTGAGTATTTTACTTAATTGTTACTTAAAATGTAAGTACATTGCTTAATAACTTAATTATTTATTGATAATATAATCAAAGAATAATGATTAGTTTTTGATCATAAAAAATAATAAGGTTAGTGTTTTGTATAAAACATTGTGGTTAATTTTTCATTGTAAGACTCTGATAACCCTTTTTTTATTTTAGCATTCTTTTATAATATTAATTAATTAACCAGTTCATAAAGTACCTACTACGTACATTATGTATTTTTCAAAGAAAAACTATCCAAACATAATTAATCAGGTATTTCATAACACTAGATATTTCACAAAATTGACGTGTAAAAGTGTTTTTTAAACCTATTTGCAAAAATAAATATCATTTATCATATATCATCTATACTTATAATAAATCTGTAGAGAGGTCAATTCTGTACATGAAATATATTTCCAAAATAACTATCAGGGGGTGATTAGTGATCGATACTGGTGCCAAAAATGCAAACAGTACAATTTTTGTCTGTCTGTCTGTCTGTCTGTCTGTCTGTCTGTCTGTCTGTCTGTATGTTCTTTATAGAAACAAAAACTACTCGATGGATTTTAACGAAACTTGGTACAATCATTCTTCATACTCCTGGGCAGGTTATAGTATACTTTTCATCACGCTACGATCAATAGGAGCAGAGCAGTGAAGGGAAATGTTGGGGAAACGGGAGAAATTACTCGACGGAATAAGCAACAGGATCCGCGTACGAAGTCGCTGGCAGAAGCTAGTTTATAATATACCTACTAATAAACCATTACAAAAAGTTAATGTGTAAGTATAAAGAAACTGATAATAATAGTACCTACTACCTACCTTTAAAAAAATAACTCAATGCGCATAAAAAAAAACGTCTAAATACATCGCTGTCAATGGAAAAACTACCCAAAAACCTAATAGACTACTTTACAAAATGGCTATATATTCCCTTTATTCCTGAAACAAAACTGACGTTAAAACGACCAACGTCAAAAAAACAACTTGCGAACATCATAAAACTCGCACTTCGAAATTAAACTCAGACTTTATGATACTACTAACGCCATCTATTGATGCCGAGCGTAAACTTCGAACTAAGTGAGCTTTAAGTTTTTACTTAAATAAATGATTGTAAACATGTAGATGGATGGAGAGGGAGAGGAAGACCGAAGAAAAGATGGATTGTGTGAGGAGTGATATGAAAGAAAAGGGAGTGAGTGATAGTTTGACGGGTGACAGACCAGAATGGAAGAAAAAAACGTGTTGCGTTGACCCCAAGTAATATGGGATAACGGCAGGAAGAAGAAGATAAATGATTGTAAACGTACTAAGTCATTATTTTAAACGGTTTTATATTTTATTTATTCATCTATAGATAAATAAGTACTTTATTGTTCAACAATAAGATTTTTTTTTTTTCATTGATAGAGTAGAATACTAGTGCTTAAATGCAATCCCACCATAAGCAGTGATGCTACCCAGCTACCCATTGCTCGCCGTCCTCCGAGGCCTAAGGTGGCTAGAAATCAGAGTCAGGATCCAAGTGACTGGGCGTGAGTAAGTCCGTTCACTCACGCGTGTGGCCGCCTCCTTCACTAGCATTACTACTTCGCAGAAGGAGGCGACCGCCTGCCACTCCTCCTCGCTCCAGACCATGGCCAGTATCACCTGGGCCTCGCGTGAGAGCTGCTGCCGATCACCCCCATGAGGATACGGTGGTGAAAGATTTTACCTGACATTCCTACTTCTTAATCAAGTTATATGACTTCGCTAATTATCCGTTTTTTTTTAGGTGGTCCAATGACATCCCCAACTATTGAGCGGAGCGGGAGATAGTGTCAAACTATTACTAACTAAAACCCACTCCAGATCCTTCTTTGCCATTGTTCCAGCACCCCGGGTTTCTCTTTCGCATCACCCATGGCCCCAGTAGGCTTCGACCCTGCTGGGCCTCTACGGCTGCTGACAACTCCTTGAGACTGACGACTTAGGCCGTCTGTCCACCGCTGCCGTCACCGGGACGTCACCGAGAACGAGATGACGGCGCCGATTAGCGATACATACCTTTTTATGGCCATGTGTCCACCGCACGCCCGTCACTTGAGCGCATCTTAAACTTAAACTCGGCCCGAAATAATCTCGTTCTCGGTGACGTCCCGGTGACGGTGGCGGTGGACAAACGGCCTTAGGCTCAGTCCGGACGGTTACCGGACTAGCTAATTATCCGATGTAATCCTCTTAACAACTAGTTCCTGACAATGTGCCATCATTTTGAAACTTACCTGTGCAACCTTGACGGTAACTGCTAGAGTACACTTTAATTTTATAATTTAACTATTTAGTATTGTTCTGTTTATCTTAATTTTTATATGACGGCAATTGTAACGTTGTATTGTACGGTTATTGTTAAACGTCACAATTTTTAATTGTCGTTCTTTTATTTCGATGTTTGGTTTTTATTATTTTATTTTATAATGGGTTGTAAAGTAAGACTCACTTTTTTTTTATTATTTATAGGTTTGCGCTTGACCGCTATCTCACCTGATGGAAAGCGACGATGCGGTCGACGATGGAACGCGCTTACCTAGAAGAAACCTATTCACTCTCGACTTAAAGATTCCCAGGTTGTAGCTATCAGGAAACACAGACTCCGGCAAGGAATTCCATTCCTTAGCTGCACGCACAATGAATGTGTTTCCAAAACGTTATTTATATTATTTCATTATGAGTCTCTGTTATGATGGCACGTGTTAATTTTTAGAGCAAATAACTTCAGCAGGAGCCCAGCTGGAAGCTCGTGCTCCGGTATGAAGAAACTAGAAGGAACGGGGTGGGTTTTTAGTCAGTAAGAGTCTGAGACAAACCCCCGCTCCACCCAAGAGCGGGGGTTGTCATAAGATGATTTTTGCCCACCAAAAAAAAAAAAGCCGGAGCCCAGCTGGGTCGGAGCCTACTGGGCCTAGGGTTATCCGAAAGGGAGCTCGAGCCCCGGTATGAAGGCTAAAAGGAACAGAGTGGTTTTTTAGTCAGTAAGAGTCTGACACTATCTCCCGCTCCGTCAAAAAACCGTCCAACCCAGCTGGGGTTGTCATTGGATTATTTTCGCCTCCATAAAAAAAGACGCTTTAGGTGGGGCAGGAGCGGGAGAAGTCATGATGATTTCCTACCTTAGTGAAAAAAATAAAAACAAATGTAAAATCTAAGTAGCACCTGCATTGATTTTTTATAGACTGAGTGTTTCTGTAAATCTTTGTCATTTTCATCATCATCAAACCATTTAATGTTCCCTCCAGGCCTCTTCTCTAGGAGAGGGAATGGGCCGTAATCCACCACGGGACCCAGTGCGGGATGGTGAGTGTCACATGTCTTCGAATTTTTGGTTCTAGGACATGCCGGTTTCCTAACGATGTTTTCCTTCACTGTTTTTAGAGCAGTGGTAATGAAATAAATTACACAAAGTAATGTGCCTGGCAGGGTTTGAACCCGCGACCTACAACTCGTAAGTCGGAACCATTCAGTCATTCATTCGGAGCACTTCGTCAATTTAGATTAATTTAAAAATCTAATTCCGTCAAGTCTGTTCTACCTCCGGACGACTAGACGTAGGGCGTTGCACCACCGGTACATGGTAGGCATCTTACCAAAGGGAACACATTTATTCTGCGTATAGCTAAGGAGTGGAACTCCTTGCCAGAGTCTGTGCTTTCCGATACTTCTGTAACCTGGAAATGTTTAAATTAAGAGTGAATAAATTACTTCTAAGTAAGCGTGCTTCATCTTCGACCACGTGGTCGCTTTCCATTAGGTGAGACAAGGGTCAAATGCGAGCATATCCATATAAAAAAAATGCAATATCGACGTGTCAAACTAATTAAACTAAAAGATATTATTACACATTAACTAACCAGACGGCAAAACCGAAAAAGCTAGAATTTATACACGTTTCTAGGCTAATAATACAAAAATATTTTTTTTAAAGTAATAGTAAAAATCACACACATTTCTTTACAAATATTTTAGTCTATTAAACATCACGCCACGAAAAAAAACATGACATATTTTCCTTAAAAAAATCATCCACACATCACAGCTAAAACAAATCATCCCTACTAAACATACTCAGTACATAGACACCATTAATTAAAACCGCAACAAGAAAAATACATAACGAGAGTTTAAAAAAATATCTGACAAAGCAACATGGCACCTAATTACTTATTTCTCAACACCGCCACAATGCTCCCGCCTGCAGACATGACCTGGTTATCTCCATCTCACTCTATCCTCTCAAAAAAGAAAGAGAGGAAAATATTAGCTAGTTAGTCTTCGAATGCCGTTGAGCTTCGAATAGTGACAAAAGCGGGGTGAGCACAATATAGGCTTAAAGCCTATTCGCCCCATCTTCCTATTTTAATTTACGCAAATTTCCCATGACACTTCACCCGACATACCATTATGGTCGGTTTTTTTAAAGGACGGGTTTATTTTACTTCGGTTTGTAAAAGTTAATCGACAGTTAACACTTACACGGTTTAATGGCTTTTAATTTAATGGATGTAATTAATTTTAATGTGTGGCGTATTCGTACCTCTATCAAGCTTTATTTTGCAATGTTTGCAGCAATCCTTTTTGTACTAACAAATTGTCTAGTATAAATAACATAACACACTAATGAGACTCTATTATTAAGTATCTGACAGTAAAGACTATACTATTTCCAGAAAATTATGCTTTCTTTAATAAGATAAAAAAGCACTTATACTTTGTGCTGCCTTAAAACAAAGAAACAAAGCTATTTACTTTGATCATAATGCCAGATGAGTATGACAATCATGACAAATTGCTGAGACTAAACTAATACAACTTTGAACATCATCACTATCATTTCAACCGAAAGACTTTTACTACTGGAAACAGGCCTCCCCAAATATCGACACAACGACCGGTCTAGCGTCTCACATTCATCGAATTTCCGAGACCCTCAACGCTGTGTCTTCCATCCCCAGATTGCAATTCCAGAACCTTCCTAAGTCTACCTCAAACGTCTAGGAATAATAAACTAACGAATCAATATCAAAAAGCCCCTACAATTGGGTACTAGTTAAAAACCATTCAAATCTGGTGGAAGGGGAAACTGTCAAATAACAATATAAGAATACATATACTGAAATGTGACGTCAGCACCATTAAGTTACGTGTGCTCAAAAGAGATAGCGAGATATTCTCACTACGCTCACTCTTCCCCAAAACCAATAGTTGGAAAGCTAATTGCTGCTTCACTTAATAACTAATTTTCATACTGTTTTCAGAAAAAGATTTCTTTTTAGTGTCATTATCATAGGTACCAGGAGAACCAAGGTTGCCGACATAGCACGAAAAATCGCCAAGCTTAAGTAGCAATGGGCAGGGCACATTGCTCGCAGAACAGATGGCCGTTGGTGCTGAAAGGTTCTGGAGTGACGCGTACCGGAAGACACAGCATTAAAAGGCCTCCTACAATGTCGACAGATGACCTGGTGAAGGTTGGGGGAATCCAATGGATGCGGGACGCACAGGACCTTCTTTGTGGCGACGCTTGGGCCTATGTTCAACAATGGACGTCTATCGGCTGAAATGATGATGATGAAATACCCAACCTTACCTACCATTTTAAACTCCCGTTAACCCAGTGGCACCGAGCCTTCCTGCATCCTATATCCTATACGTTACTTTTGCTGAATCTATTATCTTCCACCAAGAATGCATTTACTTAATGACCTCCCAATGATAATGATCCATTGTGAGGTCTACGCTCAGGCAATCTTCATAGTGCTCGTATTGTGAGTATGAAAATTCATTTATAGATAGGTTTTTTAATAAACTAATGAACAGATCGCGGGGTGTTTTTTTTTATTTAGTTTTGTGTTTGCAGGATGTAGGTGTGGACTGGTGTTGTTTTGTTCGGTGATGTTCAGTGGTTTATGAAGTGATGGCTGTTGCTGTTTTGTGGGAATGTTTTGCAAGTTTTAGCTGGCATGTTGCTGATAGAAACTAGTTGTTAAATTGTTTTTAGGGGCTTAAAGAAAAAACAGAACCCTTATAGGATCATTTCGTTGTCCGTCTGTCTGTTTGTCTGTCAAGACCCTTTATCTCGGGAACGCGTGGAGATATTCAGTTGAAATTAAAACCATATAGACCAGTGCTGAAGCCGTTGAAAATGGTAAAAAGTGAAATAAAATCATAGTAGGATGAAACCTATTGGAAAAGGAAGAGAATATAACAAAAAAGAAAGTAAAAATAAATTACGGGCGATCTGAGGTCGGGAAATGGATGGGTGTGCGTTTTTAAGGGTAAAAAACAGTTTATCTCGATTTCCGACAAAACTACAAGTCCTATGTAAAAAAGAGAAAATGCAAAGTTGTAGATAATAAAAAGATCTACAACTTTTGGATTAACACTTTTTTCACATAATCTCAAAATGTATGTGAAAAATTCAAATAACTATGTTTTTAGTTTTTTATTTTTATCTTTTACAAAAATTATTCTTTTTCGACGATATTTAATGAAAACTTACGTTTTTATGTCCCAAGCATACTGTAATTTTTTTGATTAAAAATATTTATTTTTTCACCTTCATTTTGACTTAATATCGAAAAAGAACCCTAATTTTCAATCGAATATTCTCACGTCAAAATATCTCTTTTTTTTTAAATCCGCTAGAGTTTTTGTTCGTTAAAATCTCTAGTTTTTGATTGTGTCAAAAAAAAAATATCATTATTACGGTCAAATTTCTCATAAAAACCAAAAAACTCGAATCCAAAAATCTTTTTCATAATCATTTTTCTTATTACATTACTCCTGTATCGTGGTGGTCACAAATATGTAAACATACCTACGTATATACATTTTTTTTTTTCAAAATCTAATAGTGACAAAATCATCTAATGACAACGCCCGCTCTTGGGCGGAGCGGGAGATAGTGTCAGACCCCAACTGATTAAAAACCCACCCCGTTCCTTCAAGCCTTCATACCGGGACTCGAGCTATCTTTCAAAACTAACCCTGGCCCCTATACATATGATACTCAGGCTCGGAATTATCTCATATGTTTTGACCATTACATGTTTACTGTATGGACTTTAAAAGAGACTCTACCCCTTGAGTTTGTTTCGGTGTTTCTACTCAGGGTAGTCAGCTATGAAACATCGGCTTCATTTAGTTTAAATTGACGTGCAAAAGTGTTTATAAAAACTCATTTACAAATTAAATATCATTTATCTGAACGCCATTCTAAGTTTGGTCCGTGCCGGGAAACCAACCTCCGATATTTTTTGTAATTTCGAAAATTAATAGAACAAAATAAAATAAAGTCTACAAAAAAACCTAAATTCAATTTTTAACCCAGCACCTCCCCTGCTGGCTATTTTCAGCGAGGTCCTAAGCCAAGGTCCGTACCCCACAGGGGGTGTCTTTGCCATATCTAATAGTCGCTTAGTTTTAGGTATTTTTTTTTTATAGAACCTGGTTGAAACACTATAACTTTCGAATGATCGCTTTAGAAAAATCAGACCACCACACACACAGATTAAGCAGACCACCTCATAGCTTAAACTCATACTCCCACAGACTCATAAAAAAGGTTTTAAAAATATGAAAGTAACAACTTGCACAAGCGAAAACACCAGACTGATAAATATTCAGGCACACGTCACCCATAAATCGTCAGTAAAACTATCTTTTCTACTTTCATAAAAGTCACTCGTAGAACAATTATAATCGCAGACATCATAAAAATAATCTTAGAACACAACAAACCTTCGAAGAACAATGATACAAGAAACCCACATTACCAGACAATTGACGAAGCAACAAAAACTTATAGAACCAATAAACACCGACACACAAACGGACAAACAAGATGTCTTCATAACCACAATAAAAATCTTTGTCTCAAAAATAACGGTTTGTAAAAACCAAATTACGTTTTCCGATCAAACAGCCGCGTATAACGTTGAGTTTTGTCATAAAAATGAGTATTGTCAGAGTACAATGAGTTTTGTCAAATGTCAAAACAAAGAGCAACCGTTTCAACATTTTTTTTTGACAGCGGTAGACCGTTGGATTCTCAGAAACTTTTTATTCAAACAATTGCTGTAATTACTGCATAATTTCTGTTTTCAAAAGACATAAGTAGATTCGTTCTAGAGGTTGAGAAAAGAGACTTTGAAGGGAAAGATCCCGATTTTGTTTTGTTTTTGGGTATTATTTCTACCCGCGGCTTCGTTTGTCAAATTTAAGCTTGAAATAACTGTTATTGATACAAAGAAATGAAACAAAGAGATGTATAATATAACTATTAGCGCAAGGTTGGAAACAAACGAAAATTTGTACTGGTTCTGAAGCGATGAATCAAGTGATAAAAACAACCCTACCGCATGAAGGTGATGTTTAAAGCATGTCAACTTGGGCTGAGTGAATGTTCGAAAGAGTGATGTTAGAACAAGATATTGTTAGAACTGGATTCCCACAACAATTACGGAACTCTTCCGGCAGTCAGTTCTCATAAAACAAGATCCACCCTATTGCTTGCCCGTCGAACTGGTCACCCAACTTACTAATGAGAACAAAAACCTGATCTTTTGACCCCTGCTGATGCTGACAATATTTGAGAAGAGCAACGACATGCGTAGTTATTATATGTTTTTTTTAGGTTGGAAATCATCTAATGACATCTCCCGTCCTTGGGCGGAGCGGGAGGGCGTGTCAGACTTTTACTGACTAACACCGACTCCTATTCCTTCTATGCCTTCGTTTCAGGGCCTATTAAACAATTTTTTTTAAATCATTATTTACCTCTAAATTCCTATTCCGATCCCGATTTCCGGTCACCGTAGACGCGGGCTTGCGGTGGGATTTTTTGGGTGGGAAGCCACTTTTTGGCTAATTATTAAAAAAATACCATGGAGGCTAAAGCGGCAGTTCCACACGTCCGTGTGCTTGCTTAGCTCGCTCTTGGACTCGACATATTTAGTTGGCGTTGTAAAGACGAATTAGTTTATAAAATTAGAGTATATCTCATTGTCTCGTTGCTTAGATTTAAAATGAGAAGTTTGATCACGTAGCCAATAATGAAATGTGTGTTTTGATTTATAATTTTTCGTTTTATAGTCAGCTGTTTTTCCGAAAACCGTTTACTAGCGCCAGTAAACGTTGACTCAAAATAATGTTACAATCTATGTAATTAACGACAGCGATTAATGAAACATTTTAATACCATTTTTATAAATAACTAGATTACACCTGATAACTACAACCTGGGTATCTTTAAGTCAAGAATAAATAGGTTACTTCTAGGCAAGCGTGCTCCATCGTCGGTCACATCTTTGCTTACCATCAGGATGTACAGTAATCAAATGTGAGCTTACATAAAAAAATATATGATAATTTATTTCTACTCGTCATAAAATAAGTGTGAAAACTCGCACATTCCCACACACAGAACCTGGGAAAATTCTTTAAAAAAAATAATTTACTTAATTAAAAAACTTAAAAAAAAAAATTCCTCGCAACTAACTATCAAAGTCACATCTCTTCGGAACTCCGCCATTTTTGCGCGACACAACTTTCTAATTAACTCAACGAGACAATAGAAAATGCGACACATACATACAGAAAGACTGAGGGTGACGACTACTGTATAACCCTTAATATATTTATTAACCCTGACAAGCCAGAATGAACTTTAACGCTAACTACTCAAAGTTCAAAATCCCGTGGCTGATCCTCAGTTAAGGGTTGTTGATCAAGAGAATTCATCAAACAAATTTTAACTCTAAGATATGAAAACAAAGTCAACGTCTGTGTGCTTTTCTGATATCAAAGTTGGCATCTAGGGTTGCCAACCAGTTCATTATGCACTTAGACAATTAGTGTACGCCGGGGGCTGAGTGTGGCAGCCCTGGGTGTTTCCGGTGTCGCGCCTTGCTTGTGGAAGACTGTTACTTAATAATACTTACTCATTAGGGGTTGAAATAAGGGAGGTTCTTTTGAACTTTGGCTGAAGTGGACAGCGGCGAAATGTAAGGACTTAAAAATTGGACTGTGGACATAAAATTGGATGCGAATTAAATTAAGGGCAGATATCTTATATAACTTTCATTTAAATGAAAAAGAAAAGAATAATGCGGATGTATATGTGATAAATGATCTTTATTTTGTAAATAGGTTTTCAAAAAACACTTTTACACGTCAATATTGTTTTCAGTCAGTTTTAACGAGATGAGGCCGGTGTTTCCTAGCTGACTACCCTGAGAAGAAACACCGAAACAAACTCAGGGGTCAAAGTCTCTTTTAAAGTCCATACAGTAAAGAACATGTAATGGTCAAATCATATGAAAACTAAGCAGATTCGTGTCTCAGATGGTCTTTTGAGGAAAGAACCACACACAATCAAATGGATCTGTCCAGTCAGTATAAGCATTTGTCATTATTCGTGTAGCTCAAATAGCTCTCTCTCTCTCCGCGTTTACCATCGTGGTGAAAGGATTGGACAGCTAGACTGCGTTACCGAGTGCTGGCTACCCAGGGTGTGACGGGCGTTTGGCTGTGCAGATTTAGCCTGGCGTTTAGAATCACAGTACTATATATTTAACGCCACTCGAGGGGGCCCTCGAGTGAAAGGAGTCTTATTTGATGCACTCCATAAAGGTAAATTAGCAAACCGACACGAAGGAAAAATGTAAGGTGACGATCACGTTAGCCGTATGGACCCCGACGGTTCTCCGTGACCGATACTCTAAATTTAACCAACGGTCATGATTAAACAAACTGTGGGAAAGATATTTCAATAGGCCACAAACTATCAACAAATCACTAACTAATAGAAAATTAAGGTTTTCAACCAAAATTGATCCAAACATTATAACTACAAGCGACGATATGCACGACCGTTTCAACCGAATTCTTTGATGAGATATCATACATAAACTACAAAATTATACTCTAGCAATACAAACATACTAATAACAAGCATATTCCCAGATTAACGTGACTACATTTCAAAATCCATCTCGTAACATTCATACAAAATCGGAAATATCATGCACCAACTTGAAATTTCTAATCCGTATGCAAACAAATTTGAAATTCTAACACGACACGCTTAGAAATGTGGCTAAATACACGCTGGATGGACGTCGGACCGCGTGTATCTATCG
This sequence comes from Mythimna lalbum, assembly GCA_949319445.1. Classification (NCBI taxonomy): domain Eukaryota; kingdom Metazoa; phylum Arthropoda; class Insecta; order Lepidoptera; family Noctuidae; genus Mythimna; species Mythimna lalbum. Next base: position 22,462,467 of record OX439349.1, read on the forward strand.
AGGCGAAATCCGAATGTAACCGGTCTAAAATCCGGCGAAATCCAGTTAGATCCGGCGGGATCCGGCACGGGCTGGATCCGGTTCGTGGATCAACATCGCGGACGCATTGTAGTGACAAGTGGACGGATGAATGTGGTCAGCGTTTAGTTCGGGATATATTGGATTTTGCTAAAGTCACTCACATTTCACCAGCAACTAATTATTACGCTGATATAGTTCTGCCTACATAACGTGTAACTAGTTACTAGAACTAGGACAAATTGGTTTAGCTAATGTAAGTGTAAATTCGTAATTAATGATGATTTTGTGAGCGACGAAATTGGATCTAATCAATCATTAGAATTTGAAATTGGTTATATTGGTAGAATATGCTACAGTAGACAATAAGGACGCACGGTCGAATACATAAAATAAGATCATTTTATTACTAAAAGAAAATCGAAATTAAATAAACCTTTTTATAAAAAAAAATAACCGATTTCCCTAAAAAAATTAATTGAATTTAAGGAGTTCCCTCGATTTCGCTAAGAGTCCATCATCAGATCCCAACTTGGTGACTATGGGACCATTTGGGAAGTTTATATACCCTTACCAACAAAAAAATATTTTTTCAAATCGGTTGGTAAGCGACAAAGTTATGCGCGAACAAACATTAAAAAAAATACAAACATCCGAATTAAGAACCTCCTCCTTTTTTAAAAGTCGGTTAAAAAGAAGTAATCTAACACGAACAGCTTTACCATTTACCGAATTAGACCACACTTTTTATCACGGTCACTCTGTTGTACTCTTTGGGAAATTATCCAAACCTTCTCTCGCTCTCTCTAGGGTGGGGCGAGAGAGCATGTCAGACTTTTTGACTAAATTAAGTCCTTCAGTGGCCTTTTGCTTTCTAGGACCAGGTTTCCGGCAGTAAAATTTTGCATACAAACGAATTTTCCCCTGTTCACCCCCTTAAAAGTTGAATTTTCAAAAACCGAAGGGATTTTTGAAAATTTTACTTTCCTCGGCATTCAGTCAGTTTCCCTTTTTATATATACAGATGAAAGTTAGAATAAGTTAATTCTATACAGCTGGCTATAAAGCTGCAAGAAATCGTGAATAAATTTACAACAGCCGTTTACGTAAAAGTACATATGAATAAAAAAAAAATACATTGATACCCGGTTTCCAAACCTTAACAACACATACTTGAGAGGTGGTGGCCTTAAGTACTTGACCATCATGACACTTGTTAGGTTATACAAAAACCTAGTCGATAAAATTGATAAAGAACTACTAATACTTATTCCATAAGCGCTATACGCTGGAACCATAATTTCAAAGCCAAACTAAGCACACATACTGTAACGCCAATATGTAATTACGAAGCAGCAATTATTCCACAAACATAAGTCAATCGCAAACGTATCGACTAATATTGGCGACGAATCAAACCGCAGCGACACAATGGTCGTGCGACGCTATGACAAAATTGGCTGTTTTCACACGCGGCGCTAATGATTACATGTTGGTAAACGATGTTTAGAAGTGCGCGGGTGCGTTGTTGGACGGGATTTTCATCTGACGATGAGAAAATTCAATAACACGCTTGAAGGTTTTTAAAACGTATTAATTATGTTCCTTTCCTTCAGGTGAGATAGTTGTTAAGTACGAGCCTATCAACCATAAAAAAATTATGTCCTATTTTTGAGCTGGAAATCATTCAAGTAACTTCTCCCAATTGTGATGGAGCAAGGAGTGTCAGATTTTACTTACTAAAATCCACTTTTATTCTTTTGGTTGCCCTTTGAAAGAAAGAAAGGTGACGCACGCTCCCCGATAGAAAACCGACAGGCTAGCAACTCGGCGTCGATGCATTCCAGAACCACCACTACCCACTATAACTCTTGATAGAGAGACAATTTAATCACAAGAGACTGAAGGCTGAAAGAGAAGGGACTTTTTTTATTTTTTTTTTATTTAAAGTTTTAAAGAGTATGTCAGCCCCATCACATGATTTTTAGATCAACTAGTTTCACATTCTGACTCATCATCATCATATCAGCCGAAAGACGTCCACTGCTGGACATAGGCCTCCCCCAAGCGTCGCCACAACAACCGGTCCTGTGCGTCACGCATCCATCGGATTCCCGCGACCCTGACCAGGTCGTCGGTCCACCTTGTTGGAGGCCTTCGTCTTCCGGTACGTGGTCGCCACTCCAGAACCTTTCGTCCCCATCGACTATCTGACTATCTAGAATATAATAGATCTTTACTTGCACTGAAAGTAGGTACAGGTTACAGGCCTTTTTAAGTTTGATGATCTGTAGTATCTACCTTAACTAAGGCAGGGCGCAAACGTGCGTCTTGTGTCAGATACAAGCTACCGATGAATTTCTATAGAACCAGTATGATATCATCCACTTTCTGCACATACATAAACGTTTTTTTGTGTCCAGTTTCCTCCACACACATACTCATGACGATCAGAAAATTTTTGCTGTCGGTAACTGAAAACTAACACAACAACAGATAACCGTAACAGATGGCCGTTGGGGCCGAAAGGTTCTGGAGTGGCAACCGCATACCGGAAGACGCAGCGTTGAAAGGCCTCCAACAAGGTGGACTGATGACCTGGTAAAGGTTGCGGGAAACCGATGGATGCGAGACGCACAGAAACGTTCATTGTGGTGACGCTTGGGGGAGGCCTATGTCCAATAGTGGACGTGTATCGGCTGAAATGATGATGATGATGATGAACTGAAAACTAAAAGTGTCTACATTTGTGCAGCGCCTTAGACATGCATGTTAAAACAATTTAGTAACTATAGTTGCTAGTTCGCCAAACAGAAAATCTCGTACCGTATTACACACAACAATGCACCCACACTCCCGTGGGCGTATGAACCCGCAAAATAGCTACTTGCGGTGCAGACGTGTGATCAGATTCGTCGCCGGGCCAAATTAGCTCGCGCGTTTGTTTTGCCGGCTTTGTCGCGTCGCGCCTTTGTGTCGCGGGTGTGTAGCGAGCCTAATGTCAGGTTTCTGGTTACGTTTTTAAAACGGTTATATTGTTCGTTTTTGTTTTTCTGTTGATGTGGGTATAGGCTAATGTGGCCTTATTTGGGCGGTAATTATACCTTTCTATTGCGAACTAAATATTGCAGTTAGGGCCGTGGCTTGGGCACGCCATAATCATCGCAGTAAGTCCCCCTTTGAGGAGTGGCTGAAAAGACGTCACGGCGTCCTCACCTTCCGCATGAACGCATCCATCGGATTACTGCGACCTTCATCAGGTGCCCGTTCCACCTTTAGGATGTTTTCCGGTGTGTGGTCGCCACTCCAGAATCTCTCGGCCTATCGACCATCTGCGAGCAATGTCCTGCCCACTGTCACTAACATTTTTCGATTCTTCGGGTAATATCGGAAACCTTGGTTCTCCAGCAGATATCTTCATCCTGATGCGATCACGCAAGGAAACTCCGACCATAACCCTTTCCATTGCCTTTTGGGTGACTCATGTGACTTTAAGCCTCATGATGAGGCCCATTGTGAGCGACCACGTTTCAGAGCTATAGGTATGTCATCACTGGCAACACGCACTGGTCATAGACTTTTATTTTAGATATTGGTAATTTGGATGGGAAAATACCGCGCAGCATCCCAAACTGTCTCTCTAAGTAATGAATCTATGTAATTTGGCCATGCTCAAATCTTAATTTGACAGCGCTTGCTACGCGCTACGAGCATCGATGTGAGAAAATCGGACGACTGCTACGAGGCTACGAGCGTAGCACTGGCTACGAAATATTATTGATGCGATGCATTTTGTTGGAGATATTTTACTCCTTGAAAAACTAATTAGTATATTGTTGAGCTTGGTATGGTCATAAAGTTCATATTTTTTTTTTATTTCTTTTTTATTTAACTATGGCTACATAGATACTATGTGAAAAGGTGGGAGGTAACGCATGTTGCTAAAATTTTTGTGAGTATACATGCGGAGAAGAAAAGGTAGCCAAAGAAACATTGATGGATTGTGTGAGGAGCGTTATGAAAGAAAAGGAAGTGAATCATCATCTTCCTGCCTTGTCTCATCTTATAAATGGCGCAATATCTTTTTAGTTCCATTCTGTCCTATCAACCGTCATGCTATCATTTCATTAATATCATTCCTCTCACAATCCACCTTTGACCTCCCTTTCCCTCTGCATCCCTCCACATAACACAATTGACTTATATTCCCACTGAATTTCAAACGATATCAATATCCTTTGAATTACATGCAACTGCAGAATTTCCAAGTACCCACATATTTCAATTAATGAAAAAACTCACACGCAAAAATAATATTAATACACACTCGTCCAGCAATTGTTGGATTGTTTCTACAAAAGTTGATATAATCGTTATATCGATTTCAACCAGTTCTCGAGTACACTCGAAACGAGTACTCGAGTATTCGAGTACGTTGTACTTCACCCCAATTCGTGAATCGTACTTCGTTTTGGTTTTGTTTTCACCCCCTTTGTTTAACTGTAGTGAGATTCCGATGATAACAGTTATACTAAGGTTTGTATGGGAATAAAAATATACATACACCATGTATACAAAAATTTACTTTATTATAGGGGCAATGAGTTGATTTTTGAATGACAGGGTATGCTTAAAAGGTCATAAAACCATTTCAGACTCAATCAAAACTGAATTTTAAGATATAGATTTTAAGATTGATATTTCTTTAGCATATAATTAGAAGTTGAAGTGGCAGATAAAGAGTTAAAATACCATTGAGAAGTCGGTTTCTTTGGTCATATATTGTTATTTGTTTTGTTAGATCTTGTGATAAGATTTAAAAAAGTTAGGTTAAAGTTTTACTCTTTAACAAAAGAAAAGTATTGTGACTGTTTACAGCCAAATAAAAGAAACGGGTTTATTGGGTGTTTCCACTTATTATTTAATTTATATAAATGTTGCCTGTTATGAAATTGCTTTGTTGAGGCAATATTTTGTTTTCAGTAATAATCTGGGGTGGTAACCCGGCTGTTATTTAATTCTTTGTTCTACTTATAATTCTTTGAATTTCACCCTTTTCGCGACAGTTATTTAATCGAAAGAATAACGAAAAGTTCCGCAGTTATAAATTTATTGTTTGGAGTAAAAATGGATTTTATGTAACGACATTGGTTTTTCCTTTTTCTAAGCTTTTCCCAATTAGCTTGGGGTCGGTTTCTAGTCTAATCGGTTGCTGTTTGACACCTGTCTTTTACATGGAGTGACTGCTTATTGGACCTCCACAACCCAGTTAGTGCGCAACATGATAGTCCTTGCACAGACTGATGGTCAGACTTCCTGGCGTCTAGCTTTACAGGTAGCTAGACGCCAGGAAGGGTCGAGGGTCAAAGATCTACGAATGAATACCAGGACCAACGGTTTTACGTGCTGTACTGTTAGATTCAGCTTATTTATTGATTATTCCTATTAATTTTATTTTATTTTATTTTATTTTATTTTGTTTGGGTGGCTTACAGCTAATAATACAAGATAAACGACGAGATAGATCATGATGAGCCATTTACAAGCCATTATTATTATCATTTTAGCCAAAAGACGTCTATTGTTGGACATACGCCTCCCCCAGGTGTCGCCATAACGACCGGTCCTGTTACCTACGCATCTTGGTTCCATAGCTATTATATTTATTATTTTTAAAATGTCCTTTATAAAATCCTTTTTGTCCTTTTTGAAATGTACTTCACTTCACTAGTAACAGTGATAAGTTGACAGGCCTGTTGGTCTAGTGGTTAGTGACCCTGACTGCTATGTCGGAGGTCGTGGGTTCTATTCCCACCCAGGACAAATGTTTTTGTGATGAGCATGATCATTTGTTCTGTGTCTGGGTGTAATTTATCTATAATATGTATGTATTTAGAAATATATAACTATATTTATCAGTTGCCTGGTACCCATAACACAAGCTCTGCTTAGCTTGGGACTAGACGGCGTTGTGTGATAGTTGTGGAATATTATTATTATTACTTAAAAGATAATAAGACTAAAACGCAAAGGGCAACTGAAGAAACAGAGGTTTAGTCAGTAAAAGCTTGACACTCCTTCTCGCTTTATCCTTTCTTTTTCTTGCTGCGGTCTTCTCGTTTGATTATAAAAAAGAAAAGAAAGAAAACACGTTTATTCTACTTAAACAGACGCACAAAACATTACAAAAATACAAAAACAAATTTCCCTGTCAGACCATTGTGTGTATCGCGCATAGGTGTGTATTACGCCTTAAAACCATAGACAACGGAGTTGACTAGTTTGTTTTGACCACTATAACATGGTAATAGTATCATACAGTATTGTAACTCAGCCGTTTTGAAATAAATGCCTACAGCCGCGCGGTACGTAAACATGCGACAGGGCTGCCCGCCTCCAGCATTCTAATTACGTTTGTCTAGTTTGTTTCCGTTTTTTTTTTTGTTATCGTAAATATACTTACTTTTATATATAAACAAAATACTTTGTGGATTGAATAGGAAGCGTTCAATAAAAATGCGTGTTGTTTTTTGATTGGTAGATTTAAATAAAATGCTTTTTTTTAGTATTATTCATACACATAGCAAAATAAACCACTATTATTAATAATAAAATACCACGTCTTTACTTTGAACTATACAAACGACCAATAATCGCGCGATAATTGTAAAAAAAACCGTCGTGTCCGTTCGTCACTGTGGCACAGTTGCGACGGCCGCGACTGTCTACATGCCGAGACCATGCTACGACCGAGGCGCGTAGGTATAGCTCGCGTTTCATCCGTTTGTATGAAGTTGGAATACTATATGATATTATTACCGTGACTATAATCTGTGTTTTTAACACCGGCCTCAACAGAGACAAACTAAGACAAACATAACCTATAAAAATATAAGAAAAAACATAATAATTATACCAAAACAATCTAAGAATCTAAGTAATTGTGCGTCGCATCTAAGCAAGAATAGGCCGTTGCTCAGCATATACCGTGACGCTGGGCAAATCCAGCCATCAACGGTGCTGGTTTTCAGCAACCACCGTTCGAGTGACAACTTTGGCGTCCCCTTACTATATATATAACTTAGGTGTAAAGTCAAAGTCAAAGTCAAAATCAAAAGTTTTTATTTCACATAGGCCTACATGGGCACTTATAAAACGTCAGAAGCTAGTGCACGGTAACGGTCGGCGGTCGGTCGGTGGTACGGTTGGTGTGTATATTCAAAGTAAGAGTGAATAGGCTCTTAAGAGGGTCCTTCTCCACTCGACTATCGTAAACATCGAAAATGGTTTAAAAGCTTTTTACTTCATTAAATGCAATCCAACGCGATGTTTGACGAAAAGGCAACGCAAAAAAAGAGAAATAATGCCTGAAAAGTCTGTCAGTATTCGGTAATTCCGAGATTTACTCGAAACTTTCACAAAACTTGCTCCAGGAAATAGCTGTTTTTTTTTAAACCCTTAAAAGTTTTTGGAAAAAGTTGGCGTCATTTAGAATCTTAATAAAATTTGCAAGGTCTTTAGGGGATTACTTTTTTGACATTTTTAATTTTTAGGCAAATTATGAAGTGTCAAAGTTCATACAAAATAGAACATTTTCAGAGGTTTTTACTGGATTAGTTTTACACAAATTTAGAAATTGGCTTCTTTAGAAACCTAGATAATATCCACAAGATACTGTGTTTCCAAAATATCTAATGATTCTGATTTTGTCTGTCTGTAACGCTTTCACGCAAAAACTACTGAACGGATTTACATCAAATTTGGTAGGTAGGTAGAAGAGACACTGGAATAACACATAGGCTACCTATAATTCCACTGCTGAGCACGGGTTTTTGCCCGCGCGATATAAACTGTAGTCCACGCGGGCGAAGCCGCGGGTGGAAAGCTAGTAATTTATAATTTGACGCACCTTCGGCTGCTTCTCATCCACCATTTGTCTTTATTCCTCACAAAAGTGTCGCCACGAATCCTAAATGGTAGCCGGTCAGCTGACTGCCCAGCCGGGTGGCAAATCGAATCACGCGCCAAATTGAGCGCTAATTTGAGCACCACACCGTGGGAGCCGCCGCTGGGAGACGTCTGTAGGGGTAGGGAGACCATGGATTAGGGGTATAGGAGACTTTCCGGTCAATTTTGGTTGATAATCGAGTCTGATATCAAAAACGGGCTGATCCTAAATTTATACTCGGAAAAAGTATTATTCACGACTTAGTTCAAATTAAATAGATAGATGGCGTTCAATTCAAATCAGCAACTACATAGTTTGATTTACGATCTCTCATTTGACTAGTACACCTTCGGGTAAACATCCTCTAAATACCACCCCGGTATATAACAAATATCGTGTTGCAATTAAATTGTAGTATAACAAAATTAAGAACAACAGAGGTCTTTACACGACTAAACATATTATTTTCACAATACAAGTAGACACAAACTTCTAGCACGTATATGAATTTATTATATTACTAGCTTTTGCCCGCGCGGCTTCGCTCCCGCTCTACCCTACTCTACCCTACTCTACCCTACTCTACCCTACTCTACCCTACTCTACCCTACTCTACCCTACTCTACCCTACTCTACCCTACTCTACCCTACTCTACCCTACTCTACCCTACTCTACCCTACTCTACCCTACTCTACCCTACTCTACCCTACTCTACCCTACTCTACCCTACTTCTACCCTACTCTACCCTACTCTACCTTATAAGTGTTGTAACAAACATGACTTTCTTTTATATATATAGATTTACGTGCTTTTATGAATTTATTCATCATCATCATCATCATCTTCCTGCCCTTATCCCGTTTTATTTGGGGTCGGCGCAACATGTTTTTTCCTTCCATTCTGTCCTGTCACTCGTCACGTTATCACTAACTCCTTTTTCTTTCATATCATTTCTCACATAATCCATCCATCTTTTCTTTGGCCTCCCTCTCCCCCTCCATCCATCCACATGTAACACATGTCTTTTATGAATTTATTATATTATTTAAAAACACAGGATATACATCGACATCACATTACTTTTTGATGGATAAAAAAAGCAAATAGGTTTACTTTCGCGTACAGACGTCGTACCACGAGCTTTTGACACGATCCATTTGACGACTTAAACAGAACTGTTAAAGAGATGGAGCTATATAGAGTGTATATCTCCATCCCTCTTTCTCACTCGCACGCTTGATATTTAAACGCACCATAGTAAGGGCCCAGTGTATTATTGTTTAAAAATATAAGCAGCAAAACGAGACACTATGATGGGCTGTAATTACAAATAACAGCAGAAATAAACAGAAATAACAGTAATTTAAGTTAATCTTTGTTCATCATAACGTCATTACTTTAACATGACGCCACGAAAATAAGTATCGTGTCATCGCTGCAAGTACAGAATCATTATATTTTATTAAAAATAATCCAACAAACGAGTAACGGAATGTGCAGGCAATTATCTCAAGTCCAAGTTCGTTAAAACTGCATTTTTACCTTAATTGCTTCGACTGAAAATTGTTGCATGATTATTTTTCATATCGAACAATTCCACTGATTGGTTTTTTTAATTACCACTTTCATGTTTTACATAAAGTAAACCTATATGTTAATGATAAATACCTATTGATAATAATTAAGCATTGTCACGCCAGACAACTACGACAGTTAACAAAAGAGAAGTAAGAAAATCTATCTATATATATAAAAATCAATGCCACTTTTCGTTGTTATTTTATAACTCGAGAACGGGCTCACCTATCCAAACCAAATTTTTAGACTTTGTCCGGACTAATTAGTAGATGGTTTATGTGAAGTTTGGTAGGGCATAGTAGGGTAAAGTAGGGTAAAGTAGTGTAGAGTAGAGTAGAGTAGAGTAGAGTAGTGTAGAGTAGGGTAGGGTAGGGTGGAGTAGGGTATAGTAGGGTAGAGTAGGGTAGAGTAGGGTAGAGTAGGGTAGAGTAGGGTAGAGTAGAGTAGTGTAGAGTAGGGTAGGGTAGGGTGGAGTAGGGTATAGTAGGGTAGAGTAGGGTAGAGTAGGAAAGAGCGGGAGCGAAGCCGTGCGGGCAAAAGCTAGTAGTAATATAATATATATAATAATAGGCTTGCATCAACAACGTTTGAATACATTACTTCTAGGCAAGTGTATTTCATAGTCGACCACATCTTCGCTTAACTTCTGATGAGATAGTGAGAACAGATTGAATTGACTAAGAACTTTGATTTTTTCGCTGTTCTAAAGGGATTGTATACTTGAATAATTCAATATGAAGTTTTTGTTTTGTACCTCGTGCGTTTTTAAGAAAAATGGTCTTGACAGACTGATAACAAAGTAATTATTAAGGGTTCCTTTTTTTCCGACTGGGTACAACGGTACGTATCCCTAAAATTACAATGTAAAACAGTTCGATAAAAAATCTTAATAAAACAAGCGGTTTTCACCACTCCATAGCGTGATTCTCGAGGAAGGTTTTAGTATATAATTTTTTAAGTTTTTGTATTTATTTCTAAATGATAAATGATCTTTATTTTGTAAATAGGTTTTCAAAAAACACTTTTACACGTCAATTTTGTTTTATTATTTATTTATTACATGCACAAAGTTGTACAAAGGCGGACTTAATGCCTTAGGCATTATCTGCCAGTCGACCTTAGGGTGGTGCAGAACATGGCAGGTGCAACTTAATAAATGAGAAAACAAATGAGGCCGTTTCATTCTGTTTACATTAACGATATTTGTTGAAGATGTTTCCTGTGTTACCCCGAATTTAACGCGAGCAAAGCCGCGGGCAAAAGCTAGTTCTTAATAAAATGTGAAAGAAAAGAAGTCTGTGGCAAATATCAGCAACCACTGCAGGACTGTCTCTAAAACCGCTACTTATTTAGCCACCCTACACCTCATGGCTCCCTCTAGCGTCAGTACCAAAACATAGCCCCATGAGAAATACACCAGCAAACCACTCAAAGATGTAATCGCGCCATTTTTTTGTTCTCCAGCCTCAGTTAAACCTTTGTTTTCGGTCACTATAGTGGTTAAAAGGTTCCTTTACAAGTTTCGAGTGCCATTTGAAGTGCCAGCGATATTGAGAACCTCTAACGAATGTAATTAGGGGTGCATAAGATGACTGACTTTGTGAGTTTATGTGAATTTTGACTTGAGCTGTGATTTTATAAGCTGCCGGCAATTTCTTTTGAATTCTTACTTTTGTGATAAAATACATATTATGGACTGGAAGACGTAGCATTGCAAGACCTCGATAAGGGTCATGGGAGTTCGATGGATGAAGCCTATTTTCAACACTGGACGTTTTTCGGCTAAAATGATGATGATGACATATAAAAAAAAAAAAAACTGGTGGCATAATTTTTAAGTTGGCCATAGGTAGATGAAAGCGACTAAAACGTCGATAATGGTAAGTTTTGCCCTATATAAAACTAAACGTTACGCGCCGGTCGTTGTGGCGACGCTTGGGGGAGGCCTATGTCCAGCAGTGGACGTCTTTCGGCTGATATGATGATGATGATGATGATGTTTCGCGCCCAGACAATGGGGCAGACTTCCACCATATGCTCTACCGTGTCCAGGCGGGCATAATGATGACACTCGGGCGTTTCTTCCGCCAGAGTCTGGTACAGAACAAGTACCTTCCACTGGCCGTGTGTGGTAAAGACCTGCACCGAGCGGATCACAATGGCGCCTCTCTAGCCACTCCCCAAAAGGGGACTTCCTGCCCAATTGTAGCGTGGCTAAATTACTTATGATATATAAGTATGTTTATCAGTTGTCTAGTACCCATATCACAAGCTCTGCTTAGCTTGGGACTAGACGGCGTTGTGTGATTGTTGTGTAATATTATTATTATTATTATTATATTACCTACGTTTATTTCAATCATGTGTTTGTTTGTATATACATCTAATTATTTAGTGGTATTGACCGCCAAAGACTGTTTCCTGATAACTATTATCTGGGAGTCTTTAAGTCAAGAGTGAAGAGGTTACTTCTAGGCAAACGTGCTCCATCGCCGACCACATCAGGTGAGGGTAATCCATTGGACATTCATAGTTCGGTTTTGCCTGTTCTCATGGATATACTCACATATAGTCGTTCAGCTGCAAACTACGTGGACATTACAAAAAAAAAACGATGCTGTAAAAGCATGAAACAAGATTTTAAAGGTGTTGAAATAATAAAAATTACTGGAGAAACAAGAACAGAACAAAAAGAAAAGCCGTACTCACACGTTATAATAGCTGCCAACACTTTGATAACGTGTGACTACGGCCTTTCTTTGTTTTTGACATCTGACACAAGCCAGGTGCTAGATAAACGTGGAATAACGGTCATTGACCCTCCTACATTTGTTGACATTCTTCATTTAAAAAACGGAAATCTTTACTAATATTATAAAAGCGAAAGTGAGTTTGTTTGTTACGCCTTCACGCCTAAATGGCAGAACCGATTTTGATGAAACTTGGTACACGGATAGACCCTGTCTTGGAATAGGACACAGGATACTTTTTATCCCGGAAGTATGTTCCCTTGGGATAATTTTCTACTATCACGCGGGCGAAGCCGCTGGGAGCAGCTACTAAAGACATAAAGCTGTCTTGAATTTACATGTATCGAGATCCTTTACATGATCTAGTAATGAAAAGCAATTCATTGTTGGTTTTCCGGATACCTACGCAGAGATATTAGAAAGGTCAATGGACTTTATTCTACGGCTATCTGGCGCCTTCCTATAGTTGTGTGGCTAAACAGCTATTATTGTGCATACCCCAAAACATTGTCACATTCATTTACTAAAACCATCCAATAATTTTCATTACACCACAACGCTTTTCCATCTACTACCACCATTTACAGAAAACAATTTATACAAAATAGTGAAAAAACACAAAATGTCATTCAAAAAGGACATATCGGAAACAGAAAGATGTGAACGCTGGAATGAATCCCGATATTAACGGTGACGTCGAGCGGTGGCGTCGGAGATAAGCCAACTTTTGCGAACGACGTATATTCAAGCTACAGCGAACTGGTGTAAGCTGCATTGTGGCATATCTATAGTACAGTGATGGATAATGAATGTTTTTTGTTATTGAAAGTCTGACTGTATTAAATGCAATTTATTTTAATTACTAGCTGCGAAAGCGGCTTTGCTCGTGTGAATGTAGATAAATTGTACCAAGATTCTATTTTCCCATGATAATAATAGATACTTATAATCCTGGGAATATATAACCTTGGTGCCTTCCACTACCCATGTGCCAATTTCCATCTCGAGAGTGAAGAAGTAACAAACATACCCGCACTCGCAAACCGTACCTCAGGAACGACAGGCGTTGTAGGTCCAAAAACGCAGAGTCTTCTTTTTACAGGTTTCAATTATGTATTGGAAAAATCATTTAATGAAGAAACTCCTGATTACTCTTAAAAAAATAGATTTGACAATATTTCCTTCCTTACAATATTAATAGGTATAAAAGGACAGTGTAGGTACATTGGTTCACTTTGTACCCAAAATCACAATAAATCAATAAAAATAAAACAATTTTAGTAGTAGTAGTAAAAAATAGTATATGAATACTCAGAATCTACAGTGTTCTCACGTTCACATTATAAAATGACACAGTTACTCCTTCGAAAAACTTAATAGCAAAGTTACTTACATGCGGCAAAAACGTTGCTCACTACTTTTTATCGTGTGAATGCGAAGAGGACGTTTAGTCTTTTAATTTCAATAAGACCAAAGTTTCTTTAAAATTACAGTATTTTTCTGTATCTTGCTAATTAATTACTTACTTAGGTGACTTATACTCCTTGACAGCAGTATTGTAAGAAGGTCCAAGAACGCTAAGGGCGTTTGAAAGAACACAGGCCTTTGTTGTGATGGGGGAAATCATCACTTAGCTTCACTTTCTTTTTTGACTGATCGATATTTTGACAATTCAAAAATGCCTGTTAGTGGTCTATTTGAAATAAAGTTACTAAAAATAAAAAAATAAAAATCTTTATTTCGGATAAGTGACATCCATATGGGTTAGTAACAATATAGAAAAAAATTAAACCTATGTTAGTAAACTTACTACTACCTATTTATTTACAGTTTTTTTTTTTTTTAATTTTTTTTTTATTGATTCTTTTTTGTTTTTTCTTTTATTTTTTTTATTTTTATTTTGTTACTGATTTCTGACTTCATCGTTTGACTTGTACCGCCCTAGAGTTTTAGGACGTGTCAGATTTTTACTGACGAAAACCTACAGATATCCTTCAGTTACCCTTAGCGTTCTAGGGACATAACTCTTTCAAAAAGTATCTTAACCTAATCTGGCATCAGTCCTGCTGGGCCCTACACAATTTTGCTGACATCTTTTTGAGACGCGCACGGAAAACTACGTAGATACCGTCAACAACTTGGGCTTAGTCCTGACTGGACGAATGGGTAGCTCCCATTGCTGATCGTCCGCAACTACGATGACTGGGGATCGGCATCCGACTCCAGACGCCCGAAGCCTCAAGGTTTAAGTTAGTGTAAATCTGTCACATCCTCTTGCTTCACCTCTTATAATGATTCTCCCACCCAAAAAAAGAAGTGACTGTTTCTAACTTCTCTTCTTCAAAAATTAACTACATACCTTCACATACGAACCTAATCCCTTGCAAGTTGATACAAAATCACCAGAATTATGAAGACCACGATGGAATAATTTCTATCATAATAAATATCATCACAAAGCCATTATTATGACCAACAGACACACCCGCACGCATTTTTAACAGAAAACTTCAAAAAGGAACCTTTGTTAACATTCACCATTCTTATTTAATACCACCAAATTACCACAAATAACTTTAAAACCAACCTTAAGACATCGCAATAAGATTTACAAGAACTGCTTTGAAAACATTGTAGATTTTAACAACATATACCGGTGATTAAGGTCATTCTGAATCTTATGCAGTAGTGATAAGGAAATAGGAAGTGTTTAAGTAAGGTTGTGGTGTTCACAAAGACGGCTTTCACTGGGCGGATGCAGGTTTTTTGACAAATGGCCAACTGGACGATTTGTCTCGTGTAGGGCGGCGATGGCAAAGAGTAAGCTGAGAAGTCAAGAAAACAGATCCGTTTAACCTCTCCTAGCTTACTGTCGATGATTTTATAAAAGTCTATAACATGCTTAAAGATCTGAACTTGCCAAACGACAGGGGTAGCATCATACTGATCGAACAAGATTGCAATAGTCACTCCATCACAATTAAACAGAGAAGAAATATTAACTACTCTTTTTCTTTTATTTATCATGAATTATGTCCCACTGGGACACAGGCCCTCTGTTCACCAGTGGGAACTTAAAAAATGCTGATGATGATGATGATGATGATGATGTCCCACTGCTGAGCAAAGTGGAGGAAAAGGGGGCCTCCTATTTTCTACTAAACTTCTATGTCTAGGGCAATCTCGGGCCAAGTTCACCCTGCGAACATTAACAGATCATCACATCATTTTCGCCGTGGTTGACCACCATACATTAATTTTTACGATACGATGTTTTGTGAATTGTGACAACAACTGAAGTCCTCTCAGAAGCTTCCAGAAAATAGGCACAAACTGATTATAGTTCACGGTCATATCTGACCATCCCCTTCTGTGCCGGGGCGGGCAAGCCCAGTAATGGTCATAAAAGGATGTTACGATATTATATCATTTTTCCCCGAGCACAATACTGAATGTGTACGCCGCCATTTCCTCTCTCTAATGCGTTTCCCCACATTAATATTATGTTTGGTATCCAGGAGTTTTTGTTGCTTTATTTCTCTGTGAATTTCTGTTTTGTATTCGACTAATGGTGCAATTTTGGCAAAATAGAGCTATTTTTCTTTTGCCTAAACGTGTTGGCGTTCTTTTTAACTTTACAATCATCAACCAATTAATATCATTTTCTGTAACAGTCTGACTAAAAACCAACTCCTTTGCCATTGTTCCAGGGCCTGGAGATCTCTTTTGCATTACCCATGGCCCCAGCAGGCTTCGACCCTGCCGGGCTCCTACGATTACTGACAACTCCTTAAGGCGCTTGTGGAACACAGGAGGTAATCTCTACAAGTACCTACTGGTCCCATTGCTATTTTTTTTTTTACCGATAGAAAGCTGCTTTATTCCTGAGTGACATATGTTACATTTTAAGTGCGCGGGCGATGTCGTGGACATTATAAAAAATAATACACCTCGCTGGGTTTTTTTTTTGTCGACGGGGAAAATCATCTTTGACGAAACCCGCTCTTGGGTGGAGCGGGAGACAGTGTCAGACTTCTAGCCTTCATACCGGGGCACGAGCTCCCTTTCGGACAACCCTGTCCCCAGTAGGCTTCGACCCAGCTGGGCCCCTCCTGCTGCTGACAACACCTTGTGGCGCGCGGGAACAGTGCGCGCCGTCGACGTCTTTTTTTTTTTTTTTTTTTTTTTCTGTCGACGGGGAAAATCATCATTGACGAAACCCGCTCTTGGGTGGAGCGGGAGACAGTGTCAGAGTCTTACTGACTAAAAACCCCGCGCCGTTCCTTCTAGCCTTCATACCGGGGCTCTAGTTTCCTTTCGGATAACCCCGACCCCGGTAGGCTTCGACCCAGATGGGCCCCTCCTGTTGCTGACAACTCCTTGAGGCGCGCGGAAACAGTGCGCGCCGTCGACGCCTTGGCTCGGTCCGGACAGTTACCAGACGATCGGACAGCGAGCTACCCATGGCTCGCCGTCCGCGAGCCCGCGTCTACGGTGGCCGGAAATCGGGATCGGAATCCCGGCGGCGGCGGCGGGGGCGCCGTTGCCTGATGCGGTCTGCCTCCTCCTTTGCTAGCATTACTGCTTCGCAGAAGGAGGCGACCGCCTGCCACTCCTCCTCGCTCCGGACCATGGCCTGAACCAAGGCCCGGCGCGAGAGGTCTCCGCCGCCGATCGCCCCCACGAGGGCACGGCGTTGCTCCGCCCAAGCAGGGCACACCTCAACTGTGTGCTCCACCGTGTCCTCCGGGCGTTCCGCACAGTGGCGGCACCCGGGCGTCTCTTCCGCTCGAATCCGATGCAGGAACCTCCCGAACTTGCCATGTCCGGTGAGGACCTGCGTCATGCGGAAGGTAAGGACGCCGTGAGGTCTTTCCAGCCACGCCTCAAAGAGGGGACTTACCGCCATAATTGTGGCGTGCCCAGCACTGGGTTGCGATAGTCGCTGACGCCATTTCACCGTGAGATCCCGCCGGAGCTCTGTCCGCCATACCTCGACCTGTCGCGGTAGTGGACTTTCACCCCGGCGTTGCATCTCCACGCGCTTATCGTGCATGTGTGCAAGGACTGTTGCCTCCAGATCCCACGGTGGTAGGCCAGCCAGAAGGCTCGCCGCTTCGCGGGAGATCGTGCGGTAACCCCGCACCATCCGTATTGCCATGACCCTCTGGCAGGCGTTCAGTATGGACGCCGGTCGCTTTGCCAGCGACGGCGCCCACACCGGCGCCCCGTAGAGAGCCATGGACCGAACGATCCCCGCGTAGAGCCTCCGGCAGGAGGCGTCTGGACCCCCAAGGTTGGGCAGGAGCCGCTTGAGAGCAGCCCCGGCGCCGTCGACGTCTTGGACTCGGTCCATTACCGGACGATCGGACAGCGAGCTACCCATGGCTCGCCGTCCGCGAGCCCGCGTCTACGGTGGCCGGAAATCGGGATCGGAATCCCGGCGACGGCGGCGAGTGCGCCGTTGCCTGATGTGGTCGGCCTCCTCCTTTGCAAGCATTACTGCTTCGCAGAAGGAGGCGACCGCCTGCCATTCCTCCTCGCTCCGGACCATGGCCTCGACCAGGGCCCGGCGCGAGAGGTCTCCGCCGCACCTCGCTGGGTTTATACCCGCTCCTCTCTTAAGTCGGGGCCGCCACTACTCAACAAAACACCGAAAAATGCCTTAAAATATTTAAAAATAAAAAACCAATTACTCAACTCTATTCAATCTTATACCGACATAACATAGTTATCAAACTCAATAAATAAGCCATAACATTTAACTACAGTCACATTGTAGCCTAGCCGTTGGTACTAAACTGGTTTAACCGTTCATCTGACTAAAATGCTGTTTATTAGCTATCTCGAGCCTTGAATGGGTTAAGACAGAGTTGCTTCTTCGAATTCAATCACTTTGTTTCAATGACTGTAGACTGTACAGTGCGGTGGGGTTGGAATGGCCTGAAACATTTTAGTAATCTAGCTAGGTCAATTAAAAACATTAGTCACCAATAAACTCTAATAAATACATAACAGAACTGTGCATTAATATATTTAGAAAGAATATGATATTTTTTATTACCTATATATAATTTTATAATTATGATGTTTTTTAAAATGGTTTTTTTTTAATAGGGTAGGTTCCAGGGTCAAAATAACTACATTTTATTTAGTCCGTATTTTAGGTTATAAAAAAATATTTAAAAAACTAAACTTTTTTCGATTAAACAAAAAATAACCAAGATATAGCCCATTAAAGTTACGTGTGACGTCACCCCGTGCGATAAAATGCAGCACGGCGTGGCGTTACACGTAACATTTTCTGTAATATCGCTGTTTTTAAGTATAACCATGCCATCTAATACATTTTTTCTCTTGAATTTATAAGGTTACTAGCTGCTGTTAGTAGCTTCAACCGGGTGAAAATAGAAATCGTCCCAAGGGGATAGTTTTTGATTTAAAAAGTTTTAAAATTGAGCCGTTCGATCGTGAAGAAGAACACACGAACAAACTTTAACTTTAATAATATACTTTAACATTAATGTAATTATATAATTAATGGGGATGATTAGGAGGTTATTAATGAGATTATAACACTGCTCGCCCACGTCAGACTTTTTGTAGGACAGATAATCGGGCCGATTTTGTATATTTGTAACATTGTTCTGTATTTCTGACCGACTTTTTGTAGGACGTGTGCTACACTATTGCTAACAGTGTGTTCTGTTTTTCCCCTAGAAAGAATCGGTCACCGATGATCTGACGTGGGCGAGCAGCCTGACGTAGTTATAATCCTCCTGGCAAGCCATATCCACGCCATTTTCCACTAATCTCACTATAAGTACTGAATCTTATCCACTACGTCTAAAACATTCCGAAGGCACTTGGCTGTCCTCCGGCCCTCCCAGAGGGATAATTTGCATTATACAATGAATACTATTGTCCAAGTCACTTAGATAAGTGTTGAGGGACGATTTTATTGGACGCTTTAGAGAACTTCGTTGAAAGGTTTTTTAATTTGTAGTTGTTAAACTTATATTTTAACTTAACACCCGCCTTGCTTTGCTTGGGTGCACATAACACACAAAATGTTCACGTTTATTGCTCATTCATATTTGGTTTTATTTATTTTCACGTTATCACATATTTACATCGTCATCTTCCTGCCCTTGTCCCGTTTTATTTGGGGTCGGCGCAACACGTTTTTTTCTTCCATTCTGTCCTGTCACTCGTCAGGCTATCACTAACTCCCTTTTCTTTCATCCACACATATTTACATAATTAAACATATGTCGTGACCTGATTTTAAAATTGATCACCTCATGATGTAGCTGGCCGTTTCATGAAATTGTGGCATTTCATGATATATATATGATACCTTTCTCACTAGCTGATCATATCGTCATGTTGTCTGGCTGAACACAAAATAAGGCATTTACTAAAGCATTTATAAATTAAAGCTACACATGAGGACTTGTAATTGGCTAGCTGTCGTCTATGATCGTATTTTTTAATCAGATTTTTTTTTTATAAGCTGTAAGTCCTCTAAGCTATAATCCTTACTAATATTATAAAAGCGAAAGAGAGTTTGTTTATTTGTTTGTTTGTTTGTTACGTCTTCACGCCTAAATGGCAAAACCGATTTTGATGAAACTTGGTACACAGATAGAACATGTCCTGGAATAGGACATAGGATACTTTTTATCCTGGAAGTATGTTATCTTGGGATAATTTTCTGCTATCACGCGGGTGATGCCGCTGGGAGCAGCCAGTAAATAAATAAAAAGCTAATAGAAATATCTACTATATTCAGTAGGCAATTTATTTACTGTTTATTTTTTTGACTCAGTACAGAGTAACTCTCAAGCAAAATAAAAAGCTAAACAGCACAAACACGAACCATAGTTCCAATAACTAACGCTAAAAGCGACAACTAAAACGTTTTATATCTAACAAACTTTCTTAAACGATACAAAAACACAATATTTCACAAAAGTACGGCCATTTTGCTGTTTATTATCATAGTTTATTTCGTTCCATTAGCTTACTCAACTTTATTTATTGATAAGCACCAAACTTAAAACACCATTACGATATCATTTTTATTCACAAACTTAATATTTCCATAACTATTAATATTTGAGGCCCAGTGAAACGAAAGCTGTAATGATTTGGAAAAAATAATGCAATTTTCCAAACGATTGGATGGTCAAACGTGTTTACTATCGCACTCGTGCCTTTTGTAAATATTTTGCGTTTATTGTCGAAGGGTGGAGATGATGGAGGTTTTGTATAGTTAATAGAATCATTTGGAGTTTAAGTAATATCAATTTGCAATATAGTTGTGCGGTAAATTAAATAAATTGGTTGTTCTTTAAAAAAAAATTGTGCTTTATTGTTTCAACGTCATTGAACAAGGATTGACTGATGCCATGACAAGAAATAAATGTACTATATCTTTATAGAACCCTTATCAAAAGGGTCTAAGCCACTTAGAAAGTAATTGAAAGTGCTATATGCTAAGAGTTGGAATGAAGATATTCGTAGAAGAATCAATGTTACCGACGTAGCCCGAAAAATTGAGCGGGCAGGGTACTTTGCTCACATAACAGATGGTCAATGGGGTCGAAAAGATCTGGGCGGCGACCGTTTACCGGAAGACACAGCGTTGGAAGGCCTCAGGAAAACCGATAAGATAACCGAGAGGTAAACCGATTTTTGAGTGCTTTCAATGATAATGCTCTCACAGCTTTTTTATGGTGGGATAAATCATACAATGACAACCCCGCTCTTGGGCGGAGCGGGAGATAGTGTATGCTCCCACAGTTGGAACTCAGGCTGTCACTTTAGGACATTCTAGGACTATTCCCCTAAATAGACTGTAATAGGCTACATCGCGGGCCCAGTATAGGTTGGTAGATAGTCTTTGAATTTGTGGTTCTAAGACATGCTAGTTTCCTCACGACGTTTTTTTTATTTCACAGTTGAAAGCAGTGATGTAAAATAGATTATACTTGTTTGAACTCGTGACTATTATATTTGTTAAAAATGTTGTTTGAGATATAACTCATTATTGTATGAAGGCGCGTCAAATCAATATAATTATTCCGATAGCTCCACCCTAAAAAACTTAAAAAAAACGATTACAAATCAAATGGAAAGCTCCGTCAATCGGGTGGTGTGAAATAAATAATGTAGAACGAGCTAATTGAAAGCGTTCGCGTAACTCGATAGAATTAGTGTTGATTTTGTCCATGTTTGAACATCTGGCGCAGTGGGCACTGTGTTTAAATTGCTTTGTCTGTCTGTACTGATGTTGTGGGGTGTTTTTTGTTTGTTGTGATGTAAGTGAAATTGATTGATAAATAAGTAGTTTTTTTTTTAATTTTGTGGCTAGGTTTATTCTGTACTAGTTTTTTCCACGGCTTCGCCCGCGCACATAAAATATAGCCTATGTCACTCAGGAATAATGCAGTTTTTTATCGGTAAAAATTTTGGCAATCGAACTAGTAATTTCAGATATTATTACAAACAAAAAAAGAAACAAACTTTACTCCTTTGTAATATTCGTGTAGATTTTTTTTGTGTGAAATCATGTAATATCTTCATCTGTTCTGGGAGGAGTGAGAGTGAATGTCAGACTTTTACTGACAAAAATCTACCTGTGTGTCTTCGGTTGCCCAAAGCTACGGCAACTCTTTCAAACAATCCCGTAGCTCTAGAAGGCATCCTTCTTAGTGGGCCCCGTCCATATGATGTCATCTCTATGAGGCAATAATAACAATAAAGTAACACCTGGAAATTCAGGTTTATTATTGTTATAGTACGGTAATAACTATATCGCAGAATTGGCCATTTCATGACAGCAAATGCTTCAACGTTTGATAATGATCAAACATTAATAGTTTGAGAATCAGTCCAAAAAGATTCTAAAATACACGTTAAAAACTATCTGTGTATCTATTCCGTTTTTTTAGAAAGTAATATGTATTAAAAGGACATCCCACCGCACGCACAAAGCGTTTTGGGAACACATTTAAGGTCAAGGAGTGGAATTCCCCGCCGGAGTCTATGTTTGCTGCTAGCTACAACTTAGAAGTCTTTAAGTCAAGAGTGAATAGGCTACTTCCAGGCAAGCGTACTCCATCGTTGACCACATCATCCCTTACCATCAGGTGAGATAGTAGTCAAACGCGAGCCTATCAAGTAAAAAAAGGAAGTTCCCACTGTTGCTATCTCTTCAACAAGATACAACACTAAAACACTAGCCATTTTATCAACCATCCTTAATGTGCGTCACGGGTCATGAACCATAAGAGGAGAAAACACAGCCACCCTTTTAGAGATCCTATAAATAATATCTTAGTTATCCTATCCCCCATGCTATGGGACAAACAAGTAAACAAAAAATTATACTGCGAGGTTCCGGCACTCGACATAAGTTTATAGTAGGGATGGGGTAGCGCGGGATTGTAAACGCAGGATATATACTGCGAAGTAATTTCGAAGCTGGGTAAGTTCTTATTGTTATAAACTTAAAATAGAGTGAAGATACATTACAACAGACTAATTTGGGTACATTACCAGTCGACAGCGATGTGGAGAAGTTTTTCGACTTTATGATTTGGTTTTTATTTCGTGTATATATAAAGTCATAATCTTCTTCTCTGTCAGTATCACTCTTGACAGAGTGGTCGTGGTCATCACTTCAGGTGTTAGTGGCAAGCTTCACAATACGTCGCCATTGCCACTGATGACCGCCTTAATCGTGCATTCGTGCAGTGATGGTGACGAGCCATTTACTGCAGCTGCAATGATGCACCATTTTTTACACATAATAGTTGTGTTTTTTTTTTTTAATATGTAAAAACTGTACCTAAATAATAACCCATTCACTGGCTAATTGGTATTATCTATTTTTTTTATTATTACAACTATAAAAAATGTATTATAAAATAAATACATAATCAGAAAACACCAATACGATATTAAAAACGCTCGGACTACTCCTATCTCATCACATCTTCCTGCCCTTGTACCGTTTTATTTGGGGTCGGCGCAAAACGATTTTTTATCCCTTTTCTTCCATATCACTTCTCACACAATCCATCCATCTTTTCTTTGGCCTTCCTCTCCCTCTCCATCCATCCATTTGTAAACTCATAACTCTTTTAGCAACATGCGTTCCATCTCCTCTTTACATAATCATACCAAGACAAACGGTTTCCTTTCAACTTTTCAGTTATTGGCGCCACTTTCAAACTTCCCCTAATATTCTCATTTCTCACTTTATCCATTCTCGTCATCGGAACATCCATCTTAACATTCTCATCTCAGCTACATGCAATCTTCACATACTATATTGAAAAATAATAATCATCCTAACTCTTCTATTCTACGCAAATATCATCGAAAAACTGGCCAAAACTCAAACACCAACTACAAACTCCTAAAAATAACGTTCCGAATCCCGTCAAACTACCCGCACATCCCTAGTTCCGAGTCATTTGACACACGTTAATACGTTTCCGGACACAATTCATTTTGCGCACAACAGCGTCGTTTCTGCGCTCTGTCGGGACATTAGACCACTCATTTTAACATAAGGGGACATAATACTTAATACTTTAGTATTATTTGGCCACTTATTTAGGTATTGGGCCCACTGTGCAGCTATTAATGGGTTTATATTAATGAATTGGGTTTAGGAAGTTTGCCGTTAAATTGAGATGATGAATTTGTTATGTTTGGGGAGCGATTTTTGGGGTATAAGCAAAATATAGACGTAGTTTCTTGAACTGTAAATAATAAAAATGCCGAAGAAAGACGAAAATAAATCTATGAGTCTGTGGAGACTACACTGTCCTGCTTATTGCAAATGAGAATTTATTTTTCTGCAGAACTTTTTACAGAAAAATAAAATCCAAAAATTGGCGATTATTGCATTTAATATTAGCAGAGCAGTTCAGTCTTCTCATAAAAAATAAATTGTAAAAAAAATCTAAAACTAATTCATCTTCTGTCTTTTAGAAATATCAAGGTGAAGAGTTGGCTCACCTCCAACTTAAAAAAGACAATCATCCTCATCATCATCATTTAAGTCGATGAACGTTCAATGTTGGATATAGACCTCCTCAACTGTCGTCATAACGAACGGTCTTGTGCGTCTCGCATCCATTGCACTTCCGTGACTCTCGCCAGGTTATCGGTGCGCCTTATTAGAGGACAACCAACAACAAGGACCGCCAATAACACAACAGCAACAACAAAGACAGTGTTTTACTACAATCAATCTTTCGACATTCTACTTCCTGCCAAAGATATACTGAATACAGAAACATCGTAAACACAACGTTATATTCACAGTCATTATTTCCGAAACCCACACATTTTCCTTTGAACAAAACCATTACAAACAGAAATATAAAAGCATGTAGAAAACATTTCCACCACATTCTGACGCAAAAACATCCAGAATTACTTTTTGTGTAATACCAACAATCCTTAAAAACATTGTACTATAAAAGCCTGTACGAATAATATGGTATTCAGAAAGATTTTCACGCCTTTAGAATATTACACTAACGCGTACGAAAGTTGTTAGAGATGACAAACGAATAAAATACCGTGTGACGGACAAAGCTGAATATGTACGAAAACCCAAATGTCGGGAGAATAACTAGAAAGGACTTCTGTCACATAGATATAGTTGATTTTATCAAGTATACCAAGTTTAGAGGTACACTATAGGGACTAAGTGCGGAAACCTGACCACAAAAATTGGGCACGCCATAATTATGGCGGTAAGCCCCTCTTTAGGGAGTGGTTGGTCGGCTTTCTCATCTTCCCCATGATACTGGATCTGGGTCGTCTGAAAGAGAACTCCAGGGTCCCGAGACACAAGACAATGAAGGAAAATACGAGCAGATGCGGGTTTTAGTTCAGTAAAAATCTGACAAGCCCTCGCGATCCACTCAAAAATGGCAGAACTCATTGGATGATTTCCAACCAAAAAAAAGACCCCTTAACCTCGGTTTCCGCTGTGTCTTCGTGGAGGCGATGTAAAATAAGCATCATTCGCCTCACTAAATGAGAAACAAGTTGATCGATAGATTTAGTCAACACTAACTTCTGCCAGCGGTTTTGTTCGCGTGAAATTAGCAAATAAATCATAAAAGAACATATTCTAGGTTACGAATTACCCTATGTCCTATTCCAGGACATGGTCTACCCTTGTGCCATATTGCACACAAATCTCATTGCTTGTTTTAGCGTGATACATGGTCTAAAGAGTAACCATGGAGTTTCTCGCCAGTTCTTCTCCAAGGGAAACGACCAATTAGAACCGTGCACTAGCTTCTAACGTTCTATAAGTGCCCTTGTAGGCCTATCTAAGAATTGCTAAACTTAAGTGGCAATGGGCAGGGCACATTGCTCGTAGGCCGTTGGGGCCGAAAGGTTCTGGAGTGGCGACCATGCACCGGAAGACGTAGCGTTGGAGGGCCTCCTACACGGTGGACCGATGACCTGGTAATGGTTGCGGGAAACCGATGGAAGCGAGACGCATAGGACCGTTCATTGTGGTGACGCTTGGGGGAAGCCTATGTCCGGACGTCTTTCGGCTGAAATGATGATGATGTAGGCCTATGTGACATAAATCATTTTGAGTTTGAGTTTCCCTGTGTAACAAATTTTGGCCAAATCCGTTCCGCCATTTAAAAGTGATAGAGTAACAAACACAGATACATATAAAAATTCGTCTTTACAGTATTGGTTCGATTGAGACCGATCTATATTCGCTTGTGAACACGAAAAGGCCTCACAATAATCCTTCCCAAACATATCTAGACTCTATGAAATCATTTCTTGCAAACTTCTTTTACATCGGAGACCGTCCCACATTCAGCATACAACTTTTAGCCCATTTGTGACTCCTATGAATATACACAGATATCTCCCTGACAAACTTGCTTTGCAGCCGAGGAACAACGGGCCATTTTTTAATCTTTAAGCAATAAGGTTTAAAGTCGCATGAGAAACGCTTTCTTGGCCGGAAAACAACAATTTGTTTCCACCATACATGGGAAAAGCTGGGTTCTCATGCTACGATTCATCCATCATTCATTCTTCATGTGCGGTGTGAAAGACGTCTGTGACGATTATGACGTGCGCTTCGGTGTGACAACGGCAAATGCTGGCGACGTCGCCTTTAGCACTATTGTGTTAAATACGTTTTTTGATTGTCAATGCAACGTTCTAACTTTGTTGTGCTTTGAACAGTTTTGTGCGGCGATCCAATTTTGGAACGACGTTTCTCTCTAACTTCACATACGAGTTTCAACTTTAATTTAAAGTGAATAGATTCTAAATTCGATTGCGTTTAATTTTTACTGGAAACCTTTTGAATATAATACCTAAGTGTAACGAAGCTTTGATAATACGCAGCAGTTATTCGTCAGAATTGCATCTCGTGATCTTTACTGTGGTAAAAGCAACTCTTCTGCTTTAGCATAAGGTGGAAATTCCCTTGCCAACATGTAGATAGTGCTTAAGCTCAGCGAGATAGGTGTTAGGCAGTTGTCTAGCATTGTTCTTGACTCTTGCAGAGATGTTTTGGATGAATGCGTCGCATGATATTGAATGACGCGAGACATGAATGTTTGTTCACAAAAGATCCTTATCAAAAGGATACATACACTGTTCAGTATTTTTGTTTCAAAAGCTGATACGGTTCTGTCAAGTGCTCAACAAAGTAATGAAGTTATGTCGTAGCTTTTCGTCTTCCTACCCTGATTCTTTATTTTGGGTCGGTACAACTCGTTTTTTCTTCCATTCTGTCCTGTCAACTGTCACGCTATCACTAACTCCCTTTTCTTTCATTTCGCCAAGTCCGTTCCATCATCGGACCACAAGACGTACGGCGCTGTGCCACCGGTACATGGTAGACATCCCATCCATACGTACAAAGCGTTTTTGGAACACATGTATTGTGCGTACAGGCAAGGAGTAGAATTCACTGCCGGAGTCTATAATTCCTGATAACTACAAATTAAGGGGTCTTTAAGTCAAAAGTGAATAGGTTACTTCTAGGCAAGCGTGTTCCATCGTCGACCACATCCTCGCTTACCATTAGGTAAGATGGCAGTCAAACGTGAGCCTATCAAAAAAAAAAAACACTCCTCACACAATATATCCATATTTTCTTTGACTATATTCCCTCGTCTTCTCCATTCATCTACATGTCTTGTATACTCATACCTAACTCTTCTAGTAACGGAGAACGCTAGAAACGCAAATAATAATAATAATAACATAATAATACCCTGTTCCCGATACCGGTGGGCTACTATTTTTTATATTTTTAAATGTTTTTTTTTTATATTGAAATATTTAAAAATGTAATTTATATGTGTTTATTGAAAATAAAGGAAATAATAATAATAATAACACTGCGATCATTGTACCGATAGTCGTGTCGGGTAATGGCTTAATAGCCAAGAGCCTCGACCAACACCTTAGGAGGCTCTCGTTAGGCGGCTGGGTCAAGGGCTTGATTCAGAAAGCGGTACTCCTGGACACGGCTCGTATAGTCAGGAGGTTCCTTTCTCTGGAGCCCTGACCGCCGGTAGCTTGGACCCTGTTCCCGATACCGGTGGGACACTATTTTTTATATTTTTAAATGTTTTTTATTTTTTATTTGTATATTTAAAAATATAATTTATATGTTTATAAAATGAATAAAGATAATAATAATAATAATAAGTATGTGCCCGACCCAGTTCTTGAAAATGACCATGTCACGTTGTACTGGGATCGGTCAAAAAAAACACGGATGGCAATTATAAAACGTCAGAAGCTAGTGCACGGTTCCAAATTGGTCGTTTCCTATGGAGAAAAACCGGCAAGAAACTCCATGGTTACTCTTTTTAATAAAAGATGTTACAATATTTCCAGTGTAGACCAGTCAATATTGTACCCTAGGGGGATCTAAGGATTCATGGAGTCTACAGTCACATTTTTTTGAAAAAAGAGGCTATATAAAAAGAAGAAAAGTATGAATAATTACAACTATCAATAAAATGTTAACAAAATAAATAACTAACGAATTTAAGGTAGTTGAAGTCTAAATAATAATGTAATGTGTCTAAAAAAAAATATTGCAAAAGCAATGTATTAGAAAAAAAAAAGAAATATGTATACATTAAAACAAAGGAAGAAGAAGAAACCCTTGTCCACTTGGAACCGGCTGTTTATTTTATTTTGCCCTTCCATCTCTTTTCTTGCCTTTTATTATTCCTCTCACCATTCTGTGATAACTTTGCTCCATTTTTTTAAGTACTTCGCAGTAAATATGTCGTAACTGTTACCTCATTGTTTGTAAAAGGTTCAGAAGTCAAACTTTGTAAGTATTGCGCAACAAAGGGGTGGTTTTGTTCAAATATTAAGTAATTGACGTAAACAACACGGGAAAAATATAGCTACGAGGATGTTTTGTTCTTTAGTTAATGTTTTTTTCCTGCTATTAAGGAAAAGGTCGGAAATTTTCTTTTATATTCTTACAAAACTTAAACGGATTAACCGAAAGTGTGATAATTTGACAAAGATCTTGGTTCTTGCATGTAACTGACCCAGCACACGGGCTTCAAAAAAACGCCACTTCAAGCTTTATTTTGAAGTGGCCTTTTTTGTGGCTTGTGTAAGACTGAGCCGCCACAAAAAAAAAGCTTGAAACCGCTTCAAGCTTCTCCTGCCATAAACAGTTGCGCATGTGTGGCCTCAAAAAAACGCTAAAAGCGGCCACAAAATAAAACTAGAAGCCGCCGCAAAAAACAGCTGAAGCGCACGACAGCTTGTGGCCGGCTAGAAGCTTGAAGCCGCTTCAAGCGTTTTTTTGTGGCGGCACCGCCGCACACGCGCCTAATGAAAACGCTAGAAGCGGTCACAAAAAAAGCTAGAAGCCGCCGCAAAAAGCAGCTGAAGCGCGCGACAGCTTGTGGCCGGCTTGTAGCTTGAAGTCGCTTCAAGCGTTTTTTTGTGGCGGCACCGCCGCACACGCGCCTAAAGAAAACGCTAGAAGCGGCCACAAAAAAAGCTAGAAGCCGCCGCAAAAAGCAGCTGAAGCGCGCGACAGCTTATGGCCGACTTGAAGCCGCTTTAAGCATTTTTTTGTGGCGGCACCGCCGCACACGAGACATAGAAGCCCGTGTGCGGGGACAGTTATGGGTATGTTTTGGATCAGAATACGGATACGGACATAAGAGTAGTTTTATACCTATTTTGGATCAACACCATCATTTCAGTCAAAAAACGTTGGAGATAGCACGCGCACCTGTACCATACGGCGCCTGTTCGTTGCCTCGCCGTCACGTATACTAACGGCTCGACATGCTCCTACAGCCCAGGCGGTAGTCTGCTGAACGCCCAGATTGGTCAAGAACCGAAAGACATAATATAACAGTAAAGAAATGATATGATGAAATGTTTGTATAAAATTTATTAGATTTTTGGCTTGCTATACGCTTTAGTGCAAACTGTAAGTATAGCGAGCAACTGATAATTAAATAGGCCACCTCCAAGTGTTGCCATAAAGACTGGTCCTGTACGTCTTGCATCAATAGAATTCCCATGACCCTCACCAGGTCAAAAGTCCACCTAGTGGAAGGCCTTCCAAGATATCTGAAATAAAAGAAATTGACATCTATTGGTTCAAATGATGATGATGATATTAGGTTACGGTTACGAAGCTCCATAATCTTCTTGGTCCAGACAAATCTGAGAGGCTTAATTAGTGTATGGAGAGACGTGGCACCAAAAGCCACCATGGCCTACGTACAATGGGCCGCATAGGACTAAGGGTGTTTTTAATATCGTGCGGATTTCATCACGCAACCAAACCGCACGATATTAAAAACCGCCTTAGTGCAGAAACCATACTCAGACATAACATAGCCTCCCTGGTATGTAGGTACCTGATGTTTTGGTGGGGCCCACTAGAGCCGATGCCTGCCTGGAAGGGCTGCTTTGTTCGAAAGTCACCATAGACCAAGCGCCTCAAAGAGATGTCAGCAAAACCGCGAGGGCCCAACTGGCGCTCACAGCGCCCCAGCCGTCGTTGGGATTCCGATCCCCATTTCAGCCGACGGCTTGCCGGTAACTGTTCGAACCGAGCCCAAGTCGTGAACGGCGCACTTTTCCCGCGCGCTTCAAGGAGTTGTCAGCAACAGCAGGGCCCCAGCTGGGTCGAAGCCTACTAGGGCCAGGATTATCCGAAAGGGAGTTCAACCCCCGGTATGAAGGTTAGAAGGAACGGGGTGGGTTTTTAGTCAGTAAGAGTCTGACACTATCTCCAGCACCACCCAAGGGCGGGGGATGTCATTTGGATGATTATTTCCCACAAAAAAAGGGCCCAACTGGGCCGAAGCCTACTGGGGGAATGGATTGTCTTCTCCGTCGACAAAAGCCCGAGCATGGAACGTGCGTGGGAAAACGTGCTTAGAAGATGGATTTAAAATCCAGTAAGGAGCTGGTAGAGATCTTGACTGTACTTACAGGATTGTCCTGATAGCCTCTCTACTCCTCAAGCTCCTCAGAATATGTGGCGCTCTTGTTGCGACATCACTTCGTGCTAGCGCCCGTTTTTGGGGCGCGTTTATTATATGCAGAGCGCCCCCTACTTTTATTATTTGGTCATTATTATTTACAAGGAAAAAAAATATTATTCTTTTATCACACGCTTAATATTAACTAGAACATTCTACTTCCTACACTACAATCCACATGACCTTTAGCCACCCTTATTGCGACAGCAAAATCCCCAAAAACAAAATTCAAAAAATTTCTTGAACTTAAAAAACTTTTAGTTTACAGCACGTGATTTGAAACACGTTTTTCTTTCAAAATGTGTTTTGACATCACGTGTAGGTTGTGACGTCACAGTTCGCGTTTTGTTTCTCTATTACGGTGTAACTTTTTATGACAGTAATCTTAACTCACAAAACGGTTTTCACCCGCGGCTGCCACGGTTGCGGCACAAAATAGATAGGTACAGAAGTCATTCCACATACAAAGCACGCTCGAGCAACGCACACATAGACACTGCTCACGGACACGATATCTCGTAGCGCCTCGGTCCTCTCGTCGAACAATCCCGGCTCGAACGCTCATTAGTGTGCGTCCACCGAGCGTAGGTACAAAAAGTGAAGTAGATAGATACATGAGATTGTCTTCTGTACCTATCTATTTTGTGGTTGCCGACCCGCAGATTCTGTAGAATACAAATATCGCTCATTTGGTGCAACAATGACGTAATTACATTTTTAGAAATTTTACAGGAGATGCAGTCAAAGATTAATAATGGTTATGGCATTTTAGCGAAACTTATTACAATTCTAATTGTTGGTCAGTGGGTCGTCCTATAAATAAAATCAACCTAAATGATGTTTTGCCCGATGAAAATAGTCTTTCCGCACAATATAACATTATAAAACTTGTTTTGAAAAAAGTGTAATTACGCCGTTGTTGCACTGAATGAGCGATATATAAGTAAAAGGTTAGTTATTCATAGGTTAATTTTTGTTAATGATCGTCTCTGTTGAGGCCGTTGTCAAAACGTTACAGATAGCTTAGACAACTCCGTTGTCTATGGTTTCAAGGCGCAATACAGTTATGCCCGATAAACACATGGTCTGACAGGTAAACTGGTTTTGCAGTTTGTGCGTCTATTTAGGTGGAATAAACGTTTTTTCTTTCTCCTTTTTTTAACACATTAAAACCAATTTCGCGGCTCCCGCTGAACCGGCGAGCTACTAGTAGATCCTCGCGGGCCGCAGTCGCTACGGTTTGCATCTGCACCCTCTGCGGTCGGTTGGCAGGCAACCGAACGCTGATCATTTCACCTCCCGTCTTGCAACCGCATGTCTTGCGATAATCGGCTCCCAGGTTTGCGGGCGAAAAAATGTCAGGCAACCGCACAAATCTGCGGTCTCGTGAGTTTTAAATTAAAACAGCTGTTTTCTTTACCGCGGTGAGCGTGTGCGAAAACCGCTTCATAAGTCCTTAGCCTTATTGATCTAGTCATCTTGTGGAACTCTTGTTAGGTTCATCTTGAAGGAAAGACTAGGTATTATTCACGTATCTCCATTATGAAAAATTTTTTTTTTTTTTTTTACTATTGTTAGACCCGCACTTGACCACTATCTCACCTGTTGGTACGTGAAGATATGGTCGACGATAGAACACGTTTACCTGGAAGTATTTCTTTTTAAATATCATTAATTCTGTGGAATTTTTTAAATATCATTAATCCTCTCGACATCAGGACGCCAGTCAGTCAGTATTGCGGAATTATTTTCTACACAAAAAGTGGAGTCGTCTCAAAAAGCCTTTTCATATTTATTTATTTAACAATTTATGTAGGTACACACAATAATACTCGTAAAAAAACAGTAGAAGGAAACAGAAAAATAGTTACATATGTGATGCTTATTTCTAAAGAAATCTCATTCAATACACCTGCGAAAGGAAAATTGGAGAAAAAAACACATGTCTACATCTCTATTTTCTAAAAGTAAAAGTAAAAGAAAATGGGTACACACAAAAATCATAGCCAACAATAAAATAACAGGAATATGGGTCAATTAATGCCTGAAAAAAACAATAAATAAATAAATAATAATAAATAACATCTAAAAAAAATATACTAATATAATTACGAGTATATACATACACATAGTGAAATAAATATCACAAAAATACGTGTTCTTTCACTCTTCTTTTAAAAACTACAAGAGTTTGGCAGCTCCTAACGTCCGGCGGCAGCGAATGCCACAACCGTACTGCGTGCGAAGTGAAGGAGAAGGAATAGAAATCGGTGGAGTGAAAGAAAGAAAGAATATCGCTTATTCCCTCTTACCTGCAAGGAGCTTCAGAAGAACGTGAGTAGGGAAAGCGTTCTCCCAGGTAAGAGGGAGTTTTAGGGTTGTGAAAGATGTTAAATAGCAGACGTTTATTTATTTATTTAATACTTTATGCACAAATGTACAAAGGCGAACTTAATGCCTAACACAAAACACAACATAATACTCGACATAATACCCGAGAGTTCCTGTGAAGTCGAATAGGGAGCGACTTGAGTATTTTGTGAAAGCCATGTCTCAGGCTTTCGCAAAATGCCGAGTTCCAGTTGTCAAGAGCATCATGGAAGTAGCGTCTCTTTGCATCTCTAGTCCACACACGACTGCAGCGATGCGCTCCGGTTGCGCTCGAAAGGACAGCGCTGCAACCTTCTTTTGGCTCGGTCACTTCATTACAAATATATATTCTTTTTTGAATATGCGAAACCATGTTGTTCAGAATCAGTAACTGAATCGATTCAAAAATTTTTTCACCCCATGTTATATTTTTTGCCAAAAATATTGTTTTAAAGTCATAAGTCATCACCTATACTAAGTACAACACAGGTCACGACAGATCATAACGGGAATTAGACGCCAGCGCACAGCTGGGTGTGAGAGCAAAACAACCCCTCAGTCGCCTGAATGGCCTGGTGGCACTGTATTTGTTCGGACAAATAGATAACATAACAAAGTTATAATTTTGTGATTTTCATGATACAGTTTATGAAATGTCGTACATAGATTCTTCACATAAAAATACTCGACACGTGTTTCGGATTTCGCATGTACTAAAACTATCTAATGTTGTCTATGTAGGTAGGTATGTTATTATATTAAATACTAGCTTTTACTCGCGCCTTCGCCCGCGCACATAAAATATAATCTATGTCACTCAGGGATATACTAGCTTTCAAGTAGTGAAAAAAATGTTGTAATCGGACCAGTACTTTCCTCTTAGAAACGAGAAAATAAAAAAAAAACAAACTTACTTCTTTATGATATTAGTGTAGATTTGTGTATGTTTATTCTAATATTTTCTTTTCTTTTTTTATGTACTTGCCACGTTTTCTCTTCAATATCTTTGCTTGACTGGTAACAAATGCTTAATTCATGAATCCCCAAGCGACCACCGGTGGCCGCGCATCTATTATCTTACTATTGTGTTTCTAATTGACGATATCTGAAGGGTTAAGGCTTTAAGTCCGCCTTTGTACCTTTGTGTTGTTTAAGCAAGTAAACAAATTATTTAAAGAACTTTCCAAACGCTCGTGGACACTTCGCGTGACCCAAAGGCTGGCTTTTACTTCGGTCAAAGGATAAGCATTGCCATTCAGCGTGGCAATGCCGCCAGCCTTTTGGGTACATTACCAGTCGACAGCGATGCGGAGGAATTTTTCGACGCCTTACTCTAAATTGCCATTTTTGTTTATTTTTTTATTTTAGTTCTCTAGGGTTTTATTTTAATTTTTTTAAGCTAGTTTTAATTAATTTAAGTTTATATCTAGAAATAATTATTTTATTGTTTGAAACAAATATAAATTAAAACATCAGTAAACAAATATTACGATTTACTAAAGTAATCTTTATGCAAAAATCTCTGATTACCACAAAACACAAGAAGAAACCATTCTAGAAACAAAAAGAAATAAAGAAAAACTTTTACATAAAGGAACATTGGTAAGTTCGCACAGAACTTACTAGAACATTCCACAAGAAATGGTGAAAGGCTTGTCGGTACATAGGAATATTCCGAACTAATAAATGCGGGGTTGTTTATTGAGCTGGGGTTAAATTGTAGAAAACAAAAACGTCAATTTACCAAATGTAGCGGTGAGGTTTCTTTAATTACTATTTTAGTTAGAACTGAAGACAGTTCAAGGGTTCAGGATTGTATAGAGCTGCTGATACCACTGCTTAAGTGT
This sequence comes from Mythimna lalbum, assembly GCA_949319445.1. NCBI lineage: Eukaryota > Metazoa > Arthropoda > Insecta > Lepidoptera > Noctuidae > Mythimna > Mythimna lalbum. The sequence goes on from OX439349.1 coordinate 22,497,561, forward strand.
TTCTTTTTCAGTGGTAAAATCATCAAATAAGATGTCATTAGATGATTTTACCGCCGGGTGGTACCCACTTGGATACCTTGGAGTGGGGTATCCCCGCCCGGTTGAGTGGGAGATAGTGTCAGACTTTTACTGACTAAAAACCCCTGCCATGCCTGATACGGTCGGCCTCCTCCTTTGCTAGCATTACTGCCTCGCAGAAGGAGGCGACCGCCTGCCACTCCTCCTCGCTCCGGATCATGGCCTGTACCGAGGCCCAGCGCGAGAGATCGCCGCCACCGATCACCCCCACGAGGGCACGGCGAGGCTCCGCCTAAGCGGGGCACACCTCCACTGTATGCTCCACCGTGTTCTCCGGACTGGTTAAGTGTTACCATAAGTGTAAGTTGACAATAAATCGGTCCTTATGACATTTGGAGGAGGCCCATGTCCAACAGCGGACGTCTTTTTGCTGAAATGATGATGACGATGATGAAGATGGTCAACGTGAAACTTTGTATTGTAGGTGCCCAACCTATTAATTAAATCCTGTGATATGTGATGTAATAATGACTTTCGCTCGTGGGTGCAACGCGAGGTTAGTTCAGACTTTTACTGCCTTTTAGGCAAGGTAGGAAAAAAAGGAAAGAAAGTAAAACCAGCAAGCTAAAAAGCTAGGAAGGCAGGTTATATTCCCTTTTGTTGAAGTTTGCGTTCCAAGACCATGAGTATCTTTTCAGAGCTGTTCCAATGGTTCTAACGGCATCGGCTCTTCTGGGCCCCTACGGTTGGCTACCATCTACTTGGGGCGCGCGCGGAACATTACGCATTGACCGCTGAGCAAGTGTCCACAAAGTGGGTGGACCTGAGGAAGAACGACGCCACCGAAGCCGACCTGGGAAGAGGTGATGAGACGATCTAGATGCCTACCACAAGAGCTGGTTTGAGGTGGTTCAAGAAAACTAGGAAGTTGTTAGCGGCCTTTGCACAGCAATGGAAAGCATAGGATAAATTAAAAAAATATGTTGCTAACCAATCATTTTAAACCTTCGTCCTCATAACATTTCAAACAACTAAAATCGCTGAATGTGTATAATTTATTTATTATTTACTTATTTATCAGTTGCTTGCTATACTTCTTATTTCGCGTAAATAAAATGTTTTTCTTTCTTTCTTTTCTTTTCTTTCTTTTGATAAGTTGCTTGCTATACTTACAGTATGCACCAAAGTGTATAGCAAGCCAAAATTCTACGAACTAAAAAATGTTATACAAACATTTATCATTTCTTTACTGCTATATATATAAATACTAGCTTTTGTCCGCAGTTTCACCCGCGTACATTAAATACTATGTCACTCAGGAATCAAGCAGCTTTATATGGGTGAAAAAATTTTAGCAATCGGACCAGTACTTCCAGAGAGAGATTACTCCTACAAACAAAAAAACCAACAAAAAAAACTTTACCTCCTTATTTCTCGTATATCAGTGTACCTACATGTCAAATTTCGGTTCCTGAGCAGTCAGGGCGATTAGCAGTTTGAGCGCCTGGGCTGGGAATCATAATACCAGCTCTATATAACTCTTCAACCATCAAGTTTTCAATTAATGGAAAGCTTATTATAGAAAAATCATTTCACCCCCCAACACAGGGGGTGAAGGGTGCACAATAATAAATTAATTAAACACCCCTTTATGTAACCCTGTGATCTTTCTTCGATTAAATTGCTAATAATAATATAAAACGAGCGATATCGAACAAATCAAAATTCCATAATTTCTGATTGGTATAATTGTTTGTTTTGGGTAATTTATTTAGCAATTGGACTTAGGTAAGCTACAACCTTGATGTTTACTCGCAGTCTTGGGCTTCCTTAAGACGACCTTTCCACCCTTTTTTTTTTCTCTCTCGACGGGGAAAATCATCATTGATGAAACCCGCTCTTGGGTGGAGCGGGAGACAGTGTCAGAGTCTTACTGACTAAAAACTCCGCGCCGTTCCTTCTAGCCTTCATACCGGGGCTCTAGTTTCCTTTCGGATAACCCCGACCCCGGTAGGCTTCGAACCAGATGGGCCCCTCCTGTTGCTGACAACTCCTTGAGGCGCGCGGGAACAGTGCGCGCCGTCGACGCCTTGGCTCGGTCCGGACAGTTACCGGACGATCGGACAGCGAGCTACCCATGGCTCGCCGTCCGCGAGCCCGCGTCTGCGGTGGCCGGAAATCGTGATCGGAATCCCGGCGGCGGCGGCGGGGGCGCCGTTGCCTAATGCGGTCTGCCTCCTCCTTTGCTAGCATTACTGCTTCGCAGAAGGAGGCGACCGCCTGCCACTCCTCCTCGCTCCGGACCATGGCCTGAACCAAGGCCCGGCGCGAGTGGTCTCCGCCGCCGATCGCCCCCACGAGGACACGGCGTTGCTCCGCCCAAGCAGGGCACACCTCAACTGTGTGCTCCACCGTGTCCTCCGGGCGTTCTGCACAGTGGCGGCACCCGGCCGTCTCTTCCGCTCGAATCCGATGCAGGAACCTCCCGAACTTGCCATGTCCGGTGAGGACCTGCGTCATGCGGAAGGTAAGGACGCCGTGAGGTCTTTCCAGCCACGCCTCAAAGAGGGGACTTACCGCCATAATTGTGGCGTGCCCAGCACTAGGTTGCGATAGTCGCTGACGCCATTTCACCGTGAGATCCCCCCGGAGCTCTGTCCGCCATACCTCGACCTGTCGCGGTAGTGGACTTTCACCCCGGCGTTGCATCTCCACGCGCTTATCGTGCATGTGTGTAAGGACTGTTACCTCCAGATCCAAAGGTGGTAGGCCAGCCAGAAGGCTCGCCGCTTCGCGGGAGATCGTGCGGTAACCCCGCACCATCCGTATTGCCATGACCCTCTGGCAGGCGTTCAGTATGGACCTTTCCACCCTTCTAACGTCAAACTGAGCATAGTTTAAAAGCTTTTACAATTCAATTAATAAAAAACTAGACAAGTGCCAGTTGAACTCGCGACTTACGAGTTCCCTACAAACTTAGCTATGTAAATAAAATAATTTTGGAATCGAGTCTTGGAAGATTTTTCCGAATCCCAAAAAAACACAAACCGCGAAGTATCTTTTTTTCTCGATAACTTACAACTTTTATTTTTTTTACAGCTTCAAGAATCCGCAGACATGAGCATATGGTTTTAATTTCAACTTGATACCTCCACGCGTTTTTGAGATAAAGAGTCTTGACAGAAAGACAGACAGACGAATGGACGGACTGAGGGACAACTAAGTGATCTTATAAGGGATCCGTTTTTTTCATTTTGAGGTTTTGGAACTCTAAAGACACATAGACCTTCATGGCCACTGATAAATTGTCGTTCCGATTGGTTGTCGTGTTGGTTCATCTAACGTAATCCAACGCAATGGTTGATATAGAAGCATCGTGAAGAAAGAGAGATAACAACACTTAATAGTATATTTGCATTTGGTAATTCTGTCATTCACTCGAATATTTCACAAAATTTGTTTATTTATTTATTTATTTATTTAATACTTTATGCACAAATGTACAAAGGCGAACTTAATGCCTTAGGTCCAGGTAATAACATGTTTTTATTTGTACTTTAAAAAGTTTTTGAAAAAAAAAACATTGTTCAGATTAAATATAATGTTCAGATCAAATATAAAAGGGAACGGAATCATAACGACTAATTAAAGAGCAATTAGTACTCTCAAGCTCGATAGATGGCGTTGGCGTCAAATTAGATGTCCCTATGGTTTCGTTACTGCGCGTTATACTACACAACAACAACAAAACAAACAAACCTACCTACCTACCTTATACTAGGTAGGTCCAAAAATATTGTTTTTTTGAGAGCAGCAGCGCACCTATCGGGAAACTGTGTTACTAAGTGCAATATACTTAAAAGTGAAGTAAATCCGGTGGTGTGGTATTTGATATCATCCCTCCAAGTCGACCCTCGGTCGTGTACAAACATTCAAAATATCGATTAATTGTTTAAGGTTTTTTAGATAGAGAGACTTATAGATTATTTTCGTTTTAATTTATGAATTCATTATGAAAGGCCAAAGTTAAAGTCAAAATTGCACATTTTCAGAGGTTTTTATTTGATTAGTTCTACACAAATTTAGGCTTTGATTTCAATAGAAACGTAGATAATATTCACAAGAATTATCTGTATTTCCAGAATTAGATAATAACATCATTGTAATGTAAGCGCGGTTGTTTGAAAAATAATGAAAATGTATTTTGGGTTCGACGCTCTTAACTAGCTGTGACGAATTGGCTTTGGTAATGGAAAATATTCTATTAATGTTGGTACATTTTATACGAACAGAAAAGTTTGTGATTTAAATACAGTATCAAAACGAATGAAGTAGCGAACATTTTTATTTATTCATCTGAATACATTTTAACGAATAGTTTTGAATAATGTCTGGTAGGTAAGTCTAGAAAAGAAGATAGTAATTGAAAAGAGTCTATTGTGATGCAAATATATGCAGATAATAAACACAATAAATGGCACTTTAGTTAATAAAGAACAGAAAAAACGATTTAATTTAAATCAAAATTGAATTGAATTGTAAAATTACTAGGTTCTACCTGCTGCTTTGCTCGCGTGAACGTCGAGAATTATCCATGGGAACATATTCACGAGATGAAAAGTATATATGTGCTACTCTAGGACATGGTTTATGTGTGTACCAAGTTTCATCGAAATCCGTTCAGCCGTTCGAGCACGTAGAACCATCACAAATATACATGTCGTGGCTAGATCTTAGAACTGATCAATTCTAAATATGGCCTATTAAACCTGGTCAGATCCTTTAAACGTTAACATGGTAATCTCGTTTGGCCATATAATTGATGTAGGATTTCAATCATAATAAAAGGTCTAATGCAGAACAGATGGTCGATGGGGACGAAAGGTTCTGGAGTGCCACCACGTACCGGAAGACACACCTTTGGAAGGCCTCCAACAAGGTGGACCAACGACCTGGTCAGTGTCGCGGGAATCCTATGGATGCGTGACGCATAGCACCGGTCGTTGTGGCGACGGCCTATGTCCAGAAGTGGACGTCTTTCGGCTGATATGATGATGATGATGATGATGATGAAAAGGTCTAAAGACAGTAGGCCAAATAAAGATTGAAATATCATCAAACTTTAACGTTAAAAACGATTTACACACAAAGTTTCGCTTTTGTAATATCAATGTGACGAGATTCACTTACATAAGTTAGGCACTGTTACGATCGGAATCAATAATTTTCTGACTGACTGACTTCTTGACAACTCAAAAGTGTCTGTAAGTGGTTTATTTGAAATAAATAATTTGATTCTTGTTTCTTGTGGTCTCGGTGACTCTTTTGGAAAAATCCACTTAAGTATGAGTGCCTCAAAGGCTTTCTAGTGATCGCCACTGTGATTCTGACTCACATGAGATGCAGTGACGTCCTTTTCCACTCGCCTATACATCGAAAACGGTTTAAACGCTTGTTACTTCATCTAACGCAATCTACCGCTATGCTTGACGAAAAGGCAACGCAAAAAAAGAGAGATAACGCCTGAAACTCTGTTAGTATTCGGTAATTCCGAGATTTACTCGAATATTTCACAAAACTTGTTCCGAAGTACCTGTTTTTTTTTAAACCCTTAAAAGTTTTTGAAAAAAGTTGTCGTCATTTAGAATCTTAAGAAAATTTGCAAGGCTTCTATAGTTTTACTTTTTCGACTTTTTTAATTTTTAGGCAAATTATAAAGTGTCAAAGTTCATACAAAATAGGAGATTTTCAGAGGTCTTTACTGGATTAGTTTTACACAAATTTAGAACTTGATCTCAATAGAAGCCTAGATAATATCCACAACATAATGTGTTTCCAAAATATCTAATGAAATAGGTGAAATAACGTCATAATCAGTTATGAGCGGTTGTACGAAAAACAGTGAAAATGTGTGTCGTGATGCACCACCATAATGTCCTATATCCCCTAGATGGAGCAGAGGGCGTCCACAGTAAAAACGGTCCTGAGCTTGAGAGGCGAGCCAACAGAATCATCGGCAATGATGCACTTGTGGAGTCGAAGCTCCAAAGCCTTGAGCATCGCCGCCGAGTGGAGCGTCTGTCAGTTTTCTATCGTTTACTTTTCGGGGAGTGTGTACTGGAGTTGCACAATCTAATTCCGCGATATCTGTGCCATCATTGGACCTTGGTTCAGGCCATGGTCCGGAGCGAGGAGGAGTGGCAGGCGGTCGCCTCCTTCTGCGAAGCAGTAATGCTAGCAAAGGAGGAGGCAGACCGCATCAGGCAACGGCGCCCCCGCCGCCGCCGCCGGGATTCCGATCCCGATTTCCGGCCACCGTAGACGCGGGCTCGCGGACGGCGAGCCATGGGTAGCTCGCTGTCCGATCGTCCGGTAACTGTCCGAACCGAGCCAAGGCCGCCTCAAGGAGTTGTCAGCAACAGGAGGGGCCCATCTGGGTCGAAGCCTACCGGGGTCGGGGTTATCCGAAAGGAAACTAGAGCCCCGGTATGAAGGCTAGAAGGAATGGCGCGGGGTTTTTAGTCAGTAAGACTCTGACACTATCTCCCGCTCCACCCAAGAGCGGGTTTCGTCAATGATGATTTTCCCCGTCGAGAGAAAAAAAAAAGAAAAAAAAAAAGTCTAAGTGACATGTCTAAGCAAGCATGCTTCATCGTCGACCACAGCATCGCTTACCATCAGGTGAGATGGTGGTCAATCGCGAGCGTGTAAATAATAAAAAAAAAGCTTCACGCTTCACCTCGCTCCACGTCATTCCGTTGCTCGCTGCTTCAGTCAACACGGTGTGATGCCAGGTTTGACACGGACGACCACGCTTTCTTTTTTCTTGCGGATTCCAGTCCAACGATTGATGAGGTGCAGTACCTTTTTATTTCTTTGTTTAAGATGGGAAATCATCTAATGACTTTTCTCACTCTAAAGTGGAAAGAGAGTGGCCCTGACTATAGTGGAAGTCGTGGGTTCGATTCCTACCCAGGATAAATGTTTGTGTGATAAGCACAATCATGTTCTGTGTCTGAGTGTATTTTGTCTATAATATGCATGTATTTAGAAATGTATAAGTGTTTATCAGTTGTCTAGTACCTATCTACTCATAGCACAAGCTCTGCTTACTCTGCTTAGCTTGGGACTAAACGGCGTTGTGTGATAGTTGTGGAATATTATATTTTATTATTTATCTCATTATTTTCTATTTATACGTATTAATTGTATTTTTTGATATTTCTTTAAAAAAAGCATTTAAAGATATAAAAAATAGTGGCCCACCGGCATCGGAAACAGGGTCCAAGCTACCGGTGGTCAAGGCTCTTGAGAGAGGAATCGCCAAACAATACGCGCCGTGTCTAAGAGACTTTTATATTATTAGGGTGTGCTTGACAAATAATAGTTAATTGTTATACAAGAGTGTAAAATGCAACACGTAACGTTTCGTCACACCTCAGCGAGGAAATGACTAAATGCAAAAAAAGTACACCAAGGAGGTTCTGAGTCTGAGTTTCTAACAAATTAAAAAAAAGTTGAATGACAAATTTGGTACCATGGAGGTAGAAGTAAGTATAGGTCTAATGATGTTTTGAATTCAAAAACATAGTGCACGCGATATTCTAAATTCAATTTTCTTTATCTCACTAGAGAATAAAAACGGCTTTTGCTCTCAGATATCGAAGAGCAAAAACACTCCGAGATGGTGGGATGAAGAATATTTTTCTTATTATCTTACTTTCTTTCTAAAATATTTTTGAGTTGAATCAACCCCCAAATACTAGCAAAAACCAAAATCTGAAAAAAAACAATGATTCACAAAATTGTCATCCAAAAAAATACGAGGGTGCCTCGAGATATGAATCAATTACAATATCGTGACGTGATCATCAATCTGTGAAATGGCGCGTCATTGCGATCACATTATCTCTGGCACAGCTTCCGTCGCCGCATCTCGCGACGTCTCCGTGCTAGGCAGTGACGGCTGAAGTGGATGGATGCGATTCGGCAAGAAAATATACGGAAACAGCTGTCACGATATCTTGGGATGGGGTTGTGTTTTTGGCTGGTTGTCTATAAATATTATAGCGTTTTATGTTATACACAAGGTGTAAGGGACAGCCCTCCGCAAACTTTAAGGGCTTGCACGGTAGACGAAACTGAACGACCTCCCACAAGATTTTTTTTTTAAATCAGCCTCAACATAAAACATCATCATCCATATAACATTATCATCTCAAAATACATATAAGCTTGATTGGACAGTTTGTACCAGCTTTTTTTTCATCAATATACTGTACTCTTTCTCCCCCTTTTCTCACTTAAAAAAATAAAATAGCCTAGTCCATCTCCAGGGTCCCAAGTGAGATCTGCCGTTGCCGGCAATATTGCCGTGAAGTAGGAATATTGCCCGTTTGTATGAATATTGGTGGCAATATTGACAGCAATATTCCCAGATTCTCTAGTCCCAACTATCTCTGTACCAAAATTCATCAAAATCGGTTTTGCCATTTAGGCGTGAAGACGTAACAAACAAACTCGCTTTCGCTTTTATAGTATTAGTAAAGATAATGTGGTGTAGTTATATTTTTGTGTTTTTGATTGTGTACTTATATTAATACATAAATTAAATACCTATATTACTTTAAAATAATTTTATTTTTATTAGAAATATTAGCTCTTACATACTTTGTTCTAGTGTCCATGGAATGACACTTGCAATAGCACCATACTACAAATTGTTATGTCATTTATCTACCATTAGACTCCATTTTATTTGAAATTATAACATTTTCTATGAAAATTATATCTATTCCAATGTTAAAATCGTAGCTTGTTCGCTTTATGTTGTAGCATTATGAAATGTTGATAAATATTGTCATTATGTAGAAAAAAAGTAATTTAGTGCGACCGTAAAGCTATTTTGGGATAACTCACTGCGTAACAAGCATTATTTTGTAGCCACAAGCTTATTTATAAGCCTAATAGCATTATAGCCTAAAGTAGAATTAAAATCAGGACCTAGACCATGACGTTTAAAGTAAGATTGTTTTAATCTTATTTCAGTGTGGGTAAGAGACAGAGCTATACAGGTTGTCTAGCGCCATCTCTTACCCACACTGAAACAAGATTAAAACAATCTTACTTTGAATGTCATGGTAACCCCGCAGATTGGCTTCTTATCAAGATTTTGTAGGATTTAAGATTTTGAAGGAAAGAATATATGCATGAAACTTTTTTTTTGTATTATTGATAGGCTTGCGTTTGACCACCATCTCACCTGATGGTAAGCGACGATGTGGTCAACGATGGAACACGCTTGCCTAGAAGTAACCTATTCATTCTTGACTTAAAGACCCCTAAGTTGTAGCTATCAGGAAACACAGACTCCGGCAGGGAATTCCACTCCTTGGCTGTACGCACAATAAATGTGTTTATGTTATTTTGTCAACTTTAGTATTTCGCGTATTACACGCTACTGAAATGTTCACATTACCAAATTATTTGTAAGTTTGCACTATGACTTAGATATTTGACAAACCGTATCTGTACATTTCAGTGTATAATTTAACATGTGCAAAAAGTTACTGTGGTATTTTTGAGTAATGTAGAAAACCTAAGATAATGTAGATTAGAAAGTCATTAATTAAAACTACAGTGCAAATTCTACACTGTTAACTAAAGAAAAAACACTATACAATCACAACAAAAACAACAATATGTTAGCTGTACTATCTACAGTATAAACTAAAAATTATGGCCTCAAAAATCTTCTAAAATTAAACACGACTCTACTGCACCCCAAAGGGATAATGATAAGAGATCCTAGTGACGTCACTGGGCACGTAATGCAGATCCTGATAAGCTTTCACCATCATCTGCTGGTTGACGACTGCAAAAGGCCTTGGGGATATGCTCTCAATCGACGGTAAGGGTCTCAGGTCCAAACTCGGCAAGGGTTCCTCCTTAGGCCTCATTGATGTTGGGACGAATGTCGGCTGCGGCATCGAAGGCACAGTATAACTGATCATATTGTTATACACAAACTGGTCAGGGTAAGAAAGCGCTTGATAACTCGCTTCCTGACGAGGTTCCACCTCAACAAACGTCTCCCTAGTCGTATACAGCGCTGGATTGGAAAACGCCGCTGTATCCAGCCGATTCTTCCTCCTTGGGCGGTATTTGTAATCCGGATAATCTTGCATGTGCTTAATCCTTAACCTCTTCGCTTCATCAATAAATGGTCTCTTCTCTGATTCGTCCAAACTCTTCCATTCAAGTCCCAAGCGTTTTGATATCTCTGAGTTATGCAGTTTTGGGTTCATAATCGATATCTTCTTCCGCTGCAGCCTCGACCATACCATGAAAGCGTTCATGGGTCGCTTTATGTGGTAAGGATTGGAATGTCGTGATAATTTGGGAAGGTGTCTTGTTGATTGCTGCTCCAGTTGGTATGCCATTGACGTTACTTCATCTGTCGTCTTTGGGTTATGTAATTGTTGAGTATACACTTTTGTAGCTTGAGAAGTTTTGGGTCATATCAGATATTCTCCACTCATGGCTTCTTTTACTTTATCATGGCCGAAATTTTATACATTTCACTTCAAATCACTAAACGGCAAAATTGGCAAGGGCTCTAGGTTATCCAACACTTACGTAGACGTCCATGTTACAGAAAAAACTGTCTCAAACACCAAATCAAGTCTAGAATATTGTGATACTCATCTCAAACACGTCCGAACATGCACTGATGGTCGGTTTCAAAGCGAACTAAGCCTGAATCGTGTCATTAGACCAACAATGGTCCGATCACAATTGGAATGGACAATTTTCCATGTATTATTTGGAGTTGAATAAAGAGCGGTGACAAAGCATTGATTGCTCGCAAATTGTCAGATGATACTCGTCGTATGTTTTGTGTAAGGCGCGCCCGCGCACCGCTATCTATTAACTGTACGGTGCACAAAAAACTCTGGTACGAAACTTCGAATTGATTTTTTTTTACAAATTGGAAGACTGGAGTGTGAAATGTAATGGTATCGATGAAAGGACAAGTGTTTTTTGTTTGTTACATAGAATTGAAAATTATATTAATAGGTACCGTTATTTTTAAGAACACATTTCAATTGTTATAATTTGAAATGATCTTGTTTATCATTATTCACGCCCTGACTTTGGCTGTTGCTGGACATCATTTCTTTTCGTGTACTAATTTCCATGCTCCTATGCCATCTTTCATTAAGGTATTAGGTACTCACGATGGCAACGATTGATGAAGCCCGCCGAAAACCTGCTGTTACTACTGCATATTTCAAATCACTGTTGCTCGGACGCATATATCAGACTTTTGTCTGAACCAGGGCCCAGTGCCCACCGATTGCCCTTACGAAGACACAGCAGTGCTCCGCCCAAGCGGGGCACACTTGTTCAGTATACTCACACACAATGTTGACACCCGAACATTTTTTCTATCAAGGGAAGACCTGCGTCATGCGGAAGATGAGGACGTTGTGACGCACCTTTCCAGATACTGCTCAAAGAGTTGATTTACTGCCATAAATTGTTTCGTAGCCTAGCTTTCACATCCTCGCAGTATAGCTGCATCATTTTTGGTGGAAAAGCACCCTAACAGCCTGGCCACGAGCCCACGAGTTCGGAGTTAGCGGCGAGCGGCGGCGTGGCGAGCGGGCACTCGGCCCTATGATCGGCGTCTCGTGACGTACTTCAAACATTTTCATACTATTGTCACAAAATAGATAGGTACAGAAGACAATCTCATGTATGTACTTCACTTTTTATACCTGCGCTCGGTGGACGCACACTAATGAGCGTTTGAGCCGGAACTGTTCGACGAGCGGGCCGAGGCGCTCCGAGATATCGTGTCCGTGAGCGGTGTCTATGTGTGCTTTGCTCGAGCGCGCTTTGTACGTAGATTGACTTCAGTACCTATGTATTTTGTGCTATTGTTCTTACCGCTCGCCGCCTCGCGCTTAGCTACCGCTCACCGCGGAAGTTCGAAAAAGCGCCGTTAGAGTTGTAGAAATAAAGCACTGCAGGGAAAAATTAACAGCATTGTATTCAAACCGTACCTTGCACGTGGCTTTCAAATGGGTTAACTCTTGGCGCTTTTTGCATTCATCTCAACAGTATCCTGATTGAAAAGGGGTTAGCAGTAGGTAGGTAGGCTACCTACCTACATCTATCCTCTGTGTCTGTTGTAGAGAAATAGTAGGTACTACATTTTGTACAAGTGGAGAAATTTTGTCAATGTAAATGAGGCAGAATTCGCCCGAGCCATAGGCGAGGGTGTAATGAAACCAAGTGCTGCACTCCACGTGTATCAAACGACTTTTTTCAATGAAGATAGGTACTCGTATAAGATTGATTTAGCGCCAAGTCTGATACGATAAATACAATAAATTAGGGGTAGTCTCGCACACTTTTTTAAGAAAGGGTTTTCGAGTAAGTGTATTGAAAAATAGTTTTTTTTTAAATATTAATATTGCTTTTCCATAGTAAAACTATATTATGTGTACCATATTATTGTGTGAGAGTGAATCTAGTCTTCTTGATTTTCCCTCAACAAAAATGACAAAGTAACTTTTATCTTTTCTAATGCGAGATGTCGAGTGAGACTTTCTATGCGTAAAAATGTTTTAATTTTTAAGACGCCTTCAAACAACCGACATCTCTGTAATTTCGCTTAAAATTATTCCACCCTCTGCACAAGCCAACCCAGTTGAAACAAATTCCTTACCCCTATTCATTCCTTCCCTGTTCCATATTTAATACCATGAAGTTCCACTAGATGTCGCTGCTCAATATGCGTTCTCATCCACACCTTCGATTTTGCAACTCTTCAAATGCGAATAGAGAAACTAAGTAGATACCTTGTATGTGATTGTGCATTGTTGGGATTCTGAATGAATTTGAGGAGCGGCTAATCCTTGCATCATAATGGTGAATTGGCGGCCATTGATCGATACAACTCGTTTTATCGTCAATAGATTACAAAAGACCGGTTTAAGCATATTCTATACATACTATATTATTTGTGAATGGCATTTACAGGCAATAAGAGTGTTTTTATTCCTATTCAAACAATTTTGATGGTCTTTGAATGGAATTGTAGGTACTTACCTACCTAAGAATCTGGCGGTTCAACTAAGGGTTTAACCAAGTTGAAAATCTACAATGCTTAGTAGAAAACTTCAAATGTATGTTAATGACATCATCTCAACGTTAAGTCAGATGGTTAGAACAAAGGAATCGGAGGCGTTACCGACTGTAGAAAGAGATTCGAAACGAAACGGTCGTAACTAAGCTAGGCTTGTGCAGACTTTATAAAATTTCCTGATTAAATTCAAAATTTGTCACAAATGCCATCCCCTGATTAGCCTGAAGAAACATAATTTCAATGACTAAAATTAAACAGAATTAAACTATGTTTTACTAAAAAAGTTTGTAAGCGCGCCATCTAGTAACTAATTGTAGTACTACGTTCATTAGCTGGTCAGTGTATCTGTTATTGGTTTCAACACTAGATGGCACGCAGTACAATATTAAAGTTTAAACTTTTAAATATTGGACACAGATGGCGTTAATAGGTGGCGGTCACGACACGATTTCTTTGACTGTTTCAAGAATCGTAGGTTATTTATAATACGAGCCTTGTACTTATGTTTGAAACATGACAACCCACCATGAAATTAAGTACGTACCTAAATTATGAAAAATCTAAATATTACTGTTTTTATACTTTTGTGAATGTGAATTAAAATAAATACTAATAAAAGTAGTCTATTATTATTAAAAAAAACAGTACCTATCAATATAATTTTAGATGATTGTAGAAATTTTACTTAGATATTATTAGTATACCTCTATTTCAAATTTACTATCGCCAACGTCCATACTACGTTGAATACACCGGTTCTCGTCCGATCACCGAAGTTAAGCAACATCGGGCGCGGTCAGTACTTGGATGGGTGACCGCCTGGGAACACCGCGTGACGTTGGCTTTTTGTGTATAATAAAATAAATTGCTTTTTTTACCTATTGTAATTGTAGTAAGTATGTTTTTTATAATTTATATTTTTTTTTTGTTTTATGAATTGATTGCAGCACGTGGCAACTGGTAAACAGACTCAATTGAAATAATTTCAACGTATGCAAAAAATAAAAAAAAACAACGTATAAAAAAGTGTTAAGTATAGTACTTTGTTTTTTTCTTTTTTCTCTCTTTTCACCAATCTCTTGTGTGCACCTTGTGCAACCCCATTTTATGTCCAGGCAATCTCTTTCCATACCAGGTTGCCTGGAAGAGATCGCAGAAAGCGATAAGGCCGCCAATTGTATGTTTTAAATATAAGGCTCAAATGTGTGTAATTTATTATCTTGGTGTACAATAAAGTATATATAAATAAATAAATAAATAAATAAAAAAGATTTTGTCGAATGTGACAATTAATCTACAAAACAAAAACTTAATCATTTTAATTTCCACAGAAACAGACTGAGATAAACAGCCACTTGAGAATCACGAGTTCACGAGATAAATCCCTAACCAACAGGAGGCGACTTTGTAAATCACGGCCGACATAAAGGGGAGTATTTAACGCCATATTTATGATAATAAGACCGCGCGCGCCATAATGGAAAATACAAAAAGCGCCACCCCGACCGTCGTAAGGCGGGCGGAGAGAGACGGTTTAGATGATACGATACGATTTTTAAGTACACGTTGGACTCTGTGCACTTTTTTACAACTTTAATAAAACTAGTCTACATCCAAAATGCAACAGAGTAGCTACTGACGTTTTTATTTTTATTAATGCATAAGTAGGTACAAAATATTTTTAGGTACCTATTTAAAAAGTAGTTGTTAAAATACGAGTACATTTTCTTCTTTTGCATGTAATATGAGTTCACACGTACTGAATTTGTTGTTGGTTGCGCATTCTCATTTATGTAATTGTATAATTTGTGTAAAATAAAATAATATAAAAATAGAATTTTCACTTACTAAAGCGAGAATGAGAGAGGGCGGGCGATCTTTTTTTTTATTCTTTAAAAATTTAGGGACTTTTATAACGGGGCGATCTTATACGGTAAAATTGACGAGACGGTTGGCTAAATGCTCTCTCTCACTCAAGACACTGCTACTCCACTAATAGTTTCTGTGCCCAAACCAGGTTAGTATATTATTTAAGTGTATGTGTGTCTGTATATTTCTTACTTCTTTGCGCACAAAAGGGAGAACGGATTTATTTAAAAACTAGCTGTACCCTTCGCAGCTTCATCCTGCTTTACCCTACTCCACCCTACTATACCTTACTCTACCCTACACTACCCTACTCAACCTTACACATAATACTATCCTATTTTTTGTCCATAAGAACCTTCTCCTCACAAGAACAAACACAACAACAAAGAATTAGCGAATTTGGTTCAACTGTTCTCGAGATTTGCGCTTAGCAACACATTTAGTCATTCATTTATATTTATATCATAGATTGGCACGCGGGTAGACCATATCCTAGAATAGGACCAAGAACTTACACTACGTACAAACAAAAATACAAACATTTGCCTTTACACTACTATCTGCTGACATCGGATTCGCCCGCGTGAAAATAGAAAATTGCTCTAAGATAACATGAGGATAAGATGAGGATTTCTGGAATAAACCAACATCTACAACCGGGTTCAAAATTAGCTTATTTGCTATTCCAGGATATGTTATATCCGTGAGCCAAATTTTATCCAAATCCTTTTAGCCATTCGACTGCGTAAAAGTAACAAACATACACACTCGCACAAGCTTTCGCCTTTATAATATTATTGAGATTTGTACCACTAGTCGTATTGGACGCGTACGACTGATCGTCGCGCGCCATTTTAAAATCGTCGCCTCTAAAGCCATCTTTTAGTCTTAACTTATTGTTATTGCAAGTTTTAAGCCTTAGTTTTATGTGAGGATCGGCGGGCCTGCATCTATTTACGTTATATATAGATTTATTGGCGGCTCGCCAACGACTCCTTGAGGTGAACTTAACGGCCTAATGATAAAATACGGTCAGTTCTGGACGATGTCTGATAAGATGGTGGAGAAGACATGGCGTTGTGTTGGCAAAAGTGTTTTGTAATTTCTTGTTGTTTTTTTAAACGGTTTTCTTTTATCGCCGTTTTTACAGCACATTCTCAAGATTGAAGATTTATTAAGAATTAAGAGAGGGCACCAACAACCCGAGATATACACCTTTATTTTTTAATTAGTTCTAATACTTAAAGGACTCATTAGAAAAGGTCTTGTTATTATTAAAGCAAAGTCTCAATAAATAATATTCATAAATAGCAAAGTTATAAGCGTTTGTTTTTAGTCCAAAATATTACTCAATTTATGGACATATTGTACAGGCTAATTACTGCAAAAAATAAAAAAATACTGAACGTAGTATTTTCTAGTAGCAATTGTTATGAATGATTGATTCTAATATGAATTTACCACTTACCGATTGTGACAATTTTTTGTGGAAAATTTTGGGATTTCGTTTTTTTTTGCTTTTGACTAAACAAATATTCGATCATTAACAGGTACGGACAGAGCCCTATTTTCTTTTTTGTACTTATTAAAAATAGAAGTTTATATACAACCGCTCTTATGTGGTCATGTTGTCATTACACATCTTTCTCTAGATATTTATCTATATAGATAGGAATCTTGTGGATATTATTTATGTTGTTAATCAAATCAAATCATTTTGTGTAAAACTAATCCAATAAAGACCTCTTAAAATCTGATATTTTTTAGTAAATTTTGGTCTTTTACAATGTACTCATAGATTAAAAATTAAAAAAATATATTTCTGTATAAACCTTGCACATTTAATCAAAATTCTGTTTTTTTTTCCAAAAACAAATTTAAATGTTTTTAAATAAACACGTATTTCCTAGAATGACGATAAACAACTGGGGAAAGGACCTTTTAAGTCAAGAGTAAAATTAGAGATATAACTTTCTTTCTTTTTTCGTTACCCAATACTGATTCCTGCCCTTGTCCCTTGATGTCGGCACAACACGTATTTTTCTTCCATTCTGTCCTATCACCCGTCAAACTATCACTATCACCCTTTTCTTTCATATCACTCTTCACAGTCCATCCATCTTTTCTTAGGCTTCCCTCTCCCTCTCCATCCATCTACATCATCTACATCCTCGGTTCTCCAAGAAGTAAATATTCATCTATAAACCTATACATATATTTTCTTCATCATTATCACAAGAAACATCCTCCCCACACAAAACCTTTACACATAAACGCCGAGGCATCTCAGTTCACATAAAGAGGAATCGAAACCGACAGTCGAAGCACGGACGGACAAACAAACAAATATAAATAATGCGGCCGAGGAGAAAGGAGTGAAATGTTATTCCGCCACCCTGTATAATAGAATGGGGGTTGGTATGCGAGGGAGGACATCCGGAGATACGTCTGAGGATAGAGGCTTTTAATAGTATAGTAGACATCGTTTAAATTTCAAGGAGTGTTCTTTGGAATTTCACAATTTAATTCCTCCAAGTTTGTTCCATGTTCCATCATCGTACCAAACAACCAACCACCACCAATCACCACCAACACCACCGCCAATCGTACCAATTTATAGAATTTTTAATTTGTTGAATTTAACCCTTTTTTTTTTTTTTTTTTTTGTCGACGGGGAAAATCATCTTTGACGAAACCCGCTCTTGGGTGGAGCGGGAGACAGTGTCAGACTCTTACTGACTAAAAACCCCGCGCCGTTCCTTCTAGCCTTCATACCGGGGCACGAGCTCCCTTTCGGACAACCCTGTCCCCAGCAGGCTTCGACCCAGCTGGGCTCCTCCTGCTGCTGACAACTCCTTGAGGCGCGCGGGAACAGTGCGCGCCGTCGACGTCTTGGACTCGGTCCATTACCGGACGATCGGACAGCGAGCTACCCATGGCTCGCCGTCCGCGAGCCCGCGTCTACGGTGGCCGGAAATCGGGATCAGAATCCCGGCGACGGCGGCGAGGGCGCCGTTGCCTGATGCGGTCGGCCTCCTCCTTTGCAAGCATTACTGCTTCGCAGAAGGAGGCGACCGCCTGCCATTCCTCCTCGCTCCGGACCATGGCCTCGACCAGGGCCCGGCGCGAGAGGTTCACGCCGCCGATCGCCCCCACGAGGGCACGGCGATGCTCCGCCCAGGCAGGGCACACCTCGACGGTGTGCTCCACCGTGTCCTCCGGGCGTTGCGCACAGTGGCGACACCCGGGCGTCTCTTCCGCTTGAATCCGATGCAGGAACCTCCCGAACTTGCCATGTCCGGTGAGGACCTGCGTCATGCGGAAGGTAAGGACGCCGTGAGGTCTTTCAAGCCACGCCTCAAAGAGGGGACTTACCGCCATAATCGTGGCGTGCCCAGAATTTAACCCTTCAGATACCGTCAATTAGAGACACAATAGTAAGACAATAGATGCGCGGCCACCGGGTGTAGCTTGGGGATTCATGAATTAATTTATTGACATTTTGGAAGTGTTATTATTATTCTTTATTTATTGACATTTCGAAATTATTTTTAGTACATATTGTAATTTAATATTATTATTATTTTCTATGCATATTTTAATTTTAATTTGTTGTTGCCGAATGAATTTTGTTCTAGGATATGGGTTTTTTCCTGAAATAAATGTTTTTTTTTATTGCGCTATGGGGACACGGTTGGTAGCCCACCCATACGTACAAAGCGTTTTGGGAATACATTCATTGTGTGTACAGCGAAGGTGTAGGATTCCCTGCCGGAGTCTATGATCTAAGATCCAATAAAAGAAATCTCTTCCCTCATCTGTTATTTGATTATGATATATTATACTAGATAATGCGTTCATTAAAACATTGCGCATGGATTGCCTACCTAAATTCGGCAGTTAGTTACCTTGGAGTGAATGCTAACATAATAATCCTGATTACTACGACTTAGGGGTCTTTAAGTCAAGAGTGAATAGGTTACTTTTAGGCAAGCGTCCTCTATCGTCGGCTACATCATCGCTTACCATCAGGTGCGATAATGGTCAAACGCGAGCATATCATCATCAGTAATAAAAAAACAATCTTTACATATTATAAACTTACATTGCTGGCACTATAGGTCTATTGTAAGGAATTGATTGGAATTTGACTGTTTGACATCAAAATAAAATAAAGTCTCCTTCCGCGTCTCTCTGTCTGTATGAACGCAATAAACTCAAAAACTATTAAACATATTTTCATATAGTTTTTACCAATAGATAGAGTAGTTCTTGAGAAAGGTGTAAAAGTATAATACATGCTTATCAAAGCAGAGTAAAGCTAAGAATTTTAATGATTTGTAAAACCCATGTAATGCCGGGACGGATGGCTAGTTAAAGATACATCAAAAGGCTTATTAGTATAGAATTTATTCTTTTACATTATGTTTTATAACAAATCACTCGAACCTGGAAGTTAAAAAAAAATTGCTATTAGTCTGTAAGCTTTCTTTAAAAATAAATAAATAATCATTTCATTTGTAAATCTTTATATTAAAAACCCGTATTCCAATAATATCTCGGGTCTTTCCCTCATGTGTAGCCGACAGCAGAAGTCCCTTTTATGTCGCTATTGACGCGATATTTTTATTTCCTCCCGCTCAGTACCGAGCGAGAGCCAGCTCACACAATACTACTTTAACATAACACTTGCTATCAAAACATATTAGAATAATAACTTGGTAAAGATTTTAAATCGCACTAATGTTATACAACGTGTAACGTTAAATGCGCAAAACCTGAAAATAGTTTGATCAGAATAAGGAGCAGAATCAATTAAACTACTTTTTTATATAGGTTAAATTTTTCAAAAAAATCTTCAATAAAAACTATCGCCCTGTCTATTTATGAATAGGTCAAGACATCACGTGCGCAAATCCGCCGAAATAGGTAAACAAACACAACTGGTTGTAGTCCAAAAAATTCTTATTTCAATTCAAATATTTATTTTAAACGAACTAAAACTACACGTAAAACCTTTAAAAAAATTTTTTTTTTTTTTTTACAGAATTAGGTCTTTTAAATTAAAAATCATTTGGGTTGTCTTAGGTTTTGCGCATCTAACGTTACACGTTGTATATCTAGGCGAAAAGACACTAGGATATTACTTTTTAAGCACAAGAAATAAAATCCTCAAAATATAAAGAATCAAATGAATCTCCCGCTCTTAGGCAGAGTCAGAGGGCGTTTCAGACTTTTACTGACTAAAACCGATTCCTGTACCTTCTTTGACTTCGTTCCAGAGCCCGGGGTTTCATTTCCGCACAATCCATAGCCCCAGTAGGCTTTGACCCTACTAAGACCCTACGGTTTGATGACAAATCCATGAGGCGCGCGTGAAACAGTACGCGCTGTCGACGGTTTGGCCTTGATCTGGATGATTACCGGACGGTTGTCCGTAAGCCCGCGCAAAACATTGCTGGTTGTCGGTAAGCCCGCGCCTACGGTGGCCGAAAATCGGGATCAGATTCCCGGTGCTGGGTAAGGCGTGAGCACCGTTGGCTCTGACGTACGGCCTCCTCCTTTGCTAACAATAATAATAATATCCTCGCTCCAGACCATGGCCTGTACCAAGGCCCGGCGCGAGAGATCGCTGCCGCCGATATCCCCTGTATCGTGGGATTTAGATTTTTTGCACTGCACTGCCAAACCACACTGGGCCCGCGTGGTGGATTACGGCCCATTCCCTCTCCTAGAGAGAAAGCCTGAGTCCCAGCAGTGGGAACATTCAAAAGGCTGATGATGAGATAACAAAACTAAACAGTATTTAAACTTAATTGCTTTAGGGATTACTAATAGCGTTCTGTTGGTTCTGTGCATGAATTTTTTGATGCCCAATTGGTTTTTTCGGTATGGCTTTTTTTACGGTGGAGCGGGAGATAGTGTCAGACTCTTACTGACTAAAAACCCACCCCGTTCCTTCTAGCCTCTTCATACCGGGGCTCGAGTTTCCTTTCGGTTAACCCTGGCCCCAGTAGTCTTCGACCCAGCTGGGCCCCTCCTGTTGCTGACAACTCCTTGAGGCGCGCGGGAACAGTGCGTGCCGTCGACGTGGTCCGGACAGTTACCGGACGGTCGAAAAGCGAGCTACCCATGGCTCGCCGTCCGCGAGCCCGTGTCTACGGTGGCCGCAAATCGGGATCGAAATCCCGGCGGCGGCGGCGAGGGCGCCGTTGCCTGATGCGGTCGGCCTCCTCCTTTGCTAGCATTACTGCTTCGCAGAAGAATAGCCTCCATCTGCGAAGCAGTAATGCTAGCCGCCTGCCATTCCTCCTCGCTCCGGACCATGGCCTGAACCAAAAAAATATTATGGCTTAGTAATATATATAAATAAATTGTATACCTTAATTGTGCAAGATTAACTTTAGTCTATCTTGCATAATTAAGGTAGAACTACACTTGCCACACGTGTGCCACCCACGTCGCTCTGGGCGCGTCGGTGTCCATACTAAAATTAAACTTTTAGAACTACACTTGATCCACGCCACGTGACGTTGTTCCACGAATAAATTAGGCGTGTTACACGTGTGCGTCTGTCCAATTTAGTTCTAGCTTTATAAATAGAGAGCGTGCGAAAAGTTTATGTAAATTTTAGTGAAAAGTTAATTTAGGTGTATATGTTAAAATAATTTTAGAAAATTGAGTTAGCGGAGACAAGTCCGAAATTTAGTATATACTAATTTGCGCTTACCTTCAGTACTTGTCGTCCTCTTTTTATCTGCAAAACACTTTGGCACAACTCTGCATTTCAACTTTTATATTATATAACGGAAGATGTGGGTCGCGACATCGGAAATAACACTCACAAAAACCTTCGATAACACTTTTAATTACTCGTAACACACACTCAGTACAAAATAATCAAGGATGCCTGAGATATGGCTTGATTAAGAATTCAGGAACGCGGGAAGTTTAGCGTGGAGTAACCAATGTTTTCCCTGACCGCCGGACCGATTCAAAGTGTCCTCCAAATCCACGGACACCCGACACGTGGCCCTATTGCCGGTTAGCCAATTTACCGGTCAACGTCAGTACCTGTCAATGTCGAATAATCGATTATACCTCCGGATCGACATTTGACTCGACTATTCGCTCAGTGTTGCTATTACTCCACGTCCCCAAACGTTCCCAAACGTAAGCTGTTCAATCTAACTACATAGTTCCTCCAGTGAAAGATAGGTGACGCTGATGCAGACCGACTGATATGCGTCAACGCTTCGACATATATATGTTTTTATTGCACCATCAACGCAACTCGCAGCAAGAGTGAATCAACTGAGAAACATCGTTCGCACAGTAGAATACACAGATTGCATCCTCCTAACCCGTTCGATATTTACCTACCCACTTTTTATTTTTATTTTTTGTGTGCATTTATTCTACTGTTTTATTTAGTGTTTGTTTTTCTCTCTCTTGTTTAATTTTTGTTTAATATATCTATTATTTAATCTCACATAAACAAACACTGCAATTTCGCTATAACCCTATTTTTATGGTATATGACTGTGTAAACCATATATGTATAATTATATTATTTAAGTACCATCACTGATATTATATCACCTATGTTGCACTCCAAAACCGGTTTTACATCCGTTGCGTCACAGCCACAGGTTCAGTTGAAAACCAGCGTCAGGCACTAGTTGTCTGGCAATCATGCTGAACTGGACCTATTTTGGTGCAGCCATGAGGCACACAACAACATTATTTTTTATCTTTTTTTTTGGTATTGGTTTTTGTATATGTGTTTGGGCCTTGTGCTGTGCCAAATAAATTATTTTTCTTTCTTTCTTTCTTTCTTTCTTTCTTTGTATTTTGCCTGATTTTGATTTTTTGGTCTATTCCACAAGATCCATAAATTTTTTCAGGAGTACGAGTACTTTGAAATTCTGCGTTTCTTTATAAAGCTTCCTACATAGGTGCATAAATATGAGAAATAATCTTCGTAATCTGGTTAGCAATTCTAGACAATGAGTGTTTTTTTATTTTTATTGGAATTTGTTCAGTAATATGGGAACCGCCGCACTTGCACATTTGTATTGTGATCTATGTACACATAAACACGCTAGTGATGCAATCAGATTTTATCAAAAAAAATAACAAAACAGGCATTTTTTTTATTCTAAAATAACCAAAAATTATGTTGTTTTTGTACATACCACTTTCAGAATGTGAGATGTTACATTTTGTAGAGGGGCCCAAATGAACACTTTTCACTGTATTAGTTTAGACATATAAAAAAAAACATACAAACAGCCGATCATAGTATCTCTTCCTTTTTGTGAAGTCGGTAAAAATCAAAAAGAATCGAGCGTCGAAGAATCACTCGGCTACCTGTAAATTAGTAGTATTGTTTTATAACTTCTCGGTGCTACGAAGCTACGTCGCGCTACGGAGCGGCTACGAGATTTCGTAGACACTAGCTACGCCAGTTTCACTAACATGTTTGTTTTCATGAAAAAATATTACGTACTGAGAGAATTTAACTACCTTATTTTGTTGTGATATAAGTACTAAATATTTATATGCCAGAAAACAAGGAAATAGACTTAATCTACTGTATGTTTTCGATAATATTACGAGAAATAACACTCATTACTGCCCAACAATATAACAGTCTTATACAAAGCAATTAAGGCCTTCCAGACAGTCACAATAACACAATCTATCGCAGCCCACGACACGTACATCTTGGCCCGGGGCGACAATAACGGGGCGGCCCACGTGACCCACAGGCCCACGGCTGGACATGCTGGGTATTCACTTATTGTTTACGTGGTGTACTAGTCTTTCTTACCATAGTATTGTGGTAGTTATTATTATTTAACTTCATTGTCAGAACCACGGATAAAAAAACAATATTTTTTTTATCTGTGGTCAGAAAAGTTAATATTCGTGAATCCGGTTTTTGGCAGGATTTCTTAGATTTAGATTTAGATTTATTTATTGTTTGGTACAGGTGGAAATACAGCTCTTAAAATTATTGTTTTATCAAGTATCACTGTAACATACCCATGGGGTGTACAATCTTTGATATATTATTTGCACGTCAAAAGATCTCTGAATCTGATGTAGATTATACACTACTAGCTCCCAGCGGCTTCGCCCGCGTGATAGCAGAAAATTATCCCAAGAGAACATACTTTTGGGATAAAAAGTATCCTATGTCCTCAGGACATGGTCTATCCGTACCAAGTTTCATCAAAATCGCTTTGCCATTTAGGCGTGAAGACGTAACAAACAAATAAACAAACTCACTTTCGCTTTTATAATATTAATAAGGATAATATAAGAAAGAAGTAAAGTTTGTTTTTTGTTTGAGTTAATCTCTGGAAGTATTGGTCCTATTGCAAAATTTTTTTCATCGATTAAAAGCTGCTTTTATTCCTGAGTAACATAAGGTATATTTTATGTAGGCGGGCGAAGTCACGGGCAAAAGCTAGTTATTGTAGTGTAGTGGGTATTGTGATGTAAAATTGGTGTAGTTTTGTTTCTCAAGTGTCTGCGCAACTGAACAATATGTGGAGTCATTGAAACAACGCTGCTAATGCCGCTGAGAATTTTATTGTAGTGTTGACTACCTCAGCGAAGTTTGCCGAGAAGGTTGACTTGATAGCGAGGAGGAATAGCAGGCGGTCGCCTCCTTCTGCGAAACAGTAATGCTAGCAAAGGAGGAGGCCGACCGCATCAGGTAACGGCGATTTCCGGCCACCGTAGACGTGGGCTCGCGGACGGCGAGCCATGGGTAGCTCGCTGTCCGATCGTCCGGTAACTGTCCGGATCGAGCCCAAGATGTTGACGGCGCGCACTGTTCCCGCGCGCCTCAAGGAGTTGTCAGCAAGAGGAAGGGCCCAGCTGGGTCTAAGCCTAATGGGGCCAGGATTATCCGAAAGAAAACTCGAGCCTCGGTATGAAGAGGCTAGAAGGAACGGGGTGAGTTTCTAGGCTGGTTTCCTCACGATGTTTCTCTTCACTGTTATAAGAGCAGTGGTGATGAAGTAATTTACACAAAGTGCTACACCTAACTGGGTTTGAACTCGTAAATTGGGGAGTTACCTCAAAGCATATATATCAGTAGTGCTCCATGATATATATTAAATCATTTATATAACTACTAAATATTTGCATGATTGAAATATTATCAAAATTATGTGAAACTGTGTTTTGCTTTAAAAAGTTCAGTTGAATTTTTTATCTACAGTTTTAAAAAAACTATCAATATTAGTAATAAGTAAGAGATCAAAATCTCTTACCTATATCGATATCTCCTAGTTTGGGAGTCAGTGTTTACTCAATCTGTGTGGCCTTTAAATTAGCTGTAAATTATATACATACCTAGTACTTAAGTCAAGTTAAAGGTTTCTGTATAAATAAAGATGATTATAATAATTTCTTTATTTATCACAGGTCCCTGAGGTCCTGGGCCTTTGGGAGGCATACAAGGCGGCGAAGCCAACTCGCAGAGGCCCTTTAGGTTATTCTAATGAAACTTGATACCAACCGACGATTATCCCTTTACGCGCTATACTAGTGCACCCAAGGACAATCCCTTTTATATTATTATTATTATTCTTTTCATAATTTAGGCAGTACATTATACACGAGCCCAAATAAACGTAAGTTTAAACATATATCATAAAACACTATTAATTTATACAACATACTACGGGTTCGCCATATTATAATTACTAAAGCACGCTCCAAATGATCTGCCTCAACACATCTCTCCCACAATATATCTCTGGCCTAATCGAAATTACGTGAAAATCCGAGTAAAGTCTATCGATATCAAAATAGTGTTGTGTGTAGGGTTGCCAGGTATTATCTTCAAAAAGTCGGGACATGTACATCTATACTAATTTTAGATATAAGATATAAATAAAGCTGAGGAGTTTTTTTTTTTTTTTTGTTGAATGCGTTAAATTCAGGAATTGCAGATTCAAATTCGTTGGTCTTTGCTGTAATTACCGTTTTTAAAACAGGTTACTCTGAATTTTAACGGATTGACTTGGGTTTTTACAGCCAAATAAACATTATATTAAAAAAAAAATGTTATTCTTTCTTTGAAATTACAAAATCGGTTTCTTTGTGTTTTGCATTTTGAATTAAATATTACAGTTGGTATTTAGAACCTTTTTGTGTAAAATCTAACATCACACGAAGACCGATATGAGCAGAGCAGTAACGAAAAACAGCTCGCTAGTTCAGCATAAAACACTCGGGGCATAGCATTTTAAAACGGTTGCAAAACAGAATACTTAAGAAAATTAAAAGTATGTAAAATATTTCTTGTTTCATTAAAATTATTTTTCATATTGTAGTATATTTTTGTTTTTTTTTTTACAATTATTCGTTGAATTGAAACGGATGATAAAAATGTAAATTCGATGAAAAAACTAGTTTTATTTATAATAATAATAATATAATAATAATTTATTTAAAAATTTGACAACACAGGCCCAATTGTTAGTAAAAAACTTAATCTAGAAGTTAGTAACTTAACCTAAACGACAAACACATGTACAAACTACGGGTCACACATTATGAGCGATAAGGTTGCCCTTGCCGCACCAAAACACTCACAAAATGTCTTAGTATGGGGGCATCCAATTGCTCAGATAGCGCCCTCAGGATACTGTTGGAACTGCCGCGAACACGAGCAAGAAGAGAAGCGGTCTTTTTTCTCAAAATTGCGTAAAAATCATCCACTCTCGCTTCCGCGAACATCGTGGACGCACTACAGTAACGCGGCAGCCCCAACAGCACCCTGAAAGCGTTATTATATTGTACACGCAGGACGTCTAGCGCCTTACGCGTATAATTGACCCACAGGCTGCCCGTGTAAAAATTCTGACAGTAAGCTACAAACAGTGTTATTTTAGCTTCCGTACTACACCGGGCAAACCTATGTGCCAACATGTTGCACTTAGCAGCTAGCGCCCTACGTTCACGCTCCATGTCTACCTGATCCCTAAGGTCCTCAGTAACGAAATGGCCGAGATATTTAAATTGACACACTCTTCTTAGTGGCTCACCGTTGAGAGTCAGCACTGGCTCATATGCAACCGGCTTCCCAGGAACCTTAAAAATCAGGTATTCACTTTTTTTAACATTATACACTAGGCCGTGTCTGGCTGCATACCTTTCACACATACCCAACATCTTCCTGACCGAACCAGCTGTTGGACCCAGCAACACCATGTCGTCAGCATAGCTTAAATTGTTGACACTCACGTTCCCAATTTTGCATCCAACAGGTGTGCCACTGAGCTCAGCAATTAGCTCATTCACGTACAGGTTGAAGAGCTTAGGCGAGCTCAGCCCTCCCTGCCTTACCCCGCACTCCAGCCTGTACGCGTCTGAGACACCATCACCCCAACGAACATTGTTCACCTGATTCGAGTACCAGTACTTAAAAAGGCACAGCAACTCCCGTGGCATACCCGTCTTCCTGAGTTTATCCCAAAGGACTTTATAAGACACTAGGTCAAAAGCCCTTGAGAGGTCAAGGAAGCAGGCATACACCGGTGTACGTCTATCCTTATAGTATTGAACGGTCTGCTTTAAGCTGAGTATAGCACTTTCAGTAGACAAGTCAGGCCTAAACCCGAACTGTGCGTCATGAATATTCAGCCACCTATCTAACTGCTTGTCAAGCAGACCGTCCAACACCTTCGCAGTGACAGTTGTTAGCGAAATGGGCCTATAGTTAGCCTGATCCGATATATCACCAGTTCTATTTTTCAATATAGGCACCACCACTGTTCTTAACATTTCCAGGGGTAGGTATGAGTGGCTGATACTCAGTGAAAAGAATAAAGCCAGCACCCTAGGAAGATGTACCCCAGCATATCGAAGGTGCTCGATACTGAGACCGTCATGACCAGGAGATTTACCTCTAGCCATATTTTGTATAAGTCCTTTGACTTCCTTGGCTGAGAATCGAATTGGCTCCTGATCACAACAGGCCTCAACATCGATCACACTCTCGCTCGGACCCAGTGGTGATGATGCACTAAACTGTTCCTTAAACAGATTGGCTATATCTACAGGCGACCCACATCCCCCAACACTCACAGGGCGACTCGGCCTAACACTTAACTTGTTAGTTGATTTCCAAAATTTACTGAAATCTTTAGAGAATCTATGCGACGCTATAATGTCCATTTTGATCTGCTCCTGGTGATTTTGACACCATTTTAAGCGACCTCTAAATATCTTTTGGCTAGCGCGCATCTCTTCCCAAAAAAATCCAGTTTTGGGTTTATTGTGAACCAGCCAAGCTTGATACTTAAGCCGAGCCTCCTCGTATACGCTACGTACGTGCCTGTTCCATCCTATGACACGCCTCCTTGGGCGGTGCGACTTCTCCTCACAGGTCTGTTCAGCTGCCTCGGTCAAGATATTTACGATTTCCTTGTACATGCAGTCCAGAGCACGCCTGTGATCCTCATTTTGACACATTTTGTCACCACACATCTGAAACATTTCAGGATAGTTTATATTCTTAAGTCTATTGTTACATAAATTTTGATACTCATCTATTTGTAATTTATTTCTTTCTTTCCACAATACTTTATTTTGAGTTTTGCCAGACATTGTTAATTTAGGTGGAATAATACTAAGATTACATTCAATAATGAGAGGCAAGTGGTCGGACCAATATGTGTCATGACCCACGTAAACATTTGTTACAGTTTGCCATGCTGACTGTGTCATCACACAGTGATCCAACCATCTTTGACTACCATTCATATCACTGATATAAGTGAAACAACCAGAGTCTATGCCCAGCCGTTCTACGTCAGCACACAGCCAACGTTGATCATCACAATACTGTTTTAATTCGTTCCAGAATGGTTGATGTGGATGCGCATTAAAATCTCCTAACACGTAAATGGCTTCTACATCACTATCCTCCACAATTGCACCTATTTCACTGATACAGTTCGTAAACTCAACCAAGTTATCCGGGCTATCAGTCGGCATGTACACACTAAACAACATGATAGACCGTGTTTCCAAACAGGCCTTTATGCATGATAATCTGACACTCTCACAATTGACAACTGATACAGATTTAAATATTCCTTTACGCCACAATAACGCAACTCCGCCGTAGGGGCGCCCCTTGAGAATGCCCATGGATGTATCAACTGCAGATTTCCCCGTGTACTCAAAATCATCATGGATAGTGCCAAGAAAATGCAAATCATGAGATAAAAGCCATGTTTCTTGGAGCGCGACCACATTTGCAATGTTACATAGGTCTCTAATACTATCTAGTGACCTTTTTACTGATTTACAATTAAAAGTCACAAACTTACTTGGATTTTCAACATTATTATCCAGCATTATTACTTTGATTATTACCCGAGACAGAGATATTTCTGCCTTTTGATCCAAACAACACGAACTGTCGAAAGCGAATACCATTCGGCCACAGAGAATCACTTAAAAATAATTGCAACTTGTTTTTATCCACATAAAACATATACGAGTTATAATCCCGTTCCTTCCTCGCAATTATCTTTTCCAACTTCACTGACGTTTCAGTTCTAGCCCTAATATAATCCACAATATCCTTTTCTTTCGTTTCTTTGCAAACATTCGAGATAAAAAGTGGTACTTGGCATAACGCCGCCCGAAACTTAAAGTTGGAATCAATACTTGCACTTCCCGTGTTACTCTGGAACTTATTTCGAAATCTCTTTTTGTTGTAGGTAACTGTCGTCCATCCATCATTCTTTTCCTCTACTAATTGATTGCGACTCGCACTCGTTCTCGAAACGGGTTCACTTGCTAATACGGGCGAGGTGGCGGCAGCGGCGGCGGCATACGAGACTTGAGTACTTTCGTGACTCACATTCTGCTTTGACGTATGCGCGCACACAGTAGTAAGGGCTTGGTTACCTATAGTATCTGTAGCTATGCGAGTGTAACTGACAGCCGGTATGATGTCTGTCACCTGTGTGCGGGCTAATATGTGGGTAGACGATGCGTTGACATGACCTTGAGCAGTACAAATAATTCCACTTTTTTCTTCATTAGGTTTCTTCATTAGGTTCATTTATGTATGTTGTATTGTTTTTTTCATTACGCAAATGATAAATATTATAACGTGGTGCTGGAGTTAGTGATTCCTGATAGCTACAACTTAAAGGCCTTGTAGTCAAGAGTGAATAGGTTACCTAAAGGCAAACGTGCTCCATCGTTTACCATCAGGATTCAGGTTTGATGGTGATCAAGCGCGACCTTATGTAATTTCGAAAAAAGTCCCGTCATAATTGGAAATCCTGGCAACACTAGTCTCGCGTAACAAAATCACCGCTTAGTGATGTGCGCGCCGCTGCGTCAAACAACGTTACATCGATAGCGACCGCCGTGACAGCGCGACACTGATCATGATCGATAAACTTGATTTATGGCCTGCGAAACGTTTGCTAATTACCCTGATTACCCATTGAGGTATGTGCTGTAATGATGGCGAGGAATTGACAAATGGGGTGCAACTAAATGGCCGATGTGAGTGGCAATTAATGATACATACTTAAATGTCATCCTTACTAATATTATAAAAGCGAAAGTGTATTTGTTTGTTACGTCTTCATGCCTAAATGTCAAAACCGATTTTGATGAAACTTGGTACTCGGATAGACCATGTCCTGGAATAGGACATAGGATACTTTTTATCCCGGAAGTATGTTTCCTTGAGATAATTTTCTGCTATCACGCGGGCGAAGCCGCTGAGAGCAGCTAGTTACTCTATACTGCATACTTTTTTTGAGATGACAAGTTATCAAATATTTTCTCCCGCTGTAGTTGAAGACAGAGGGCTTGTCAGACTTTTACTGACTAAAGCCGACCTGTGTTCCTTCACTTGCCCTTTGCGTTTCAGAGCTATGAAAACTTTTTCGAACATTACCGAAGCTCTAGCACCTCTACTACTTTGATTTTGCTGATACCTATACCTTAACGGCCCGCCTGGAACTCGCGCCTGGAAGGCTTTGTCCTTACCAAACAGTTGAACGCTTATCTTCCCACTGCTCATCGCCCGCAAGTCCTTCTCCGCAAACCCACCTAGAACTATGCTAACATGACAATATCTTTAAAATTCAATATCACGGGTAGCTGTTTGAAGTATGTTTGTATATACATCTTCGACAGTAATACCCAGTTACAACACTAAGCGACTACCAAACAAAAAAGAAATAAATAAATAACCATCAATCACTTCTCAAGGAAATAAGTCATTGTCCAGCAGGCAAAAGCCTCCCCTTCTTCTTCAAACCTCTTCTTGTTGAGCGATCTCTGGCTACGGTTACCACGCAAACATGACACAATCGTCACACCATCTTGGTAGCAACATTCCAAAGCTTAAAGAGGAGAGCACCACAGGATCTTATATCGACATAAAATGCCATAATAAATAATTAAATGGGCATATCGATGGACTGTTGGTCTAGTGGCTAGTGGCCCTGACTGCTATGCCGGAGGTTGTGGGTTTGATTCCCACCCAGGACAAATGTTTTTGTGACAAGCATAATCATTTGTTCTGTGTCTGGGTGTAATTTATCTATAATATGTATGTATTTAGAAATATATAAGTATCTTTACCGATTGTCTAGTACCCATAACACAAGCTCTGCTTAACCGACGACTAGACGGCGTTGTGTGATAGTTGTGGAATATATTATTATTATATAGTTCATGCACGACCAAAAACACCTACATAATTTCCAGTTGAATGTCGAATTGACAGATTGCAGGATCAAAGGGAGATTAAAAAAAAACTTGGCAGCGGTACTTTTACATAATTTAATTACACAAAACTATCAATACCACCACCTACTTTAGTTTTCCTAAAAGAAGCACTATTTTAAAATCATCAAATTGCTAAAAAATATCCCTGATATAAAGCCAGATAAAACAGCGTGGTATTGTGTAGAACCTCTGTAGGCGGCAGATAGATGGCCGTCTGTAGCCCGAGGTGGCGCGGTGGCGCGGCAAAACTGAACATAACGCGATATTGTGGCCGTCGCGCCGGATTGTTTACTGTACATGTTCCACCAAAATACTTTGAATGCGTGACTGTTTTTTTCAACATCATGCTAAAAATGGCAAATAATAAAAAAAATTACTGACTGTTGTTTTTTTTTATTAATTGCCATGCGAAAAAATGCAGCACGGCGTGACGTTACACGTAACTTTAATGGGCTATATCTTTGTTATTTTTTGTCCCCAAGCGACCACCGGTGGCCGCGCATCTATTGTCTTACTATTGTGTCTCTAATTGACGGTATCTGAAGGGTTAATTAAAAAGATAAAATATGTGTCAAATATTTTTGAATAATCTAAAAGACGGACTAATTACATTTTTTACGGCAACTAACCTATTCGCACAAGGAGTAGGCCGATGTGAGGACCGCAATGACATTTGTACGTGTATCAAACGACTTTCTGTCAATAAACGGGGGTTGACCAACGACTCGTGGGGTTCACGCGCCCAGCGTGATATGATACATGTGACACCCTATTAATTTTAACTTTCTTATGTATTTTTTTATTTTTGGTGCACAATAAAGAATTTATCTATCTATCATGTAATCAAATTGTTGCGGAGGAGAGCACGCGCACTTTTCTGCACGAGTGCGAATAACAGTCTATTGCGTGCCAAAAAGCAGTGGGATAAGAGCAGCTTTTCAAGGTGGTGTAAAAATAATGATAACGATAACATCGTGGTATTGTGTTTTGTATGAGATATGTCTCTGAAAAGTAAGCCTTTCCCTCAGTATCAATATCCGTGATCTCTCGGCGGCTGTGCCCGCTTGTACCTGACCCGGCAAGTAACCGCATCATGCCGGCCGCTCTGTTTCAATTTCACGCGCGCGCACCAATCAAACGCCGCGCCGCCATACCTACGTCACAATGAAATTATGTTCATCAGGGTCATGGAATATTTATACTTATCAAGGGGTAAAAATAAACAAAAATTATAATGTTGGTTGGGTCGTGGATCACGTTGTAATAAACCTGTATGGGAAAGGGATTGTGCGGAAGTATCACCCGCTTCTGGATTGCAAATGGTAACGGAAAGAACACAGTTTTAGTCAGTAAAATCCTAATCCTCTCCTCTCGACCACACACAGGACACGCAGGACGCACAGGACGGGATGAGATCCTCAAAAAACTTGGGAGTGTTCCACGCGCGCCTCAAGGAGATGTCAGCAAAACTGCAGACGCTCAGCAGGGCTGAAGGGTGCTGGGACCTGGAAGTCAAGGTAAAGAAGGAACAGGTGTGGTTTTAGCCAATTCCTCGTAAAAGATAATCATTTTAGCCGAAAGACGTCCACTGTTGGACATAGGCCTCCCCCAAGCGTCGCTACAACGACCAGTCCTATGCGTCTTGCATCCTTTGGATTCTCGCGCCCCTTACTAGATCATCGGTCCACTTTGTTCCAGGCCTTCCAAACCTGCGTCTACCTTTACGTGATCGCCACTCCAGAACCTTTCATCCCCATCCAGTTCTGCGTGGATTGCATCCATACTAATATTATAAATGGGAAAGTGCGTGTGTCTGTTTGTCCGTCTTTCACGGTAAAACGGAGAAAATTGACGTGATTTTTTAAGTGGAGATAGTTGAAGGGAAGAGGAGGGATGAAGCGCATATTACTAAAAGAGTTCTTAGTATACATGTAGATGGATGGAGAGGGAGAGAAAGGCCGAAGAAAAGATGGATAGATTGTGTGAGGAGTGATATGAAAGAAAAGGGAGTTAGTGATAGTTTGACGGGTGACAGGGCAGAATGGAAGAAAAAAACGTGTTGCGCCGACCCCAAGTAATATGGAATAAGGCCAGGAAGAAGAAGAAGATAGTTGAAGGGATGGAGAGTGACACAGGCTACTTTTTGTCTCTTTCTAACCCCTCACTTTCTTAAAACGGGAGAAATTAACGAATTTAACGCGAGCGAAACCGCGGGCAAAATCTAGTAAATAAATAAAACACACCAACTACGATTCCTACCAGCACCATTTCACCGAAATATTGAATCTACGAACCAACCCACACTAGACTAAGGCCAGATAGTGTGAGGGGCACGTCGTGTCGTGCCCACAATTATACCGAGGTGACCATTAGGGCGCATTCAGCCGGGGATTGTTTGTGCCCGCGGCTTCTCTCATGCAAATTGGAAGCTGTCTGCGTGTCTGTATGGATGAACGTGTGTATATTGTCGTGTGTTTGCCAGCTTTTAGGGCTGTGTGGGAACTGGAAATATGGTTGAATAGGTTTTATTAGTTGCATAATCGCTTCTAGAGAGCAGTGGTGGCTGAGTGGTAACGGCCCCGACTTACGAGTGGTAGGTCGCGGGTTCATAACCAGCTAGGCGCATTACTTTGTGTTTATTTCATTACCATTGCTCTCAAAACGGTGAAAGAAAACATCGTGAGGAAACCGTTTTGGAACCAACCTTCGAAGACATGTGACATCTACCAACCTGCAATGGGCCCGCATGGCCTATTCCCTCTCCTAGAGAGGAGGCATTTGGCCCGCGTTTCAGCAATGAAGCAACTTTCTACCGGTGAAAAGATTTTAACAATTGGACCAGTACTTTCACAGATTACCTCCTACAAACAAAAAAAAATAAAAAAACAAACTTTACCTCTTTATTATATTTATACTAGCTGCTCCCAGCGGCTTCGCCCGCGTGATAACAGAAAATTGTCCCAGGGGAACATACTTCCGGGATAAAAAGTATCCTATGTCCTATTTCAGAACATGGATAGACTATGCACCAAGTTTCATCAAAATCGGTTTTGCCATTTAGGCGTGAAGACGTAACAAACAATTTCACTTTCGCTTTTATAATAGTAAGGATGATAATTAATATAGTGTAGTATAAAGGGAAAAGGAAATTAAACAGAATGTTGTTGAGTCTGCCGTGGCGGTGGGTGCAGCGCCTCTAAGATGTTTGCTGAAGCGCGCGATGATGTTTTCCAGGACAAATGTCGCAAACAAACAAATACAACAGCTCGAAATCATCTGAATCCGTATCCATGTTATGACGGCACGGGTGGCGCAGTGCTTGAGCGATTGACTGCTGCGCTGCGTGTCGCGGGGTCGACTCTCGCACAGAACAAAGACCTATTTGTGCAGCCACATATCATTTCATCATTTTGTTGTGTCAATTTGTGACAGGCGTTCCAGGTCGGGTGTCTTGTGTAAATGAATTTACAAGTGTGTGAACGCACCTACGATAAAAGAATTATTTCTACTGTGGAGAAACTCTTTTTATTAAACTATCTGGCAGTTATCCGGACCAGACATACCATCCGTCTGATCGGACGATGCTCCCTTTTTAACGAAAGCTCACGGGACTTTACTCTTTGTTCATACCTCTAAGCTTACACTTATCCTTTGGTACAGAAAGGATATACCTACCTCCTCTTACCCGGACAAATCTACGTCGACTTGTCACTTATACAGGTCGTAGACCTGTTGGCATCCAAGTAACTTGGCTGGTGTAAAGATGTCACACCGACAAACAAATTTTTATCAACATTATAGGTAGGTAGATTTTTTACAATGCTTATTTCTTGTAACATAGCAGCGTAGTCCGAAATCTAACCTACCTATAAATTCATCAATTGCTTTATTTTAATTTATATTATATCCAAGAAAGTCAGTCCTTCCTTATAAACAGCATATACTTTTTTAACAAGCTGCCAAATTCGGCATAATTATACTTATTTACAGAGCTTATCAAAAGAAAGTTCAAAACCTACAGCGGGTCCTGACCAAAAAAGTGATTACAAGAATGAAGACAACGTTGAAGACACGCTTGTTTTGTAATCAGTGCACATGTCGCTTCCGTGTCTATTAACTACTCCATCTTTTTAAAAATTTACATATATACTTTTTTTCTTATTGTGACAGTTTTTTTTATATATTATTTAAATCTGGCAGAGATCTTAACTTTATTGGTGTTTTATTATAGTTAATAAGTAGTGATTTATCAAAAGACATAGCCATATATAAAATAATAATAAATAATAGTTAATTTGTATAGTGTAGTCTCTCTTTATACAATTACCTGAGCATATAAAAGGTAGAATCACATAGAACCTGCATTGGTTAGAAATTGTATTGGTATGTTACATCTAAACAGTTAAGATATATTTTGTAATTTATCATTGACTTGCTGCTCCCAGCGGCTTCGCTCGCATGATAGCAGAAAATTATTCCAAGCGAGCATACTTTCGGGATAAAAAGTATCCTATGTCCTATCGCAGGACATGGTCTATCCGTGTACCAAGTTTCATCAAAATCGGTTTTGCCATTTAGGCCTGAAGACGTAACAAACAAACAAACTCACTTTTGCTTTTATAATATTAGTAAGGATGTTGGAAGGCCCGAATTTGAATAAGAGTACTGACTGCCTAGCTTTTTCTCGACTAAGTTGAGGTCAGCTTCCAGTCTAACTAGATGCAGCTGAATACCAATACAATAAACAATACATGGAGCAACCTACCTCACCGCCACAACCCTGTGATTGGGTAAAACGATACGTCTCAGTAAGATGTGTCAAATTTCCTGGTTAATGATAGTCCGTAATGGCTGTCAAAGATCTACAAATGACGGCTGGGAGTAACAGCTTAACATGCTTTCTCAGTAACGAAGCAGTTAGGAGATATTTAGAAGGTCACCCATGCTTAGCTTACCGCGGTAACTTTAAAAACGATCAATGCAAATAAATACAGACATTAAGCTACCAATTAAAAGCAATAATGAACAAAAGCTTTTGAAAAATGAATAACAAAAACAGCTTAATTTTATCTACCTAGCAAAAATTTACTGAACAACCAATTTCTTTACAATATTAAATACTTAAATACATTATTTTTTAATAATAACATCTATGTAGGTATATGCTTATAAATCCTTACTAATATTATAAAAGCGAAAGTGAGTTTGTTTGTTACGTCTTCACGCCTAAATGGCAAAACCGATTTTGATGAATTTTGGTACAGAGATAGTTGGGACCCTGGAGACGGACATAATTTTTTTTTATTGTGAAAAGAAGCGGGAAAGAGTAAAGTATATTAATAAACGCGGGCGAAGCCGCGGGTAAAAGCTAGTACTACGAATATTTACAATTTTACTAAGTGCTTATCCGATTTAAACCTTCAAAATATAGCTGACGAAAATCGTCAAAATTTACAAACAATACTCATTTTTTTATTAACCAATCATACTATATAATAATATATAATATATACTTAGGTAAATGTACTTACATATTTATTTTATAATCCAACTACTACTATAGTACATTATGATATAAGCGTGTAATGTTAGTGATTACCGTTGAGGCGGTATTTAGACCCGAGCCATGGCGAGGGTCTTAAGAGAGCCGAGAACGGTAAATATTAATTACTCACGTGTATCATACGACATTTTTCAATACACTTGTGAAGAAAATAACTGTAAAACTAGTAAACTTTTGTGGCGGTAAAAATCAGTTTTCATATTGCCCATTGTTTTTTTTTTCTTTTTCTCGTAGGGGACGACCTACGCCCATCCTGATACGATAAATGTAATAAAATTATGGCGGTGGAGAGGTTGAACAATAAGGTTTTAACCACATTATAGCACTAGTGCGTAATGGTAAACAAAACATTACAGTTTGTTAACAGGTGCCATTATATACCTAAGTGCATTGCAATAAAAGTCACTTTATAAGCAAGTGTATTGAAAAATATAATAATAATCTTTCTAAAAAGCACAGGCAGTTTTATTTTTACAATCATTAATTATTTTTATTAAAACAGTTGAAAAAAAATACAAGCGTTCCATTACCAACCCATTTATAATTAGAAAATACACTTAAGAAAATACCTACATCAACAAAACTCCAGTCATAACATAATATAGAAATGCCATAATATCTATTCTATCTAGAATAAGATCTATCAAGATCTGGGTGACAAAGAAGAAAATAAAAAATTAAAATACAAAAAGATCATTTTTTTTTTACACTTAGTAAGCAAAAATAAATAGACGCAGCGTCAGTAAGTTCCAAGTAAATTAATCACAAAAAATCGATAAATTGAAAACCTCTAATTACTTCAACATCTTCTGAAACCAATATCCAACAAATCAACACCAATGAAAATATCAACAACCCAAGAATTACAATTCCAGCACACAGTGTGAACTCGCTCTAATGTCAACAATTAATTTGTGCAAATCACCGGCCGCGCTCTCCGAATCGAATCAGCATTCGATTGCGAACGGGCGCGTTCTTTTTGCCCCAAGATTGTGGTTTAAAAAGAAATTTAATCTTGCTAATAAACATGCAAACACGAACGCCGCGGCTACCTGTTGAAGCGCGCGAGACAAACGATTCCTCAGCCAATCAACGCTCAGCGGCCGCCCACGGCCCACGATCATTGGCCAGTCACTTTAGAGGGGGGAAAGCCAAGGGGGGACAAGGCAGAGTTCGCCGTTAACATGACACTAGCAAGAAAAGCGCCGCATTGAGCTTTCGACCAGCTTTTCACTACGCGCGCGGGAATTAATCGGTTCGCGATATTTTGAATACAACGCATAAATTAAAAAATAAAAATAATAAATAGAAAAGGAACTGTAACAACTCAAGTTTAGAAAATAATGCGCGTGGAGTTTTGGTGTGGCGAAAATTGATTTTTAGAAAGTTGTTATTAAAATCCGTCAAAATTGATCTAACAATGTCTCTGGGTAAACAGCCCAACGACCACATAAAGAGGCCCATGAACGCCTTCATGGTGTGGTCGCGGGGCCAGCGACGTAAGATGGCGCAAGATAACCCGAAGATGCACAACTCAGAGATCTCCAAGAGGCTGGGAGCAGAGTGGAAGCTGCTGACTGAGATGGAGAAAAGGCCATTCATTGATGAAGCTAAGAGATTGAGGTGAGTTTAATTCGGTGTATTACTTATTTCCTTATAATAAATGGACATAAAGTTTTAGGTGAGGGTTGACCTTTTTGAAAAAAAAACAAAAATTTAGGTCAATTGAAAATTATTTTAAAATTGTCATGGTTACTTTTATATTTTACTTTGTTTACCTACTAATTGTAACAATATTGGTTCCCTCTAATTAATTTTTTTTCTTTTTTAGAGCTAGACCACTGTTAGTTTTTTTTTCTACTATATTTACCGATAAAATTTGATTAATAACAATAAAGATAAACGACCTATTTATTTGGAAACTTTTAAACAGAGAAAAAATTCTAAAGAGTAATCAGTTACTCAGTATAAAAATATAAGCAAGAAAATAAATTAAGTTATCATTAATGATGATTTGAAAGTATGTGTATTTTTTTTTGTTTTATTTATGGAGCCATTCAAATTAAATTGTGAGTTTGGTCAGCAGTGAGTAAATAAAAAAACTTTAAATTATCAAATGTACTGTATTTATTGCTAACGAGGTCAAAAGATAGCAAGGTGCTATCATGTTCTTTTTCTCTTTCTTTCTGTATTCTTTATTGTTCACACAACTTTTCTAAAACAAACAAAATAGCACGGCTGATGTAGACAGGCGAGTTAACCTCAATTGCGTTTTTTACAGCAAACCTGTGTTTTCTTGGGTTTTTTAGAGCATTAACAAAAATGCATTGATGCAAGATCTTCTTGTTTAATTAAAAAAAAAAACTAAAACCTCACTCTTCCTCTTATCTCATCACTATTAAGATCCAGCCAAATATTTGTCAACTCAGATGACATTTTTAACAAAAAATATTCGAGATAATTAAACTAAAAGAATGCACCACACACAGTTAACCTTTCATTTGTTAAGTCAACACCAAAGTATTTAATTTCGGGTCTCGTTCATTATCTTTTTTAATTTCATATCTGTGGGCAAACATGGAACAAAAGCCACACACCTGTATTGCGTTATCTATGGAACAAAAAGCTGTATTTGTTTAGTTTTATACTTATACCATTTCTCCAACCGGCTGTCACTGCGCTTTTGATTGTTTTAGAATTATTTTTATTTAATTCACTACCATTTTTATTTCTTATAAAGAGAAAAGAAAATAGTTTCTTAACAGGCTAGTTTGGTTTTCGTTTAGAGCCCTTCCCCCTCCCCCCCTTTAATTTACAAGATAACCAGTTATCAATGAAAATATTTAATTAACATAGCAAGCTTTTATAGCGCGGTATATACATATATAATTAATACTTGTCAAGACCATTCCAAAAGGTTATCTGCGTTCCTAGGTCACCTTCCGGTTCCATCATCAGAACAGCTTCACGTCATAATAATTTTGGATTGTCATCTGACATGCATGCAAAATTTCAGCTCAATCGGTCATGTCAATCATATATAATTTGCAAGATCTGATTACAGACATACAAACTTTGGGACAAGTGAAACTAATAAAATAAAACTTGCAAAATTTCACAACGTATCCGAAACATTGGTATAGTATACAAAAGATGCATAAATATAAATGCTTAGTTATTGGTTTTCAAACTCAGCAAGAATGAAGGATTGATCACTTGATATATGTATACCAATATTAAAGCTATGCTTTCGTGGCTTTTTTTAACATTAATTTGGGAGGTCACCCAATCAAATCACTACATAGTATAAAACAAAATCGCTCTTTCTGTCCCTATATCCCTATGTACGCTTAAATCTTTAAAACTACGCAACGGATTTTGATGCGGTTTTTTTTAATAGATAGGGTTATTCAAGAGGAAGGTTTATATGTATAATATTGCACCCGAGCGAAGCCGGGGCGGGTCGCTAGTAAACAATAAATAGAACGACTTTACTAACTCAACAATCCACAAGCGAACGTCGGCGTTAGCGAATCTATTGTCTTACTATTGTGTCCCTAATTGACGATATCTGAAGAGTAGGCGTTCGCCTGGAACATTTTTAACCAACTTCTAAAAAAGGAGGAGGTTCTCACTTCGGATGTTTGTATTTTTTTTAATGTAAGTTCGCGCGTTACTGATGTGATAGCTTGGCTTGCCAACCGATTTGAAAAATATTTTTTTGTTGGAAAGGGTATACTTCCCAAATGATCCCATAGTCACTAAGTTGGGATCTGATGATGGAATCTTGGCGAAATCGAAGGAACTCCTCAAATTCAATTAAATTTTTTAGTGTAGTAGGTTTTTTTTTATAAAAAAAGTTTTTTTAATGAAAATATTTTTGCCTGCTGCGGTCTTCCCGTCCGATTATAATTTGGGTGTCTTCAAGGCTAGAGTGAAATAAGCTCCTCATAAACTAGTGCACCTTATTATCAAGGATGGCATCACTGCTTACCATCAGCTGGGATTGCAGTCAAGCACTAGTTCATATTATTAAACAAAAAAATAAATAACTGTCAATGAAATGAGAATTTTTGAATTGGTGTTCAAAGAGAGCAATGTAAGAATCATTTTATCTGTATATCTACATCTCTACGAAAGGAATGGACATTGCATACATCCGCTTAACTGATGGCTATCAAATAAGCTGTTAATCAGTACCTAAGTGATTCGAACACTTTTTTTTAATTTATCTCGCCTTGCCGTCGCGAAACGATAATAGTAGAAAATATTGATAAAATACAATTGAACATTTTTAAATTTAAACTCGTGCAGAAAAGTATGTATATTGCACTCTTAGCTTAGCTGAGTGCGGATATGGAAAATAAAACGTGCTGCGTGTGAAATACACTGCATATATTAAAGCGTTTGTAGTAAGAGCCGATTTTTGTGTAAGAAAAAATATATACTGAAGATAATATAATTAATTAAAGTACATAACTAGATATATTTAAAAAAACCTTTTATTGAAAGGCATCAAGACCCACAGTGAGGTAGTACTGACAAAACTTAAATAACTATGTTAGTAGATCATCACAAAAACAGATAGATACATAGCTATTCAATAAGGCGATTGGGGGTGGGGTCCAAATGTTCATCCACTTTTTAAAGAATTATAATTATCCAAACGCTCAGTTGACGCTTGGCGTGAGCCAAGGGCTGGCTTTTACCTCAGTCTGAGATTAAGCATTGCCATAGCATAGTCGTCCTTAGCTCTTGGAACTCAGGCCTTCTCTGAGGAGAGGGAATGGGCCGTAATCGACCACGCAGGCCCAGTGCGGGTTGGTGAATGTCACGTGCCTTCGAATTTTTGGTTCTAGGACATGCCGGTTTCCTCACGATGTTTTCTATCACCGTTTTGAGTAAGTGGTGATAAATTAAATTACACAAAGTAATGCGCCTGGCTGTTTTTTTTTTTCGGTGGCAAAAATCATTCAATGACAACCCCCGCTCTTGGGTGGAGCGGGAGATAGTTTCAGACTCTTACTGACTAAAAACCCACCCCGTTCTTTCTAACCTCTTCATACCGGGGCTTGAGTTCCTCGAACCTGCGACCTACATGAATAATTCTACCTTATTCCGACCTCTGCTAATAAAATTCCTAGTTTACTATAACATAATCAGAAAGAAAGAAAAGCCAACCTTTATATAATTAGTAAGAGATAAGCGCATCAAACATCCGGCGGCACGGGTCTGTTTACACGCCGCAACCCGCACTGGGCCCGCGTGGTGGATTACGGCCCATTCCCTCTCCTAGAGAGGAGGCCTGAGTCACAGCAGTGGGAACATTAAAAAGGCTGATGATGATGATGATGACGATTCATGTACTTACACTGATTTCATACAGCAAAAGAATAAAGTGGATATTCTTTCGCTGTATGAAATCAGTGTGATGAATGAATTCAAATCTAGTTAGTTTTTAGTAGCTAGAGTAGTGTTAACAATTTAATACCACACCCACACTGTCATTGTATTTCTATTGACTCTCTAATTAATAATAATAATAATAATATATCCCCATCGTCGTATCTCTACGTTGACGTCGTAGCCCCACCGGCTTGTGTGCTCCAACATGCCCTAGGTCTGTATCGGTAGAATTTTCTTTACCGTAACATACTTAGGGTAGAGGCCAGACTAAGAGAAATACAATCCGCAGGGCAGTTTGTGGCAAACTGTTGGGTATTAGCGACCCCACGGATCCGATCTCCCGGGAGAATTCCTGTTCTTCATCTCCGGCTTGCCTTTATTGGCCGGCAGTAGTGAACACTGACGA
Source organism: Mythimna lalbum (assembly GCA_949319445.1). Lineage (NCBI taxonomy): Eukaryota > Metazoa > Arthropoda > Insecta > Lepidoptera > Noctuidae > Mythimna > Mythimna lalbum. The sequence continues at coordinate 22,540,785 of OX439349.1, forward strand.
GGAACAGAGTTCCCACCTCTCTCTTGCCTTTATTGGCTGGCTTGAGTGGAGAGTCGCAAGAGCAAACATGCTCGGGAGATGGATGCATAATCCAGTATGGTGCTGGTAGGGATCTTGACCGTACTTCCGGAACTGTCCTGATAGCCGTAGTATGCCTCTCCACTCCTCAAGCGCCGAAGGATATGTTGCCCTCTTGTTGCTACGTAACTTCGTGCTAGCGGCCGTTTTTGGGGGCCCATTTATTGAGTGTGCAAGTCACCCCCTGCCTTTTATCGATGGATATTAATAACATTGTTCAGGCAGGGGCCATAGTCTTAACATAGCTCCATATTACCAGTCCACTTAAGACTCCAAAAATCATAGCCCTATTATTTTGTTTTACATATTATGTCGCAATAGTTTTTCAAACCGGGGGTTGTCCTTGGGTGCACTAGTATAGCGCGTACAGGGATAATCGTCGGTTGGTATCACGTTCCATTATAGTAACTAAAAGGGCCTCTGCGAGTTGGTTTCGGCCCCTCACCAAAGGCCCAGGACCTCAGGGTCCTGAGATTAATAAAAAGATAAAAATAATAATAATATTCCACAACTATCATACAACGCCGTCTAGTCCCAAGCTAAGCAGAGCTTGTGTTATGGGTACTAGACAACTGTTAAACGTACTTATATATTTCTAAATACATACATATATAGAAAAATTACACCCAGACACAGAACAAATGATTATGCTCATCACACAAACATTTGTCCTGGGTGGGAATCGAACTCACGACCTCCGGCATAGCAGTCAGGGTTACTAACCACTAGACCAAAAGGCCGTCAAATTGACGGTATTCAAAAGATAAAAGAATACACGGCAATTTTTTTTCTTCGCCCGTTTAAACTAGACGAGGCCGGTGTTTCCTAGCTGACTACCCTGAGAAGAAACACCGAAACAAACTCAGGGGTCAAAGTCTCTTTTAAAGTCCATACAGTAAATAACAGCATAAAAGATCTACTTATAGATTGAGCACGGTGTCAGTTACAGCATAGGGCGCTTATCATCGATATTGACAAAAAATACTCTTTTTTATCAGGACGACCGAAGATTTATTTATTGACCACATCAAATACATTTAAAATCACCAGGGGTGATGTACATAACTTTTGGGATCTTGTAGCCCTGTGATCCAAAAATAAACTTAAAAATATAGCAATATTAAAAATTTAACAATTAATATAATACAGACATACTTTTTTTTTAATTGATATAAACTAGTGCTTGACTGCGATCCTAGCTGATGGTAAGCAGTGCTGTTATCGTTAATGGTGAGGCGCACTAGTTTATTAAGAGCCTATTCACTCTTGTCTTGAAGACTCCTAAATTACATATAATCTGCAGGCAAATTGTTTCAGTCCCTCGTTTATACGTGGTATAAACGACTTAAAATATTGCATATATTTATATATTATATATTTATTTTATTTATTTATTTATTAAAACTTTATGCACTATTACAGTACAAAGGCAGACTTAATGCCTTAGGCATTTTCTACCAGTCGACCTTAGGGTGATGCAGAAATAAAACATGGTAGGTGCAACATAAAGGCAAACAAACCAATAAAAAACTAAAACCAAAATAAATATACAATAATATAAAAAAAAATTATAAATAAATACTTATATAAAAAAATACTTATATTGTATATATTCCGTTATAAAGGCAAAAGTATATGAGCATAGATATTATTATTATTCATTTATTATCAAGTAACCGAAGCATATTTTAGTTACAAATCATTAACATATAGATAATACAAATCATAAATTACACCAAATTTAATTGATTATAATGTGTAATAGTTGCTAGTCAAATACTAAGTACAAGAATTGCAATAATTTATTAGAATAAAATGCAAAATATTAAAATTCAAGTAAATGTCATCATATTGTTTCATTTGATTTATGTATGTGAGTGTATGTTTGTTCTTCACACTCGAAGGGTGTTTTTTGGAGTAGACCATACCCTTGAATAACGAATAGGATTCTCTTTATCCCTTTTTCCCTTGGGAACTTTCTACTATCACGTGGGAGAAACCACTGATAACAGTTAATTATTTGAAAATTTTGTTTATAATTATGAATTCAATTTAATTTAGTTGAAAGTTTGATTCCTAATTTACTTTTAAATATTTACTACAAAAATAAATATGCTGTAAGGAAACTCTTCCGCTCCGTATTGTTGACAGCGGTGCTAAATTCTATAGATACTATTTATAAACCATAAAAATCTTCTCTAAACCCGTATTCCTTTGTGTTCTCTTTAGACACAAAGGCAAAAGTGCATAATAATTTATAAATAGTGCACCTGAACTGAAGAGATTCTTGGCTTTCAAGGGAAGAACCCTTGACTCCCAGTCGGCTTGTAGTAATTTGGTACTGCTCTCAAAACAGTATAGGAATATTGAGAGAAAACCAGCATGTCCTAGAAACAAAAATTCGAAAACATGTAACCTCCACCAAATCGCACTGGGCCCGCGTGCTACGTAGGCTACCACTGTGGCTGGAAAGACCTCACGGCGTCCTTACTTTCCACATGACGCAAGTTCTCACTGAGCATTGCCAGTTCAGGAAGTTCCTGCACCAGATTCACGCGGAAGTAACGCCCGGGTGTCACAGTGTCACCACTGTGTGGACCGCCCGGAGGACACGGTGCATACGGTAGAGGTGTGCCCCGCTTTAGCAGAGCATCGCCATGTCCTCGTGGGGGCGACTGGCAGCAGCGATCTCTCACGCCTGGCCTTGGTACAGGTTGTGGAGCAGTGTGTTGGCAAGCGATGAGTAGCTCGTCGTCCTACCGTCCGGTAACCGTCCGGACCGTGCCCAAGTCGTCGACGGCGCGTTCTGTCGATTCATCTACTCATGTGGTACTGTTCCACGCGCGTCTCACGAAGATGTCAGCAAACCGTTGGGGCCCAGCAGGGTCGAAGCCTACTGGAACCACGGGAAGTGTGAAAGTGAAACTCGGGGTCCTGGGACGAAGGCAAAGAAGGAATAGGAGAGGGTTTTTAGTCAGCAAAAGTCTGTCACAACCTCCCTGTCCACCCAATAGATGTCATTGGGTGGTTTTCCCACCTAAAAAAAAGGTTACGGCCCATTCCCTCTCCTAGAGAGTTAGCTTACTCACAGCTTTATAATGCTGTTTCCAGCTTACAGTAGCATTATAACATACTATACTCGTACTACCGGTCCCAACAAACGTTATACTGTACGAAAGATTTTTTTTTTGGTAAGAAAATAATTGAGAATCCGATTGCAGCGCCACCAAAATCAAATCAAATCAAATCAAAAACGTTTATTTCAAATAGACCAATTACAGGCACTTTTGAATTGTCAAAATGTCGGTCAGTCAAACAAACAAGTGAAGCTAAATTGCACGTTCCAAAGAGTAGATCTCTATGGAGAAGAACGTGCAAGAAACTCCATGGACACTCTTTTAAATCATATGTGTTACATATAGTGTTTGGTTACATATTTCTTGTTGCTTCTATTATGTGAGCACAATGTAGATAATAATAAAAAAAAATATTAAAAGATAAAAACTGAATTAAGCCACTGGCAGCTAAGAGATGACCAGTCTCATCTGACGGCACCCGTTCACGAGCATGACGCGTGCATCAGCCCCACTCAGCTCAACCATTTTGAAGGGAACCGAATAACCCAATAACACGTGCCACCAACAGCGAGACATTTGAGTGAGCATGTCAAACTCTCAACTGCCATGCTCGCAATGTCAAAAAAATAAAATAATAAAAAGTTGTACCTATTTTCAAATCATCCAAGAACCCACTCAAATATACACACACACACATCCAAATTGGTCAAGCTGTTTAGGATGAGTTAGGCGACAAACATACGTACCAAAGAATTATATGTATAAAGATGTACCATAATAAAAACACATCCTGAAAGTAGTATGTTCAGAACAGCTATTTTTAATACAATTATTAAAAATAACAATTTATTTTTAGATAAATCTTACTCTCTTCTTTTATTTTTTCTTCTTTTTTTAGTTAAGGTGTGCAATAAAGATGTATGTATGTACTTATGCTATGCTTGTGTGTGTAACAGTAGATCTATAACGAATACTGACGAGCTATCAGTATAGTGCGTCGATGATTATTATTATCCATAATTTATTTTCCTGAAATCAAGATAACTAATTTCTTAAAAAAAAAATACTAAGTGGATTTAAGTAAAATGGTGCTTGGCTTGGATTATAATTTTAACTTAATTGGCGTATTATATACTCGCAAGATTGTGCATTACTCCAGTTCATCATTATCTTCCTGCTATTGTCCCGTTTTATTTGGGGTCAACGCAACACGTTTTTTTCTTTCATTCTGTCCTGTTACTCGTCACGCTGTCACTAACTCCCTTTTCTTTCATATTACTTGTTTAGCCTCCCTTTCCCTCTCCATCCATCCACATGTCAACTCAAAAATTTTTATAGCAACATGCGTTTTATTCCTCCTCTTCACATAACCATACCACCTTTTATTTTTAATTTATTTTTTTATGCACCTGCCATGTTTTTCTCTTTACCATCTTAGGTAGACTGGTAGAGAAGGCCTATGGCATTAAGTCCGCCTTGGTACTTTTATGTCGCGTGAAGATTTAATAAATAAATACCAAGAGAAACGATTCTCTTTCAACGTTTCAGTCACTGGTCTCAATTTCAAACTTCCCCTAATATATCTACTCATTTCTCACTTTATCCATTCTCGGCACACATCGATATATCCATCACTCCAGTTATATTTTGTAATATGGCACACCATTTTGCGAAATCAAACTAATTAGTTGTCTATCTAATTAGCTTTATCCTGCAAAGTGCTAATTCCAAAGCTATTAGCATATTATAATTAACCTAGCCTATAAGCCTAGCATAATTAATACTCGTAACAGCATAATCCCGCTCTAGGGTGAACGACGAACTACGGATATTTTTACTGACTAAAACCCGCCTGTGTTCGTCTAGTTGCCTATTGCGTTATTTGCGTTCAAAGGCCACAGTAACTCTTTCGAGAACTTTCAAATATCGTAAATAGAGATACAATAGAAAGACAATGGGAGAGCGTTAGCTTGGGTTTAATGAATTAACTTTTATTTTGGCGAGTGAATGCAGCAAAAAAAAATCCAACCCTTCCTACAAAACGCAAGTACGCATCACAAATAAGCAACAAATCAATTTAATCTATCCACAGAGGTCGGTGAGAGGCGGCAATTATCTGTTATTCATTGTAATAATATCTTGCATTGTTGGGGGGCGCGTTATCGGGGGTCGCCAGGACCATAAAAACGAGCTCATGCCTCCAGTCTAACTCGAGCACGGACATTATAGAGCTGTTGTTGCGAATTGGGGTCTAATTGTCTGCGAGCTCGACTCTGTGTACCTTTTGAATGGGTGGAATTTTACTGGAACTTTGATTTGTTGTTGACTGAGTTAGATATAGATCAAGGATCTACAAACATTAGGCCAAAACAGTTTTATTAGTACAGGCAAGATTGGTCTGCAACTACTCAATACTCAATACTCAATTCTTTATTGCAATCCATATGTTTAAAAATTTATAGTAGTGTAATAGTAAAAATTAATAGATCAATATGGACCCTATCGGGCACAGCAAAAAGTAGGAGAGAGGAAGAGGGCTAATTAGCAATTTACGGAGTTGAATATATAATGATTGTAGATCTAATTCTACTACAAACTATTGTCGGTGAAAAAACACAATTAAATTATTTATTAGTTAGTAACATGCTTAGATACTTAGTTAAGATGAAGATAAAGAAGTAGCTCGACGCACTAAAAGTTGCTGAAGGAGCTTTTGGTCAATGAAAGATCTTCTCAAAGGAGATCTCCCGCTATGCCTGAAACGGAAAATTATGGACATGTTCTGCCTATACTTACGAGCGAAGAACAAACCTGGTCTTGAACGCTTCAGCAGAGGTCCAGGTTCGAGGTTTCTCAGCGAGCCATCGAGCGCAGTATTCTGAGTATTCGAATTTACAACCGCGTAAAGAACACGATGCTGCACGCCAAAATTAAGATAAAAGATGTCACCCGAAAAGCTGCCACTCTGAAATGTGATTGGGCCGGATGTCTTCCGCATGTCGGATGAGCTGTGGACTAATAGAGCCACTTATTGGGTCCCATTAAACGCAAGGTGACATAGCGGGAAACCAAGGTGAAGATGAAGAAATGAGTTGGATAACTACCGGAAGAACTAGCCTGCAATGGCTGAGGACATCATCCGTGTGTGGAAAAAGGAGAGGGAGGCCTTCGCTCAGCAGTGGGACATAACTGAACTATTTTATTTATGAAACATATATTACAAAATATATACATAAGAAACTTAAATATGTATTAACAAATTAATTATACGGGGTGTTTCTAGCATCGACGCACACACGAACACCACAGACCCAGTACTGATTCTAGACCCCCCAGTGGTGGAATTTTTCTTCGGCTATATTGAAAAACGCGATTTAAGGTGGTGCATCACGACTCACATTTTCATTGTTTTTCATACAACCGCTCATAACTAATTATGACGTTATTACACACTTTTCATTAGATATTTTGGAAACACAGTATCTTGTGGATATTATCTAGGTTTCTAAAGAAACCAATTTCTAAATTTGTGTAAAACTAATCCAGTAAAAACCTCTGAAAATGTCCTATTTTGTATGAACTTTGACACTTCATAATTTGCATAAAAATTAAAAAAGTCAAAAAAGTAATCCTCTAGAGACCTTGCAATTTTTCTAAAAACTTTTAAGGGTTTAAAAAAAACAGCTATTTCCTGGAGCAAGTTTTGTGAAATTTTCGAGTAAATCTCGGAATTACCGAATACTAACAGAGTTTCCAGGCGTTATCTCTCTTTTTTTGGGTTGCCTTTTCGTCAAACATCGCGTTGGATTGCATTAAATGAAGTAACAAGCTTTTAAACCATTTTCGATGTTTACGATAAGCGAGTGGAGAAGGGGTCCTTCTCCACTCGCTTAAGCGAAATGACGCAATCTTAAAACTAGCCAACAAGCATAATAAATATTGCTTATTATTGTTACATACACAAAATAAGTACCTCCTTCTTGTACCCAATATTATGTTTTATAAACTAACCACAAAATAAAATACCAGGAATTAAAATGCATCGTATTAACATTTCTATATAAGGTGGAGCAGTAAGAATTAATTTGTTAGGGTTGAGTTTATTAGCGGGGCGTAAGGCCGGGCGCACGCTACACGTCAGGATTCATTTGTTATGAATATCTTACTTAAACGCTTATTGTGCAATGGGTCTTAGAAACATTCTATTAAAAGTAGTTGAACTAGCACTTTGCTCGTGACTTTTTTCGTGAGACCGTTTTCATAAAAGCTTTAACACCCCTTACACCATATTTTGAATGTAATTTTGAAAAACTTTGATTTTTTTTGCAAAGTTTCAAGTTTATAGGATCAAGAATTAAAATTCTCTATACAATCTTTAAACCCACTAAATGGTTCTGTTGCTGGTATTTCTGAAAACAAATATGTATTGGCATCCTTAATATTATTCTTAGATTATTATTTGTGCTAACTTTCAAGCTTATTGTTACACGGAATGAGTTTTAGAATTTCTAAACACCCCTTCTTAGTGCTCGCATCCATTATTATAAATGGGAAAGTGTGTGTGTCTGTTTGTCCGTCTTTCACGGCAAAATGGAGTGACGAATCGACGTGATTTTTTAAGTGGAGATAGTTGAAGAAATGGAGAGTGACATAGGCTACTTTTTGTCTCTTTCTGACCCCCCACTTCCAGGCGAACCGTATCACCCCGAATTTAACGCGAACAAAGCCGCCGGCAAAAGCTAGTACGTCAAGCCTTGTACACTGCCGTCCACTAACTAAAAGGCAGCTAAGTGCAAAAAGTATTTTTCGTGAAAACACAAAAATTGGGAATTAATGTCTCTTGAAAAGTATGCTACCTAGGAACAAGGTTACAAGTTATATATGTAGGCATAGTCTTTGTGCACAATATGTGATATATTTTAATCATTTATATTTATTATATTTTAATTAAATTCATTTTCTAACTTTTAGCTAAGCAATTTAAACACAGACATTGTGATTTAATGTTCTGTATCTCAAAAACTATCAATCATAGAAAAATGAGTCTTAGCCCAAAAGATAGAGCATCGAAAGTTGTATAAGACTACATTAAAAAGTGAAAAACGACCAACTGTGGCTTAACGGCCTTTTAGTTAGTGGACGGCGATACAATATTTTATATTCCTAGGCCCAATAGTTTTTACTGCGCGTTGATATGTCAGTCAGTCAGTAAGTATCTCCTTTTATATATATATAGACCGATACCTATTTATTCTGTAGTATATAAAGACATAATCTTCAGCAAATAATCCTTAACCTACCATTGACTGAAGATAGTCACAATCAAATGATTTTATAGTTAAAATCAATAAGTGTATGACGTCACAAGGCAGTATAAAGCGTTCATTGTGAGGCTACAGTTATTTTAACTTATTTGTAAGAGATAACAGTTTGTAGTGCTGTTGATAAATGGTGTATAAAGGGCATTGTGGAGACGTTTGTTTGATTTCACGTAGGAAGGAGAATGTGGGTTATCTGATTCATGATTTTACGGCGTTTTAACTGTATCCTCTTAGGTCGCTGCTCGCCAAGCCTATGTAGGAATTCGTATCGTTTCTACACACGTACTGTTTTTTTTTTACGGTGGACAAAAATCATCCAATGACAAACCCCGCTCTTGGGTGGAGCGGGAGATAGTGTCAGACTCTTATTGACTAAAAACCCCCCAGCTTTCTTTCGGATAACCCTGTCCCCAGTAGGCTTCGACCCAGCTGGGCCTCTCCTGTTGCTGACAACTCCTTGAGGCGCGCGGGAACAGTGCGCGCCGTCGACGTCTTGGGCTCGGTCCGGACAGTTACCAGACGATCGGACAGCGAGCTACCCAAGGCTCGCCGTCCGCGAGCCCGCGTCAACGGTGGCCGGAAATCGGGATCGGAATCCCGGCGGCGGCGGCGGGGGCGCCGTTGCCTGATGCTGTCGGCCTCCTCCTTTGCTAGACACACTTACTGTGTACACTCCTTTTTGACTGGCCTGTTGGTCTAGTGGCCCTACTGCTATGCCGGAGGTCCTGGGTTCGATTCCCACCCAGGACAAATGTATTATCATTGGTTCTGTGTCTGGGTGTTATTTATCTATAATATGTATGTATTTAGAAATATTTATGTGTGTTTATCAGTTGTCTAGTACCCATAACACAAGCTCTGCTTAGCCTGGAACTAGACGACGTTGTGTGATAGTTGTGAAATAATATTATAATATTACAGCATCAAGCTGACCAAGAAAAAAGTCTTGTCTGCTGACACGACCCGTGACATTGTTGTAGTGCAGTAGAAGGGCGGGGTACGTGAGGGGTGCCACGATAAATTTTCGTGCCTAGATCCGACAAAATTCTTATCGTGCATATGATGAATTAGTCTTATCTGCCACAGACACGGTTCTTAGCACGAACAAGTGCCCTTAGATTTGCAATAAGAAAACGAAAATGAAACGCTCGGGTTCGGCCCTTTCCCGCGTTGGGCCCTGGTTCAAGCCATGCTCTGGAGTGAGAGGGAATGGGATGTAGTCGCCTCCTTTTGCAAAGATGGCAGCAAACGTGAGGGAACGGACAGCTTTTCAATTATTTATCTACACCTCTCGTCCGTAAGCAGCCCAGCTGCTAAACTAAAACTGAACTGGGCAAGCCATATCTGCCGAATGTCGCAACAAAATTTAGCGAAAGCAACCACTGACTGGATCCCGAACAGCGGGAGCCGACGTGGCAGGTTCAGAAGAAGATGGTGTAACGAGTTGAACGTATAGGCCAGAAGTGGCTAAGGGCAGAGAAGACAAATATGGAAGGGAGGCTATTACCCTGCAGCTGCTTTATAATGAACCTGTTATATCCCAATATTTAATAATTACTTATCCTGTGTACACAACGCCAGTATTTTAAGTAATATCTGAGAGTACTGGTTCGATTTCTAAAATATTTGCACCAGTAGAAAGCTGCTTTATTCCTGAGTGACATAGGCTACTCGTATATTTTATGTGCGCGGGCGAAGCCGCTGGCAAAAGCTAGTCATCATCATCATCAGTATCTTTCTGCCCTTGTCCCGTTTTATTTGGGGTCGGCGCAACACGTTCTTTTCCTCCATTCTATCCTGTCACTCGCACAGCTATTACTAACTCCCTTTTCTTTCATATCACTTCAGGTTTAAAGAATTTATTCTCATAAGAACAATTACAGTTTATAAGTATTGTAATATTCACATCTGGTGTGTTGGTGACGTCATAGGTTGTATACATGTTTTTTTTTAATTTAGCTTTAAACATATTAATATTTTCACATATCTTTAATTCTTCGGGTAAATCGTTAAACAGCCGTGCTCCCTTATTATTAATTATTATTGTTTTTTTGCCGTAATTAGTTCGAGCGCGTGAAGTTATCAGTTGAAACTTGTGTTTACTTTACGTAGTTGAATGTTTGATTGTACAGAACTCGTGGTGATTTTTTTTATGAGAATGCAGGTATAATATGTGTAAAGTTGTTTGAGATTTAGTAGGGCACTTCTGACATAAACCATCCATCTTTTCTTTGCTGGCAAGAGCTAGTATTAAAATAAAATGAATGAAATCAATATCTCTGCCTATTGATCTAAATCTAAAGTAACAGTTAAACTAGTGCCACGGTGGTGTCTTCCCATCGTTATCGGTCACACAATGGTGTAAGTCGCGCCTGTGTTTGCCGCCATGCTTACTTTATCATTGCTTGTTTGATCGGGCCACATAATCCGAGGATCCAATAACGGCCACTAAATAACATGTGATACAGTCTGGGCCTATTAAGCAATCGTTTATTGGTATCAAGAACTTCCTGTTATAGTGTCTTTGTAAGTGTTATTGGGACAATTGGACTGATACCTATTTTTTAATTGATATAACCCAGTGCTTGACTGCGAGCTATTGATATAATAGTCTAGTCGACCTTATAATGTTCCCACTACGCTCAGGGACTGGGACTCAAGCTTCCAGTTTAGGAGAGTGAATGGGCCGTAATCCACCGCACGGGCCCAGTGTGGGTTGGTGAATGTGAATATGTCTTCGAATTTTTAATTCTAGGACATGTCGGTTTCCTCACGATGTTTTCCTTCACCGTTTTGAGAGCAGTGGTGATAAAATAAAGTACACAAAGTAATGCGCCTGGTTGGGTTGAAATAATAATCTTATGAAAAATGAAAAATGTTACAGTATTAAACTTATTTTAATATAGAACCTAACTGGTAAAAAAACTAGATGACAACAATAAAGTAAAGAGTACAAACAATAGATTTTTTGCAAGTAGGTAAGTAAGTAGGTAGATCTAATAAGTATCATTTATAACCAACACATCCCTCCTGATGGTAAACAGTGATGCAATCGTTGATGGTGAGGCGCACTAGTTTATTTATTTATTTGTTTATCCTCACATCGGAACGCCCGCCGTGCAGCTGAACCAATTGTGCTCTATTGGTGTAATTACACCAGAGCACAATTAGTTCAGAATCTGCTACTTTCTAATATTATGTGCGCGGTGGATTTGTAGTCATCAAAACAGCGGCTCACGTACGCTCACTTACACAGCATCAGGCCAGTGCTCCTCCAGGATTCCACATGTACTTACTACATCCCGTATCGAAAACATTTTTGAAATTTTAAAGCTCTTTTGATATTTTTTTCAAAGGAACTCAATGTCACAAAATCAATTCAATGATTGAAATGGCGCTAAATTTTTTAAAGCGTCTAACCGGATAAAGCTGATTCCAACAGTTTACAAAGAGCGATTAAAAAACTACACCCTAAAACATAAATGCGTAGCAGGTAGCTTTTGATACCCAATATTGGCAAACCCGAAAACCGTAGTTCACCGATTCGCCCCTTCCTAAAATTACAGAAAAAAATCTTTAAAAAAAACGAGTATACGACAATGACACAACACTATCTTAACCAAAAAGGCATGAATAAAAAAACCAATATACTCATATCTTCTTATTGACGTTCCAAATTCAATATACAAGCGATGCTTGATATCAAGAATCTTCGTACAAATATCTCGATATTTACCGAATTCGATTAGCTCCATAGAAAAAATACGCCAAAAGACATGGCGATAAAACGCATCGATAGGTTTTTTCTTGACCAAAGATATTGTGTTATTTTCCTTGGCGATATCATGTTTATTTGGTTAACAAACTGTAATGAAAGAAGTGATAGTGTAAGGTTCGTCGACCTCAGGTTTTTTGGTTCCGAAGATAGGACAGTTTCTGTCAATGCTGATAAATATGTTTGGTGTGAATGAGTAGCTACTTGTACTTATATGGAATATTGTGATACGATTAATAGAAATTTTATAAGTATAGATATATACTTTTGAGATATTCGATCCATAATATTACAACATACTCGACTTTTTTGTTTTTTTTTGAAGTCGTTTATTTCTGTTCTAACTTTTCAGACAGTGGTTACCTTTTTGGCGCGACAATATTATTGTTTCTTTTTTATTGGCTTTTGGTATTTTTTTTATTTAATTATGTCGTGTAATCCTAGTGAATGCCAGTCTGCCGTAAAATATTTTTTTTTTATTTATAACGTCTATGCGATGACTAACACAACAACCCTAGAACGGAATGTGCAAGATAATGTTTTAGCTAGTAAAATTCTGACAGGCCCTCTTGCTCCACTCTAAAGCGGAGAAGTCGTTAGATGATTTTCCAACCATAAAAAAAGAAAAAGTACCCCATTTGCATATCATGAAATCCGCAGAGTGCCTGAGCGTTAATAGTTATTACAATCGAAGATACGAGTAATAGCTACCTAAGTCAAATAACAGTAAACACGGCAGCACTTATCGCAAATTAAATAAAAAAATAAATCTTAATCCGTTACACAATTAGACTCAACAAACATTCACATTCAAACCTCAGCGCATTGACGAACTATCATCCGCCAGCGTGGTCCACTCGAATAATTACAATCGACTCGCTGACAATCGCGATTCTATCACAAAGCTCGCATAATCGGACGCTGTGTCGACTCATTCGCAACACTACAGATCGTAAACACACACACCCGCATTCCAAATTCAACTCTGTTCCGTAACGTTACAATACAATTTTGCTTACATTTCGAATGCACATAGTGCAGTGGTGTACACAGATACCCGATTGTGACTGGGACAATGCAATAATCCGGGTATTGTTGAATCGACATTGTTGTTTTAAGGGCGGCCAGGCGTCGCGACAATTGCACGCTTTATTGCATAAATAATAATGTTATATCGCCCAGCGGCGTTTCATTGTGGCATTTTGACGCTAAACTTATAGTATTGTGTGGCGAATTGAGTTATGCTTTCGATTTCAGAGGTGTCGGATATCTTCCGCGTTTGTTTTTGCTGATAATACTCGAAGTGTTGATGTTTCGTCGAGAGCGACGCGGATACAGAGAGGCTGACGGGAGAGATAACAATCGCGATGCGATAGATAAAGTTTATTCAGAAATCAGGCTCTCTGGAATTAAGACAACATAGTTGAAGATATAAAAATTAAGCTAGCAAAGTATAGACCTCATCGACTTATATTCTAGTGATAGACAAGCCATTTCATGGAAACTATTTGTCAAAAAACTGAAAAGTCAAAACAAAAGTTCGCTGTAGCGCTACATTGCCTTTATGTCGTGTAACAGAACTATCAAAACATACAGCGCTAAGATAGCATTGATAAGATACTTTTTTCGCGATCAAAATTAATTCATGAATCCCCAAGCGACCACCGGTGGCCGCGCATCTATTGTCTTACTGTTGTGTTTCTAATTGACGGTATCTGAAGGGTTAAGCGTCTTAAGTCTTAAGCGCCAAGAATTTCGTTGCACTCTTAATATTCAAGGTATACAGTCGACATTGCTTCCAGCATCTTCACAGTCCAAGAGCAACGGACTGCTTTAAACTTTACCTACATACAATTTGGCAAATTAATAAACAAACATTTCTCTTTCTTCTTAGGGCACTGCACATGAAAGAACACCCCGACTACAAATACCGTCCACGACGAAAGCCGAAACCGCTTGTCAAGAAGGAGCCGAAATTCGGTTTCGGCATCAACGGCTTGATGGCGCCGGTGCCGAGACTTGTGACACCGTCGGTACCACATCCGGGACATCACCAGTTGCACTCGATGCCACATCACTTAATGGCTGATAAGCCGGAGCTGAGCAGAGCTTTGTTCCCACCGCTACCGTACCCGTTCTACCCGTTTGCTAAGTTACCGTCTGATGATGGAAAGCTGGCGGCTGAGTTGGCGCATTTGCAGGTAATCTTCAATAAGGTATTGATTTAAAAATATGTAATAGTTTAGTGATAAATCAGCATCAGCAGCACACATTAATGGAACTATGAGCTATATACTGTCAGTAATAAAAATGTCGTCAATTAACTGAAGGATTACACATTATCGCATGCATATTCTCTTTCAGAGGGCGAAAGGAAGCTTCAGAGCGTTTTAGTAAAGCGAAAGTACTTACTCATGTTTAACCCTTTTTAACAGTTTAATTTTAAATTGAAGGGGTTAATGTTGATATAATAAGACACGTGCCTAATATTCTCATTCTCTCTACAGGCCCTGTATGGTGGCGCACTATACAGCAGTGCTCTCTACAGCAGCGCCCTATCCCCTTGCGGCTGTCCACCTCGCCGGACGCCGTCCCCTCCCCCCGCCGACGTCAAGCGCCCCGTCGCCTACGTCCTCATGAAGAGCGATGAGGAACCTCCTCAGCACGTCATCTGAAGGCCGGTCGCGCTCCCGGCGAGGGTCTGGCCCTCGCACTGGGAGCGACCTTCCACCTCCGTGCAGGAGCGCGATACTAGCTCACCTGACAGTGTTTAAGACTGAATGGAAGGTTATTGACTTTTATTGTATGCATAGGAATGAGACAGTTCGGCCAATGGGTCAGTTTCGGCGATAAGTGGTTTCGGTTTTCGGGACAGTGAATTTAAGCGTTATCTTGGTTAAATAAATGTTGAATGATGGAATGGTGCTGAACGTGACATGAATTTTCAATAAATGATGTGCAATCAATGTTACTGTTAATGTGCAATGTACCTACTTTTAGTTTCTCGTGAGGCGCACCTCGCACTTTGAATAGATAACATATCATAGAATTTACTCTTCAACTGTGTAATTGATAGACATTAGTTAGGCGAATTAATGTCAATTTTGTAAAAAATACTATTGTATAACGTGTACGCAGTGTAACCGTTTAATTTTCATCTACTTCCAAGGTAAGTTTGACTTTCAGGTATTTTTTAAAATAATCTCACGGTTTTTTAAACTCTTGGTATCGACACCGGATTTGTCTATAAATGTAGGCCAACACTAATGCATTAAATGTATTTAATCACTAATAAACTGTAGTGCAATATTTTACCTATCTATGTAATCATAACATACATCAATATATTAACATAAGAAGACTTTGGACACGAATCATAATTACTAAGGACAGATTTTTTAATAGTCAGTGTAATTTAAAAAATAAATAGGTTTTGAAATATTTACTACACAAAAGTTGTAATACCGCCATTTTTATTGCCTAACAATAAATATCTGACTATTGAAAAATCAGCCCAAAGTAGTTTTTGATTGACACTATTTTCTCTATATATTTTATTTGGTGTTATTAAAATAATGAGAACAAAAAAATATCGCCATTAGAGGCAATAGTGTGAATTAAAATTAAACTATAAAAATGTAAATAGCACTTGTAAATAATATATACCTATACTTAATTATTGTTTTGTTTTAGCAAATAACATGTATTCGTTTTAAATATGTTTTATTTGATAATTCTTCCTAATAACAATATTCAAACTAGTAATCAGTTTAGAAAAAAACATGTTGCGCCGACCCCAAATAAAACGGGATAAGGGCAGAAAGATGATGATGATGAAACTAGTAATCAGTTTCTAAGTATTTTTATTAGTTAGTTGTAACTTGAATTGAACGTAAAATATTATAATAATACGCTAACCAACACCTGCATTTTTTTAAATATATATTGAATATTACACAATGCATTTTCTCAATTAAGTGTTTATTTTAAGCTGAATCTGTATTCTTATTTTAACTTTTAATAATATTTTAATTTGTAGTAAATTTGAGAGCAATGTATGACATACTGATATAAAGCGTTGTCCTAAATAATTGATTTTAACGTTATTTTGTTGAAAACTCTAGATTGATACAATAAAAATACCATTATCCGCTGAATAATTCGAATTATCTGCCGAAACCGAATGTAATAAAAAAGCACATCCCTAAAATTTTCAACAAATTGGCATAAGAGAAGATACGACAAAATGAACTTCTAATGTTTCTTAAATATATTATGTTATATTTAATTAGGCCACCGATCAACTTTAATTATGGATAGACAATATTTAACTGAACTTATTTAGTAGTTATAAAATAATGTTTGTATATTACAATGAATGAATTATTGTTGATATTATGTTATTGTTATAATTTAAGTTTTATTTCTTGAAGTTTTTAGTTATATTCAACGAATGTTTGATTTTTATATGATACGAATAATAAACGATACATAAGAAATAAAGTAAATTGTTTCAATGTAGTGTACCAATAGTATGCTGATGCAGTAGGAGTCGTAGGGCGACTGTAGCCGAGAGGTGGCGGACGATGAGGAATGGTTAGCTCGCCGTCGGATAAAGACCAAAGGACTTACCATGACATGTTAAAATGTCAGGATATTCGAGTATTCGAGCGAGTAAGAGAGATGAAGCTATAAACCCTGTATAGCATCCTTTTGACAGTTTCGTTTAGGTAGTAAAATAGATTGCCTTAAGAGCTCTTGTAGCGCTCTTAGCCCAAGTCGACGGCAAGTTGTGTTCCTCGCACGCCTCATGTACATAGGTTAGCATAATTGACGGAGCCTGCTAGGGTTGATGTGGTCCTGCCAGAGCTCCGGAATTGTTCGAAAGGGTCACCGTAGCCCTGCAATGCGAAAGGCAACTGATAGAACAAGTGTGGGTTTTAATCAGTAAAGATTTTAATTTTAAACTTTTAAGTCTGACTTTAATGCTATTTAGGTTCCTATGCTGAAAAAGACTTTGCTACTCTTGAAGAGAATCGGCAAATAAAATTTTTCAAGGAAAAGCGCCATGTCTGCCCCACATTTTTTGCGAGAGTTGGTTGATTGGTTACCCATGGTAATGACTGCTTTAATTACAACATAATAGACTGCTTCCGACAGCGGCTTCCCCCGCGTGAGAGTAGAAAATATATAGCTGATGTCACTACTTGATTACTGAATCAATCAGCATTCTATCATTTAAAGATCTATTTTAAATCGGTTCAGTAGTTTTTGAATTTATTGATTACAAACAAAATCCAAAATAAAGAAATAAAAACAGGCACAGGACAGTTACACCTATATTGTAATTTTTGTTCTTTTGTCTTTACTTTTGTTTATAAACCAAATTTAAAACAAACATTGTTACCATGTGCTTATCAGCTCATACTAGAATATACAGTTCCAGGACTAGAGACGCTGAATGCCGAAGTTGTAAATAGTGTTGTTACAGCAGGCATGTATAAATAAACTAACTTACCATCCGACCGTCCGGTCGGTTACCGGACGGTCCGGACCGACCCCAAGACGTTAACGGTGTTTATTGTTCCACGGACACCTCAAGGAGTTGCCAGCAAACCGTATGGGCTCAGCAGGGTCGATGCCTGCTGGGGCCACGTGTCTGCTTCTGAACGGAACATTCAGCCCCAGTACAAAAGGCAACGAAGGAACAGGAGTGGGTTTTTAGTCAGTAAAAATCTGACACGATAGTAGTTAAGAAAAAAAAGCGGGGGATGTCATTAGATGATTTCCCCTTTTAAAAAAGGTAAAATAAATTGAAGGTTAAAAAAAACCTTTTTATATAACAAAATTACAGTTCATTAACTCCCAAAAACAATTTAAAAAAGATTAAACTTCCAATCGCCATGTGTTGTACGAGCCACTTGAAAAGTCAGCGGTGCGAGTATTTCTTTAAACAGAGGGGCTCAAAGGGGCCCCCCAGGATTAAATACGGAACATACTCAATTATCGGCGAATAAACACTCGAGTGTGAACAATAAGGGGACACATGCCAGCTTGGGGGACACGGAGGATTTCACGGCTTTTAGCTTATAGAGTTTGGAAGGAAATAAGGGGATATGGTGTTAGTTTTTCAGTTGATTGTGTAAAAACAACTAGGCAAGCGTGCTCCATCGTCGACCACATCATCGCTTACCATCAGGTGAGATGGTGGTCAAACGCGAGCCTCAATATATAAAAATAAAACACGAGAACAGTTAAAGATGGAATGAACTAATTATCTGTTAGAATAGGGTGTGTTCACAAATGAAACATTAGCTGTGGTCTAAGAATTTTAGCAAAGGAACTCTTTATTTTATTTGAATAGCCTGCCTGCCTTACCTTTTTTATTATTATTAATAGGTTCGCGCTTGACCACTATCACACCGGAAGATAAGCGACGATGAATTCACTGGATCCTGAACTAGTTACATTATATGTTTTACGGGAGCCAGACTCAGTGCATCGTAAGGATATAATTTCCTGAAACAAATTCATCAAATTTATTCGTAACTAGCTTCTGCCAGCGACTTCGTACGCGGATCCTGTTGCTTATTCCGTCGAGTAATTTCTCCAGTTTCCCCAACATTTCCCTTCACTGCTCTGCTCCTATTGATCGTAGCGTGATGAAAAGTATACTATAACCTGCTCAGGAGTATGAAGAATGATTGTACCAAGTTTCGTTAAAATCCATCGAGTAGTTTTTGTTTCTATAAAGAACATACAGACAGACAGACAGACAGACAGACAGACAGACAGACAGACAGACAGACAGACAGACAAAAATTGTACTGTTTGCATTTTTGGCATCAGTATCGATCACTAATCACCCCCTGATAGTTATTTTGGAAATATATTTCATGTACAGAATTGACCTCTCTACAGATTTATTATAAGTATATAGATGGAAAAGTAACCACTAGGTTTAGCTTCACTTTTTTGGTTGACCGACATTTTGACAGATCAAAAGTGTGCCTGTGAATGGTCCATTTGAAATAAACGTTTCTGTTTCTAAATAAATTTGAAATTAAAAAAATAAAATTAAAATTAGATTACTGTTGTCGATGTCAAAAATTAATTTCAAGAATAAAATTAAAATCAAGGTCAATTACACAATATAAAAATCAATTAAAATACTCTTATCTACAAAAATATAAAAAAATCTATCTCTCAAATCTCATAAACCACCCTAAAAATTAAACCATAGCAAAACGGTTTAAACGCCATCGACGCGCGATAGAGCGCACATTTAAGTTATAGGCAATTAATATTTTATTCATGTACAATAAAAAGACAATAATCACAGTTTATGTATCGGCCCGGGGGCGATTAGAGGCGCGATCACGGCGGGGGGGCCCCGTGATGCTACTGGTTGTAGGGTGACCAAGTGGGAGACGGTGGCGGGACTGAACTGTGAAACTAAATGGAGACTTTCTTTAATTTGGAAAATAAACTAAAATAGTATAAGGATTGATTAATGTATTATCTATTTTTTTTCCTACCCATGATTGACACGACACGAATAATTATCATTTAAAAAATACTTAACTACAATTACACTAACTAAATAACTATATACAGTAAATTAAAAAAAAAGAAAAATAATAAATAACACCACGCTAATTGAAACTACCATCTAATAAATGTATGGGCTGAATTCTAAATTTACAGTTTTCAGACTTTTTCCTATATTTGTGCTATGAGAATTTACTTCATACCAAATTTTAGAATTCTAGGCCAAAGGAAAATACTCTATTAAGTTTGAATTTCCCAGCGAATGGCAAAATATGCGCCTAAACTGCCCTGTAGATGGCCTTATCTTACGATTGCGTGGACTTTAAAGTTTAGTTTTTTTCACTACTGCTTAGTGGGGTAGCAGACTTAAGTACTTCATATTAATTAAACTCCACATGTTCCCGAGAAAGGCTCTTTATAGATGGATTGAAGGACAGACGAACAACAAAGTGATCCTATACTGATTCTGTTTCATTTCAGAACACTAAAAAGGTACACACGTAAACAATAAAATACTAAAAATCAAACAAAACCTAACTCAGATTTATCCCATGGTCCATTACACCATGGACACCCTAAAACCCACAAACAAACACCCTTTACCAACTAATTGCGGAGGTGGCGCGATCGCTGTTACATTCACCATAAATCCATGGCTCTACAGATCACCCTGTATAAGTGTCGCAGATTTGTGGTAGATGTACTTACGCTGTTTTATTGTAAGCGTAATTATGGCGCTTAAGAGTTATTGCCATTTTAAGGCATGAATTTTTATTCCGGATATTGATGGACAGGTTAACGAGGATATTTTGTCATGATATTTTATTATCGTAGTATTGTGTTATCGCATGAGATTTGTATTTTACATACGGGAATATTTCTAAAAGGATAACATGAAGATTTAGAATAGGAATTGTTTTTTTTTTTATTTAGACCATGTAAAAGGAGTGCCAAAACAAGAGCGATTTATTGAAATACTAGCTTTCCGCCCGCGGCTTCGCCCGCGTGGACTACAGTTTATATCGCGCGGGCAGAGACCCGTGCTCAGCAGTGGAATTGTAGGTAGCCTTTGTGTTATTCCAGTGTCTCTTCTACATACCTACCAAATTTGATCTAAATCCGTTCAGTATTTTTTTCGTGAAAGCGTAGCAGACAGACAGACAGACAGAGTTACTTTCGCATTTATAATATTAGTAGGGATAGTAGGGATTATTATGTTCCAACGAACGCATCCACGATACAGGAATAATCTAGCAGGAGTATTCTAGGATAAAGTTATCTTATCAAAATAACCTCAGAAGTAAATACCTATATACTCGTTCACTTCGTTGTACGATCCTGTTATAAAATAAATATCTACAAACTTGGTTAAGCTGGGAAGATTAAAAATAAAACTAGAAGAAAAATGCAATTCGCCCGCGGTCACAGACGGACAGATTGAAAATTATACTGAGGGGAAATTATATCAAGTAATAATCTACGACTTAGAGGACTGGTCTGCCTTTATAGGATTTAAACAGTCTTGTAATGTGGTCCTATTTTAAAAGTTGAAATTAGTTTTAGTATTAATTTCTTTCTGTGGATAGATGGAGAGGGAGGTCAAAGAAAAGATGGATGGATGGCATGAGAAGTGATATGAAAGAAGGAAGAAATAGGAGTTAGTGATAGTGTGACGGGTGACAGAACGGAATGGAAGAAAAAACGTGTATCGCCGACTCCAAAATAACACTTGATAAGGGCAGGAAGATGATGTTCATTTTTGAAGCACTAACTAATCAAAAACTATCAATAAGTACCAATTACGTTTTTTTTTTTTGACTTCACGGTTTGTGTGTTTAATCGGTCTCGAGTTTAGAAAGTATTTAGTTTTTGATATAGAATAATGTGACTGTATGTAAATAAAATACCTATTAAAAATTTAGCCAAAAGCCATACATTAAACCCTTCAGATACCGTCAATTAGAGACACAATAGTAAGACAATAGATGCGCGGCCACCGGTGGTCGCTTGGGGATTCATGAATTAAACAATTTTGTACTACACCAAAGTTCTGGGCTGCAACTACTTGCACCTATTTTTTGTACATTGGGTTTTAACGTAATAGACTTTTTAAATTGGGCCTTACGATTATAGCCATAAGGAAAATCCGTAGTCCTAGAATGCAAAAGACCATTGAAGGAACTTCATCATATCAGCCGAAAGACGTCCATTGCTGGACATAAGCCTCCCCCAAGCGTCGCCACAACGGCCGGCCCTGTGCGTCACTCATCCATTGGATTCCCGCGACCCTGACCAGGTCGTCGGTCCACCTTGTTGGAGGCCTTCAGACGCTGCGTCTTCCGGTACGTGGTCGCCACTCCAGAACCTTTCGGCCCCATCGACTATCTGTTCTGCGTGCAATGTGCCCTGCCCATGGCCACTTAAGTGTGGTAAGGAAGTTAGGTGTGGTTTAATTCAGTGTCAGTGTGGTTTAAGTCCGACACGCTCTTGCACTCGTTTCTAAAGCGGGAGAACTCATTAGACGATTTCCCAAATTATCACCAGTTTAGTCCAAATAAATTGCCAATATTCTCCATTCTCATGCCAATAACTACAGCACACACTGGTAAGTGGCCGACAATGCTGACAATGACTGTCATTTGTCAGTCGACGGCCTCCCAGAACGTTTACTGAGTGTCAGACATTCAGATCAAGCTGAATGACGGCTATTCAATCTAGGTCCATGTAGCTCTATGGTAGGTAAGTGATAGATGCGATTTCAAACGGATTACAATTGTGAAGTGAATTGCAATGTAAAAGGTTTTTGGCATAATTATTAATAATAATTATTTTGGCATAATTTTAGGGTGTTTTTAATATCGTGTTAGTAAGAGTCTGACACTATCTCCCGCTCCATCCAAGGGCGGGGGATGTCATTTGGATGATTTATACCATACTCATCGAAAAAAAAACAGCATTCCTGTACTTATTCCCCGAAAGGATGGGCAGAGGTTAAAATCTCTCTTTTTCATTGAAGACATAGCGTTGGAAAGCCTCCCACACTCAATGACTGTGACAGGCCTTCACTCACACAAGATAGACCGATAACCTGGTGGGGGTTGCCGGAGTCCGATGGATGCGTCACGCACAGGATCGGTCGTTATGGTGACACTTGGAGGAGGCCAACAGAGGACGTATTTCGGCTGAAATGATGATTATGTATGATCATACCTATATGATTACCCCATCATTTACTGTAGTCCAATAAGTACCACAGACACCATAAACAAAATCACATCATAAACAAACAACAACAACAATTCAAAAATAGAACAATTCCGAAAAAAAAAGTTCCGTCAGCGGGTGTCATGGCGGCCGCGTCGGGGGCGCATAATGGCAATTTTTCGTATACAGAGCGTCAATGCGATGAATGCGAGATGTCGCGTAAACGGCCTCCGACGTGCAAATTTGACGCCTTTGTGTCCGACGGCCGCGTGCGTGACCTGCATTTTAGTTGGGTACTGGGTAACGTGTTGGGATGAGAAGTGATGGCTTTTAGTTGGCATTGGTCCTAGAATGACTCTTTATGTTTGCTAGAGCAAAATATAATTCATCATGGAAAAGGAAAAAAAATATGTATAATTCACACCTTCAGTGTTTCATATACTTCGCAGTTCTATAGGCAAATACTCTAATTTGTGTCAACATAACACAATCAACACTACCACTCAAACAACACAACACACAACCAACAATGCAACCAACAACACAAACAACACAACAATCAACACCAAGACCCAACCCAACACAACACACCCATCAACATCATCAATCATCGAGATGAAAGAGTGTTTTTTAACTTTACGGCAGATTATTTTAAATGAAAGGGTCAGGGTGAGGGGTACGAATCCATGGTGGGCACACCAGACCCGTAACACATCATCGTACGTCTAGTGATTCGAGGTCGGACCGAGTTTGACGCATACACTCCCCAAAATGTAACTGGCTAGCAAAGAATTTAAAGCTTCATTTCTGCAATTATGGACTCGACGAGTGCATAATTGCAGATAATCCTCAAGGCTCGTTTTTAATAGATTCAAGCGCATCAAGCTGTTATCTGGCAGATAGGTATCCGTACTTGCACTGGATAAAAGTTGAGCACATCATCGCTTTCCATCAGGTGAGATAGTGGTTTAGCGCGAGGCTATTAACCATAATAAGATCACTGTTCCAGTCTGGTTATTAACTAGGATCCCAACTTTTTGGCAACCAGTTGAGTCTTTACCTCGATGTAAGGACCAAAGTTGAGGGTGGATGACAATGTAACACTAAAAAACACAAGTAAGGCAGTTGATATCTCAAATAAACAGTCTCAGAAAACATGGAAAATTTTAACAGTTGCCATCACACTAGAAAACAAAAGGAAATCTTCAGAAAAACAACAATCAACTACCGTCCATGACGACACGTAATCGACACTCGCTTTCAATCATAGTGATTTCTATAGTCACTTTGTCGGGTTATTTGTTTGTGCCCCGAGCGGCCCGTACCCACGGCATGAGAATCAAAGGGTTCGGGGTTTGACTCCCGAATGTTGCATTATTTGATGTATTATGTGTTTAGGATAGTTTAAGTTGTGATAAGGTTTGAAATGAATGATATGTTTTGAGTAAGAAGATAATATCAAACGTCAAATTATTCATATAAAAGCCTGTCTGCACTCTAGAGTCTTTATGTGCGTACAGACTATCACGCAGCGGAACACGACGCCGATGTTACGTGTTTAATTATAAATAGTTCAAGTTTTGTTGTTATGATATTTATTAGTTTATTATTTTATAAGATTATTTTATGTATTTTTTCTATGGGCCTTCGATGCCTGAAATAAATGGTTATTATTATTATTATTATTATAACATAACATGGTATACAACATTGCTATATAACATCCAGCAGGAGCAAAATGACGATGGGATCGTGTTGGAGTGACGACTTTATAAAAATAGCAGACTTAGGCCCCAGGGTATCGAAAATTTTCAGATCAATGTACGTCACATCCTGTAACAAGCATACTCGTATTAACAACAAAACCCCTCTATAACATCAAAATACTGTATCAATTCCATGTAAACCACAATCTCTAAAAACGAGAAGACAACAACTCTACCACCCCAGCTGTACATACAATAGAAAACACCTAACTTGTCCCCAAAAAAAAACTAATATTCAAACACTAGCCGATAACTTTTATTTGCTCTGGCGTCTACAATAATCTTCAGAAAGGAAGCGGTTGACGATGCGATACGATAGTGTCGTACAAAGAAGCTTATTTCCGTCGCAACTCTGCCTATAAAAACTCATATAACACCTCTATACACCACACAAAATCCCACAGGAATATCAACCTTATTGACAAAGAAACAAGAGTTATAAACCTCCGGAGTAAGAGTACTATAAAGTTTGTAAAGGTGTATATATCGTAGTGAAAATAAAAACTGAACAAATGTTGCGATAAGTTTTTGTTAGGGCGTTAGGTCGACAATCAATGACGGGTCTGAATAGAACAGAGATTGGAATCAGTTTAATAGGTTTTTGCCTACGTTGTTGCAGCTTTTATGAGGATGAAAGAAATATAGCAATATGTTACTAAATATGAGCTTATATTTCAATGAAACGACACTACCCATCTAGCAGCCAGGTTTAACATGGCTGCTGGATTCAAAATATCAGTCATCGCGGCTTTGGAATCCAATGGACAACTGCACACGGAAGTGAGACGCATAGTGAGATCTGGTCATTAGGAAGACGTGGATGCAAATAGCAGATAAAAAAAACATTAACAGAAACCATATTTTCCATTAGAAACACGACGTTTTCTTTCATGTCGTTAGTATCCAAAAACAATATTTATTAGCAGCTCACTATCCAATCGTACGAAAAATCTCATTACTAGGATCTGAATTTAATTTTAAAACACGTATGAAAAATTTTACTTAACACTAAAATTCGAAAAACCTGCAATGAACTAAACTTAATAAGTAATCTACCTACTGCCGCATCTCCCCAAACCCTAGCTAAACGGAAGAGAGACGGCAAAAACCGAGTCGTCGCGATAACACAGACAATGGCACCTAGTGTCCCTAACAATACTTCGTTTGTGACGATTCTTCGCACAATGGCGGGGTGCAAAACGCTCTGTAATTCGATAAAGGCTCTTTTATCGCGAATTGTGGGCTGGTAATTGAGTTACTGCCTACACTGTGCTGTTAGTTCTGTTTGTTTTGATGGTATGTGGTTAATTAGGTGGTTTTGAAAGGTTTTTGAGAAACATGTTTACGGAATTTTTATTGGAGTTCAAAGTTAGGAAGAGCTTAGTAGAGCTTTCGAAAGAGAGACTCTTAAAACTGTCGTGATCAAAACCAAGGTCATGGTAAATAACCATTCCTATCAAGAGCCTTTTTATTCGAAGTTGTAAACGATTACATTTACCTGGAACAGTTACATAATAGGTATAATTTCGTGAAAGAGATCAATCGTCTCGACTGGACAGCGTTCGAGAAGTGGTGAGGTATTTTCTCGTTCGACATACTAGTGTCTCAAGAAGAACGTCTATGACCAGTGCGTGCTGCTAGTGATGATACGTCTCTGAGACGTGGTCCCACGCAATGGGCATTAGGTATCAGAAAGCTTGAAGTCACCCAGAAAGCAATGCAAAAATTAATTGCTCGATGAAATCAGGAATGAATGAGAACCAAAATAACCCTCAGAATCGGGCATTAGGTAGAGCACTTTGTTCCCAAAACATGGTTGATGGGGCCGAAAGGTCCTGGAGTGCCGACCACGTACCAGAAGACACAGTGTTGGAAGTTCACCCAAAAGATGCTTATTATTGTTGGCGATTTTCTCAACTTAAGCAAAAAAAATCAATTTTGTTAAATAATTAGTTTGTAAGCTTTCTGTAAAAATAAATAAATACATGTTGAACGGTTGGTCTGGTAAGAAAATGCAATGGATACAAGACGCACTGGACTGATCGCTATGGTGACAGTTTGAGGAAGTCTAAGTCCAACAATGGCCTGAACCATATTGATGGAAAGTAATACGCGAAGCATTTGGTTTCATAGCAAGACAAGCTCTTTGAACTATAACTTATGCCTCTAGAGCCAGCCATGTGCCTGTACTTGTTAGAAACTGCTTCAGATTTCTTTGAATAACGACTTTTCATTATCGTCATCCTCAACATCGCCATTTTAGCCGAATGGCGTTTAGCGTTGGACATAGGCCTTTTGCAAGTTTTGTTACTTCAATCGCTCTGGTAGTCGCAGCCCGAAGTGATCCAAAATCAATAATTTACCAGAAAAACAGCTTGTAACACTTCCTACAACCTTTCAACATACTTATAAGCTTTGCAGTGGGTTTTAATCGACTAACACCATTCTAACGAGGTAACTTTCATTCATTCTCGTGGGTTCGATTCCCACCCAAGACAAATGTTTATGTGATGAGCATGATCATTTGTTCTGTGTCTGGGTGTAATTTATCTATAACTAGCTTTGCCCACGCGGCTTCGCTCCCGCTCTTCCCTACTCCACCCTACTATACCCAACTCTACCCTACTCTACCCTACTCTACCCTACTCTACCCTACTCTACCCTACTCTACCCTACTCTACCCTACTCTACCCTACTCTACCCTACTCTACCCTACTCTACCCTACTCTACCCTACTCTACCCTACTCTACCCTACTCTACCCTACTCTACCCTACTCTACCCTACTCTACCCTACTCTACCCTACTCTACCCTACTCTACCCTACTCTACCCTACTCTACCCTACTCTACCCTACTCTACCCTACTCTACCCTACACTACCCTATTTTTTTTTTCCATAAGAACCTTCTCCTCACAATAACAATCACAACAAAAAAAAATCAGCCAAATCTATTGTAAATCAGTTGTCTAGTACCCATAACACAAGTTCTGCTTAGCTTGGGACTAGACGGCGGTGTGTGATAGTTGTGGAATATTATTATTATTATATTCTACACCATCTCCATCTTTCTTTCCCACATTTTCCAATTCTCAACACATTACCATTCTCTGACGTCCCTCACAAACATGCCGATACAAAATAACAAATAACATAAAGCTCGCATTGTGCCAATGCTTTGAGGACTCGAAAGCGTTGCCGCTCGGCTGCGCTCGAGTCCCGCGATTAACTGAACATCACAAAAACGCACGACAAAGAACTCATAAGCATATACGGCAGTCTAATCGGATGAGCGTATAAAAGTCTCGTGTTCATAGTCCTATTTGTGTATCCCATTGCTTAGTGGACACGAAAATAAAATATATCTAGAAGAGTCTCCTCCTGAACTGACTGGCTGACATGTCCTATCACCACACAGCCTAAACTACTAGAAGCGTGACATTTTATGCAAGATTTCCTTTTATGACATAAGCGAGCACTAAGAAACGATTTTTTAAAATTCACCCCCATACAGGAATGAAATGGGGGTCCTACAAGTAAAATTGTAGAAGTTAATTCTTAGTTTTAATTTGCATAAGTGGTACATGGCCACTTTTAAAAATGCAAATATTAGTTAGTACACGGTTCGAATGTAGCCGCTTCCTTTAAAGAAGAACCGACAAGAAACTCTATGGTCATTCGTTTAAAAAAAAAAAAACAAAAGATAGACCATAATCAAAGACCATAATCATAGACCGTAATCTTAGACCATACTCATGAACCATAGATCAAACCAATAGATTTAACACCATAGACCACGCTCATACCACATCTAGCATACAAACCTCAACAAAGTGACCACCTCACGCCGCAATGGATGTGAAAAGAGCCATTCTATCCGAATAAAAAACGTACCGACCAGTTTGGGGACGCAACTTAGCTTTTTAAATCTCTATGCGATTACGCATCATGAATGGCAAGGGAATCTTTTGCAGTATCTCTTTGACAGATGGCTATATTTAGATTTAAGTAGTGGTGGGCTGATATTTGGAGTATGGTATTAGTTTTATATATTTTTTCTAAGGTGTATGTATCTGTTTCAACAACTTGGGAAATTTAAGAAGTTTCTGAAATCTATACTTTATGCTCTCTAAATAGTGAACATCGTGAGGAAACTGGCATGTCCTAGAACTAAAAATTCGCAGACATGTGACATTCACCAACCCGCACTGGGGCCGCGTGGTAGATTACGACTCATTCCCTCTCCTAGAGAGGAGTCCTGAGTCCCAGAAATGGGAACATTAAAAAGGCTGATGATGATGATCTATACATAAATATTATTAGCCTGTTAACCGGATATGTATTATATCCAACAAACACTCTCGCGTTTATTTCTCCTGCGTCGCACATCCACGACCAAATACTCCATCTGGTCAGGTCTTCTGTCACCTATGGGGATTGAAGAGCTTAACGAGATGGAGTACCTAGTCGCAAACATACGACCCTGGCGGATAGGACACGAAAATTCTCGTCGGATCAATCCGTAAGCGGTTAAGAGGCTAAATACAATTTAAAAAAAAAAAAATTTGAAAAAAACTCAATCTTGAAAAAACTCAAAAACTACAGAACCGTAAATAAATGAACATACCCTGGAAACACGTTCTCTTAAAATAATTATTATCAGTAGGTATTCAGTAACAAAAAAAAATGGCTATTTTATAAAATGACACAAACTCAATTGTCCGCAAAAACTAGATCGAAGTTACACCCAACATTTGTTCTCTCCCAACAAAAATATCGGAGGTCAAATACAAACAAAACATAAAAGACTGAGCGATAGAAAAGCAACAACAGACAATATAGACGGTCGGTTTCCCTCGCCGAAGAATGGCACACATAAATAATAGCGGTAAATAAGAGTAAAAATATTGAAAAGTGTCATGGCGGGCAGAAAGGCGCGCGAAACTTTATATCCTTGGGTTTCCGGCCGCCCGCGCGCCAAAATGGCAGAACGGATATTCGTGTATCGGGATTCGGAACGCGATCGCTGCGTTACGAATAAAAGAAAACGCGGTAGACAATGTTCCGTTTGTTTGGAAGGCAAGACATTTTACTTGCGGTTTTCTTGCTTTAAATAACTTTCAATAATAAATTAGAGTTTTGGCGCCCAGCATGGGACCAAGTACTTTGTAATTTTATCAATTTCAGAAATTATTTTAATGATAATTGAAAGAATATATTTGACATACTAATGTTTAATTGCATTACGTATATGAACATCTATACGCTGTGTTGTAAAAAAAGGCTAAGTAAAAAGTAATCAGTATTTTTTTATCTTTATGTTAGGCACATAAAGATACGAATAAGTACTGATTTACGCAAAAATAACATGGATTCATAATACTCATAATGTTCTCATAGTATCGCCATTACAAAACTAATGTTACAATCTTGTAGAAATTTCAGCTTAATTCAACTTCCTATTTACCAAAATTACTCAATTAGGTCAAATCAAAAAAATCGAAGAAAGGCCGTACAAAAAGTATTTCCAATCTGAGTCCCAAAAATAGCTTGTGTATCAGTACGACGAAGAGCTCGCGGCTTACCCCTCTCTGTTTCGGCCATATTGATTTCTTTCATTTTCTTTTTCCACCCAAAGCGAACCATTTTTATTCCTATTTGTCCGCCATTCACATACTGCAGACCATCCAAATTTCATTTGGATAAAACTCCTATGCAGGCGGTTTATGTTTCAAACTTTGATGAGAACACTGCTTTAATTAAAAATCTAGTTTGCAAAGCGGAATATAAACTGGAAACATTTCTTAATCTAATATCCGATACTGGCCGAAAAAACATTTAAACTTATAAAACAAAACGCTATTATCTATGCCCCGTTCGTGTCCGGAACCGCAGGGGAGCGCGGGAGATTTGAAATTGGAACCAAATAGGCGTTAAATGGCGGCGTGCGCTGTCATAACGTCATTTGGCGTTCATCAGCGAGCGAAACAGCATCTCAGTTTGGTGCACGTTTTATTAGCGTAAGGAATAGCGGGGCACACTGACTCGGAAATTGAGATTTGCATCGGGGAATATACCGGGGCGGTGATTGCATTTTCTTTGCGAATGCAGCGTCATTTAATTTCGCTAGAGGCAGCCTCTTGGTCTCGCTAAATTGTGTCCTGTCTGCTAGTAATTCTGTCGTCTTTGGTGACATAGTTTAGTTTATATCAGACTGCGCTTATGAAATGCAATTAAGAAAGATTTATTTTAATATAAAATATATTTACTTTGATGAAAATTTACTTATAATTACTTTAACTTAAAATACCAGCCAAGTGCGAGTCGGACTCGCGCACGAAGGTTTCCGTAGCATCCCCATCAAGAAAATTAAAAAAAAAACACGTTTTTTTGTATAAGAGCCTCCACTTAATTATTTATTTCATTCTAATTTTAGCATAATGTTATAGCGGCAACAGATATACAACATCTGTGAAAACTACTGTCTAACTATCACGGTTCATAAGATGCTGCCTGTTGGCAGACGAACGGACAGAGTCTTAGTTATAGGATCCCGTTTTACTCTTTGGATAAAGAACCCTAAAAATAAGATGAAATTGGCAGCTGTCAGAAATAACATAAGTACTCTAAAGTTAAAGTAAGCTTGAAGCGGCGTTTTTTTTTTTAGGCCCGTGTACGGGGACAGTTTATCATTTTATTTCAGACGTTTTGGGTTAGTGGGTAGTACCTTGGAATGACAGAAGTAGAATAGAAATCAATGAAAACGGGAATTCTAGACATACTGTCATGGCGTTCGACCGAAGGGACTTCGAATAATACTGATAGTCTGTCTGAAAAGTCAAATTACTTGGGAATTTTTGAAATAATACTTTATTACTACTTAAACTTACATTCGATACTTTTTTATAAAGTTCTTCTATTAGTAAACAATGATCAAGATCAACCAATGATTATTGAACCAATATTGACTACATCAGAGTTCATTTTACCTTAATAATTACCCGATTCGTTTGACTTTTTAGACAGACTATCAGTATTATTCGAAGTCCCTTCGGTCGAACGCCATGACAGTATGTCTAGAATTCCCGTTTTAAAAGTTTTATAAAACTAACCAACGACCCATTCCTCTGCGTGTGTGCAATGCTGGCATATAAGCCTTCCCTTGAATCACTCTTTCTTTAAAAAAAGCCGCATCAAAATCTATTACGTGGTTTTAAAGATGTAAGCATACCTAGGAACAGACAGGCGGGGAGTGACTTTGTTTTATACTATATATAATATATATACACAAAAATTGTAGTATATCAAACTGCTCCGAAAAGATAAAAACATAATAATGCATCTGAAGTTGAAAACCTGTAAAATATTGAATTGAATTCATGAAGTATCATCGGTTATGAATTGCGGCGCTCAGTGTAACATTCGAATGAATCGTGCGCAAAATAGAACCACAATTGTGGTGATCAAGACGATTTCTGTCTGATCCGACACACCTCATTACCAACGCACAGGGAAATCCAGAAGTCTTTATCCTACTAATATGTATTATAAACGCAAAAGTTTGTATGTATGGATGCATGAATGTTTTATTTTCTTTTTTATTGTTGACTAGCTGATAGTAGAAAATTATCCTAAGGGAACATACTTCCGGGATAAAAAGTATCCTATGTCCTATTGCAGGACATGGTCTATCCGTGTACCAAGTTTCATCAAAATCGGTTTTGCCATTTAGGCGTGAAGACGTAACAAACAAACTCACTTTCGATTTTATAATATTAGTAAGGATAGGTTCGCGCTTGACCCTGATGGAAAGCAACGATGCGATCGATGATGGAACGCGCTTATCTAGAAGAAACATATTGACTCTGTGGATGTGTAAATGTATGGATGATTGTTACTCTTTCACGCAAAAACTACTGAATGAAACTTTGTATACAGGTAGACTGTATTCTGGACTAGCACATATTGTACATTTTATCCCGAGTATATGTTCTTAAAATAATAACGTCACCCCCATATCACGCGGGTGAAGCCATTGGCGGCAGCTAGTATAAAATAATAATGTCGTATAGTTTCGGTTACAAATATTAGAATTTAAAAATTATGATAGTGACGTACAAATAGCAAGATTTAATTTTTATTTATAGTCTAAATATATGATCTATCTAGACTGGTTTACAAAATAAAAACCTGTCATTTAAACTCCACTTTGATGCGAAACTTGTATATTAGGTAATACTTATAATTTGTTTTTCAAAAAAGCTTATAGGTTCAGTTAGGCAAGATAATTTAAACCTACCGGGTATTTTTTTATTTCGGCTATCTGTCAGTTAGGATTATGGAGCTGCATAACATTCCTACATCTGACTAGGTAGTCAGATGTGAAAATTAAAGTGAGAGCTACACTAGACCGACGCACACGTGGACCACGCCCGACTTTTACGCAGAGGCGTGTTGTGTGGCTTCGCGTGGCATGGATGTAAGTCTGCAAGTCTAGTTATGTGTACCACACACGGTTATGTTTGTGTGGTACACGTGTGAGCAGTGTAGTTCTACTTTTAGGGTATAACAACTGGCAAAAACACACAAATGACAGTCAAAACATGCTTTCCAAATGAAGGAATAAAGTGAGCCTTCTACACTTGTCTATGGTGTGTCCTTACTTTTCGCATAAAACGGTGAGACGCCGAGGTTTTCTTATAAATTACATTACGTTCCGATCGATTCTCTGTCTCGTGTGTGAATCGCGCTGTTTGCTCTCCAGCTTCAATAACCGGGTATTATTATTAGAAAGAAGAAAGAAAGAAAGAAAACTGCAAATTATAACTGCTTCTTTAAAGAATTGCAGCTTGGTGTGATTTACTTCATTTGTTAGAATAGCTACTTAGAAATGAAGGAAATCTGGTCACATCAAACTTTTGCTGACTAACATACACGTTGTGTTTCTTCATTTATAAAACGTCAATCAGCTGTGCAGTACACGGTACCAAATTGGTTGTTTCCTACGAAGAAGAACCGGTAAGAAACTCCATGGTTACTCTTTTTTTTTTAAAGTTGATGTTACAAAATTTCCATATTACAGCATTAATACCATTCCATATTGTACCCAAAAACACAATAAAAATAATCATAATAAAAAAAAGTAAGGTTTAATAGAAAGTAATCTAAGAATTTGTGGAGTCTACAGTCTTTCAAACAACCCAAAAGCCCTAGCTGGCATGTGGCGAGTGTGAAACACTATGCGCCGTGGTCTCGACCTTGGTCCATACCGGACGACAACCTTCATGTTGCTTGTCGTTAGTAACCCCTGCGTCATTATTCAGCATCATTCGTCATTTCAGCCGAAAGACGTCCACTGTTGGGCATAGGCCTCCCCAAGCGTCGCCACAACGACCGGTCCTGTGTGTCTCGCATTCATCGGATTACCGATACCCTCACCAAA
Organism: Mythimna lalbum; assembly: GCA_949319445.1. Classification (NCBI taxonomy): domain Eukaryota; kingdom Metazoa; phylum Arthropoda; class Insecta; order Lepidoptera; family Noctuidae; genus Mythimna; species Mythimna lalbum. The sequence goes on from OX439349.1 coordinate 22,574,998, forward strand.
TCATCGGTCCACCTAGTGAGAGGCCTTCTAACGCTGCGTCTTCCGGTACGTATCGTCACTCCAGAACAATTGTTTATGCAGCTGAAGAAGAAAACGGGAAAGGTTCATATGGCCAAGGGATCAGAAGACAGAAAACGCTGTTTTAAAAACCAAAAATGTCGACTCTGATCCTCCCAAAGGTACACAGCCTATATGACAATTGAATGATACGATTTGGTGCGAGACCGCGGGCTCCAGTGATATCAAATAAATTTTCTTATATAGAAAAAAAGATTAAATAAAAAACACACTCCCCTGAGATTGAGCGGAGAGCAGACGGGAGGTATTCCCATTTTGTACAAATTAAATTGAGTTCAATCTGACACCTCGCCCGAAACCAAATGCCTAGCCGGCGTGAACAGTCGCGCCTCACCTTATTTATTTCATCTAGTACTTTTATTTGGATGGCTGGGCTACCTTAACGCATTTCCAGAGTTTATTTTTGATCGGCCAGAAATTGCAAATACTTTTTTTTATTGTTAATAGGTTTGCGCTAGACCGCTATGGTCGAGCGACGATGTGGTCGACGATGCAGCGCGCTTACCTAGAAGTAACCTATTCACTCTTGACTTAAAGATTCCCGGGTTGTAGCTCTCAGGAAACACAAACTCCGGCAAGGAAATCCAATTCTTAGCTGTACGCACAATTAATGTGTTCCCAAAACGTTTTGTGCGTGTAGGTGGGATGCCCACCATGTTTCATTTTTAATATGATTTTAAGTGCTATATAGGCGATGTTTTTGAACGTGCATATGGCATAATTGTATCAGAAGATGCAGTGTTAGAATACCTCCTACAAGGCGTACCGACGACCTGGTGAGGTTCGCGGGAATCCAATAGATGACAGACGCATAAGACCAGTCCTGGAGGTGACACTTGGGGAGTCATATGTCCAGCAGTGGACGTCTTTCGGCTGAAATGATGATGATAGCATAATCAGACTTATAATGTAAAACCATTGCTGTAACTCAGGCCTCCAGGAGAGGGAATGAGCCTTAAACTATAAAGCGGGCTCAGTGTGGGTTGGTAGAATAAGACATTACAGTGGTGACACTAGCCTTATTTTATAGATAGTAGTCCTATACCTTGAATGCATCTTAATCTACAATAGGTATGAATTTTTCCTTAAGTACCTACTTCCTTTCATTATTGACATTATATTAAGTATGCATTAGTATGTATAATATTAGTACGTTTATATTGTGCAATTGATCCTACTATTGAATACATAATTATGTTCTCTCTCTGTAACTCAAAGGTTTGCCGGGAGAAAACTCATTGCTGAGTTAAGTTCGCCTTTGTACATGTGTAGGAACTATATTTTTGCATACAATAAATAATTAAAGAAGAAGACTTTTCAAAACATAGCACAAAACTAATAAGGCTGAATCAAGTTGTTGTTTTTTTAAGTGGGAAATCATACAATGACTACTCCCGTTCTAGGGAGGCGCGGGAGGGTTTTTCAGAATTTACTGACTAAAACCCACTCCTATGTACTACCTAAGAAGGCAAAGCAGGATGCTTTGTCTTCGTATTCCGACCCCAAGGTTCACTTTCGCACAGCCTATGTCCCCAGTAGGCTTCGACCCTGCTGGGCCCCACGGTTAAATCTAGTTGTAAATATTGTCAACATTTTATACATAATATACTTCCTTCAAATTCAATTAATCCAAACGCACCATATAATTTAAACCACAACCAAACAACATTATAAAAGTCAAACAAAATCCAAGGTAACGCCATTAAAAAGTAGATTATATCCGACAATTGGTAGCAAACGCCTCGCCTAATGAGTCTGTCGTGTCAACAGGCGCTGAATGTACGCCAGTCGCCAAGTAACGGGGACTTCCAATGATTGCCTCGATTCCGAAGTGGTTTGTGGAGCTTGAGGATTATAGGTCTTTTTTTTTTCAGTGGGCAAAAATCATCTTATGACAACCCCCGCTCTTGAATGGAGCGGGAGTTAGTGTCAGACTCTTACTGACTAAAAACTCCACCCCGTTCCTTAGCCCCTGCCCCGGTAGGCTTCGACCCAGCTGGGCCCCTCCTGTTGCTGACAACTCCTTGAGGCGCGCGGAAACAGTGCGCGCCGTCGACGTCTTGGGCTCGGTCCGAACAGTTACCGGACGATCGGACAGAGAGCTACCCATGGCTCGCCGTCCGCGAGTCCGCGTCGACGGTGGCCGGAAATCGGGATCGGAATCCCGGCGGCGGCGGCGAGGGCGCCGTTGCCTGATGCGGTCGGCCTCCTCCTTTGCTAGCATTACTGCTTCGCAGAAGGAGGCGACCGCCTAGGATTATAGGTCTAGGTAGGGGTGACATAAAAGTTAAATATGGCATAGGAGAATACAAAACATCACACCACCTTCTAAACTCCAGGCTGCTACTGAGTTAATCCTAGTTTAATTCATTAAACCCCAAGCGAACGCCGGCGTTCGCGGATCTATTGTCTTTCTATTGTGTCTCTAATTATCACGAAAGGTTAAAAACCCAACTTTAAGCCCACATACCACACACACTTTACATACCACAGTGTCTCAAGACGAAAGCCTATGACCCGCCTATGAAACGTGGTCGCTCACAATGGGCCTCTTTAGAAGGCTTAAAATCACCCAAAGGGCAATAGAATGGGCTATGCTCGGGGTTTCCTTGAGTGATCGAATAAAAAATGAAGATATCCGCAGAACTAAAGTTGCCGACATAGCACGAAGAATTGCCAAACTTAAGTGACAATGGGTGGGGCACATTGCTCGCAGAACAGATGGTCGTTAAGGCTGAAAGGTTCTGGATTGGCGAACGCGTACTGGATGACGCAGTATTAGAAGGCCTCCTACAAGGTGGACCGATGACCTGGTAAAGGTTATGGGAAACCGATGGATGCGAGACGCACAGGATCGTTCATTGTGGCGACATCGTCGATTTTTAAGTAGTCCTGGGTTCGATTCCAGACAAGGTGATCCTTGTAATCTACAACAACACAGTAATTTTCCATTTTGCCCCGAAGAAAGATCTTTAAATCTTGGTCTGCATGTCGACTTGTATGATTGGCGGAAATAGGTCACAAATGTAAATCGAAAAGTCATCGGAACACCTTATGTACGGTTGCTCTATCGACTAAAGAATCACCTCGCAGTTCATATAAAGCAATGCATAGTCCCCTATCTTTCCCATAATTAACTATAGTAATGTGTACTAATAAACTCGATCACCTTCTGGATAACTGCGTCCAAATTTTTTTATAATTGAATTAAAATGTACATGCATCAAACAAGTTTATTAAAAAATTAAACTGGTCACAAACAAAAAAAAATTTGGTTACAGACAAGTCTTTAAAAAAGGTAATTAAAGATCGCGATCGTTATAGAAAATTAAAACAGAATCTTAAAGTAGTGAATTTTGTTTGTGTTAAATCTCAAATCATGTCGAGTGGATAGTTAAGATTAAGTTGTAAATAATACAATATTTGTCAAATATTTCGACGTATACATTTAGGTAGGTATACAATTTGTTTTAGAAAATAGTCTTTTAATTATCTCATAGGTGGTGTAAAAACTAGAGTATCCAACAAAGGTATAAAGCTGTCTTTGTCTTGGGTGGTTTGGATTTCTCACCTCACTTAGGTTTCTATATTAACTCCTTCGCAATACTCGGGAGTTTATTAATATCCCTCACTGAAGTTCGGGATTAAAACTTAGCAACCTTCGTTTCGTAAATGATTACAAGTACAAAAATTAAGAATTTTGTTTAAAATAAAAAAAAATACAAATATCACCCGTAATCATGTGTCAATCAATCCTGAAAGTACCAACATAACCAACCGAAGAAGAAATAAACAAAGGCAACACTAGTTCACAACTAATACCCAACAACAGTCCCACCACTAGCCCCCAACAAACACAATTACACCACCCGTCATCACTTAGCTGTACAAACTTAAAAATCGACCACAAAATCAAGCGTAAGCCCCTCGTTATGACATTAACAAAGCGTATAATTTAACCGTCTGTTTGTATAACCACGGCCTCAGATTAAGTGGGCGATAAATAAATACTTAACGTTTTAATCCATTTGCGAGAACGATCTAATTCACTGATATAAGAAATGAGAAGAATGGCGCGACAATGGAAGTGGAGAGGCGGGGAGTGTAGGTGCGAGAGGTTTTGATACTTGAGAGACAATGAGGCGCATTTTTCATTGCAACAAAATTCTTGATGATATTACGATGGTGTGGCGTTAACTTTATGAAGATATGTACAGAGACACAAATTTGCTCTAGCTATCTACTGAACGACATATTTTCTACCATCACGGGGGTGATACCGCTAGCAAGTAGTAGATACTAGCACCTACCAACATAAAGTTGAAAATTGATTAAACTGAGACCATATACCTAGTGTCTGATAAAAGTATCTAATTGAATCCGAATTCACCGCATGTCCTTGTACTTAGGTCATTGTAACATTTTAATGCTGTTTGGTTTTGCGTGTAACAATAAATCAGCATGTCCTATAAAGTACTGTCTAAACACAGGCTTAAATTAGTCTTTGAAATAATTGAATAACGAATACTGAATATAGCACAAAAAATTGTATGACTAAATCAAATTAACTAGCTAGTGGTAAAACGCACAGCGCGACAGAAACAGTCTAAAACAAAGGGTCAAAACCAGCACAACACACCAAACTATTGACGTTTAAACGTCGAACGATGTCAAATGATGCGGTAGTTATTGGTGTTGTGTAGGTAGGTACTAATGATCGAGGCCATTGATCGATCTACAATCAATGGATGATAAAATGGAGCACTCTTTGGCAACGAGAAATTTCTGAAAAGGGAGCTCGTAGTCCTAGAACGCATAGGGTAACTGAAGGACACATATGTGGTTTTATTCATTAAAAGCCTGACACGCATTCCCGCTTCCCCTTAGAGGAGGCAAAGTCATTGAATGATTACCTTCTTAAAAAAAAATTTAAGAGAAAATATAGCTGTCAAACACATTCTAACGAAAAAGTTCTTAAAGTATCAAGACTATGCGGTCTTTAGATTCATTGTTCGAAGACCACAAAAGTGTCAGCGATCAATTACTTCAGTTTATTGAGAACAGAGCCAACATCGAGCCGAGATGAGACAAAGCTATTGGAAATAATTATCTGTTGTGACAGGAAATAAGGCTTTCAATGTTGTTTTAACAGACATACTGAGAAGGAAATAATAGTAAGGAAAAGCTGCTTGTTTGTGAGAATTATTCGGAAACTGTTCAGAGCGAAGATACGAGTATCCATATATACGTATTTTTTTAAATAAGTACATACCATCCTGCTTAGTTGACTGCATCTAGGCATAATTTAAGTTGTCTAAGCATTCATTTTTGTCCTTGGCTATCGCTAATAGTTTAAAAAAAAAAACGTTCCCCACACTAGGAATTACTCTGTAACGTGGGTGCGTTAATAAACACGTAAATTCACAAACACAAGACACATATCTGTAGGCCATAAAAATATTTGTTCCTTGCGATAAACAAACCCGCGATCCGTAGCACAGCACCCAATCGCTCAACCACTGCGCCAATAGTGCCGTGAGATTGTAACGTTGTCTAGACAATGTCGTAGGTATCATCATCATATCAGCCGAAAGACGTCCACTGCTGGACATAGGCCTCGTAGGTATATTATGATGAAAAAAAAAACGCTATCTTCAAATCTCCTAATTACTAAATCAGACGCCTACCTACAACCAAAATAAGAAAGCGGAACTCTAAACACCCACTTGACGTTCACCAGATTTTAAAAAAAGAAAAATTTGCCAAACCAGCCAGCAAGAATAAGAAGTAATAAGCAGTTTTCTTTCGCGCCAAAATTGTCTTCCATAATAGCGTCGGCGGGAAGATAGCGTTCCCGCCATAAAAAGAGATAAACGACCGTTCTCTCTATTATTTTTGCTCTTTAACAAAGGCAATGTGTGCACCTGCTGTTGTCTCTTTCTTGCGCACTGTGGCCCCATTATCGCTGTCTCTAACGCGAGTGAAAAACAAAAATTTGTCCCAGTACCCACCCCCGGCGCTAATGTTCCCGGAGTGGCGAAGGAAAGCAGGCACTCTGCCTCCTTTATAATTTACTTGAAAACCTAATACGTGTCAATTAAAATTTTATTAAAGGCACAAATTGAACGCACTTCAGTGTGTATGTTACGGTTTATTAATATTTTAATAATGTTTGCGTTATTATGAGAAGATTGTGACACAGAGTGGATTAAAATGGTTTTATGTTATGTTAGAAGGCTGTTACTTCAATTACCAATTAATTACTTTATAATGTTTATTTTTTGCTAATCTTGAAAGTAGAGCTTTATGTCAATATCGTAATATCTTATAAATAGGTCGGCAACCTATCCTAACCTACTTACTCATTTGTGTTGCGATACAGCTATCTTTTTTTTTTAATTTTCAGGGAGTTTATTGCTGTGTAGTTTCATGAAGCATTATTTAACTGTTATCTACGTACCTAATTATTTTAGGAAGATAGATAAATAAATAGATAGATATATTTTTTATTGTACACCAATAATAAAATTACAATAGGAGTATAATTAATAGGGTGTCACAAAGGGCGGCCTTATTGCTAAAAGCGATTTTTGTTTGATTTGGGTCAGATGTGCAAACTTCTAAAAAATAAACTAGTGTAAAATAAACACTCTAAGTAGGTACATGAAAAAAAATAAAACATATTTTTACCAATTACGTCAAGTACCTACTTGTTTAATTCATGAATCCCCAAGCGACACCCGGTGGCCGCGCATCTATTGTCTTACTATTGTGTCTCTAATTGACGGTATCTGAAGGGTTAAAAAAAAACTGTTCTGTCACAACTGTCAGACAGCCTTTGTTATTCTTTACCCATTACCTCTTACCTCACAATATACGACCTGAAAAATCAAACTCGAAGTAAACCTATAAAAATGGCATATAAAGCTGAGAATAGACTACAAAAAATTTATTACAGCTCTGTGTGAGTGCGATGCTTTGTGTAGCGAAGTGGCTTTGTGTCGCCATTCTGTGTCAACAATGGCGCCCTGTTTTGGCGGGAGAAAAAGGCGGGAGCGCCGTTATCAGCGGCGGCCATTATGGCGGCTTATCAGAGACACTTCCGCCAAGACTTCGCCCCTTTTTCTTTTACGGTCACGTCTGGCTCAGGTGAAGATAGTGGCTTCAGTTTCACATTTTCTTCGTTTAATTTTTACTGTTTTGTTTTTTACAAAGGTTTTGAAGGTGTCGCTGTTTTTTTTTTATAGCTTGAAGATACATCTTATCTGTTAATGTTTACTGAAAGGAATTGTATATAAAATAACAAATGGTACTTGATTTTATAAAGGAAAGTATGTGAATGAATAGTAATCACTGTATGAATTTGTAAAAGCTGGATGCTATTCATTAACCTTAAAGCCCATGGACTGTTGTCTTGATGATTGTTGTGTTTGTGTTGTGTTGATGGATGTTCGCTTTTGAAATGAAAACCCGTGGCCCTAGAACGCAAGGTAAAGAAGGAACATTGGAGTAGGTTTTAGACAGTAAAGTCTGACTGGACCTCCCGCATCGCCCTAGAGCGGGAGAAGTCTTAAGATAAATTGACTCAGTCTTTGAAAATCCCAGATTTACTGTTTGGTTTCATATTAACCAAGCAGGCCGTAACAGTCATTATCATCTTGTAGTAAGGTCTACTTTGACTTCCTACAGCATTTATTCAGGAAGAACAGAAAATTTTATTCAGCCGCAAACGAGACATCTGAAGTCGAGGCTGTGATAGCTGTGACTAAAATGCACCGAGATACATAGTAGATACTTTTAGTCTGTCTTAAAATTATTTTTTGATACTTTTAAACCATCGACAAGATATCGTGATGATAAAAATACCTGTAGGTATTTGAAAACGCCTATTTATTGACCATCTGATTTTTACAATATAACATTATTGACAGATACGGCTTTTTACACTCGCAATCTTAACAACACCAAAAAAAACGTATCTGGTGAAATGTAACGTAAACTGAAAATCGATAAATATTTGATTATTCAAGAAAAAAAAAACCATCTATGAAATGAATAAAGTTCATCGCACCCTTCAATAAAAATATCACCTTATTCGCTTTTTGGGGGCTTCACCGATCCTTAAATGCTCGCTAAATACTCCATTCGGGTTGTCAAAATGTAATATAAAAGTGCTTTCAATAAATAAGATAATTTAGGGGGTGCGGTGGGGTGCGCGGGAAGGGGCCACTGAATGAGCTAATTAAGGCTCCAAACGAAAGAAAACGCGAAGAAAAGCTGAGAAAACTCGAGGAAAACAAGAATATTCCGGGCAATGGACGGGGGCGGATTTGGGTGGCTCTAGTTTGGAGTTTTTTTTAAGTAATATTTTTGAATTGGATACTAAGTCCTTTAACCCATGTCTTCGTATGAATAGTTTTATTTGTTTACCAGTAGAATAAACAGCTTGGAGTTATGTTTGTTTTTTTGTTTGTAAGGGTAATGAACTTCGAAAGCTTTTGATTTTTGTTATACATTATTTTACTGTAACAATATAAAACTTTGAAAAAAAGAAGAAAGAGCGAGAGAAGAAAGTTATTTGCGACTCGCATTAAAACAACAGAAAATTTGAACTGACCACATAAAAAGCAATAACAACATTTAAAAAGAAGCTGCATTCTACTCGTAAGCATACAAATTCCATAAATTTTGATGATGATTATAATGTGAATAAATAAGTATATAATTAAAATGTCATGCACTTGAATAAAAATAAATAAATAAACAATGTCAAATATTAAAATGGTCATTCATAATTTACCATAAATCCAGTCGTGGAGCAGTAACACTTTTTAGGATGGAGCAGTGACGATAATTCTATTTATTTATTTTTTACAATTTAAAACGCAATACTGGTATTCTGATTAGGCCTGTTGTGTGAGGAGTTTTTGGCGGGATGTTTTAAAATGAAGTTCAGTGGCTGTATAAATTATTCGCTAATTGATTCTTAGGAAATATTGTGATGTAAAATTAGTGTTGTTTTGTATCTCAAATGTCTACACAACTGGTCAATATGTAAAATCATTGAAACAGCTGTATAGTGAAACAACCAAATGTATTGTAGTTTTTATACAGCAGCAAAGTTTCCTGTTTGTATGTGTAATGGTGTACAATAAAGTATATAGTAAATAAATAATAAATAAAGCTTGCCGAGAAGGCTGACTCGATACATTTGTTTTCAAATACTGCAAAACTCAACTCCAAAGTATAGGCCGGGGATATTTTGAAAGAGACATAGGTAGCTTTTAGTCACGCCCTCTCGCTTCACCCTAGAGCGGGATAGGACATTTGATGATTTCGCCCGCCTCAAATGAAAAAACTACAAGATATAACAAATTGTTTGTATCACGTGTAGCAGTCTACGAAGGCCTACGCTCGTAGCAGCGTCTACGAGTCTACGAGCGGCTGTCTACACTAATTTTAGCTACGGGCTACGAATGTTTTGAAATCAGCCTATCAAAAGACTGTGCTTTAATTTTTTTTTACTGACTAGTTGGTGACATGCCCATGTGCTGGGCGGCAAGTTGATATTATTTTACATTAAAAAAAAATATTACTCACAATCAAATATAGCTTAGAAATAATGTAGCTTTTTACTATGGATTCAGTAGTTCCAACCTACATAAACTTTACCTCTTTAAACTTTAATTAGCCTCACACTTGACCAGTATCTCTGATAGACCTGATGGTAAGTGATAATGTTGTCGATGATGATATTTTCATAGAATTAACCAAAGATTTTATATATCCTATACAAAATTCTTGGAATTAACAAGATTAAATTAATCTTGACGTAAGTCAATCAAATTCAGAACGGTAATAATAATAATTCATTTATTTGCCTGTGTCTCAATATCCGTGTTTACTTTTAATTCATGAATCCCCAAGCGACCACCGGTGGCCGCGCATCTATTGTCTTACTATTGTGTCTCTAATTGACGGTATCTGAAGGGTTATGCTGATGTTATTATTTACACGCACTATTTTTAAACATGAAAACCACAAAACACGACGCTTTAGGCGACAGATCAAAATGTAAATAAAATATATTTTCCACTAGCTGCTCCCAGCGACTAACCCCCGCCCGCATTAGCCCGCGTGATAGCAGAAAATTATCCCAAGGGAACATACTTCCGGGATAAAAGTTTCCTATGTCCTATTCCAAGACATGGTCTATCCGTGTATTAAGTTACATCAAAATCGGTTTTGCCATTTAGGCGTGAAGACGTAACAAACAAACAAACAAACAAACTCACTTTCGCTTTTATAATATTAGTAAGCAAGTAAGGATATACGCTAAAGAACGTCGAATATTATATTTATTCCGGCGTCCCAAATCCGTCCCTCCATCAAGAAAGCGTCCGTGTCCTCGGCTCTGAATGGTCCGCTAACAAACTCTTTCACAAAAACACAATAATTACTTTAGACCGAATAAAAACTGCTTTCTTTGGTCCAACAAGGGCCCTAATTCCACCTCGCCACCTCTCCTGGCCTGACGTGGACCTTGCCTACAAAGACGCTTTATTTCCCTTTATTTATGAAGTGATTCTCCTTGAATTTAAATCAGAAGACTTTTATTCTGATTTAGGGATGATGATTTTATCGGGAAGTTTTTTTTTTACTTTGTCGACCAAAGCGAAGGTGGAAAGATGAGCTTGATATCTAGTGGAGGGACTGGCTCGCAATGGCTGAGGACAGACGTGTGTGGAAAAGGGAGAGGGAGGCCTTCGCCCAGCAGTGGGACGTAATAGACTAACAAACTTTATCATTGAATCCTTCATTCGCATGATGTCTAATAATGAGAGATCCTGAATAACAAATGTAGGTCGCGAGTTCAAACCCAGTGAGGTACATTACCGGGACAACCAGAGAAGATGATAAAACAGAGAATGCATAACCAACAATCAAGGGCACGGACTTCATAGTGCTTCATACCTTTGGTTTAAATGTAAGGCAGGAGTGTGGTTTGAGTCAGTAGAAGTCTGATACTGCCCAGACTATCTCGTCTGTGAGTCAGCCTAAGCGTCCATGAAGATTTCCCACTCCTACTGTTATAGTAAATTTTGATACAAGTGCAGAAAGTTTGTCATTGCTACCGAAGCGTAATTCGTACGAGACTTAGGCGAGTGTGTCATAGAGCCGAGGGCTTCGAAGCCAAATTTGCAAGTTATCAAACGACTTTTTTCAATACATGTGCAAAGAAATGAATAAACCGAGGTTGACCGGCGATTCGAGGGGGTCGACGTGTGCCCAGCCTGATGCGATACATCAGAAATGAAAGAGCACCCGCTTTTTCTGCGCTAGTGTAGAAAACAGCCCATTGTGTACTTAAATGCGGTGGGATAAAAGCGGGTTTTATTTATTTATTTATTTAAATCTTTATGCACAGAGTTGTACAAAGGCGGACTTAATGCCTTAGGCATTATCTGCTGTTTAACCCTTCAGATACCGTCAATTAGAGACACAATAGTAAGACAATAGATGCGCGGCCACCGGTGGTCGCTTGGGGATTCATGAATTATATGAGTATACCTAATGAAAAAAATTAACCAGTGCAGTGAGCCCAGCTTGCCACTCTGAAGGCTAGCCAAGCAATGTTTCCTACATTAATCTTTCGAATACCGTAATTAAAGACAACAGAAAGACAATGAGTGAGCGACCCGGCGTTCGTTTCGACTTTAAATAATTCAAATACTCGTCTGTGCCCAAATAGAATAAGAAAACCACATAAACATTAGCAAAGTTCGGAAATTACTTTAAACTCAGGATATAAGTAGGCACTTATTTACAAGATCACTTATCTCAAACCGCGGCGTATGCAAGTGAAATATGCCCGTCTTGGCGAGGCAGTTAATACAGATTTAATTCATTAACCAACTCGTTACAAACGCGTGTTAAGCTATTAACCGAAGCTCAAAGTTTACAAGACGGTGGTACGTGGATGTAGAACGTGGAGCGTGGTTTGTGCTGGATGGGACAAGTTATAATAATATGTGTCAAATATGTACTTGAAAAGTAATAAACGAAATAAAAGTAATATTTTTGCTTCCCTCATAAGATCTACTACTTTTTTTTGTAACAATCTATCCTTTTTGAGAGCTGAAGTGTACTTACATTGGTTAGAAGACTGTGTCAAAATTATGTACTATTCTAATAGCACTTACGTAATACAAACATTAATGGAGTTTATGTATTCAGAGGAGGCATTTATGTAAGTAGTGTTAACTACCTATCTATATTATAAGTCTTAAGATGTCTGTAACTTACACAGAAGTGTGCAAATAGTTTGCATGCCATAGTAACATTCACCAATCAGAACATGTTATGGCACTATTGCAAGCAAGCTACATGCATACTCCCAATTCATCTACCTAATCGTGTCTGATTGTTTAAAATAAGTATTTAAATATTCATCTCTGACTTGCTTCGCTTTAGTTATGTTGCCTTGCCCAGTAACAATTGCTACCTGCAATATTTACAGTAGTGCTACCACGAACTCTTAAAGCGATCAATTTTAAGACCTAAACTGAACTGTTAAAAGGATGAACCTAAGGCGTATAGCTCCATTTCTTCCGCCCTTTCCCTCTTTCTCGTTCCCATGACTGACCTTTAAACTTTAAATTGAACTGAACTGTAAATAAATAAATAGATAGGCAGGTAGGTAAGTACGTGAAACTCTAAAGTGTTACCCTCTTAAGAATAAAAGGGTACACAGAGACTTCTGTCTCTGTTGGTTCATGACACTCGATTTCAAACAAAACAATTTTAGAGTCAATCTTAGTTAAAGATACTTACCTAAAATAAAGATATCCTACTTACCTCCCTATCTTTTCGTAACACATCCAGTAATATCGTTATGGATCCGTGTACCGCGAAATTTCGCGCCAACCCGCGAGCGTCGCGTTCCAAATCACCGCTCAATCTAAATTATTGTGCAAGTTACGAACTAATCTTAATCAAAACTGCGGCAGCGTGTAAGTTTTTCAATAAAACACGCTTATCTCCGGCTCGGTGTTAGTAAACAGCTAATTACAGTGTTGGAAAGTTTTTACGGTAATAAATTTGGAAAATGGAAAATTCGTATCTACGGAAATTGTTCTCGATGTAACAAATTATTATTTTGCTGGTCTGCATGAGATCATTTTATAATAGTTACCTCTAAGTATCAAGATCTTGTTTAGAAGTTTAGAACGTTGAATATCCTGAAATCAAACAAATGCTAGCAGTATTTTATACTGTTAGCATTTTGTTAATTTTATTAATGATTTTTAACTCCAAATGACATTATTTCGTTTCCTTTCATGCCTAAAGTAAGTAGTACTACTTATTATAGTAGATATTCAAGAAAATCCACTTTTCTACATTTGTTATTTTCTCTAATATTACAGATGTTATGGGTAATCAGAATTATACCAAGGTTAGTTAAAATCAAAGATAATTCATACCTTCAGGAGTTAGGAAGGTCACGTACGGTCTAAGATTTGAGCAACTTGTCCATAACACAAAAATAAGACTCCAGTAGCGCCATCTATTGGCAATTCAGTAAAGTTGTTGTTACGTACATTCGTTTTATTCAGCCACGGGGAATTCTGAATGGAGAGCCGTAGTCCTATACACAGGTGGGGTTTTACCGTTTTAGGCAGAAATATCTGACCCGCCCTCGTGTTTCACCCTTTAGCGGGAGAAGTTATTGGACGATTTATCAACTTATAAAAAAAAATTGTTTTATTCAAAAGTTGTGACACCCGTTTTCTTGCTTTCTTACAGTGGTACGTAAGTTAATTTTCGTTAGATGCAGAAATAATACGTAGGGACACGATTGGCACTGATTGGTGGGTTGGTGGGTAAGACTCTCCACTTTCAGTACATTACAGTGCTTTGTCCTCGGTCAGGCTACGGCTAGCAGTTGCTCCATTGTTTTTTAGACATTTTCAGGCATTTGATACTCCATCTAGACTATATTTATTTAAACTTCATAAATATACAGTAGCAGTTCTTATGCAAAAAAAAAAAAAAAATGCAACATGGCATTTTCTATCTTTGGGTAAAAAACACTGGACTTATTCTTACTAATATTATAAAAGCGAAAGTGAGTTTGTTTGTTTGTTACGTCTTCACGCCTAAATGGCAGAACCGATTTTAATGAAACTTGGTACACGGATAGACCATGTCCTGGAATAGGACATAGGATACTTTTTATCCCGGAAGTATGTTACCTTCGGATAATTTTCTGCTATCACACGGGCGAAGCCGCTGAGAGCAGCTAGTATTATATAATGAAATGATGCAGATAGATAAAATAAGGGTTACTAAGTAAAAATATAACCGACTTCAATGATAAAAAACACTGAAAGGTATCAAATAACTTTAATTTTGGAAGTCGGTGTTTCTATAATAGTTTTGTCTCTTCGTTATTTAACACCGACTTCCAAAATTAAAGTTATTTGATACTTTTCAGTGTTTTTTATCATTGAAGTCGGTTATATTTTTTTTGTAAAAAGTTTTTTTTATTTTACACTTTTTAGTTATGGTACCACCACTAAAAAGTACCCCTCAGTCAAACTTAAATACCTTATAGTCAGAGCGCATCTCATAACGGTTCTAATAATCCCAAACACGGTTAGATTCCGTTAATTTACCTTTCGGCTTCATTATCAGATCAGTTCGATATATCCTCTCCCCCTCTTCTTTCAAACAGTCATTAGACTAGATGCTGGAGAGGGAAAGGATATATCGAACTGATCTGATGATGAAGCCGAAAGGTAAATCTTTCAATCAGTCATTAGACTAGATGCTGATAATCCCGGATTTATGTCAACATTGCAATGAACTTAAAATTTAGTCCTGTTTAAAATGAGCCCAAACACGACTACGGTGCTGTAATTTCAAGGTTTGTACTTTTCCTGATGCTCCTGGCTTCAGCATCAGGTCTCAATGAGCCTAAACTCGATATATCTGCTGTTTGTTGTCGAGGACTTAGGTACTCTGCAGACTATCCTGACTGCAGCATCAGGTCATGACTTGATGATCATGAGACCAAATGTGGCAAATGCCCTATCAAACATCAAAACAATTTACTAAAACAGTCCTTGCCTGTTCGAGTAACTTCATACTGTTAATTCATGAATCCCCAAGCGACACCCGGTGGCCGCGCATCTATTGTCTTACTATTGTGTCTCTAATTGACGGTATCTGAAGGGTTAAGGAGTTGTACCTTCCATCATCAGCCCAGCTACCTGAGATGGTGACGACCATACGCAAATACACAAGATACTTCATAAAATATGCGAAAATCAATAAGTGAGCCTATAAAATTTGAAGGTTGCCCTCGATTTCTCCAAGATCCCATCATCAGATCCTAATTTGGTGATAATGGGACCACCTCAGAACTATCTACTTTGAACAAAAAAAGAATTTTGAAAATCCGTCCACATTTGGGGGAGTATTCGACGAACAAACATACAAAAAAAAAAAAAAAAAACATACAAACAGCCGAACGTAGTACCTCCTCCTTTTTGGGAAGTCGGTAAATAAAATAACAACTACCAATATAAATAAATCTTCTTAAGGTGGTGCATCACGACTCACATTTTCACTGTTTTTCATACAACCGCTCATAACTGATTATGACGTTATTACACACTTTTCATTAAATATTTTGGAAACACAGTATCTTGTGGATATTATCTAGGTTTCTAAAGAAACCAATTTCTAAATTTGTGTAAAACTAATCCAGTAAAAATCTCTGAAAATGACCTATTTTGTATGAACTTTGACACTTCATAATTTGCCTAAAAATTAAAAAAGTCAAAAAAGTAATTCTCTAGAGACCTTGCAAATTTTATTAAGATTCTAAATGATGACAACTTTTTCCAAAAACTTTTAAGGGTTTAAAAAAAAACAGCTATTTCCTGGAGCAAGATTGTTGAAATTTTCGAGTAAATCTCGGAATTACCGAATACTAACAGAGTTTTCAGGCGTTATCTCTCTTTTTTTACGTTGCCTTTTCGTCAAACATCGCGTTGGATTGCATTAAATGAAGTAACAAGCTTTTAAACCATTTTCGATGTTTACGATAAGCGAGTGGAGAAGGACCCTCTTAATTCATGAATCCCCAAGCGACCACCGGTGGCCGCGCATCTATTGTCTTACTATTGTGTCTCTAATTGACGGTATCTGAAGGGTTAACCCTTCATAGAATAGTAAGACATTAGATGCGCAGCCACCGGTGGTCGCTTGGGGATTCATGAATTAAGAAGACGTTCTAGGCTTGGTGGAGGCCTATGTTTGTTGGTTTGTTGTTTGCCTATGTCCAACAGTGGACGTCTTTCGGCTGAAATGATGATGAAGACAACACGTTGTCTTAATTAAACAAAAACATATAGCAACACCATTTCACCAACCACTAATAGCATACCGATACCGCTGCATTTCGCGAATCACTCGGCAATCAATTAGATGTTATCAATATTCAATCTCCTGCGAGTCGACGGAGCAAATTAACAGTCGCTTCAAGCGCTGTTAAGCGTCGCTTGATAAAAGTTTAGCCATCAACTGGCAACATTATTAGCTGGTATCGCTTAGGGAAACTGTGGGAATGTGTCTTGAGATTTGGCGAGAGGATTGTTTTAGACAAGAGGGTTTTAAGATGGTGCATCATGACTCACACTTTCACTGTTTTTCATACAACCTCCCATAACTGATTATGACGTTATTACACATTTTTCATTAGATATTTTGGAAACACAGTATCTTGTGGATATTACCTATCTAGGTTTCTATAGAAATCAATTTCTAAATTTGTGTAAAACTAAAAGTAAAGACCTCTGAAAATCTCCTATTCTGTATGAACTTTGACATTTCATGATTTGCCTAAAAATTAAAAAGTCAAAAAATTTAAACTATAGGAGCCTTGCAAATTTTATTAAGATTCTAAATGACGACAATTTTTTTCAGAAACCTTTAAGGGCATTAAATGAAGTAACAAGCTTTTAAACCATTTTCAATGTTTACGATAATCGAGTGGAAAAGGACCCTCTTAAGACAGTGTCGATGTTATTAACGTTACCAACCTATAAAAAATATGCAGTTTTCAAACTAAAGAATACGGAATATTAATAAAAAAAAATTATTTGTTAATTTATATCATTTGACGGAATTGTTTTCTGTTGATTATTTGAATAAATTACCTATCTATCAATTGCCAATCTCATCACACGTTTCATTTGTCATGACTCAAAAAAAAGAAAACGATTAAATATAAATAATTTTAATAATTATTAATAATAAAACGGGATAAGGTTGCCCTTCCTTCCTTTTTTTGCTTGTTGTTCTTGCGAAGAAGAAGAATATTAATAATATATTAAATGATGCAATGTTGTTCAAAGTGTGGTAGACCCCTTCTAAATTGGATGTCTGTAATTAGCAATGACCTAAAGAAAGCCCAAGTGAATAACTCTACGACCCAAAACCGAAATGTCTGGCGAAAAATGACGAGGAGAGCCGATCCCAAATGAAATGGGATAAGGCTAGGCAAAGAGAATTGCACTACACAGCGCATGTTGTAATTATGGCGGTAAGTCCCTTCTTTGAGGTGTGGTTGGAAAGACCTCACTTCGTTCTTACCTTCCGCATGACGCAGGTCCTCACCGGACATGGTAAGTTCGGGAGGTTCCTTCACCGGATTCAAGCGGAAGAGACGCCCGGGTGTCGCCACTGTGCGGAACGCCCGGAGGACACGGTGGAGCACACAGTCGAGGTGTGCCATGCCAATCCCGACGGCGGCGGCGAGGGCGCCTTTGCCTGATGCGGTCGGCCTCATCCTTTGCTAGCATCACTGCTTCGCAGAAGGAGGCGACCGCCTGCCACTCCTCCTCGCTCCGGATCATGGCCTCAACCAAGGCCCGGCGCGAGAGATCTCCGCCGCCAATCGCCCCCACGAGGGCACGGCGATGCTCCGCCCAAGAGCGGGTTTTGTCATAAGGCGATTTTCCCCATCGGAAAAAAGTGCATGTTGTAAAGTAAGCCAAAATATCCTTTAAGAATATAGCAAAAACTTGTTTATTGCCAGTGAATACCTTGGGGTGTTTCACGTGTAGCGACATCTATGACGCCACATAAGAACTCAAATTTAAAATCCTGCATCGCGGTATCGCAATCGTGGGTGACTACATGTGTAACAGCGGCGTTGAGCGATGCGAACAGTTTGGTTCGATATTTCCGCGCGAACTTGCGGTGCGGTGCCTTGTCTAAACTTCTATACTAATATTATAAAGAGGAAAATTTGTAAGTTTGTATGTAGGGGGTAATCTCTGGAAGTGCTGGTCCGATTGCTAAAACACCGATATAGTGCTGCTTTATTCCTGAGTGACATAGGGTATATTTTATGTACGCGGGCGAAGCTGCGGGCAAAAGCTAGTTTCATATAAATTGCTGTAGCGGTGGTAGGAGTCGCTGCGTCGCACTGAAATAGCGAGAACCGTATCGAATCGCTTCACAACCACAATCGCGTTGTATCACCCACATGAAACGCCGTGTTACAGTTCTCAGCGCGATTAGAACTTATACAGCAGCCCGAAATCAACTATCGGGCAGTTGCCCGGACCGGACACTACAATCGTTATCGTCATGCGTTTCGCGTTCATATTTTCGTGACCCTCACCAGGTTATCGGTTCACCTTGTGGGAGGCCGCGTCAACGCTGCGCCTTCCGGTGCGTGGTCGACACTCTAGAACCTTTCGGCCCCATCGACCATCTGTTCTGCGAGCAATGTGCCCTGCACGTTGCCACTTAAGTTTGGCAATTCTTCGTGCCCCTTGAGTTAGGGCCAACGCTGCGTTAAGCGAAAGCCCGCGCGGGTCCCGTCGCTTGACTATGCGCGCATAACGCAGCGTTCGGCCCTAAAAAGGAGAGAAGTTGAAGAGGAAATAACGAAATAAAACCTCCAAACTGTAAAATACCAATTTATCCATAACAATTAATAAGTTAAGTTAAATACAAAATTCGCAACAAAATATACAAACAATAAATTTTTAAGTATGTGCGCTTATTATAATAGCCCTAGCACCCATACCTATCTAGCTTATACATCACAGCTTTAAGCTTATAGCACTAGATTTGTATCCTGACTGTCCATAATAAATACAAGGTCCCTTTAACCTTTTCGACGCCCATCTATATAATACGCAATGTGTCCTCCAGCGCCACGCAACAACTTGTTTCTATGTTAAACTAACTAACAAATGTTTCTATTGAATATAAAATAAACAAGAAGTTATTATGTGTGAAAAAGTAAAAAATATGGCTTATAACAGGGCAGTTTCCATAAAAACAAAATAAAAGGTAAAAGTCGTAAATTTATTTTATACTATTATTACTTCTAATCAAGTAGTGGCGCTGAGGGCACGAACATCTCGAACTTGTATACAAGTGATTGGCGTTCAAAAGGTTAAATTCAATGGCACTATTTCAAGAGGTGAAAGTAACAATTTTTACTAATAATAATAATCCTTCCGACCGAATCCTTTCAGATACCGGTAATTAGAGACACAATGACAGCACGAACGCCGGCGTTCGTTTGGGGATTAATGAACTAAACAGAGATGTTTCCAAGCTCTAACCTAGGGGTCTTCAAATCAAGAGTGAATAGGTTACTTCTAGGCATGCGTGCTTCATGGTCTGCCACATCATCGCTTACCATCAGGTGAGATAGAGATCAAATGCAAGCCTATCCATAATTTAAAAAAAAAGATTAGCCAAATACGCAAAACACATTACACCTAGTGCACAATAGTGTGGCAAACATCAAAGTTGATCCTGTCGTGAAAGTTGTTAATATTCTATTGAATATTGCATTTTCTCTCAAGTGCTTCTCCAGGTCAACCCACAATATTAAAAATTTCTGGCAAATCAAAGCCTCCTCCAGAATTATAGCTTGTACGAACATTGTTGTATAATTCGTATATTCCTCCTAAATAGGAGGAGACTTATCCTTGATTTTTACATATTACCTGTATATACAACGTGTAACGTTTAATGCGCAAAACCTCAGACACCCCAAATTATTTTTAATTCGATTGACCTAATTATGTGAAAAAAAAATAATAATTAAAGGTTCTATGAGCAATTTTAGTTTATTTAAAATTCATATCTGTATTGAAATAAGAACTTTTATTAACCCGTGTATGTGAAAATTTGATGGGATTACAACTATTTGTGTTTGTTTACCTATTTCAGCGGGTTTGCGCACGTGATGGCTTGACCTATTCATAAATAGACAGGTCGAAGTTTTTAATGAAGATTTTTTTGAAAAATGTAACCTATATTAAAAAGTGGTTTAATTGATTCTGCTCGTTATTTTGATCAAACTAATTTCAGATTTTGCGCATTTAACTTTACACCTTGTAAGTTATGACCAGATCTTAGAAATTGATCACTTTATGATAGAGCCAAGTTAAACTGGCCAGACCGTTTTAACCGTTAACGTTTGATGATATTTTTCAATCTTCGTTTGGCCTACTTTCTTTAGACCTTTTATTATCATTGAAATCCTACATCAATGATATGGCCAAACGAGGATTGACATATCATCAAATGTTAACGTTTAAACAATCTGGCCAGTTTTAGTTGGCTATATAATGAAGTGATCAATTCTAAGATCTGGCCACGACACAATATAAAAAACGTCGTTAAACAAAAAATCGGTCTAATTGATCATTACGAATATAATGGACAGTCAGCTTGTACAAGTACGGCCGAAATATTTTGACCACTCTGAACTTCGAACAGAAGCTTGCGCAGTAATTCGTTTTAAAAATCCTACGAGGAATGTTCGTATTCGGAACGCCATCTTCAGAGTGGTTAACATATTTTGACCGAAGTACATTACGCATTACAGTATGACTTTTTATCATTAATATAGGGTATAATAAAAAAAAATGTCCCTTTAAGCTCATTATTTTCTTACTTTTACTCACTTTTCGTACGTAACGATTTCGCGATTGTTTAATATAGTTGACGCCTCTTAGCATGACAATAGCAGTCATTGCACTTTCCCTAATAAGTCTTTGTAAAAACCTTAGTCTTATATTTTCCTTGATCCTCGCACTCCTTCCATGTTCAATGCTCTTTTGGGCATGAAACCTGATTGTTATGTGTTGGCGGATGAACTTAAGGTAAAAGCCAAGGCCCTGTAGCGTGGCCATGTTCTCAAAAAAAAAAAAACTGACTGCTAAAACAAAATAAACTAAAAATGCAGTTTCAGTGCCATCTAGGGAGTAAATATCTACACTCAAGCTGGTAGTTTTTACCCAGTCACTTCAGCAGATTTAGACAAATGACTTTTCTGTTAGCGTGTCCGCCAAACGCTAACCACAAAATGTATGAGAATAACATCACTTGTAGGGTCAATGACTGCTATTGCCGTGCTAAATAAAATTCAAAACTATAGCTGTATTGTTGAGTAGCGTTGCACATATCAAAGGCTGAATTAGCTTTTATTTGCAAAATTTAATATTGCTTTCACGCTTTGCACGTTCAAAATTATTCCAGGCTGGCAATACATTACTATCAAAAACGTATAGTGATTTACTGTCCCCGCACACGCTTCATTTTAAGGCGGCCTCTTTTGTGGCTCGTGTGTGGCGCGGTGCCGCCACAAAAAAACGCTTGAAGCGACTTCAAGCTTCAAGCCTGCTGCAAGCTCTCGCGCGCTGTTTTTTGCGGCGGCCTCTAGCTTATTTTTGTAGCCGCTTCTAGCGTTTTTTTGAGGCCCGTGTGCGGGGACAGTTAGAGTTGCTTTTTGTGTCAAACGTGTTTTTCGAATTTCGATACAAAGATTCATATCATACGGGTGTTCTTTTTTACCGAATAATTGATCAATACAAAGAACGACAGACAGAGGCGTATATCGTGCACTCTTCAAGAAAAAAAATACTCAATTTGAATCCTTTGAATAATAGTATTTTACTAAAAAAGAAACTTAAAAATTTCGAGAGACAAGCAATTACCGGTAAAAAAATTCAAACGTCCCATATACTATTTACATCAAATATGTATAAAGTATTTTATCTATCACAATCTATTGCACATCTACGTTATTAAGGCATTTAATTTATTGTTTATTATTATAATACGCTAGTGACCCGCCCAATGAGAATGTTAAGATAGATGTGTGGTGTGACAAGAATGGATAAAGTGAGAAATGAGTATATTAGGGGAAGTTTGAAAGTGGCGCCAGTGAGTGAAAAGCTGAAAGGGAATCGTTTGTCTTGATATGGTCATGTGAAAAGGAGGGACGAAACGCATGTTGCTAAAAAAGTTATGAGTTTACATGTGGATGGATGGAGGGGGAGAGGGAGGCCAAAGAAAAGATGGATGGATTGTGTGAGAAGTGATATGAAAGAAAAGGAAGTTAGTGATAGCGTGACGAGTGACAGGGCAGAATGGAAGAAAAAAACGTGTTGTGCCGACCCCAAATAAAACGGGACAAGGGCAGGAAGATGATTGACCGCCCAACTTCGCTTGGCTGAAAATTCCGCACACAAACCTTTGCCCCCTTCACTGTTTCTATTAGTGAAAAGTGCAACAAAATAAGTAGCGTAGTTAGGGAGGATTAAGTTGATAAACAGACAGACACGGAAAGCTACTTGTAGAAACTTAATGGGCACAAGTCCTAAGCAAGCGTGACTCTTTGCTTCTGCTGGTAGCTCGATATCATCTTCTGTTCAGGCGTCAAACTTTCACCTCGGAATCTTTTGTATCTGTGGAAAAATAAAAAACAAATGAAGTTTAGTGGCCGATTTAATTATTCGATTGATTCTTATTGGATATTTAAAATCAATCAAAAAATGTTTATTTATGTCCACACAATTACACTTCAAACATCAACATGTTATTTGACAAAAAAACATAAGCACATAGCAGATGAAATTGCAATTTGTGGGAGATCTGGAGTCTAAGCTATATTGTAATGACTAAAGGTGTCTGCTCAGTACACCGTATTATACTATGACAGTACTAGGAACGTATCAAGCCCAGAAAGGAACACGACACGGACAAATTGTTCAATTGTTTCTCATCAAATTCAATCCGGCTAAGCTTGCGGGAATGAACTCCCTATACACAACAGGGTTGGTCGATGACGGAACGACATAGTTTCATACTTTTAAATACAAAGCCTGCAGGACATAGACTATGTTACCTGATAGGTACAACCTTGAACTCTTTAGCTCCAGCTAAAGAGTCCGCAGACCTGAGTATATGGTTCTAATTTCAACTCGTTACCTCCATGCGTTCCCAAGATTAAGGGTCTTGACAGACAGACAGACGGACAACAAAGCTATCCTATAAGGTTTCCGTTTTTTCCTTTCGAAGTACTGAACCCTAAAAAACTGAATATTTAACATAATTTTGGTTGATACGTTCCTAGCACGGTCATGGTATGATACGGTATAGTGGGCAGTCTTTAATATGGAAGGTGAACTTACATCATATCATAGAACAGCCTCTGTTGCATGGACAGCGAAGGCTTGGTCTCTGCTAAGGCACTCTCGATGTCTTCTTTGTTCACTACCACCGACTCCATCGACTTCTCCTCCTTCGTCGCCTTGGAAAAAGAAATCATTTAGTACATAGTTTGTTCTTCGGACTTGTGGACGTTGAGCAATTGGTAACTCGTCGTCCACCCGTCAAGTAACCAGAAGACTTACCATGACGTGGTAAAATGTTAGTCGTGCGAACGAAAAAGTAATATAGCTTTAGACCCTATATAGCTCCAACAGTTCAGTTTAGGTCGTAAAATAAATCGCGTTAAGAGCTCGTAGTAACAATGCAGGCCTGAATCGACGGAGCGTAGTGTTCACGCGTGCCTCAAAGAGCTGTCAGCTGTCATGCTATCACCAACGGCCCTTTTCTTTCATTATCACTCTACACACAGTCTATACATATTTTTTATGTCCTCCCTCTCCCTCTCTATAAATCTAAGTACAATCATGTATAATCATAACTTATTTAGTAACATGCGGTTCATCCCTCCTCTTTACATGACTAGAGACGATCAACGATTTACAGAATAACAGAACATACAAAAATCTTATAAAATAATAGAGCTAAAATCTATCACTTCGCTTTGAAGAAAAAAATAATCACATCATTTGCATTCATGTCACTTTAGTGGAGATCTTCGTAACTCTTCGGTAAACTGACGAAGCACTTCGGAGCACTTCGTCTCAGGTCGGAAAACTTCGGCTGTCAATTACTTCTCTTACCAGTTGCTTCTCCAGCCTAGTCAGTTGTGCTGTGACGAGAATGGACTTGAGGTCAGCGGGTGAATAGCCTTCGGTTTGGTCTGCAAGTTCTTCAAGGTCTACCTCTTCGTCGACTAGTACGCTCTTCGTCAATGTTCGGAGAACTTCGTAGCGGCCTTTCTGTGGAAGAAGATTAAGCGTTTTTTTTTTTATTGGTGTAAGGGTGAAATTAATTAATTAATAAATGCCAGCTTTGCCAAACTAAAACCTCAATCTTATATGACGTTCCAGGAGCAATGGATAGCTCGCCGTCTGACCGTCCGGTAACCGTCCGAACCGAGCCCAAAATGTCCACGGCGCGTATTGTTCCACGCGCGCCTTAAGGAGTTGTCAGCAAACCGTAACGGCCCAACAGGGTCGAAGTATACTGGACCCCGGGCATACGAGCTAGCAGCTGGTTCACTTGTAGTACTCACTCGGTCAGGCAGCGCGCAGTACACGTGCCGCTGCAGCCGGCCGGCGCGCAGCAGCGCGGGGTCCACGAGGTCGGGCCGCGACGTGGCCACCAGCACGGGCCCCCGGGCCCCGCCCTGCCGAGCTAGCAGCTGGTTCACTTGTAGTACTCACTCGGTCAGGCAGCGCGCAGTACACGTGCCGCTGCAGCCGGCCGGCGCGCAGCAGCGCGGGGTCCACGAGGTCGGGCCGCGACGTGGCCACCAGCACGGGCCCCCGGGCCCCGCCCTGCCGAGCTAGCAGCTGGTTCACTTGTAGTACTCACTCGGTCAGGCAGCGCGCAGTACACGTGCCGCTGCAGCCGGCCGGCGCGCAGCAGCGCGGGGTCCACGAGGTCGGGCCGCGACGTGGCCACCAGCACGGGCCCCCGGGCCCCGCCCTGCCGAGCTAGCAGCTGGTTCACTTGTAGTACTCACTCGGTCAGGCAGCGCGCAGTACACGTGCCGCTGCAGCCGGCCGGCGCGCAGCAGCGCGGGGTCCACGAGGTCGGGCCGCGACGTGGCCACCAGCACGGGCCCCCGGGCCCCGCCCTCGGCGCCGTCCAGCCGCGCTAGGAGCTGGTTCACTACTCTGTCTGTTACTCCTGTTGAGTCGTGCCCTCGTCTAGGAGCAATATAATCATGTTTAACACAAAAATGTGGATTTTAATTAAGTAAAATCTCATAAATAATGCAATTATTTAAAATGATTTTTCACAAAAATATACGCAAATTAGCAATAATGATATTCTAATTGCGAAACCGAGATTATACATTAAGCATCAGCTCCGAGGTAGCCCGTGAAAACCAAATGTTCTTAAGATTTCTTTTTGCATTTTGTAAGTCAGTGTCATGTTTTATTTTGATTAATATATGAGTGGTGGTCGTAATATTTATTTACGGAATTATATTCTTTAAAATTATAAATACAACCTTTTTAATTCGGCTTACCACAATAAATAAAATAAATTTGTATTTCACAGTCTATCCTGGTGCTTTCATTTTGAACCAGATTTTTGTTACGATCAATATATTTTTTCAAGCATTTTTAAATATCACTAAACACGTTTCATTTAATGCAATGCAAAGCAATATCTTCTGTCTCAGCAGTTTATCTGGTCAGAAGTCCAGCTATGATTCTACAATCTAATACGAAATGTTAACTACATATTCGGCTACCCTGACCGCCACAGTCATGTATATATGTCAAAAGGCCAAAGCTCTATAAGTTTACAATGCGTAGTGAATATGAAGCGAGGTGGACACTTACAATAGCACTTACTTGGGCGCGAGACTGTCGAACTCATCGAAGAACAAAATGCAAGGTCGCTTCATGTCTGCCCTGTCAACAAAATGAAACTTGTATATGTGTCAATTGTATCAGCAAAAGTGATGACCTCCATTTCAAGAGATCGAACAAATCTGCTAAAAATCTGTACCAGCTGAGGAACTTGCAAAATATGTGCATGAATGAAACACGATTGTTGCAGTGGTTGCCAGGCGGCTGCCGAACTAGCCACGCGTGGGGTTGCGACAGTCTTGGAGAAGATCCGGCAGTTGGGATTGAAGGTGATACTGCTCGAGTCCAAAGCTGTGTGCTTTTGTGGTCGTCGGAACGCGCCACCACCAGGTTTCCAAATATCGGATATCACATCGGCGTCAGGTTGACGATGAAGTAGGTACGCTGAGCTCGTCTCAGAGGAACATGGCCATCTGGATATTGCGAGGACATCACGGACACGACACGGTCACGGTAATAATATCATACAGTATTCCAACTTCATACAAACTGACGAAACGCGAACTATACCTACGCGCCTCGGTCGTAGCATGGTCTCGGCATGGTGACAGTCGCGGCCGTCGCAACTGTGCCGCAGTGACGAGCGGACACGACGGTTTTTTTTTACAACTATCGCGCGATTATTGTTAGTTTAGGGTAGTGTAGGGTAGAGTAGAGTAGGGTAGATTAGGGTAGAGTAGGGTAGAGTAGGGTAGAGTAGGGTAGAGTAGGGTAGAGTGGGGTAGAGTGGGGTAGAGTGGGGTAGAGTGGGGTAGAGTGGGGTAGAGTGGGGTAGAGTGGGGTAGAGTGGGGTAGAGTGGGGTAGAGTGGGGTAGAGTAGGGTAGAGTAGGGTAGAGTAGGGTAGAGTAGGGGAAAAGTAGGGTAGAGTGGGGTAGATTAGGGTAGAGTAGGGTAGAGTAGGGTAGAGTGGGGTAGAGTGGGGTAGAGTTGGGTAGAGTAGGGTAGAGTAGGGCATAGTAGGGCTGAGTAGGGCAGAGTAGGGCAGAGTAGGGCAGAGTAGGGCAGAGTAGGGCAGAGTAGGGTAGAGTTGGGTATAGTAGGGTGAAGTAGGGAAGAGCGGGAGCGAAGCCGCGCGGGCAAAAGCTAGTTATTAATAATAGTGGTTTATAAGCATTTTATTTAAATCTACCAATTAAAAACCACACGAGTACCATAAAGTATTTTGTTTGTATAAAAAAGTAAGTATATTTACAATCACAAAACTAAATGGAAACACAAAGTAGGCAAATACTATTAGAATGGCGGGCAGCTCTATCGCATGTTTACGTACCGCGCGGATGTAGGTATTTATTTCAATGATACGGCTGAGTTACAATACTGTATGATACTATTACCGTGACACGGTGCACGGTCTCCCGAGCCTCCTTGCCAGCCTACCATAGTGGGAGGAGGAGGTAAAAATCCTTGCGCACATGCACTTCCTGGGCATGGTGTGGCAACGCCGCGAAACAGAGTTTTGCCACGGAGGAATGGCAGACAAAGTTCAGCCATGGTCATGGAGAATGGGGTGCGGTCGCCTTCTTCTGCAAAGCAGTAATGCTAGCAGAAGAGGCGGCCGCAAGCATTACGACAAGTACATCGTCACGAACAGCAACCGCGACAGGAGAGCCCCTGGACAATGGGAGTAACAGAGTGATCTGCGGCCGCTGTAAGCGCACACTTGTGGGCGGCGAGTAATGGGTGGCTCGCTATCCGACCGTCCAATGAGGATCGAGCCCCACTCGGCAACAGGGCTAGTGTTCCACGCATGCCCTGGAAGAGATGTCAGCAAAACCGTAAGGGCCCAGCAAGGCCGAAGCTCGCTGGGGCCATGGAGAATTCCGAAAAGTAGACCGTGGTCCTAGAAGGACACAGGTGGGTTTTAGTGAGTAAAAGTCTGGCACTGAGCGAGACGGTGCCCCTAAAGAGTAAGAATCATACTAACTTGTCAAATATATCGCGGACAGCCTTCTCGCTCTGGCCGATGTACTTGGAGAGCAGCTCGGGCCCCTTGACGGTGATCATGTTCATGTTGGCGAGGCGCGCCAGGCACGAGCCCACGTGCGACTTGCCCGTGCCCGGCGGCCCGTACAGCAGCACGCCGCACGACTGCGACGGGAACAGCGCTGGGTACTGGGAACACAATCACATAGAATAAACTTTAAACTACGAACAGAAGTGTCCAGTACCCCTAGCCAAGTTGCTAATCCCCTCTACTTTTTGCACTTTTCATTAACGCTATCTCTCAACGACTATCTTCTTTCTACCACCAGCATACCATATGCTGATGATCTCCAAATTTACACCCAATCCTCTCTTGGAGAACTAACCGATGCCATTGAGACAATTAATAACGACCTAGCTCGAATAGGTGACTGAAGCGCTGGGTTTGGGCTGAAGATCATTCCCACCAAGACCAAAGTGATTGTTGTCGGTAGGCCCCGTACGGTCTGTAAGATCGATTGGTCGACACTTCCCCAGGTTTCATTTAACAATACTATTATTCCTATAAGTCACATTGTCAAGAACTTGATAAGACCGCCCATTGTACACTTATTTTGAATAATGTTTGTCCTGTATTTTTTTTTTTTGTTTATGTGGTGTACAATAAAGAATATAATAAATAATCTGCAATAGTTAACGCTAGTAGAAAGCTTCAAATGTACGGGAATGACGTTATCTCAACGCTCAGTGACGTGTTCAGAACAAAAGAATTGGCGGCAAGGCCAAAACGAAGCGTTCTACGCAAGCGAAACGGTTGTAACTTGGCTAGGGGGGCAGACCTGGCGAATACGCCGCTCGCGAGCGAACGCCACTTGCGAACGCCACGCGTGCGTTTCGAGCGGTACTGGAAAGACTCCAACATAAATAGTTGAAAAATCAAAAATGTTGTTTTAATTAAAACTTTTAATTTAGTGGCTTTACCCGGTCCGTCTATCGTCAACGTGAACATAATTTAAAAGTTCATTATTTCATCTCCCTTGCCCCAAACGAACGTTCCCTTGGGATTTAATGAATTAAGGCATTTTTGGGAAAGTAGAAGTTTAAGATTTATCAAAAGTAAATTTACACTCACCATAATCGGCCAAAATATACACTCGGTGAGTTCTTGCTTGACCTCCTCCAGTCCTCCCACGGGTCCCCAGATGTCGAACTCGTTGGCTTTCTCTTCGTCCTTCGTTATGTCTTCCACTAAGCGAGGCTTTGGATCGTTGGGGTTGGAGTCTGTGAGACCATAACTGAATATTAAAGCTTGTGGAGGGTAATATCAGAAAGTTTTATAATTAATTCGCTATGTGACAGATGTTTTTATTTAATTGAAGACATACAAGGTGTAAGGGACAGCCCTCTAAAAACTTTAAGAGCTTGCTCAGTAGACGAAACTGAACAACCTTCCACAAGATTTTTTTTTTCAGGAAACGAGAAAATGAAATCGGTCTCTTCATACACAATTATAAACTTTACATGATTGGGCTGTTTGTATGGAGAGGCCGATTTCTTAAGTCTACCAAGAAACTAAAGCTAATAGAAGTAAATAATAATGCTTACTTTTTCTCTTCACCGCTTTAAATATCTTCTTATTCAAATAGTCGATGATATCTCTAACGTTACTCCCGGCGGTGTCCATCGCTAGCTTGATGACGTCATCGTCTTCAACTTCAAACTCTTGGCGAATCTTGTCGTTCAGTAAGTGCTTGAATAACTCTATTCTTTCTGCCTAAAAATAATGTGACGATTTAGACTAACGATGTATTTTTACACAAGATATTCGCTCGGTGTCATACACAAAGGATTTCTTGGAAAAATAATGTTCTTTTACGAGTCTCGAATTGATAAGTTCTTCAGAACTGCAACCGTTAACTTATTTAAGTTTTAGCCAGCGGCTAAGTAAAACGAGAGTAAAATCAAGGATTTGGAGTAGGTACATATTCAAGCTCTAACTATTGTTACTTGCAACTTACATCATTAAGTTCCAACCACGGAGGTTCCAACTCAAAAATTCGTCGCAAAAAAATTATCTTGTTACACTCGAGTTTTTATTAAAATTATACGGACTTAAAAAAGGCAATTCATATTTTAATCAACCAACAACTTGACAATGACTTGCAAAATGCAAAAAAAAATAAGAAAATTTCAATTTTGCATGCAAGGGTTTTTAAGTGGGAAAATCATCCAATGACATCATAGGCGGACCTGGAGATAGTGTCAGACTTTTACTGTGAAGTTTTCATCAGGAGATATGTGTGATTTACCTTTTCCAACTCGGGCACATCGAACTGCGCAGTGAACAGCGGTTTCCCGCTAAACTGTCGCAACGTGGGGTGCAGGTCCTTCATGCTCAGTGACGTCATCAGCACGCACACACCTGCACACGTCTGCAGCAGGTGCTTTATTACTACTGCTAACCTGGAAGAAAGATGATAGTGAGGCTTTTAACAGGCTTGTTGGTCTAGTGGTTAGTGGCCCTGACAGCTATGCCGGAGGTCGTGGCTTCGATTCCCACCCAGGACAAATGTTTATGTGATGATTATGCATTTTTTTCTATGTCTGGGTGTAATTTATCTATAACTAGCGACCCGCCCCGGCTTCGCTCGGGTGCAATATTATACATATAAACCTTCCTCTTGAATCACTACATACTACATCTATTAAAAAAAACCGCATCAAAATCCGTTGCGTAGTTTTAAAGATTTAAGTGTGCATAGGGATATAGGGACAAAAAAAGCGACTTTGTTTTATACTATGTATTATGATATGTATGTATTTAGAAACATATGAGTATGTTTATCAGTTTTCTAGTACCCATAACAGAAGCTCTGCTTAGCTTGGGACTAGATGGCGTTGTGTGATAGTTGTGGATTATTATTATTGTTCTTCAATGGCTACCGTCTGCCATCGGCATGCCACGGCTGAAGGCCGCAGTCGAAATCAATTTCAAAAGATTCAATAGAAACTAGTATGTCGCTTGCAGTCCATCTCGGAATTATACCTTTAGACGCACAAGAAGATATATCTGGCAGGCCTTCAGAGAGACCCAGCAGTGGAGCCGCAACGGCAAATTACAAAAAAATAATCTTTGAAAGCCTTACCTCTGATAATAAGCAATATCCTGAGGCGAAGCACCTTCCACATTGGGTGGCACCAAAGAGTCCACATCATCACAGATCAGAACGGCCGGGCTGTGCTCCTGGCACATTAGTATAGCCTTGCCCAGCACTTCAGGAATGTCCTTACGTCCTCTGAGAGACCGACAGTGGAGAATGTGAGACCAGACTGTCAACTCCTTCTGGATTATTTGGCAGAATGAAGATTTCCCTGTGCCACTTAGACCTGTAAAAAGGAAAATTTTCAACATAAAAAAATGATCACTGTAAAGATAGAACTACATTGCGCACACGTCGCCCACGTACGCCGATCTGGGCGCGTCGGTCTCCATACATTTTATATGGAAACTAGACTTGTAGAGTTACACTTGATTCACACCACGCGACGTCGTTCTACGTACAAATAAGGCGTGTTACACTTGTGCGTCCGTCGAATGTAGTTCTAACTTAACTGTTTTCTACTAATTATGTAGGTATTTGCTAATAAATTGTCATATTGATAATTGTTACTTTTGTACAGAATATAACACAAACAAAACGAAAAAAAACTTTCGGTATTTCTCTTAACCCTTTTACCACCCGCGCCTGATTGGTCTGATGAGTCTTTTTGTGTCCTATTCGCCAGGGTCGTGTGTTAGCGACTGGGTGCTCCATCTCGTTTAGCTCTTCAATTCCCATAGCTGACAAGATGGAGTATTTGATCGTGAATAAGAGACCCTGGCGGAATAAACCCGAGTGTTTGTCTGGCGGTTAAAGAGTTAAAATAAAGCTATAGAGAGCAACTTACCAGTAATTAAAACATTACTTTTAATTTCAGAAGCACCTTTAAAAGTCGCCTCTCTATGTATCTCAAAGTTCACATGTGACAAAACTTTCACGACCAACGACTCCATAGATTTCATAGTCCTACAAAAATTCTTGTAGTCATAATCCAGCTTAGAAATCACGGCTTTTGGTAAAACCATGTCTGAATCATTCAAGCACTTAGCAGCTATGGTACAGTTCCTAAATGATTCTGAATTCAACATTGTGAATTTCAGTTTTTCTGGTTTTAATTTAAATTGTATAAAGCCACTACTAATTTGTGTATTCTGTTTAATCAGTCCGTTATTGATAAGGAACTTCTTGCCTGAATGGGTGCTGCTTATGACACAATTTTTGAAGCTTTCTACAACATCTTGTTCGGACTGCTTTTGGTCCGAATACGTCACTATGTCTAAATGATCCGGTTGATCTATAGTATCACCAATTAAAGTGAAAATTATTCTCATTCCATTCTCAATATTAATAATGGCATTCAAAGATTTTGGTATAAGTACTGTTGGTATGTTTCTGTTGTGCACTTCTCGGCACAAACTCCTGTATATCACGGAGTCTATTGGAATTATTTCTACGCAGACATCGTTGATTGCTATATTATTATTCTCACTGTCATCATCACTTTCATTTAAGATAGATGGTATATTCGTCATTGTAGATAAAATTATGGTCAAGTCTTTAAACTTCTCTTCAATAAAGTCTTCATGAATAAATACTGTGTAAGGATGTATCAAGTTTTTTTTGCCATCACTATCGATAGGCACTGCTCTTAGAACTAATTTTGTTGGTACGTTTAAGTACGGAGTCAACATTCCTTTGTTTATAGAACCAATGTTTTTAAAATGTTCCGTTTCTTTAGGAATAGCGATGGTCGGAGCAGGATAGTTGTGAATGCTGTTAAAAGCATCAATTTTGACAATAATCTGGCTATGGTTGACTAGAATGCCTGTCTGTTTTGGTGTGAAAATGATTGGTAGTGATGATGATATCCAAACTACTGCCTTTTGATGGGCTACTACTAGCCGTAGTTGATCCAGTATCCGCATTTGAAGTAGTTCTACATTGTGTTCCTGAAATAAAATGAAATGGATTAAGCAAAACTTTAATTGTTTAACAATAAATGCAATACAATAACAAAAGTGTTTTGAAAATTCATCAGATAAATGAAACAATGAGTCAGTTCACTCAGTCACTTGCAGCAATTATGTTGTAGTAGTACTTTTGATTTCACTCCTAACCACTATAATCGCAAAAATTTGTAAAAAAGAACTTTTTTTCATATACAAAGTATCATTTTCACACCTAAGACAAATCTAATGACACCTTTCAGGGTTACATCCAACAAGTGATTTAGGTGTCAAAGACTTACAATCAAAAAGAATAACCCTCATTCTGCACACATTCAGGCAAAAATTGCTGTCTATCATAATCTATTGATAGCAAATACTAAAGCATTGACTACTTACGAAGATCTCTTGATCATCAGGACTATCAGTTTCCACATACAGCTCGTCCAGCACCTTGACATCAGCATACGGAGACACAAACACGTCCGCTGCCTCCTCTAACCCCACCATCCGGCTGTATATGGGGTTGCAGGCTATGTGGCCTTCTGGGACTCCACTGTTAAACACAACCCATAGAAGGATTTGCTTGTCTCGGTATAGGACTTGAACGCATTGGGTCTGAAAAAAGTATATTGCAGTTGTATTCTATTGTAAGTTTTAAAAACAATATTACACCATATATTGCATAAATTTTATTACAAAGTTCAATACAGTATTTATAATATTTATTTTGTTATTTTGAACAAGTCAACATGTATAATCACATAAGTGTTTTAAATGCAAGACCAACAACCCACTAACCGAATATGATAATAACTAGTGTTAGTAAACGTGAACATGTCATATATTCAAGATTTTTGTTTTTATTACAATCCATTTATAGAATAAAAACAAAGGGAACGAAAGGCATATTTTCTATGGAAGTAAACAACTTCCTAACCTCAATGATTAGCATTATTTAACAAAACAAACTAGTTTTAGAACTTTATAGTAAAGGTCATTGCTATTATAGTTATTAAAAGGCCAAAATACTCACCTGCTCGTTATTTGTGCTGTACTTTGGACTAATATAAGCAAAGCAAGTCTTTTCGTGTGTAAACGTTACTTTGAGCTTGACTCCACCCAACATTTTTATTTTAGGCACTATTATACTTTCATGAAGTATCCCCAGATAGTATATCAATCCTTTTGTTATCACTTTATTATTTTATTTGTTGAAAACTCAAAACAGAGAGTACAATGACCACAGGATTTTGACAACACATGATAGACAAGTTATCAAACTCGTTTCGATACATCGCAATATTGATGAATTCAGCATTACGACAATAAAAGTGTCATTTAATGACTTTGAAAAATAGTTGTAAACAAGGTTGAAAACAGCTTGAGTTTAGATTGATTTATTTAATTTATGTTATGATTTGACATAATTTCAGGGTATTGAACTATTTAGAGTTCTTTTTGTGTTTAAAATTATTGAGAAAAAAAGATGGGAACTTCATGCTTAAAATTTGGAAATCTAGTAAATGGAAACGGTGTTTGACATTTACGTTAACATTCCGTTACAAGCGATGATCATCAATTTTGGGATATTCATTAGAAGTGTTTTTGGGATATTCACGTTTGAACTTTCATTTCATAGATTACATTTTTTATAGCTATACAAATAAAAAATTAAATGCATTTTTCCCAAAGCCATACATTATTTTATTTAGCACACAGAACAACCATTTTGAGCACAAAAATATTGGCCAAGCCTAATCACTAATCAGCTGGAAATAATTAGAAGCCAATGATTTTATAACTTTTATTTAGATTTCTAAAATTTAGATCAAATATGTCTTATCATAATAATTGATTGTCATTATTGAATTGCTAATGCAATAATTCTACCATATTAGGGGCTAGAGAATAGCCTATCCAGGCCCAGAAGAGGTCTTAGCCCGTAGCCGTAAGGATGAATAGTTATAAAATCCAAAAGTAAATCGCATTAGCAAACCACCAATCCTCACTATGCATAAAAAACTTTTGAAAAAGCATTCGATTGCATTCGATTTCCATCAGCACAACCGTGTGACGATAGCAGCACAAATGTGTAAAACGGAACGTTCATTTGCATCCTCCCTCCCCATTGGTGGCCGTTGGACCAATAAAATTTCAAAGTAGTTCAACGGTTTTTGAAGACGTTTCATCAGTCCGGTGTCTTGTTGAATTTATTTTAAAATTCAGATAAAAGTTATCATTTTGAAATTACAATCAGGCCGTGAAACTTCTAAAGTAACCAAAATTCAATCAAAACGGCCACAGCCGTTCAATAAATGTGAGTACGAAAATAAACGTTAGATAACCGTTTGACGCTGTCTCGACGTTCGCTTGTTTTGCCTCCATTTTCAGTCGTTAGACGTGATGATTTTGAAACGCTTGTTTACGTTTATATCGTAATTACCTATGAAGCACCGTTAAATAACTCCTAAACCGTGTGATTTTACCTCGTTTACTAGTGCACGTGATAATTGTGGGATTATTTCAGTACCTCCGTAATGGCGCCAACACGGTTGGCACCGAAGCCGATCGGCGTCAATGAGAACTTGAATGGTTTACTGGGGCATGGTATTACGACAAGGAGTAAGCAGTTGGCTTCTCTGAAGACTCACAAGGATGTCTTGAAAGTTCCAAATAAGAGGAAAGCCGATAGCCCTTTGAAAGATGTTACGGCGAAGCGGGCGGCGTTTGGGGACATCACAAACGCTTTCAACAAGACTACCGCGCTCCAGGACAAAGACAAAGTCATGGGGCTGAAGAAGGTTACTGTGGAGAGCAAAATGCTCCCAACCGTGAAGGTTTTACATTTTAAACATTATTTATATTCGAGGGTACTTCTTCCCCTTGTAATAAAATTCCATGGGGAATAACGATCCTAATTTTAACTTTCCATGTGGTTTAATCTATTAATAATAATTAAGAAATTTGCAACTGGTATCTAGAGTCAATGAACTTTCCCTCCAAAACAATTTCCATATGACTTATAATTTTTAACCCAGTATTAGCTTGGTAGGTTTTTTAAACTAAAGTTTTAAAGCAATTGGCTAACTCTCCCGACATTTTGAGCTAAATTGTGTACGCAAAAAATGGGGCCAAGGTCAATCAGCCAAATGTTCTGCAGTGGGCCACAAACTTGTACAATGTATTATTAACTGCAAACTTTAATTATATTGCCACCAGTACTGTTATAGTCAAGAGAAGAAAGAAGTTCTTTTACTATCTTGAGACTAGATTTAATTAAACAAAACTGCAGTTTAAATCATATGTATTAATCTTTCACAAAGTATTTGATAGAAAATACTTAAATCTTATTATTGTCTTTTAAAACAAACCTCACTTTTACACTAAATTAACCAAGCTCTTCACTTTTAGAGTATCAAACCACAGACAACCACATTGAACGGTAAGACCTCCAAGGCAAAGACACTCCAGAGAGTGGCTACAAATGCCATAGATGCAGTTCAGAAGCATTTTGCCAAAGAACCTCCCAAGCCAGTGGCTACACGGGCTCAGAATGGTATTCTCAAGAACATTGTGGAGAAGAAAGACAAGTGTCTCAATCAGAACCAGAGTCAGAATTCTGCGAAATCTGCAAGGAGTGATGTGTCGGAACCATCACTGTATATGACGGCTTTGGAAACTACGTTAGTGTTTCTTATTTTATCTCTTTATCATTCTTACCACGGAAACTCTGCATCATCTTCTAGTGTATGTTTACATTGTACTGATCAGCTGATGGGCTAACAATTTTTAATGTTCCGATACAACAGACAAGTAGAAATGGGGAGCAAGGCTCTTCTATGTCTAGAAATTATCTTGCTAATTTTAGCATCAGAAATAATAATATAGTTTGTTGTAATTATTCTCTTATCTAAATAACTAATAACTGTCTCCACTGTGTAGGTTTTCTAAATATTTATGCTGGAGAATAGTTATTATTATATTTCAGTAACACCACAATACACTCTCTTTTACTGCTGATATTTAAATCAATTCAGCTGAAATCCATTTCTATGTGTATTTTTCCACCCATTTATTAGCCTTTCCAAATATAGCTTTGCTATAGTAAATACAGTAACAATGATTTATATTTGACATAATATTGACCTTAATTGAATGACCCACTTATCAGCATTCCAATCTATGGTGATTTGGCTATCAATATACTGATGCTTGAAATAGCATTTAAGAAAGAAAAATATTTATTTTAGTGCAAATAAGACAAACAAAAAAAATAGAAACTGACATAGTATGTCTCAAGTTTGTGTCAAAAATGGTTCAGTTCAGCAAAAATGACAGACAACTCCAAGCCAGTTGTCTAATGCTGGTTTTCAACTGAACCTTATTAGGAGTGAACTTTACAATCAGTGGAAGGTGAAATAAAACATATGCAATAAAAGATAAAAAGCATAAGAATGCTCATAGAACTATATCTCATGGTAAAAGACTTGTCAATGTATGATAAATGCATGGGTTATTGCCATAATTATAATAATTCATCATTCATTCTCATAAATAGTTTTGCCAGCTTATCTTAGGCAGTAGATCTTTTGATCTAACTTGTATTCACTATATCACTACCATCCCTTCAGCAGCCCCTCGGAAACCTCAAAGGAGGAATACAAGACAATTAGTGAGAAACTAGACAAGGTGAATCTCGATGACAC
Source organism: Mythimna lalbum (assembly GCA_949319445.1). NCBI lineage: Eukaryota > Metazoa > Arthropoda > Insecta > Lepidoptera > Noctuidae > Mythimna > Mythimna lalbum. The sequence continues at coordinate 22,612,831 of OX439349.1, forward strand.
AGTCCGGTCCCTGGACGAAGAGACAGAGTTGCCTCACAAGCCTCCCGCAGATGTCCCAGACTTTGACCAGGAGAACTGGACTGACCCCTTCCAGGTCTCCAACTATGCTATGGATATATTCAACTATTTGAAGAGCAGAGAAGTAAGTAAAATGTCATTAAAAAAAAAACAATTTGATTGGTATGGTGGTCATCAGCTAATTAGCCCCCCCCCCATCCTGTTTCTAATGCATTTTAATGTGAGAGGAGAACCCAACTGATAATGCTGTCTGTACATCAATATAAAATTGAATCTGCAGCACTAATTTCAATACTTATTCATTTAATTCTTTGTGCACACAAAAGTACAGAGGATACAATCACTTGCATGCACACCACTTTATAAGTCTGCTGAAGACATCTTGATTTTGAGAGTAGAACGATACCGACTTACTAAAAATGTCGCGGCGTTACTATAGCTATGTGAATCGCAGCTTTGTCGCATATTTGCGAGTAAATAAACTAAGTACTTGATATAGATCGCAAAATCGTGTAGCATAGTGCCTAATTGTAATCTCTATTTTAGCGTCTGTTCCCCATCGACGACTACCTCACACGGATGAAAGGGATCACTTCGTGGATGCGGGCACTGCTCGTGGACTGGATGGTGGAGGTCCAGGAGAGCTTCGAGCTCAACCACGAGACTCTATATCTGGCTGTGAAGCTAGTAGACCTCTTCCTGACCAGGTCTACCAAGACTCAGCACGAGAAGGACCATCTCTCGAAGGAAGAACTGCAGCTGCTCGGAGCTTCTGCATTATTTATTGCTTCTAAGTTTGACGTGAGTTAACTCCGAATTTGTATCATAAAACTAATAAAAAAACTCGACGAGTGTTTCCGTATCCTATTCGCCAGGGTCGTGTGTTTGCGACTGGGTACTTCATCTCGTTTAGCTCTTCAATCCCCATAGCACGGCGTTTCTTTTGCCCAAAAAAAGTGACATTCGCTTTTTATTGAAGATTTATACTAAATATATCATTCCAAATGCAAGAGTAGAACACCCAGGTGTTAATTCCCCATACTTTATTTTTTTTTAAATATTTTAGTTTTCGTGACCTTCACACTAAAAATACTAAAAGTAATTCTTAAAAAAAAATCTATACATAATTTTTTGTATTTTAGTTTTATAAAGCATTTTTTGGTGCACATTATCCTGTTTATATTTATTCAAAAATGTTGACAAAACTTTCAAAAGATTTTTTTTTGTTGAAATCAGTATTAATTTTTTTTATAATTTTTCTAGCACGAAGTAGAACCTCTATCTAGCATAAAAAGATTCCTTGTACTAAGGTTTATCATCCACAAAAATATTACGTTCAACTTCGGCCTAGGTTTCGAGAAAATGATTTTTAAGTGCAGAGGTCAAAGTTCCAAATATAGGGTAGGGTTATCACAAAAAGGATAAAAGGTCAAAAAAAAAATTTCTGTTACTTAAATATAATGTTATTAATTAAAAACATTTAGAAATCTTGAATTTGGTGTTTATTCTAATAGATTGGCTTCGTTGCTTAAGATTATTGAATCCATATTTGACGCCTCGTTAATCTCGTCCTGCGAGTAATCTTGTTCGTTTTCTGACTGTAGACTTTTTGATTGTACATTCTCGTCTGCATGCCAGGTACTTTCCACATCAACAGCCTTTAGAAGACCCAGCACCGCAGATGACAGAGGAAGACTTTTACAAAATTTCTGTCGACGATGGAGGCGAAGCAGTGAAATTGCCGGGTCTGATGATTCTAGTGCACGGTGGAAAAGATCAATCATTGTTTTTCTCCTATCCATTTTCCGGCAGTGTTGTTCTCTGTCTCTACGCCAGAATTTATTTCTGGATTCGGCTGCTTGCTCGGAGAGCATACCTAGCGGAAGGGGATTGGATTCGATGATCTCTTGACCGTGCACTAGAATTTTATGTACCGTCACCGTCATCGGATGCCAACTATATGTCGCTACATATTTTTCGGCAACTGCTCTGCAGAAGATACCGAACTTGGTTGCGTCTATTGGCAACTTACGTGTAAAAGTCATCCAATAGCCCTGACTGGAGACCTAAGATGTCCGCAAATATATGTCGGTATTTATCTGACAGCACACTTCGGGCAGTGTTGCCATCGTTGGTAGTGCCCGCATTTGGCCTTACCACGTCGACTAATAACCCCATCTTTCTCCTTATTTCGGCCTGGATATGCTCTTTTCTTTTTTGTACTATGCCGCTCTCTTCTGTGTTTTTATTTACTCGCCATTTCTGCACAGCTGGATCATTTTTGTATCCAAGATGTAGCAAAAACTCAAAGATATGTATCCAAGCATGGAGCGGATTTATGCCGTGTTTCAAATTGTCTTTTATAGACGGTTTTGAATAACACAACGCAAAATCGTTAAAATTGCTTGATGTCAACTTAAAAAATGGGCAACGCAATTGTGATGAGGTACCGGTGATTGCATTTAAGACTTTTCCCTTTTCCATCTATGATACTTAAAGTTAATTCACACGTAAATGTAATTGTGTGCCCTCTAGTCGTCTGTATAGTTATAGGTGTTAATTCTTTGATCTGATCTTCTATCCAAGTTTTTTCCGTCACAATAAGTTCATTTGTTTCTTTTTTGTATTGGATGTGAATGGGACGGCAAAAGCGGTAAGATTGATGTGTTGGATTGAGCCAGATAACGTAACTGTTATCAGCTTGAACACGCAAAGGTATGAAGGTGGTTGCAAATAAGCTATTTTCAGTAATGGAAGGATCCTGAGCTGACTGATCAAAGCTCTGTTTATAAAATGACTGGCCAGTGCTACCGTCAAATCCCCAGGATCCTTCAAATACACAAGTCAATTCATTTGTTCTATTGCGATCGCAGAATTCGATAAAGCTCTCTTCGCAGCTTTCCACTATTCTTTTTAAGGTATGTATCAGTAATCCTTTTACAGAAACTGATGCTTCAACATCCGATACTCTTATTTCTTCTGCCGGATAGCATGCTTTTCTTGCAAGAAGCACTTGAGCATATGGAGGATAAACGTTAAACCCTCGACTTTTTAAATCTTGCTGTCTATCTTTGTAGGTCTCAATACTAAATTTTCTGTCAATTATTACCCCCAAAGCCTCTTCGGCAGTATAAGGCTGTGGCTCCGTAGTCACTTTTTTCTTAACTTTGGAAGCCCGAGGAGATGCAAGACACAATTCAAAAACTGTTTCCAGATCTTTTGCAGCCTTAGGTATAACTTCATTTTCAGCAGATAATGTTGATACTAAACCTTTTATTATTTTTGTTGGTGTTTCATTCTGTAAAGAGTCTTGTAGGCGTTTACTAATTCTCCGTTGCTGTCTGTAACTCAAACTTTTATTTTGATTGTCTGAAGTTTCTGGTTCCGAAGAAAGAGTAGACAGTTCTGTACTAGTACCTGCGACACTTGTACTCGTATCATCAATTGTGCAAATATCAGGCACGTGGGAAATTGTATGTGTCGGCTGATCATTGTAAATATTAATTTTTAATTCATCTGGTAAATCATCAAGAAACGACTTTTCCAAATATATTTTATGTCTTCTCTTAAAAAGAATTTTATTGCTTTTGCAAGTCCTGAACATCTTCATTGTGTTAGTGAGAAAGAAGCTGATCTTGTCAATAACTTGATTCTTGTCTACAGATACTTGTCTTATCCACAAAAATATTACGTTCAACTTCGGCCTAGGTTTCGAGAAAATGATTTTAAAATATTTGTATTAGGGTTGTCACTATTTTGACCTTTGGCGATATAGTACCTGCTTGTACCTATTATAATTATCTACCTTTTTAGACAGATTTACTTTCGCAATTATAATATAAGTTTGGATAAAGAATCTGATTATTTCTGATGAAGGGTTACGTGTGGCGCGGGAAGCGGTCCACCCTCGATAAGCTGGTGCTAAAACCCCGCGCTAATACAAGTGATCTGGAGGGACGGGGGTGAGGCCCATGGAGCCGTTACAGACCCATGACGCTACTTTGCCTCAGCAGGGGCTTACCCAACCTGCTGGGGGATGTCCTTCCGGGCCCCGACCGGAGGACTTACTGCAAGGGGGACATGAGGGCGCCAACCCTCATGCTGGTAGACGAGTGGCAAGCGAAGCTGTGGAACGCGCCACAGCCGGTACCTCAAGACCTCCGGAGGTAGCCGCAAATAGGCAAGGAGGAATCAGTCGGCTACAACTTAATGAATGCTTTTCCGAAGAAAGTAAGAAACTTAAAAAAAATGGATCACTTGAAGATTTACCATTCTCGGCCTTACTAAATATAGTTCTTAGGGAAATTGGGCATAATTTAAAACCGCTGTCGTCTGTAGACAACAATCGAGTTATTGACAAGATCGGCTTCTTTCTCACTAACACAATGAAGATGTTCAGGACTTGCAAAAGCAATAAAATTCTTTTTAAGAGAAGACATAAAATATATTTGGAAAAGTCGTTTCTTGATGATTTACCAGATGAATTAAAAATTAATATTTACAATGATCAGCCGACACATACAATTTCCCACGTGCCTGATATTTGCACAATTGATGATACGAGTACAAGTGTCGCAAGTACTAGTACAGAACTGTCTACTCTTTCTTCGGAACCAGAAACTTCAGACAATCAAAATAAAAGTTTGAGTTACAGACAGCAACGGAGAATTAGTAAACGCCTACAAGACTCTTTACAGAATGAAACACCAACAAAAATAATAAAAGGTTTAGTATCAACATTATCTGCTGAAAATGAAGTTATACCTAAGGCTGCAAAAGATCTGGAAACAGTTATTGAATTGTGTCTTGCATCTCCTACTCGGGCTTCCTAAGTTAAGAAAAAAGTGACTACGGAGCCACAGCCTTATACTGCCGAAGAGGCTTTGGGGTAATAATTGACAGAAAATTTAGTATTGAGACCTACAAAGATAGACAGCAAGATTTAAAAAGTCGAGGGTTTAAAGTTTATCCTCCATATGCTCAAGTGCTTCTTGCAAGAAAAGCATGCTATCCGGCAGAAGAAAAAAGAGTATCGGATGTTGAAGCATCAGTTTCTGTAAAAGGATTACTGATACATACTTTAAAAAGAATAGTGGAAAGTTGCGAAGAGAGCTTTATCGAATTCTGCGATCGCAATAGAACAAAAGAATTGACTTGTGTATTTGAAGGATCCTGGGGATTTGATGGTAGCACTGGCCAATCATTTTATAAACAGAGCTTTGATCAGTTAGCTCAGGATCCTTCCATTACTGAAAATAACTTAATTGCAACCACCTTCATACCTTTGCGTGTTCAAGCTGATAACAGTTACGTTATCTGGCTCAATCCAACACCTCAATTTTACCGCTTTTGCCGTCCCATTCACATCCAATACAAAAAAGAAACAAATGAACTTATTATGACGGAAAAAACTTGGATAGAAGATCAGATCAAAGAATTAACACCTATAACTATACAGACGACTAGAGGGCACACAATTACATTTACGAGTGAATTAACTTTAAGTATCATAGATGGAAAAGTCTTAAATGCAATCACCGGTACCTCATCACAATTGCGTTGCCCATTTTGTAAGTTGACATCATGCAATTTTAACGATTTGGCGTTGTGTTATTCAAAACCGTCTATAAAAGACAATTTGAAACACGGCATAAATCCGCTGCATGCTTGGATACGTATCTTTGAGTTTTTGCTACATCTTGGATACAAAAATGATCCAGCTGTGCAGAAATGGCGAATAAATAAAAACACAGAAGAGAGCGGCATAGTACAAAAAAGAAAAGAGCATATCCAGGCCGAAATAAGGAGAAAGATGGGGTTATTAGTCGACGTGGTAAGGCCAAATGCGGGCACTACCAACGATGGCAACACTGCCCGAAGTGTGCTGTCAGACAAATACCGACATATATTTGCGGACATCTTAGGTCTCCAGTCAGGGCTATTGGATGACTTTTACACTATTCTGGTCACAATTAATTGTGAGTTGCCAATAGACGCAACCAAGTTCGGTATCTTCTGCAGAGCAGTTGCCGAAAAATATGTAGCGACATATAGTTGGCATCCGATGACGGTGACGGTACACAAAATTCTAGTGCACGGTCAAGAGATCATCGAATCCAATCCCCTTCCGCTAGGTATGCTCTCCGAGCAAGCAGCCGAATCCAGAAATAAATTCTGGCGTAGAGACAGAGAACAACACTGCCGGAAAATGGATAGGAAAAAACAATGATTGATCTTTTCCACCGTGCACTAGAATCATCAGACCCGGCAATTTCACTGCTTCGCCTCCATCGTCGACAGAAATTTTGTAAAAGTCTTCCTCTGTCGGTGCTGGGTCTTCTAAAGGCTGTTGATGTGGAAAGTACCTGGCATGCAGACGAGAATGTACAATCAAAAAGTCTACAGTCAGAAAACGAACAAGATTACTCGCAGGACGAGATTAACGAGGCGTCAAATATGGATTCATTTCAATTTTTTTTTACGAATTATTTTTAGTATTTTTAGTGTGAAGGTCACGAAAACTAAAATATAAAAAAAAAAATAAAGTATGGGGAATTGACACCTGGGTGTTCTACTCTTGCATTTGGAATAATATATTTAGTATAAATCTTCAATAAAAAGCGAATGTCACTTTTTTTGGGCAAAAGAAACACCGTGCATAGGTGACAGAAGATTTGACGAGGTGGAGTATTTGGTTGTGGATGTGCGACCCGCGACGACGCGAGTGTTTGTCGGATATATTCGACATAGGCAGTTTAAAAATAATATTCTTGAAACAATACTGATATGTCCAAATCCATCACATGGATAGTCTTACTAAATTGCTTTCCGAAACCTCATAAGACTTCATTTGCAAAATCATTTCAGCCTAAAAACTTTTTTTCATGAAGTTTCACACTGCCCTAATAGTTAATTGCGCCGTAGACTCATAGCATTATGCTGAGCGTTCGGCCGTTTTGCACGGATGTGGCGCATATTTTTCACTATGTATACTTATAATTTGTTCTTTATTTGCGCCTCGTTCCGCCAAGTAAAGTGATTTTTCTTTCTTAGTATTTTGTTTGTGTTTAGGAGCGTATCCCTCCTCTAGTTGACGACTTCCTGTACATCTGCGACGGCGCGTACACGCTGAGCCAGCTGCTCAAGATGGAAATGAACATCCTGCGCGTCGTGGACTTCGACCTCGGCATCCCACTGTCCTACCGCTTCCTCAGGAGATACGCCAGGGTGAGGACTTGAACCATCAATATATGTACAGTCTACATTACACCTTAGTCGACAGAAGTGTGTTAGATGTAATGTACATTTTGAACATTACACTATGTTGAACGAAACGCGTAAGTGCCTCGAAATTCATGGCGCTTAAAACATTTTCTTCGCAAAAAGTATCCTCTAAAAGCTATTACAGCTCTGTATATTTTTAATAGTTCTATTAGACGACATAATGCCAATGTTGCGCTGCAGCGAAGTTTAGTTTTAACTTTTCAGTATTTTGACAAATAGTTTCCATGAAAGGGCTTGTCTATCACTAGAATATAAGTCGATGACTTAAACATTATATAGTGGCTATAGTAACAGGGCTCTAGATATCCCATGTATGTCGGCGAATTTACCTCATTGTCCCGCTATAGTACCGTTTGGCCAAAGTGAAAACTTGTATCATTATCATCATTTCAACCGAAAGACGTCCACTATTCGATATAGGCCTTCCCAAAGTCGCCACAACGAACGGTCCTGTGCGTCTCGCATCCATCGGATTCCCGCGACCCTCACCAAGTTATCAGACCACCTTGTGGTAAGCCAAGGCGTATAACCCTTTCCATTGCCCTTTGGGTGACTTAAAGCCTTCTGATAAGGTTCATTGTGATTGTGAGCGACCAAGTCTCGGAGTTATGTCCTTTTCTGGCGACATGCACTGGTCGTAGATTTTCGTCTTGAGTCACTATGGTATGTAGACGAGAAAATACCGCGCAGCTTTCTAGCCGAGTCTTGTATTTTATGGAGTATTGGCTCTGGACTCCCAAAATAGACACATCTTAAATTATCATCCATTATGCATAGACTTAAGATGCAGGGAAGGACCCATATTTTGTGCTAGTTATGGGAATAGCTTCAACACTCTGATCTTTAGTTTATTTGATACTAGCTTTTGCCCGCGGCTTCACCCGCGTACATAATCCCAGGATAAAAAGTATCCTATGTGTTATTCTGAGATATGGTCTACTCGTGTACCAAGTTTCATCGAGATCCGTTCAGTAGTTTTTGCGTGAAAGAGTAACAAACATCCATACATCCATCCATACCTACAAACTTTCGCATTTATAATATTAGTAGGACTAGCTGTCACCCGTGTCTTTACTTTTGTTTACTGCTGCCCTCATATTGGTTATAGCGTGATGTTATATAGCCTATAACCATCCTCGATAAATGGACTATCAAACACTTAAACACACAATTGTGTACAAAACAAATTTAATGGGACTCAGGCCTCCTCTCTAGGAGAGGGAGACCACTCAGGCCCTGAGGTTACTAGACCTTGGTGTAAATAAAAATTAAATCAAAGGCGTCGAAGTACTCCTCCACATCGCTGTCATCTAAAAATGTGCCCAGAAAATGTAAAGACTGGTTAGCATTGCCGATTCATTGGGCAATAAACGAGCCAGCCATCTGGTCACGCAGTGTAAATCATGATGAAAAATTTTCGTATTCACGAGATTTTTTTTATGTGAACCGGTAATTAGAGAGATTATCGCGCTCAGCCTCTCGTATGTTTATGAACGCACTCCTCCGAAAGGGCTCGACCTATTTTTAATATTTTTCTTTAAATATATTGGTATATGAAAATCTGGGTATTCAGCCGTATACGGATAGACAGGAAGCCGATCCCAAGCTAGTTATAAATAGATCGTAAAGTAATTTTCTGCATTCTTATACCAGTGGCTGTGTGACTGTGCTTGCTGTAACTGACTAAATTAGGTAGAAATAGTGGTTCACAGTGTTAACGCAAATATAATTCATGAATCCCCAAGCGACACCCGGTGGCCGCGCATCTATTGTCTTACTATTGTGTCTCTAATTGACGGTATCTGAAGGGTTAAGGCATTGAAACTCTGTAGAAACCGGGCAAGTGCGAGTCGGACTCGCGCAAAACGGTTCATTTCCCGAACTGAGTTACGAAGATTTTTCCGAATCGCAACGAAAGTTTTTTTTTTTTTTTACTTGACTACTAATTAACAGATTTCAGATTTATTCCTATACTTGTGCAATGAGACCATTCTTCAGCCAAATTTCAGGATTCTAGGACATAAAAAGCCTTATCTTTTTTTTTTTCGTTAACTCAGAAGTTTGAATTTTTCATTGCTTCAAGGGACCGCAATGGTTTTTTATTTCAACTCGATACCTCCACGCGTCCCGGAGATATAGGGAGATAAACGGTCTTGACAGACAGACAGATGGACAACAAAGTGATCCTGTGAGGGCTCCGTTTTTCTTTTTAACCCTTCAGATACCGTCAATTAGAGACACAATAGTAAGACAATAGATGCGCGGCCACCGGTGGTCGCTTGGGGATTCATGAATTAAGGTGCGGAACCGTAAAAATGAGAAAATTATGTTATTATTTCTTATCAATTTTTTATTTTGTCCAGTGCGCCAGAGTATCGATGCCAACGCTGACCCTGGCGCGGTTCGTGCTGGAGCAGTGCCTGTTGGAGTACAGCCTCCTAAAGTACTCGGACAGCAAGATGGCCGCCGCTGCGCTCTACCTCGCGCTCAGGATGAAGTCCATCGGACACTGGACGCCTACCTTACAGTATTATACAGGTATTTGAGGATTTTCTCATTGTTAAAACAAAGTGGGCTGCGCTAATTTCTGAGGTAAAAGAAAGACTTTTTTGCATAACTCAGCAGCTTTATGATCAACTAGCTGCTGCTACGAGATCATAGAAAATAATCCCAAGGGAACACAATATCAAGAGAAAAAGTATCCTATGTGCTATTCCTTGACATGGTCTACCCACATGCAATTCCATTCAGCTGTTCAAGCATCAAGAAGTAACAAACTTATACACAAAATTTCGCCTTTATATTAGTCTGATTATAGTGTGATACACTACTTGGCTTGTGTACAGGAACATCTAAATAATGTTATAAACTGCTGTCCGCATTATATAAAGGGAGAAGGCTGGACCCAAATATCCCTTAGCGAATATAAGTCACGGCAGCCTAGGAATAAGAACTTGACTCACACTCACGTCATTCGAAATCACAGCCAATCTATTGTTTCTTAGGATACGCCGTCAAGGACATCCTTCCCATCGCGATCGCACAGAACGCGACACTACACAAGAAACCAAAATCCGCCATCAGCACAGTCAGGAACAAGTACTCCCACACGATCTTCTTCGAAGTAGCCAAGGTACCCCTCGTGGAAGACTCCGTGCTCTCCAGCTGAGGCAAGCCCAGTGGCGCTTTACATGCTGTACAGACTATACTAAGGTGGGTCCAAATTTTCTAATAGATGCATTTGTAAAGTTGTTTGTAAATTATTTGGAGGCTAGTGGACAAACGATGTCTGACCCAAGAAGCAATGTACATAATATTCACGCTTTTTCTGTGTTCGTATTTATGTAATTATTATATATTTGTTGTTGTTTATTTTCTAGCTTCATTATCATCAGTTTCTTATTCTTAATTGTTAGCCTAACTTTTTGCTTGTGATTGAGTAAATGTATTTTATTGGTAAATCTGGATAAATGAAAAATAATTTGCTCAGTAAAAGGTTTATGAATTTAACGGACTAAAAAGTTCGTGCCTTTATTATAAAAAAATCGAATAAACGATTTATTTTAGAGTTTATGATTAGACTTATTTTTTAAATGACAAATTCTAAAGTAATCTTGCGTCAGACTGAACTTGGTCCGCGCTGCCGTAGACTAAGAAATCGCAAAAGATAACTTGTGTTACTTAATTATTGTTATGTGCTGTCCAATTTGAGATGTGTGAACGCTTCCAATGTTGCGTGTAGCTCGTTTACGCGATTGAATCAAAAGTGACGAAATTCGGACCCTTGAGCGAGCTACGAAGACAGCCATCTAAAACGCCCAGTAGTAAAATGTAAGGTGCCACATTGGCTCATTAGTGCTACGTTTATTTTTAAGTAGTTGACTAAACTAGACAATTTTGCTTGGGCTAACCACCCGAGCAGATAGAACACTGCCATTAGATGAATGTGTAGGTAGTGGAACGCTAGATCAATTAAAGATTTGTGTAAGCGCACGAATGGTTAAGTGATATAGACTATGGTGTGAGTTGTTAATGCGGAGTTTATTTACTACCGGTAAATTAATATAATAAAGACTGAAATGTTTGTTGACATGATCGAGAGCGTCAGGGTTAGCTGGCTAGATTTATTTGTCAAATATGTGCCATATACTGCCATGGCAAGTGAAACTCGGAACATTTGACTAGAGGATGAAGCCTCATTAAACAATACCAGTTGAAAGGAGAAACCAAGTTTCCACAAAAGAAAGCGTTTGAAATAAATTAATAAAAAACTCAAACCAAAATCTCATTAAGTCCTGTCTGACCTCATTAGAATTTTTACCAAAAATCAATGCCTAAAATCCACATTCCAATATTGTTTTACTTCCGCCTCGCTGCTTATTATTTAATTAGAATAACGCTGTCTTCCTATAGTGAAATACGGATGTTAATCGGCTAATGTGCCGAATTTGTATCTATCAAAAAGGTTAAAGTATTGTAACACTTTGATATGTAATCCCCGGACTAATCTATTCTCAATGCGTAATTGATTCGAAAGTTATCAAAGTGTATATTTTGTACACGAGTGCTTTCGCTTTTACGATAAATATGCAATGCTTAGGATTATTGTACAACTAGGATTTGTCGAAGATTTAGGAATCTGAAGCCTAAACAGCACAGTCGCGATCATCAGTGTTATTGATAAAATCATCATCACTCATAATGAATTTCATGAATTCTGTTTTAATTATCATCTCATCATTCTAGATTTTATATTAGGTTATATTTTGTAGTGGCCAGTAACACTTGTGTCCCCGACGGTGCTGGGTAGGTTCAATGAGCACCGGATGTGAAAACGTTTTTATACATAATATTATGTATTCTTGGCAAGCTTTGCTAATACTCTTTTAATCATAATTATTATTAATGGATTTTTGTAATGTTTTAATATAATTAATTTACATAGTAATTATTGTGAGATTATTCGCATCATTTGTCATATGTTTTGTAATTTATCACAGTTTTAAAGAGTACAAAATATTGGAATGTTATAATAATGTTGTTCGTTTAATAATAAGTTTTAGAATAATTGTCACTTTGAAAACTGTTTTCTTCTTGATAACATGTGTCGTCTAATTATACAAGGTTAATGTAAAACTGTCTTGTAAATAAAAGTGATTTTGGTTTGGTAATTATGTTTTTGATTGATATAGGATCGAGACAATTCTTTAACCCTTTAATAGCTTGCGTCTGATTGGTCCGACGAGTGTTTTCGTGTCCTATTCGCCAGGGTCGTGCGTTTCCGGCTGGGTACTTGCATCATCTCATTTAGCTCTTCAATCCAATAGGTGACAGAAGTATTGACGAGATGGAGTAGCTGGCACGTATTTCCATCAAGTGTAGCGCTGCCTAACCAGCGCTACACTTGCCGGAAATGAGCGGGAGATCGGTCGCTCCGTGTAGTCTGCCCGCTATTTGTAGTTTATATGCAATAACATGTATTGACGTTCTGTCGCCGATCTTTCGCGACGGGCTTTCCATCAGGTGTGGCAAAAGCCCTAGTCGTGGATGTGACCCTGGCGGAATAAACGCGAGTGTTTTTCAAATATATCTGACTTTGGCGGTTTAAGTACCCAGACCACTAGGCATACAGCGCGTAATACTAAGGCGTCACATCCACGCACCACGCAGTACAGCGCGTGAATGCGTGTCTTAACGTTGCTTGTAAATATCTGTTTGTATAGAAAACACGTACAGACCAACGCCGAAAATGCATCCACGCGCGTTTATGCGCGCCTACATGAGCCCATGAGGCGAAACATGTGCACACGCGCGTGGATGCAGGGCGGGTTGAGAGGTGTGCCACACTGAGTTTCGTAGTGCGTGATTTTGTATGAAACGTGTCAGAGCCTGCGTGAATTTACAAAACGCACCTACGTGCCCGAGTGCGTAAAAACAGATCTGCACTCCCGCAAGTACACGCGTAGGTGCGTTGACACGCAACATGATTGATGCGTGGCAGTGTAATCGCCAAATAGACGTTGTTAGAAATAAAACAAAGAAGATTATTCATGTTGTGATTTAATCACACTTGAAAACTAAATGGTTTTTCCAGCAGTCAAACCTTCTTGACTATACATACAAAAACATTACGAAACATTACCTACTTATATTCATAGGTAAACACGCTCGGGACGAGTTCTCGTGGGCATAAACGTGGTGAACTTACATATATACATAGCAAAAACTATATTAACAAAATGCATGTTTGGGTCACAAGTCACGACCGTAACCGTGAGGTATCCAAGATAAATCAATAATTATTAGACAACAGAATAATGTCGAGAAAACAATATGAATTGATACTACTTACAATTGATATTCTACTATTTATCACAAAACATATTCCTCTTAAGGTGTATACAGACTGCGAGGCATGCGCCGCGAACGGCACACAGCGAAAGTGTTGTGTTGAAAACAACATATACTCGGGTTGAGCCATGGCGTGCGATGCAAATGCTTCATTTGTTTCGACGGGTGCAAAGTAAAAAAAGTAATCTGCAACTTTGCGATTTTCTGATAGTTGCAGTAACTTAACAAATATTTAATATTCTAAGACATGAGAAACCTTTCAAGTGTCAAAAACGAAAAAATAATAGTTTATCAGTAATGTTTTTGAAAAAAAAAAAAAATTACCTACTAAATAACTGCTTATTGTTTAGTAACAATGATGATGTTCTTTATTGAATTAGTATTCAATAAAGAGGATAGAAAATCACAAAATTGCAGATAACTTTCTTTACTTTGCACCCGTCGGTTTGTCTTCGTGTTTGTGGCGAGTTTCGAGGCATGAGCCCGCGAAGCATTAGCTGTGCGCCGTGGGTGGCGCATGCCTCGCAAAGTCTGTATCCGCCTTTAAACTGAGAGGATTTATCAATTTAGATACGTATTTACAAATAATTGAGATGAAAATAATTAGAACAGTAATATGAAGGTTTTGATAAATTGATCACAATGTTAAGCTGGCTTACCACCAGAGCGGTAAACGACTAGAACGCATATCAATGGTTTTTAGGGTTCCATACCCAAAGGGTAAAAACAGGACCCTATTACTAAGACTTCGCTGTCTGCCCGTCTGTTTGTCACCAGGCTGTATCTCAAGAACCGCGATAGCTAGACAGTTGAAATTTTCACAAATCTGTTGCGGCTATAACAACAAATACTAAAAATCAAAATAAAAATTTAAAGGAGGCTTCCTTGCCCAGTTTTTTTTTTAAATGAAGCCCCTATATCAGGGTTTTTTCTCGTTCTCTGGTGAAAAACCAGCCTTACAATACATAAACTTGCGATCTGTCTAAAGATGAGCGGTATAGGAAGTGTTTACTGATGTAACTACCTCACATAAGTTACAATTCCCATAGATCTAAATGTTAATTAGGTCATCTACTTACAGCTAAAAATATGTAGATCACATTTCCTAAGATATTAAAAATCAGATAAGGCAATGATTAGAGGTATACACGCTACGGTATATCGGAGGATATAACTTGATATAAATATTGCACATTGTAACGCTCATACATACATGGCGGGAATAGAAGTGTCTCATCTGAGGCCAAGGATAGAAAACGACCAAGGGGCTAACCATGACGTGTTAAAAATATCAGTAGTGCGAGCGAGAAACCGATGGAACTATACACCCTCTAACGGAACGTTCACGACCATGCCTCTGTGAGCAGTAGCTAAGCGCGGGACGGCGAGCGGTAAGAAGAAAAGTTTGAAGCACGCCACGAGACGCCGCTCATAATGAAAACGCTCCACTTATCAATGCCGCCCAGCTCGCCTCGCCGCGTTTCTAAGACCAAAGTCGTGACTATCCCGTAAAGCTCCATCCCTTTACCAGTAAAGAGGCCCCAGCACGAGCTCTTAACGCGATCCATTTGACGACCTAAACTGAATTGTTGAAGCAATTGAGCTATATAGGGTGTTTAGCGGTGTGCTCTTTCTTGCTCACGCACGCAATGATATTTTAACACGTAAGGGTGTTTTTAATATGCTGTTTTGATCACCCATGCGGGATTCCTCCGCACGCGTAACCCCCACAAATGTTAATTTCATACAAGTATTTATTGTAATGCGTGGAATACGCAAGCGGAACGCGGTTTTTTGCATTATGATATTTCTGCATGCGTGATGAAATTCACACGATATTAAAAAAAAAGCCGCTGATTTGTTGATTCATCTCTCAATTACTGATGCCATTGGATTCATACACATAAAAATTTATTATCATTTATCAATTTCTTCCTAGCGTAAAGACAATTCTATCAAACCGTAACGTGTAAGCCAACTTTTTTAATTTATTATTATATGCCTTAAAATTCATGAGGTGACACAAAAAGAAATTTTGTTTAATCGTACAACTGCTGCGTCAGTAAAGGTGACTGTTTTGGTTATAACTTAAAATACGATCGGCGGATTAATTCAATCATTAATTTATGCGGCTTGCATGGCTTCAATAATACCTTCTATAAGGTAAATATAACACTTAATATATGCTGCTCATATAACACTTATCTCGGAAAGATTGGTAGATTGAGCAACGGTAAATTTAAATGATAGGATTCATTAAACCACTGGTGTAAATGTAAATATTAGCAGATATTGAAATTAAATGGTCTTCCCTTTCGTTTATAATTTAGGTGTCTTCAAGGATAGAGTGAATAGGCTCTTAATAAACTAGTGCGCTTCACCATCAACGATTGCAACACTGCTTACTATCAGGTGTAACAGCCAAGCACTTGATTATATATATTTTTTTAAATACAAATTTCTGAATCCATGCAAGCCACTTCACATTACGACAATAAACCTTCAAATCACAGAAATATTCGACTGATCTCCAATATTACACAAAAAAATCCCAGCTATTTTCTTACCAAATGTAAAGCGCTTACATATTGTCGCAACGCGAACGAGATACAATATTTAAATACCAATGACTATAAAGAAACCTATACTCTATTCGTAATAAGATTATACATTTAAACAAACCTTTTTATTGTCTGTTCAATCGATTTTGACTCCTATTCTATAGGCATAAAGTTGGCATTAAAAGCAAAAAAGTGGTTACAATATCAACTATTTACTGCAGCCGCCATTTATCATGCCACCAACGCAATAAAACTCAAAATCGTACATTAAAAGAGTTATGTTTTAATGTCTAATCCTACTTCGAGTAGAGTATAGACGAAGATATCGCTTCTGCAATAATACCTACACGCTTTCGAGTGTCGACTACGCTAACTTACGATATAAATTATATACATTACGCGTTCTATACACGTGAACGCTTCTAGTTATATTTACAATAAAGTTTTGGATGCTTTGGCTAACAATAGGGCACTCGCTTAAAGTCTGTCTCAAAAGGTACTTGGCACACTGTTGGGTACAAGATGCCTGGCTTTGATATGAAAAATGCTATTAGCTGCAAATGGGCCTACCTCATGCACAAGCGTCACCACCGTGTACAAACGGGCCTACTCAGTTCTACACGGCGTTCCGTATACAAACCCTACGCAGACAAAACTGTGGTGTAGATTGTACGTGTGGTAGGCCCATAAATCTAAAAGTTGTCATCGAGTCCAGCCAGCCTCATGACAACAATTTAGATGAAAGTTTATGTACAAAAATTACGCAATTATTTTCTGATATAAAAAACGTTATGAACTTGAGCAATGCAACAAGTACCACACGAAACTAGCTTTACAGTTCATTCCTATGACTCTACATTAATAATTTCAAGTTCGTTAGGAACCAACGTGATAGGCTACTGTATCGGTACAAATACACGAATTTGAACCCTATGAAGATTAATACTGGGTTTATAATAGCTCGCTATACTTCCGCGTACAAAACTAGAAGATGCTTCAGTTTAAGAAAACCATCAAAACCCGTAGTTTAAGAATTTGAGTTGAAAACTTTTGCGTAAAACTATCCACGAGAAATACAAGTTCTTAAATGGTAATTTTATAAAAGCTACTATTCTAAACTCTATAAAAAGGACGTCCAAATAAGAAAATGGACTAAAAGTAAATCCGGAGATGTTGGCAAGAGATATCTTTACGAAACTAAATATTTACGCAAAATTTTTCAACTGTCATTTTATAGATGAATAGACACTATTAGCTAGGATTTGAAGATTTGTGGTTCTGTTGAACGTCAGTGGCATCGTGTGAGTACTCGTTCATGGGTTGTGCGCGCGGGGAGACTGGCCTGAAGGTGCACTCGAGGGAGTCCGAGTCTGGCGTGCCTGGTGTGGAGGGGGTGAGTCTGTCGGAGGTGCACATACGCTTGGAGAGGGGCGAGTCGGCCTCGTCGCAGCGTCGCTTGCCGGGCAGCATGTTGGGGCGGCTCACGGGGCTGAAGCTCGACGCGCGGATCGCGATGGGGGACAAGCTCCGCCGCGTCGTGTACTTCCGCGTCGGCGAAGGGGATACTACTGGTGAAAATCTGGAAGCGATGAAAATTATTGTTGATTTACCGTTCTCATCACGAAAGCTGTTTTCTCGTTGTGGTTCTGCCAATGTCACATGTAAAAAAAGATTATCGTCCAAAAGACGTGAAATATTGGACGTAGACGTACCTAGCCACCTCTAAGGCGATTATCACACTACCACGCACCATGCAGCGTAGCGCGTGAACGTGTGTTTTAACGTTGCTTGTATCTCCATTTGTATAGAAAACACGCACAGTCCAACACTCCGAAATTGCATCCACGCGCGTTCATGCAGATGCAGATCACGCGCCTAGAAGCGGAGAAAGATACGCTCACCCGCGTGGGTGCGGGGCGACACGCAAGGTATGGCACACTGAGTCTCGTAGTGCCGTGCGTGATTTGTATGAAATAAGTCAGAGCCTGCGTGAATTCACAAAACGCACCTACGCGCAAAAAAAACCGCACGATGATACAGATCTGCACTCCCGCAAGTAGGTACGCGCGTAGGTGCATTGACACGCAACATGCAGATGCGTGGCAGTGTGACAATCACCTAACAATCGCTAGTGACCGACTACGTTATCTGTATCCAGGGCTTAAAGGATTCCTGCGACCTTCACAATGTCATCGGTCCACCTTGTACAATCAATGCCCGATTTCGGTAAAAGTAAGCTACCGTACTATCTATATTATTAGCCAATGTCACGGATTTTAGATTATAGGAAGCAGATACCGCGGCGTTAACCGGTTTGAGCCAGTAATATGTCATTCACGGTCATATCCTAATTAACATAGCACTAACAATAGGTACATGAAGACGCGACAACGCTCTAAATACAGCGCAAAACTTTCATTCAATTATCTAAGCAAAAAAATCTTTTGTTTCGGATGTGATATTGTTGAAGACTCGTGTTCTACTCGGGAAGGACGAGAACCTGAAATAGATAATAATAACAGCCCAGGTCGAGGTCAGGCCGTGAATGGGTCATCCATTACACACCAGGACTCTTCCGTGTCTCGGAACTCACGTCAATCATGGGTCCCGACTGATATTTTTAGATCTTTGACAGTTCCAAGTCGAACGGTCACCGAGGGATATCGAATGAGTGTATTCAAGAAAATTCACACCACCAGATCGCCTTTATTGGAAGACCAGCTTCAGACAACATATTGTCTGGTTTTATAGCAGAAATGAAACTTTTTCGCATAGATCTTAAGCGCATTAGATATCTTTTTAAATTTTATCTTCTTTTTGTGTTGAGTATCTTAATATTAACTGTGCCAAATAAATGTTATGTTTTTTCTTTCTCTTTACTTTGGGTGTTCTATCTAGCAGGTGAGTTTGCGATTCGATTAGTGTCAAGTCCTTGCACAACTGGTCCATTTACAATATTGTTACCAAGGAGTTCTGATGGGAGATTGGGAAAGGCCCGAGACTAGCTTGAGATCCACTCAAGGCAAGCCCTATCTGCTTGGTCGTATGTTTCATATCTACCCAGCGATCAGTAGGTGTTCTAGTGGGTGAATTTACGAGTCCCGCGGCTACCGTCAAGTACTCGAACGCCCGACAGAGCGAGCAAAGCGAGCTCGGAATTGAATTTAATCACCATCCAGAAAGTGGCTTACATAGAGGATAACTAGTGGCTAAGATAGTGTCATTCAGACGGTCGTTAATTGTAGCTGTGTTAGTAACTTAGATGGTAATGTAGATTTTTAGATGCGAATAATGCTAATAAGCACCCATATATTATTATGTTCATAGTGGTATTGTGTACCTTGGTGTCCTAGTGGGTGAGTTGGCGAGTCCCGCGACGAGCGTGAGGTCCTCGCACGACTGCCCCATCTGCATGGCCGTGTGTATCTCGCGCTCGTGCGCCACCTCGCGCGTGTTGCTCACGTCGGCGCACTCCTCGGCGCGCAGCTGGTCCACGCGCGGCGCCATGCGCGCCCACGAGCTCTGTAGCAACAAATAAGCACCTGTTATAGAAGAAAATTCTTAGAACAATATGTCAAATTGTATCGCATAATTGTTATTTGAAAACGATTCTGATGTCATACTTCTTTAATAAAATTGTTCTATTAGAATAGAAAACATATTATTCGACATTAGCCTCTTACGGCTGGAAGGAGTACAGAACGCACACATTCATATTGTCAATATTTTGCAATCGCCATGAAAATTTTGCCGAGTTGAAAGAAAAAACCACATAGTTACTTTATATTATGTATTTATTTCCACAATGAAGTATTTCAACCTTTGAACCCGCGTCAATCTTCCTCAATACTACCTATTATTCTTTTTCATAATAACATTATATTGTCAAGCAAGAATTACAAAGATACTCACGGCTACATTGGCTGTCGAGGTTACAGGTCCGAAGGTACCACTATGTCG
Organism: Mythimna lalbum; assembly: GCA_949319445.1. Taxonomy (NCBI): domain Eukaryota; kingdom Metazoa; phylum Arthropoda; class Insecta; order Lepidoptera; family Noctuidae; genus Mythimna; species Mythimna lalbum. The sequence goes on from OX439349.1 coordinate 22,633,005, forward strand.
GCGCGTGCGCGTGAGATTATTGTTGGAAAACATGCTGAAGATCGAGGGGTTCCTGAAACAATATTGTTTGGTCCGTTAGATCTAAGAATTCTCATTAACAGTTTGAGTGACGTTTAAAGGATCTTTAAATAAAGGAGGGTAGTTTAAAAAATTCGATGCGACAGGCTAAGCAGGCAGGTTCTTTAGTTAGGTGCATTCTTTTGCTAGTTAAAAAGAAAAATCGGAACAAAATCTGTAAATCTAAATTGACACTTTTTAGCCACAAAAAGTAGCGTTTTTTTACATGTCGCCATCATCTGTCAATTTATTTGAAAAAGAAAAGTACCTAATACTTTTCGACCCAAATTGCTATAACATCAATATCAATAACACTTGAACGCCTAGTTTCGAAATTAGTAGCACAACTCATCGCGCTGCCGATCGCTAAATTAATAGACACTAAAAAGCACTCTGATTTAGAGATTACATGACTAAAAAATGTATTTTCTTGAAGTTCAGAGAATTGAAAAGTCTATTTCATGAAAACTAAAAAAAAAACTCCGACACGATCACGATTCTGATTATCTAACTTTAATCACATTACTAGTCAAAAAGTCCTTGCGACACTGACAACATAAAGGCGGAATTCAGTCCTTATGCGATCGTTAACTATTCTGAGAGTGCCGCCCAGGGGCGTGTTAACTTCATGGTAATTTTGTGCAATCTTGCACGCTAACACTCTGCAAGCGAATTGGCATCAATTGAGAGCGAGTAGCGCATTGATGCCGGCTGCCGGCACACTCAATTACTTTATAAAGCCAAGACTTCCCGAGCTGATGCTTTGAGAGCACGAGAATAATATATATTGCAATGAGAAAGGAATATATAGGGGGACTAGTTTAATACAATTTGGATCTATAGATCTGGGTTGCCTTTCCGTCTTTCTCAAATACTCTACAGACAAATCCGCAATATGTTTCCGCCAAATTATACCTGCATTCGTCACTTCATGGCAATCGAGAAACACACTGAGCAGCATAAACACGGATATCTATGAGCGTAATTGTGTGTTTTACGTGGTGACAAACATTTTCACATAGGTACCCAAAGGAAAACACAGACAACGCCGAAAGGAAGGCTTTAATGCACCTGCCTGGGTTGGGTACAATAATAAAGTCTCCATGAATAATGGTACTAGACTTTCAACAAGGACATCTAGAGCTCCTGAACAACTGCCTAGTTAAAAACCTAGTCACAAACTAATCTTTTTACCACAGGATCAGACTACTATACCTGTCTACCTAGAGATCCCAATCAGACCAACACTAGGTAACTTAATAATGGAAATATTTAAGTACCTAACGCTATCTTAACCACATTAGGCTGCGTCAAAACCACAGAACACTATTACCCTAAAAACGTAGTCACAGACTCGCACGCAGCTACTTGGAACTGTTAAGCAATCAAGCTAACGCCGATCGCGATGGTCGGATTACAGTGTCTACTACTGCATAGAAAGACTAACTGATTTTATTCTAGAGATAATGAAAACAGTCTAAGGTATAAAAATCCGATATGAATTATATATAAGTCTGTAGACATAAGTTAACGAAGTATCCACGGCTAAATGTTTTATGACCCACCCCGGCTTCTAGATATAAATTTTATGATATTCGATTAAGATTTTTTTATTACCCCCAAGGGCAATATAAAGCGTCGGAGATTTTCTTTTTATGGAGGAACTTCATTGTATTACGAAATATACCGATGACCTAAATAGCTGTGGTGGAGCGTCTGTATTTGATGATCATGGTTCGAGTCGAGCGTAACCGAAAGAATCTCTCGACGATTCTGCCTTGAATTTCTATCACTTTCTGTAGGTAATGCAGGCACTCACAAGCTGAACAGCTCATAGTAACTCTCCTTATGTGTCATAAAGAAATAAGTACTTATTCAATTAACCTACGCGTCCATTTACCTCATCCAAAACAATCGTAGACTTAAAATTGCTGAAGTTCTATAAACCATTTGATTAGAGTAAATTATTTATTACATTATTCTGCTATATCGGCGTCCTCAATGTACCCAAACTATCAGGGAAGATAGCCAAATCTGTTTAAATTGGCTGGAAATATCAGTTCCTGGCAAGAGTCTGTACATAATGCGCTCATAAAGTAGACTAATACGCGTGGAATCTTTAAATATTAAAACTAGCTGCGAAATGGAATGCACTATAGGAGAATTACTGAGAATTTATACGATGTACTGCGATGCTTGGTGATAATAGGTTTAATGACGGAGTATTTAGTCAGTATTCCCAACAGAAGGTAAACAGAGGTGTGCGTCATGTTGGGCGCAAATAAACACTTTTTCTTTCTTTCTTTCTTTTCTTTCTTCTTTCTAGGTACGTAAAACCTTTCAGTAGAATAAGTGTTTCGCAAGTTACGTGTAAACAAGCCGGTTGCCCATGACCGGGCCTAAAGCCAGCCCCGAAGCTGCTGATATGAAACTTTCTTAACAGACAAAGTAGACCAGAAATAACAGCGAAATATAAACACACTTGCTTATAAAACACGTATACTTCGATACCATAACATTATGCACATAATTATTATGGATCGTCGTGAAACAATAATAACACGGACAGTGTTGCGTGCTTCAATAACAATTACTCAGTGTTTATAATACTATTTCGTTTCAGCTATTATTGTTGAGTATGCTATCTATCACGATCTTTGACTGACAGATGTGTACTTGCATGATATTACAGTAATTATTAGTAAGAGGGATTGGCGTAACATGACTGGCCTTTTCGCAACTGAAGTCCGTCTTCATACCAACAACTAACAGCAGAATTTCACAGCGAAAATTCTGCTGAACAGAGACCCTACCTACCTACGAACTCTTAAGGCGATCCATTTTAAGACCTAAACTGAACTATTAAAGGAAAAGAGCTACATAGGGTGTATAGGTCCATCCCTCTTCCACGCTCACACGACCGACGTTTTAACACGACACCATAAGACACCAGAATAAGAACGATCAAAAAACCACTATAGCGTAGAAGCATGTTCCAGCTATTCCCTTCGAACTGAACTCCTCACCACCGTCCATTTTCATGATTAGTCCTTTATTTGGAGTTTAAGTTAAAATTTCGCCATCGGTACTCACGTATTCAGGATATTTAGAGGTGGTTTGTCTGCCGCACTTCCAAGTCCTGCTCTCGTAATTGCGCGTGGAGAACGGGAGAAGTTCGAATGGATGCAAAGTATGAATTTACATTTGCAATTTCGCATGGAATTTATCAAGTTGGCAGCACATCAAAGATGGTCGTCTGCGCAGTATGGTGCGTATAAAATCGTAGCCGATTTTTTTCTGGAGGAGCACTACATTTATTAAGCTCACACGTGTCAGACGCAATATGATGCATTTGCTGCGACAGAGCTTTAAAAGACGTTGATTTATTCATTTTATTATGCAATGAAAGGTCATCGGATACACACGATTCACTTCGAAATCACGGGTCGTCCGTGCCATTGCACTCAAAAATTATATGCACAGACATACAGACTCGGTCGAGGGTCTCAATCGAAAGACTATCTGCCTTGTGCATAAAATTACGCACCGTGCATCGCCATCCAACGTTTTTGTTTCTTTTTCTTCGTTGCCTTTCATACCAGGGCCGACCCTTCACCTCAGTAGGTTTCGACCCTACTGGGCCTCTACGGTTGTTGACAACTCCTTGAGGCGGGCGTGGAACAGTACGCGCCGTCGACGACTTGGGCTCGATCCGGACGGTCGGACAGCGAGCTACCCATTGCTCGCCGTCTGCAAGCCCGCACTTACGGTGGCCAGAAATCGGGATCGGAATCCTGGCGGCGGCTGGGGCGTGAGCGCCGTTGCTTCAGGCCTCCGCCTTCGCTAGCATTACTGCTTCGCAGAATGAGGCGACCGCCTGCCACTCCTCCTCGCTCTGGACCATGGCCTGTACTAAGGCCCGGCGCGAGAGATCACCCCCACTAGGACACGGCGATGCTCTGCCCAAGCGGGGCACACCTCTATTGTGTGCTCTACCGTGTCCTCCGGGCGTCAGAATGTATCCATGATCAACAACATCACTCACTGCAAAAATGTATGAAGAGAAGCAGAGAGCTTCCTCTGCTTGTTCATGACGATTTGCGGATTACATCAGGCAGAGCTTTAGATGCTGAAGTATCATCATTCTCCAGTCATTCTCAGGGTGTTTTAATTATCGTGCGGGTTTGATTACGCAAGCGGGATTGCTCCGCACGCATAACCCCTGCAAATATCCATTTCATACAAATATTTATTGTAATGCGTGGAATACGGGACGCGATTTTTTGCATTTTGAAATTGTCTGCGTGCGGAGCAAACCCGCATGCGAAGTGAAATCCGAACGATGATAAAAACTCTGCCTTAGGTTGGCAGAGTTTAGATGCTGCAGTATCATCATTCTAATTTCTCAGTTATTCTTCATTACATTATTTTTCAGTACCTTACTTGCCATATTTGCATGTTATAGACTGTATCGTGATGCATCAATGACACTAAATCATGGCGAAAGTTTATAATATGTGTGTGTGTGTACGTTTGTTATTCCGCCACGCAGGTCACGCTCAAGCGGCTGAACGGATTTGGATTAAACTTGGCACACAGGTAGACGGCTTTTTATCCGGCGAATATGTACCCTTGGGATAATCTACTTTCACGCGGGTGAAACCCCTTGCTGGAGTTAGAATTAAATATTCTTTAGTCCACATTTCTTCTTTTGCCACAGACAAAAAGGAGACAACACAATATCAGTAGTTGGTAGGTATCTGTAGCATTTACACACACAAACCTGCTTCTGTATACAAAGTATAACATGGTTGGTGATGTTAGTGTTCTTAACAGTAATACGTTTTTATGATCTTAAGGTTAATTGCGCCACAGGTGACAGGCCAGCCTTTGACTGTTATTTATTGAATTGAATAAACCTGTGCTCGCTTGGTCACAGTAACCTTGCCTCTCATAAGAGGCGCATTTTTCTATATTACGATTTTTACCAATACTTCGCTGGGCATGAGCTTGGCGGATCGGATGTCTAAACGGCAAATCAGAATGCAGCATTATTCCGTATTCCAATTGGACGACCAATTCGATTCAATTCGTCCAAAAGACTTCGACGGCGCGCACTGTTCCCTCGCGCCTCAAGGAGTTGTCAGCAACAGTAGGGGCCCAGCCGGGTTGAAGCCAACTGGGGCCAGGGTTATCCGAAAGGGAGCTCGAGCCCCGGTATGAAGGCTAGAAGGAACGAGGTGGGTTTTCAGTCTAAAAGTCTGACACTATCTCCCGCTCTGCCCAAGAGCGGGGGTTGTCAGTGGATGATTTTCCCCACCATAAAAAAAAGAAGTTGGACATTTTGGACAGAGAGATATTCAGACATCAGATTCATCAGATTATTCAGACATTCGGACATTTGTGTCGAAAGTTTTATTATGGAAGTAGAAAACATTGCTTGTGAATGTGTACAAAACAAAGTTGCAATACTAACTTACACTGACCTGCATATTTTATACTTTCTGACTGAAATACAATAAGTTTCTAAGCAGTTAAGTACCAATACTGGAAAATCGGGTTACTTGGGACTAAGGGTGGAATTCAGAATTGAGTATTTTGTGTTAAAAATGTCTCAAACCGTATTTAAAAGCCAAATTTTTACAGGTTTTTAAATGCTTAAGTCAGAAATTGGGCCTAAGTTTGTCAACCAATAGTCAACAATGAAACACAGTAAACATCAACGGGTAGGATCGCAGTCAAGCATTGGTATATATCTATATAGATAATAGAGCTTAGCATAGTGTCCCAATTTCCTTTTGGTTAATAAGCTTGGCCCAAAGTTATACTCCACAGCCAAAGTAACTTTACCTCCCTCTCTACCATCTCATAATGCACATATAATGTTAGACACATATTCTTGTAATTTAATTCATTAACTCTTCAGATACGGTATCACAAAATATATAGTACAGAAGTCAATCTACGTACAAAGCGACGCACACATAGACACCGCTCACGGACATGATATCTTGGAGCACCTCAGCCCACTTGTCGCACAGTTCCGGCTCATACGCTCATTAGTGTAAACATGAGATTGTCTTCTGTACTTCTATATTCTGTGACGATATTAAGTGAAGTTAAGTTATTATAGTCTATTTTAAGTTTGGTTTGTTAGTTGACACTATATCCCCACATCTCTCACCCAACCTTCCCATATGTAGGTCTACTGAAAGTTGTATTTGTTATTTTTGATTTTAAAATGTTTGTGTGTACATAAATAAATAACTCAACATTACTGTAGAGTGTAGGTAATATGAAAAACACCAAGTTCAATGATAATAGACATTCTTAACATTATACAGAGTCATTTATCAGAGAATCTTATATTTATCAAAAGAAATTTACTCAGATAGCATAGTCAGATAGACATTCATAGAATAAATTGTGATTTTTAAATATTACTAGCAATTATTATGAGAAGTTTGGCCCCAAGATAAGTATGGCATGTGATTGGTTAAGTAGTTTTTGAAAATTATAAGTTAATTTATTAAATCCAAAGCGAATCTCTAATTATGGTATTTGAAAGGTTAATGAGTGCAAAAACTATGCATACAATTTTTTAAATGTCATTTTTAACTGTGTAAACAAATGTTGAATCAAATTTCAAAATCTTGGAAATCTCAAGGTCTTTTTTTTTTAATCAGGACCTTATAAGAATTTGTTTACATTATGGGATTCAATAAAAAAAATACACAGCTGTGTGATGATCAGTGTAGGTGTTGATGAGTTAAAATACATTTTAATTAAAATCTTTTATGGAAGCTGGAACAAGCAATTTATAATATTGTGAATCACTGTTGAGTTTTTGTGCGTAATAATTATGTAGTTATTTAATGTCCATTATCCATTCTAGTCTTGTGGTTAATTAATAGCTCCCAATCAACAACTTTGTTATTTACTAATAATAAAATCAGTATTTAGCACCTTTATCACCAAATGAAATTTAATCATGATAACAATAATATACAAGGCAATTATTTTTCAGAATAAAAATTGCAATATGAAACACAAAAATATATGACCATAACAAGTTGATAGCTCAGCACTAACTGCTTTACTCACACAATGTCAACACACTGCAACTCGACACTGAAAAATGACGCCAAGCTACTGCACTTTTACCATAACAATATTTAAGTAACCAGTAACGATAATATTATAAAATACACTGTGAATAATGCACAAACATCGCTAAATACGGGCACAGCACCCACTGGCGACCTCAGCAGCTGTCAAAAATAGGTAAGCAGCGTAGCAACAACCATATCACCACCGTAGGAGGCGTGTTCGATACATATTACTTTACCTGGGCGCTACGTTCGTCGTGGGCGATGTGGCCGTCGTAGAAGCAGCCTCATTGATTAACGGTGCACTACTGCACCTTTTTAATATGTTAGGAGCATCCACATCCATTATCTTAATGCCACCATTCGTTCACTGACGTACTATGTAGTTATATGCATCGGGATTGCCGAAACGATTAGCCCTCTACGGTTTATGTAACACTGTAAGTGCACTTACAAATAATCTAATAAACTAATCACACTACTGTTACAACTACATACATGTTATTTATTACGCGTAAATGAAAGGATAACATAAAATTAAATGAAAATACGCTACTCGGAAAGCTAAAAAGTGGCTCGAAGCTGACCTGTCAAATCGCCGCAATAGAGAAGCGTTCATATTTATTTTTTTAAACAAAGCCGTCAGATTTAATGGCGAACAGAGGAGTTATTAAAAAAAATAGAATATTAATCGTACATCTAACTGTTTTGTATAAAAATAAGGTATGCGAGAACCATTTTGGTGCTTTAAGAATCTGTTTATACTATAACAATAATAGGGCTTTTTATCATTTCTTTTTAATTGTGAATGCACTTCAACTAATGTCAACAATTCAACGTTCCGTTTTTCCCAATTTCAGTTTATCGAACTTTAACAAAGTTGTAGATAATATAAAGTATTGTTTGTTATTAATTGTTTTACTATTACCAAAACATCAACTATTTTTAATTCATTTTCTTTTTATTTTTGTATACGTTCAATGTTAGATCACTTTTATCTCAACATAAAATTAAATTTTACTCTCCGTAAAATGAAATACCTCAGATTGTTTTGACTTTTGAGTTCAATATTTTCAATTTTTGAGATGAAGTAGACTTCGTAGATGTAGGTACTTATTTTAATTTTAATTATAAAAGGAACAAACAACACCAATTTTTAAAATAATGTATAGGCGTAGGTAAGTAATTCACAATAAATTGACACCCTAAAACTACATCTCAGTAATTCACACTTGGCTGATTTTATGTCTTTTTCCATTTTAGCACCACTGTGAAATACGTCTTAGCAGCGTTCGTCGGAGCTGTAGTGTACTGCGAATGGTTCATTTACCTCGTTCAACAACAGTACTGGACGGAACTGGAATGCGCTAATGATCGTGATCGCTCTTGTACCAAAATATTATTCATTGCTGACCCTCAAATCCAAGGAGAAGAAGCTGCCCAGCCTCCATGGAGCACCATTATGAATTGGGATAGCGATCGGTATGTACCTACAAAAATAACGATAATACACTTTATATAACTTTTACAAAATATTTTCTTATCTTGTACCTTCCATTTATCTTAAAATGTAAGATAAAACTTAAGTAGTGACCAACTGCTTATCTATCAAAGACCTCTCCTCTTGAAAATGATTAATTACATATTTCTCAGCTTTCGTACATAAATACATTGTTTATTAGTTATGTATAGTATATTTGTAATTACACCATGAACTATGTGTTTATTTTTTCTTCTCCTCTATCACATCCATTTAAAATTTGTCTATTACACCCTATTAACCTTTCAATTGTGATAATTAGAGATGCAATAGAAAGACAATGGGTGCATGACTGCCGGCGTTCGCTTGGGCATTAATGAAATAATTCAATTCATTAATCCTCAAACGAACACTGGTGTTCACTATGTTTGTCAGTCTTTCTATTATGTCATTGATGGTATTCAAATTTTTTATGGTCAATAATAAAGAATATAATATCTATCTATCTGTCCCAATATCTGCAAGATTGCTAATTTTTAGACAAGAAGAATATTTAAAACTTTTTTTATAAAGTAAAACAGATTTTGCAATAGTCTATGCTTATGATCATGACTTTTTTTAATGATTTATGACTATTTTTTTAATAACTTAAAAGCACTTAGCATGAAACAAAACAAAAAAGTACTGAACTGTTCAACCATAAACCAAAATCCTAGCTTTGCTGTGCCCGACTGGGTCCATATTGATTCTTTTTATATATTCATACCATCATACACACATATGGAATGCAATAAAGTATTGAGTATTGAAAATACATTTTTTTTCCAGTTACCTAAAATCAACGTTCAGCGTAGCAGTAGACTACTTCAAGCCTGATGTGTTGGTGTACTTGGGTGACCTGATGGACGAGGGCTCTATTTCCACATTCCGGCAGTTCCATGGCTACGTGGAGAGACTGGCTGATATATTTGTTTGGAATTATCCAGCTGTGGTTAGCAATGAATATTTTAATCTTTTCCTTTTAGAACTTATTGATTCATTAATGACTCATATTGATTTATTAATGGCTGGCCTTATTTAACTGCCTGTGTTACCAGTAGTAACTAACATAACATGATAACTAAATGAATGGTTAAATGAAATAATACTATTAATTTTTTACATTTGGCTGAGTGAAAATCAGAGGTATAGCATGGACTACGAATTTAGACGTGGGTGAAAGCGCATCAACAAGGCCTTTTTGTTCATAAATTCGAAAGCGAAACGGCACAAGCAGGTTTTTGCAAATATTACCAAAACCTCTACAGCTTAACCCTTCAGATACCGTCAATTAGAGACACAATAGTAAGACAATAGATGCGCGGCCACCGGTGGTCGCTTGGGGATTCATGAATTAAGTAAGCAAAGCTCTCTTGCCCCATAATGTCGCAACCCAGTGTTCAACTACATCGTTGCTTATCATCAGGCGAGCCCTCACTTGTGAGAAGCCCCTTTGAGTGTGTCATACTTAATGTGGGTACTTGTCAAATCTTATTGACACAATAAGATTGACTAAGTAGTGGGTAGAGAGTTTTGTTCAGTTCACATTCGTACTGGTTCTGCTACTTAGCACAATAAACCTATTTAATAAAATATGGTGTTTTACTGGACCATAACAGAGTGCGAAGCCATGGGCTTTTGTAGTCTTATGCTTGCTTTATTAACTGGGAGCTATTCTTAATTCATGAATCCCCAAGCGACCACCGGTGGCCGCGCATCTATTGTCTTACTATTGTGTCTCTAATTGACGGTATCTGAAGGGTTAAACTTATAATGCTCATGGTTAGATTATACATGGATGTACATGAATGGGCCCATATATTAATTTACAAAATGAGAAGTAAAAAACATTACTAATTTTATGTGTTTCAAAGTACATAGAATTTAATAACTGTAAATATTATTATTTATAATCTGATATAAACTTGTGTGTAACTAAGTGTGATGCAATCGTTGATGGTGAGGTGCTGCACTAGTTTATTAAGAGCCTATTCACTCTAGCCTTGAAGAAACTCAAATTATAATCGGACGAGAAGACAGCAGCAGACAAATTGTTCCAGTCCTTCGATGTATGTAAATGTAATGTAAATATTGATGTTTTCAGCAAGTCTGGCTACCAGGTGACAATGATATTGGTGGTGAGCACGAACTTGTCCATCGCTCCAGGGTGGAAGAGTTTGAGAAAACGTTCTCACAACAGAAAGTCGTGACCTACTCCAACGTGTCCTTCTACGTAGTCAACGCTATAACATATACATTCCCTGAAAAGACTGATGAGCCTCCAGGCACTGAAAACAACTTCAAGATTGCTGTCTCTCATTATCCTATTACAATGAGAGTAATGTTTGCTCAAAAAGTAAGTTTACTTTTAATGTTACCTGATTTTTCAATATTACTTTGTATAGGCATGCGAGATTTTATGTTTTATTTATAATTTAATAAATTAATGGCCTTTAAGAGCTTTCTTTATAGCTGAAAGACCTGTGTTGAGCTATGCACCTGAAAAAAACTTCTAATGAGACCTATTTATTTATACATTATTTAAACAGTAAAAAAATATAATAATAAATACGAGTAGGTACTAAGGTACTGCTTATTTCCTATTTCCGAATTTTTTTAATTTTTTTTTTTTTTAATAGATATATTTAAAAATGTAAATAATATGTATAGAAAATAAATGCAATAATGATTTATTTCAAATACCATCAAATAATAACGATTTAGAAAAGCAAATTAAATTATTTAAAAAATCATTAATTAAGCCAAGTCACTTAACCTTTCGAATACTCCCTAATTATAAACACTATAGGAAGACAATGAGAGAGCGAACTGCGTTTAATGAATTAATTCATTAAATCTCAAGCTTATTGCTTAAGCAACTTGGCTTCAATATTTATTTTAGTAACCAAATGTAACTTTTTCCCCAGATAATGAAACAAATAAATCCTCAAATATTCTTCTGTGCTCACGACCATGAGTCTAAATATGTAAAACAACACAAGGACCTCACGCACAAGGTGACAACTTGGTTCAACGCACCCAAGTCTACACTCAACATAAATTTCGATGATGACTCACTGTACGAGATCTATGTGCCAACATGCTCCTATAGAATGGGGACAAGTTATATTGGCTTCGGAGCTGCAATCCTAGGTAAATAAACCTTACTTACTGTTTTGCTTATTTATTTATTCACATATAAAAACTAGCACTTTGGCAGCGACTTTGCTGTCGAGAATGTTTTCACAAAAAACTTTAATACTTAACTTTATGAGGGTAGTTCTAAAAAAATTGAAATGACAGACGTCATTTGTAGATAATGATTTGACAGTCAATACAGTGGCTATAAAAATCTGAAACCTGTCTTGTCAAAGGGCATCGCGTTACACGACGCTGCGGAACAGAGAAACGGGGAAATATTAACCAAGAGTATTGCACAAAATGTCCGCTCCTTTGATTTTGTATATCTATACTAATATTATAAATGGGAAAGTGTGAGTGTCTGTTTGTCCGTCTTTAACGGCAAAACGGAGTGACGAATTGATGTGAATTTTTAAGTGGAGATAGTTGAAGAGATGGAGAGTGACATAGACTACTTTTTGTCTCTTTCTAACCCCCACTTCCCAGGGGAACCGTGCTACCCCTAATTTAACGCGATCGAAGCCGCGGACAAAAGCTAGTGTAGTTAATATTTCTCCGTTTCCCCGCTCCGCAGCGTCGCGTCAGCTCCTGTAGACAGACAGTCGTACTGGTTCAGCTGCATCCAGTTAGACTGGAAAAGCTGATCCCGATTATGTTGCAGAAGTAGCATGGGACATGATGATGTCAGGAGTTATCTTTTTATTCTAAGCACATTTTAAAGGAGGATCTTCCGACCAGACGCGGGTTTTGTCTGTACCGGGCAACAGCCCAATAGATGATTTTGACCTGTTGTATATGTTTAAATCACGCGGAGAATTCTAATTGCTAAGTTCTTAGTTCTTATGTGACCCACAGGTATATTCATCATCATTTCAGCCGAAAGACGTCCACTGTTGGACATAGGCCTCTCCCTAGTGTCGCCACAATAAACGCTGCTGTGTCTTGCATCCATCGGATTCCCACAACCCTTACCAGGTCATTGGTCCACCTTGTAGGAGGCCTTTCAACTCTTGCGTCTTCTCTCTCGGTACGTGGTCGCTACTCCAGAACCTTTCGGCCTCAACGGCCATCTGTTCATTGCCATTTATGTTCATAACAATACTAAATGGCATGGAAGTCAGCCTATAATAATAATAATCCTTCATTTTCAGGCAACTAAGGCCCATAGATAAAATACACAAATAATCTTACAAAATAATAAACTAATACATAAAAGATCCTATAACTAATTATTAAACTAAACTATTGTACCCTATACAATATCCAACAATCTCCTATTGTCCCTTATGCCTATGTCCTACAAATTGGGATGAGTTAATGAGAGTACCTAAATGAGTTAATTGAGTTCATTCCATCCAAGGTGCCTTGTTAAATTATAAATGAGAGTAATGCCATGTTCACATGACTAATTTATTAAATTTTTTACTCGCGGCTACGAAACGCCACTTCTTTTTTGTTATAGTTAGTTATCAAATAGCTCCTGATAGTGGCTCCACCCGCGTGAAATTCAGTTTCTCCATACAAACTTTGACCCCCGTTTCCTCAGGGCTGCGTTCAAATTTGAGTTTAGAGTCAACTCTAATGACGTCATAGTTACTCTACCCTGGCATTTTTGAGTTCAACTGTTAATGTCAAGCATTTGCCGCACTCTCCGACTCCCTGCTCAGAGTTAGGATTAGTTGGGTTAACTCTAGAGTAGCTACGCGAATTATAAAAGAACGACCCAGGGTTGCGACTCTACTCGATTCTGGTTATTTTTGAACGCAGGGCTGGGGGTGAATTTTGAAAAATCCTCAGTGCTGGCCTACATTATAAAACATTGTGCACCTTTTTTAAGACCGCTGCATGTACTTGGCTGTGCGCTGTCTATCAGTAACTAAAGATGATTGCACACTTATTCGAGCCGAATGCGTCGAACGAAATGCATGCCTAATTTTATGCATGTCTAATTTTGTGTATGCCTAATTTTAGTGAATAATTTTGTGTATGCCTAATTTTAGTGAATAATTTAAATCACATGAATTATGTTGGTGTTTATTTGAATTTATTATAATGTTTTAATCGATTTAACTATCGTTATCGTCTTTGTTGCTGTGCCCTAACTGAGTCTACAATGATCTATAGCTTTAAACCTGTTTGTTACCAACTTGCCAACATTGTGGAAGCAAATAAATTAATATGAAACAAAGGAAAAAAAACAAAATTCTTCATTCTGGAGTCCTAGATTCGGACGATTCGACGCGGTTAGGTGGTTTCATAGAATTTCTTATAAAGAATTCTGTAATTCTTTTCTTTTGATTTGATTAAATGAAATTAACTATTCAATCGTGATAATTAGAGACACGATAGAAAGACAATGGATGCGTTGGCTTAGGGTTTAATGAATTAAAGATTTTTATTAAGTCAATAATTTTTATTTTCCAGAAAACAACTACAAAACCATGAGATACACAGTATTCTGGTCGCCAACAAGATTTCCATATTTATACCTGTACCTTGGCATATTAGTGGCTCTACTGGTTTATTGCTTCGTGTTCTGTGTCGCCCAACTATTCTTCAGGAAGTTTAAATTCTCGAAAAAGAAGAGTGACATGTCGCCACTCCTGGAAAGGATTTAGCACTCGTCCTGGAGCCGTCATAGAGCGAGTCTTAATTATCGCTTGCATTGGTTGTAATATTACTTATAAAATAGATGTTTAGAGTCTGATGACTTAAAATCAAGGGAATTGAACAAAGCTTGAATTGAAATTTTTAAAAAGTTCATAGGCTAGAATTTGGTAGGTACTTAGTTAATCAGTGAATTGATTGGTATATTAAAAATTAAATTGGACTGCCGATTGCCCCATTTTGAAAAGTAGCCTATGTAAAAACTTAAACAGCAAAATTGGGTAAGTTGACATTTTTATAATTTGTATCAAAAAATAACTTGATTCACATTGGCAAATAGCAATAATTTTTCAAACCCTGTGTTTCCTGATAGCTACAACTTGGGGGGTCTTTAAGTCAAGAGTGAATAGGTTACTTCTAGGCAAGCATGCTCCATCGTCGACGATCAGGTGAGATGGTAGTCAAACGCGAGCCTATCAATAATAAAAATAAAAAATCCCCAAGGCCTTTTGGTGGAAGAGGAAGCTGCCAAAGACCATAATAAGGATGTACTCATTAAAATGTGACGTCACTGTAATGAGGTTACGTATGTACAAAAGACAGCTTGACATAAAAGACATTCCCACCTCCGCCTCTCTGCGCTCATGTTTTTTTTTTAGCGTTATTACTTGTTTACCATAAAATATTGTATTAAAATAGACACAAGATACATAATTGGCTGTGCTGCATGAAAAACAACCCCAACGGTGTAGTGAAATATTTACTTACGTTAACTTATTATTAAAAAGATACTCAATTGGATTAACATTAAGGAATTGAATTTAAAAGAAAATATCGTAATATTATATATGTTAAGTGTTGTAATCAAAAGTATATCCACAGAATATGTAGGTATCACTTAAATTATTATTTATATTTTTAAACGCAAAACTTAATATTTACTTTAATTTTATTTTATTTTTTATTTGCTAAACAGTGTTCAAATAGGAATTTATTAGATATTGATTTAGTTTTAATTTATGTAAATAAGGCTGACTGCATACTGTATATTTTTATTATTAAAAGTTATTGTCCAACGATTGCGTGAAGTGTAGATATGCGCCAATTATACAGCCTACAGAAGCTACGTAAGGGGTGATGTATTTCTATCAACACCTGATTACAAAATCTGTTTTAATGGGTCTGCCACACTATGCTTCATGCGCTGCTCATCGCTATGCTGCTCGCGCTGCTGCGATTTGCCGCGATATTGCCCTTTCTGCTCACACACTGCCCCACTCGCGCAATAGGGTAGTTTCCAGGGTCAAAATAACTACATTTTATTTAGTCCGTATTTTGTATTATAAAAAAATACTAGACACATATTTTTTCTTCGTTCTATTAAACGAAAAATGACAAAGATATAGCTCATTAAAGTTACTTGTGAGACGTTACACGTAACTTAAATGTAATTATATCAATGTCGTAAAAATAATGTTACGTACGTGGGTAACTAAATGCCGATTTACCAATAAAGAACTTTATTTACCACAAACAATAAATAATTAGTCCAGTCAACAATAATCCAAATCACAATTAGCACTAGAGTTCCGTTATACTATCGCCTCGGTCGTTAGGTAAAATCACTTCGCACACTTAGGTAGATCGCTCTCGTTCGCAGTCGAAATCAGAACTGACTCACTTCCGTTCGGGGGCTCGTATTTATACGCGGAGCAAAGAAAATTCTAGATACTGACGTCTCAGGATAGTTCCAGAACAATAGAGTCGCGTCGCGGGGCCATAAATCAATTTTATTGCTTTGTCCTTCGCGAGTCACTCACGCGAATTTCGACTCTATTGTGAATGTAGGAAAGTACCATTTCCCTTATCCACCTACAGATACCTATAGATTACGTACCTACTAAATAGTGGGTACAACAAGTACTTATGACGGAATGTTCCAGATCTTGCCAGGCTAGGTAGGTACTTTGGTTCTAGAGCTTTCGAACAGTAATGCGTTTTAATTATTCGTTGCTACTCTTTAACTTGTCGGAGATATGACGTGTTGAAATTTAACGGCGTAACAGTGCCCCCCTCTTAGTCATGCTCGTCCCGAGCATTATTAGATCCGTGATACGGCGCCAATCTGTCCACATGGACAACCTTAGGCTTCCCTCTTAACCCTTTCTTGATGCGGTAGGTTACATCGTTGATCCTTTTTAGTACGGTGTAAGGTCCCTCCCATCGAGCTTGAAGTTTCGGCGACTTCCCTTTTCGTCGAAGCGGGTTGTGGAGCCAAACCAGTGCACCTTCCTCAAATCCCTGGGCGTTGGCATTACGGTCGTATCTCGTTTTCATTTTAACGCTGGTGTTCATGCTATTCTCACGTACTCGTTTATGCACTTCGTCCAATTGATCTTGAAGGTCACTTACGTAGTCCGTAACTGGCTTAGTCTTATCAGGTGGCACGCCAGTTATGGCATCGACTGGAAGTCTCATTTCCCTGCCGAAGTTCACTCTTGCTGGGGTATGTCCCGTGCTATCATGCACTGCCGATCGGTACGACATCAGAAATAGTGGAATATACCGGTCCCAGTCTTTCTGATGGTCATCGACAACCTTAGCCAGATGATTCTCCAGGGTTTGGTTAAACCTTTCCACCATTCCGTCCGACTGAGGATGCGCAGGTGTTGTGCGTGTCTTATAAATTCCCAGAAGAGTACACATTTCCTGGAACAGCGCTGATTCGAAGTTACGGCCTTGATCGGAATGGATTTCCAAAGGTGCACCATACCGACATACTACTTCCTCGACCACCTTCTTCGCCACTGTCGTCGCTTCCTGATTGGGTATGGCGAAGACTTCGGGCCACTTTGTGAAGTAGTCCTGGATCACCACTATGTACTTGTTTCCGTCATCTGTAACTGGGAAAGGTCCAGCGACGTCGATGGCAATGCGTTCCCAGGGGGCTCCCACATTGTACAGCTGAAGCCTGCCCCTGCTTCTAGTCTGTGGTCCTTTCACAGATGCGCACGCTGTACATTTCCGACACCATTGCTCTATGTCATATCTACAATTGAGCCAGTAATACCGCTGTCTCACTTTCAGTAGAGTTTTCTTAATTCCCAGGTGTCCTCCAGAAGCACCATTGTGTATCTTTTGTAACAGGGGGACCACTTCGCATCGTGGTACTATCACTTGTGTGGTCACCTCCTTGCCATCGTTCGATTCCCATTTCCTACAAAGCACATCATTTTCTAGGACTAAACTGTCCCACTGTGCCCAGTAGCTCTTTGTGACGGGGCTATGTGACGATACTTCACTCCACTGAGGCCTAGTTCCGCTACGCTTCCAGTCCAGTATAGGTCGGATATCGTCATCTTCTTCCTGGGACTTCTTGAAGTTGCCTTCAGTCCTAATTAAATTCACGTGTTCTCGGGCTTCATTCTGTTGGCAGTGTCTACAGTCCTCATTGCACGGACGTCGCGACAAGGCGTCAGCATTATTATGCCCTTTTCCACAGCGATGTTCCGTCACAAAGTTGAACTCCTGCAGCTGCTCGAGCCATCTTGCGACTTGGCCCTCGGGGTTTTTAAATTGTAGAAGCCATTTCAATGCAGCGTGATCCGTCCTTAACGTAAACTCCCTTCCTATGAGGTACTTGTGGAAATGCTGCAAGGTTTTTACCACAGCCAGCAGTTCTCGTCGGGTCACGCAGTAGTTCCGTTCTGGCTTTGAAAGTGCCTTACTGAAGTAAGCAATCACGACCTGTCTGTCACCTTGCACCTGTGACAACACTCCTCCAATTCCCGTGTTGCTGGCATCGGTATCAACGACAAATCTTCCGTCTCTGCTCGGATACCCCAGTATAGGCGCTTCACATAGCCGTTGCTTTAGCTCGTTGAATGCTGATTCACAGTTTTTGTCCCAGATAAAATCTCGTTTATCCTCAGTCAGCTGGTGTAACGGTTTTGCAATGTCCGAAAAACTCTTAACAAACCGTCTGTAGTATGTGCACAGCCCGAGAAATGCACGTACTTCCGTTTTGTTCTTAGGAACCGGCCACTGTTGGACGGCCTTTATCTTCTCAGGGTCGGTTCTCACTCCATCAGCGGAAATTACATGTCCCAAGTAGCTGACCTCCTTCTTGAACAGGGCACACTTCTTTGGGCTTAGTTTTAGGTTAGCCCCTCGTATCCTGGTGAACACTTTCTCCATGTTCCTTAGGTTTTCCTTAAAAGTGCGACCCATTATAATGACGTCATCCAAATAAACCAGACAGACGTCACCAAGAAGGCCCACCATGACTCTCTCCATGAGGCGTTCAAATGTCGCTGGAGCATTGCACAACCCAAAAGGCATTACGTTAAATTGCCACAGGCCGTTGCCAATGCCAGTACTGAACGCTGTCTTTTCTTTATCTTTCTCGCTGATCTCCACTTGCCAGTAGCCACTTTTCAAATCAATGGTAGAAAACCACTTCATACCACTGAGCATATCCAGCGTATCGTCTATCCGCGGCAATGGATAACTGTCCTTCTTCGTCACATTATTCAGCATTCTGTAGTCAACACAGAATCTTGTACTGCCGTCCTTCTTCTTCACCAGAACGACTGGAGAAGACCATGGGCTCGTAGAAGGCTCAATTATTCCGCTATCAGCCATATCCTTTACCATTTCTGCTACCTCAGTTTCCTTAGCCCAGGGTATACGGCGTGGTCTCTGTTTAATTGGTCTAGCATCACCTGTATCTATCTCATGCCTGACGAGACCTGTTCTTCCGCAGTCTTTGCCCGTTGCAAAAATATCTCGAAACCGTAGCAGAAATTCCCTGGCTTGCTGTAGTTCCGAAGCCGATAAATTGCTCTTAGAATTTTCCAGAAGTTGCTGGATGTAATCAGGTTCACCTTTTATTGCGTCTGGCTTCACTGAAGATGTATTGATTTGGCGGAGATACTTTACTTCTTCACATCTCCCAACAACACTGTTTTTCTTCAGTTGGACCTCTTCTTTCCCAAGGTTCACAATCCTTACCTTGGATTTTCCTTTCGTCATAATTAATGTCCTCGCGGTGATGAGCTCCGGGTACCGGCCAGTATCCTCAACCAAAACACATCTTCGTTGCCTAATTTTCTTAGGAAATTTTACTTCGACTAAGGTTTCTGTTCTTGGAGCCAGTGTAACATTCTTTAAACAATACAGGTTGCATGAGTTATTTCCTCGCAGGAAGACTTCCTGGTCTGGGAATTTCAATACTCCCCGATCGATGTCCAGGATACATCGATTGTTCCGCAAGAAATCTAGACCCAGTATGCAATCGTCGGTAATATTCGCTATTAACACAGACTGGGTGTACACTTGATCACCGATTTTAAACTCGATTACTGTGTCACCGAGGACGGAGACTGGCTGACCGGTTGCTGTCTGAAGTCGGCAGGATGGAAACTTTCTTTGCCACGAGATGGTTCGTTTCAGCAACTCAGGTCTTACAATAGTTCGCGACGCCCCGGTGTCAACGGTAAAATTGCAAGCACTATGATTCAACGTCCCTTCGACGATCAAACTATTTCCGTCGTGAACTTGATTGATGGTGATGGTTGGGGCCTTCAGTTGACCAGCCAGCACCCGCCCCGCGGCCCTGGCGACTTTTAGTTTAACGACTCCTCGTTAACTTGAGTTCCGGAGTCCACACTTCCCCTCTTTCTCTTGGGGCAATCGGTACGAATGTGCCCTTTTTCCCCACATCCGTAGCACGTCGGAATATAGCGGGACTTTGTCGTGGAAGAAGCCACTACTTCTCGGTGTCGTGGCTGCGTTGTAGGCGAGACCACTACTTCTCGAACTCTATGCGTGCGAGAATCTTGTCGGACGGCTTCCACTTCCAAAGCGTGTGCCATCGCACTCTTTAAAGTTTGGTGGTGTCCGAGTCGCACCGTAGCCCTGACTTCTGGATCCCGTAGACCGTCGATGAATGCTTGCACCAGATATACTTCCACCGTCTCTGATGTCATCGACATGTATGCACGCCGGACCAGCCGTTCAACTTCGACTCCCCACTGCTGCAGGCTCTCGTTGGACCTCTGCGTTCTTTCGCGAAGTTGCGCACGGAAAACATGCTCGAGGTGCTTGTCACCGTAGCGAGTGTCCAGTCCCTCCATGAGACGCTCCAATGTCCTGCCGTCCGGAGGAAGGTTCTCTAGGACCAGCAGAGCGTCCCCTCGTAGAGCCAAAGTTAATGCCGCGAAAGACTGCTCATCATCCCAGCGGTTAGTCTTAACCAATGTTTCAAATTGGTATTTGAATGCCGTCCAGGAAGACGTGCCGTCAAAACGCGGCACATCAAATTTTGCGACTGATGCACAGTGGGTATGCGATGGTGAGCCAACAGCTATGGGTTCGCGTGCTTCGAGCTTGACAATTTTTTTATTGATGTCCAGCAGTCGATCTTCATGGCCATCAATTCTTGTTTCGAGGCTATCAGCTCGGGCGGAAACCTCCTTGACCTCTAAGGTAAGATTCTTTACCTTCTCGCCCAACGTGACGAGGCCGTGGTCGATTTTATCGAGGATCAGGTTCTGCTTAGCCTCTTGATCGCGACGAGCGGCTTCCTGTTCGCGGCGAGCGGCTTCCTGTTCGCGGCGAGCGGCTTCCTGTTCGCGGCGAGCTTCTTCCTGGTTAGCTGCGATTAGGTCCTGAAGCTTACGCTGGTTAGCCTCTTGTTCGCGGTGGGCAGCTTCTTGATTAGCCGCGATTAGGTCCTGAAGCTTACGCTGGTTGGCCTCCATACTAGCTTGCATAGCGGCCAACACCGCCGCGAGGTTCAATTCCGAGGATGGTCCCGTTGGCACCTCAGCAGCTGCCGTTGCTCCCATACCAACCTGATCTTCCTCCTCCATACGATGACGCGCAGCATCCATCTCTGCTTGCCTCCTTGTTCGTGGTCGCTGTTCGTCGTCCTTCTGTGGTAACGGCATTCCACTTCTGACACCAGTTGTTACGTACGTGGGTAACTAAATGCCGATTTACCAATAAAGAACTTTATTTACCACAAACAATAAATAATTAGTCCAGTCAACAATAATCCAAATCACAATTAGCACTAGAGTTCCGTTATACTATCGCCTCGGTCGTTAGGTAAAATCACTTCGCACACTTAGGTAGATCGCTCTCGTTCGCAGTCGAAATCAGAACTGACTCACTTCCGTTCGGGGGCTCGTATTTATACGCGGAGCAAAGAAAATTCTAGATACTGACGTCTCAGGATAGTTCCAGAACAATAGAGTCGCGTCGCGGGGCCATAAATCAATTTTATTGCTTTATCCTTCGCGAGTCACTCACGCGAATTTCGACTCTATTGTGAATGTAGGAAAGTACCATTTCCCTTATCCACCTACAGATACCTATAGATTACGTACCTACTAAATAGTGGGTACAACAAGTACTTATGACGGAATGTTCCAGATCTTGCCAGGCTAGGTAGGTACTTTGGTTCTAGAGCTTTCGAACAGTAATGCGTTTTAATTATTCGTTGCTACTCTTTAACTTGTCGGAGATATGACGTGTTGAAATTTAACGGCGTAACAATAAATATATGCCGTCGTCGTCGTCCTCGCCAACGGAGATGGCGGCTCGATGCGGACTGCGACCGCGCGATTATGTGGCCAGCCACTCGCACTCGTATTGCCGGTCGAAGTCCTTTGACTCGCTCATAAAAAACTGACACAAAACGGAGCGGTGGGCACGACGAGGAGCGTGACGTGTGACATGAGTAATGTTGCCACACTATGTCTCTGCCTCTTTTTGTCGTTACTTCCCATGCCACTCGTCGAGTGTGTGGCAGGCCCATAACATCAAAACTTCTGTAAGACGCAATTAAGGGTAGGTTATTGTTTTTCGTATAAATAAAGTCATCACTTTGCTAGCTTACTTCGGAAAGTGACGCTACTAAAAAGAGTGATTCCGTCTCTACGTATCTACTCTCGTCACAATTCAATAATATAATAATAACAATAATTTATTTATTTAGAGACAACTTTTGGTCCACATTATATGTTAGTATCCCCTATTACTATGGCAATGTCCTATGTCCGTCTCCAAGGTCTAATCAATCTCTGTACCAAAATTCATCAAAATTGGTTCAGCGGTTTAGGCGTGAAAACGTAACAGACAGACAGAGTTACTTCCGTATTTACAATATTAAGTGTAGAAGTATTTTTTTTTCTGTATAATATAATTAAACAGCTCTTCCGCTCTGGGTGAAGCGAGAGAGACAGACTATTACTACCCTTTGCAATCTAGGACCGAATAATCATTCCGCAAAATTATATAATGAATGGATTAGGTGTCTACAGGATGAATAATCGACTGTAACATGCCAAATCCGAACAGAGATGAGTTTGCGAGTGGGTGTATTGAGAGTAGGTAACTCTCAATAGACCCACTCTATTCAGCGTTTACATGAATTTTATTAGAAATTTTAGTGTTAGTACTTAATAAACTTACCTCTGATTGGAGAACATAGGCGCGATTGTATGCCGAATGCGGTTTTGTCTTTCGGCTATGCCAATACTGCCCCTGATAGTTAAAAAGACGTATCTAACAAAAACGAAAACTGATAAAAAAAGGTTTTAATGAATGAAACGGGAAATCGGGCCTCTTTTCCTTATGTTAAAACCGCACTGGAGAAAGTTAGGGAAATATAAAAAATACAGGCAGACACGCATTTTTGTCCTGATTCCGGCAATGTAAACTCAAATCTAGAAAAAATTTTAGATGCGTGCTTTTTTACTAACCGGGCCAGAATATTTTACTTAAAATTTGCAATGAGCGGTAGGCCTTATAAATGCAATAATTTGACGTCATAACAGGAATATTGATAAAAATGCTCATATTATGCTCACTTACTGTACCATGTACTAGGCTTATTTACGTGTAGCCGTTATTTTTAATATTTACTGTAGATTCTAGAAACAGTTTTGGGTATAAGTCTTCCTTTTTAGTCCTGGGCATGGTAGGGTACACCAGGCTGGCAGTAAGAAGGGATGTCGCACTGGTCAAGTACGTGGCTAACGTACTGCTAGGGTTATTGCACCACCCAGAGGTGCTGGAAGCGATGCGGCTGTGCGCGCCGGACGGGTGTGTGGGCGCGCGCCGCCTCCCCGCTCTTTTGGAGGTGCCGTTTGCTAGGTCTAACCTCCTAAAGTTTGCTCCTTTGTCACGAGCCATACGTATTATTAATCAGATATCATTATCTGAGGATATATTTAGCCAAAACCTACCGAAATTTGTAAAAGCGGCTCAATTACTTATTGAGAAAGGTCTGGACTAATGATTTACATTCATAATTAATTTACCATGTACTTACTGTGTTTGTTATAACATCGCCTTGGACGCGTCTGTAAAGATGTTATAATATCATTTTGTAAATAAATAAATAAATTTTTAACATTCCCTGATAAGAAATATAAGTAGGTAGTTATTTTCAAAATAGCTTAATTCTTGGGCTAGCCTATTTAGGTTTAAAAAGAATATATTTGAATTTTAATAATGATATTTGTAAGGATATAATCGATTGCCAGTGTAGGATTAACTAATTATAAAATTCATTGATTGTATTGCGTTGCTCAACAGTTACTTAAAAATATTTTGTTGGTGTTTTTTATTTAAAATGTAAGGAAATTCATTGTTTGGAGTTTAAAATACTAACATTACTTTAGTTGACATCTTTGTTTTATTTGTAGTTAATTTTATTGGCATTTAATATTTTTGTTTAAATCTGGCTAGGTTAGTAATTTAAACTGTAATAAAAATGTCTACGTTGTATAAATGATCGAAATTGTTATTTTTCTTTTTCATGTTTTTTTTGGTCATAAAATAAAATTTATGTTTTACTATCGATAAACATCATGTTTGTGAAGTTTCGCTAGGTAACCTAATTTGACTCTGCATATTATATTCGGGTTGTGTATCAAACACATTGTACTTAAAAATATCTATTTATACCGAACTAAAGCATTATGTTAGCACAGCATAATGCTAGCGTAGCATAATGTTAGCACAGCATAATGCTAGCGTAGCATAATGCTTGATATAATGGAATGTTTTAACTTATTTTTGACTATATGTTCAGTTGTCTGACAATAAGTTCAAAAAACAAAACGATTAGGTTGTGGAGGCCATTTATGAAGTCAAAGACTGTTGTAGCAACATTAATTATATTTTGTAAAACAAACATTTTATGTAGAAAAATATAAACAGTGAAAATAATATGGAATGTGAGTAGATTATGATTTTCAATATAATTTAAAATTAGTTGTTACTATTTACAAATTCTTATAAACTAACTAAAAATAGGTCCCAGCATTAATATAAAACATGACTTAAGTTACAATTTATTGCATTTATTTATTTAAAAAAAAAAATATTTACAATTAATGGTAAATTATTCTAAATTTGATTTCTTTTTACATCAAATTCTATATAATAATAATAATTTATTAGGCTATAATATAGAACACAGATTTTACTTATAGGTAAATGATGACATTAAATGCACCCATACTTAATTTACTAATACAGGAATTGAACACAATTTTAGTTTCTAGATAGGATTTTTTTTTTTTATAAAATTGGTAAAAGATTGCAGTACGATACACAGTTTTTTTATTTGTACTTATATTTGTCAATCTTATTCAGTGCTGTGTAATGGAATGTTGAATCGGGCTTCAGACAAAAATACCTATGTAATTACTAAAAGAAATATTTGTTTTAATTTTTAGTTTAGTTTTTTGCCGGGATCGCTGCGCCAATTTTCTAACAAAACATGTTATTAAAACATGTTACCCATTCGTCTCGGCAAACAAAAACTGTTAGGCCACGCCCCTATTCGGTTAGCAAACAATGTTATTTTGTTAGCAAACAATGTTATCTTGTTAGCAAACACGAAAATAGCGCAGCGGACCCGGCTTTAAAGCTCCATTCAAACACTTTTGAAAAGTCGTAATAATTAAATATTGTTTCTTTTAAGTAAAATCTTCATTATTTAAGTTACTTTCCGTCTCGGGCCTGCTTCTGCTTTCCACAATTGTATTCATACATTCCACACTTGTATTCATACATTCCACAATTGATATTTTTATGGCTTGTTAATTATATATTGTTCTTGTAAGATTATATTCTTTCTCTTAGCGTGTTGGCAACTTAAAATGTCTCTGCCAATATTATTGAGGTACAGGTTGTGGCTTTTTGAATGAATCTTTGCTTTGATGAGTCTCTAAATTGTTTAAAAGAATGTTGCTATTTTTTCTGGTTCCTGTCTGTTTCTTCGCTCCGTCTATAGCACGCAACGGATTTTACTAGTACTTACTGAGGGTGTTTTTAATATCATACGGATTTAATAATAATAATACTGCTGTGTGTTGTGGTTGGTAGGGCCCTCTGCGGGGCTGGTGCACAGGATGACATCCCGCGTGCATATTCCACGCATTACAATAAATACTTGTATGAACACGATATTTGCGCGGGGTTACGCGTACGGTGCAAACCCGCATGCGAGATGAAATCCGCGCGATATTAAAAACACCCTCAAAGTGATAAACAAGGAAGGTTTGTTTTTAATTTTCCGTACGAAGTCGAGGAGAGATGCTAGTGTATTATAACATAATGCATTCCAATAATTGATATTATAATGTTTTAATAAAACAGTATCTGTTAACATTTGTACTTTTATTATTAGATGAAACCTACTAAACACTACTACAAGACTAAGACTGCGTGTCTGTCTGTCTGTTCGCGAACTCAGAAACCACTGAACAGATTTTCATTCGGTTTTCTTTAATATACAGAGTGATTCACGAGGAATATTTAGATGTGTAATACATCCGTAAGAAAAGCCGATAATTTTAAAGATTGCAACATTTGTGCGAAGCTGGGTTATGTCACTAGTTACTTATATTTTCAAGCCTAATATTTTTAGATTAATCATAATAGCTAATGTTACAATCATATAGATATTTAAAATGATGAAAGTAACAATACTAGGCACTAGTAAAGTTCTAATTGATAAATTGATGGCACCAGTTAATAGGTTAGCTATTAGAAAATATGACAACCCGTTGGTGTTTATATGGGATAATATGACAGGAACTTGGAAATTAACATCTTTACCCCCAATTAATACTGTCACAAAGTATAATATAGTTGTCACTGTAATTAAAAGTGTGTCTATATAGATGCAATAGCCAGCATTTGCTAAAGTTCTAGATGTTGGGCGTATTATATCCACGAAATAAGTCAAAGTCCACATTATCCCTGTTCCAAGAACAAGTTTTATTTGGGTTTCACATTTTGTGACATTTCTATCAAGCAATATATTTTTTACAAGAACACCAAATATGTAGATGGACACATATCCTAAGCAGGATGAAATGCCTTCACGATTAGCTGATATCAAGGAGTTTCTAGGACTATCGCTGAATACCCAGTTTTGTAGACCAATGTACAAGGCGAATTCATGAAAAACTAAAGATAGAGCACATAGTTTTAAAGCTTGATCTGAAAAATATAGAACAATGGTTGATAGAACTTTACAAACTGCTATTGTAAAGAAGAAGTTCCAATGAACTCCATACTCGGTAACATGTTCCTGATAATCTAATTGTTTCACAGATACGAACCTTCCCACTCCAAGAACTACAAGTATACATATCATTTTCAAATTCCCTTTTATAATGTCCTTTAATCTCTGTTGACGAAGGTCTTTATGGACTAGTCCACTCACTATGACAAACAATCCAACACCGGTGTCCATTAGACTGTACCCATATCTTTCTGTTTTGGCTAAATATCTGGGGAAGTCTTGGAAATCTACAGCTAAGATACATAATGCTGTTATGAGATACGTCAGGCCCCTGAGACAGGATATTAAAGCTATTCTATTGTTGAGGAAGACATTCTTCTGCATAAACTTTTTGACTATATTTGGATAGTAGAATATAAGATTGATTTGTAAAAGAATGAAGATTATGAGGTTAAGAGTATGTATGTATTCCGCTAGTATGGTGTGCGCGATGACCATGGGCAGTACAATCACAAGGTATTCGTAAGTATACTGGCAGCAGAACGGAAATCTTGATTTGATTCCGATGTAAATAGAGCATTGAACTGTGAACAATATACAGGCGCAAGTGTGCACTGCTGTAGAGCCGTGGTTGTTCTGCATGAAGGACTCATGATACTTCTTGTACTCTGTCGTATTCATCGTAGTTTTATGATAAAATGCTGATAAGTTATCTCTTCGTGAAAACAATCCGAACAGTTGGTTTGTAACTTAAATTCACCAAAAAAGTTCAATCCAGGGAAAACAGATGTCGTTTACTTCTTGTGTTCTTTAACTAGCAGTTTCATCAGCCAAAGTAAATTAATTACAATATTTATTTGTTTACTTGCTTTCTGTCTTTCTAACCTCAAAACCAAA
This sequence comes from Mythimna lalbum, assembly GCA_949319445.1. Lineage (NCBI taxonomy): Eukaryota > Metazoa > Arthropoda > Insecta > Lepidoptera > Noctuidae > Mythimna > Mythimna lalbum. Next base: position 22,660,891 of record OX439349.1, read on the forward strand.
ACAATTCTCTGTCAATGTCACTGTCAGACCGATTTAGTTTTTATTTTATTTTTTGGCTTGGGTGCTAAGTCTTATAAGCCATGTTTACTATTTGAATATGAATGATATTCTATTTGGCAGTAAATGTATCAAGACAACCTTCTCGGCAAGCCTCCATGAGGTAGTCAACACTAATATAAAATTCTCAGCTCCATTTTACCATGATCGATGAATCCACATATGTATATACATCAGACAAGTGTCCAGTTGCGCTGACATTTAGGATACAAAACTACACCAAGTTTACAATATCATATCCACTAGGAATCAATTTGCGAATTATTAAAACGACCACAGAAATTCACTCGAAGAAATCCCGCCAAAAACATTTCCTTATTTTAATTTGACGCATACATAATACGCGCAAAAAGATTTTATATTAGAATATATAAAATCTTTGTACGCGCATGAGATATAGATTCAAAAATATAGTCTGTCTCCAGTATAATATCACTGCGGCCAAAGCGTCGGTTTGTAATGGCTGAAATGGATAATAATGATCAGAAATCTGGCTTGGCTTATTCATGGGCTTCTTCAAATAATGGCTAGGTGTTACTTATTTGGGATGATCTCTAAGTTTATGATCTCTAAAACCTTCTTTTGAATATTCCAAAGATTCAAGTTGACTGTCAAAAATTCGGCAAAAGTCTGTCACAAAATAGCCGAAACTGCCAAGAAACAGCACGATGGGGTGCAAATAGCAATATACGTAGTATCGATCATATTAATTCAAACCAGCAACATGATCTAGTAACTCTTAACTTAACCACGGCTCAAGATAATATTCATGAAACCACGGGGCAAAAAGTTTCGACATTTTCGGAAACTTGTATTCAAAGACCAGAAAAATGCTAGCTCCCATGGTGTAACATACAGAGATAGGTTATTACAAACAACATTGCACATCTTTGGGGGATTTATCATTACTTACGTGTAGGTATATCTATCTATTTATTTATGTAGCGTATTTCCAAACAGAATTTTCAATTTAGGTACAATCAGGTTACCTGCATCATCGAGCCCGATCTAAGGGGCCGCTCTGGACAAATGCCCGGCTTACCTAGCCGGGCATTTGTCCAGAGCCGCAAAAACTGAGGGGTTGCAAAATTGACTTATCTTCCAACTTAGCCATCCATACCCAAGTTGGCAGGATGAGAATTTTATATGCCACCTTTCAATCTACTCAAGGTTGGATGTAGAAATATTTAAGACTTAAGAGTCATGACTTATGATTTTGTGTATTTTAAGAGCGACGAAAATTATCTGTGCCCGGAGCGGCTAAATAGCTAGATCAGGCCCTGTCCCTGTGTATTTTAATCACTCTTCTGACTGTAGCGGTTGTAAATTTACTTCTTGTTACTTTTAATTTGCAGAACATTTTGGATTTTGAAAGGACTCACAATACTAGAGTGCATTTCAGAAAACACGCAACCATTTTGACGCTCAATCTTTTGTGTTAGGTAAGAATATAAGCATACCTACTCTCTAATTTTTAGGTTCGTTTTGCGGATTACAGTCTTTCGTAAGTTTTGGATAGCTGGTAAGTACCTAAAACAAACACCGTTTCTTTTTCAGTCGCGTTTAAAAGTCAACATGAAGAGGAATACGTTACAATTGGGTACCGATTATTATTTGACTGTTTAATTTAAAATGCGTCGGTTCTTTTGGAAGTCAAAGTTTAAAATCAGCAATCTTGTATGTCCTAAAGAATGATTTAATTGGAGAATAATAATAATTAAGTTGTAAATTGCGTTGGAAGGCCTCCAACAAGGTGGACCGACGACCTGGTCAGGGTCGCGGGAATCCGATGGATGCGTGACGCACAGGACCGGTCGTTGAGGCGACGCTTGGGGGAGGCCTATGTCCAGCAGTGGACGTCTTTCGGCTGATATGATGATGATGATGATGAAGTTGTAAATAAGGGTCATGGTTACATCAAGCTGTACCTCCTGAATTAGGTAGTTAACCTGTATCTCAGGAGACCCCCCTGTTAGGGTTGCCAACTAAATCTACTCTTAAAAACAGTATTACTCGTATAGGTACTGTTTTTCACTACATTATACTTTTTACTGTTATACAAAAATAAAGTATACAAATACTGTTTTCAGCATCAAAATGCTCAACACTATACTCGTAAGTTTTAGAATTAGACACACGCTCCCACATTTTTTTTTTATCAAATCACAATAACAGAGTTTCAGAACGGATCGGAAAAAGACGTCATTTATTTAATTTTGGTTCATGCTGTGGTGAGCCATGTGAAGTTTTTAAACCTTTTTAAAAACTTCTTAATTAAAAAAGTATTTACTGTAAAAACGTATTTAAAACCATAATAAAATACTGTATAATATTTTCTTCTCAGATAAAAAAAAAAACCTATATTTCTTGTAGAAAAATGTTGGCAACCTTACCCCATGTACCCCTTCTACCCGTATCTCTGTGTGTGCAACTGCAAATTAGGAGATGTATATCTAATAAGTATAACTTTCAGAAGACACACTCTGTGTGCGACCTACTCTATGTAACCTACCTATGTAGAGCCACTAAATAATAGTCAAACTCACGAAGGGTCATACCGGCCAATGAACACGGTTTTCTCTGTTCATCTGTTGTTCACTACTGCCTATAAAGACAGATTTTGTGCCATGTCATATCCGTTGTTCAAACCGTAACAAATCAGTTTATGTTATTGTACTACAGCTCTTCTCAGCGTCAAAATATCCGTTTGGGCAATTTTGTCCTACACATACAATCATTAAATACATATACTGGTCACACTGTACCATTGTAGATATCTTTAAAGACAACTACTGCAGCTGCTAGCTTAGGCCAAGAATATTAAAAACGGTGGTTAAAGATCACACTGTATCATCGTAGATATGGAGACCTACCTAGACTATCTAATGCAGCTGCTATCTTAGGTTCACCGCATACGAGGCACCGGTCACAACCACAAAACGCCGCCACCGCCATATTTCCTGTAGGTTTCATACATTTCATATGGACTCGCCGCACACAGTTGACTCCGGTGGCCGCCACACGTTACAAATCTACGCTACTCGCTTCTTGGGGCCCGCACCGGCCACTTAGCACACCGATACAAAACACCGCCACCGCACGCCATTCGTGCATTTAAACATTCTTCGACAGAGCCCATTATGATATGAATTAAAAAAAGGAACAGCGACCGGCCAAAAGTGGCTGTCACGCGCTTCAGCTTCCTTTGTGGCCGCTTCTAGCTTCTGGTGGCAGCTTTTGTGGTTGTAGCCTGTGGCTTATGTGCAAGCGACATTTAGGCCAACAATTTCAACAGCGATGGTTAACGATAGTCACTTCGGTTAAGTGGAGGTTAGGTAGCTTACTTATATGGCACGTTAATTATAACTACTCCCTGTTCATTACCATAATTTTCCACATTTTAAAACTTTAAATAAGTCACCCATTAATAAATTTATCCAAAAGTCTTGTTGACATACTTCGGCAACTATGAAACTAAGTGCTATGAAATCTAATTTTATTTAAATATTTCTTAGGATATCAACAAATGAATCAAGCAGGTTCAGAAAATAAATGTTCGAAGAGAGTTTCAAACGAATGCATTCTCAATAATTATAATATTGACGATGTATCTAATGATCAAACCGAAGTATGTGAGGATTGCACGCAAAGGGGCTTGTCGGTGTGTTGGGAACAGTCATCTGTCGTAGGACTTTTTCTTAATATGGAATATGTAGTTGGAGTTGCTGAAGTAAATTCAAGTCCAGCAAATAGCCAGCAACAAGAACATACAACTATTAATCCTTCATGCCAACAATCTCTGTTACATAGAGTGTGGAAACACCTACAATCAATTGTTACCGCTCACATGAATAGTTGCCCACGTTGTAATCCAAATCGTAGAGTCGTTAATTCAGTCAGTCAAAACTCTATACTATCATTACTAAGTTCAGAAACGTCTCCACCAAGTTCTAGCAGTAAACAATCGTGTCAAAGTTGTATGCCATCCTGCCACAGAGCTAGATCTCCCTGTCTCAGCAATAGATCATCCTGTCGAAGAGTTCCATCTCCCTGTCTCAGTGCTAGATCGTTCTGCCCACAAGCATCATCTACCTTTCAAAGGGATAGATCATCCTTTGCAAAAGTTTTACCTCTACGTCCAAATCTTAAAACAACCGATCCTATTTCAAACGCTGAATGCCCTGACGTCAAACCAACCAATCTTAACGCTGAATGGCCTAACACAAAACTATCTTGGCCTAATGCTGATAGCCCTAACGTTAAAACCTCTTGCCCTAACGGTGAATGTTCTAACGGTAAACCACCATGCCCTAACTCTGAATGTCCTAACGCTAAGCCTAAATTCTCTATCCCTGAATGCCCGAACGTTAAACCAACGTGCCCAAACCCTGAATGTCTTAACGTTAAACCATTATGCCCTAATCCTGAATGTCCTGACGCTAAACCACCCAATATTAAACCTGAGTGGCTTAACGCAAAACCATCATCCCCAAATACTGAATGGCCTAACACAAAACTATCCTGGCCTAATGCTGGTAGTCCAAACGTTAAACCCTTCTGCCCTAACGGTGAGTTTTCTAACAGTAAACCAACATGCCCCAACCCTGAATGTCCTACCGTTAAACCATCCAATATTAAATCTGAATGGCCTAACACAAAACTATCCTGGTCTAATGCTGATAGTACTAACGTTAAAACCTCTTGCCCTAACGGAGAGTGTTCTAACGGTAAACCAATATGCCCTAACCCTGAGTGTCCTAACGCTAAGCCTAAATGCCCAAATCCTGAATGCCCAAACGTTGAATGTCCTTACGTTAACCCAAAATGCCCAAATCCTGAATGTCCTAATGTTAAACCATCCAGTTTCAAAGCTGAATGGCCTAACGCAAATTCAACCTGCCCAAATGCTGAATGTACCAACTCTGAATGTCCTAAAGTTAAACCAACATTTCCAAAAACTGAATGGCCTAACTTTAAAACATCCTTTCTTAAAGAAGAATGGCCTTACACAAAATCAGCCTGCTCAAACCCTGAATGTAGCATTAAACTGTCCAGTCTCAAAGCAGACGCAAACGCTGATTGCCCTAATGCTAAACCATCTTGTCCAAACTCTGTACCAGTCTGTCCAAACTCTAAAACTACACTATACCATAGTTTTTCTAATGACTCTTTATCAAGTAATTGTAAAGAGGATTTGGTAGAACTAGCAAAAGCATACCTTCAAAAAATAACATCTTCGCATAAAATGAGATGTTCACGTTGCTCGAAACAGACAACTTCTCCTTCTCACATAGAAACAATAGCTACTTATTTGCGAAATATTATGGAACAAGCGTGGAATTATCTCAATTCTAATACTAGTAGTAGAAATTCTTGTCATCCACAGTGCGTACTATCCAAATACATAAATGCTGCCAAAAATCCCCCTTGTCTTATTAATTCAAAATGTTGTTGCGCCACGTCTCACCAAAAATGTCGAAACTCTCAGCCATTTGAGCCTATCTGTATCCCCAAAACTAATATTTGTCCTATTATGGCTAACACATGCCCCAGAGCTGAAATTTCCCCTCCTTACTTCAATCCCTCCACTTGTACTAAACCTTACACTTGCCTAAAGCATTTCGAATGCCAAGACACTATATCACCAGCCCGTATATCTAAAAAACAGGGAACTCATGAGCATAAGTCTTGTCACACACCCTGCTGCAAGCGCAACTCACAAGGCGTGCAGCCTTCTTTTAATCTTAACGACACATCAGTTTGGTCTTTGAATTCTGGAACTAGACTACATCATGTAAAACCTCCCCAATCGGTTGAAGAGCTTAAAGCCAGTATAACCGGTTTAGACAAACCTTCTGGAAATTTACTTGAGCGTGACATTTTGGATTTTCGTAGCACTATAAAATACTCTAAACCTTGCGAGCAAGATATAAAAGTTTCAACTGATAAACCTACTCCTTGCCTGGGTCTAACTACGGAACAAAAAAATCAAAGATATAATCCTCAATTCAAAGGTAGTAAACATTCAAAGACATGTCTCGATAACTGTGAGAAGACTAGGAGTCTTTGCGTTGATCCAAAAGAACCAAGTAGCAAGGAAGAGACAGAAGGACTCTTAAAGTCTGAAGCTCATTATGAAGCTCTATTGGACGAAGAGTTTGGTACTATGTCAAGAGAAAAGATGCGGATCATAGACCTAAAAAGTAAAGCCGGTCACAAATCAACCACTTGTGTTGATAGCATTCAGCCTGATCGCAAAGGTAAAGTATTGTTTTGTATGAAAGTAGTATTAGTTATAACTAAATATGACTAACTGTAACCTAAATAATTGACTTAAATATAACTACAATCTGCGAGTATACACGATAGATAGATAGATCATCATAAAAAAATACAGTAAGAGAGAGTGTAACAATGGAGGGTATTATCGCTAAAAGTGTTTTTTTACAGAGAATCTTGGATGGATTTGAGAGAAGAGAAAAGATACGCAAGTATTTCGTGGTGTACTATAGGTATTTACATAAATTCTGATTGACATTTTATTTCATAATTATATCCTATAAATGTTGGACCGTTTGTTTAGTAGGTGTTCTTTAAATCAAAAGTAGGTATATCTTTACATCCACACAAATACTTAAAATACCATACAGCCAAAGCAGGCAAGGTACCTAACTTGTATAACAGATCTCAGGACACAGAAATGCGGCATAAATGGTAACAATAATAACCTTTTTCTCTTCACTAGCTCGTATTTGAAATTTTATGGGCTAAAGACTTGTTTTTGCAGTTCGACGGCTGCTACGGGTGCTATCATCTGCATACCCATAGATACCGGGTATCAGCAAATCGTCGATATGCAGCAGGAAGAGAGTTGCAGAGAGAACTGATCCCTGAGGAACTCCGGCATTAGTCTTCATGGGCTCAGATGAGCATCCATCGATAACACCTAGTAGGTAGTTGTAGGAGATGGGCGAAAAATATATATGTTGCTTTAGTTTGCAAAGGCTGATTTTTCTGATATGTTTCCTTTTCAGTCGGTGTAGCGCATTAACCAGAGGTCCTATGGCTACATAGGGATATGGAACTATAGGGTATATGGCTCCATCCTTTTTTTTCGCTCGCACGCTTGATATTTGTACACGCTATAGTAGGCCCCTGATCTTGTTTAAAGCTGTCTGCAATCGTTTGGCATGCTTTGTTCAGAGCAACAAGGGCATGCTGATGATATGTATAATACGCTAATAAGACCTTCATATATTATGTATGCATGATCCAGTTACCACTCTTTAAAACAAACACAATTTCAGGAATTTAAATGTCGTTGCGGAAAACTCAGAGGACTCGGAGGTGCGCGAAAAAGTCTGGAGGATTGGAAAGCAGGCCTATACCCAGCAGTGGATGATTTCACGCTGAAAATTGGCAGACTATTTTGACCTCACGTTTCAATAAATATGAAACCAGTAGTGATAGCCGGTTGCACCTTAAAAGGTTTCTCTTAATGATTTTGGTATGGTACCTTGAAAATTTGTATTGAATTCTGTTTTTTTTTTGTTGTAGATTGTAACTCTCAGGAAAAACAAGCGCTTGGAAAAGTTCCTCACAATTACAGATACTATTATTGATCATATGTGCAAGTAGATTTAAATATCAAGAGGTCAAGTAATTATATAGTAAACTAAAATGAGCAGTGAAGGAAAAACTCGTGCACAAGAGAGCACTTTAATGAGCATCTCACTCTGCTCTCGTTCTTGTGTCTTGATGCCCGTTTGCGAAAAGCCGGGTGTTATAAAACTGGCTTCATCTGAGACAGATTGTTTTTGCCCCAAGCCAGCACCAGAAGGCCCAAAATTTTGTCTGTCAACCGGTTGCGCTCATCCAACCATATGTTCCATACCAGCTACATTATCTCTTGAACTCTGCGAATGCGACGATTTCGCACGAGCAGCACCGACCTGTACATCTGAAGAGGGAACTCATGAGCAGCAAGGAGTGCAGCCTGCATATGTAACTTCAGAATCTTGTTATGACTCTCTTACTGAAGATGATTTGCAACAGTCCCATGAGGATCCACAAAACTTAAAAGAAGGTGGCACTTTGTATATTGAACCACACCTCAAAGATCATACTCCCCAATCGATTGATGAGCTTAAAGCCAGTGTTTCCGGTTTAGTAGAAAAACCTCAATCTCCGCCTGGGTGTAAATTTATTGAATATCGTTGCGAGATAAAAAAAGATCCCTGTGCGCCTGAAGAGCGGAATTCGTGCGAAAGATCTGCTCTTAGGCCAGGTATAAGTTTGAATATGGAGCCTAATGATCATAGATATTGCCTAAACCCAGACGATTGTAAGCATGTTAGGCCACCACCGTGTCCGTCACCGCTGCCGTGTCTAACTACCCCGCCGTGTCCCACCCCGCCCCCATGTCTACCCATACCGCGACCTCTTCCGCCCCAGCCGTCAACATGTCCGCCTCCGCCATGCCCATCGCCACCGCCATGTCCACCGTGTCCATATAGATCCAGTGAAACTGAAAGCTACCCGCAAGATCCGCCATGCTGATTGTGAAGGCCTAATGGATGAACAGTTAGAACACAGACTGCCTTGCCAAAGACGCTGCAGAGTGTGACAATCTCAACCAGCCATGACTGCGAAGCCTTAGTACACGAACAGTTTGCACACAGACTGCCGTGCCAAGGATGCTGCAGAAAGTGACACTCTCAACCAACCATGCTGACTGGAAAGGTCTAGCAGGTGAACAGTTTGCACACAGACTGCCTTGCCAAGGGCGCTTCAGTGAATGACGACTATAACCCGCCATGTTGACTGAAGCCCTAATAGATAAACAATTTGAAAGCACGCTAGCCGGTTGTAGCTGCATGACGACTAATTATTGCTAAGGTGGGTATTGATTTATACAGTTGCTGAGGTTATATAGTTGCAAAGGCTTACTGTCTACGGACAGGTAGGTTTAAAGGTGTATACCAAACGTATAATGATGAATACGCGGATGAAGCTAGCTGGTAGCGTGTATATGTGTGTTGTTTTTAAATTTTAATGTTTGGGGGCGCTGAACTATTAGGGGTCTTGGTAGCGATTTTTATTGCGGCACCCGGAAGCAATTCATGAAAAAAGATGCGGCAGTGAAGTGTAAAGAATAAGATAAACTAACTATGATCAGTTTGAAAAATACAGGCACTCTTCTTAGGCATGCAATGTGAAATGCTAGAGTTTGAACACATTTTCTTATTGTTTTAGATTCCTGTGATGATGGTAAAGATATTCATGGAAAAAATTCACACAACCATAACGCAATATTTGTACTAAGGAGGTTGCAACCGCATTTTTTTTAGTAAACCGCCATAATATACAATATGAATCAAATTAAACAACAGACCCATAATTTTCGTTTTCTTTATTACTTATCTAGTTTACGCAAAGACTAGCTTACAACTAATTTGTGACTTATTGTACAGAAAACATAAATAAGTTTTAATTAAAACTTAACCTTAAATAGATATACAATGTGATGGTTCAAATAAATCAAGGGTAAACCCAAGAAAGTCAGTAAAAATACATAACATCAGCACCTCACAAGTGTCCTCACCGGCTAGTTCATACTTATATTTCAGTGGCTCTTAACAAGAGTAAAACCATAAATTATAGGCTTTTAAATAAGTGTAACTGTACACAAACTATGAGAAACTTGTTTGAGGAACTGAAGTCATCTAACAAAAAATCTATATACTTTTTGGATGACAAAAATTCCTGCACCGATGTTTCTTATATTCAATTGCAAAATTAAGAATCACTGAATAGAAATGGCTAAACCAATAGAATATGAAAATTGGCAGATGAGAGTTGGAGCTTACAGCCAAAGAATGGCGTCTATATAGAGAGGCGGTTTAGAAGTCGAAGTCGTAGGGGCGCTGCGGGCGCCTCTGGACTAGGGGGATGTTGACTTCCTCGGCGGAGCGGAACACCTGCGGCTGCACCTGCACGCGCTGCGGCCGTGCTTGCAGCTGTTGGACAGGCGCTGGGCGACGGGGCTGCTCCTCCTGCACAACAACATTTCATTTAGTTTATCGCAGCTACATCATCTTTGTTATGATGACTGTTATCATCATCATGGTTGCCAACAAACAAAATCTTCTGCTGTTGTCCACTCCATAATTTTATTTTACTTTTCACTTCATCTTTTTTCTTATCATTATTCTCAAATTTTGAAGTTCTTACCTCTTCCTCCTCTTCCTGGTCGTATCTGTCGTCCCTGTAGACCTCAGCGGGGTAGTACCTGTCGGAGTACTTGAGGGATACGTTGGGCTTCCTCTGGACCTCCTCCTCATTCACTGGCTTGTACAAATATTCGTTTACAAAGTGGTACTTCGACGACTTCTGGCAAATGTTCTCGTGTGTTGGCGGCATGCAAATTAAGTGCACCTGGAAATAGAAAGGCATTTATTAAATTTCTGTTACTGAAACTGATAGAGATGCATCCAAACATTTTTTTTTAAGAAAAGGTCTTGTTTTATTCCAACAACCAACATTATACACATACTTGGTGGAAAGAGAATCCATCAGGGCAGACCCAGGAGTGCTTGACATTATCTTGGCAGTAGTGGAACACCTCGCAGTTGAGCTCCTCGTCCGCATAGTACCCAGTCTGCTTGTTCACACAGTTGAATTTGGACTGCTGAAGCAACTGAGATAGACGGTCAGGTTCCTCCTTCTCTTCCTCTTCTAATTCCTCTTCAACTTCTTGGACTGGTCTCTGCTGAAGTCTCAGGGGACGTTGATCCGGCTAGAGAAAATATTCTGGTTAGAATGTTCATTTCATTCTAGACTAATCAACAAGCTATTTTTACCTCCAATTCTTTTTCTAATATAATAGTAGCCTGAATTACTTCTTACAACATCAGCCATTTACTGGTGAAAGTTCCGTCAAAATCGGTCCAACTGTTTCCGAAATTAACAATAAGCAGACAGACAAAGCGACTGATAAAAATTGAGTTATAACTACAGGTGTTAATATACTTTCACATACATTTAGTCAATAAATGTTATTTTGATGTTACAAATAGTTAAAATTATCTAGATGTGGTATGTAGGTATGTTTATTTATGGTTACAGTTGTTTTATGGTGCATATTTAGATGTGGGTTCCTATATCTATTTTTTAAGTTCGTAGAGTGTTAGTAGTGTTTTATCATTTACCTTCCTGTGTGGAGCTCTTTGCTGCTGCCTGGGCTCGTCAATAAACTGTTGTTGTTGTTGCTGCTGGTGCTGCTGCTGCTGCTGCTGCTGAGGTCTTGGTTGCAGTACATACTGCTCTTCTTGCTGCTGCTGCTCCTGTTGTTGTCTCTGGTAGCCTGCTAGCTCGGCCAATGAGGGCGTTGGCCGGAACCCGCTGGGCAACGCATTGTAGGCTGTGGGTGTATACGCACGTGGCCGAAGATTGCGAGACTCCTGAAATTTTAAACGTAGTAGTGGTTTGTAAATTTATTAAAGAACAAAAAATAAGTTTTATCTGCTAATCTCTCGGTGCGAATCAAGATCGAGACAAAAACGGTCCGTGGGAAATACAATTGTCACCAAATTCGTCGATCATTTATCGTAATTAACTTCTGTAAGGCCTTTGAAAACATTGCGCATGCCTTTTTATAAAGGCAAATCACAATTTCGATAGAACTTGACATTCTTGTACTTGTAAAACTGAACAGTTTAAAAGAAAATGAATATTGGAATACTCCAGGGCTCTATGCTCAGCCCTTTCTAATACAGGAACTATGTACAAAAAACAATAATTCTATAAAACGTGACTGTCGACACTTTCCTATTTTATTATACCACAAAACAATAGAAGTGACGCATTCACACGTGTACATTAGTAGCAAATTTTTCCGACCAATTAAACCGCATAATCAGTTTTTTGTTCAAACTAAAAAACTGGAAGTAAGTATAGCAGTAACAGTAAAATTACATAATTTACGCAATTACCGGTGGATAATTTGTATTATAAACAGTTCCAATTGTAGACGACGCGTGCAAAATTTCATTGCAGCAATATTGTCGGTGGTATGAAAAAATGCGAGGTATACAAGCGTGCAATCGTGCGGGACGACGGTAATGTGTTGTTATCGGCTATTATATCACTGTTACATGTTAACAGATCCGGGTGAGAGGACTTTTACTCTTTAATGAGTTTGTGTTATTAATTTTGTTCGAAGCGTTTGCATTTGTTCTGTAATTACTGTTCATTGCCTTAGGGGGCGTAAGCTATTAAAATTGACAGGAGCTAGAAGATTTTCCTATAGTTTAAAAGCAATTAATTTTTATATCATGGTCTTTATGTACGTGGCAATTATGATTAATTTTCTTTATTGTTATTTATTTTTAACTTTCACGCATTCATCGTAAATTAACAAATGTTTTGTTCGGTTTGAACTAATAAAGTAACCGTTACATTTTGACAAGCGTTGAAAATCAATTCAAATGAGTAATTTTAGCAAAACACGTTGAATGGATTTCCACAGACGCGTGTTTCTAAATGAATTCAAACGAATAAATTAAAATGGGATGTTTGCATTTTTCTCACGCGATTACGCAAAACGAACGGCAAATGAGGAACTATCTGCGAATTATAAAATAGATCATTAGGCAAATATTTGTTTCCGGAACAATGAGATAATGTTTTAGATTTCAATGGACTTTTTAGAGGTTCAAAACACTTTCCAGTCGAAACCGAACGTAGTGGCGCGCAAGACGTTCGGAAAACATACAAAAAAGAAGAAAATAAGAAAAAACCGTCGTAGCTTTCGACTTTCACTCTCAATGGCCTTGCTAGCCGGACATTGACTCGGAATGGCGTTAGAAAAATTGCATCGTGTAACACGGCTGGATTGTAACATTCGATTTCGGTCACGACTCTTGTCAATTTGCCGGGAAAATTAATTCAACTGAGTTTTTATCTATAGCAAGTTTGTTTTTATTTCTTTTATAGGCTTATTGTAAAGTTTTAATTTAATGTGCAACCTGTCCATAACTGCCATTATCTGACAAGGCAAGAAATGATCGATTATAATCGATATTTTAGCTTCTGAAATATCAAATTGCATTTTTTTTATTTCCATCTTATAATGCAATGCTTGTTTCCTTATTCTCCGGATTCTTTATCAAGATCTATCTTATGTCTCCTCTTGTGATATTTTTATTTATTGTTGATGGAAAATCATAAAAAAAACGCTTCGGTGTAGGTATAGTGTTAGGCTTTTACTGACTAAAGCCTGCCTGTGTTCCTTTAGTTGCTCTTTACGTTCCTGGATTGCATTGAATCTTATGAACAATCTCAAATCCATGGAATGCACTAGCCATGGCGGACCCCATCAATACTGTCCTATTACGATTTATCACTAGTAACATTTACTCATTTAAAATAATCTCTCATCTAATCTAAATTGACTCGAAATAATTCCTTTCAGCACCTAGATACTTATACAAGCCAGCGATACTATTAAAACTAAAAACGTGCAGCCCAGCTTAAAATCGTGAACACTTGATTAAAAGAAAAAGATTTAGAGCTCAAATTTTATAGTGCAATAAACCACAACGAATATATTATAGGTAATGTGGCAATTACATAATGTATGGCCATTACCGCTATCCATCATTTTGATGGCTAATGTCCAATCCATATGAAAGTAATTGAAATCATTTCGAAAAAAGTTAAAAATATCACTATATCACAATCTCTGTTGAAGTGTCTATAGAGGCTATATACATCATTCATGGGTCATTAGATTTATTTAGATATGATTTGGATCTAGATAAAGAAAGCGACAGTAGCAAGGCTAAATCGTGAGTTAGAAATCCGCAAGGGAGTTGTAAACCTATTGATCAACAGATACATGTAGGTTCAATCAGCTTGTAATTATATGATACACGATATGATAGCTAGCAATGTCGAGATTGATTACCAAGAGATTGTTTTATTTTGAGCCTCTATGCTTCAGGAACCAATTGAGAAATTAAAGGTTGATAAAAGGATACTTGCGAATGAAGACATAAAAGAGATAAAGGAAGGAATATTTTGGAAACAATAACGCGTGCGGGTTTATTTTTATTAGGGGTGAACCGACACCCTCGGTATGAGGTGTGGTTGTGTAGTTTCCTGATAGCTAAAAGCTGGTCGGTTTCCAACACTACAGTGATTATCTAACCAATCACACTACTTTTAGACACTGGTGCAAGATTGTCGACCACATCATCGCTTACTATCTTAGTTTCAGTGATCAGACACGATATGAACAAATTATTATAAATATAAAAAGATTTTGATTCTCACCTCTTGATCTAGAGCTAGTTCATCACTGTCGTCAACTCCTGCATCAGGTATGCTCTCATCATCTTCTGACGCAAACGCCACGCCAAGCAGAAGTAACGTTAAAAAATATCTCCACCTAGAACAAAGAACAATTTGGTTAACACTCTCAACCTTTAAAATACACTTGGTCATCATCATCGTCAGTTGAAAGTCGTCCATTGTTGAACATTGTCTACCTCTAAAGATGTTCCTAGTAAATATATGCCTAATGTTGTAGCTAGCTGTACTACAGTCATATTATGAGGTATAGTCTGTCTAAAAAGTCAAACGACTTGGGAATTTTGTATAATATTTAATCATTAAAAAAATACTTATATTCGATACTTTTTAAAAGGTTCTTCTATTAGTAAACAATGATCAAGATCTCTTAATCAACTTTGATTATTGAACCAGTGTTGACTACATCAGATTTCATTTTACCATGATAATTAGCCAAGTCGTAAGACTTTTTAGACAGACTCTACCAACTTCAATCTTGTTTAGTTAAATTATTCGAAAGGATTATCGAGGATCTAAGAGAGCGCTCCAGGAAATAGTTCTGATGTGTTTAGCTAGTGAATGTAAGGTCTATTTGCCTTCAACAATTTATGTTAGTTTCTTTTATTTGCAAGTTTAATCGAGTGCTTGTGATTCAATTACAGTTTGTAGATCGTTACTTCCCGTATCCATCACACAATTAGTTACAGCGAACATGCTGCCTGTCGGAAGGCAGAATTGAATTAAATTTCACTTTCGTTCAGCATTAACTTTATAAATCTCTGTAAATATCAAGTGTAAAGCATGTACAGTAAGATGGAGTTACGTAATGGTGGCAATTTCTCCAAAATGGACGCTGCACTGCGCAGACACAGGGCCGTTGTGTAATGTGCGCCGATTTAATTCGATGACAGCGGAACTGGTTCGCACGAGACGTTCAATGATAAAGCAGGTGTGAGACCACAGTTGCGTATTCGCTCCAATTCACCGAAGATTTCACTGAGTCACTGACAAGATAATAGCCAATACAAATGTAATTACGGCCTGTCGGAATTTGGTCCTAAATGGTTCGCATTTTTAAGAAATTCCTGCTAAGGTCTAGCAAATTGTAGCTTGTGATATGATAATTTATGTGTGAACTTGGCTTCAAACGTACGATAGCTATTTGTAGTAGCATGTGTGACATATCCTGCGATTAGAAGAAATAATCGGATGTTGTAACTTTCCAAACCACACGTGCAGTTTATGCATAAACATCAATGTGCGTCAAGGTCTTCGACCTATCTATACACTCAATATATCTGATATTGCGTTTCACACACTTACACTCAACGTTCTAGATCAAATATATTTTCGCAAAAATGGTCACCAATCAAAATGAAGCCTTGTCCCTTTTAAGTTAACTATTCGGTCATATTCTTCTTGCATAAGCTTCCAAAACGAGATATTTTCAAGACTATAACCGGAAAAAGAATCGGTGTAGCCCATACATGGAACATTATAAGTCCGAACCTTTAGTAGGTCGTCAGATATGTCTTACTCTTAAACTGTTGCATTACATTGGCGTAACTTTTGGGTGTGGTCCTTCGGCATTTACTCATGTAATTAATGTGATGAAAGCTGTTCAGTGCTAAAATTTATTCTTTTTGGTGTCAAGACACTGGTAGGATATTAAGTTGCATAATGAGCCGAGTATTTTGTCACATGAATTAAAAAATTGCGCGATTTCCTTAATTGATGCATTGACAAATACACCACTCTCTATGCCGCACAAGGGACTAACCATGACGCGATGACGTGTTAAAATGTCAATCATGTGAGTGAAAATGAGGGATTGAGCTTTACAACCTATATGGCTCCATTCATCCATTTAACAGTTTAGTTTAGGTCGTAAAATGGATCGCGTTATGAGCTCGTCGAAGCACTGCTGAGGCAGAAAATATTTTGAATTGTACCTCTGTGCAGCGTAGTTGAGAGGTCCAGAATATGCATGGTTAGAAGGAAAACCCATTCTGCTTCTCTCGAATGCATTCTGACTTCTGACATCTAGTGTTAGATTTCAAGCCTCTTCATGTCCTCTCCATTGTCCTTTTACTCAAGCTCCTAAGAACCACGTTTATTTGCCTCTACAAAGTCTTCAACAGTTTACCTATATCACATTTTACAAGACACCTATCGATAACGGAAATCGTTAATCGACTTCAGTCAGCGGCGAATGCAGCAGTGGGATCAATGTTCTAAGATATTCTGCTGTGCCGGTAGTTACTCGTAATCATGGGTAAAAACTTCTAAATATGGGCTCGTGAATAAATCAATGATCCATATCGGATAACGTGTACTTAAATATGCCTGTTTATATTATGAAATATACAGAATATTTTTAGGGCTGGCCTAGTTTTACAAATAAAACATGTTTTCTTAATTTTATTTGAGAGTATCAACGTTCATAAGCATGAACCTATTACCATATAGAATGATATAGCAACAAACAACAGTAATTAAGTTTAGTTGTTAATTAACACCAACTAACATATTTCACAAAAATAACAAATTAACATTTCAGTAACCCAATACATGTCGACAATAAGGAAGGAATTAAATAAAACTAACAGTTAAACTGAACTTTCATATTTAAAAGCAAGAACTTGACCTTTTGTTTATGACAGAAACATGTAACAAATGTTTTATTTTATTTTTCTCAAACATGGTTTGTTTTGCGGCCAGACATCGTAACTTTGTAGTTATTTCTGATCGGATTATTTCCTGGTTTAAAAATAACTGGGTATCCGTATTATTATTCAATCCCAGGCTGTGATGTTGGAGATCCTTGATGGATGAGCGGTATGCTAAAAACCTCCTTGGTAATCGCCCATTGGATGAAGGCGTAGTGACGTATGAACTCTAAAAAACTTCTACGATCAGAGAAGGTACAGATGAATATGTGTCAATCATCTTCATAAATTATTTTCATCATGAAGCTGTGCTAATTAAAATTGGACGAATTAACGAATGCCTATTCACGTCCACGTTTCGTATTCAGCCGTCTTTCCAAATATTTTAGAAATATATCAACTGAAATTAACAGTTTCCGCAGTCTAGCTTTTAATTTTGCTATTACTTTGTGAATTGCAAATGTTTTTTTACCAATTAGTATCTAAATTGCGTAGGAGTGTTTGATGAAATTTAACAACGTTGCTAAATGTCTGTTGTTCAAGAAAATATGCGACTTTGTTGAAAAATTGCCTAGCGTGTTGGCGTTGTGACTTGCAATGTGGTTAGGAAATCATCAATATATTTTATTAGCTATTAAATTAAACGAATGTCTGTCTGTATGTCAAGGGACGAAGCGTGTCCGTTTGTGTAATATCTAAATGTCATGCATGGTTAGATGACTTGGTCACACTCTGAATATTTACAGTCATATCCAGATGTTTAATAGGTTTAAGGAGAGAGATTTCAGGACAGAAAACGTAACTTTGTAAGTCCCTAACTGTTATGCGAATACAAGACGTAACCATCAAATCAAAATTAGCCGTAAATCACACAGCCTGTCATCGAATCAATCGGCCTTATAGACCGTAAAATACCTTAAAACTGCTACCAAACCAAGTAGACCAGAAAAATGCGTAGTATGTTATCGAAACGCGAACTAACTACTTTCTCTATTAAAATCATCGAGTCGTGAAATGGAAGCTTGCGCATTGACAGCAGGTTCTAATTGAGAACAAAGTCACAAGAAGTGTTGATCGAACAATAGTAATGCCTGCTGTGCTCTGGCCCATGACGAGATTTGGCTAATGCCCCTGTGTTCGCGACTGGGAATGTGCTGCAATGCAAGTCACTTTCATCTGAGGAATTTGTATTTTCATACTGTCAAATGCTTGAAAAGAGAAAGAAAAAACATTTTATTTACGCGAAATAAGACGCATACTAAAAGCTTGGTCGTGTTAATAGAATTTCTTGATGTTTGGAAGATGTATGAAAAATTATGTTTTGGTTGTGTGCTTAAAATAGCATTAATTATACTTAATTAAGTTTATTATTTATATCTACTAACAATACAAAGTTCTTCGGAACTACGAATATCGGTATAGTACATATCTACTACCCATTAAAGCTGCTTTTTGCTGTTGTCTCTTTATTTGCTTTTTCCTTTTCACTTGATTCATGCTTTTTTCATGTTTCTTCTCAGTCTTTCTTTTATCCCTTTATTGCTTGTTGCTTTCTCTTGGTTATATATTATTTTCTTAGCTCTTCTCAATACATCTGTCTTTTTCTTTTTTTATCTAAACTTGCCATCAGAGGTTTACCTACGTAGCTATTGTTGATCCTTTCAGGTCACCTATTGTTAGCCCAGCTTGGTTACAAGCAAAGTCGTGTAGGTAGTAACAACCTACTCTATCACTCGTATCCGTCCATCCAAGGTCAGTCCAGCTTTGCTACGCTTTGCCAATGCGCTAGCGCACGCTTGACTTGCATTGTTTTCAAATATGCTTAGGGCTGCCAGATTTCGCATCCGTAATGTTAGATTAAAAATCAAAGATATGATTCAATGTTTTATATTGTAAAATGCTAAGTCAAACTCAAAAAGCATTTTTATTGGGTAGACTTTTGCTGCATAACGCAAATAAATGAGTTTTATTTGTCTGATTGAACTGCCATTCAATATGTATTTAATAAGACTAATTTAATTTCTTTATTTCTTTTTGCCCTGTGACACTTATTGCCATGTGTTCTTATTTTGTTGGTTTTTATGTAGGTATCATTTCCGTATTAAGCTGGTATCTTGATTGAACCATTATATTGCTTTCAATTTCAGAAACGTTGCTTATATCTTTACGTTGATCTTTATTCTCCATTCACTAATGATTTCTATCACTATGTTTTCAAGACAGTGTTTTGGCTGAGAAACCAATCGACTGGAGTCTATTAGGAAGATTTTTATTAATTGGAAAGACGTTAAAAGAAGAAGGCCGTCTAGATTTTCATGCTTACTGGCGGGATTTTTCAAATCATACAATATTCAAGTTTCAAAGATATCTTCGCTGCCCAACCCTGTGATCGTTTCAGAAGGTTGCGCGGGCGCATATCGTGCGGTGTTAGTTTCATTGTCAAGTATAACGCAACGCTCCGCAGTTCCGTTTCGTCACTTTTAATTACGTGTCGTGACGACAAACAATTCAATCGATTGGATTCTGTAATTTTTCCAAATATTTTGAACATTATGCAAATAAGCAATTTACGGTATTTGGAGCAATTTTAAATGGATTGATCACGATTGAGTCACTGAGATTGTTTTGTAAATCATCATGACTGATTATGGCACGAAACCATTATTTCTGCTTATTTTAATAGTCAAATAATAATAATTATATGATTATTATTTTTGCAGTGTACCATCTTGCTTAGTTAGATAATAATCTGTATACTTGTAAAAATCATTTGTTTGTTTGTAAGATTCATCTTATACTTAGACGTCTCCTTCATAAATCACGCTTTTCTCATTTCCTGTGTTATAAGATCATATCTTTGAAAGATGCGAAACCTTTATTAAACGTACACTGATGTATGTAGAATATTATTGTAATGTAGAAAGGTCATGAGTTCAATGACCGAGTACTTAGTTAAGAAAACTGTGTAGTTAAATTTATCTCTGCAAATTATGTGTACCAAATATGAAATTAAAAATTATGCCGTTTGTTTGGTTTCGTAACACAAATTGGCAGCTTTTAATATCTTGCGGAAATAAGTGTTACAAAGTTACAACACAAAGAAGCGGTCGGTCTTGTTCGTTTTCTTGTTTTAAGGCGTGTGCGCACTTGTGCAACCGATGGAACTTGTCAGACTCGTCAGTGTGATGTGAATGCGATATCTTCGTAATATCGATGCGTTTGAGAACATTAATAATAGTGTAGTAATTAAACTCCGGGAATTGCCCCCACAATAATTTATTTATTTAAACTTAACTTCAAGGCTAGAGTGAATAGGCTCTTAATAAACTAGTGCGCCTCACCATCAACGATTGCATCACTGCTTACCATCAGGTGGGATCGCAGTCAAGTATTAGTTTATATCAGATAAAAAAAACCTACAAATGCGAACTTAATGCAACAAGACACTCTATACCAGTCAAGCTTGATGTCAAAAAGACTATACTGTAGGATGATAAATAGATAATAAGTATTTAAAATAGAATCATCTCCTTGTAGGCTACAGTAGTGCCCATCAAACCTCTATCCTCTATATTCTGTTATTAGTTTATCAAAAATATCTTGCAGGCGCAAGATTTTAACAAGATAACTATGTTTGGGCATGAAACTAGATGAACTTTAATAATTACGTAAGTATAGGTAGGGTATAGATTCAGAATTCATTAAAGGTTGTCTGACTTTATTAAGTTCACAACATAGATATGCATTTCTAGCAGGCAGACCTACTATTAATACGTTAGGTTAATGTATTGGATTGTTTATTTTATTAATTATCGAGCTTACGGATATCTTACTACGATCTTCGAGTTCTGCAACACTGCAAGTATGAAGTAATGTATAGTATCAGCTTGTTGAAGCTGTGCTCGGATTGCCTGATTAATTTGGCACCTTAACTAGATTATAAGAAGGCTTATGACTTTGTACCTCATACCCACATGGGTCATTAAGGTGATAGGATTGTTTAAAATTGATGCAACACTACGCACCTTCCTGATGTCGTGTATAAGACCAGTGAGTACGAACTTGCGCTATCCAGGAAGTTAAAATATCCAGAGAAATAGCAAACCTGGTAAGGATCGAGCGATGTGTACTCCAGGGTGATAGTTTGAGTCCCCTTTGATTTTGCCTAGCCTCGAATCTTCTAAGCACATTACTGCAGAATTTAGAACTAGTCTATCTATTAACCTACTCTTAACTATAAATCTGTAGAAACGACTGATGGGTTCTCTATCAAAGGTTTCTGTTAATTTTTTCACACGTCTGGTAACGTAATTATATTCTCTGTCAGTTGCAAAGATATATTTGTTCATCTTTGAACCTTCGTTTTGGTCTGTCGCGATGTTGCTTAGCATGCTAAGGGATCCAATATAAATATATTTAAAATTATTTGAGCCCACAGTTCGTCTGAAATTTGGCTCAATCCCACTTAAGATTAGCTTTAGATAGGCAAAGAAAGGTGGAATAGTCAGAAGAGTTTGGAGTTCCATATCCATCCATTTAGTAGCACTATTATTATACCCATTTTTTATATATTCAATTGTTTTGAAAGAACGTCACTACCTCTAGGTAAAGCGGGAAGACATGTCATGACAAAAAAAAAAAAAAATGTCAGACTTTTGATTTCTGATACTGACGGAAACCCACCTGTATTTGCGGTTTCTAGGGCCACGGTAGTCGGTAACTCTTTCGAAATATCTTCCTTCAGTCCACTATTCTTGAACCTATAACCCCAATTTTCTTGCATGTCACTTGTTTTTGCATCTTTATCCGTTTCTCCCTGACCACTAAATAAGCCCAGTCACTCCCCATGATTACGTTGATCAAACAGAAGCGCGGTCGCATCGCGTATTCACATGTCATTCTTACTGATTTCACTTTCAATTGTGTAATCACCTCCTTGGTTAACACTTATTTAAAAGAAATGGCAGCCATACTAGGAAATACGGCTGAAGACTTTGCGTGAAGGTGTGCGTGATCGAAATCAGAGTAGGGCACGTCGAAGGGAGCCTATAAATCATATTGGTTAAGTTTTTTATGACATAATTGTAGAGAATGAGGAAAATAAACGTTGACGGCAGACATTGTAGTCTACTAGAACTCCTCTTCTTCTTTCTGCCCTTAACCCATATTAATTGGGGTCGGCGCATCACGTTTTTTTCTTCCAATCTGTCCTGTCACCTGTCAAACTGTCACAACTACTAGACCAATCCGTACATATTATAAAATAAACTCCCTAATCAAGTCCCTCATCGCGTCTGACTGTCTAAAAAAAACTCAAAAACTTCTGGACGAATTTTCATGCTATTTACAGCTATTATAGAGAAATGTTTAATGGATGGAGCCTATATAGGATCTATAGCTACATCCCTCTTTCTCGCTCGTTTGTCTGATATTTTAACACGTCATGGTAGGTAAGATATAATAGCTTCTACCAACGGATTCGCCCCGTGCAAAAGTAAAAAAAATGGTTTAAAAAGAATAATAATAATATTTATTTATCTTCCACAAATAACGACAGCTTTCGTGCTGTCGTTATTTGTATATATATATCTAAGAATATTGATGTGTTTTAATATTATTAATTTGTGGGAGACTGGTGCCTAAAATAAGCCGTGGCTTGTATTTTAGGACACCGAGGACTCCTTTCTACAGGGTAAGCAGCAAACAAAAACATTATATCATCTGTATATTTAGATGGTAAAAATCTAACGAAAATTTTCAGTTTCTACAAGTTATTTACATTAATAGAAGAAAAATGTAAAATAAATAAAAATATTTATATTTATGTTCTGTGCCAGGATAGTCAACCCGTGGGCCAAATTTTATCATAATTTGAGCGTGAAACAAACATGTAAGTACGCTCACAAACATACATATTCACAAACTTTCGCCTTTATAATATACAGCGCTGTAGTAGATATGCTTGTATATAAAAACTAATTGTCATTAGCTCAGACAATTATGTGTTCCGGTTGTTAGTGCAAAAACATATTACATACCTGTTTAATAATTCGCACTTGAATGCGAAATAATCTTGTAATCTTGCATTCGGAAGTATGACTGTTACGTAAAGATTCACGCGTTTGTGTAGAGCATAAATATAGTTAACTTGATCTAGATCTCTAGATTATTACAAGTAGGTGAGTAGCAACTTATTATTCAAAACTAGAGCATCTTGTAACGCGTACTGGTACCCCGCCCAGGCTTCGCTCGGATGCAAATTATGTAATATTTATGCGTTCCTCGCTTATTGCTCTTTCTATTAGTGTAAGACGCGTTAAAATATTTTGCGTGGATTAGGGGTAATTTATATTGTGGTTTAGGAGGAATTAATGGATAAACAGACAGATGTGACGTTTGACGTTTTCTCTTTGGCGGGAACCACAGATCAAATAAACCAGTAAGTAAATGCTAAAAAAAAGTTATTCAGGAATTAGTTTTAGCCAGCTGGTCACACTCACAAGTAGAGCAAGTAGAGTTAGAAGTACCTATATCCTTACTAATATTAAAAAAGCGAAAGTGAGTTTGTTTGTTTGTTGCGTCTTCACGCCTAAATGGCAAAACGGATTTTGATGAAACTTGGTACACGGATAGACATAGGATACTTTTTATTCCGGAAGTAATTATTATTATTCCCTTAGGATAATTTTATACTATGACGCGGGCGAAGCCACTGGGACCAGCTTTATAGGCTACTATTCAACCACACAATAAATCAATTACTTACCTAATCAAAATCAGTCTATAAAACTAATTAAATAAAGAATCAAGCAGATTAAAAAGGCGTGAACCAATTAACTTCTTCACGTCACTTATTCAGCCAAATTATGCAATTTAAACGCAGATTCAAATCTAATCACCGCGAGGTCAATTAATCACATTTATCTCGACACCGAAACTGCGACAGTCGCATGCGAACACGACTTACTCGTACACTCATGCGTAGCTTAAGCTGAATACTCACTAGCGAATTGGAACTGGGCACGGTCTTTTAAAATCTATTTACATAAATGGAGAAACTGACTGACTGATATATCAACGCACAGCCTGAAATTTTCCACAAGGTTTTCTTTCATGAAACAGACGAGGATAAAGAGAGGATTTCTCAAAAATTCACCTCCTAAGATGATGAAACGGGTCCAAAATGTGTATGGAGAAACTTAGTTTCATGCGCTGCTAGACTTGCAGAGCTGCAGCTGCTGGCAGAAGCTATTTAATTGATAAAATATCGTAGGGTGATCTTTTCCTGCAATGGACAGTATAACGCGGTTCATATCGTCTATCGTGGAGATCACGAAGTAGAGAAAGAAGCGGTAATATGTAGGTAACAGAGACGCTTCGACCTATCAAATTTTGGTTTTTTTATGTGATAGATCGAGTGACAGTTAATGAGATACCTGTGCGGAAGTTACAGTACCTACAATCAAATTACGTTGACCACTCCTAACTTGGCGTTCCGAACTATCTCGCTTACTCGAAAAATAAGCAATAAGTAGTAGGTACACATTATGCTATCTGATTCCTAAAAAAGATCGAATTACTGCGCAGCCAATTGTTTGAAGTTCGGAGCGGTCAAAATAATTTGGCGTTATCTGTATCTCTTATTAATTTCGAGTGTATATTACCAAGACATGTGAAAATATTTATTTAGGTTATAGTAAAGACTTGTACAAAAAGGCGTTACGCAATAGTGCAACAAGGATGCGACAGCAATTGTCGAATTGTCGCGACATGAAGCGCGTTTCTAATGAGTACTCAGCTTTAAGTACAGTGCGCAAGCTCACGACATGTGTGATCCATTTACCGCGCGTTGTATGCGCGGGCGCACCCATGAGTGTGGACTGTGCTCGTTGCACGTGTAGGGCATTAAGGTTGCCCCTGTTTTCGGTCATTATGTAATTGTTGTAAATGTTACCGGTTGCTTTAGAAGTAAGGCCATGACCAGCCTTACCATGTTCCCACTGCTGGGACTCAGGCCTTGTGTCTAGTAGATGGAGCGCAGTTGAGCTCTTTAGCAGTCCTGAGTTGAGCTTTGCAAATACTGCCAAATGCTTGCACTGACTGAACAGGTCCACTCAAATCTGTGTGGTTCTTTCATAAAAGACCATCGCAGACGTATCTGCTTAGTTCTCATGTGATTTTGACCACTACATATTTACTGTATGGTCTTTAAAAGAGATTTTGTCTTCTGAGTTTGTTTCGGTGTTCCTTCTCAGGGTAGTCAGCTATGAAAGTAAACACTGGCCACATATAGTACTGACGAAAAAAAAATGACGTGTAAAAGAGTTTTATAAAACCTATTTGCAAAAAAAAAAAACGAATTGAGATTCTGAGTTCGAGAGAGAGGATCGTATAATTTCACTGCTTTGGCAGGCATCAGGCATCAGGTTGGCTCCGTCCCTGCCAACCCTAACCTAAGTTAACATTTACGTTGTTGATGTAGGTAATGTAGTATTAGCATAATCACCGCGTATTGCACGTGTTCCTAACTTCATATTTAAGTGGCCAATAACTTTACGCATGGCTTGAGAATAAGTACCGTAACAATTTAGACTGACGTTGTTGTAGATAGAGTAATTCTTGGGTAGTTAAGCTGCAGTGAGAGTGATACCAGAAAATGAAAAGCCTAAAAACCTTATCGGAAGAACTTCTTAATTCTTTCATACATTATTTAAGTACATACAGCTACGTCAATCGGGTACCCCTCCTCTCATCTCTTTAGCGTAGAAAAGAGTGTAATCAGTTAATAACGCTGACTGTACAAGAATTAGGGTTTTTAGACAAGTAAGAGAAGAATTTTGAAATTTAAATTTTTAAATTAGCCCTGTGATCCAAAATAATTCATCTAGAAGAGTCTATTGGAGAGTTTATTTATTAAAACTTCATTCAACACAAAAGTACAAAGGCGGACTAAATGCCTTAAGTATTTTCTTCCAGTCAACCAAAGATAGACAACATGGCGGGTTAAAAAAAAGGAATGAAGAGAGAGAGAGAGACAAGAGGGTGAGTTTATCTCTACAAAACATCTACAAAACTTAAATCATCTTCCGAACTTACGAAGATCCTTCAAGCCAGAACTACACTGCGCACATGTGTGCCACACACGCCGATCTGGGCGCGTCGGTCTCCATACATTTTATATGGAAACTAGACTTGTAGAGCTACACTTGATCCACGCCACGCGACGTCGTTCTACGTACACATCAGGCGTGTTACACGTGTGCGTCGGTCTAATGTAGTTCTAGCTTCAATGTAAGCCAGGAATGCAGCCTTTTCTCTCTACATTGATCTGCAGTGGCCCCAAGTTACGTAATGTCAGTCTAGCGCAGGAAAACTCGCTGCCATCATATTAGCATTTCACTGCCCCCGATAGCGTGGATACAATTTATAGAATTACTCAACATCCATCTGTAATATGCGCGACTTTAATTACCCAACGGTAAATGTATTTGCAAAAGATACTACAAGATAAATCTGATGCTAGGGCTGCTGATTGTTCGGAAGAGATACAGTGACCCTGAAAAGCAAAGAGCAACTAAAGGAAGGAGGGTGGGTTTTAGTCAGTAAGAGTCTGACTCTGCCTCTCGCTTCGCATAAAGCGGAAGCAGTCATTTAATGGATTTCTAAACAAAAATTTAGGTAAAAATCTAATGATGCAAATGTTACAGGAGGAGAAAATATTTTTTTCAGCCCACTCAATAATATTTCGCACTAGTGCGAAAAATACTCCGGCTAACCCCGAGCCTATTCAATTTATTATACTCGTAATATATTACATACAAAATCAAGTTGGTCACCACGGGCAGACTCACGAAAATTGACCTTGTCGCAATCTGCGAACTAATTCTCACAAAAAAATATTACTAAATAGTCTATGTTTATGGTTTTTTACCGAGTAAGTATGTTGAAAAACATCGTTTGATACACGTGAGTACATATATTTGTCATTGCTGTCACTGCGTTTCAAAACAACCTCGCCTTCGGCTCGGGCGTATGTTCCCACCTCGGCTGCAATAACAACGTTTGCCCACTTGCATCAAAATGTACTATTGACTACAAAGCTCGGAACTGGCTTTCATAATGTTGCATCAAAGTATCCAATATTTTTTTCCATTAAGTACGATTGACAATAGTGTAATTATTTTTCCGGATCGATGGTTAATAATGATCAAATAGCAGGAGTTGATTCTGAAATAGTAGAAAGCTACAAAACTAACTTTAAAGCTTGCTTTACTAATGCTGAATCATGTACCTAACATACTAGACAAGCTTAGGTGATTGGTGAAATTAACTATGACTGTCAATTACAAGCTTTTATTTAGTTTCACCTGTCCCGATGTTTGTCTGTCATCAAATCTTGCAAATTAAATTTGATCCACTTCCCGTTTACCGATTGAGCTGAAATTTTGCATGCATGTATAAATCAGATAACAATGCAAAATGGTTATGACATGAAGCTGATCTGATGATGGAACCGGAAGGTGGCTATAGGAACTTCGTAGTTAAACGACACAACCCCATCGAGTTTGGGCTCGTATGATTCGTCTTGACGTCTATTAATTATTATGTACCTATACTGCGGTGAGCTATAAAAGCTTGCAACGAAAAAATGATTTTCATTAAAAGCTTGTTTTTTGAGAAGCTAGGTCTGTCTAAAGTGAATTGAAATACCCACCACAAGCAACGTTGTGAGAGAGAATACACCTTTGTTTTCGAGGGGATACCTTCAAAAGGCGCTCGGACTTTGGGTATAAGACCGGGGATTGCGTGATTTTTACCTCACTAAAACCACCCCGGTAATCACCATCAGCACCACTCAGCACATAGAAGGGTCACCGTTACTTCTCAAAAAACCATTCTGAAACCCCCTGAGAGAGATGTACCTAACCTATAGGGTTGAGAGACGACCCAGTAAGTTAAGTACCTAAATCAAGGTAGCCTCAGACAAGACAGTGACAATATATCCGTAAATCTACATAACGCAACACTTGCATCACGATCAATTAATCGGCATTACTCGAATGGCCACAATCGTATCATTAACGTTACGAGCGTTACGACAGACGACACAGATGAGGATCTAGTTGAACCTGTTCGGAGACATACAATGTGTTTTGACATGTGTCTCATGTGTGTCAGTGTCGTCACGACAACGTTGATGTCCACTGCCAGGGTTAACACACGCTAGTTGAAATATATCGATACATAGATGATAGAACATCTCCAAAGATTTATATTAGTAGCAACATTAAAAGTTCAATTTAGTCAAAAGTTATGAAGTCAAGTCAAAAAAACTAAGCTAATTATTTTCGTAAAAAATATAGTCTATTCAGTTTTCAATTATGACGATTTTTTTGCAGTCCTTAGACTGGCCATAATCTTGATTAGATAAAATTAAGTCAATTATTTCGTTGGTATATATCATGGTAAGTTATGTAAACACATTGTTAATTTCATCAACAATTTCGTCGCCGTTGTCCTGTTAGTAAGAGACAATTTTGCAATGAAGAGTACCTTCAATCAGAAGAAGAATACAAGGTTTGAAATAAACATAATAAAATTTATGAATTTAACGAATCATTAAGTCGAAAAGAACACTCAAGTCTATTATATTACCTGTGACTTTCTGAGAGCCGGAATAAGATTTACATCCATATTTCTATTAGAAGGAGATAACAATGCACAACTAATGTTTTTCTCTTTCTCAAAGATATGTTCTGAAAAGCAAGTAAAGACTCCAGTCTTAGCAAACCAATGGCTTATGTATTAGCCATTAAGATGTAAGCCAAAATCAAAAGCACAACCCTACAAATAACAATTTGACAAATGTAGCCCTCGTTTTGAACAGCACGTGCGCATTGTGTCACCGGCCATGAATTGATCGAGCTATTTATTAATTTGACTCACACACGATTTACCTTTGTAAGATCTAGCACGTGTGCTGCAACTGTTTATCAAGATATCAATGATTTTATTGTGTCTTTTGAATTAGCTGCCGCATCGAGTCAAAGCTTGAATAAGTTACACCATCATTCCATGAGATCATAGATGTTGTATCTATGTAACTTCATTAAGTTGAGTAGTTTCAACTGTCACAGCATCGATCTTTTACTGTATTTACTTCTAACACAGGACTAGATGAAGAAGTTGCCGCACATCCATAAAGTAACTAAAATAACTGACATGGCTACGGGAAATTCCAATACTAAGTACCTACCACTAAAATCCTGCTCAGATTAGTGAGAAACTTCAAGAGTGCTCATTTGAATGGTTTCTCATTATAATTAGATACATTAGATCGCATGTCGCCGCTCTCAGCATCCGTTTCCTCGACTCTCGAGGTTTTTTTTATTTTCGGAACCAACTTCCAAACGTTTTCCTGTCTATTCAATTCAAAGTTTCTCATCCTATTTCCGTCTCGTTGCGTGAAGATTTCCATCCCATTATCTTTTAATTGAAGGTTAATTTAAAGTAGACAAATCGGATTAGAGAACTCTATAACAAGTATCGACGTGCATATCCTTCCAACTTATCAATAGAAATCGAGATGTTTGTAAGCAAAACTTCGGTAAAGGCTAATTATGTATCCATTATCTATATTTATGTGCAGTTAACTTCATAATTTCATTAGTTAATATTGTGGCTATCCTTGATAATACTAAGATCCTGAGTCATCGCCTAGCTCAGGTTTCACGACCTTAAAACTAAATGCCAGCAAAAACTTAGACAGCGCCGATTTGTTAATTATTACTGTAATAATGTAATTAATTAGTTATATTACGGACATTGGATTTATTATTACGTTTTAAACGATCGCATATTCCACGCAAAGGCGCTCACGCTAGGAAGTTAATATAATTACTAATTTTTACGACACTATTGGTTTGTACACTATTTATTATAAATATGAAAGTGATAAGTATTTTTAAAGCGTTAACTCGTGTAGGTACGTGGACCCGAGCAAAGCCTTTGAAATAGTCGCTAATAGATACGAGTATTTTGTTGAAAATCCTCTATTTGCTGATATGTAAGTAAGATATTGATAGTTATTATCAATACTATTATATATGAAATATCGTATTGTAACGTAATATTATCCACAAGTTTAAAATACTAGATAAGATCATCGCAGTCTACCCCAAGGCGCATTAATGAACCCACTCAATATAATCATAATGCTACTGCTAACAACATTATTGTGAACATTTTACATCTTTTGAGCACGAGTGCGCACATAAAACAAAAAAACTGCTTAATTTAACAGTTGACACACAAACTTTCTTCCTAATCACCCACCGTAACTGCCAACAAGGCTTTACATTGTTACGTATATTAAATATACACATATTACGTATATTATATCAGTAATAACGATATTTTCCGCATATAACCAACATAGCACGATGTTCATAGGCCGTATAAACTGTGGCCGCGTCACAGTCGCCGGTGGAACAGTAATACAACGTTATGCAACAAGCAGTCTGTGTGAAAATGAAAACCGTCGGGATTTACAACATTGAGAGTAGCTCGACCAGTCTAGATGACGGAGATTAAAATTAACGCGCTTCGCAAGCGGCTTTGGATAAATAGTTCCGTAAAGGAAAGATGATATTGTAGATTTACGGCAGACCCGTTTTGCGGTTTTAACAAAAGAACCAGAGAAAATCAAAGTGTTATTTAGAATTAGATGTAGTAATTGGAGAAGGATTAAGGATCTACCTCACAAAAAATTTGGTGAATGGTCTGAAAACATGTCTCTTGATGATCCATTTAAAGATGACTCTGATTAGCATCTGCTAATCAGAATCATAAAAGCATATAGAAATCTGAAAGGTCTAGTGAAACAGAAACCCTTAGATAAAATAAATGGATATCTAATGGATGTTCGTGATCTGGTAGACATCGATATCGCAAAGAATAAAATATAAACAGTAGTGGTAAATTCGGTAGGAATTTTCCGTTCAAAACTTATTTACCTTAACCCTTCAGATACCGTCAATTAGAGACACAATAGTAAGACAATAGATGCGCGGCCACCGGGTGTCGCTTGGGGATTCATGAATTAACAAATGCTATTCAATTAGCTACAAATGGTCCATGTTGGATCGATTTCATCACGGTGACGATAAGAGCAACATCTCGATTCAAGAGATTGAGTAACATCACTTAATCGTTTACCTTTAGAGGAACTATAGGCACGCACACTATCCTCACGATAACTTTTTTGTTGACAAATTTGACAGGGTGACAAAAGACCGTGGAATTGGTCAATAAAATTTGCCATGAAGGAGGCATGGCTAATCTTAGTCATCTGGACAATTACTGTGACACGCTTCTTAGCAGTATTGATTCATCGGTTTTGCTAGCTGATGACTTGGAACAAATCCCAAGGGCTTGGGTAGGATTTTTTATTATCAATTCCATGTAAGTATTCGATTTGTTTATATAAACCATCTAATACTTGCATTTTTTTTCCGGTCCTTCGAGCCGGATTGTTCACGCTTCGTGAAATTTTTTCGCGGGATTCTGGTGTACACATAAAATATACGAATTTATGGGTAAAAGCATTGCAATCAAATTGTCTTTGAAGTCTTACTAAACACGCTTCAGCAGCTAATTCGCAAGTAGTTGCAACAAAGTGGTTGCAAATTGTTTTATTCCGACAAGCCATTAAGATGAGATTATAACATGTATGCAAACAACTTGCAGACAATGGATGAACGTGGCCCACATACTGTACTGTTAAGGGTCTTACTCATGATATGGATGTGCTAGCCATACATGGTACAATTTCCAATGTGGTTGCCAGTGAGATTGGTAAAGTAGCTGACGATGCCATTAGTCATGTATTTACGGAATTTGTTTGGAATTTTGAACTAATTAATAAAATTTAAATTTTTGTACAAGTCGTTGCTTACAATCTTGGTAATTTTATAGGATACTAGGGATAGAGCTATACACTTTATATAGCTCCATTCTTTTAACAGTTCCGTGGTAACAATCAAAGTACGTTTGCACGTTTCGAAAATTAACCTAGTCTCCGAACAAGAAATCAAAAGCAAAGCCGGGGTTCCAAGTTGAACCAGTTTAACCTAGATTCCAGGACCAGAGGAATTCAGCTGGCTGCTTATCCATTAAGACAATGTCATTTCAAACATTCACGGCGATTAATCTTAGTCACTTCTCATACATTGCCCTTTTAACCCTTCAGATACCGTCAATTAGAGACACAATAGTAAGACAATAGATGCGCGGCCACCGGTGGTCGCTTGGGGATTCATGAATTAATAACTGTAACTAGATATCCTCTGTAACTAGATATTTCAGAAGAGGAGTGCAGATGAAGCTAAAAAACTTAGGTTACGTTAATTAAAAAAATAATCATAAATCATATAAAAACTTTACGCGGACCATATTCATATACACTGCTCTTGGGAACCATAGTTATAGTCTGTTTACCCAGTTTTGGTAAAGATTTCCTCACATATTTTTCTACTCTATTATTCTATTGAACGCTTTCCTGGGTTTTGTGGTTTTTATTACGTCTTCACTTCTCTTACCTACGATAGTTTTTGTCCGGATACATTCTTATATTTCTATGACACTTTAACAGGTTGTAGCTATCAGAAAACACAGACTCCGGCAGGAAATCCCACTCCTTAGCAGCAACATTACCCAGTGTGTATTCTCCTTCAAAGAGCGTAGGCTCTGAATACGAAATAGATGCAAAGTTGAACTTGTTAACTGTTATGAGGCGTTGCGCAAGCGCTTTCTTCATTGAAAACATTCAGACAGAGGCTATTGACTTGTAAATACACATTGCACTCCAAGCCTTTTAGCCTTTGTGATGTTTTTTGTTCTAGACATCTCGTTTGGGCAACTGGTTTGTCAGTATTGTGTTACATTACATGCTTTGTTACTTGTGACAACTTCCAAGGATGAAGATGAGGCGGCTAATTGGATGCCACAGTTGGCGCTTGACTGCGCCGGAAGTCGTGGTTTCGATTCCCGTACAGAACAAATATTTGTATGGCCTGTAGATGATTTTTTCGGGTTTGGGTGTCTTTATATGTGAACGCACCTCTACGATACAAGAGTCATTCCAAGAGTGCGGTTTTATGGTGCTATGGGGCGAGATTTAAAAAAATCTAGGTTCTACAGTAAACAACAAGATGGACCGATGACCTGGTCAGAGTCGCGGGAATCCGATGGATGCGTGATGCACAAGATCGGTCGTTGTGGCGACGCTTGGGGAGGCTTATGTCCAACAGTGGACGTCTTTCAGCTGAAATGATGATGATGATGATGACTTCAGTGGAATCCAAATTAGAATTAAAAGTTTAGAAGTTTCGTTAATTAGTTTTGTGTTCTTTTATAAAGGGAGGACATCACAAAATGACTTCTGCTTTAGGTGGAGCGAGGAATGTCAGACTTTTACATATTGACATCCACCCAAGTTCCTTTAGTGGGCTTATGCTTTCCAGGGGCGTGGACCCTCGGTGACTTTTTAACGCTCCCGTAGTGATAATTTAGTTTGAGCGCTATTTTTAGGAGTTACCAAAATACGTAATCGATTTTCTTGTATACAGTTCAGAGTTTTATAGCTAATTAGCAGCTTTATCAACGCTTATAGCATTATAACATTAGTTACGGTAATTGGTTGTCTAGCGCATTGGAAAATGTAATTAGTCACCCACGACTAACTAGAGGCGCCAAATTAAACAAGCTCTAGTCCAGTTCACATCGAAGTCGATCAAGGAATAGGTATATAAGCACTCCTAATTACTTAGCTATCCCTCGCGGTTTCACCCGCATCTTTGCTTACTACTCCGCTCCTGTGAGTCATAGTGTGATGTTATGCAGCTTACATCCTTCTTCGAGAAATGGGCAATCAAAACAATTTTTCAATTCGTACCAGTAGCTTTCTCAATTGTCATAATGGGCCTTTAAAGACTTAAGATTCTTACATTACCCCCAGGACTGAGGAAACTGAAAGAATAATGGATTTATTATATAAAAAAGGGATTTATGAGGAATATTTAGAAGTTAAATAAAACTCGAGAAAGATTTGAATTCACCCTTGCGAAGCTCGGGCCAGTTGCTACTCTATCACAAATAGGTACTTAGTTGAAATCCTCGCTTTTTCAGAGCAATCTAATTAACCAAGGTTTGGCGGAAAATCGATTTTAAACGAAAGCTTCAGCATTTACCTAAGTGATCCAAGATTTTAGGGTTCCGTAGTCATAACAAGAAACGCTTATAGTTTTGACTGGCCTGTTGGTCTACTGGTTAGTGGCCCTGACTGATGGTATCACGTTCCATTATAATAACTTAAAGGGCATCTGCGAGTTGGCTTCGGCCCCTTGTACGCCTCTCAAAGGCCCAGGACTTTATAGATTTTGCGGACAAGGTTTATTTATCTCAGGACGCTGAGGTCCTGAGATAAATAAACAGAATAATAATCCTTTGTTTTCAGGCAACTAAAGCCGAATGTTATGCTGGAGGTCGTGGGTTTGGTTCCCATTCGCCACCAAGACAAATGTTTGTGTGATGAGCACGATCATTTGTCCTGTTTAGAAATATTAAGTACTTATAGCATAAGCACTGCTTGATTTGGAAGTAGATGGCGTTGTGTGAAAGTTGTAGAATAATATTATAGCTCACCATCTCCACGGCTTGGTTTATAGACAGTTAGTACTAAAAAGCTTAATTTTGCATGGGTATTAAATCACGCTGACAGTGATGAAGTAAAATGTTGTACTTAAATACACGCAACTTATGCCTAAACTGAAAAAATCGGACAAATTGGAATAAATCCAATCTTTAGAATAAAATTACTTACCTATATGAACTTGTTATTTTTTTAAACGGGTATAAAGCGTGTAAAGTTATGAAAATATGAAATTAAGTGGATTCCCCCGTTTTAAAAGTTATTGACTCAATTAATATGTTCGTAGTAATTTAATGAACATAAAGTCCTCTTCCAAGTCCGCACGCTGTAAGAGGTCACTACGGAACCCCACACTGCGCGTGCCCGACACACACTTGGCCGGTTTTTTTTCTAAACTCCTTGGTCCACAACACAACAAATGTCACAGAGTCATATCGCAACATTTTCCCGCTAATTTGTTATGCTAAGTACATTGCGCAAACAAAAAATTAAATCACTGATGCAATCAAATGTTGCCAAATCTTAAAATATTTAATAAATACTACAATAGGTGAGTCAGTCTTTCGGAGAACTTGATCTTGCTATCAATGTCTGACCTACAAAGTTTATTCAAAAAGTAATTGAAAGATTCGAGACGGTCAACACTATGGTCTTTAACGTCATGTACTACAACACTATTGTTTGTTATGTTTTTAAACCTTTTTTGTCTCACAATTGAGTAAAAGTGTCCACATGACCTTCTATTCCGCCCGGTGTTTCGTATTTTTCAGCTAGTTGTTATTTTTATAATGTGCTTTAATTCTTTTCTGATATGATTGGTTAAGATTGCGTCGTTTCCCGCTAGTAAAATGTTATTCTTTCTGTATTTTTGGTTTATCTACACTATCAGAAAATTTTGACATTTAGTAAATAGGTACTTATAGGTATAATTTAACCAAAAACAAAGATGTTATACAACTATTCAAGTTATGAGTGTTCAAAGAATCCTTGAATCCCGTGGAAGTAAGGTGGATGACCACATACCGCAAAAAAAGTCACAAAAGCTCACGGCCGCTAATACATATCAAAATAAAATGAGATTATTTACAAAATTCACGTTCCTTGAACCAAAATGCAATCCTAAAATATCCAAAAAGCATGACGTATGTTTTTTTTTACATTTCTTTTTCAAAAAAGGAATCTCTTTCGTCGATCCTTTTTCACGAATCGGAATTTGCATATTGGGCAGCTCAACTTTTTTCTTTTATCCGAGAAGGGTCTGCGATTTATGTGGGGACAATGCATAAGACCTAATGCTTTTTTTATGCACGTCCAGTGCATGCAAGGGTCATTGATTTATTTAAGTGCTACAAGGTATTCGATATGTTCGTGTGAATTTTATTTCGGCACATTATTGCATGTATCGAATTTTTTGAATTAAATTACGTTGATTGGTTCGCATTTTATTTTTTTCTAGTTAAAATGCCTTTTATATTATAATGAATACATCCATGACTAATATTTTGGAATCGATATCCGATTACGTAAAGTTTACCCGATAACTTTATCATTAAGATCAAAGTTAAACAGCGGTTACTTGGAAATTATCCGTTATGTTAAACGCCGATTTGTCAGCATGTTAATTCGAATTTAAGCGTTCACGATTCGACAATATAGATAACATGGAAGTAATTAGAAAGTCTCTACTTTAAAAAAAATTAAGCGCTGCCGGTGTTATTTGTGGTGCAAGTCGCGCAACCGGCGCGGCGGCGCAACATAGGAGCTTGTGGCGATCACTGGACTTCTTTAATTTACTTGATGGGGTTTAAAATAAGATTACCTGTTCTACTCTGTCTATTTAAACAGCTTTAACAACTAATAAGTATATTATGCAGTCAAACAAAATACAGTAATTTGAATCGCTGAAATCTTTTAGATTTCTACGATTTCGATTTGTAGAAACACATTCACGCATCTGAATATAGAAATATCACATCACTCAGAAAAAGACATATGTAATTTAAAAAAATAATATGGTAACTGCCATTGCTCTTTGTCCATTCAATATTGTGTCCATTTTAGTGCAAACACATAGACTCGTCAGTGTCTCTCGTTCGTACGCAATAATTACAAGTCACTATGTTGTATCACGAGGCGGTAAGCATAATGGTTTATAGAAATTACGGTAACCATACGAACATATAGCTCTGCACATACTGCCAATGAGACTAGAAAGCGAACGATTTCTCATGATTACATAGAAATTAAGTGACATGACAAATCGATTTAATGTGTGTTTGTAGTAGAAATTCGTAAATTTTTTTTTTGCAGTTTGTAATTTACACTTTGTATAAGTTGACATAAAGCTTAATCACACACAGACACTCGTTAATTAACTGTCGATTTCTAATCCAAACAATTATTAATAAAAAAAATGTTTACCTCATATCCATTGTGAAACACAAATAAATTAATATCCGCAATAATTTGCAACACTAAAATGACTACACGTCAAAAAGGGCGCGAAACGGACGAAACGCAACAATGGCGGACGGGACTCGCGAGACTGTTCGGCCGCTGTGCTTTCTCCGCGCTTTATAACTTGCAGTGAGTGGCTGCACGGGGGGCCGAAGAAATGAAAATGTTTGGCAATTGTACGCGAAACTAACGAATTCTGTAAAATAATTTGAATTATTTCGCCCAGAAATAGATCGGTTATTATTGCGATTTGTTTCGGAAGTCATTTTTATGACGGGATCACGTGACGGTTGACGACGCTAATCGATTGATTTATTTTACTACTTTTTTAAATAAAGAATATTTTGCGTTCAGGTTTCGTGATTCATTCATAAATAATTTATGAATTAATTCAAAGTCTTTTGGATTTCTAGATCAAGAAACATTGACATTCGTTTAGAAAATGCTTGTCCTTCTGTAATTTTCCAGATAAACTGGCTTCAAGGTAGCTGAAGTTAAAATTGCATCCGTTTACGATAACGGAAGATCATTGTTAGTGCCACAACTACTTAACTGCAGTGTGGCCCTTGACCAGTTGCTCAGAAAGTCTAATCCTTATAGGGAAATACTGCCAATTATCGATCGTATTTTGTAAGTAATTATTCATTATCTCATTACCATATGAAGTCACTGGACTGAATTTCAGAAGCTCAAGAATGTCACGGCTGGCTATTAAACGATAGTACCTCTACGTACCTACTTAGGTAACTGGTTAGTATAAATGAAGGAAGCTCTAACTATGCGGATAAATATAGGGCCCATTCTCAGTCACTTAACTGAGAATTTTAGTTAAGTAGGTACTCCAGTCCTAAGCAGTTAACAAATATTGATATCAGGTGTGTGACGGAATAGAGTCGACCTTCCGAGTTACTTCTAGGGACCCATAAAATTCGACATATCATAGATACATACATCATGTAGATATCTGTTCCCAAGGCGTTTAGATAGTTGGTATAGGTGCTCAGCAAGATTTAGACAGGACAACAGAGGAGCACTCTGGCAAACCTTTCTTGAAACTTGTTGTCTCGTTTGTTATTCTTATTGGTATTTCAAATATTGTTGGCCCAAATCTTCGCCACTTATATGGCGGTGTCGTCGACACCAATGCTTGAGGATACAGAGCGCAGGATATGAGATGGAGCATAGTTTACGACACAGTACCTACACGCTGCTGCACTTCTTACTAGAATCCATACAGCACAAGAACAATAGGTTCGTGACCACGTACGATAATGTCTGTTGTAACAACGGAGATATTGACAACTTTTTTTGACTCATTTTAAGTCGAAAGCCAAACAGATTGGTTCGTAGTTTTGCTCACCCTGATTTCGAATGACATTTAGTTCTTTTATTCTATTTGATATTGAATATTGGCGTTGACTGACCTTCCAATTAATTTACTAATTGTATACCTAACTATCTGTATGTTGATGTGTTGTCTTTTCTAATCATTTTTTTTTAAATTTGTTACTTATTAAAAATACGCAGTACCTGCATTTGAATTTAATTGTTTATACGTTTAATTAAATTGGTTTATGTAATATATTATATGTGATGATTAAGAACCACTGTGAATCACGTACACACGGAACATCCTCTGAACTGTTTTTATTCGTGAACTAGTTGTGTAGTGGCTTATTAGTAAAAATAAAAAATAAAACAGTGGCCCCATAGTTCTCAAATTGCCCAAATATTTTCTGGTTATTATCCTACGAACTTAAAATCATGCACTGTATATTATGTGCAGATTTTTACCCTTGCTTTCTGAAAAGAAAGAAATCTCGTAATTCGTGCCACAATTCAACTTGTTTCTTTATTACGTCAGTCATATTATCACATAATGGCTCCAAAAGTAAGTTTTCGCGCTTGGTTGGCATCAGTCAATCGGGTTCCTTTGAGTTCAAAAGTCGCCGGCGGTACCGGTTTCAGATATAACTTTTGATTACTCGAATCATTTTATGAGCAACCCAACGGTCAAATTGGATGCACTTAAAACGTTAAATCTGGTCCCATAATATACATAAATGAGTACCTAAGTGATGAAATAAAACCTGTAGTTTGGATAACATGTTCCTAAAGCATTGCTAAATAAATTATGTTCCACGCAACACGTTACATCGATATTGCTATACACTCTGCTATATTAAAAATATGGACCTCTCATCCGAAATAAATAATTTATTATTATTCTAGAACTGTTCTTTATTTTATGGGTAGGTACCTAGACAGTAAGAAAACTGATGACTACAGAAAACTATAGAAAATCTAAATGAATCACTATAATTGGACTCTAGTAGGAATGATCAATGAGGAGTTCATCAAGGTCCTATACTGGGACCGTCGCTGATCAGGAAGTCACTGCCATTGTGGTAGTCTAATATAATACCTACCTACATAAACTAATACATACAATAAGTTCATAGCTTTGATTATTTATTTTATTAGTCAGGTTGTGAACATTGAGTAGATCTAGATAGGTAGGTACTCATTGCATATATCTTTATGGCTGAGAGTCGGTAGGTAATAGATTGAAGTAAGATAGTTCCACTAATTAATTCCTTGCTGCATCGTAGAACAACGTATTATGATCAATATGATACACACCATTTCTGTTTTTACGAAGGAGTGGCACTCAAGTGAAAGATAAGACCTACATAAAATATCGGGTGCGTCTCATATCATATAAAGTTATTTGGTTTAGTTTCATTTCAATAACATTCGCACGATATAACAAACGTGAGATATATTACTTACCAACTAATATCTAATAATATATTCGACAACTACCACACAACGCCTTCTAGTCCCAAGCTAAGCAGAGCTTGTGTTATGAGTAGGTACTAGACAACTGATAAACTTACTTATATATTTATATAATAGATAAATTACACCCATACACAGAACAAATGATCATGCTCATCGCATAAAAATTTGTCCTGGGTGGAAATCGAACCTACGACCTCTGGCATAGCAGTCAGGGCTACGAACCAACAGGCCAGTCAAGGTTTTGCTAGTTCTGCTAAAAGTGTCGTAGATCTAAAATCTCAACGACCGGTCACAAATCAATAAAATACTCCTATTTGCCTGCTGCGGTCTTTCCATCTGGTTTATTAATTTGGGTGTCTTCAAGGCTAGAGCCAATAGACGCTTAATAAACTAGTGCACTTCACCGTCAACGATTGCATCACTGCTTACCATCAGGTACGATCGAAGTCTAGCACAAGTTTATATCAATAAAAAAAAAAATAGGAACACATTCATTGTGCGTACAACTAAGGATTAGAATTCTCCGCCAGAGTTTCCTGATAACTAAAGCCTGGGAATCTACAAGTCGTGAATAGGTCAATTCTAGGCATGCGTGCTCCAACGTCGACCATCATCATCATCAGGCCTCCTGTCTAGGAGAGGGAATGAGCCGTAATCCACCACGCGGCCCAGTGCGGGTTGATGAATGTCACATGTCTTCGAATTTTTGATTCTAGGACATGCCGGTTTCCTCACGACGTCGACCACATCGTCGCTTTCCATCTGGTGATATAGAGATCAAGCCCGAGCTTAACAACAAATAAATAAAAACGATGGAAAAAACCAGAAGCAAGAAATCGAACGCCACGCTATTTTATTTGGGTGGGAAATTATCAAACCACTCTTCTCTCGCTCTGGATGGAACGAGTGGAAGTGTCAGATTGACTAAAACCTATCTGTGCTCATTTAGTTGCTTTCAAGGACCGTGGTGACTCATTCAATCAATCAATCCAACAGTCGACAACAAGACATACACGAGTCAACCCAGAAAATATACTTTCGATAGTTATACAATACTCGTAACGAAAAAGTAGGTATTATATTAGTTTGCACCTTTTATGAAAGCACAAGTAGTTCGTATCGGAGTCAACATTGTCGCTCAAGTATTCACACAGTGACTCCACGAATTAGGTAAACTAAGTTAGTTTACTAACTTACTTGAGTTAGATAATCCAGATTGAGAACATAGGCGAACGATGTAGTCTCAAGAATATTAGATCTAACTTGCAATGCTATACTTGCATGCTTGCAACCTGTTGAAAAGTATCTACATAGCGTCTTCAGTGTGCCTGCGTAGATAAGTTTTTTCTTATGATATCTGTCTACATAGTAAGTTAAGCTAATTCTCACAGATTAAAAAACAAAGTCCTCCAACGCTTATAGGTATCTGTCTGTTCGTGATAAACTCAAAAATCACGGAACGGATTTTCATGCAATTTTCACCGATACACAAGTATGATTTATGAGGAATATTTTGGTACATACCTCATGCAGTCATGCATTTTATAGTAAAGAAAAAACGAGAATTACAAAGAACACTATGCGAATCTGGGGCGAGGGTCTGTCTAAAAAGTCAAACGATTTGGATAATTATTAGGATACAATGAAATCTGATGTAATCAACACTGGTTCAATAATCAAAGTTGATTAAGAGATCTTCATCATTGTTTACGTATCGAATATAAGTATTTTTTAAATGATTAAATATTATACAAAATTCCCAAGTCGTTTGACTTTTTAGACAGACTATAGCTAGTCTTGTCATCTAGCCAGATACTTGGGCTCTAAATCTTTATGATATCAACTTGCATTATTAGAAAGAAAGAAAGAAAAATATTTTATTTGGCTGCATAAAAAAATAAAAAAAAAAAACAGAAAATTTGAGTCTCCACGGCTGCGCCAAATAGGTGCAGTTCAGCAAAAATGCCTGATAACTAAATGGTAGTCAGAGGTTGCAGCCTGACGCTGGTTTTTAACTGGATCAAATCAAAGTCTTCAAATGACGTTGTAACTTATTTAATATCACCAGTAGCCAGCTCAGTAAAAAACCTAACTCAAGATTATGACAATGCATTTTTCAGAAATTGAAAAAATAATAAGTAAAAGTTGCAATAGTTACTTGCAATACCCTCGATGAAGAAATAGACGTAAACTGCTTACCGGCTCTCTCTTGTCAGTCCAATTTTACTATAAACAAATATATATTTATAACAAATGCATATACTTTATATATATTTCTTTGTAGTAAGTATATTATATTTATATCTAGATCTACTTTATAGATAATTTCTAATCGATCTACATAGAAAAGCCACCGAAAATTCAAGTCAATTTCGTTTTGTTTAAAGTGAAAATTTTGTTATCACAGCACCAATTTTGAAATCGGTAGCGGTACCTAACTAATTTAAATTCAATCAATAAGTTAGCTAGTGTCGAGTACACCAGCTATAGTATCTATTGTTGCTTTAGTAGGTACCAAATTACTTTCTTTACGTTTCTCATCATAAATATACAAAATCAGTCTTTTTCTGCATTTCTTTCTCCCCAACCGTTTTTAGGTATCACTTTGTGGTCCGTCTGTCTGTCTATCTGTACCTATGTCTGTCAAGACCCTTTATCTCGGGAACTCGTGGAAGTATCGAGTTAAAATTAAAATCATATAGGTAGGTACTTAGGTCAATACTTTATTGCATTCCAGATGTATATATGATGGCATATAAATAAAAAGAATCAATATGGTCTCCGGCCCCTTGAAGCCGTGAAAAAAAATAAAACCTTTTATATGCCGCTAAAAACGTATATTAGAAACTCAAGGGAGTCAAAATTCATAGGGTAATTCCCGTTGTCCTAGAATCCTGAAATTTGGCATGAAGCAAGGTCTAATAGCACAAGTATAGAAAAAAATCTGTAAACTGTAAATTTATAGATACGTAAAAAAAAAATTTGCGATTCTTAAAAATCTTCATAACGAACTGTTTTCATAGGAAGTTTGTACCTACGGACTACTGAACCCTTACTGCGCGAGTCCGACTTGCACTTGCCCGGTTTTTTACCGTATTTTACGACTGAAAAATGTCTCCAAAAGAATCCTTAGTAACATTTGCTGACATAATTTTATGTCCATTAAATATCTTCAAGTAGAATTTTCTAATGTGTTTATGAAATATGACTTCACGCTTTTCCACATCGGTCAACGCTAATTTAATTGTGTTACATTACATTACATCATATAATCATAACCATGTTATGTTTAATAGCAGTCGACAATATATTATGTACTAATTAGGCAACTGGAAACTAAGCAGAGGTAAGTACCTATACAACCTGTACAACTAATACTAATGTATAGGTATTAATAACTTTATGCAGTTTCATGATACAGAGGAAGAGCCAAGTTCATTCAAAAAAGTCATTTGACCATTTTTGTATGACGTAAAATAAACAAAAGATAGTAGGCATTTATAAAGTACGTGACTACTGAAAATAATCGAGAGTAATAGAGTCCGGATAGCGTCACCAATTGCCCCCTTGCCAAGTTACAAACGCTCCGTTTCAATTCTCTTGCGTCAAACGCCTCGACTTGGCCACGCCCCCGATTCTTTTGTTCTGACCACGTGACACGTTGAGATAACGTCATTCTCGTCCTTTGGAAAGTTTATACTAGCGTTAACGATTGCAGAATATCAACTTGGCTAGTGGTACAGGTTACCCCATTTTCTGAGGGATGCAGCTATCTGTTTTTACTGTTCCGTGATCTGTACCTACTTACTTTTTTGTTACCTACTTATTTTGTTAGGTGCACGTGCACTCTCTGTTTGCAAGCGACAAATCTAACCAGGCTAGATTTCTAGTACATCTAACCTTGGCCTTATAACCCAACGAAGAAGGTTACAAGAAAGCATTCTCTCTATATTACCTTCATAAATCACAGTACATTGTCCCATCCATCGATGGTTCCAAAGAGGCCTACATAAACACTTTCGTAATCATCACAGATAAAGCCAATCTATATAGTGTGTAGTGTGAGTAACCGATCTTGATCATTGTAAGTGAATGGACAAGGACCTTGCCCAAAGAAATGATTAAAAAGTTCACTCATTGTTCTAATCTTGCGTGGGTAGGTCCGAGACGAGTTGCAATCATGCCGCAGTCATTATGCATTCATTCTGATGTGATAATTACTGCTTTGTTTGTTTTTTGTTTGTGGCGACCAGAGAAACTGTTCATGTTCTGCCGTTTATGCGGGCCTGTACCCACATAAATAGAGTCGTTCTTATAAAATTATCTACTAGCTAGGTACGCTGCTCCGTTCATTGAACGTAGCGTGATGTTTTACATATTATTATAACCACATAGCTTTCCTCGATGAATTGGCTGTTCAACACATACATCTTAATAGTCCAACAGTAGTCTATGAGGACATGCATGTTGACTCTGTGAGTTGTGTCCATATGGAGATAGCTTACTTTTTTCTACGTTTGAATCCTTCTATTTTTTCCTAACAATAAAATTTTATCGATAACATTTAAGTTTTTTAGTTGCCACGTTCATATTGGCGTCAGTGGCGTTTTGTAGGTCCTCCAAGAAAGTGCAGGAGCACTGCGCTCGCACTGGGTGTCGGAAGGGTCTATAATCCTCCACTTTACCAGGTTGTGTTTCTAACGACCTACTTGCGTGTAGTCTATTGATCGCTTTCCATAAAGGCCATTGTAGATCTCGTCCAAGTGGCAGGTGTATAGT
The DNA here is from genome assembly GCA_949319445.1 of Mythimna lalbum. NCBI lineage: Eukaryota > Metazoa > Arthropoda > Insecta > Lepidoptera > Noctuidae > Mythimna > Mythimna lalbum. Next base: position 22,705,723 of record OX439349.1, read on the forward strand.
ATAGGTAGTCATAGAATAAATATTCAGATACAACGCAAGGGGATGGATAGAATTGTCAGATCTATCATCCTATTTCTTGCTGCCCCTTTCATTGTATTTGTTTTGGACATTATGAGCATCTGCTCACAAATTATAATTTGTAATTTTAGCTTAGCTACAGCAAAACCTACACATTAAAGTATTTTTAGCTTAGTTTACTGTAGTAGCAAATTGATAGAAAATACGAAACCAATCAGATAAAATTCTTGCTTTTCATCAATAAGGAAGCTAGGCGATTGAATTATAAAATGGCCGCGAAAATAAAAATGAAACCTAATCGTTCGCATGCAATGTGTTTTCCGTGAGTGGACTTCACGACTTAGTTAGTTTTGTATCTAGTTAAATTGCAATTACAATTAAATTAGAAGCGATTTTCACAACAAAAATACGCATGGTACCTAAACACGAAATTGTGTTACCCAAATGGAGATTAGCTAAGTCTAGCAAGTAATTCTTAGTAAACAGCATACGTTTTTATAACAAGCTGCCAAAGGCGGTAACGGAACATAGTGAGGGAAAATGAAAAACTCATATTAAGCGTGTCCTAATCCTAACCAAAAAAGCATATTACAAGGTTAAAGACTATGTCGAAGACACGCTCGTTTTGCAATGACTACCTCTGCACATGTGGCCCTGTGGTAACTCATTAATTTTATTTCTATTAACTGCTCCATCTTTGTATTTAATACGCACATTTTTTTTTCTGAAACTCATTGTTTTGGCAATAGTTTTTTTAATGATGTAGACTTCAAATACCTTAAATTCGTTAGTAATTTTATTGATAGTTGTACTTAATTATTTGTATTTTTCTTTTTTTATATAGCCTCTTTTTTTAAGAAAAAATTTTAGCGTCGTCAACTGGCCCCCTAGCCTAGTTACAAACGTTCCGTTTCGATTTTCTTGCTTAGAAAAGCTCAAGTTGGCCACGACCTCGATTGTTTTGTTCTGACCACTCGAATGAGCGTTGAGATGATGTCATTCCCGTACATTTGAAGTTTTCTACTAGCGTTAACTATTGCAGATAGCTTGGCTAGGGGTACTGCTAAAGGAAATCTCTATGATTTTTTTTATAGATTTACGACAATTCGATGACTGGTTATTCAGAACTTGCCCTTATGGGCTCATATTTTCCAAAAGTTGTAACCAAAATGTCACATCTCTATTTATCTATAACAAAATCGCTGCCCAGATCTGCCTAACTACTCCCAAGGGCTAGGACGTCATGTCTGTGGTTTAAATGTAAGGCAGGAGTGTAGTTTAAGTCAGCAGGAGTTTGACACTGCCCAAACACACGCCACTCAAAATCAAACTTTACTCATTTTGCTGCGCCTGAAATATTTCTATTAGCAATAATGTAGATTCGAAATAATCTTTTGCTGTTTAGAAACACATATTATAAACTACTTCATTCGTTTGTTAGAGTTCCTTAGCCAAAGGATTAAAATGGAACCCTATTGCTGATTCCGCTGTCCTATACAGGTAGACGTCTAGGCTGTTGTAGGTATCTCATGAACCGTGATAGCTCGCAGATGATATATTTCTGTGGTCACTATAACAAGTACTAAACAGAAGGAAGTAAATATGTGGGGCTCCAATACAACTAACATCATTTTTAGCTGTTTTTTGCTACGGGCGGTACGGGATCCTTGATACGCGAGTCCAGCTCGCATTTGCCTGTTAAATCACATCAAGAAAGGTAAAAGGTATCTACGTGACGAAAGGATCCACTCGTGATCCACTCCATCACTGTTATCAACACCATGCTCGAAGGAATTCCGAGAATTCAGAAACGTAACCCAGTAATTTTTAAATAAAAAACAGGTGCTGACTTTGTCAAGAAATGCCATATTTTGGGAAAAACATTACATTTTGTTTTGTACACGCATTAATAGTACATTTCTGGACGTTTCGAAAAATAAATCGAAGGTTCATCGCGCATTTTCTCTAGTCGGTACAGGCAGGTGCAACAGGGACAGAAGTACAGGCGTAGGAACCTGGCCATCTTGGATTTCTTCGTCAGCTTCGAGTAGCCAGACTGACTATCTTTAGAACTCAACATCTCATTGTTTTCGCGACTGCATCTTGGTTCGTAAGCAATAAACTCGTGCTTGTATTTTGTGACATAATCATTGGCTTGTGGCTCTTCAAGAATTGGCCCCTCCTTTTCAGGCTCCTGGTCAAGTTCCTGCTCCCGCTCCCAAGAAGTCAAGGGCATCAGGTACTCTTCAATGTTTATGCTATGTTTCGATGCCGGTTGCGATTGCCGAATCAATGTCGCTAAATTAGTCATGGAAGAGCAGTCTGGCTGATGCAGTCCATCCCCAGGAATTATATTACCCACTTTTTCTTTTAAATCACTGCTTATACATAATTTCATTCTTAGCACAGTTATATCTGAATCGCTCGGCCATGATATAACGTCCGGTAAAGGACTCTTGTGGCGTTTTGATCGCAATTTCTTGAACTTTTTCTTACTACCACTGTCAGATATAGATTTAGCTAAGCCACATTCTAAGCTCTTAGCTACATTAGCCGATACCGTGCTCTCTGACTCTGAAGGGAGTTTAAAGGCTACTTGCCGGACATTAAAATTTCCATTTGCTTTTTGTATATCAATGATGTCTTCAATTTTCCTAATATTCTCATTTGGAGAATGAACGTCGAGATCCATTGTTAAAAAATATTTTTAGCCATTTACTGTTTTGTAAATTTTTTATATTGTTATTGTTCCAATCAGGATGGTTTACTTTGACAGTAACATATATTTTTTTACTTATAAAATTAAATCAAGCGTTTGGTCCATTCAATAGACTTTATCTGATATTGCTCTGCATTCTTTTATTGCACAAAATCATAATACCTATTTATTCAAACTAATTCAGAAATAGATTATTTGAAAAACCAATAATATTAACGAAAAGCTGCTCAACTATTAATTGTTCATCGAATATCTGCGTAGAAAGAAACGTAACAGATTTTGACATTACATTTGCGTGCGTTCGTAAATCCTTTTTTAAATATCAAATTATTTATTAATTAATGATCGTAGGAAGTCATATTATAGATGATATTACAAATATTCGAAGCAAATGGAAATAATTATAATTTGAAAGGTAAATTTTGTAAAAAAATTATTAAAACATAAAAATACATTCATATTGATTTGAACACTGAGTTTTTGAACATGACATTTTTCTCAAATGTCATCACATCGCCCTATGGGGAAGGATGGTGTAATGTTTTCGCTCGATTAATTTTTAACTTTCTACCATGGAATCTTATAATACCGACACCGATATTGGTGATAAGTGTAATACTAACGGCGACTGTTCACCGACACCGAAAAAACCATCTTTCGACTTGAATAACGCTAAAAATATTGATGACATCTCTACGCCTTCCGAGCTAAAATTCGATGAAGGTATTGTAAACAATCATTTAGACAATTTGATTACTTCCTACCTGAATGTATTCTTGATATATTACTCTGTGATATCTGCCCTGTTTTTGTGTAAATATTTTGAATGTTCTTTTGAAAAATGTGAGTGAAAGTCGCAGGTGCGCACTGGTAATGTCATTGACAATTTTGTTTAGAACCTGATTACGAAGACCCAGAAGTGAAGGAGAAGAAGAAAGATATTGAGAAATGTTTAGAAAACCCGGACTGTGTGAATCTGGAACAATGGCAAAACTTTGCTAAAGGCAAAGCAGGATTGATCAGTGGTAAGTGTAATTGTACAATTTGTTTACATCATAAACCTGTGAACAATGCCTCCCTCTGTCGTCATGCCGTGCTATATTTATGACAAGAGATAATGTTGTGGAACTAGAGATATTATAAACCTTTCACAACACTTGTTGGAAGTAAATACCTTATCAGTTTTACTGTTTCTGATGTCCAAATGTCAGTGTTTGTTTAGTGTTTTTGTAACATTACAAGCTAGGCGAAAATAATACTATCTATAGTGGTCAATAAGTACATTTAGTCTCAGGTGGCTTCCTGAGTCATAGATTTGATTTAATTTAAAACAATATTACACCTAAACTCATTTCATCATGATTATCTTTATTTACAGTACTTGTGATAAAGATCCAATCAATTAAGGGTCCAATGTTTACTTTGTTTTACTAATTAGAGAATTTATGCTAAAAATAAACAAATAATTAAAATATTATTTGTTATGACAGATGACTACAGAAGAAAAATCTGGCCGTTGTTGGTTGGAGTGACACAGGAAGAACTGACAGAACCTCCATCTTTAGATGAACTGTCCACACACATTGAATATAATCAGGTAAACTGGTTGTTCTAAGAAACGCATCAATATGTAACTTACCAAAAGCAAAATGTACATTTAGTTCATTAAACCCCAAGTGAATGCTGGCATTTGCGCTGTCTCTAATTGATGGTATCTGAAGAGTTAAAGTATTGAAATTAGCCTGTGAATTGGCACTTTTTGCATCAAAGTTCTACATAAAGACATTTGCCTAAAACACCTACCTGTTGGTGTTTGATAAATCATCATTGTTCATTGTGGTGGCACTCGGGGGAGGCCTATGTCCTACAATGGACTTTTTTTTTCTGAAATGATGACCGATAGCATGATGACAGATAGAATAACATCATCAATCATAAATCATCATCATCTTCCTGTCCCATCTTATTCTATTGGTCACCATGCTGTCAAATAACTCCTTTTTCTTTCATATCTCTTGTCACATAATCCATCTAGGTATCTTTTATCATCATCATCCATTTTTTTGTACCAATACATGAATTACTTTTCAACTTTTCCATCACTGGTGCCACTATCAAACTTCCTCTCTAATATACTCATTTCTCACTTTATCCATTCTCTTCACAATATCCATCCAACATTCTCATCTCTGCTACATGCACTCTTTTTCATCCGTACTTTTCACAGCCCTACATTCTGATGCAATTATTAGAGTAATACAATAATTAACAGGTGGTGTTAGACGTGAACCGGTCACTGAAGCGGTTCCCTCCAGGCATTCCGTATGAACAGCGTGTGGCGCTACAAGACCAGCTGACAGTACTCATACTGCGGGTTATCATGAAGTATCCGCATTTGAAGTACTACCAGGTCAGTAATTAAGTAGAATTTATTAATCAGCCTTTTAATGTTCCCATTGCTGGGACTCGGACCTCCTCTCTAAGGAAAGGGCCATAATAACTTGCTTTTGTCACCATTTTTATTTTGGAAATAATAGTAGATTATGCACCGAGGGGCTAAGGTTTCGTCTTATGTCACGGGCGTCATATTGAATCTCGAGCGCAATGAAGGATTCGGGAATTAACTCACAAGCAAAGCGAGGAAGTTAATACGAGAATCCTGAATGCAGCGAGGGATTCAAGCTAGCCCAAGGCAAAGACAACTTTAGCCCAGAGGAGGATACTCTACTTTTTACACCTACTGTGAGAAAATAATAGTCACATTATTGACCAGCGGGTCATAATAGTCACATTATTGACCAGTGGGTCATAATGAAAACATTATTGACCGGCTGTGCGCCCGGCCACTAATGACTCACTTTAGGTTAAGGTTGCTTGACATATAATTTGACATTTTCGAGCAGGTGGTGTGAAAATATTATTATATATATATTAATACACCACGCGTGCCCAGTATGAGTTGGTGTAGGTATGTCAGATCTCTTAGAATTTTTTCTACATTTGTATGTTTTCTTATAATGTTTTACTTCATCGTTTTGAGAGCAGTGGTGATTACACAAACAAAGTAATCTGTTTTATTTATAAGGTGTTAGTAATAGTAACTATAGGAAATATTTACTAAATAATTAAATGCTAAATCAATAAATAAAGCAAATATTGTATTAAGGAAAAAGTACAATATGCAGGCAGTGGCTTTATACCATACTATTATACTTGTTTTTAACAACGCAATATTTGCTTTAGGCGCTTTTTTGGCCTTATAATGATTTTAACTGTCTTTTTCACTGTGTATTTCAGTATAATATGCTTGTGTGGGGTATGAATAAACGTTTTTCTTTCTTTCTGAACTTTCTAGGCGCCAAATAACCGTAGAATAACGGTCATTGACCCTCCTACATTTGTTGACATTCTTAATTAAAAAAAACAGTTAAAGACATCAAGCTGTTTTGAATCGACATGTATCGTGATCCTTTACATGATCTAGTAATGAAAAGCACTTCACTGTTTGTTTTTCGGCTATCTTCACGCATAAATATTAGGAAAAGATCAATGTGCTTAATTCCACGGTTATCTGTCGTCTACTATAGTGACGCGTTTAAAAAAAAAAGGAACTTTATTAAAAAATTGAATAGAATTTCATCATCAGATCCTAACGTAGTGACTATGGGACCATTTCGGAAGAATACCCTTTCCAATATAAAAAGAATTTTTCAAATCGGTTGGCAAGCGACGAAGTTATGCGAATAACATGCAAAAAAAATACAAACTTCCGAATTGAGAACCTCCTCCTTTTTTAGAAGTCGGCTAAAAAGCGTCCTCGTTTATTGCTCTTTTCATTATACTCAGAAATAAATGATTCTATTGTATTCTGTTCTAAAATTGCAAAATTATATTTAATATAAAAGTTATAGACCAATGACAGTGTAAGTGTTGCTACATATTTTTTGTTCGCGTCAATTAATATTAGAAATTATTTTTAATATAACTAGGTTTATTGAAGAATTCTGGTTTTATAAGTTTCTAATACTCAATAACTTATATAAGAAACAGCTTATTTCGTTATAATAAAGTAACTGGCTCAGTCAATCCTTACTAATATTATAAAAGCGAAAGTGAGTTTGTTTGTTACGTCTTCACGCCTAAATGGCAAAACCGATTTTGATGAAACTTGGTACACATATAGACCATGTCCTGGAATAGGACATAGGATACTTTTATCCCGGAAGTATGTTCCCTTGGGATAATTTTCTGCTATCACGCGGGCGAAGCCGCTGAGAGCAGCTAGTTTTGTATATTACTCTAAACGGTTAGAGGGGTCTCGATCCTCAGGAAGTAGTCACTTTCAATCAAACACTTCGTTATATGATAGGCCTAAAGACTCGAAGGAGCCGTATGTGTTCCATATGTGAAGTGACCATCCATTGAAGAATTGATGAACATACAGTCAGAAACTCAGAATGAATGAAATTTTGTGAGATGAATAAGTATATGACTGTGTATCATATACATATTTGACTGGCCTGTTGGTCTAGGGGTTAGTGACCCTGACTGCTATGCTGGAGGTCGTGGGTTCGATTCCCATCTAGGACAAATGTTTGTGTGATGATCATAATCATTTGTTCTGAGTCTGGGTGTATATTTCGAAATATATACCTAAGTATGTTTATCAGTTGTCTAGTACCCATAACACAAGCGCTGCTTAGCTTGGGACTAGACGGCGTTGTGTGATAGTTGTGGAATATTATACTATTATATTTATTAAATAACTACCTAACCATAAATAGTCGCATATCAAAAAACCGCAACATGACCTGCATAATATTGCCACAATAAATTGTCACAGTGATTTTGATAAAAAACCTTTTACAAAAAATAATAGACTTCACCACAAAAAAATACACTAAAAAGATCAAAATAACTTTATTTCGACAGTCGGTGTTAAATAACTAACAAACAATACCTACCAGAAACACCAACTTTCAAAATTAAAGCTATTTTGATCGTTTATTTTTTTTTTTTTTTTTGTTGTGAGATATCAGTCGCTAAAATGCTTCTAAAATCGTATCATCTGGACTGCCTTTTTTTAAAATATCATCTTTCTCCTCCCGCTCTGAGTGGAGCGAGAGGTAGTGAAGGCACGGTAACATTTTCGAACTGCCTTCCACGTTGACGCCTTCTTACCTAGGTACTTTTTTGAAGTCGGTTAATAAAATGGATTACAATGTTGAAGTTTTTCTAACCGATAGCTACGCCTACTTGCGTGTTCGGTTATTGAATCTAATTACAAGATACTTAAAATAGGTACGTGAGAAGATTGAAGTATTTTCGATCCCTATTTGTCGTATAATAGAAATAGAAACCATAGAGGCGCGATGGTAACCGAATGTCGATGTGACCTGAATATTAATTTCACTATCCAATTGGCCAAAATAACTCTCGCAAGCATAATACTGTGATAATGTGACACGGATTTTTTTAAATTCATGAATCCCCAAGCGACCACCGGTGGCCGCGCATCTATTGTCTTTCTATTGTGTCTCTAATTGACGGTATCTGAAGGGTTAAAACATCGATATGTACTACGCACTAAATTAGGCGTGCTGAACACTCACTTCAGTCAACTCAGGTGTAATGTAGTCCATACACCTTTTTTTTTTTTGGTGGATAAAATCTCTCTTGGGTGGAGCGGGAGATAGTGTCAGACTCTTACTGCCTAAAAACCCACCCCGTTCCTTCTAGCCTCTTCTTACCGGGGCTCGAGCTTCCTTTCGGATAACCCTGGCCCCAGTCGGCTTCGACCCAGCTGGGCTCCTCCTGAGTCCATACATACACCTTGAAAATTACACTATGTTGTGCCAAAAAATTCATGGCGCTTAAGACATTTTGGTTGCGAAAAATGTATACTCTAAAGAAGAACACAGAACTATTGAAACATACAGCGCCATGATGGCTATCGCTGTGTGTTTCAATCGTTCTGTTATACGACATAATGCCAATGTAGCGCTGCAGCGAACTTTATTTAACTTTTCAGTATTTTGACAAATAGTTTCCATGAACGTGCTTGTCTATCACTAGAATATAAGTCGATGTTTTAAAGAGATGTCGTGGTCCTAAAACGCTCGGGCACCTGAAAGACACATGAAGGTTTTAGTCAATAAAAGTCAGACAATCCTCTCGCTCCGCCCTAGAGCGGCAGAAGTCATTAAATGATTTCCCATATCAAAAAAGGGCAGGATACGGTGACACTTAGTTTAAGGTGCTATTTTTGCTTTTGTAGTAATTTATATTCAACTAGCTTTGCCCGCGCGGCTTCGCTCCCGCTCTTCCCTATTCCACCCTACTCTACCCTACTCTACCCTACTCTACCCTACTCTACCCTACTCTACCCTACTCTACCCTACTACTCTACCCTACTCTACCCTACCCTACCCTACTCTACCCTACTCTACCCTACTCTACCCTACATTACCCTAATTTTTTTTCCATAAGAACCTTCTCCTCACAATAGCAATCACAACAAAAAAAAAATCAGCCAAATCGGTCAAGCCGTTTTCATGCCAAGTCGTGACAACGGAAAACGGGGGTCATTTTTATATATATAAGATGTTTTTTTCGTGTAATGTTTGCACTATTTTGTTAATTACACTTATAAATTAACTTTCTATGCAGGCTCGGTACCTATACCGGGCCCGTATATAATTTAACGGCATTTACGAATTAAACTATGTTGAAAAAAAAACTGTAGATAGCGTAGCGTAGCGTATTGATTATTAATGACAGGTTAGGTGATAAGACAGAAGTCTTCTTAATAGGAGAAAAGAAAGATAAAGAGTAGGTTGCTTGCCAGTTTTCCACATGAAATTGGAACTTGCTTCTGGATTATTTCAAAGATATACCGTGGCTGGCCCTTTAACGTAAAGGGTAAACTAAAGGACACAGGTGGGTTTTAGTCAGTAAATGTATGACACGCCCTCTCGATTCAAACTAGAGCGGGAAAAGTTATTCGACGATATTCCACCGCAAAAAAAACATCTGGTGGTTATAGTCTGTCTAAAAAGTCAACCAACTTAGGAATGTTATGTAATATTTTTAAGCATTTAAAAAATATTATATTCGATACTTATCTATTATTCTTCTGTTAGTAAACAACGATCAAGATCTCTTAATCAACCTTGATTATTGAACCAGTGTTGACTACGTCAGATTTCATTAAATCCTAATAATTACCCAAGTCGTTTGACTTTTTACACAGACTCTAAGCGATGATGTGTTCGACGCAAATCAGTCGAATCTAATTTAAACAATTCTAATTTTATTTTTGCATTATTTATCCAATTAAAACACGAGTAACATCAAAAATCTCAAAACTATTGGACATTAATGTAATATGAGTAATATCCGCCAGTTTATAGCGTTAATCTGTGTATAAACAGATGGCTGTCATAAACACACTACATCCTCCCCACACGCATAGTATGAATGTCACCTTGATCTGTGCCATAGAGACTCGCAACGTTAACGTCGCGTCTACGCAACGTTGACGCCGCGCAGACGTTGGACAAGCGCCAACGATCGTAAAATACAAGTAGGAAAGCGGCCATACACGCTATGGTATACCTGACAGGTTTGCCTGCACAGTTATACCTGTCAGGTAAGCTTGTGTGGAAACCTGCACAGTTGTACAACATATACGCTCCGGTTTACTTGTATAACCTAACTGTACAGGGAAACCTGACAGGAATACCCTAGCGTGTATGGCTACTAGGAAATTCAATCCAGCAAGCGCGGGATCCCGCTTATGCGAGATCTATAAATTACTTTTTTTTTATCACTACATAGTATAAAACAAAGTCGCTTTTTCTGTCCCTATATCCCCCTATGTACGCTACTACGCTTAAATCTTTAAAACTACGCAACGGATTTTGATGCGGTTTTTTTTTAATAGATAGAGTGATTCAAGAGGAAGGAAAAACATCCATTAAATAGTGGAGAAATACTGTTACCCGAGCGAAGCCGGGGCGGGTCGCTAGTCGATATAAACTAGTACTTGACTGCGATCCCACCTGATGGTAAGCAGTGATGCAATCGTTGATGGTGAGGCGCACTAGTTTATTAAGAGCATATGCACTCTAGCCTTCATCATCATCATTTCAGCCGATACACGTCCACTGCTGGACATAGGCCTCCCCCAAGCGTCGCCACAACGAACGCTCCTGCGCGTCTCACATCCATCGGCTTCCCGCAACCTTCACCAGGTCATCAGACCACCTTGTTGGAGGCCTTCCAATGTTGCGTCTTCCGGTACGCGGTCGCCACTCCAGAACCTTTCGGCCCCAACGGCTATCCGTTCTGCGAGCAATGTGCCCTGCCTATTGCCACTTAAGTTTGGCAATTCTTTGCGCTATGTCGGCAACCTTAGTTCTCCTGCGGATGTCTTCATTTTTGATTCAATCACGCAAGGTAACCCCGAGCATAGCCCTTTCCATTGCCCTTTGGGTGACTTTAAGCCTTCTGATGAGGCCCATTGTGAGCGACCACGTTTCGGAGCCATATGTCATCACTGGCAACACGCACTGATCATAGACTTTCGTCTACTCTAGCCTTGAAGACGCCTAAATTATAATCGGACGGGAATTACTAAAACACATTTTTGATAAATTAATTAATTTGTCGGGAAATCTTTCAAGGAAACGTCTAAAAATACTGGTTTAACATATAGAATCTGTGTCAGCCGGTACGGAGAAAATCGGTTTACATTTCCGACCTTGATAACGTGAACTTGTTCCCAGCTGTTATCAGTTATCAGTGACACAATAGCTAATAGTGCGGGCTAGACGCTAGAGTATCAACTGAGTCAAGTTCTAGGCTTATTGAAAACTAAGGTTATTTTGTATGTGGATTGCAAACGAAATTGCTTATTGTCTAGATAAGTAATTGATTTAAACATGCCTGTATACAAAGAGGTATTGTACTTTATACGGTAATTGAGCTATGTAGGTCATATTGGGGACGAGCCGCGAGCGTGGGGAATTAAAAAAGAAAAAAATATTATTACCTAATTTAAAGCCATAATCTATACTTATTAATATCATAAAGAGAATAGAATTGTACTTTTGTTTGCAATGAATAAACTCGCAACTACTAAACCGATTTTAAATATTCTTTTTAATACACTTACTCGAAAACCCGCTCTAATCCCTAGGTGTCGCTTATAGGCACGCAATTTACTATTTTCCGCACTTGTACGAAAAAGTGCGCACGCTCACCTCCGCTACAATTTATTACATGTATCGTTTCGGGCCGGTCGCTAACCAGCACAACAATTCGCCGGGATGTTTATTATTTTTCTCGTAATCGTATTCAATACGCAAACGTCGCTGTGCCTTCGAGAGGGCGATCGACGGTGACGACCTTTCGCGCCGTACCTTACAGTACAGACTGAGTCAGAGCCAGGAGGAATGGCAGGCGGCCGCAAATGTGAGGGATCCCGACCCCGACTTCCAGCCACCGAAAGCGTGGGCTTGCGGATGACGAGCAATGGGTAGCTGGCCGTCCGGTCGTCCGGTAACCGGTCGAACCGAAACAGAGTCATCGACGGCGCCTAGTGTTCCACGCGCACCTCGAAAGATATTTCAGCAAAACCGTACTGGGCCAGCAGGGCCAAAGTCTACTGGAATTAGAAATTGCATGAATTCATAATGACTGTTCTATTGTACGTAACCATGCCTGTATAAATACTAAAACACAAACGGCGCATATTATGGTATATATGCGCAGTTTGTTACGCTTTTATTATTTTCTCGGTCAGTGAACGCTACTTTATGAAACGCGCTGGTACCTATAGAAAATGGAAATAAAACATTTTATTTTTAACTCGCTGTAATAAAAAGCTGTAGGTTTATTTACTGGTATTTACATTTTAAAGTACTGCAAATTATTTCACTTGTTGACGCTTTGCGTGACTAAAGGGCTGGCTTTTACCTCGGACAAAGGATAAGCATTGTCATTCAGCATAGATTTGCCGCCAGTCTTTTGGGAACATTACCAGTCGCTACTTCGGCAGTGATGGGGTTTTTCGACGCCGTGCTTGAGATTTTTTTAGGGTTCCCTACCTCAAAAGGAAAAATCGGAACCCTTATAGGATCACTTTGTTGTCCGTCTGTCTGTCTGTCAAGACAGTTTATCCCAAGAACGCGTAGAGGTATCGAGTTGAAATTAAAACCATATACTCAGGTCTGCAGTCCCTTCAAGCTGTGAAAAAATCAAACTTCCAAGTTTACGAATACCTAAAGAAAATACGGCCGTTTATGTTGCAAAAAAACGTATATTTTGATACTCTCAAAGATCGTAATTCATAAGGTGCCTACTTGCCATAGACCCAGAATTCTGAAATTTGACACAAAGCAAGGTCTTATATAGCACAAGTATAGGAATAAATCTGAAAACAGCAAATTTGTGGACGCCACAAAAAAAAATTGCAACTCGGAAAATTCGGGAATTGTAGTTTGCACCCTCAGTGCGACGTAAACTAAACTGTTAAGGGGATGGAACTGTATGGGGTGAATAGCTCAATCCTTTTTTCTCGCCCGCTTGATGATGTTTGCCTCTGAGCACAAGCCGAGCCGCTTTACTCGCGGTGTCAAGTGTGGACGTAACAATGAGCCTCCACGATCTCTGTCCTCGAACATGTTGGGAACTCCCTGCTCAGCTAAGAAGTCTGTGTTTCCTGATAGCTATAACCTAGGGATCTTTAAGTCAAGAGTGAATAGGTGGCTTCTAGGCAAACGTGCTCCATCCTCGGTCACATCATCGCTTACGATCAGGTGAGATAGTGGTCACACGCGCACGCTTTTGTGCTCGTCAAAAAACCAACAATAGGCGAAGCACAATCGAGCAACCAAACGCTCGTAGCACGCTCGTTCGAGGCTTGTAAATCGCTAAACGAATTTGTGCTCGGGTTGTGCTTGCTCGTGCTCGGCTCCTCTAGCGTAGACCGACCTTTAGTCTACTACTTAAAGTATTAGTGGACTGTATTGTATATACATAATGATATTAACAGGAGTGCGGAAATTGAGTCTTAGTAACTACGTTAAAAACTAGACCACTCAAAGCGATTGGACCTATGTCGTCATCGTAATAAATAACCTATTTATTGCTCGCGATTGCCGTAAGTCTTCAACTAATTTCTATGTAAAAATACATTCACTGAAAATACCCATGATGTACTCTGGGAAGCATGGCTGTCTGGAGCTTAGATATAATATTAAATCGGCTGGACATAGTTGGGTACTAACTATCCTACATTTATTTGTGTAGCTACAATATTTTAGGCGTTTACTGAGGATAAAATGGACTGCTCTGTACTAACGTTTCCATTCTGAAAGAGCTTCGTATCAAACAAAGACTTTCAGCGATTGTGTAAGTATGACTTTAAGATGTTTGGACAAATCACCCGCAATGAAAGTTCTTTGGAAAGTTTAGTGGTACAGGAAAGAGTAGAGGGCCAACGTTCTCGCGGCATATATATAATATATAATATACAGATTTCCATTGCTATCAAACCGGTGAAGAAAAACATCGTGAGGAAACCGGCTAGTCCTAGAACAAAAAATTCGAAGAGATGTGAAATCCACCAATCCGCACTGGGTCCGCATAGTGAGCTACGGCCCATTTCTTTTCAGTGTGTGAGTCTGAGTCTGAGTCCCAGCAGTGGGTATAATATAAGGCTGATTATGCTAAATATACAGGCTTTCACATTTAAAATGTTTATTAAATATAGGCCAGATTTCGGAAAAGTTCAAGCAGATTGATAATAAAAAAAAACTTTTATTTTATCCCCAGGGTTACCACGACGTAGCGATCACTCTGCTGCTAGTGTGCGGCGACCGCGCGTCGTTCCCGCTGCTGTGCCGCCTGTCGTACGGGCCCGAGGCCCCGCTGGCGCCCTTCATGCAGACCACCATGAAGCCCACGCAGCACCTGCTCAACTACATGCTGCCGGTCGTCAGCAGGGCGGACAAGAAGCTCGCCGAGTGCTTAGACAAGTCAGTTTTTAGAATAGTTTCAAAAATAATGTCAACTCTTACTATATTACTTAGCCTTTTTATGAGAACTGTAGTGATATCAATGGCGTCACATAAGAACTAATCCGGCATCGCGAAATTAAAGTTCTCCGCGCGATTTGAACATATAGATCAGCCCGAAATAATCTGCCGGGCAGTTGCCCACCAGTCATAACACCCGTCTGATCGGCGGACCCTCCCTTTCCAACGGATGTATGTGGGACTTTACTCTCTGTTCCGCATACCTCCAAACTGGTGACCCTCGACAATGACAAACGAACAACAACCAATGAACCTGAGCGTAATTTTCGTGCAGCCTCACCAACCAAGAAGAACCGTCTCATTGTGAAAGACCATGAATTAGATAAACGATAATGCAGAAGTCGAATTAAAAAGATATCCGTATGGGTAAAGTGAGAGTAGGTACCACTACCAAGGTAGACGTTTTCTCAGTTTCTTCGTTTTCAGCCGCTTCTGTTTGTGAAACAGTAGTGCGAACGAAGGAGACAGTCGCACCAGCGAGGGAGAGAGCATACCGAGCCGTCCCGGGCGTAGAGACTCGCTCAGCAACTCTCGGGAGAATTCCCAAATGGATTTCCCACATAAAAAAAAAAAAAAACTGGCGTCTGGAGCGTGATGATGTATGTTCCGTCACTCGTGCGTCCGTCTCCTTCGCAGAAGGAGGTCACCACCGCCGATCGTCTCCATGAGGACATACCATACAAAACGGGGCACATCTCCACCGTATGTTTAACCATGTCCTCCGGCCAAACTCCCACGAGGGTCTACCTTGTGGACCTTTGACCTGGTGAAGGTCGTAGGAACCTGTTGGCTAACCTAACCTGTTGGGAGTCTTTCAGCTTAAATGATGATAATAATGATATTACTAGTTCAGATAACCAAAAAAAACTGTTTTTTAAATTACAGAGCGCAAGTAGGCACGATGTTCGCGCTGCCCTGGTACCTGACGTGGTTCGGGCACAGCCTCAACAAGTACACGGACGTGGTGCGCCTGTACGACTACTTCCTGTGCGCGCCGCCGCTGTTCCCGGTCTACGTCACGGCCGCCATCGTGCTGTACCGCGCCGACGAGGTCTTCAACTGTGAATGTGATATGGCGATGCTGCATTGCTTGCTGTCAAGGGTGAGTTTTATTTAAGAAGATAGTGGGAGATCTAAATGTGCTTTAACTTTCTAGATGGTACGTATTTGAACTAGTGAGTCTGAAGATTTCGTTTAAAGTTAAGGTCCAAGTTTCTGTAATTTGAGTCTTCAGGGTTGATAAAGGCAATGACCAAAAAATATAGGCAAGAACAGATCGAGATAAAGTTTATTTTTTCTGTTTGCTTGCTGTTTTTGCCTTTTTAGGATTTCGTACCCGTAAAAACAGGACCCTATTGCTAAGAAGTCCCTTTTTACGCTTTGGGTCTTTTTTTTTTTTTTTTTTCTTTCGACGGGGAAAATCATCATTGACGAAACCCGCTCTTGGGTGGAGCGGGAGACAGTGTCAGAGTCTTACTGACTAAAAACCCCGCGCCGTTCCTTCTTGCCTTCATACCGGGGCTCTAGTTTCCTTTCGAATAACCCCGACCCCGGTAGGCTTCGACCCAGATGGGCCCCTCCTGTTGCTGACAACTCCTTGAGGCGCGCGGGAACAGTGCGCGCCGTCGACGCCTTGGCTCGGTTCGGACAGTTACCGGACGATCGGACAGCGAGCTACCCATGGCTCGCCGTCCGCGAGCCCGCGTCTACGGTGGCCGGAAATCGGGATCGGAATCCCGGCGGCGGCGGCGGGGGCGCCGTTGCCTGATGCGGTCTGCCTCCTCCTTTGCTAGCATTACTGTACGCTTTGGGTCTCGGAGTCTTCTTTGCTGTCCGTCTTTGAGTGTCCGACTTGCACTTGGCCTGTTTTTTAACCCTTCAGATACCGTCAATTAGAGACACAATAGTAAGACAATAGATGCGCGGCCACCGGGTGTCGCTTGGGGATTCATGAATTAAAACCGGTTCTGTGAAGCCCAAACTAAAGAGACAGACTTTCTGTCTTACTTTCATCACCATCTAAGGTAGGTATATATATACCACTAATTTTGACAAGTTATCATCATCTTCTTGCCCTTATCCCGTTTTATTTGAGGTTGGCGAAACACGTTTTTTTCTTCCATTCATTTTTTGACAAGTAATTAGGGAATTCATTACTATATCGACATCAAACAGAATTGAAAGTATTTTCTTGTCATGTTCTAGTTACCAGATGACTTACCCTTCGAAGACATCCTCGTGACCGCCAAGCAGCTGTACGAAGACAACGACCCCACTGATCTCGAGCCCGAAGTCGCTGCCCTTGAGTGGAGAGAGTAAGTTTATAGTTTACTTTATTAGATTTTTTGAGGAAAGAACATTAGAAACTTAACATAAATACTTATATTTTCTTTTTTCATAATTTGAGTTCCTACCTAAAATGGAGCTCATCATTTTACGACCTAAACTGAACACACCTTACATAGCTCCATCCTTTTAACAGCTCAGTGAAGCGTGTAGCATGAAGGGGTGGAGTTGAACAACTGTACTCCTCTTTCTCTTCTGTACAGCTCCACTCCCTTTCCCTTCTGTAAAGCTCCACTCGCTTACTCTTCTGTAGAGCTCCACTCCCTTTCTCTTCTGTAGAGCTGGGGTGGAGCTCTACAGAAGAGAAAGAGAGTGGAGCTCCACCCTCTCTACTGTACAGCTGTGGAGCTGTGAGAGAGAGGGGGTTGCCCCTCTCTCTACTGTACAGTTTCACCCCTTTTCTCTTCTGTACAGCTCCACCCCCTCTCTCTACTGTACAGCTTCACCCCCTTTCTCTTCTGTACAGCTCCACCCTTCTATCTCGTACGTCCGCCTGGCATTTTAAAAGGTCATGGTAAGGCCTCAGGTATGACAATCAACTAACGACTACCCTCTCCAACAGAGAAGAACAGCGCCGCCTCGACGAGGAGCGCCTCAAGCGCCGTCAAATGGCGGCCCGCAACCGCGCGTCGGGCGCGCTGGCGGCGCGGCTCCGGCGCTGCGTGCCGGCGGCGCTGCGGCGCCTGCCGCTGTCGCGCCGCGCCGTGTTCGCCACGGCCACGGTGCTGCTCGGCATCTACGTGTACTACCGCCCCGACCTGCTGTTCAACAGGTAGCGTCACGCCTATCAGTTTGTCTTCTTCCGTCTTTAAGACTCGTGTTGATGGACTTGTTGGAATTATATGACTGTTCTTGGGTTGATTTAGGGGTATTTTTTTTATGGAGCGGTCTGAGTACTGTGTGGTTATTACTAGTGGTCTAGAAGTAATGTATGTAAAATGTATTTGTATGTGTCACCGCGTCTCCCAGTTATATTTTATAGTAAAAAAAAACGAGAATTTCACACAACTGTAACACTTGTGCGAAGCTGGGAAGTGTCGCTAGTTATACAAAGTGCAATATTGAATCTACACAAAATTTAGGAGGTTGTTATTTAATCATATATAAAAAATCTATACCTAGTCAATAATCAATAATACTTACTATTTTAGTTTTCTTTTAATCTTGAGTGTTATTCAGAATAACTCTCATAAAAACCCCATAAAAAAGAAACAGAATCGCCCATTGTTTATCGCGCGTCATGACGCTGTGTGCGTGATTACGACAGCCTGTACGAGGCTCCGCCCATTTACTCTACGAAACGATTTAACCGATTTCCGTAAATAAGAATAAAATTTTAAAAACAACTACCCATTTTATTATTGACTCGGGTCAAGAATCACTAACATAATTGCGTCCTGATTTTTTTTCTAGATTCAAAACTGCACCTTGTATATACAAATTAGTTTTTCCTTGTATATACAAATTAGTTCTCTTTGGTGGTAACCATATTGTACTTTGACATTACGGATAACTCTACCACTGCACTGTCTATGATTAGATAATATGTACTGTTAACTGTTTTACTATCTCTTGGGGTCCTGATAATAAGAGTTAATTTATAATTATAATTTTATAGTTTTCCTAATGAAATGTTAAATAGATTTTGTGATCTGTTGAATGTAATGTTGGATTTATTGATTTCAATTTGAGTGAAATTAATTACAATCGCAACTTGAGTTTTTGATTTAAAAAATTTAATTTATTTGTTAAATTGTTGAAGATTTTTTAAGTGCACTTTCAACTATTAATTTAAAATCTTGCGTTAATCGAATAGTTGAACATCGATTCATTATTTTAATGTTTTATTTGTGTTACCATTATTCTTATTTTTTGTATACAGGGTGTAAGGGACAGTCTACAAACTTTATGGACTTCCTCAGTAGACGAAACTGAACAACCTTCCACCAGACTTTTTTTTCGGAAACAAAAACTAGCTTCACTATACAAAATTAAAAACTTGATTGGACTATTTGTATAGAAAGACCGATTTTTTTTTCTTTTCCTGAAAAGAAATCTTGTGGAAGGTTGTTCAGTTTTGTCTACTGAGCAAGCCCTTAAAGTTTGTGGAGGGCTGTCCCTTACACCCAGTATAGTTCAACCAGTAGTCAATTATTTTGCCTAAGTTTCTGTATTCCTTGATCTCATACTATCTGGGTATATTTCCAACAATTCCAGCAGCATACGGTTGACATCTCACACGGACCCAAAATCATGGTGGCATATATCTGCTTCGCTATCATTATCAATTGTGGGCAGCTTGCAGACTTGATCGAAAAGTCATTCGGAAATAAAGATTTTATTATTCGACTAAATCGGTCAAGTGTGTAAGAAACTTTATAATAAGGGTGTCATAGACCACACTGGTTATGGTTTTCATCACAATGGAGAATTTTTACGTAAAAACTTTTTAAAATCTGCTATTTTAAATCGAAAAACATGTTAAAAATGCTTCATGTCCAAAAGCAATGCTTATTGTCATCGAACATCTAGTTTTGTGATATTCATGGAATAATTAATGCGATACATCTGGCACCAGGAATGGTGAATCCTTGTTGGAGAATATGCCATGACATGCCGCCAAAATATTGGTGATTTAATTTAAGAAAAATTAAAGTTGCTGTTAATTTAGCTCCTTGCAATCCGTTTGTACAGCAATCGTAATGTTTACAGTATTACATTTTATAAAAAAAAAATAACATTTCTGCAATTGCAGATTACTTGTTGTTGAAAATCATACACACGAGCGCACGCGCGTGGAATAGGTTTCCCATCATGGATAGACTTGGCACTTGTAATTAATGAAATACTGATATATATCAATAAAACTCACTGGCTTGGCATTGTCTCGTCCCAAAATAATAATAATTTCTTTTATAAATTGTCAATGCACCATTGATTGAATAGCTGATGAACAAATTTTGAAATGGTGATTTATTTTGATTTAAAAGATGGAAGTTTTAAAATGTATTTTATAAAATGAAGGAATGTCTTAAAATTTGGCTTAATTCAAATCGTTTTTTCATAAAACATGGTGCTTGGGCAGTGTGGATGTCATATCATTCCTTATTGGTTAAGACGGCGGACAAACTGATGTTAGAGCAATGTGCGCTCTAACGGGTTTAGCATAAGGAACAGTATCGTGTAACCATTGGGACGCTTGCTAATGTTAAAATGTGTGGTAGATATTATGTTGAGATAGACTGTTTCAAAATTATCTATAGTTGTCAAATTATTATTTAATGTTTAAGTTTATAACATCTTAAGGAGTTGAGTGAAACATCGTAAAGACACTCATTTGACCCAGTATAAGTAGCCAACTATTACAAGTATTTTGACTATTAGATAATTATGAAACAGACTACATAATAGAATGTTTAGGAACAGAGAAACCTCTTATTAACATTCAATTCAAATTCTATTTATTTTACACTCTATTCGTAACATGATTAGACATTTAAACAAAACTGTTTATACGGTCCGTTCAACCGATTTTCACTCTTATTGTGTTGGTAGCACGGCACATGGCAACTGTAGTATTTGGTACTGTAACCACTTTTTTGCTTTTAGTGCCATCCTTATACCTACGGAATAGAATTCAAAATTGGTTGAACGGACAATAAAAAAAGTTGGTTTAACCGGTCGGATTGGTCCGACCAGTGTTCTCGTGTCCTGTTCACCAGGGCCATGTGTTTGCGACTGGGTACTCCATCTCGTTTAGCTCTTCAACACCCGTAAGTGACAGAAGAGCCAACGAGATGAAGTATTTGGTCGTGAATGTGCGACCCTGGCGGAATAAACGCGAGAGTGGTTGTCGGATATATCCGACGACGAAGTATAATCTTATTTCAAATGTTGTGTAGCATCCATTCTCCACGCTTTTCCACTTTAAAATTAACAAATATTTGTGACTTTCCATCGCTATTGTTTCTCAGATATTTCTCTGTTCCTAAACGTTTTATTTATACGTATTATAGTAATAGCCCGTTTGGCTAAATGTGCGTATCTGTGTGCAAAATTGTCGGTAAACAGTCGTGTGCTTTGTTGTGAAGTCTCGTCCAAAGAATAATCATCCGAGGGAGTCAGCTTAGTTCGCTATACAATATCTTTATATCATTTTCAGAAGTCTCTTTAGATACATTGTAAACATAAATCGGAACTTGAGTACTCGCAGCCTTGAAATTGTTTTCTGACTCAACAATAGCTTAGCTATGTGAGGATGTCAAGCATAATTCAGCTTAATACATTGCGTTGTGTTATGGAACTGGAATTGGCAGGCATAGCTGAAAAGTAAGAGATAGGCTAGAGATATGTAGGTTTAAACCTAATAATCTGGTCAAATTGCCTATCCATTTATAGGCAGGCTTAAACCAATCCAACCCAGATTGGTAAGCTTTTATCACGACCGCGGTTCGGATTTACGAGTTGTAAGTCGCGAGACCAAACCCGGCCAGACACATTACTTTGTGTAATTTATTTAATCACGACTGCTCTCAAAACGATGAAGGAAACCGGGATGTCCTAGAACCAATAATTAGAAGACATGTAACATCCGTACTGAGTCCGCGTGGTATAAGGGAATGCGGCCTATTGCCTCTCCAAGAGAAGAGGCTTGAGACCCAACTGTGGGGACATTATAAGGCTGATACGATGCTTAAAATACGTAGAAACATACCAAGACGTCTTTTTTGAGTGCGGAGAGGCAGTATCAGACTTTTACTGACTAAAACCCGCCTCTATTCCTTCAGTTGCCCGTGCGTTCCAGGGCCACGGCTATTATTTCAATTAACCCCGCAGCTTATGTCTGCCAAGACCCTTAACTCGATCGACTAACTATTCTTTATATGCAAACTTAGATCAACGAAATATGAATTTATAATTTGAATCGAATAACATTTAACCAAACGCGCTAGAGTAGATCGGTTAGGATAACTTAGGAATTATTTAAAAAAATGCCTTACATGAGTGTAAGTAAAAAAATATGTAACCAATGAAGTCGAATACTTTTAGACATTACAGTTGAAATATTATGTATGTAATTTTAACGTGCCAGGTAAAGAAAAATGTTTCAAATAGTGCCTCTCTGTGTGTCTACTTGTACAGTCAACGTTAAAAGTTAATGAACGTTTTCAAAGAATAATATTATGCATAATAAATCGCTGCTGAGCGTTATGCTGACTGTACAAGGTTAGATTTTCTGAACACTTTTTAATATTGCTATTAAATTAGAGGCGCATTTTTATAATGTTTTGTAAAATTTTAACTCTGAGCTATTCATACAAACGTTTTGTATGGGCGGCATACAAGATAACATACGCTTTAAACGCAGTGTAGTTAGAAAGTGCACAGTAATAAATGTGAAGGAGTTTCTTACGCGGTCTCAATGAGAGACCATTGTATGGAAACTGTATAGAATGATGTTATTGTAGAAAATGAACAAATATAACAAAGTTAAAGTTTTTAATTAAGATGTTTGTGGCAGTGATTGGGCAATGTGTGCTTTAATTTTTTAGTTACATTTGTGTGTACATCATGATTTTGGTTAAAAATGTGATATTTCCTTAATTTTAATATAATTAGGTTAAAATTATTCATTCCTCGTTCGTTAGTTGGTATATCCTCACGACCAGACTCAATGGTGCTGAATCGTGAAGTAAGAGGAATATAAGCATTTACTATTTATTGTAATCGTATGCACTCTAGAACTGAAACACTTAATGTTTGTTAAGGTTATGTAATAATGGAATGAGAAAAAATATATAAATATTGTAAAAACAAAAAAAAAATATGATGGAGCCCTTAAATATTTTCAAGACAAAATTTTATCACATTGCAAATAAAAAAGATGGGAGAAAAATGAAATGTTAATGTGATAAATATTTTGTGTCTGACTGTACTTTAATGATTATGTTAAGTTTTCTTTTAAGAGTTGTTTAGGTTAAGTCTTTTAGCGATGTGTCTGTGTTTTATAAATGTAGGTGTCGCATTAAGAAGACCATTATACAACCGTCAAAATGGAGAAAAAGTACTTCGCTAAAAGATTTCTCCAAATACCCAGCGCATGTACATATTGTATGTAAAACCTCCTAATATAATAATTGTCTTTTGTTGTTAATATTGTTTGCAGTGTTGTTAACGTTTGGTTTATAATTATGAGAAAGATATGAGATTGATTGAATCTGAATGTAAATGTAGATAGTTCTCAAAAGAGAGTCGAAATTGTTCCCTGTTAAGTGTTTTTAAAGGTAAATACAGGGCTTCTGTAAACTCTGTGTTTACTTTTAGAAAGTAGCGGCTGACTGAGGTCTCGGGGATCACATTAATATTTGGAAAAGGCAAATAAATCTTTATATAAGTAATTATAAAACACCAAACCTTTTTCTATCTATGTCTACCTAAAGTTCATAATTGCCATAGGGCTGGTATAAACTTTAAAACCACTCAATCGATATGCCCCAAATCAGTATCACCAGAAAAAAACAGTTATGCGAAGATTGTTTTAGACCGTTTAAAAAATGCAAAAATCCATTTTTCCAAATAATAAACAAAATGTATTTCTTTTTTTTTAGTATCCGCCAAGTTATATATATTATAAGAAACGCGTCATCTATCTGTCTATACGTATAATAAATTTGTAGAAGTTTAAAGCTTATCACGTAAAATTAACGAAATCGATGCAGATAACTTTTATACATAAAAATTGTGTGTAACTTGATATATAATTTAGGCTGTTCGTCTTTTTTTTTCGTCATTTCGTCGCAATCGGTTGACTATATCGAAAGATATAATATATTCATTGACTGCTAGGCGGCACGAAGTTCGCCGGGTCAGCTAGTACAAAAATAAAGTAGGTACATCACAGAAATGAATTAATACTCTACAAACAACTAATTAAATAGTTAAAAATCTAATCTTTAGGGCCTAAAACATCCAACCCAGTCAGCCACTTTAAACCTAGTATTATGTATTAAGCTTTACAACGGGGCTATGTAAGGTGTATTTATTTAAAGCGTCGTCGTTCGTTTTGTATCTAAGATATAGGTTGCGATGTGTACACAATTGTGCAAAACTGTCATATAAAACTGACCTCTTTTTCATCGATAAGTGTTTTGCACAAATGTGGGCCCATCCCTAGCATGGTTAACGAAAGTATAGTCATAGTGGCTGAATGATGAAATGCAAAGTTAAATACATGTTTATTACCGATTTCTGTGTTTTATTCGTAGTATTCGATGTTACCCTCATAGTAGTGATGCTGCATAGTAAATTGTGAATACAAAAAACATGTTTTGCACACAGGTACTGTTATAGAAAGGTTGTTGGGGGTTTTAATGGCTACAAACGGAGTTAATAAGAATGCAGAGGTGAATAGAAACAAAACTTTGATCAGGTCATTGCTGTAATCACAAATTATTGTATTCTGACAAATTCTTAAATTGGAGTACTTAACCAACCTTTTGAGCGTCATGGTCTTGTATAGAAGACAAACGTTTTCGTCTGCGTCTAGTAGAAGACAATAAGTACCTTTATTAAAAGTCAAACTTTATCAGAAGACAAATTTTAATAAAAAATACATAAAAATATACTGTTTTGCCTACAATCATAACCTTAGATTTTTAGTATTATTAATACATTCATAGCTTGGCACTCAAACGACGATATTTTAATAACGTGATAATACCCTTCAAAGTTTTGTTACACTCCGTTTGACGGTACCATCGACTTCACACACAGACTAACAATTTCAAATTCACACTATTCCATTTTTAGAAGCTTTTTACTCGTACTAACTTGCGCTATAAATACACCGCTTGATCGTTTTAATCCCGTGGAGGGTCGATCCGGTACATGGAATACTATCGATTTGTAACGATAAAGTTAAAAAATAAAGTACCTTTTTTAAAAACTCGTATTAATTTACGCATGTACGAAATTTAATTTCTTTAGCTAAGCGAGTCCACTGACCTGTAGACAATGCACTGTGACTCGCTCAGCTGACGTTTAGAAATTAATTTATGTCATTATTAAGGTCAAATTTTGCCAATAAATTGTAAAACCCACCGAACCGATTGACCTTAAATTTTGCGGATATATTCAATTTGAATAACAATGCATGCTTAGCTAAGTGACGTCATTCTAAATCCAATATGGATTTCTTAAGATGGCCGACTTATTTTTAATGTCATGGAATATACATGATATGGATATCAAGGGATTGTTGAGAAGAATACGAAAGAAACTAACTCTAACGTGGCGGTATTTTTTTTTAATAATTTAAAAAAATGTTTTTTAATTAAATTTGTATTAATCTATCCTCTTTTGTTTTTCAAATTTCCAGAAGGCGCGAAAATGGTTTGGAGTTATGACTGTTGGTTATACAAACGGGAACGAGGTACAAAATAATAAAATAAATATTTATTTGGGTTTTCGTTTATTTCTTTTAACAATCTCATGTATTGATGAACAATGCATTTTCTAAAGTTAATTTAATATCTAAACCAACACAGTTAGTATTTAATAAATATTATTACGTAAAAATCTTATTGTAATAATGGTATGTTTTGATGAGATAGCGAGCAATATAAAAATATGCCCGCCATACACGCTACGGTATAAACCTGACAGGTTTGTCTGTAGAGGTAAACCGGAGCGTATATGTTGCACATCTGTGCAGGTTTCCACACAAACTTACCTGACAGGTATAACTGTACAGGCAAACCTGTCAGGTATACCCTAGCGTGCATAGCTACCTTTATACAGATATCGGTACGGACCTTGACCGTTAACTTCCACTTGCGTAGAAGTGAAATATTGGGTCTTTCTAGTGGTATGAAGTGAGATGCGGGGGCGGGGAGTGCATTGCTTGTACAACGATTGGCTGCCGATGTGTACGATGCGCAAAGCGATCCCCTTTCATTTGCGGAGCACTCATGATTCGTGCCGGTATCTGTACAACTCCTAATTGTATATTAAATAACGTTTGAAATGAGACTGCGAGAATACAGTTATTTCATGATATGAGCAATCATTCCTAATGTTCTACTTATGATGAAGTTCATGTATTTTAACTTATATAATATTTTCGATCATAAGACAAGTAAATTCGTAAATAAATCTTTTATATTGCTAATAAACTGGATTTAAATAAAATTTTACATCCATTATTTATGCATTCATTCATTTTGTTTATTCTACAAAAATGTTTTTGCTCTGTAAGGCCTACTGTCTACGGCCGCGTAGCTTCATAGACGCGTATTCGTCACTATACGCTTGGTATACGCTTGCGTGAAGCTTACATACAAAACTATGAAACTGTCGATGAAGTGGCAGCGTATGTACCATCAAAGACACTTCCGCCTGACCACCGCTAAGTTCATTTTTGCTTGTACTCGAAACGAAAACTTCAAAGGGTTTGGTTTGGCGCCGCGACGCAGGATTCAAGTGATTTTTTTGTTAAGTGGTCAGTCAAAAATTACCGCGATGGTACCCACCTACGCTTCCGTGTATAGTAGGCCTAACTTTAGAAAATATTATCCCTCTTTATGGAGGGGGGACGGGGGATAGACAGGTAGAAAGGAATGGAATTCACATTTTTTTTGATACATAAATATTCATGTTTGTTTCATAAAAAATATTCAATATGTTAAACAGCGGTGTTTCCTTACAACAATAAACATATCATCGAGATGAATATAGACATCGGAATAAAAACAAAATAATAACAACTTGGTACTTATTTATCAAACAGTTCATAAGTACTTATGTTATATATTTACGAGTATTTCATTTCAATAGTTCGGGTTTCTTTGTTTTTCTCAACAAATGTACGAATGATATGTGAATGTAAAATAATAATAACCAATCAGAGTCAAACGCGGTAAACGTTCCCACGTATACCACGTTCGGTTCTCTGATTGGTTATTAGCGTGGAGCGGAAGGAACGGTCCAATCGGAGCGCTGAACGTAATAAACATGTCTGTCGTGTTAACGTATAAATAACTCGCATTAGGTACCTCAGGGTGAGGTTACATGATTAAAGTATAGCTCAAGCTACATTATTGTGTTGTGGCGTCTTCTGATGCAGGTGATTGGCTCATCGTGTTATTACGTAGGTCTCAATAGATTCGTTTGATTGGTGTATCCCGGGCCAGAAAACGACACAATGATGTGAATATAGCTTAATTTTGAATTGAGTCTTACATAGATATGAGTAGAAAACATTGTTTTCCAAGATCAATGACTAGTGTTTTTATTGCTTGTCAATTTTGAATATTCAAAATGAAAAATCTGTTCCCGGCTGTCTGACTCCAAATGAAAACAAATGGGATTTTCATGTAATTTGTTAACAAAGAGATTTATTGGTAGTATATGTTTAATTTCTTTGTTTCTTAAAATTTTAATTGAAAAATATTTCGGGACAGACAAAACTTAATTCCCATCTGTCCCCAATTTATAAGTTTTTGGACAAATAACACGAAAATACCCATTTGTCAAACATTTGTGGAACAGAACCATGAGCACAATATGGGAAAACTCCAATAAAACAGCTATATAATATATTTAAGTTACATATTATACTAATGCATAGCAACAAAATGGTAAAAAATAGTATAAAAGCATTTCTTCGTCATGGAACGTAACTTGTCATAATTTTTTTTTTTACAATAAATGAAATTATGAAAAAATAAATGAATACAATATGTTAGAGAGTATCACAGCCGTAAAGCTTGGCTTTGTCACTTAAATATATTGAGGCGTGAAGATATAGAACTATAGGGATATTTAAATA
This sequence comes from Mythimna lalbum, assembly GCA_949319445.1. Classification (NCBI taxonomy): domain Eukaryota; kingdom Metazoa; phylum Arthropoda; class Insecta; order Lepidoptera; family Noctuidae; genus Mythimna; species Mythimna lalbum. The sequence continues at coordinate 22,733,738 of OX439349.1, forward strand.
AACCTTCAATTACATTATAAACCTTATTACTAAAGTGATAAGGTTCATTTTTCTACTTAAATATTAGTTTTAAAGTGAGCTTAGATCTAGTTTTTTGAAAGTTAGTGTCAATGTTATTACGTGTAGAATGTTTTTAAGTAAATATTTAACTCTGTGTAAAGCATTACAGGTAACTGGCAAGATAAAGAAGTATTTTATTTCAATGTATCTGTCGTGACCAGATCTTAGAATAGATCACTTCATGATATGGCCAACCAAAACTGGCCAGATCGTTTAAACTTTAACATTTGATGATATGTCAATCCTCCTTTGGCAATATTATTGATGTAGGATTTCAATGATAATAAAAGGTCTAAAGAAATTAGGCCAAACGAAGATTGAAATAGTATCAAACTTTAACGTTTAAAACTACAGAACAGATGAAAGACGTTAGAATGTCCTTGTGCCCACAAGGCCGTTCTAACCTCATTCATTTGGCAGGCGCGCCATAAAGTAGGACAATGCTCATAGTTCAACTACCAATAGCAAACTTGCGATCTAAGTGTGCGTGGTCTGTTACTTGCGTAATGCGCGTTCGTATTGGTTTATTGCCTGTAGTGAAGTTAAAGGGTGTGAGACAAGCGGCGACACTCGTAGTAGTACAAATCGGAAAGTATTTCCTTTCTAAACTCTTTTATCTTTTCTGTGTTTAAAACGATCTGGCCAGTTTTACTTGGTGATCAATTTCTAAGGCCTACTTATTTTTTATATAATTTACTATCATAAATTACGGATGACATATCATATCTATATAAACAGTAACACAAATATTGTGTTTTTCAATCTATACGAAAGCAAAATTATAATTTAATTTTACTTCATAAGAGTTTCAGAGAAGTGCGATTTCACAAAAATGAGAAATCATGACAAAATGAAAAATACTGTTATTCTGTCAAAAAACAAGAATCAAACACAACACGTCATATTGATTTCTTACTAAAAATATTAACTTAAACTACCCACAACTTATCGATACGTTTTTATGAAGGATTTCGCTCAACACACTTGAGAGAGAGAGTACATCAGTACACCATACCTATACGCCATTGACATATATATTAAAGAAAATTAAGAAACGGGGGCTTGATCAGCGGTCCACCAGCTAGGCTAGGCAGGTCACTTAACTTTCGCTGTTTTAATTTAATCTAAGCTATACGCCATTTTGAATGTCGGATCTGCCAAGATTTTATGTTACACGACTTCATAAAATAAAACAAGAATATAAAGAAAGGCTATAACTATCAGACGTGTTCAAGTAATTAGAACTATCTGTCAGATTATTACAGGTACCGTACCGTACGTTCATAATATGTTGGTCACTCTAAACTTGGCGTTCCGAGTTATCGCATGTACTCGAAAAAATAAAATATTTATGATTCTTAAAAAGAACTGCGCAGCCAATTGTACGAAGTTCGGAGCGGTCAAGATACTTCGGCCGTATTGTACTCTAGCAGTGCTGGCCCAATGGTAATGATCCCGACTTATGAGTTGTAGGTCGTGAGTACAAACCCAGTCACATTACTTTGTGTAATTTATTTCATCACCACTGATCGGAAATCCGTATGTCTTATAACCAAAGGTGTTAACAAATATCCATTCATTGGAAATTTAGGCGTGCTGGTTATTCACCAATTCGCACTGGTCTCGCGTAGTGGATTATGGCCTATTTCCTCTCCTAAAGAAAACCTGAGTTCAAATAGTAGGAAGAAAACCGGCATGTCCTAGGACCAGAAGATATGTCACATCCACCAATCCGCACTAGGCCTGCTTAGTGGATTATAGCCCTTTTCCTCTCCTAGAGAGGAAGCCCGAGGTCCTAGGACTGGAAATATTATAAGGCTGATTATGCGATGTTGTACTCTAGAGACAGTGGAACACGCCTTAAGTGTCAAAATCGTTCAGTTTAGGACAAGACCATACTCTCAAAAAATGTTAAACAAAATTCTTCACAAACTACACAAGCACCTATTCTCCATATGGAAGCCTCACCACCCAGTCCAACACAACCACAATACCTTCAGTTCTTCATGACCAGCTCCAGATAGTCCAGCACCCGTTTATCGTGGAGTATCTTGAGGTGTTCAGCGCCGGGCAGGGCGAGGGACTTGACGGGCCTCCCGTTGCGCAAGCGGCGCTTGGCCCAGCGCTCGCACGCCGTCAGCGAGCGCAGGTTCACGGTGCCGTCGCCGTCGCCCATCGCCAGGCTCGGGTAGCCGTCCAGCCACGTGCCTGGCTTGTATACCAGTCTGCAAGTTGGACACCGTTGACTTAATATGTGTATCTAGATAAAGGTTATCTTCTAGTTATACTGTTCATCAACATGCTTCATAGAGATGTCAGTATAAGTGATGGGGCCCTCTAGAGCCAATACCTGCCAGGGTTATAGTATTGTTCGAAAGAGTTCTTTTTTTTATTATTGATAGGTTTGCGCTTGACCGCTATCTCACCTGATGGAAAGCGACGATGCGGTCGACGATGGAACGCGCTTACCTAGAAGAAACCTATTCACTCTCGACTTAAAGATTCCCTGGTTGTAGCTATCAGGAAACTGAAGTAACATGTACGCATAAAAATATTTCTGATAGTAATAGATAATCAGATACTTAATGTGATCACTACAGTATTGCTTGAAAAGCCTACTCATGAAGTTTTTTTTTAACACGTTGAACGCCAACGCGGTCAGTGCTGACCGACAGCGAACATTCCCTTCAGGCCAAGCGAAAATCACAGTTCTATCCAAATTTACACCAACTGTTTTTTTAATTATATACTAATATCTAATGTCCAAATGTATGTTTTTATTAACAAAAGTCAACTTTAGTAATTATTTATGGAGATAGTAAACGTCGGTCAGCAGTGACCGACGCGGCTCCTAGAGACGAAAAAGCGACTTTCCGTTAAAGGGGGCCGCGCGGGTCGCGGTGTCGGGTCCCCCGCCCGCACCTCCGAGTTCGAGATCGCCCGCGCTTACGCAGTTGACGCCCATTACTTTCTACATCCCCACTCACAATCCTGAAAAAATTTAAACGAATTTTTTTCATGTATTTTTTATTTGTATTAATCGAAGTAATCACCCATGCAATCAATGCATCTTTGCCAACGCAGTGGCAGTTTATTGATGCCCTTCTTAAAGAAATCAGCTGGACGGGAGGCAACAAATTCTTCAAAGGCATTTTGTTCTGCCTCTCGGGTATTGAATTTTTTCCCGCCAAGAAGTTGTCCAAATTCTGGAAAAAGTAGTAGTCTGTAGGCGCAAGGTCCTGGTGAGTAAGGCGGATGACGGAGAGCTTCCAACCCCAGTTCTTGCAACTTGGAGACCGTCTGCTGTGCAGTATGAGGTCGCGCGTTGTCGTGCAGGAGCAGCGGAGACGAGCGATTGACCAATGCTGGTTGGAGATGTGCCAGCTTCTCCATCATTGTTTTCAGTTCTTCACAGTACACATCTGTAGTAATGCTCACCCCGTTTGGTAAGAAGCTGTGATGAATCACACCGGCGCTAGACCACCAAACAGTGACCATCACTTTTCTAGGGGTAAGTTTTCGTTTAGGGCATTGTTTAGGTTCTGACGCGTACTTCGCGCTGGCGATAATTGAGTTCGTGGGGCACCCATTTGTCAAGCTTTTTTACCCTTGCCAATTTGACGCAAATGGACCAATATTGTTTTGACGCTAACGTCGAAAGCTGCTGCTAATTCAGCCGTAGATTGTGTATCATCAGCTTCCACAATCGCCTTTAATTCGTCATTGTCGACCAAAGTCTTCGAAATTTCCAGAACGGAAGCGAGCAAACCAATAACAGGTGGTGCGTTGGTTTGTAGTGTTAGCTCCGTAAACGTCGTTGATGTTGCGTGCCGCTTGTGCCGCGTTGCTGCCACGACGGTACTCATATTCCATAATTACTCGAATTTTTAACGTATCCATGATGACGAAAAAGATTGAAATGCGATGAAAATGTAACACTAAACAATAAACAAATGACTACTTTTGAAAAAAAAAATCCATGTTTTAAAATAAAATTAATTTGCAATTAAAATTCTTAGCCAAACAAATATTATTTTCATTTGAAATAGCTAGTACTGCAGAACGGCAATTTCATAGGTAAAGACCTATTTTATCCTCATCAAACACAAAAATCGACTGCTAGACAAATGCCTTTCCAATTTCGCTGCATAAAAATTTTCACTCGTACGTAAATGTTGCTTTTTTTCAAAGTCATTTACGATTTTCAAAAACCATCATAGTTGGCGTAACTAGAGGGCCACGCGGGTCAATGAATATAGGAATTAGTTTGATAGCACTGCCCTACGGCCTGTAGGAATGGATCAAAAACACTTGTAAATTGCGGTCAGCACTGACCGACGCAGCCCGAACGGAAAGTCTAGTTGTCGACCATCACTGACCGACACGGCCTGAACGGGAAGATGCATTTTTTTTGGTGGCATTCAACGTGTTAATACTTTTTCTTTCGGTAATTAAGCTGAAAAGTATCGTTGCCGATCATATCAACGACGACAAAGTCTCTATATTTTTTATATTATAACTTGGGATTTGTATAAAAGATAAAGTAGCGTTACATTTTTAGAATATGTATATAAATAGTTTTAAAATATATTGATAAAGCCTAGACAATTTAGGGGCCCCAATTTGTTTTTTCCTTGGTCACCTAGCTACACCACTGACTGTACTATAATATACTACTAACCTTTCAACAGTAGTGATATTGTATCCGTATATGCAGTGCACCTCGACGCCGGGGGCGCTGAAGTCTTTCGTGTACTTCTCCGTGTCCTTGCGCATCTCCCACGCGTCTGGGAGCTCCATGTCACTGTCAAGATTAATGGCAAACATGTATTTATCATATACAAACAACAAAATATGTATAATATATACTCGTATTCTCTGAAGACTTTAGGCAGAGTACCTGAAGCACCTCTGACTAAAGTCTTCAGAGACCTATTGGGAATTTGATTCAATTTTTTTTTTCCAAAAATCATCCTTATTCAAAGTCACAAATAGAAAGATAGGTTTAAGAATTGATGGTTGTTGTTGCTATGTGGAATTGTTTTGGCAACAAGTACCTAGTATTATTAAATGACACCCAGACCCAGAGTAACTATTTGTAAGTCACACAAATGTTTGTTCTGTGCGGAAATTGAACCTACGACACGCAGCGCAACTTTTTTACATAATATAAACTAGTACTTGTCTGCGATTTCACCTGATGGTAAGCAGTGATGCATTCGTTGACTTTAAAGCGTACTAGTTTATGAGCTTATTCGCTATAGCCTTGAAAATTATAATCGAACTTGAATTCCGCAGCAGGCAATTTATTCCTAATGAAAAAAAATAACAACTAATTTAAAAAAAAAATGTTGCCACCCCTCATTTTTATCGCCCTGGGCAAATGCCCGACTTGCCACCCTTAGATTGGGCCCTGCCTCTTAGTTAGAAGTATCGATATACTCACGTGAACAGCTTCTGGAAGTCGTTAATAGTGTAGTTGTACTTGTCGGTCTGCACCAGCACCTCGGAAGGTTTCCAGAACAGCGGCGAGGGGAGCAGCCACGCCAGCGAGGGGCACGTTATCTGCTGGGCGCGCATTATGCTCTCGCGCAGCATTAGACTGCCTAGGTCATCACCTGCAATAAATGAATAGGTTATTTAACGAACTACCTTCACAATAAAATAAAACTTAAAATTGTGTGGGATGAACCATTTTGTTAACTTTAGAAACGTTAACTGAAGAAACACAGGTGGGTTTCTTCAGTTACCCATCCAAGCGTTAGAGTACTTACTCGATGATTTCGCAAGCTCCAAATTTTTTTATCTGGTTGTTAGCTCCGAAAGGTAGCTCAGCCCCGGTATGAAAGGCAAGAAGGAACGGGGTGTGTTTTTTAGTCAGTAAGAGCCTGACACTATCTCCCGCTCCGCCCAAGGACGGGGGATGTCATTTGGATGATTTTTACCCAACAAACAAAAAAAAACCTCCAAAAAAATGTTGCAAGAGTTGCGACATTATAAGTAGTTTTTCACACCACCTGCTCGAAAATGTCAAATTATAATATGTCAAGCAACCTTAACCTAAACTGAGTCATTAGTGGCCGGGGCATAGAAATATATTATATCTATGGGCCGGGGGCACAAGCCGGTCAATAATGTTGTACTGGATTTCATTATGACCCGCTGGTCAATAATGTGACTATAATTTGCTCACAGTAGGTGTAAAAAGTAAAGTATCCTCCTCTGGGCTAAAGGTGTCTTTGCCTTGGGCTAGCTTGAATCCCTCGCTGCATTCAGGATTCTTGTATTAACTCTGAGTTACCTAAATCCCGAATCCTTCATTGCGCTCGAGATTCAATATGACGCCCGTGACATAAGACACAACTTTAGCCCCTCGGTGCATAACCTACTATAATATGTCTTCAACTGCGCACAGCTTGGCAAAGACATATGTAACAACTAAACAGAAGAATAAATAAAATTCGTTTTAACAGCGGATTTCAGATTGCTTCGAACAAACATTAATTCGCAGTTCCTATGAATCAGCACAAAAAATTGTAAACAATGGTTTAATGAAATTGTATATCAATAAAAAGGAGGACGTTCATTGAGATTGTATCAACATGTTTATATCTCAACCAGAGAACACGTTTCCTTTGTAACGTTTTGCCTTTTCTGCTACGAGGACAAACAAACAACACAAAATACTGCAGTGACGTTGCAGTTGACGCAGTGGTTGAGCGACAGGTTGTTGCACTTCGTTCGATTCCTGCCCGAAACGAATATTTACTGTCAAAAAAAAACCCTCTGAAATATTGTAGTGGACTCATGTCACCCTGTATAACCAAGATAATTAAACAACTACACTAATGAAATATTATAAAGAGGCAAATTTGCTTTTTATATTTTTTTTGTTTGTCCGATTGCTATAATTTTTTCACCAATAGAAAGCAGCTTTATTTCTGAGCGATGTAGTTTTTTAGTTTAGTACATTTTATGTATACGAGCGAAGCCGCAGGCAAACAGTAGTGAATTATATGTGGAAGCTTATTATTTGCAATTTTCCCTACCCTATGTAAAACAAAAACCATTTTATTATAAGTATGTAAGATTTGTGAAAAAAATATAATAATAAACTTGATATAAAGAGTCATGGTAAGAGCGCAGAGTTATTTGAACCCAGCTTGTTATCCTTCGAAGAAAGATATTATCAACTGTGGGAAAACATATATTTAAAGCGGTCTAAGGAAAAACAAAAACATTAGGTATTATTATCACGGTACTGTTATTAAATAAGTCAAATAAATTATTTAAAACAATGGTTAATTTGACACTATATGAGATAGGAAATCCCACGTAGTACTGAGAATCAATTCGATAAGGGAAAATGGCCACCCGTCCTAACTAAAGCCCTAAATATTTTTCCGTAATGAGTACATTATTTGACTGGCCTTTTAGTCTAGTGGTTAGTGGCCCTGACTGCTATGCTGGGGGTTGTGGGTTTGATTCCCACCCAGGACAAATGTTTATGTGATGAGCATGATCATTTGTTCTGTGTCTGGGTGTAATTTATCTATAATATGTATTTAGAAATATATAAGTATGTTTATCAGTTGTCTAGTACCCATAACACAAGCTCTGCTTAGCTTGGGACTAGACGGCGTTGTGTGATAGTTGTGGAATATTATTATTATTAGGGGAAGTTTGAAAGTGGTGCCAGTGACTTAAAAGTTAAAAGGGAATCGTTTGCTTTGGTATGGTCAAGTGAAAAGGAGGGACGAAACGCTTGTTGCTAAATAAGTTATGAGTTTACAAGTGGATGGATGAAGGGGGAAAGGGAGGCCAAAGACAAGATGGATGGATTGAGTGAGAAGTGATATGAAAGAAAAGGGAGTAAGATATCGTGACGAGTGACAGGACAAAATGGAAGAGAAAAACGTGTTGCGCCGACCCCAAATAAAACGGGACAAGGGCAGGAAGATGATGATGACATAATACCACGGGAGGGTATACTAACTTCTATACTACACGCATACTTTAATATTATCAAACCGAAGAGTTCGTTTGTTTGCTTAAACGTGATAATCTCAGAAAGTACTGGTTTGTATTGTTTGCCTGGTTTGGTTTGATTGGCCCATTTATCGACACTAATACGGGTAAACATTTGGGGATAGGAAATAATAAACTTGCCAACTGAATATAGCTTTAAAATCAATCGATACACATCATCATAATCTTGATTACTATTTATTTCATCGTGGTGATTCATTGCTTAATTCGCTTATTATTACACAATATGAAAATAGTACTATTTTGGTACCTACTTCCTACCTACCGATGTTCTTGTGTGTAATTTGATGTTTATTGTATCAAATAAATATTATTATTATAACGTGTAACGTCACGCCGTGCTACATGTTTTTTCGCACGGGGTGACGTCACTCGTAAATTTAATGAGCTGTATCTTTGTTATTTTTTGTTTAATCTAAAAAAGAAAAAATACGAGTCCGATATTTTTTTATAATCTAAAACACGGACTAAATAAAATGTAGTTATTTTGACCCTGGAAACTAACTTATTTCCCTAAAATCCTGAGGAGCCTTCAAGCCAATTACGATATGAATAATAAAAAAAGGGCCAAGCTCAGAACGAGTTATTTTATTATAAATTACTTGTTCTGAGCTTGACATTTTTTATTTACACTATACATGGGAGGTCATAAAACCGCGGAGAATCTTAACACCGCCATTCAGCGGACGGTCAAAACTGTACAACGCCATCTATCGAGCTGATGTGAACTAAAATGTGTTAGTGTAGGGAGTTGAGTGGACCGATGACCTGGTGAAGGTTGCGGGAGTCCGACGGATGCGGGACGCGCAGGATCGATGGTTGTGGCGACACTTGGGGGAGGCCTATGTCTAGCAGTGGACGTCTGTCGGCTGAAATGATGGTGATGAAAGAGTTGGGTGACAAGGAATTTGAGGAGCTTGAGGATGAGGACAAATGACAACCACACCACGCAATTGGCAACTAAGAATAAATTTTGTTTTATTATTTTTTAAATATGTAGAAATACAAAAAGTTTATAAAACAAAATTAATGTCAATTCTACTTTTGCAAGCTAACAATCAGTGTTCCACCGAGGTCGAGTCGAGGGGACGATGTGCCAGACGCCGTGTTGCTGATCAGGACTTCCGTTGGCTCATGTGTGATTAATCAGTTTGTTATGCAAACAAGATGCGTTGCCAAGCTGCAACTGTTGCTGTTTTCAGGCTAAAGGAGTTTGAGAAATAGTCGACATCAAATTCTTAAATCAAGAATTGGTGTTTTGTTTTTTAATGTGGGAAATCATCCAACAACTTCTCTCGCTCTAGGGCGGAGCGGGAAGAAAACCACACTTATGTTTCTTCTATACCCTTTGCGTTTCAAAACCACATGTTTTCCCTCTTTGGAGTAAACCGATAGTCCCAGAGACCCAGAGTAATCAGATAAACAATAAATAACTTCGATGGGACTACCGCTTAAGTTAGTGTTGACAGAATCTAGGTACTTAATACATTGAATTATAAAAACTTAATAATAATATTATAAGCTGTAGAGTTTATTTGTTTGATAACGCTAATCTCAGGAACTCCTGGTTTAAATTTAAAAGTACATTCAACGTTGGATCGCTCATTTATACAAGGTGTAACGTTAAATGCGCAAAACCTGAAATTAGTTTGATCAGAATAACGAGCAGAATCAATTAAACCACTTTTTAATATAGTTTACATTACATTAATTCATGAATCCCCAAGCGACCACCGGTGGCCGCGCATCTATTGTCTTACTATTGTGTCTCTAATTGACGGTATCTGAAGGGTTAAAAAAAAAATCTTCATTAAAAACTTCTACCTGTCTATTTATGAATAGGTCAAGCCGTCACGTGCGCAAACCGGCTGAAATAGGTAAACACAAATAGTTGTAATCCAATCAAATTTTCTCATACACGGGATAATAAAAGTTCTTATTTTAACGCAGATATGAATTTTAAACAAACTAAAACTGCACATAAAACCTTAATTTTAAACAAACTAAAACTGCACATAAAACCTTAATTTTTTAAAATGTTTTTTTTCTCTCTCGTAATTAGGTCAATTGAATTAAAAATCATTTGGGGTGTCTGAGGTTTTGCGCATTTAACGTTACACGTTGAATAACATCACGCTACGACCCTTACGAGCGCAGTAGTAACCAGGGTAAACCGCAGCGGAGAACTAGTTTAAAATCTAAGTGGAAAATGTCAAGTTCTGTTCGCAAACCATTTTTCTTTTTGTATATCGATATCAATGATAACAAAACGAATCTAAATAAGATTAGATTAAACAAAAACAACACAACAAATTAACGCTAATCGAGTTCAGTAACAGCTAATGGGCTAGTTACTAGAAATTATGGGCTAATAAGTCTGTGTTTCCTGATAGCTACAACTTTGGGGTCTTTAAGTCAAGAGTGAATAGGTTACTTCTAGGCAAGCGTGTTCCATCGTCGACCACATCATTGCTTACCATCAGATGAGATGGTGGTGAAGCAATAATAAAAAACAAAAAAGGCAGATTTAATATTTAAAAAATCAACTTAAAACAAGTTTTTCTTATTACAACAGTGAGCTATGTGAGTTCAACGTGCTGCTAATGTAAACAATTGAAATAGGATCTGATGAAAATACATTACCTACTCATTTTCTTTTATTGGTATTCATAACAAATAGGCGTCTTGATTCATCTTTCTGATACTTTGCACATTTTAATAGGTACCTATGTTCATTTGGAAGTTTTGTTATGTTACCCAAATTTTTTTTTTCCTTCATCAATATCATCAGCTTAGATAATATTTGGTGTGATTGTGAGTTAATTTGTTTTTTACTAATCAATATTATAATGGATTTTTTTAAGATATATGGTGCTCTAAATTATTTATCAATGAGTGTTTGCCCACAAAATATATACGTACAGAAGTCAATCTACATACAAAGCGCGCTCGAGCAACGCACACATAGACACCGCTCACGGACACGATATCTCGGTAGCGTCTTGGCTCGCTCGTTGAACAGTTCCGGCTTTTAAACGTTCATTAGTGTGCGACCACCGAGCGTAGGTATAAAAAGTGAAGTACATACATGAGATTGTCTTCTGTACTTATCTATTTTTTGGGTTGACTACGTACAGTCAGAAAAGTATTGTAGCACCTAAGTATTTATTTTAGATTAACAATGACAGACAATGCAGATGTTATACAAGTTTTGTTAATGACTGTACCACTAGAAAAACATATGGCAAAAATCACATAAATTTAATACATTTTGACCGCCTACATCTGATATATCTGACATTCACTCTAACGTTTATTCCGCCAGGGTCGCACATCCACGACCAAATACTCCATCTCGTCAGCTTTTCTGTCACCTATCGGGATTGAAGAGCTAAACGAGATGGAGTACCCAGTCGCAAACACACGATCCTGGACACGACGAACTCTCAGACCAATCCGACCGAAGCCGCTAAGCGTAAATCGTAAGCAGTCTCGATCTCCATTGAGAGCTATATAGCTTATATGTATAAACACATGTTTCAATGCTATTTCCGCGTGTCTGCAGTTTTTGACGTCACAGACAGGAGGTCAATCGGCATGTTTATCGTTGTTAATAAATTATAACATTATTTGAGGCTTGCCTATCGCTGAATGATATACTTTTTACGCATTATTTGCATATCTCTCTCAAAACAGAATAATCGTATGACGCCGATAGACGATATAGTTTCGAAGTTCCTTGGAGGCCTGTCTTGCTGTATGTATGACCTTTCAGTATCAGTCTCGGCTAAATGTGGCTTCGCTTGGGTACTAAACCGTTAACTTTATTATAGATCAAAATACTATGCTTCGAATTTGCAGACCGTGTTTGCTTATGGTTTCCGAAGCCTTAGGCCGCGTTTCAACTGCAAGCAAATTCGAATAACATTGCGTGGTACGAACGACATCATACTTTGGTAGCAAAGTAACTTGGATGCAATTCGCTTAGGTGTATCGAGTGCGAAAAAAATATTTTTAATTTTTTATTATTGATAGGCTCGCGGTTGACCACTATCTCACTGATAAGTGATGATGTGGTCGACAATTTTTGTTTTTGCAGTTGGAAATCATCCTGTGACTTGTGTTGTAAGGAGGAGCGGGAGGGTGTGTCAGTCTGTTACTGACTAAAACGACACCTGAAGTCTTTAATTTGCCGTTTCTGTTCTAGGACCACAAGTTTTCTTTTCAGAAATTACCCGTAACCCAAGCGAGTGTTGGTCCTGGAGCATGCGTCTGTTCGTCTCCGAAGTACAGTCAACTGTAGGTTAGTGGTCATGCTTGAGCTGCGTGAGCCACGCTTACTACTTCGAAATAATGGACAATGTTAATTTAACGAACTAGAGTTAGGTTTATTAAACTAGCATCACCTATATGGCGACTTGACTCATAGGATCGACGAGTGTTTTCGCGTTCTATTCGCCAGGGTCGAGGGTCGTGTGTTTGAGACTGGGTACTCGATCTCGTTCAGCTCTTCAATCCCAATAGGTAACAGAAGAGCTGGATTATTATTATTTGTTCGTGGATGTGCGACTCTGGTTTTTGCTGGATATATAGGACGTAGGCAGATAAAAGGTTATTTACATTGAAAATCAATCGATTGATTGAAAACTCAACCCAGTCCCTTTAACAAGTCAACCACACGCATGCTCTACCACTTTCCAAAGGAAAAGCTAACTCATTTAGAGGAAAAATCATATAAAATCGAAATACCACTCACTGTTTAATTACGACATCTCAGAAACTATAACCTATTAAATTAAAATTTGGCAGGTAGTTTCCTTATACGGTGTAGACATCCGAACGGATTTTCCGAAAAACACTCCCTAAGGAAATGAAACGAGGGTCTAAAGTTTGTATGGAGAAGCTGCCGGCAGAAACTAGTTAAGTATAAAATTAGTCTTACCAGTGACGAAGGTTCCATATAACTCGATTCCCACCGGCTTCCCTTCAGAAGTTTAGAACACAACCACTCTACCGTAATTGAGAAATGGCTCAATCAGTAATTATAAAACTACAAAGCTAACATTACAAAACGCCTACACTAAGTACACTATGGACATTAAATCAACACACGCACAACATGTAGCACTATAAGGTAAGTCGCAGGCGCAATCGGCTTTTTAGCGTTTAAATTTCTATACAAGAATACGTCATGACGTCACATAACCTGCCCGCGATTATAGCGCTCCGGCAAGCCGGTTTTTTTTCGAGTTATTTGATAGAGTTTTATTGAATAGGCTTAAAAACTACTAGACTGTTTTTAAAAATTCTTTCACCACTTGAAAGCTACATTATCCACGAGTAACATAGGCTAAATTTTATTTTGGAAAAAAATAGGGTTCCGTAACATATTTGGGTTTTTCGGACACAAGGTGTAAAAAATCAACCAGAAACGTTACTTATTTTGCGTACGCTGCCTAAACTCTTAAAGATAGAACCGTAAAATGTTCTAATTAATTGTAGATCTTATAAATATCTACAAAAAAGTCCGCGTAACAGTATACCTATCTATGTCGAGTGAGGCACAACAACCATTTTTTTATCTAATAATCTTGATTTTTTTTTGGACTACATTTACACGCATTTATTTTACTCATGCTATTAACCCTTATCAAAATAAATTATTTCATCACTAAGTACAGTTTATGTAGATAATATTTGGTATTTGAATGATTAAAATTGGACGTTTGGTTTTGAAGTTATGGCGAAATTAAAATATTACGATTTATGCTGCACGACCCAAGCGTCACCAAGGCGGGGCCCGGGAGTGCGCGTGCGGGAGGAGTTTATATCTATGAGAAAGGTCGTGCGCGAAGTCTAATAATTTTCGTGCGATTTTTTTTAGATTTCGTTCATAAAACTACACCTACGCAAAAGTTCTTCTCAGAGCTGGTTTTTTTAAACATTTTAATATATGCCTTTACAATAAATATCAACATGCGCAATGCTCAAAAACAAGAACGATTATCTGATCTAGCCATTCTTTCTATAGAAAAACGTTCTTTACTAAAAATTAAGAATCTTCCCGGCTTTAATGATAATGTCTTAGCGCACTTTGTAAGAAAGAATAGACGAATAGCTTTAGAGTATAAGTAGTATTATTAGTACTTAGTCGATTAAGTTTTGTTTGATTTACATCATATCATCATTTCACCACAAACGGCTTTTATCAAAGCCACTTCTATTATGCTTGTAAGTAGCGTTGCCAGGCGTCCGGATAAAGCCGGACATAGTCAGGCTTTTAAGTGGCGTGTCGGGCCAAATTTGAGCATTTTTGGCTTTTGTTAGGCTTTTTAAAGACCATTTTGTTTAGAATTGTCATTAGAGTTTTGCCTTACCTTGTATCGCTGCTTGTGCTACAAGCAGAGTGGATATGGAATAGTTTAGCAATAATATCACTTAATCTTATGGTATTTTCATTAGAATTTAAAAAGATTTCATGAATTTTATTAGCCTAAAAAAAAATGTCGGCCTTTTTGACCAAACATCCGGCTAAATAGGATAGATTTTCCGGCTTTTCAGTTCCAGGACCTGGCAACCCTACTTGCAAGACACTGTTTCAATATCTCAGTGCTTACACGTATAGTAAAAGTGGACTGAAGATACATCTGCCAATACAAGACTAAAGCCAGGATGCCAATCACAGATTTTCGGTAAGGACTCAAGACTGCGTGCCCGCGCTCGGAGTAGGCAAGCATTTTTTTTGCTCCGGCTTACCTCTCTCAATATTTCACGCTTTGCCACTGAGTCTTACCTATAGCAAACACCTTAACAGCCTTCATAGATCCTCCCCAAGGCGTGGACAGCGAGATGAGTCTCTTAATGTACTGGTCCTTCCACTTCTGGGGCTGCAGCCGCAGGAAGTGCATGGCCATCAGTCCGCCCATACTGTGCACCAGCAGCGTCACTGATGTCTTGTTGTTCTTGGCGTACGTAGTCTCCACTAATGTCTTCAGGTTGGTGAAGAATTGCTCGTTTTCATCTGTGAATAAAGCATGAATAAAGGATGTGCTGGTATTCACGAAGAAATGTGGATGGTTTTATGTTATGTTAGAGAGTTTATGACTGTAGGCCAGTGTTCTTCAATCTTTTTGAATACGTGAACCTTTTTTAAATAGACAAAGGTTAGGAGCGTTGCGTCTGCGGTTGGGCATTTTTTGAATTTAGATTGCATATAATTCACGTGTTTAAAATAAGATAAAGATTTAAAAAAGTATTGAAGTATAAACAGTCATAGCTTTATTGCTGAATCGTTATACTTTTTTGTAGTGTAGGATCAGTGACATTCACTTTTTACTTTCAAGTAACCAAGACATTGTGAGTGACCCACCTGGGGGCGGCGACACGCAGATTGAAAAACACTGCTCTAGGCAAACTGCTAAATGGAGACTGGGGTCAATATAAGCCACCAGTGACTATCTGCTCTTTCACCAGTCAATTCGGAGCATAGATCATAGTAAGAGATATGATGACCGTGAAAACTTTCGTTTTTTTTAATAATATAATCAGTTTTTGATGTTTTCATTTGATTTTAACAAATTTGCAATATTTACAATTTATTTTAATTTGTATTGTTGTTAATCCTAATGTGTTTGATTTATTTGTTTTTTTTTTTGTGTATTAACATGTTATTTGGTGTTAAATTTGTTGTAGTGTTTTTTTTTTTTTTTATCGACGGGGAAAATGATCTTTGACGAAACCCGCTCTTGGGTGGAGCAGGAGACAGTGTCAGACTCTTACTGACTAAAAACCCCGCGCCGTTCCTTCTAGCCTTCATACCGGGGCACGAGCTCCCTTTCGGACAACCCTGTCCCCAGTAGGCTTCGACCCAGCTGGGCCCCTCCTGCTGCTGACAACTCCTTGAGGCGCGCGGGAACAGTGCGCGCCGTCGACGTCTTGGACTCGGTCCATTACCGGACGATCGAACAGCGAGCTACCCATGGCTCGCCGTCCGCGAGCCCGCGTCTACGGTGGCCGGAAATCGGGATCGGAATCCCGGCGACGGCGGCGAGGGCGCCGTTGCCTGATGCGGTCGGCCTCCTCCTTTGCAAGCATTACTGCTTCGCAGAAGGAGGCGACCGCCTGCCATTCCTCCTCGCTCCGGACCATGGCCTCGACCAGGGCCCGGCGCGAGAGGTCTCCGCCGCCGATCGCCCCCACGAGGGCACGGCGATGCTCCGCCCAGGCAGGGCACACCTCGACGGTGTGCTCCACCGTGTCCTCCGGGCGTAAATTTGTTGTAGTGTAAGTTTTTATAATGTTAGATTATTGTTTTTAACGCAACAATATTATGTACTGAGCACCATGAATGCGCCCTTAATTAATAAAAAAAAACATGGTGTGGTTTTTAAATGTACGTGATATGGTTGAATAAATAAGAAAGAAAATATCAAAAGATACGACCGTGACCATAATAACGTAGGTATACGGGTAGGTTCATTAATTTAATGCCCAAAGGAATATAATCTTCGTTGTACGATTTGGCAACTTTGTTAATGAAAATGTATGAATTAAAATTGAACTGGTGAATGGTGATAATGCTCAAAGGAATACTGTGTAGTGTTTACGCCACGGCAAAAACAATGCTTAGGTATTTAATTTGGTGTCATTAATTAACTATTGTGTGTATAATTTGAATGTATTGTGTGACATTGTAAACAGTGTCCGATGCAAATAAGTCACGCTTTTGCCTAAACCTAGAATCAGTACCTACTTATCCACGCCATGGTAAAGCCCCAGGAGCCTACATTCAAGTTACAAATTCAAAGCATTTTATGTCAAATAAACCATTTACTTTTGAAATATCAAGAAGTCAGTCAGAAAAAAAATGATGCTATACACGCCATAACGTGTTAGAATATCAAGCATGGGAGCGTGAACGAGGGATGGACCTATAAACCCTATACAACTCATTATTTTTAGTATATGCGAAACCTCAATATAGTTTGTTTAGATTTTAGAAAAGGTCACAAGTTTGACACCAAGTACGACGCAGCTGACAGGCCAGCAGGCAGTGGGCTTTAGGCGCCAGCTCACAACTGCGTGCAAAACATCCTCTCAGTCGCACGGATGGCCCGGTGACTATGTATTTATGCGGATAACCAGGTACCATAACAAGCTCATAATTTTGTGATTTTTCACGATACAGTTGAACATGCGTTTCGGGTTTAGCATAAGCTCTATCACTTTACCAGTTCAGTTTAGGTGTTACATGGGTAGGGCTTCAAGTGGTGGAGTGTTAAATTCTGAGAGCAGTTTCCACTTTACTTTATAGGTTAAAATCATCCATCTCCGCGCTCTTGGGCGGAGCAGGAGATGGTGTCAGACTTTTATGACTAAAAACCCACTCCTGTCCCTTCGTTGCTTTTCGTACCGGGGCTCGTAATCTTCCTTTCAGAAGCAGACCCTTGGGCCCAGTGGCAGTTTCCACTTAGAAATGGTGACCGTGTCGTTTCGATTTATTCGTCAATCAAAGTGGGTCAGTGGGGTTTGGAATTAGTTGGAATGATGACAAGTTGTTGAACTACTTTCAACACCTGAATAATCATTGGACTATTGTCTGTAACTATTCAGCCATTGTCTGGAATTTGTACTTATTAAAATATTATCATTATTCTGGTATGCCCGTAAAGTTTTATTATTCATAATTTTTTTATAACAATCACTGTATTCAATTATTTTAATGATCATAATTAATTATGTTATGTAGATACTATTTGCCAGCTATAAAAATGGAAAATAATGTAGGTGTATTTAGTTTTATCTTGGTACAAGAATAGCAGCATAATGTTTTATTCTTATCAGGGAAAGAATTTTAACTTTCACATTGCAATTTTTAATAAAAAAGTTTATTAAAAATTGCAATGTTATATCTTGCACTTCTCTAATAGAAAAAATATATGAATATTATGAAAATTCCTGAGTGTGGATAGTAAAAATGCAAGATATAATATTTTGACCGAAAACGTCATGTAGTATAATAATAAATACATGACAAAGTAAACTGTGTCCTTCACGCCATGGTCACCATTACATGGCAGAGTTAAACACTTAAATCTTACAAGAAAGTATTGTATTTCTTACTAGTGTTGTTAAAGGATGAAATCGCCGAGTAGCCCGGGCAAAAGGCTATGTGATATGCTGGGTGCTATGATAGCAATCTGATCCACTTTATTGGAATGCTTTAGAAGATACAGTAAACTTAATCATTATATCTGAGATCGATACGATTTTACTGTGTGTATAAAAAATTACCGAATCTATTAGTAAACGTTATCCTCCAAAATTATTCCTATCAGAAGTTATGTAACAAGTTAAAATAGTACTTACTTGGAGCCTTCCTAAAATCATACGGAGCACCAAGAATAGACACATTCCTGGTGTATCCCAACTTGACTAGAGAATCCGCAATCGTGTTGAAGTACGCCCCAGAACTCTGGTGTGATGGGTCCAGCCACTCCACAGGCTCCGGACCGCCCCACCCCGGGATCCTGATGTCCACGCCCTCGGGGCCCTTCGTTGTCCGAGTGACATTGTCATATTCAAGCTTGAGGTTGTCCACCCAGCAGTCGATGACGAATGGCACGAGGAGTTCAAGGTTGAGCCATATGTTGAAGTAGTCCGGGGAAGTTTTTGCGCAGATGTAGTGCACCACACTTGACTTGTTGAGTCTTGCTTCGAGCTGGCTTCCTCCGTCGCCAGGGACTGTTGAGAGATAATATACTTTATTTTTCACTTATTGATGTATAACTAAAATACACAGAAGACAGACGGCAACCACTTATACGAGTATATTTATATTTTTTGAGGTGTGATTTCATCAACAACCATGACTAGCGCTATGGCGGAGCGTGAAGGCGACTCAAGGCGTTCTTAAGACCATTGGTGTATCAAAAAGGAAGTTTTTTTAATACATCAATGCTCAAGACTGAGAAGGAACAGCGTATCAAATTTTATAAAGCGATTCCCCAAAGAGTGGTCATTGGATGATTCCCCGTGCTTAACGAAACAACGAAATAGATGGGATGGGATGGGATATTTATGACCGATTGCTGTGCTAAGCACCGTGTGGGCTTGCCGACGGCAAGCAATGGGCGCGCGCCTTCTGGCTGTGCGGTAACCGTCCGGACCGGACCAGGCCCGAGTCACCGAAACCAGGGTCCACCGAACCACTCCTAGAGAGGAGGCCTGAGTCCCAACAGTGGGAACATTATAAGGCCGACTATGCTATGCTGTTTAAAAGCCTAGTTACGGCACTGGGTGTGCGCAAGTCTGCGCATTCTACGTCTGATGCGCGTATTTACGTACGGGCGGGGAAATCCTGTCATTCGATCTACCCCAGCTGCTAAAGAAAGCAGCGTTTTTGTTACTGACCATTTCAAAGAGCTTGCTTGCAATGATGTAACTGGGTAACAGGATCGCATGAAGGTAACTTAGAATTGTCAGGGGTGAGCGTACGACTGATAACTATAGTTTAAAAACCGCGTAAAAGTCAGCTGGCCACCAATTATGTCAAAAACATTTTGATAATGATTAAGGAATCATAACACGACCGAATTACTACGATCATACGATAATCAGGTGACATCCGCGCGACGTGACAATACACTAAATAATCCGGGTTTTGGGGTCAGGACTGTATGTTTGAAAGTTATTTATGTTCTGATTTCAAGTACATACTCCATATTAAAGAAAATCACTAAAGTAAAGATTGTCCATTAACTGTAAAAACTGTTTTAAAAAAAAAAATATGGTGCATTCCCACACTATGGTGCATTCACAAACATTAAACTCACAAACACAAGACAGCCAGTTCCAAAACACTTGCGCTTACGTAGGTCATACCAATATTTGTCCCATGCGGGAATCAAACCCGCGACATGCAGTGCAGCAGTCAATGCTCATCATTCAGTTATTTATAATTCAGTCAATTTATTTTACTTTGCGATTGTTCAATTACATTATTTTATTCAAATACTCAAAGAATCGTCAACCTCCATACTTTTCTAACTTTTATCCACAGATAAATTGCTACACATCTGATTTGTTTGTTTCTTTGGCTTTCTTTCAAGCCACGGACTGTTTTTTGAATAAAACTTTCTTTTTTAATGATAATTATTATCTAGTGCTTGACTGCATTCCCAACTAATGGTAAGTGGTAATGCAATTGCAGATGGTGAAACACACAAGTCTAATAAGACCCTATTCACTATAGACTTGAAGACACCTAAATTTCCGCCCGCGGCTTCACCCGCGTGGACTACAGTTTATATCGCGCGGGCAGAGACCCGTGCTCAGCAGTGGAATTATAGGTAGCCTATGTGTTATTCCAGTGTCTCTTCTACCTACCAAATTTGATCTAAATCCGTTCAGTAGTTTTTACGTGAAAGCGTAACAGACAGACAGAGCTACTTTCGCATTTATAATTTATAATATTAATATATTACTTTTGCATTTATAATATTATATATAGTAGGGAAGTAGGGATGAGAAGACCGCAGTAGGCAAATTATTCCAGCCACTTGATGAATGCAGTATAAACTTTAATCAAATCAATAGTCACACAATTGTATGTATATTGGGTTAATTTCCACAACTCAATGTTCAAAGCTTGTATTTTGCATACAGCATAAAGAAGAGTACTATGAATTACTGTTTAATTCAAGAAACCGCAAGAGATTGCGCTTTCTCATTGTCTTTCTATTGTGCCTCTAATTACAGTGTTTGTTAGGTTAAGAGTCTGATTTAGAGTTGGACTAGATCACTGAACATTAGAAGACAAAAGAAAATCACTAGACATCTGAAATTCCCTGAAGGAATCATACAGTTAAAGTTATTATTATTATACAACTTTATTGCACACATTAACTTAGTAGAGGATTGTACACTTATTTACAAAAATAAGTGTACAATAAGGTGGTCTTATTGCACAGGGCAATTTCTACCAGACAACCTTTGGATGGACTGAAACGAAAGGAAAAAGATTTCGGATTGACAGTGTACAACCACTTACAGAACAATGTAAAAATAAAATAAAAAAATATAATACATAAATAAAAACCAAATAATAAACTAATAAATATAAAATATAATTAATAATAATAATAATATTTATTAATGAAAAGAGGTTACAGGGTGTGGGTATTGCTAAACATTTTGTTTTCATTAATTCATGAATCCCCAAGCGACCACCGGTGGCCGCGCATCTATTGTCTTACTATTGTGTCTCTAATTGACGGTATCTGAAGGGTTAATCAATTAAGTACAATATTTAAGGAGAAGAAAAACTAAAGTGATAGATAATGCTCTTTCACAAAAGTTTGTATTTCTGTGGTTAGAGGTAACTGGAACTGACCACAATCCTCATACCAAACCAAAACTTGAATTTTGAAATCAAATTACATATTGTCGGCTTACTGCAAAAACTCACCAATTTTGAATGAAGCCACTTTAAGTTACTAAAAATGACTTTATTTAAAGTTCAGTTAGTGTCAGCCAACAATACATGTCTATTTGTCAGTTAGTCAGTTCTTGCAGTAAGCCGAAGATATTGTATAATTATGTAAATAAATTTCTTTTGTGTTTTCTTATGAATCATAGTTGCCTGACTATGATGATACTTTGTAGGCCTATTATATAATATTATGCACACAAATGCCATCAAACTAATACATAATCCTAATTAATCATGTCTGAACAAAGGTATTTAGGTACCTATTGTTAGTTTACATTTCGGAAATTCGATTTAAAAATAAAGTAGTCATTAAGAAACTTAATTAAAATTCAGTTAGTATATGCATAACAATATGTAGTATTTGCGAATTGATATATTAACCCTTCAGATACCGTCAATTACACACACAATAGTAAGACAATAGATGCGCGGCCACCGGTGGTCGCTTGGGGATTCATGAATTAAGTAATATTTGTTTATCATTGAAACAATAATTTAAATACTTCAAGCCTGATTTGAAATTAATTATTAGAATCTTACTGTTACATATAAGTATTTTTATTAAATTATGAATGCATATAATATGATTTTGCAAGATTTCCTGTGTAAAATGAAAAAGCAACAATATTATTAGACAACAATTTATTGGCTTACTTCAGCAACTCAGGAAATCTAGAAGTTTACGATCTTGATTACGTGAATATTCTAGAATGCTAAATATAAAACAATACTCACTTAGGATTACAGGCGATAGACCAAAAGACTTCCGTGCAAGCAGTCCGTAAGTAAACAATATGAGAAAACTTAGTTTAATACTCGTCATTTCCTTAAACACTGTATGTCTAAACAGAATTACGTAGCGCAAACAGTTTTTAATAAATGTTTTTACGCAATATGCGATACGTCCGAACACCGTCAATATTTTTAACTATTGCCGCAGTAGGGTTCAAGAACTGCTATGACGTAGCAGGATCGCACGATGATAACTTGAAATTGGCGGGGGTAAGCGTACGACTGATAACTACAGTTTAAAAACCGCGTAAACAGTCAGCTGGCCAACAATTATGTCAACAACATTGTTTTGATACTGGATATGAAATCAAAACAAGGTCGGGAAATGAGACAATAATTAATCAAATCAGGCGACCCACGACAGCCGATCCGCAGGGACATGACATTTGTAGATTTTGTAGTCAACGTTCTGTTTCAGGGTCTGGTGTTATTATGTTCGGAGTTCGGAAATTCCATTTTTCTTAATAATACAAACGTATAGATTGTCTCTTAACTGATATATGTATTTAGTTCATAAATTTTTTTTTCGTGATTGTTCAAGTGTTTGTCTCGACTACTGAAAGAAAGGTTTTGCCCCTATTGTCTGCCAAATAATTCTGAAAACTATGGAGCGTAGATGTCAAACTCTTGACTTCTCTTTATTCGTTTAGAAACTTTGGCATCAACTCATCAATAATAATTGCAATCCAGTGCCTGGTAGAATAATTTCCATCTTATTCAATAATTATGTAATAAATTAATAAAATATGTGATAAATTTATAATTTATGACAGAAATTCATGATGCCCATTTTTTTATAATTACAAATAGAAACAAATATTTCTATAATAATGTATTTCTGATCAAAAAGTTGGTGCACAAAGCGCAGGCGCGGATATTTCAAAAATGGACATTTCCACTTCATAATTTTATCATAGTATTTATATTAATTTTAATAGATTTAAGTAGGATTTCTACTAGATAAATATTAAAAATGTTAGGAAAACGTTACAGTAAGGGATCAAAAATAAGCGTGTTTCGCTTTCGTGTTAATAACTGAAATGTTTTTGCAGGTACATTCAGTGCACTTTCAATCAATATTTTAAGCAGGATTATGAGTTTTAATCCAAAACGTTTATTTGCAGGGTCGTGTTATAATTGTTTGGTTATCTTGGCTTATAGGAGGAATTTGCGGAGTTGTTATTTTGTTAGTTATAATTTGTTACTGCCGCCTAATGCCGCGTCATCAGAAATCGTTTGGTGAGTCTAATAATTAATCCCCAAATAAATTATAATCAGAAATGACTGAAAATCTGCAAGATATTAATTTAAGATTGTTGGTCTTGCCTTTCAGATGAACAATACCTTAAAGAAAATTATGCTATCAAAGAAAATCATGCATATTCTAGTCAGGAAAATTATAGGATGAAACATGCTGAGGTAAGGATTATCGATTATTTTAATAAATTACTCGTCAATTGTACACTACATAGTGATAAAAGAAATCCCTATAAATACAGAATCTTTATAAATTAGTATTTACTAGTTGCCATCTATGGCTCCACCCCCGTGAAAATGTTTTCATGGGTTTTCCCCTATTATACAGAAAATAACAAAATTACCCATACTGGTCATTGCTGCTTCAATACGAAATTTAAATGGCATTGTCTCTATTGAATCATAGTGTTAGACCCTTATCAAATGATCGTTAAAATAGCTGGTGTTCCTCTATTACTAATAGTAGCATGACCAGAACGTAATGGCTTGCGATGGACACCACTATTGAAAGCATCGCAATACTCCGAAGCATAACAACGCACAGTTAGGGAACTCCTGCATAGATAGGTGAATAAGTTGCCATGCAGAGTAAATTGACTGAGATTATGAATTAAATTAAGGACCTATGGTAGGGGTGGTTTAGTCTGGCTAGTGTCATGTGGCTCATCAAGTGTGACAACATTTATGCAGGAAGCATAAGTGTGTGTAGTACATGGAGGACTGGTTCTTATTGCACAGAATCTATTAGTACAAGCCCTGGGACAAGGGCAGATGTGTGTCTTGAACTGATTTTTTTTTAAGTCTTTCAACATTTATCCTTTTAGGTCCAAATCCAGCGCCATGCTCGTCCAGTCAGCTACGCTGGTGATGCGGAGTGCCGACCCTCACGAGAGGCTCGTCACCCTCCGCAATGTTACGTTAATCGTGTGCCGGACCCTAGGGAGCAAGGCGTGCAATATGCCTCAAGCAGTAGTGAGTTTTATTTAAATAACCTATATGCCTGAGTCATTTAGATAGATAGACATAATTTTTGTTGTTGTACACCTTAAATATAATAATAGGAGCTTAAAATTAATAGGATAAAAAAAGGTTTTTAGCGATAAGACCGCCCATTATATGTCATAATGGGCGGTCTTATCGCTAAAAACCTTTTTTTGTAAATCAATGCGTGTGCATAACGTTTTGATACGTATTTGGTACTTTGTTCTCTGGTTTACACCATTTTCTTAAACTATACCTACCGATGTATTGCATTATGGAATCATTCTAAAAACCAATATCATCTTATTTTAAAAGATTATTTAACCGAGGGTTTAACTCGGGTCGCCCGGTGGAGTTGTGCTCCGCTTGGGCGAAGCGCTCATGGAGGCAATCGACGGGGTGACCTTTCGCGGCGGGCCCTTGTTTATTCCATGGTCCGAAGCGAGAGGGAATACGATGAAGTCACGTCTTTTTTCGAAGCGGTAATTACAGCAAAGAAGGCGGCTGCAAGAGTGAGGGAGCGCACATCCTCACGCCCTAGCGACAGGAGACGCCACGGGCGTCAGGAATCGCAGACAAGAAACAAGGCAGCTTGCCGTCCGCTCTACCTATAAGCAGAGGCGTAGCTTGCACTAATTTAGTCTTGGGCGAAGGCGTATCTGCGAGGCAATTTTGAAAACCGAGACAGCGACTGTCGCAACTCAGTTTCAGCATCAAAGTCGAGTCTATCAATTTGTTCCTAAAGAGCCTTCGCTTTAATGATTCGAGGCCTCTTAGGGTAAGAGGCCGTGGGCGAAAGGCCGCTTCGCCCACGCCACAACAGGAGAGAACCCGTGTCATCAACGGCACTTAGTGTTCTATGCGCGCCTCAATGAGATTGGAACAAGCCATGCAGGCGTTTATTATCATAATCCTGTATCATCGCGGTTATTAAACATGGTGTTCCACAGGGTATACACATTGGGCCAATTCTTTTTCTAATATTTTGCAACAATTTATTAATCTTGATTTATTACATAATATATTATAATAATATAATAATAATATTCCACAACTATCACACAACGCCATCTAGTCCCATGCTAAGCAGGGCTTGTGTTACGGGTACTAGACAACTGATAAACATACTTATATATTTCTAAATACATACATTTTATAGATAAATTACACCCAGACACAGAACAAATGATCATGCTCATCACATAAACATTTGTCCTGGGTGGGAATCGAACCCACGACCTCCGGCATAGCAGTCAGGGCCACTAACCACTAGACCAACAGGCCAGTCGATCATAGGCCATATCGGCCATATTTATTTGGTTACAGTGTTAGACGAAATAGATAATGCGGCGAACATCGACGCGCTGAAGACGAGATCATTGCCCGCATTCCTCAGACCCAAACCACGACCACTCTCAACAGAAGACGATCTGCAACAACTGTATGCTAAGGTATGCTCTATCAATCAGTTCAAGTAAACTGGGCACAGGTTTTACACTAAATCCATTGTATTTACTAATGAAAAATATCTAGAACAATTATTTACTAACAATCTGAAAAAAAAAACTCTTTGACTACTGAGGGAGTTGGTATTGCGGCTGTAGCGGGTAAAACATTTGTGCCATTTCCGATATCAGATCAGCTAATGCACGAATGTCTCCTATAGCAAAGCGTAATCAGCTTTATAATATTCCCGCTGCTGGGACTCAGGCCTCCTCTCTTTGAGGGAATGGGCCGTAATCCACCAGGGAGACTCAGTGCGGATTAATGATACCACGATGATGTGCACACCACGTGATACGCACGCGAGTCAGACAGACGCAGCCTGTAGACATTTAATAGGATAAAAGCGCGCCGTCGAAACAAGTTTCTAAAACGCGCTTCAATGGCGCATTTAAAAAATGTGTGCACAGGCCCTAAACTTTAGGTTGAGATACCCTGTCTTTTCCTAGTTTTTTACGGTCAAAATCTTTGAAATTTATGATTTTAATTAACTTCTCAGGTGAATTTAAGCAAGAAATACAAGAACCGCATGCGCAACGAGCACGCAGCCATCATCGCGCTCAGTAAGTCACACAGCCAGTTCTTTGACGCCGATGCAGTTATAGTCTATGACCAAAGGACAGCGCTCTAGGCACAATGCCATAAATTGTATAGTCACCTATAAACGAATGTTATAGACAGATTAAATATTTTATAGGACAAAATTTACCAAAAGAAAAATGCTATACCATGCCCGAGGTATAGATAAAAACACCTACGATCAGAGAACTCATTGCAATGATATAGAGAAATATATAGAACAATTTTATCATGGATGTAAGGATATAACATCACCCCGATCCATACGGCCTAAAATAGGTATCGCTTTTTATAAGAAGATGCAGAAGTATGTGATGAGAGTATTTATTTAGCGGTCAGTATTCGCAACATTATGAATAAAGACTAAAAAGAAATTGTACAATAATAAGAAGCCTCTAGAACACACCGGTTCTAAAACTGAATGGGATCAGTAGTAGGTACTGATATTCACGGCTAACAAAACAATGAGTAAGCTAATTTCTGAAAAATAAGACTGCCAGCTTAACATGCCTGAAGACGAAATAAGTAGTAAGATGACGTCTATACACCATTCGGAATATGATTAGACATTTAAACCTTAGTTACAACACAAACGATTTTTTTTTCTTTCAATGCCATCTTTATGCCTAGGGAATAGAAGTCAAAATCGGTTGAACGGACAGTGAAAAAGATTTGTTTAAATGTCTAATGTTATTCCGAATGGAGTTTTGGATAGGAATGTTACACAAATGTGATGTAATTCCAACTACTGAAAAAGTTTCTTCTGGATCACCAATGCCCGTATTTTTAATCCTGAACATAATGAAAGGGCACAAGATGAATTGAAAAATCCCGGACAAGACAATGACCAAAAATTCCATTCACCAGTTTATTATTTTGGGCAGGACAGCTCACAATACATTGAGCGCTTGTCCAGCGTTAGGCACTGCGCAAACTGAGACACTTTTTGTTCCAGTTACCGACACCAAACACTTTTTGATCGTTATGAGTATGCAAACAATTTTTACGTATGCGCAGGGAGTGAATGATTTCATACCGGTTCTATAGAAATTAAATATTCATCGGTAGCTTGTATCCGACTCGCGTCTCATATATCAGACTGTGGCGGCTTAGGCATGAAATTAATTTGTCACAAATCAATCAAACCGTTGAAAGGGTTGAGAGTTCTGTTACAAAAAAATATACGTGAATGGAATTTTCTGGGCAGTTAAATTAATTTTCTACACTCTTATATCTAAGATAACTTCCAATACCCCGATCCCTGATCTTACATATCTACATTTTTAGTAAAATAGCAGTATTATAATGTACCGTTTTAATAGACTTGTACCGTCATAGTTTAATGCGCACAGTCGTAGTTGTAAACATATAAGAAAGCGCTTAAAATGTTGCAAGAAAATTTAAAGTTCCACACTCAATATAGTTCTATGTTTGAGTTAGTATAGATTTTCCTTTTAGTGCCTGAGGGTTTTTTTTAGTATGGAAGAAATTAAAAAAAAAAAAACCTACTGATTAACAAAAATGTGATCTTGATTTAGGAAAAAAATAATTAAAAATAGTCCAACTAATATCTCAAGGACTACTAATTCGAATTAAAAAATATATTTTTTTTTGTAAAATCAAGATCACAATTATTTTTTTTGGTAATCTTTTTATAATTTCATTCACAGTAAAAAAAAACGAGGTTGCTGGGACTTAGGCCTCCTTTCTAGGAGAGAGAATGGGCCGGCCTTAATCCACCATGTATAATGCCCTAGGCACTGAACTATTCTTCCAAATACTAAAGCTCCATTATTGCTTACCATCTATTGAGATGGTGGTCAAACGCGAGCCTATCAATAAATAAGACAAAAATCTCTCGACAACTTTCCAATCAGTCCTTATAGACATTTAAGAGGTTTTCTTGGAGCATTTAAGTGTATTTTTTCTCACAACAATAATAAAAACCAACTTCGTATAAAAGTTCAATAGATTTTGTACCAACATTCAAAATTTGGAGTAAATCGAAATAACTTTTATTTTTGACTAAATATTGGCAAAATTGTGATGAAAAATCGTGTGATAAGATTATTTATTTAAAACGAAATTGTGGCCTAATTCTACTTTTTTAAGAAAACTTCTTCAAGTACAGTCGTCGACAAACGTTTAGAAATTAATTCACATTTCCTACAATAATGATAGCATAGCTTTTGCATTCCGTAGATTTTTACCTTTCCTATTTGATGTGTCAAAAATAAGGCCGCTAAAACTTAGATAGTATTATGTTGTAGATACACCCAGTGTAGTAGCAGCCAGTGGCGTAGTTATCACAGAGTCAGACGGGGGGCAGTGCCCCGGGGCCCCCCAGCTCAAGGAGCCTCTCGGTCTCTACGTTCGAAAAAGTTATAAATAACTATTATGTTTTAAGTTATCCTTCAGTTAGGTTTTGGGACGGCTTCCCCTTTGGGGAAGCGGTAGAGCTCCCTCTGCTCACCTTTATAATATCTTAATTGAATTAAAGAAAAATGATTCAGAAGCCTCTGAACAACACATCTTGAACTGAAACTTTCAAGATATACATAAGGACAACCATAATGTCATTAAGTTGATTGGGGCTCAACTTAGGTACACCAGCAGGAAAGTTGCACCTAGAGTGATTTGAGTGGAACGTATAATTACTGCGTAAATGTGCGCCGTATAAAAAATTATGACTGTTGTCGTTTCGGAAACAAACTGTTTCCTCCCGGAGTAATGAGGTTCTAACAGGAAAATTCTAAATCGAAGAGAGAGAGCATGCTACGTCACTGCACCTAGCTCCATAGAGTAAGATGATGTTTGTTTACGACTGTACTTACATTACTTCGTTAAAGCTTCATAAAACACGACGCGACATTGCGACAACGATCTATATATGAATCATTCTTCTGAATACATATTGTTGTACGAATGTAAAAACGCAAAAAAAAAATTGAAGCAAAGTAGGAGAGTCGCGTCGCACTGTCGTCGTATCGTACAGGTTTTGGAAGCTTAATTTGCGCACGCGCGTTCTTTAAAAAGGCTTTGTTGCCTCCGAATTTACAGATTTTAAATACTCGTGATTTGAGACATCTCCCACCATTTTATACCATTAAAATGAAGGGCGATTAATATCTACGGATCGAACAAACCTAGGCGAATTTCTTAAGTTTTTCTATAAGTGTTGAGCTGTATCGAAGTATTAATAATACAATTGAATGTATTTTATCAGTAACTGTAGATTTGTTTATGGAAAATAAAAGTTTTGTAATCAGTTGTTTCTTTTTTCTTCTTGTAATTTTTATGACCTTGATCTCATGAACTTACGAAAGTTAAAATAAAAACAAGATTTTAAGTTCTTCTCATAATTTAATGGCAAATACAATACTAATTAAGTAACCTATCAACGTCTTAAAATTATAAATATTTTATCAGTAACATAATCATAACAAATAAATAGTAACAGAGCTGTCCAGGTGGCAAAGTATTGGTCGGACAAAATCTGAGTCAAATCGACACGAAAAGAAGAAGAAGAATAGTAACAGTTTAACATTTTTCACTGCATGTGCAATAACCAAAAAGAAATTAACGCAGATGAAATAAGTAAATTATTTCGTAGCTCTACTGAGACAATGCCGTAATTCTTACACAATCGCGATGTTCTGGCTGGCTCATCAGCTAAGCTCATAAACACCATGTTTTCCAGATGATCATTCTAGGTCTTCTATAAAACCCTTTGAAGTAACGCAATCTGTCAGGTAGTACTTGCCTTAACCGAAGCAGATCCATCTAGTAACCAAGGAAGAATCGCCAAACTAAAGTGGCATTGGGCAGCCCTGCCCACTGCCACTGTTTTGATATGACCGAAAGGTTCTGGAATGGCGACCACGTACCGGAAGACGTAGACCGATGAACTGGTGAAGGTCGGGGGATGCGAGATATACACTGGACCGGTTATTATGGTGACACTTGGGGAGGTCGCTGTCCAACAGTAGACGTAGAAATGACGATGATGATCTAGTAAGTGCAGAAGCTGGCGAGGGTCGGGTAAGTCTTCAGTCGCAGCAGCTCCAGTTCCGTCTGCAGCATCACGATGGTGGAGTGGTTGGCTTGCACCTCGCGGATCAGCCGGCTGCGCTTCACCAGGGTCTCCATCCTGAGAGGAAAACACACATATTCCGAAATGTGAAAAACGAGGAGACCAGAAACGATTGTAAGCTCTGGTCAAAGAGAATCTAATCTCTCACAGGATGCCAGGCAAAATTCTCTAGCATCGATTGTATAAATTCAACATTTTGGGAACACCATTCATTGTGCGTATAGCTAAGCAAAGGAATTTCTTGCTGAAGTTTGTGTTTTTAGTAATTACAACCTTTCTTTAAGACAAGAGTGAATAGAGACTTTTTGGCAAGCTTATTCTATCGTTGACCACACCAAATCAAATCAAAAGCATTTATTTCAAATAGACCATTTGCAGGAACTTTTGATTAGTCAAAAGTCGGTCAGTCCAAAAAAAGTGAAGCGAAATTCATCGCTTACTATCAGCCCCCCTAGCCAAGTTGCTAATCTGCAATAGTTAATGCTAGTAGAAAGCTTCAAATGTACGGGAATGACGCTCAGTCACGTGGTCCGAACAAAAGAAATGGCGGCAAGGTCAACTCGAAGCGTTCGACGCAAGCGAAACGGTTGTAAAGCGCAGGCCACACCGCCAGCTAGCGGGCGGGCGGGCTAGGCGGGCGAACATCGTTTCACCTCTTTACATACTTCGGTTCACACCGCGAGCTACCGACTAACCTAACGAGCTAAGCTAACGAAATATCCGACGATTCCAGCGAAGCTACTCGTTCACCTCGTTGGCGCGCCCGGTTAGTTCGCTCGTCCTCCCCGTTTCGAGTAGACTAGTCGACGCTCGTCTTTCGAATAGCAGTGTAGTGTTTAGTTTGTGAACGATGAATATCTCATATATCGACGAAAGTCGCTCGTCTGTCCGTAGCTTTCGGTGTGAACCCCATAGTTTAGCCAATATTTCGCGTAGTTTGTATAGTTTCCTTCGTTCGCTTCGCCCACCCGCCTAGCCTGTCCGCCCGCTAGCTGGCGGTGTGGCCTGCGCTTTACTTGACTAGGGGGGCTGGCGAGATAGTGTTCAAGCGCGAGCGTTTCTTCTCGGTCCGCTGAGGACCCGCATCAGGTTTAATTAAACGTACCTGAATTTTTTTTAGGTGTGCAGTTTCAGAAACTGGCACCGGGCGTGTAAAAGGATACTTACGGCACTGTACCTATCTATCGATAAGTAGTTTAATAGTTTCATTTAACTTTCTACATATTTCAGCGGTCTCGTGTTTTTAAATAAGTACCTCTTCTTGAAGATGTGTCGCAACCTGATGGGCTCAAGCGCGTCTTCCTTGAGCTTTTTGTCGGACACCTTCACGTTAAGTTTCGTTATGAATTCCTCCATGTTTGTGCGGGCTGCCTCCACACCTAAAAGTTTCACCTGAAAAGAGTCATGGAAATATCAGCGCAGTTTGTTTTGGCCGACAGCGCTAGAAGGGTTTTTTTTGAGGCGGGAATTCTTCAATATTTTTTTGTATGTCTTTAGTTCACTTTGTGTTCTAAGACTTCCTTTCAAATATTCCCTGCGGCCTTAGTGTTCGCCGGCCCTACTAGGCCCCTACGAGGTACGGTGTTCATGACATCGCTACCAGAAGGAAATTTTTTTTCAGTGCTATTTTGATTAGAATCCAAACAATTACTGTTCTAGTAACTTACCTCAAGCTCCCCGCACCTATTAATTTGGTCGTTCAGGATCTTGTCAGCGCCCACCTTAGACGCTTCGTTCTCCTTCTCCATCAGAACAAAATCCTGCTCGTCCGAATAACCTTCCTCTTTCCTCTTCAAGTACCGTTGTAGCTCTTTCGGAATCTGGTAAGAGTAAAAAATATTTCGGTCGGATGAAAACGAGTGAGCTAAATTTTTTTTTACATATGATTTTTTTGTAATTAAAAGCTCTTGTCCTCAGTCGCCCGATGAGAACCAATAGATGAGGTCTATGATCATCATTATCATCATCATTTCAGCCGATATACGTCCACTATTGGACATAGGCTTCCCCCAAGTGTCGCTACAATGAACGATCCTGTGCGTCTCGCGTCGTTTTCCCGCAACCTTCACCAGGTCATCGGTCCACCTTGTAGGAGGCCTTCCAATGCTGCGTCTTCCGGTACGTGGTCGCCACTCCCGAGCCTCTCAGCCCCAACGGCCATCTGCTCTGTGAGCAATGTGCCATGCCCATTGCCACTTAAAGCTTGACAATTCTTCGTGCTATGTCGGCAACCTATGGCCCTATGGTGGTTAGGTCAATGATGGAAAGAATGAGTCCAGAATTTGTCTACTAACTGTTACTTTAAGGGTTGGGCTATCGACTATAAGCTATCATTCATTATGGTACTGTGATACGGTCCTCATTACTACGCTGACTGATTAGATTACTTTCAATGGGTTGCACAAATGAAAAGAATTGCATTATTATACACCAGACCCCAAAAGCCTATACCTCAAGCACGACCTGATGGTCACGCAATACCATGCAATCCTTCTTCTGATACCTCTTTAAATAAAGGTTTACCATCAACCCTAAATATTGTTCTTTAAAATGGAACAGAAACGCTTTCATCATTACAGTCCACTCGCACCTTTAAGAATTTTTCTTAAGAGGGTCCTTTTCCACTCGCCTATCGTAAACATCCAAAATGGACTAAAAGCTTGTTACTTCATTTAATGCAATCCAACGCGATGTTTGACGAAAAGGCAACGCAAAAAAAGAGAGATAACGCCTGAAAACTCTGTTAGTATTCGGTGATTCCGAGATTTACTCGAAAATCTCAAAACTTGCTCAAAGAAATAGCTGTTTTTTTTAATTCATGAATCCCCAAGCGACCACCGGTGGCCGCGCATCTATTGTCTTACTATTGTGTCTCTAATTGACGGTATCTGAAGGGTTAAACCCTTAAAAGTTTTTGGAAAAAGTTGTCGTCATTTAGAATCTTAATAAAATTTGCAAGGTCTCTAGAAGATTACTTTTTTGACTTTTTTAATTTTTAGGCAAATATTATGAAGTGTCAAAGTTCATACAAAATAGGACATTTTCAGAGGTTTTTACTGGATTAGTTTTACACAAATTTAGAAATTGGTTTCTTTAGAAACCTAGATAATATCCACAAGATACTGTGTTTCCAAAATATCTAAAATGTGTAATAACGTCATAATCAGTTATGAGCGGTTGTATGAAAAACAGTGAAAATGTGAGTCATGACCACCTTAATGATACATGTTTTAGTTATTTCAAATCTATCACGGAAGCCCTAAGTGATTATTAAATACTGAAATTTAATTTTTCTTCTGCGTAAGTCACCTTTAGCCTCTTGTAAGAGTACAGTTCCTGTTGCATGTGCCTTAGCTTCATCTTCATCTGCGCGTGCTCCCACTCTTTCGACAGGATCCCCTTGCGGAACTCCATCTGTTTGCGCATCATACGCAGCTTCATTTCTCCCACTCTCTGGAATGTTGTAGAATTATTATGAAACCACTATATCGTGAATTCGTGATTAGTGAAACATTATCTTCATAATTTTCCTGCCCTTGTCCCGTGTTATTTAGGGTCGGCACAACACGTTTTTTTCTCCTTCCATTCTGTCCTGTCACCCGTCATGCAGGAGTTCATGAATTAACTCCTTTTTCTTTTATACCACTCCTCACACAATACATCCATCCACAGGTATACCTATTCGTAACTAGTCGTCACTCTTTTAGTAACATGCGTTTCATCTCCTCTTTATATAACTATATCAAGACAAACGATTCCCTTTCAACTTTTCAGTCACTATCTCCATCGCTACACCTCGGTACAAGCTAACTTAAACCTTATATTTACGTAATAAGGTTTAAATTAGCTGGTATATGGTAAAGAAGAAGCAGTATGTTACCAGTATGAGGTTATTAATCTTCTCGATGTCTTCTCTGGGGATAAGTGTGGCGTCTTCAAAGTCTTGCATGTGCCCGGTGGTCACGATCTCCACCTGCCCTGCTGGAAGCACCAGCTAGCCAAGTTGCAGAAAGTAAAAGACTTATTAATAGCAGTACCTATACATTAGTTTTATATTTAGATAAAGGTTTCACGACAAAAAAGCAGTTAAAATTGACGCTTTAACTCTTTTACTTTTGCTTATAGCTTTAAACTCACTTAAAAGCAACGAAAGACACTACTATCCTCAAGTCTCTCAAAGAAAATACGATCCTTATCCTTAATTATAAAACAAAGACTCCACGTCTGTCTCTTCGCGATAAACTCTAAAACGACTTAGTGGACTAAACTAATAATTTCCTACTCCTGGGTATAGGCTTCCCCCAAGTTCTACCAGGCACTCTTTTCTCGCACTACTTCGAGCTAGCTAAGCAGCCGTTGTAAAGGCACCTAAGCCGTCTCGCCATCTCTTCCCAGGCCACCCATTTTAGCATGGCAGTCTTTTTTCCCCAATCTATGATTCTCGTTTTTAAGCGCAGCATGGTGTTTCTTATTCTATCGGCTCTTTTTCCCCAACCTTGACAAATTCCTATACCTGAACTGTTTTGTTCCTGGCTTCCAGTTCCACTTCTTCCCGATGGCGCAGCATGTTCGTTTGGCAGGTGGCGAGGTAAGCGCGTCGGGCATGGATTGCCTTGAACCAGACGCCGGTAGCGTGCTCCACGTTAGCCAACTCCTGAACCAATGCTCTCATCTGCAGAAAACAGTCTATCATTATGCCTTGCAGCCTTTCAATCAATCTGCTTATACTCCACTCGGGTTAAGATTAGTCGTTTATACAAACCCTTTTTTACTGTTCGTTCAATCGCTTGCTGACCTGCCTAAAACCAGGTATTCACTATCAACTTAAAGACCCCCTCGGTTGCAGCTATCATCAGGAAACACAAGCTTTGGCAGGGAACTCCATTCCTTAGCTGTATGCACAATAAACGTGTTTCCAAAATGTATGAGTGAACGATTGTGATTGTTTTAAAAGCTTCCCTCACGAACGTGTCCCGCATTTTGCCGTATGCTTACATTATGTAAAAAACAAATCAACCGTCGTCCCGACCACCGACGCCATTTTCTTATAGATGTCTCTTCACACATAATGAATGAAGCGACTAACCTAAACTATCACAAGGTAATAAGAACGTACATTGTTTTAATTCTAATCAAAATAAAGCAGTAAAAACAAAACCATCTTCTGGTAGTCATGACAGCAAAACAGGCAGATGCCGCTAATGCCATAATTCTGAAAACAAAACCTACTGTCTAGAACACAAAGAGCAACTGAAGGACATAGATGTGGTTATAGGCAACAAATGTCTGCCACGCCCGCCCTCCCGCACCACTCTTATCCGGGAAAAGTCATTGCATTATCTCCCACCTCTAAAATAAAAAACTTACCCTAATCTCGTTTTCAATTTTAACTCTTCTCAGTTTGCACATGATGGCCCACAAATGTTCGTCCAACACTGCTGGCATATTGCTGATCTGGTCCAGCTGGTCCACCCTGTTTCATTAATATGAAATTACAATCATCATCATCATCAGCCCATTTAATGTTCCCACTGCTGGGACTCAGGCCTCCTCTGTAGGAGAGTGGCCAGGGCCCAGTGCGGGTTGGTGAATGACATGCCGGTTTCCTCACGATGTTTTCCCTCACCGTTTAAATTACAATAGGCTTCGAAATTTTGGTTCTAAGACATGCCGTTTAAATTACAATAATTACAATAGGGTAGTTTCTAGAGTCAAAATACGAGTAACTAGCCCGTGCGAAAAAATGCAGCACGGCGTGACAGTACACGTAACTTTATAACTATATCTTTGTCATTTTTGGTTTAATTTACAAATAAAAAAACACGTGTCCCTTATTTTTGAATAATCTAAAAGACAGACTAATTACATTTTTTACGGCAACTAGCGTATTATTGTGAAAGAGGAGCCTACGAGGACGAACCTCGTACATTTATCAGTAGAGGTCTTATAGTTAGTGATAGTGGACTCACCCTTTGAAATAATCTACGCAGTCATAATGTAAAAGCGGAGGCCGCACCCCGCTGGCCACAGCATTCGCCAGCTCGTACAGCACCACCGGGATCATTGTCACGCGCTGGTGCCACTTCGGACGCTTTCTGACAATACAAAAAATTTACACCACTGTTTTTACTTTCTTTACACATTGGACATATCCGACAAAGACTCGCGTTTATTCCGCCAGGGTCGTACATCCACGACCAAATATTCTATCTCGTCAGCTCTTCTGTCACCTATGGAGATTAAAGAGCTAAACGAGATGGAGTACCCAGTCGCAATCACTCGACTTTGGCGAATAAGACAGGTTGTCGTCGTCGGACAATCTGACACAAGCGGTTAAAAAGGTTAAAAGATACCTATCTTCAGTTCATCTTCCTGTCCTTGACCATCCAAATGAAATAGATTACTCCGGACCTCATCATCTTCCTGCCCTTGTCCCATGTTACTTAGTGTGGGCGCTACAGGTTTTTATCTTCTGTTCAGCCCTGTCACCCGTCACGCTATCACTTACTCCCTTTTCTTTCATATCACTCCTCACACAATCCATCATCTTTCCCTTTCCGTCTCCATTTATCTAAATCCACATGTATATTAATAACTCTTTTATTGATATGCGTTTCATCCCTCTCCACATGACCAAGATAAACGATTCCCTTCTAAAAGATCTTGGGGTCTTACCATGACGTGTTAAGCTGTCAAGCTTGCCAGCAAGTAATAGGATGGACCTATACACCCTATATAGCTCCATCCCTTTAAAAATCCGTTTAATTCGTAAAATGGATCGTAGGTCATAAAACCCTCAACCAGAAACCAAAGCTTACTTGAAACACTTATAGGCCTGCTCAACGATGATCGGCGACAGATCAGCGAAGTGGTTCTTGAACGTCTTGTCCAGCTGCCTGTCCTTAGAGTTGAGGGCGTCGTACGCGCTCTGACACTCCACGCTCTGGGCTTGTATCTCTGTGAACTCGCCGTTCAACTCTTCCACCTGGCGCTCGTACAGAGCTATATCCTCTCTGGGAATATCAGAACAGATAGGTTTTTATTGAGGTAGGTTACCATCATATAGATTAGATAGTGCCAGCAGTATAGTAGCGACATCTATATCGCCACATAAGAACTATTCTGATTTGCGATGTCAGTATAAAACAGTTCTTCGCGCGATACTATGATCAACTATCGGGTGGTTGCCCAGATCTGATACAACATGGATATGGTCAGAGGATCCTGCCTTTTCAATGGACATTAACGGGTCATTACACTCTCATACCACACACAGACACTGTAGGTACTAAAAGTAGGAACAGCTGCGTAGATCGATCCATATTATCAGACTCTAACTATAGTGCTGCATAAACACTGTATTAAGAGTAGTAACAGCTGCGTAGGTGGATCCATATCATCAGACTCTAACTATATAGTGCTTGAGTGTAGTTGGATGCGAATTAAGTGGATTATGAGGAAATAAAATTTGACTACTTAAATTCAATAGAATGGAATGTCCGACTGCCGCGGATACCGAGTCCTTGGCTTAATTATTCTCCAATTGCACTAAAAACAAAATAATCACTAGGTACATAGTATAAAACAAAGTCGCTTTTTCTGTCCCTATATCCCTATGTACGCTAAAATCTTTAAAACTACGCAACGGATTTTTTTTTCGGATGCGATTTTTTTTAATAGGTAGAGTGATTCAAGAGGCAGGTTTATATGTATAATATTGCACCCGAGCGAAGCAGGGCGGGTAGCTAGTAGTCTATAAAACTATGATTACAAAAAATACTCGAACCTCATTATTTCTATTTTCTCCGACATTACGATGCGGTCCAGGTTAATTCTACGCAAGCGCATTAGGTTGAGATGCTCTTGACCAATGATGGAGTCCACTTTGATCTTTAAAAGCCAGGTATCTCTCACCTAGAAAATAAACAGAACCAGTTGGAGCTGACAATCATGTCACTCGGATTTATGTACGAGTACTTCTTAATATAAAAAATATATAATACATTATATGTATTCAGAAGTACGAGTAACATAATGCAGAATATAGTTGTTTTGGGGAAACAAATAAAAAAGGTAAAATGATGAGCAAAGATAGACGACGAAGATTCAGTTCAAAATTGTGTTTCCTCCACTTCTACTCCTGTGCACATGACACCACACGTTTTAGAAGAGCTATAACAAACCCAGCTAGCTTCTGACGGTTTTATATATTATTATAAATATATAAGTGCCTACGTAGGCTTATGTGAAATAAAATAATTTTTCAGTTTGGGTATGAACTGTGAAATATTAAAGAAGAGTATCCAATTTTGGAATGAGAAACGATGAGTCGATACTTGAGTTGATAGTACTGGATTTTGAATGCAAATACCTATAAGAGTATTGAATAGGATTGCCGGTTGCAGATCGAAAACTAAGTTAAGTTACTTTAGCTTAGCTCGCATAGCCCACGCAGTTTTCCATACTTGTGTAAGCTAACTAAAATATGTGAAGCTAAGTTAGTTGTGTATGCCGATGCGTAGCTTGAAAAATTGCGTCAGTTATGCGAGCTAAGCTAAATTAACTAAGCTTAGTTCTTGGTCTGCAACCGGGGTATAGGTACTTGAATTTAAAGTTTTCGCAAACCCAGGCCCTTCTCACCTTCTGGTTGAACTTGACGATGCCTTCGTTGAGCGTCTGAGACAGCTTGGCGTACTCCGCGTGCAGCATCTTGCGGTACTTGTCCCTCTCCTCGTTGCGGAACGCTACCTTGGCTTCCCACTCGAACACTAGACGAAGATCGTCTTCGTTGAAGGTCTCTGGCTCTTTCTCCAGCTGCAGATAGAGTTATTATAAGGTTGCCAGTTATCAGGTTTTTCGGGATTGACCTGAATTATACTTCTTGTCCCGTCCTGTAATTCGATCTATTGTTCCTGATTACGAAAAAATGTATATTAAAAAAAACGATAAACTACAGGGCTAGGCCAGCTAAGTAAAAGTCTATCAATCATCATCATCATCTTCCTGCCCTTATC
The DNA here is from genome assembly GCA_949319445.1 of Mythimna lalbum. Lineage (NCBI taxonomy): Eukaryota > Metazoa > Arthropoda > Insecta > Lepidoptera > Noctuidae > Mythimna > Mythimna lalbum. Next base: position 22,773,558 of record OX439349.1, read on the forward strand.
CCGTTTTATTTGGGGTCGGCGCAACACGTTTTTTTCTTCCATTCTGTCCTGTCGCTCGTCACGCTATCACTAACTCCCTTTTCATTCATATCACTTCTCACACAATCCATCCATCTTTTCTTTGGCCTCCCTCTCCCTCTCCATCCATCCCAATGACTAAAATTCATAACTCTTTTAGCAATATGCGTTTCATCTCTCCTTTTTACATGACCATACCAAGACAAACGATTCCCTTTCAACTTTTCAGTCACCGGCGCCACTTTCAAACTTCCCCTGATATACTCATTTCTCACTTTATCCATTCTCGTCACACCACACATCCATCTTAACATTCTCATCTCCGCTACATGCAATCTTTTTTCATCCGTCTTTTTCACAGCCCAACATTCTGATCCATACAATACAACAGGCCTTATCACGGACTTGTAGATTTTACCCTTCAACTTGAGGGGCATCCGTGGGTCACAAGTTGTTCCCGTGACCTGTCGCCATTTCATCCATCCTGCGTTGATCCGATGTGTTATGTCCCGGTCTACCTCACCATCCCCTTGGACAAGCGACCCGCGGTACCGAAAGTCGGAACAGATCGGTATGGGCGTTCCGGCGAGAGCTAAAGGCACTGGAGTGGAGAGACCGCCGAAATCGCAGAACAAGTACTCCGTTTTGGTTCTGCTCAATTTCAGGCCAACACTTTCCAGTCTGTGCCACCACACCTCCAATCTATTCTGGACCTCTTGGCCACTCTTGGCAAAAGTAAAAGTCTATCAATGCGTGGTTTATTTTTGTTTGTTTCTTTTTTTAAGTCTAATTTCATTTAGTATATATGATAGACATGTTAGTATGTAGGTACATCATAATGTACTTGTTCACTGCCTGACTTCAAGACTGAACTTTTATGACTTGTTTTGAATTGTGACTGAGATTGCAATCATGGATCTTTTTATACTAAGTATTTAAGTAGTTAGAGTGTTGTCAGACCATGCACAGTGGCTTCGGGATGGGCTTCTTGATCTCCTCATGCCACAGCTTCTCCAGCACGCCGTCCATCATATCCATGAGCGCCCTCTCGCGGAAGTCGTCCTTGGGCCCCGGGTCCGGCGGGATGATCACGATCTGACTCGGGCTGATGTAAGGCTCGATGGAGCACTGCGCAAGATAGATAGACACCCTTAACCTCTTTATTATGCAGACAATCAGTACAAGTTATAGAAAATTTAGAAACAAACAAAGCCATAACTTAATACCTACATGTCCTTTGGGACTGGCTTTCTACAATTATTTTGTCCGGGAAATAATGCTGCCGATATAAATCTTCAAGTTCTTTACGACTTCTTTAGAAATATGGTGCTTATTATGGAACAGGACCTGGGAAAGTTTCTTTGGCCAATCTGTTATTAGGACAGTTTGGGAACTACTAGCAACAATCATTTGCGTTTTAATTGGATCGATCTTGAGCCTAAACTCAGTGCTCCAGTCACATACTCGAGCTATGTCTAGTTTTTGTCTAATTCACTACTAGTCTTCCAGGGATATACCTACCTCTTCAGGCTCGACTTTAACAAGCTTGCTCACGAACTCATGTTGCCTCCACTCCGGATCCTTGATCACTATTGTTAGATGATGGAAACTGCCACGCAAGTCGGACAATTTGTTAAGTTCTGAAGAACATAATATTTTAGTTATTAAACCTATTTTACGTGAAAGTACAGTTCTCTGCACAAATTTTGTACCCCGTTTCATCTCCCTAGGGATTGAACGTTGGAATTTCCTTTCTTATTCTTTGTAAGTATCTACATCATAAAAAAGCCTCGGTGCAAAATTTCAGCGTTTTAGGTCCAAGGGTTTAGTGCTGGGCATTTATGAGTCAATGACTGAGTCTTGACTTTGTATTTTATATATATACCTACTTACAGATTTATTTGTGCTTTGTTAGTGAGGTAATCATAGAAATCTATTTTCATAATAGAATTCTCTATTTGTCTGTTGTGAAGCGATCTACCTGATGAGTTCCATCTAGATACGAATACATCATCTATCTATCTATCTATATATATAAAAATGAAACCCGTTTTCCGTTGTCACGACATAGCATGAAAACGGCTTGACCGATTTGGCTGATTTTTTTTTTGTTGTGATTGTAATTGTGAGGATAAGCTTCTTATGGAAAAAAAAATTAGGGTATTGTAGGGTAGAGTAGGGTAGAGTAGGGTAGAGTAGGGTAGAGTAGGGTAGAGTAGGGTAGAGTAGGGTAGAGTAGGGTAGAGTAGGGTAGATTAGGGTAGAGTAGGGTAAGGTAGAGTAGAGTAGAGTTGGGTATAGTAGGGTGGAGTAGGGAAGAGCAGGAGCGAAGCCGCGCGGGCAAAAGCTATTTAATAAATATTACGTAACTCCGTGTAGTTGGACAAGACACTCTCAGGCAGAACGGGCAAGATGCGATGATGATAAGCAATGTATGACAGTGATCGGAGATGTACAATAACTGTAAGAACAAGTGTTGATCATTCGTTGGCGAGATGGGTGGCATGCTGCATGATATTGCATCACGAATTCGCGGCGCATCAAAAACCTTTTGTCTCCAAATTCTTCGATCACCAAAGCGGAATGATTTAGCGACATCTATGTGTCCACATAGGAACTATTGGAGGATCCTCCCTGTTACCTCTAAAACTAATAAATAACCTTCAATAATGAAGCGCAGCCGGTCGTTCCTCTCGGAAACGAGGCCCACCTCCCGCTTCTTCAGCTGGAACATGTCGGCGAACTGCTTGTTGAACCACAGCCGCATGTTCTGGGTGTTCAGCTGCAACAGGAATCCGGTAAGATGTCAGGCAGGTCTTTTGAATGTAGCTCGGTTTAGTATTACAGCCAGTTCTAGGATCCATCTTAGCGGCGAACAGCGACGGCGCGGCGAGCAGGGCGGCATCGGTAAGCGGGCGTCGGGCGCTATGAGCGGGGCGTCTGTGCCGTGCTTCAAACATTTTCATACTTTTGTTGTTACCGCTCGCCGCCCCATGCTAGCTACCGCTCACAGCAGCAACGCGTTGCCGTTAAAGTATCCCATTATCAGTCACAATTTTTTTTTTATACACCCAATCAATAATATACCTTTAATTTATCAGGTACCTACTTGATTTGTAATTATGCCTAGTAACATTATGCCAATTAAATGTACTAAAACAAATTAGTCTTCCAGATAATTATGCCAACATAAATTGTACGCATTTTTTTTTATTTTAAATAAGGCCATGCCGAAAGACGTCCACTATAGGACATACGCCTCCTCCAAGTGTCTCAAGATCCTGTGCGTTTCGTATCTATCGAATCCCGAGACCCTTACCAGGTCATCGGTCTAGCTTGTTGGAGGGCTCCCCAACGCTGCGTCTTCCGGTCTTATTGTGCTCCAACTTACTTTGACAATTTGATAGAGCCAGTTCATCTGCAAGAAGCTGTAAGCCTCCAACTGCGGGATCATGTACCGGGGGATGGACACGTAGCGGTGCGCGCTGGAGCCCGACAGCACGTAGGGCTCCGCCACCACGGCCGTGGACGACTCCTCGTCGTCCTGAACTGCCGTCGCCAGGCTGACGCGCCTCGAATCTCGAACAGACGCAGACGATGGACATTTCATGTCCACGCCGCTGGTGGACCTGGAATACCGTGCTCTCATTGAATCGCAATTACTTATACATTTATCATCACCATCATTCCAGCGAAAAGACGTCCACTGTTGGACATAGGCCTGCCCTAAGTGTCGCCACAATGAACGGTCCTGTGCGTCTCGCATCCATCGGATTCCCTTGAAACTCGTAGTGTTAGAAGACAAATCTAAGAATAATATTCCACAACTTTCACAGAACGATATTTAGTCCCAATAGTCCCAAACTAAGCAGGCCCCCTAGCCAAGTTACAACCGTTTCGCTTCGAGTTGACCTTGCCGGTAATTCTTTTGTTTTGACCACGTGACTGAGCGTTGAGATGACGTCATTCCCGTACATTTGAAGCTTCCTACTAGCGTTAACTATTGCAGATTAGCAACTTGGCTAGGGGTACAGGTCCTTATACTAGAGACAGCTAATAAACATACATAAACTATACATATTTCTAAATACACCCAGACTTAGAATAAATGATCGTGTTCAACAAAAAAAACCTTTTTTACTGTCTGTTGAATCGATTTTAACTTCTATTTCGTAGTCATAAGGATGGCGTTAAAAGCAAAAAAGTGGATACAATACCAACTTTTTACTGCAGCCGCCATTTGTCATGCCCCCAAACGTAATAAAAGTCAAAATCGTTTGAACGAACAGTAATAAAAGGTTTTCATAAATGTCTAATGTTATTTTGAACAGAGTATAGACCAACAGGCAAGTCCAAGAATACCTCGGAACATATTCTTCTTTGAAAAAGAGGTTAACCGGTTCATCGAGCGAATGTTCCAACCAGGGTCGGAAGAGGTCCTGGTCGTTCTCCTTCTCGATGGTGCGCAGAGCTTCGATCTGCTGCAGCTCCGCCCACGTGTCGCGTTGTGTTGGCAGGATTGCGAAGTTCTCCACCTAAACAACAGCACACGGTTGAAGACTAGAGTAGATGGAGATGTTATTTTTACTAAACCGTAATTTTACAGTAACATCCTGAATTAATCCTTACTAATATTATAAAAGCGAAAGTGAGTTTGTTTGTTATGTCTTCACGCCTAAATGGCTAAACCGATTTTGATGAATTTTGGTACAGAGAAAGTTGGGACCCTGGAGACGGACATAGCTAATTTAAAAAAAAAGTGAGAAAAGGGGGAGAAAGAGCGAAGAAAAAGGGAGAAGAATTAAAGTATTTTAATAAATGCGGGCGAAGCCGCGCGGGTGACTTCTAATTCAACGCAATCTAAAGATAAGGCCGTTTAGGCGAATATTTTGACACTCGTAAGGAAATCAAAGCCAAGAGACAATATCTCAAAGCATAAGTAAAGGAAAAGTTTACAAACTGAAAAGTAGTTGCATCACGAAATGGAAAAATCTTTGAGAACCGATTAAGCACGTAAGAAGTTCGATTATGAACAAAAGTTGTTGTTTATGATGTTAGTAACACAGTTCTGAGAGGTTGCCAGTGTTTTACAAATAACCCTGTATAATATAATTATTGTGTGTTTCTTTACATCCTTATTAAGGTGAACGCACACTTGTCCGAGTCGAACACGTCAAACGAATCGAAAGAATAGTACATTGTTACACTAGGGGTGAAAGTTACTTATTTCGCGAGAAGGAGTTGGGAGTCGCTAATTCGAGGGACTAAATAAGTAACTTTAACCCCGAGGTAAGCATTGTGCTTTTCATTACGAATACAAGAAGATAGACCTAGTTTTTATTTTAAATAATTTGACAGATGTTAGTTTAAAGTAAAATTCCCTAGGGATGAAAAGTGTGATACTTTTCAGCCCGCTCCTCAGGCAAGTTCAGACCCACTTTCAGAGTATGAGTAATGAAAAAGTGTTTTAGAATTCGTTATAAGAAATCCTTTGAAACCCCGCGTACCTAACCACGTCGAATCTGAAAGGGCTCCAGAGTAAAGAATTATAAAATTCGATTAGTTCGACACGTTCGGATCGGTTTGGATAAGTGTGCGTTCACCTTACTTGTAAGCGATCAAAACCAACCTGCCTTGGTGATATAGAACAACTAACTGTCCCCGCACACAGGTCACGAAAAAACGCCTTTTCAAGCTTCTTTTTGAGGCGGTCTTTTTTTGTGGCTCGTGCGGCGGTGCTGCCACAAAAAAACGCTTGAAGCGGCTTCTCCGGACACAAGGTGTCAGGTGCTTCAGCTGTTTTTTGCGGCCGCTTTTAGCTTTTTTTGGCCGCTTCTAGCGTTTTTTTGAGGCCCAGGTGCGGGGGACAGTAAATGATTACCTACATGGTAGTGGCTGTGAATGGCGAAGAGCTTGATCCTGGGCGAGAGCATGGTGTCCCAGCAAGTCTTCTTGATCCACGCCGTCACCTCGTCTTGTGCACGGATGCGAGCCTCCGTGTTCAGACGGATCTCCTCACGCTCCCTCTCCGCCTGGGTTCAAGATGGTAAAAGAAACTTCTAAGAATGTAACATGTGGGAACAACAGATTAACTCCAAACTAATAACGGAATTATCTGAAAAGTGAAATGTTAAATAACAGTAATATAATACACTAGCTTTTGCTCGCAGCTTTGCTCGCATATATATATAAAATATGTATGTATGTAAATATGTATAAAAATGTATGTAAATATGTATGTATGTAAATATGTATAAAAATGTATGTAAATATGTATGTATGTCACTCAGGATTAAGCAGCTTTCAATCGATGAAAAAATTTTAGCAATTGGACCAGTACTTGATGATGCAGTTCACTGCATCAGCTCATGTTGATCTAAATCTGCCGGAGTCGTTTGACGGTTAATCGATCTCCACAGCATGAAGAATAGCCTATAAGTTTTTATCTGATATAAACTAGTACTTAAATGCGATCCCACCTGATGGTAAGCAGTGATGCAATCGTTACGCGGTACGCAGTATAAATGACGAAGCGAAACGCTTAGTCCGGACCGTAGAGGTTTCAACAACGAAGGGTGTATACTCGCCGTACGTGCGTCGGTTTGTCCGATGGTAGAAATGAGTTGGCGGAATCAAGTCATGCAATTCCTTCGCACACTCTCCAAAATGCTACCTATAAAACACCGAAAGGCTGGCTACCCTAAGCCTGTGCTCAAAGCTTTGAAGATTGGACTTAACCACATCTGGATCACCAATCAGCCTCTTCGCACGCCTTTTCACCAAGTCCAAAGCTGCGAGGTGGCACTTTGCCGCATCAGCCCATAGTTAGTAAGTTAGGCGATTCATTCATGAAGAATCGCCTGTAATGGTAATGGACAAGGCACATGGCTCGGAGAACAGATGCTATTGGGGCCAAAAGGTTCTAGAGTGGCGTCCGCGTACCGGAAGATGCAGTGTTGGAAGGCGTCCAAAATGGACCGATAACCTGGTAAGGGTTTCGGGAATCCAATGGATGCGAGACGCAAAGGACCATTCATTGTGGCGACCCTTGGGGGAGGCTTAAGTCCAATAGTGGACGTCTTTGGGCTGAAATGAAGATGATAATGCAGTGCTGACTTATTAATGTTTTGTCCAACAGCGATCGGCTCCGTCTATAGCAACACGTATCTTTTCCTATTTATAAGTTCATTTTACCGCTTTGAGTCTTTCTCGTCTGGCTTCCTGGTGCAAGTTGAACTCTGACAGCGATAGCTGATGCAGAGGTCGCTCATTGATATTCTCTTCCAGTAGCTCGATCAGCTTCGTCTTTAGCGACTCGAACATCTTCAGGACCTCATCACGTTGTTTCTTGTAAAATCTAGCCTCCTCGAGGACTTTCCTATCTTCTTGTAGTTGCAGGTAATTTTCTGAGGAATGAAATGATGTCTAAGCTATGTGTATACAAATATCGGTGAAGGAAAACATTATGAAGAAACCTGAACTCATTCATATACAACATTTTTAGTATATGAATTTGTAGTTTGATCAGAATCATGCAGTAACTGAATCGATTTCAATAACTCTTCATCCTCAGCCTTTTTTTTTGATGTTCCCACTGCTGCGACACAGACCTCCTCTCTAGGAGAGGGAATGGGCCGTAATCCACTACGCGGATCGAGTGCGGGTTGGTGAATGTCACATGTCTTCGAATTTTTTGGCTCTCTAGGACATGCCGCATGCCGGTTTCTTCACGATGTTTTTCATCATCATTTTGAGAGCAGTGGTGAAGAAATAAATTACACAAAGTAATTTATTTAATACTTCATGCACACAAAAGTACAGCGTTGGAAGGCCTCCAACAAGGTGGACCAACGACCTGGTCAGGGTCGCGGGAATCCGATGGATGCGTGACGCACAGGACCGGTCGTTGTGGCGACGCTTGGGGGAGGCCTATGTCCAGCAGTGGACGTCTTTCGGCTGATATGATGATGATGATGATGACAAAAGTACAGACGCGGTCTTAATGCCTTAGGCCCATTGAATTATAAAAACCCTATTTCCACCCATTTAAAACGAACGTATACCTTATAAAAAGGTTTTATGCACAGGCCGTATCTTTTTTATTCGAAGTTTGATTTTTTTCACATATTGAAGGGACCGCAGACCTGAGTATATGGTTTTAATTTCAACTCGATACCACCACGCGTTCTCGAGATAAAGAGTCTTGACAGCCAGACAGACGGACGGACAACAAAGTGATTCTATAAGGGTTTCGTTTTTTCCTTTTGAGGTACGGAACCCTAAAAATGGTACAAAGGAGGTGGAAATTACTGTCATTATCGTGAATGATGTCAAAGGTATTAATGTTGGCATCCTCGTCGATGTCGTAGACGTTCTTAGCAGGCGGCTGGTGCACCAGCTCGTCGGGCGGGTACTCGCTCTTCTTCAGGAACACGCAGCTCAGCGTGCCGTTGTCGGCCAGGTGCACCACGTATCTCTTGTACCCGTCTATCATCGCCATCTTGATGCCTTTCTCGTAGCGGTGGGTTACTATCAGTTTTGTCACTGAGAAATAATAAAATAGCGCATTAAAATAGAAGGGAAACAGTAAGGTGAATAAGAATGATTATTTCGATACACACTTACTCGAAAACCCGCTCTTATCTCTACCGTTTTTAAGCACGCAATTTACTGCTTTTCGCACTAGTGCAGAAAAGTGCGCGTGCTCACCCCCACTCCGCCACAATTTTATTCCATGTATCGTATCCGGCTGGGCGCGCGTCAACCCCCGTTTATTTATCTCTTTGTTACAGTGCGTTTCACTTAAGAAGTTACATTGCTGTCATGTTGGTAGTATTGAAAATAATGTTGCCATATTTTTAGCAATTAAATTACTTGATATGAGGGAGATTAACTGATACTTCGTTACTTTAACAATAGCCTTTTTTTATTGTTACTATTTTTGTATAAAGTATAGGGCGCTGGGCTCCATTCCGATTGTCTTACAATTCTTTCAAATAACGAAAACGCCACGCCACAGTATCGTTCTTCTCTATTAACAACTTCCTTTGAGACCTCATCATCATCATCATCAGCCTTTTTAATGTGCCCACTGCTGGGACTCAGGCCTCCTCTCTAGGAGAGGGAATGGGCCGTAATCCACCAAGCGGGCCCAGTGCGGGTTGGTTTGAGACCTACTTTTTTAAAATAAAATCCCATTCCTCTCATAATTTTCCAAAAAGTGTTGCAGCTACCGTTAAAATCGATTTCGTTTCACATTTCGGGGAACAATTTTGGTAGAGTAGGCAACTCTTTCCTTTTTTCCCTTCTTTTTGTGTAGACAGACAGGGGAGCCAACATTACGCCGATGTAACTTCTTAAGTGAAACGCACTGTAGTGTATTGAAAAAGGTCATTTGAAACGTGAGTCGTGACACGTGTCATTAAAGCCCTCGGCTCCATAACTACCTCGCCAATGGCTCCAATGAATGCCGCGTCGGACGCCATGAAAAACATTGTCCACTTGTATTAATACGTAGGTACTAATGCAAAATTATTCAAGACAGCGCTCGCTGACCATAAAAGTCGCTACTTTTTAACTGACTTCTAAAAAAGGAGGAGGTTCTCAATTCGGATGTTTTTATTTCTTTTTATTTTATTTTTTTATAATTAACGTACACGCAACATACAGAAGAAGATAACATAATTATAAAACTTTGTACAAAGGTACTGCTTATTACACAAAGAAATTTCTTCCAGCAGACCTGCGAAAGGAAAGATTAGAAGAGATGTAGACAATAGTGTGCAGAAATTAGTACCTAAAGTTTTTAATGTTTGTTCGTGCATAACTTCGTCGCTTGCCAAACGATTTTAAAAATTCTTTTTTTGTAGGAAAGGGTATACTTCCCAAATGGTCCTATAGTCACCAAGTTGGGATCTGAAGATGGAATCTTGGCGAAATCGAGGGAACTCCTCAAATTCAATTCAATTTTTTAGTGAAGTCGGTTGTTTTTTTTTTTTTATAAAAAGGTTTTTAGTATTAGTTTATCATTCATGTCGACTTACGGTATTCTTCAGGACAGACAGGCTCTTTGAGTATGACGCAGCCGTCATATCCATAAGTCAGAAGCGCCTGATCGTTCCTGAAAGCATCGAACTGCTTGATCTCGTGTCCCGACTGCATGATGGGGCCCATCTTCACGGAAACCGTTGTCCCTTTCTGAAAACGCATAGTTTTTTTAGTAGAGGTAGGATGGCGGTGGTGTCCTTGTCACTGAGCGGCAACATCCTCGTGTATGATCACTGTCTTTAGTGACATTTGTAAACAGGATTATTTGTAAAACACTGACAACCTCTCAGGATATGTTATTAACGTCATAAACAACCACTTTTGTTCTACGACTTTTAAAAAATGATTACATTTTAGCTCATCAGATTTCCATACAAAAATAAAAATATTTAAATAGTAGAACGGTCAGTTCTAAATATTACGAAGTCTATGCAAAACAAGCGATAATACTGTTACGCCGATAAAATTTCAACACGTCATATCTCCAACAAATTAAAGAGTAGCAACGAATAATTAAAACGCATTACTGTTCGAAAACTCTAGAACCAAAGTACCTACCTAGCCTGGCAAGATCTGGAACATTCCGTCTTAAGTACTTGTTGTACTTAGTATTTAGTAGGTATGTAATCTGTAGGTATCCGTAGGTGAATAAGGGAAATGGTACTTTCCGACATTCACAATAGAGTCGAAATTCGCGTGAGTGACTCGCGAAGGACAAAGCAATAAAATTGATTTATGGCCCCGCGACGCGACTCTATTGTTCTGGAACTATCCTGAGACGTCAGTATCTAGAATTTTCTTTGCTCCGCGTATAAATACGAGCCCCCGAACGGTAGTGAGTCAGTTCTGATTTCGACTGCGATCAAGAGCGATCTACCTAAGTGTGCGAAGTGATTTTATCTAACGACCGAGGCGATAGTATAACGGAACTCTAGTGCTAACTGTGATTTGGATTATTGTTGACTGGACTAATTATTTATTGTTTGTGGTAAATAAAGTTCTTTATTGGTAAATCGGCATTTAATTACCTACGTACGTAACAACTGGTGTCAGAAGTGGAATGCCGTTACCACAGAAGGACGACGAACAGCGACCACGAACAAGGAGGCAAGCAGAGATGGATGCTGCGCGTCATCGTATGGAGGAGGAAGATCAGGCTGGTATGGGAGCAACGGCAGCTGTTGAGGTGCCAACAGGACCATCCTCGGAATTGAACCTCGCTGCGGTGTTGGCCGCCATGCAAGCTAGTATGGAGGCCAACCAGCGCAAGCTTCAGGACCTAATCGCGGCTAATCAAGAAGCTGCCCACCGCGAACAAGAGGCTAACCAGCGTAAGCTTCAGGACCTAATAGCAGCTAACCAAGAAGCCGCTCGCCGCGATCAAGAGGCCAAGCAGAACCTGATTCTCGACAAAATCGATCAAGGCCTCGTCACGTTGGGCGAGAAGGTAAAGAATCTCACCTTAGAGGTCAAGGAGGTTTCCACCCGAGCTGATAGCCTCGAAACAAGAATTGATGGCCATGAAGATCGACTGCTGGACATCAATAAAAAAATTGTCAAGCTCGAAGCACGCGAACCCGTTGCTGTTGGCTCACCATCGCACATCCCCTGTGCATCGGCCGCAAAATTTGATGTGCCGCGTTTTGATGGCACGTCTTCCTGGACGGCATTTAAGTACCAATTTGAGACATTGGTTGAAACAAATCGCTGGGATGATAAGCAGTCTTTTGCGGCTTTAACTTTGGCTCTACGAGGGGACGCTCTGCTGGTCCTAGAGAACCTCCCTCCGGACGGCAGGACACTGGAGCGTCTCATGGAGGGACTGGACACTCGCTATGGTGACAAGCACCTTGAGCATGTTTTCCGCGCACAGCTTCGCGAGAGAACGCAGAGGTCGAACGAGAGCCTCCAGCAATGGGGAGTCGAGGTCGAACGACTGGTCCGGCGTGCATACATGTCGATGACACCAGAGATGGTGGAAGTAAATCTGGTGCAAGCATTCATCGACGGTCTACGGGATCCTGAAGTCAGGGCTACGGTGCGACTCGGACACCACCAGACTTTTAAGAGTGCGATGGCACACGCTTTGGAAGTGGAAGCCGTACGACAAGATTCTCGTACGCATAGAGTTCGGGAAGTGGTGGTCTCGCCTTCAACGCAGCCGCGTCACCGAGAAGTGGTGGCTTCTTCTTCAACAAAGTCCCGCTATATTCCGACGTGCTACGGGTGTGGGGAAAAAGGGCACATTCGTACCGATTGCCCCAGGAGGAAGAGGGGAAGTGTGGACTCCGGAACTCAAGTTAACGAGGAGTCGTTAAACTAAAAGTCGCCAGGACCGCGGGGCGGGTGCTGGCTGGTCAAGTGAAGGCCCCAACCATCACCATCAATCAAGTTCACGACGGGAATAGTTTGATCGTCGAAGGGACGCTGAATCATAGTACTTGCAATTTTACCGTTGACACCGGGGCGTCGCGAACTATTGTAAGACCTGAGTTGCTGAAACGAACCATCTCATGGCAAAGAAAGTCTCCATCCTGCCGACTTCAGACAGCAACCGGTCAGTCAGTCTCCGTCCTCGGTGATACAGTAATCGAGTTTAAAATCGGTGATCAAGTGTACACCCAGTCTGTGTTAATAGCGAATATTACCGACGATTGCATACTGGGTCTGGATTTCTTGCGGAACAATCGATGTATCCTGGACATCGATCGGGGAGTATTGAAATTCCCAGACCAGGAAGTCTTCCTGCGAGGAAATAACTCATGCAACCTGTATTGTTTAAAGAATGTTACACTGGCTCCAAGAACAGAAACCCTAGTCGAAGTAAAATTTCCTAAGAAAATTAGGCAACGAAGATGTGTTTTGGTTGAGGATACTGGCTCGTACCCGGAGCTCATCACCGCGAGGACATTAATTATGACGAAAGGAAAATCCAAGGTAAGGATTGTGAACCTTGGGAAAGAAGAGGTCCAACTGAAGAAAAACAGTGTTGTTGGGAGATGTGAAGAAGTAAAGTATCTCCGCCAAATCAATACATCTTCAGTGAAGCCAGACGCAATAAAAGGTGAACCTGATTACATCCAGCAACTTCTGGAAAATTCTAAGAGCAATTTATCGGCTTCGGAACTACAGCAAGCCAGGGAATTTCTGCTACGGTTTCGAGATATTTTTGCAACGGGAAAAGACTGCGGAAGAACAGGTCTCGTCAAGCATGAGATAGATACAGGTGATGCTAGACCAATTAAACAGAGACCGCGCCGTATACCCTGGGCTAAGGAAACTGAGGTAGCAGAAATGGTAAAGGATATGGCTGATAGCGGAATAATTGAGCCTTCTACGAGCCCATGGTCTTCTCCAGTCGTTCTGGTGAAGAAGAAGGACGGCAGTACAAGATTCTGTGTTGACTACAGAATGCTGAATAATGTGACGAAGAAGGACAGTTATCCTTTGCCGCGGATAGACGATACGCTGGATATGCTCAGTGGTATGAAGTGGTTTTCTACCATTGATTTGAAAAGTGGCTACTGGCAAGTGGAGATCAGCGAGAAAGATAAAGAAAAGACAGCGTTCAGTACTGGCATTGGCAACGGCCTGTGGCAATTTAACGTAATGCCTTTTGGGTTGTGCAATGCTCCAGCGACATTTGAACGCCTCATGGAGAGAGTCATGGTGGGCCTTCTAGGTGACGTCTGTCTGGTATATTTGGATGACGTCATTATAATGGGTCGCACTTTTAAGGAAAACCTAAGGAACATGGAGAAAGTGTTCACCAGGATACGAGGGGCTAATCTAAAACTAAGCCCAAAGAAGTGTGCCCTGTTCAAGAAGGAGGTCAGCTACCTGGGACATGTAATTTCCGCCGATGGAGTGAGAACCGACCCTGAGAAGATAAAAGCAGTCCAACAGTGGCCGGTTCCTAAGAACAAAACGGAAGTACGTGCATTTCTAGGGTTGTGCACATACTACAGACGGTTTGTTATGAGTTTTTCGGACATTGCAAAACCGTTACATCAGCTGACTGAGGATAAACGAGATTTTATCTGGGACAAGAACTGTGAGTCAGCATTCAACGAGCTAAAGCAACGGCTATGTGAAGCGCCTATACTGGGGTATCCGAGCAGAGACGGAAGATTTGTCGTTGATACCGATGCCAGCAACACGGGAATTGGAGGAGTGTTGTCACAAGTGCAAGGTGACAGACAGGTCGTGATTGCTTACTTCAGTAAGGCACTTTCAAAGCCAGAAAGGAACTACTGCGTGACTCGACGAGAACTGCTGGCTGTGGTAAAGACCTTGCAGCATTTCCACAAGTACCTCATAGGAAGGCAGTTTACGTTAAGGACGGATCACGCTGCATTGAAATGGCTTCTACAATTTAAAAACCCTGAAGGCCAAGTCGCAAGATGGCTCGAGCAGCTGCAGGAGTTCAACTTTGTGACGGAACATCGCAGTGGAAAAGGGCATAATAATGCTGACGCCTTGTCGCGACGTCCGTGCAATGAGGACTGTAGACACTGCCAACAGAATGAAGCGCGAGAACACGTGAATTTAATTAGGACTGGAGGTAACTTCAAGAAGTCCCAGGAAGAAGATGACGATATTCGACCTATACTGGACTGGAAGCGTAGCGGAACTAGGCCCCAGTGGAGTGATGTATCGTCGCATAGTCCCGTCACAAAGAGCTACTGGGCACAGTGGGACAGTTTAGTCCTAGAAAATGATGTGCTTTGTAGGAAATGGGAATCGAACGATGGCAAGGAGGTGACCACACAAGTGATAGTACCACGATGTGAAGTGGTCCCCCTACTACAAGAAATACACGATGGTGCTTCTGGAGGACACCTGGGAATTAAGAAGACTCTACTGAAAGTGAGACAGCGGTATTACTGGCTCAATTGTAGAGATGACATAGAGCAATGGTGTCGGAAATGTACAGCGTGCGCATCTGTGAAAGGACCACAGACTAGAAGCAGGGGCAGGCTTCAGCTGTACAATGTGGGAGCCCCCTGGGAACGCATTGCCATCGACGTCGCTGGACCTTTCCCAGTTACGGATGACGGAAACAAGTACATAGTGGTGATCCAGGACTACTTTACAAAGTGGCCCGAAGTCTTCGCCATACCCAATCAGGAAGCGACGACAGTGGCGAAGAAGGTGGTCGAGGAAGTAGTATGTCGGTATGGCGCACCTTTGGAAATCCATTCCGATCAAGGCCGTAACTTCGAATCTGCGCTGTTCCAGGAAATGTGTACTCTTCTGGGAATTTATAAGACACGCACAACACCTGCGCATCCTCAGTCGGACGGAATGGTGGAAAGGTTTAACCAAACCCTGGAGAATCATCTGGCTAAGGTTGTCGATGACCATCAGAAAGACTGGGACCGGTATATTCCACTATTTCTGATGTCGTACCGATCGGCAGTGCATGATAGCACGGGACATACCCCAGCAAGAGTGAATTTCGGCAGGGAAATAAGACTTCCAGTCGATGCCATAACTGGCGTGCCACCTGACAAGACTAAGCCAGTTACGGACTACGTAAGTGACCTTCAAGATCAATTGGACGAAGTGCATAAACGAGTACGTGAGAATAGCATGAACACCAGCGTTAAAATGAAAACGAGATACGACCGTAATGCCAACGCCCAGGGATTTGAGGAAGGTGCACTGGTTTGGCTCCACAACCCGCTTCGACGAAAAGGGAAGTCTCCGAAACTTCAAGCTCGATGGGAGGGACCTTACACCGTACTAAAAAGGATCAACGATGTAACCTACCGCATCAAGAAAGGGTTAAGAGGGAAGCCTAAGGTTGTCCATGTGGACAGATTGGCGCCGTATCACGGATCTAATAATGCTCGGGACGAGCATGACTAAGAGGGGGGCACTGTTACGCCGATAAAATTTCAACACGTCATATCTCCAACAAATTAAAGAGTAGCAACGAATAATTAAAACGCATTACTGTTCGAAAACTCTAGAACCAAAGTACCTACCTAGCCTGGCAAGATCTGGAACATTCCGTCTTAAGTACTTGTTGTACTTAGTATTTAGTAGGTATGTAATCTGTAGGTATCCGTAGGTGAATAAGGGAAATGGTACTTTCCGACATTCACAATAGAGTCGAAATTCGCGTGAGTGACTCGCGAAGGACAAAGCAATAAAATTGATTTATGGCCCCGCGACGCGACTCTATTGTTCTGGAACTATCCTGAGACGTCAGTATCTAGAATTTTCTTTGCTCCGCGTATAAATACGAGCCCCCGAACGGTAGTGAGTCAGTTCTGATTTCGACTGCGATCAAGAGCGATCTACCTAAGTGTGCGAAGTGATTTTATCTAACGACCGAGGCGATAGTATAACGGAACTCTAGTGCTAACTGTGATTTGGATTATTGTTGACTGGACTAATTATTTATTGTTTGTGGTAAATAAAGTTCTTTATTGGTAAATCGGCATTTAATTACCTACGTACGTAACAATACAATAGTGCAGGCGCAAGGGTACTTGATGCGCTTATTACGTCGCCTCATACAGACGTAGGTGGGTACAGCAAAATACAGAATTCAAATGTGTTAGAACAACGAAATCTTGAAGGTATAGTAAATGAATTATGGTTTGTATAAAGTCATAGAACAAAAGTTGTTGTTTATGATGTTAGTAATACAATCCTGCAAGGTTGTTAATGTTTTAGAAATAACCCTATAATCAAATGTATGACTGCAATGGCCTTAATGGAAAGCGAACAATAAACTGCGCACCCAAATAGGCCGTTGCAGTCTGAGTGCAGCTTCTGGTCAGATGATGGCCCATTTATTGTGTATATATATTTAATGCCCAAAGTGTCCCCAAATCTGTACTTTGGAGGACCTAACAAACGGTATTAATGCCGTTGTAAACGTAGCAATCTACTGGGACCAAAAACTTTGAGAGGAAAGAACCATGGTGTCTTACGTCTCCGCTCAGCTTGAGGATGTGCACCTGCCTGCTGAGGTGTGGGATGGCAAGCATGGTGTCTTTAGCGCTGAGCGGCAGCAGCCTCGTGTACGGCCCCTGCATCTTACCGGCAAACTTGTTATCTTTTCCAGTCTCTGCGTTGATGCAAATAATACGTTCGCCTGCAAAAAGGAGTTGAATGAAACTTACAATTTATATCCTATTTGCGGTGGCTTAGTGACCAAACGTACGTGGGTGTGGTGCGGCAAATAGCGAAGCGATGCGGATGGGATGAGTTAGTTCGATATTTTTTTTTTCATAATTTTTTTCAAATTCCATATTAGTTTAAAAGGTTATCTATTCTTCATTGTATGGACCGATCTTGATGATTTTCTTTGTGTTGGGAGTTAGCTCCGTGATATTTCCCCTTCACTTGCCAATCTCAAACCCGAAGCAATGTGTCAATCAAGTAATTATGAAATACCAGTAAGTAACTTAAAATAACTTCGAAACTTTCGAAAATCGATGTTGAAACACAAAAAAAAAAAAACAAAAACACCAATTTCCGCAGTTTATAGTTTCGTTCCAAATTTTTGTTTTTTTTATTTCTAAAATGTGAATAAATAGTTCAATGGTTTTTACCGATGCTATACTTCTCAGAGAACAGTACGAGACTGAAGCAGCGCATTTCCTTGCCGACCTTCATGAGGAAGCAGTCGGCCAGGCCGCGGCCGAGCTCCGTGTAGCGCATCAGGGTCAGCTGGTAGTCTACACTGACCTGCATCCAAAGATGTAATGGAATAGAACTGATTGGCAAATACTTGGAAAAATCTAGAGCTAGGCTGCAGTCCAGGAATGGCTTTGCTAGCTGATGGTCTTACAATATCTAATTATTTTATGATTTTTCTCTTTTTTTATTGATATAAACTAGTACCGTGTGACACAGTGACATACAGGGCAGTGACGCAATCGTTTTTGGTTTATTAAGAGCCTATGTCTATATATAGCTTAGAAGAGATCTAATGTTTCTTATTGGATTTTTTTCAGATCCATTTTGCTTGAACAGCTGCTTTCTAAAAAGCTAAGGCCCCCAGTCTGTATACAAGTTGCATTACATTGCATGCTGTAAGTAAAATGTGATCAATCGCTCGATCAGTCCCCGACACGCGGCCTTAGGGCCGGCTTCACTGGGAAATCATAGAGGCGTAGCCATAGGACATGACGTCAAAAAGTTGTATGGTTGAGTGCGTAATCAACAGCGGCCAGATGAGGTAGTACACGTCATATAGCTGCATACATTTTCTTGGCTGCGCGATCTAGCGGCACCGCCATGGCATGGCACGGGCCTTACAGCGTCTACCGTTCTCGCGACGGAACACTTGTATGGAAGCGCGCGGACGACCGCGTTGGCTCTAAGAATAGTTTAATTTTTTCACGTAGATAACCTAGTTGAAACTCACGTGAAATATGAAGATATGTCCTGCAGACATAGCAGCGGCGACCAAGTACCTGCCGTCAGGAGCAAAGTTCACTTGGGACACGATCTGATGCGTGAGGCTCATGCGATCCTTCCTCGTCAGCTCCAGCGGGTCAGTGGTAAACAGCCGAAGAACCACGCCGTAGTTGCCGTTCACTTCGCCGAAGACCGCTACTACTGGGTCCACGGGACTGGCTTCAAAGGACACGTCATAACCCTTTGCGATTTTCATTAAGACCTGGATGGAAATTTAAGGGTATGAACCTCCGGCCACCGTAGGCGCAGACTTGTGGACGGTGAACAATGGGTAGATACCAACTAGGTCTACTATAGTTAGCAGCTATCTATAATCACATAGAATTGGGAATAGAAATCAACATTGTAGAAGCAAATAAACGAATATGAATAAGGTTCTGTTTAACAAGTCTAAGATAGGAATTGATAGGGGTAATCTTGCCTTTGTCTAGGTGGGAAATTATCAAATAACTTCATCCGCACAGAGTGGAGCGAGAGGGAGTGTCAGACTTCTACTGACTGAAACCCTTTCGTTTTTCATCAGTAGCCCTTTGTGCTTGGGCACTTGATGCCACGGTAAATCTTTTGAACAATCCCGCAGCCCATTTTAGAAGTTGAACAAACTGTTAATTATAGTTAGTTCAATTTCTTTTTCATTACTTAGCATGAATGTCAAACCAAGTAAATTAAAATAGCCTTTAAATATTTTCTCGACACTAATGCGGTGTATGCTACATTCATATGCTAAAAGGTGATTCAAAGCGAACGCTAAAGCGAAGCGATTCGGCGCGAATGAACCAACAATAATACTCTATTGCAGTGGCCTTCGTTACTAACCGCACGTGGGTGCGGCGCGGTGACGGATAAAGCGAAGTAGACGTGGGCGCATCATGCTTTACAACTGCAAAGGCGTTGAATCGTCCACGTAGAGGACGTTCCGTAAGACAAACAGTAGGAAAATAAAGCTTGAAATTGAAGTTAGCATTATGCTGAGTGATAAGGAAAGACTAGTTTACTCACGAGTTGTTGACTGAACACATCATATATGCTTAACACTCCGGAAGTATTCATCAGGGCTATGTACTTGAAATCTGGCGCAAGCAGCTGAATCTTCATTATGTTCCTACAGTTGAAAATGAGTATAAAAATGAAAACTATTACCACTGTTACACAGATTCATCGGGCTTTTTCAAAATAAGGAATGTGTGTGTTTGTGGAAAAAAATATCTATCTATCTAAATATAGACTAGGAGAACTAGTCTCTAGTCCTACTCCTAGGACTTATTATATCGCATTATTATGTTGCAAGAAAGGTAGAAAAAACTAACATTAGAAACGCTAATATTTAAGACTTCTCTGAATGCTATAGCATAAAAAAAATAGACAACCCATTTGCAGCGCCACCTACAGAGTTCAATTATATTTTCAAACCATCCAAGGACTAACTCAAATAAACACACAAAATTACTTCCGAATCCAAGTCATTCGAAGTTTAGGAGGATTTAGGTGACAAATACACTTACAGCATCCATACTATAATATTATAAATGGGAAAGTGTGTGTCTTTTGTCCGTCTTTCAAGGCAACACGGTGCGACGAATTGATGTGATTTTTTAAGTGGAGATAGTTGAAGAGATGGAGAGTGACATAGGCTACCTTTTGTCCCTTTCTAACCCTTCACTTCCCAGGGGAACCGTGTTACCCCGAAATTAAAGGCGAGCGAAGCCGTGGCAAAAGCTAGTTTAATATATGCAAGGATTAACAGTAAATGATCCCTCACCTCTGTTTCATAGTAAAGAGGTGAACCTCAATCTTCTCCTCACCCTCCGCGGTGATCTTGTAAACGAACCCAGTATTGGTCCACATGGTCGCCATGTCACAGTACGAGTTGCTGACCAGACGAACTACAGTATCTTCGGGAGTGTACGACCACTCCACCTTCCATGTCTTGGCTTCCGGGTGTTTCCGTAAGAACTGCATGAAACAAGTTTTAGGAAATTTGATCAGATTTCAAGCTGATAGTGCCAAGAAGTCTTCGTCATATTTAAATCATCATTTTAGCCGAAAGATGTCCACGCCGTAGGACATATGCCTCCCCCATGTGTCGCCATAACAACCATTCCTATGCGACTCACATCCATCGGATTCCCAGGACTCTCACCAGGTCATTGGTTCACCTTGCCTGGCCACCAGGCCTGCCAATGCTACGTCTTCCGGTACGATGGTCGCCACACCAGAACCTTTCAGCCATATAGCATAATTAACTACGTGGTAGTGAAAGGTTACCTACTTAAGGTAAACTGTACGTTCATCCAGTAGCAGTACCAAAACAAGTCGAGTTGGTCGTACCTCCTATTGAGACTTCGCATTAGGTATTGGTTCCAATATAAATTGATTGACTTTACAAATAACTAAATTCAACTACACCTGCTTCCTGAACTTCTTTTTTCTACATGGATATTAAGAAATTCTTTTAATTCTAAGGGCCGAAACTGCGTTTAGCGGACGGACGCCCGCACGATCCCATACGAAAGTGCTCCGTTGCTCGTTGGTTCGTTACAGTTGGGACCCCGCGCGTCGTGGGAACTGTAGCCGTAACTTTTTGCTACGTAATAAATATTAAGATCTCCATCAACACCGTTAAAGTTGAACTGACAACTCTGCGCAGGTAGTAATCCGGTATCCGTATGACGGGGACCATTGCACACGACACACGCGCTGTGTCACGCGATGGGTGCACGTCCCGGGCGCCCGCTTAACACAAGTTTTTTCCCTTACTCACCCGTAACTGATCATCAGGTCCGTAGAGGAGCACGCCGCTGAGGAAGGAACACACGCTGGTCGGTCGCTTCCCTTCTAGTTGGTCGTCTGACCACTCCAATACTTTGTTTAGCTTTATGCCGTCGGAAGTCATCTGTTGGACCGAAAGCAAACAGTTTTAGTTTCACATATCAAAACCAAAACAATCCAAACTGTTGCACTATGAAAGCACTAGCTTTTGCCCGCGGCTTCGCTCGCATTAAATTAATTAAATTCCCCCATTTTAGGGAAGTGGGGGGTTATAAAGAGACAAAAAGTAGCCTATGTCACTCTCCGTCCCTTCAACTATCTCCACTCAAAAAATCACATCAATTCGTCGCTCCGTTTTACCGTGAAAGACGGACAAACAGACACACACACTATCCCATTTTATATAGTATATTACATTTATATAGTTTTTTCACACTTTATATAATAGTATATAGTATGGATATTCGATATCTATAACAAATAAGTACTTATGCAATTTTTAAAAGTTTTGTCTGGCAGTTTGTTCCGGCTAATCTTCGAAACGGCTGCACCGATTTTGACAGGACTTGCGTTGATAAATAGCTGATGTTATAAGGACTAACTAAGGCTAAATTTATTTTGGAAAAAAAATTAGGATCCTGCATTAAAAAAAAAACTTCTTGAAATCATGATAACCGTGATATAACATGCTTACACTGTACAAGTTAGCCTTATTATCGATAGCATACAGCTGCCCCTCGAGGCTCCAGCAGATGCCAGTGAGCACGGTCGGCGTGATCTCCCAGCCGGTGACCTCCTCCCGGGGCCTCTTCAGCACGAAGCACTTCTTGTAGCAGCGCGCCACCTCCCACACGTTGACGCCGTCGCCCCAGCACTGCGCGATCAACATGTGCGTGCGACTGGCTCTGGATATCATATCGAAAATAAAAGCACTTATAAAAAAAAATGCATGTAAGACATGGACATGTTCATAGAAAAAAAAGAAAGAAGTAAGAAAGAAAATCATTTTATTCGCGCGAAAAAGACGCAATCTTATTACTAGCTAACAAAAATATAACAACTTGGTATAGATAGGGAAGATATGCGTCGCATCCGCGCAAAACGGCCGCACGCTCAGCATAAAGCTGCGGCCTCACGCATAATGCGATGAGCCCACAGCGCTGGTTTTCAGCGTGGTCCGCTCGCTGTGTCGACATAAAGCCGGCATGGCTCTCAAAGAACAGATGCATGAGGTAAGAACGAGGAAGCATATTCTTGTAAATTATTTAATTCTGATCAAAATGATGATGTTGTACAAACCTAAGCAACAATCTGGTGAGTACGTAAAGAGAATGACTAAAAATGGTGATACTCATTACTCATGGCAAAAAATCGTCCCGGTTACATACAACTATCACCCGCAAACTTAGAAATGAGTATCGCAAAACGGCCGGTCAATTATCAGTCGAGCTCCAGACCGCCCTGGACACACGAGAAACGAGCTATTGCATTATAACTAGGTACTATTTCACAGAAGGGCCTAAATAAAAGGCCTAAAATAAGCACTAGGTTGACTAGGTGCATCCACTGATAGGGTGTAGATATACGGTACCCTCCACCGGCCACTGCAGCTACAAACCGATTGCAGAGCGTGCGGGCTCAATTACCCCGCCGATGCTGCGGGTGACCGCAGGTGCAGGTGTAGCTGAACCCACAAACTCTCTCCCTCTTCCCCCCCCCCTCTCCCTCTCTCCCTCTCTTTATTTCTTTTTTTTCTTTCTTTTCAGAAACAACTGTGCACACCGCGTCGTGAATAGTCGTGATATGTGCTTTCAATTCAACATTCTACAGAAGCTGCGGACCTGCAGGCGATGCGGATGCGGGTGAAACGCGCTTCGTGAGTTCGCAGCCTTATACGCTTATGAACAACGAATCGGGATAAAGTGTGTTAGGTAGCAGGTATATAGCTATCAATAAAGAGTAGACTGGCACAAACATGTCGATGTCATATTTCAGTAGCGAGCCTGTGCATGATAATGATGGTGAAGTATAGAGACCAGTGCGGGCACCAGTCGCATGATCAATGTTCTGTCTCACATGAGGAGTTGCCGGCGCCGCTTGACACCGGTCTCGACGCAGTACAGCCGCTGGCTGGTGCGCCAGCACCACACGGTCAGCAGGTACGTGGGGAAGCCGGTGAAGCCCGCGATCAGGTCGCTCTCCATCATGCAAACCGCCTTGAATCTTTTTGCGTCAAATTCTAAAAATAACCAAAGTTTTTAGCAGATGAAATACACTTGCAGACACGGAGGAAGATCGTTATCCATTCAGATTTTGCATTTAGAATTATGATGATGTTTTTATGATCATTTAAGCAACCTAATACCGTTGAAGCGTTAAATTATATTTTTTAATACACTTACTCAAAACCTGCTCTTATCCCTACCGCTTAGGCACGCAATTTACTGTTTCACGCACCAGTGAGGATAAGTGCGCGTGCTCACCCCCGCCCCAATTTTTATTAAGTTTATCGTATCAGACTGGGCGCGCGTCACTCCCCATTAATTTATATCTTCGTAAATGTATTGAAAAATTTCGTTTGATACGGACACTGTAGCAATCGGCTCCATAACGCCCTCACCTACGGCTCGTGCGAATTCCGCGTCGGTCGCAATAACAAAATTTCTCCACTTGTATCAAAATATACTATTTCTTACCTATGTGGATTCAAAATTTGAGATAACAGACAGAATTAGGTGGATTTTGAGGCAATTCTTAGCTAAACTTCTATGAAAAATATAATAATAATGTTGAGTTCAACGCCATCTAGGGAGAACATGATGCACTTGAGCAAAATTTGATGTCGAATGGTTAGAAATTATTTCGAAATTAAATTCGCAGGAATGACAATGGAAAAGAAAAAAATAGGTAAAAACGAATTTTTGAAGCTTACCTTTAAGTTCAGCCAGAATATGGAATGACGGATACATTACTACAAATATCCTGGAATTTTGCACTTTCTCGGCAAAAGCGAACATGTGAGAGCGGTGACCTGAAATAACAAATAAGTTTGAAAAACTAATTAAAACGTGGAAAACTGTTGAGGACCGAGCGAGAATGACTACGGTAGCAAAGTCGGCCTTATATTGTCCCCACTGTTGGGACTCAGGCCCCAAGGAGAGGTAATAGGCCGTAATCCTCCACGCGGCCCCAGAGCGGATTGGTGGATGTCACATATTTTTGAATTTTTGGTTCTAGGACATACCGGTTTCCTCATGATATTTTCCTTCAGCGTTTTGAGAGAAAGAAAGAAAGAAAAGAAAAGAAAAAAGTATTTATTTGGCGACTTTCACCAGGATCACACAACTTAAATAAAAAACAAAAAAATATGTAAAAAGTAAATAAAAACAATATCATTGTGTGTGCCTCACGGCTGCGCCAAAAAGGTAGCAGTGAGCAGTGGTGATGAAATAAATTACACAAAGTAGTGCACCTGGCTGGGTTTGAACCCGCGACCTAAAGCGGGGCCGTTACCTCTTGGCCACCGCTGCTCTTTTACCACTTGGCTACCACTGCTCTTATGACTACGAGCTACGGTATTTAGACTAAAAAGTGAGCAAATATCATCATCACCATTATTTCACCCGAAAGATGGTGTACTGCTGACTTTATATCCTAAGACTTCTTAAAGACCTGTCCCAAGCTACGCCATATCGATCGACCACTATGATGAACCATCCTTCAAGAAGGCGCTCGCATGCGTGAAGGAACAGTCCTTATTGCCGCTGGGATTAAGCGATGTCCAAAACTGTGAAGTTTGTTTTTTGACTGATCAACATTTTGACTATTCAAAAGTGCCTGAAATTGGTCTATTTGAAATAAACGTTTCTGATTTCCCGGAGTGGAGCGAGATTTTGAGAGAGAGAGAGAGAGAGAGGAGTGTCAGATTTTTGCCACCCGTGTTCCTCTATTTGACCTTAGCATTCCAGGGCCACCGTAGTAACTCTTTCGTACAATCTCTCAACCCTGGCAGGCATTCAAAAAACTCTATATGTTTAGGTACTAGGTACTGACCAGCGGTGCTATTGTCTAAGAAAACAGCGTTGAGCGCAACGCTGGCTGCAGTAACGAGTTGAGAGCGCAGCTCATTGAATTAACAATCCAATGTATAGGTGCACTGGATTGTTAATCTAATGAACCTATCCGGATTTCGTCGCTGCGGCCAGCGCTGCGCTCAAGGCTGTTTTCTTAGAGAATAGCTACAACTTAGGGGTCTTTAAGTCAAGAGGTTACTTCTAAGCAAGCGTGGTCCATCGACTACATCCTCGCTTACCATCAAGTGAGATGGTGGTCAAACGCAAGCCTATCAATAATAATAATAAAAAAGAATAGCACGCTAGGTCTTAACCCCTATCCAACATATTGTCTACCTGCTATAGCATCCACTCCATCTCCGTTCGCCTGGGAGTTGGCAATGTAAACCGTTTCCGTGTTCGTTTTGTAGTTGAAGAAAATGATGTAGATGTCGTGGGCTATGGCGAATATGTCCTTGCCCACAAACGTCATCAAGTCCATGAACTGGGGGTTGCACCATCTGAGACAATAGAGGAATAAGTACGTTTAGTGGGGGTTCATCATCATCAGCTTTTTTAATGTTCCCACTGCTGGGACTTAGGTCTTCTCTCGGAGAGTGGGCCGTAAACCACCACGCGGGCCCAGTGCGGGTTGGTGAATGTCACATGCCTTCGAGTTTTTGTTTATAGGATATGCCGGTTTCCTCACGATGTTTTCCTTTACCGTTTTTAGAGCAGTGGTGATGAGCTAAATAACACCAGTAGGGTAGTCAAGTCCTAAAACTGAAAACCCGGACAGAGTATCCTATTTAGCCTTCGACTGGCCTGTTGGTCTAGTGGTTAGTGGCCCTGATTGCTATCCCGGAAGTCGTGGATTCGATTCCCACCCACATAGATATATCCAACCACCCAGGACAAATGTTTGTGTGATGATCATGAGCATTTGTTCTGTATCTGGGTGTAAATTATTTATAATATGTAAGTACTTATGTATTTAGAAATATATAAGTACCTATGTTTATCAGTTGTCTAGTACCCATAACACAAGCTCTGCTTAGCTTGGGACTAGACGGCGTTGTGTGTTAGTTGTGGAATACTATTATATGGTCAAAAAGGCCGACATTGATTTTTTAGTCTAACATAACTTTTTAATACCAATAAAATTTAAAAAATCTTTATAAATTCTAATGAAAATAAAATATAACTATGTAATATAATTGCTAGACTAATTAAATGTCTGCTCTGCTTGTGCTAGCGATATAAGGTAAGGCAAAACTGAAATGGCTGTATTCTTATCAACATGGTCAAAATTTAAAAAGCCTAACAAAGGCCAAATATGGTCAAATTTGGCCGGACACGCAACTAAAAAGCCTGACCATTTCCGGCTTTACCGAACGCCTGGCAACGCTAGGTGCAGGGAACTGACAACTTGTATACCATATTAAAACATATTGTGTACTCGTACCTACTGGTTTCTGCTATTGGGTTTTTTATGTTCACACGATATTCTCATCACGATGTCATTGTCTTTCTATTGTCATTGTCTCTAATTGACGGTACCTATTTGAAAGGTTGCATTTGCGGCCTGCGGAATGCGGTGGGGAGGGTAGTAGAAAGGTACCTCTACTACCCTTCCTATTTTTAGGTGGGAAATCTCTCTAGGGCGGAGCGGGAGGGCGAGTCAGACTTTTAAGTACTTTAAAACATAGGTACTGCTGTTCCTTCTTTGTTTTACGTCCCAGGACCCTAGGGTTCTCTTTCGGACAACCCATGGTCTAATACCCTCCCGTACCTACTTATCTGTCGCGAGTTCGATTTCCACACGAAATAAATGTTTGTATGACATACAGAGCATCTATAAATTACATGTTTGTTAACGCACACACGAATGCCCACGATACGGGATTGATACTTAAACATAAGTTAATATAGTATGTCTTTCAAACATTGCTTATGTGTTTCTACCACTTGAGTCTCGTCTGTTATATACAGGCGTCTAGTATATTAGCAATTCTATGGATTCTGGTTATTTCCGGTTCTTACGTATCTTTTTTATTTGTCCTAACAGGATGACTCCTTATCCCTTGATGAAATGATGACTCACACAGGGCCCAGCAGAACAATGAACGAACATTGGGTTACCCCGACACGACGTTCCGTTACATCGATTGTAGCGTTCATTCTAATAACATGTAACTACTTATTAGGAGCGATAATGAGCGAACTTGGCTTTAACAAACTCTTGCATCAAGAATATCTTTTCCTAGTTACCAGAAATGAGATAGGTACATCGCGATGACGACAAAGTATTACAATTAAAATAGGTAAGTACCTGACTCTAGGTTTAAATTCCTCTGGCTGGATAGTTTCATTATCTTTAGATTCTTCTGCCATTTCCTTTTAAAATTAACGACTCTTTCTACATTAGGCTTGTTTTCAAATGCAAAAGTACACGCAGCTGTGAAATCGTGGAATATCATAAAAATAACAAAATTCATGTTTCCTAGCAACAAAACTAGGTAAGTACTACTATTTAATTATTTTGTTTTGTATTTTTGCCACCACATAATAATAAAATTGAATTGTTTTACAAAATTAATGGATATTGTTTTGAAAATATTTATTTTAGTCTTATTTTTTTAGCTTTCTATCATTTTTTACCAGCTTTGGGCTTAATGATTTCGTGTCATAAACCCAACTTAGCAAAACGGAACGTAATCGTATCTGTCAAAGTTCTGAACCACGGATGGGCAGTGATTTATGATTTTGATAAGAAAGACAGAAAAATAGTATTAGAAATGTGTATAGTGTATGATTTTCTAGGGCAGTATGATTGTATAAAATGTGAAAAGTGTCAGTATAGTAATTAAACCACCATCATGTAAGTTATGGCGATTTGCGTAGCCTTGTAATTGGGCGATGTTTATTTTCGTATTTAGAGTTATTTAGGGAGGTTTTATTATTGTTTGAGTGTTTTTACGAGTTATGATTGTGTTCAGGGAGAACGTAAACGGGTCTATGGACGATCCGGTGGCGGAAAGATGGAATTCGTCGTCGATAGACTTCGCGGAAATAACAATGGACAGAAACTTTGCCCTCCTGCTAGTGTCGCTAATATCTGCGATACTATGGATCGTTTACATAACGTACTACAACAGTCGCGTGCTGGGCTACATCCTCACCAGGCTCATCAACAAGTTCTACTTCCAAGATGACAATTTCAAAATAGGTGAGTGACCCATATAATTATATTTCCTAATTCATGTTCATGATCAAACTATATTTGGTTACTAGGTCAGTAGTCCCATAGTCACTAGCTTATTTATTCTTGTTACTCTATCTAATTTCCAACACATTTAAAAAATAAAAATTTGCAATAACATTAATTTATTTAAATGTTCCTCTTTGTAGGTTAATATTATTCAATTAATTCTTATCAATACCTATCGCTTTTTCTGCATGTTTTTATTGGCATTGAAACACTAAAATGTTGTGTACATGATTCAATATTTGAATGTTAAGATTGTCAGAATATGAGTTTATCTGATAGATAAAATAGATAATAAATCATGAAGCAATATGTTTATAATATGAAATGAGTTACGGGGTCCTGCCAAAAAAAATTCTATCAATATTGTGGTCTCTTCCCCTTTTTCTCATTTAAGCATTTAACCTCTTGAATACTGTAATTAGAGACCCAATAGAAAGACAATGAGAGAGTGAAAGCTGGCGTTTGCTTGGAGTTTAATGAATTATAGTTGAAGAATTATAGTTTCAAACTACTTTAGCCTGAAAATCTGCCAAAATTTGGCTTAAAAGTAATGTTTGAGACTTTTGTCTAGGCTTGATTTCTTATTAGTTTAATAGTTACATACTACATGTGACTAAAAGAGTGACAAATATAATATAAAAATAATAATATTCATGATATTAGAATAGGAATATCACATATCGACGATGAAGTGACAAGAACTCCTAAGTGACATTTTTGGGATTTTATTTTTTTTACGTAGAAAGACTTTAAATAATCGTTTGCGTGAGCTGGCAAAAGCAGCTAACTTTATATCTTATTTTTTAACGAGTTAACTATAACTGACAATAACTATTAAGCAACTATGCATCCAATTTCCTGACAAGATCACCTAATGAACTAACACAATAACAAAATTATGTTCTGGTAGATAAAGGTTCTTGTCACTTCATCGTCGATATACAGTATTATCGAAGAAAAAAAGAGGGGTGGAGTGGGGTGAAAGAATAATTTAGTACCTCAATTATTAAAATTGAGGTACATGCTAAATTGGAATGATAAGGGCAGGCATATCATAAATGATGGCAATGCTTGAAAAAGGCTGCTAACTTGATAACAAACATAACATAACATCAGTCGAAAATTTTAGAAAACAAACATTATGTTGTAAAATTTTATATATTAGATAAATTCTATTCTTCAGTAGGTTCAAGAATTGAAAGATTATTGACACTTCCAGCTCTGCATTCAATTGTAACTAAACAACACACCACTATATCACAGCCAAACATAATATTCAAAACATGTGTTTATCCTTATCAAATAAAAACAGTATTTAAATAAACCATTAAAATAGTATGATATATTCATATTGTTATTCAATAATTATCTAAACAGGCAATGATTGTGTTATTGTTTATGGGTTTGTAAAAGGTCGGTCTCTGAAAGTACTGTGATCAGTGACCATAGTGAAGTTTCCTAACTTAATCTATTTGTACTGTTACTGTAAGACATCTCTTCGTAACACTAATGGTGAAGTCTTTTTAGGGTTCTGATTGACGGACAGCAGAGTCTTAGTAACAGGGTAACATACCCAAAGAGTTAGCTCTGAAAGGTAGTTCGGCCCCAGTATGAAAGGCATTACGTACCGTAATGGGGTTGGTTTTATAGTCAGTAAGAGTCTGACACTATCTCCCGCTCTGCCCAAGGGCGGGGAATGTCATTGGGATGATTTTTACCCACCAAAAAAAAACACCTATCAACCCGGAATGGGCCCGTGTGTTAGATTATGGCCCATTCCCTCACCTACAGAGAAAGCCAAGTTTCAGCAGGATCATGATAAGGCTAATTATACTTATTATTTATAATTATGGTAATAATTACACTGAGTTGCTAGTTTAAAATAATATTCAATAAACAAACATTGTACCTATTAATGTTTCATTACTTTATCATCTATTTATGTCAATAGTTTGACAACATTCAATGGAACGGGGTATTGTTTTCTGTTTTGTAATGCTAATAATAGTTTCGATATTAATAAACTGCTATGTACTATAGGAAGGAATAGAAATAATGATTCTGATTTGCCAAATTTTTACTATATTTAACCCTTCAGATACCGTCAATTAGAGACACAATAGTAAGACAATAGATGCGCAGCCACCAGTGGTCGCTTGGGGATTCATGAATTAATAGAAAATAAAAAAATAACAAAAAATCTTATAATTATGTTTTTTTTTTCTTTATCTATCTATACTTAACATTATAAAGCTGAAGAGATTGTTTGAATGCGCTAATCTCAGAAATTACTGGTTTGAATAAATAAATTAATTGTTTTTTCGTTTATTGAGGAAAGGTATAGGCTATATAACATTAGTTTGAGTTTATGAGAAACCCGAAACACATGTCTAGTATTGGGGATTAGAATGAATGGCTAAATGTGTTGCCAAGCGAAAAACTCCAGAATGATTCGATTAACCCTTCAGATACCGTCAATTAGAGACACAATAGTAAGACAATAGATGCGCGGCCACCGGTGGTCGCTTGGGGATTCATGAATTAATTTGGATGTTTTTTTTTTAAACTTTATTGACTTTTTTAACTTTATTGATGTCTCAGGAAGGTTTTTAACAAAAAAAATTGCACAGGAAACCATCCCATTTTTCTTTATGGTACTTTCGAACTACTCCTAGCTAGCTATCCATAGATTTTACTGTAGCAGTCAAAACAGCTTTTGCCAGAACAATGTCTGTAGGGTTAGCTATTTAATTCATGAATCCCCAAGCGACCGCCGGTGGCCGCGCATCTATTGTCTTACTATTGTGTCTCTAATTGACGGTATCTGAAGGGTTAAAATCATCATTTCAGCCGAAAGACGTCCACTGTTGAACATAGGCCTCCCCAAGTGTCGCTACAATGACAGGTCATGTGTGTCTCGCATCCATCGGATTCCTGTGATCCTCACCAGGTTACTGATCCTCCCTGTAGGAGGCCTTCCCAAACCTTTCATCTCCATCGACCATTTGCCCTGCCCACTGACACTAAAGTTTGGCGATTCAATAATCTATTTCCTAATGCAATCCAAATCCTATTTTACTTTGGGCACGCCACAATTATGGCAGTAAGTCCCCTCTTCGAGGCGTGGCTGAAAAGACCTCACGGCGTCCTCACCTTCCTCATGACATTAACGCATCGGCGTCGGGTCGACGATGAAGTACCTGGGACTCGTTCTCGACAGCCGATGGAATTTCGGAGAACACTTCCGACGTTTGGCTCCCAAACTCAACCGGGCCGGGGCTGCTCTCAAGCGGCTCCTGCCCAACCTTGGGGGTCCAGACGCCTCCTGCCGGAGGCTCTACGCGGGGATCGTTCGGTCCATGGCCCTCTACGGGGCGCCGGTGTGGGCGCCGTCGCTGGCAAAGCGACCGGCGTCCATACTGAACGCCTGCCAGAGGGTCATGGCAATACGGATGGTGCGGGGTTACCGCACGATCTCCCACGAAGCGGCGAGCCTTCTGGCTGGCCTACCACCGTGGGATCTGGAGGCAACAGTCCTTGCACACATGCACGATAAGCGCGTGGAGATGCAACGCCGGGGTGAAAGTCCACTACCGCGACAGGTCGAGGTATGGCGGACAGAGCTCCGGCGGGATCTCACGGTGAAATGGCGTCAGCGACTATCGCAACCCAGTGCTGGGCACGCCACAATTATGGCGGTAAGTCCCCTCTTTGAGGCGTGGCTGGAAAGACCTCACGGCGTCCTTACCTTCCGCATGACGCAGGTCCTCACCGGACATGGCAAGTTCGGGAGGTTCCTGCATCGGATTCGAGCGGAAGAGACGCCCGGGTGCCGCCACTGTGCGGAACGCCCGGAGGACACGGTGGAGCACACAGTTGAGGTGTGCCCTGCTTGGGCGGAGCAACGCCGTGTCCTCGTGGGGGTGATCGGCGGCGGTGACCTCTCGCGCCGGGCCTTGGTTCAGGCCATGGTCCGGAGCGAGGAGGAGTGGCAGGCGGTCGCCTCCTTCTGCGAAGCAGTAATGCTAGCAAAGGAGGAGGCAGACCGCATCAGGCAACGGCGCCCCCACCGCCGCCGCCGGGATTCCGATCCCGATTTCCAGCCACCGTAGACGCGGGCTCGCGGACGGCGAGCCATGGGTAGCTCGCTGTCCGATCGTCCGGTAACTGTCCGGACCGAGCCAAGGCGTCGACGGCGCGCACTGTTCCCGCGCGCCTCAAGGAGTTGTCAGCAACAGGAGGGGCCCATCGGGGTCGAAGCCTACCGGGGTCGGGGTTATCCGAAAGGAAACTAGAGCCCCGGTATGAAGGCTAGAAGGAACGGCGCGGGGTTGTCTCCCGCTCCACCCAAGAGCGGGTTTCGTCAATGATGATTTTCCCCGTCGACAGAAAAAAAAAAACCTTCCGCATGACGCGGGTCCTCTCAGAGCTATGGGTAGCTCGCTGTCTAACCTTCTAGTAACTGTCCGGACCGAGCCCAAGACTAGGGCCAGGGTTATCTGAAAGTGAGCTCGAGCCCCGGTATGAAGGCTAGAAGGAACGGGGTGGGTTTTTAGTCAGTAAGAGCGGGGATTGTCATTGGATGATTTTCCCCACCATAAAAAAGCCTATTTTACTTTTCGGAAGTAAACAACATGCAGTGATATCTATATTCAAACCAGACTACCTATTTCCGTTTTATTTAGAGGACACTGCCATACGATCTAGATAAAACAGTTTAGTAACTAAACTGTTATCATGACTAATATTACAAAATACAATTGAATTGAATCTGTTTTTTTTTTGTAATAAACTAGTGCTTGACTGCGATCCCACCTGATGTTGGTAAGCAGCGATACTATCATTGATGGTGAAGCGCAGTAGTTTATTAAGAGCCTATTCACTTTAGCATTGAAGACACCTAAATTGAATTGTTTTTTTCAATGTCTGTTTATTGTACAGTATTTTATAGCTTAACTTTACTTGGTTTAAATAATACAAAATAAAAGAAGTCAATGTTCTAATCTTATTAGGTCAACTAGCAACTAATATACATATATCAATTTCTCCTCTGACACAAGAATTCTTATTGAGTGCTCATGTTTCGTAACCAGTAAATTAGATAACCCTTACTTTGTGTGAGAAATCATCAATTATCATCTCTCGTTCCGGATGGAGCTGGAAGAAGTATCAGTTTTTTAATTACTGAAATGGATGGGCCATTTCCCTTCAGTGGCCCTTTGCGTTCCACGAGCGATGGGTAGCTCGAGCTTGCGGACGGCGAGCAATGGGTAGCTCTCTGTCCGGTAACTGTCTGGACTGAACCCGAGTCGTCGACGGCAAAGAGATGTCAGCAATCCCACAGGGGCCCAACAAAGCCACAGCCTACTGAGGCGATGGGTTGACTTCTGAAAGGGAAACCCGTAGTCCTGGAACGCAAAGAGCAAGTGAAGGAACATAAGTGTGGTTTTAATCAGCAAAGTTCTCACACGGGCTCCCTCTCGCTCCACTATAGAGCGGGAGAAGTTATTAGATTCCCCATGATGATTCTCCACGTCAAAAAGGACCATGGTGAATGTTTTAAACAATCCCTAAGCCCTATCCTTGGTTGGGGCATTGTTATATGGCAACATAACGAGTGGAAGGACTGGAACAATCGGCCTGCTGCGGTATTCCGGTCCGATTATAATTTGAGAGTCTGCAAGGCAAGTGTGAATAGACTCATAAACTAGTGCGCCTCACCATCAGAGATTGCATCACTGTTTACCATCAGGTGGGATCGCAGTCAAGCACTAGTTTATATCAATTAGGTAAAAAAAATGTATTGGTTTAGTGAAAATACCTTGAAAATGTAATTTGTATGCCAGAAACAGCAGAATGTTATTTTATAGTCTTTGCTTATCAAACAGTAACAATGTTATCAAAACATTAATCCATCTGAGAAATATTATGATTGGTGATGAATGGATTTTATGAGTCACACAAAAGAGATGCATATACATACAGCCTTCATGAATAATTTAATAACAAACGTTGCCGGCGGTCTTCCTACTTCCTACAGTTCATACACTATCATACAATTTAATACAACTAGTTTAAAAAAGGTATAATACAATGTGTAAATCTGGGTGACCAAACCCAGATTTACACATTGTCCACCACGTCAAAAAAGCAAAAATAGGTGGTCGGCGCGAGCAACTCGGCAATTTCATTTTTTAACAACACAACTAAGAAAAACAATACTTTCCTGTAAGATTTATTAGAGTCTAACTCTGACTTGTAGTCGTAACCGTGGCGTGCTGGACATATTTTCTTTTGTCATAATTTACATTAGAGGGGGTCAAAAAGATTGTGTCAAAAAGGTTGTGGATGGATGAAGGGGGAGAGGGAGTCCAAAGAAAAGATGGATGGATTGTGTGAGAAGTGATATGAAAGAAAAGGGAGTTAGTGATAGCATGACGAGTAACAGGACAGAATGGAAGAAAAAAACGTGTTGCGCCGACCTCATATAAAACGGGACAAGGGCAGGAAGATGATGAAAAATGTTAATCAACTACACCTCAACAGTTGGAAGGAAATGGAAGAAACTGAGCAAACAGGTGACCTGGATTAACGTCTCTATAAGTCGCGCGTGGACTCGGACCTGGTCTTTACTGGATGAGGGGACGACGAGCTACCCATATCTCGTCGTCCGTAAGCTCGTGCTTACGATGCTCGGCGATTAATTCGTGGTGTGAGGATACCACGCTGCTGGCTCAATCCGGCATTGTATATGGCTCGAGACAAAGTGGTAGGTATTATATTTTTATTTAATATGTAAATTGAAACATTTTCTCTCATTCCCTTGCAGGTTCCTTCACACTCAATGCCCTGTCTGGTAAGATAATGTTCCGAGACATCGTGTACATCAACTACGACTACACGCTGCGGATACAAGATGGCTACTTGATATTCCGCTGGTGGCGGTCTTATGTGCCTAAGGATGTTTCAGAAGGTATGTTTGATTGCGGTATTATGATATTAGTCCTCCAAAGAGCCCATACACCTGCACTTTAGCGGACTTTAGGTAGAACTAGATTGAGCCTGGATGACTGAAGGTATAACTGGTTTGCGTCTATGTAGGCCATGTACGCCGATCTAGGCGCGTCAGTCACCATACGTTTTATATGGCAACTAGACTTGTAGATCTACATTAGACCAACGCCAAGCGACGCGACGTTGGTGATTTTATAATCTATAATAAAATGTTAGTATTTGTACACATTTTTTGGTCATCTTTTAAAATCAATATTTTTGATAAATTATGGTGATTTAGATTTTAACTTTTTTATTATTTGCTTTATTGAAGTTTTGGCATCAAAATAATCTAATTATGATGTAACTACGATGCTTAGTTATAGTGAAAAAAAAAATTTAATAAGAGCCAAATGTTGAGAATTTTGATGAAGTTGTGACTTCTAAAATAAGAAAAGGAAACATAATTAGAACTAGCCATGAATGCATTTCAAAGATGATAATGTTGGGCTAATTTTCCATTCCAAAGATTTGTAAATTATATTATACTAGCTTTGCCCGCGCGGCTTCGCTCCCGCTCTTCCCTACTCCACCCTACTATACCCAACTCTACCCTAATTTTTTTTCCATAAGAACCTTCTCCTTACAATAACTATCACAACAAAAAAAAATCAGCCAAATCGGTCAAGCCGTTTTCATGCCAAGTCGTGACAACGGAATACGGGGGTCATTTTTATATATATAGATTATTGCCATTAACGAAGCTCACAAACATAAGTCAAAATTATGTTGGCACGAAAGAGCTATGTTTAACGCTTGATTTACCAAACATAATACACCCAAATTGACTTTAAAAAATAACTGGCTACTACTCATACTATGGTTAAATATGTGCTATAATAATATTTCAAATTGTTTCATTATTTTGTTCAGAAAAGCATACAAAGATGCGCTAATAATTTGCCGCGGGTGAATTTTTACAAGACTGCAGCCTTAATGGTCTAAAACAATCTTCTCATTATCACTTTTCTAATAAAACCAGTTTAAGGCACATTGTTATAAAGGAGATAGATATAAACAATTTTCGACCCACGAAATTGGGTATTATTTGTGTTTACCTACAACAAAACAGCAAATAATACTAAAACGGCATTAAAATTGGTTATTAAACGAAGCAGCAATTGCAATTCTAAGTTTGACCAACAGATTTGAAATGCTTCTAAAAATATATATTTAATATTAAACGGATTTGAAAGTTTTCTCTATTTGAGAGTTTTAATAAAGGTACTTTTTGATACAAATAAAAAAAGACTATCTGATTCCTTTGTTGACAATTCCTTTGTAAGAACGCTATTTGAAAGAAGTTGCAAGGACAAACACAAAGTAAACATTTTAATATATGTTTACAGCATTGTCTGTCATCTTTTCATCTCACAAACTATCGCAAAACATCCTTATTTGCTGACGATAATATTGCTAATCGGCACTTTAAAAGGTTTCATCTAATTAGCGTTAAAACAAGGCAACCTAATGAGCTTAACAATATTATTTAATCTGACTCATTTAGTCCTGTATTTATAATAGATTGTTTTCAATGTTATGTTCATCATCCATATGTATACTACCAGGAAAACGCAATGTACTAATGATTCAAGCCTCGTGTTATTTTTCGCAGACCTATCGCACTCCGACACGCGACTGTCAATCATGCTAAATGGCTTCGAGTTACATTTCTACAATCGCTGCGACTTGTACAACGAACTTGAGAAGATATTCGGCCTGGAACCTGTTATCAAGCAACCGAATGATGACGATTATACAGATCGAGATAAAGCTATGAATGACGCAAATGAGAAACGGAGACGCGCCCAGGAAACTGTTCGATCAGAAGCAGCCATGGCGCGGACCTGGCGAGATCTCATACCCGTCATAAAAATCGATATCTGCTCCGGTAGAGTGGTCTTCGGCAACAGATTAGTCCCAACAACACTATCGATAAGCGTAGAGGAATCCCATTTAGTGTATAGTACAAAACCCCCCGCCTCAAGCCTTGACCACCTAATGCACTTCGTCAAAGCCAAAGCAGAGAATTGCAAAGTAATGCTCGCTCCCAGTCCGAACTACACATCGATGGTCGATGAACCGCCTCGCTACATGGGAGAGGGGTTCGTTGTCATGAGTTCTAATTATATCGAAGTATATTTCTACATGGATGAACCAGGTTTAGTACCGGAACAGCCAGTTCTACTCCAACTAGCCAACGGAGATATTGTAGAATCAGCACCTCCTATTTGGGGTGTTGACATAAAGTGCGGAAAAGGCACAGACTTCAGCTACGGTCCCTGGGCCGACAGACAGAGAGACCATCTGTTCAGATTCTTCTTCCCACCGAATTATAAAAATTTAGAAGTAACCCCACAACCAAAACCTGGAGACGTAAGACAGACACAGTCGTTTGACATTAGACTGTCAACTTTAAATGAAGCTACCATAGATATTCTCTTTACAAAAAATAAAGAAACGAATGCGGTGCATATAAATATTGGTGCAGGTTCTTATCTGGAAGTAACACTCCCATGGATTGTGTTACAAGATGGATATACGACAAAAATAACTGGGCAGCTATTACATTTAGAAGCCACGACAAGTCTTCAGTACAGAAGCTTGGCTGAAAGTGAAACATTGGAATACACAGTCAAGTGCCACTACCCCCTCGTGTGGAACCACCACCAATGTTGGCAGTTGAGTTTGACAGGGTGTAAAGCCACGACACATCTGGTGTACACACACATAGACTTCTTCCAAGATCTCATTAATGATTGGTCGACGAAAGCGCGGCCTGATATTTTGCACTTTGTACCTTATACTTGGAAAATATCATTACTGCTCAAAGAATGTGAAGTGGTAACGGTCAGCAATCAATATAACTGGATAGACTGCAGTTCTACCAATCAGGAGAACAACCACGTTGCGTTCTGTGGCGATCTCCTCGATGTCTCCTTCGATTTGCCGTTCGTCGATTTCTTGCCAGATTTTATCCCGCTTAAGATCTGGGTTCAAGGTGAAGCTGTCGATATGAGTCTGTACTTGCCCGAAGTAAACACGTCCAAGTTACTTCTGCTATCGCTGGACAAGAATATGAAGTTAGTCCCCTGCAGACTAAAAGCTTCCAAATGGAGGAGAAAATGCGTTAAATCGCAGGGCTGGGTGGACTGTTGGTCTGTTCCTATTGTAGCCTTAAGCGTAAGATACAATTATCACCCCATTCCACCTTTAGGCCCTGAGCCTCAGGCAGACATCACTACACCAGAAAAAGAAGAAATTCTCTTGTCGCCGATGAGAATACCAAGGATGAGGAAACAGCCTCAAATCAGCTGGACCTTGGACGGAAACAAATTCGACAGAACTACACTACCACCCGACAAAGTAAGCGTAGAACTTGAAGTAGGACCCTCCATCCTACTGGCCTATGGAACTATTATTACAAGCTTTATGAATTTATTAGAAAATATTTTTGGCGAAGACCAAACATTTACAGACATGCAAAAATCTCCTAGCGCGGAAACGTTTTACTGGTCCAGTGAAAATGCAAAAGTGAATGATAAAAGTAGTGTCAACCAACACACTGAGATATCTATGGACGACTCCACAGATTCAAGCAAGGGACCGTTTGACCCGCGACACTATAGGCCGCTGGACGTGACAGTATCAATCATAATCCATGACATACAAGCGCACTTAGTTAAGAATTGCAGCGAAAGTGAACCACCGTGCCCAGTTGTGCTGATCGAAAGATTCGGATTTGAAATGGACAAAAGCTTCAGAGAGACCAAACTCCAACTTCTTTTAAGTCCTTCAATACTTGTGTCGGCTAATAACTTATCGCGATCCAACACTACAAACTCGGGGGCCTTGTATCAAGGTCACTTGATGCTCTCATCCTTCCAACTACGAGGGAATGGTTTCTTCAGCGATACCAACCGAACTGTCGAAGAAGATACTGTGGAGTACGCGTGGATGATGGAACTACAACTGGGCCAGTTAACTGGCCGACTAACGCTCCCACAAATGTACCAAATAATATCGTCTTTAGAAACGTTCTTGCTTCTCATTTGTGATAGCGAGAACGAATTAGTGCCGCCCAACCCCGCACGACAATGTCATCATGGAATGAACAATGTAATGTGTCAGGAAACAGACCTCGCCTTGAAATACAGGTGTCCAACAGCTAATGAAATTAAGTACAAGATGATTCGAGTCGCGATCGATCTCATTGACATATATATCGCGGACTCTAACACTACGCTTCAATCGTGGATATCTCCAGTTAGACTTAGTTATTGTAACTTACACGGCTCGGGCTTCGGTACGGGCGTGACTGGCTTGCTCCCAAATATAAAACTAGCTCTCTACACACAAACTAACATGCAAACAAATACCCACCATCATTCAAATGGTAGTAATAATAGCCAGAACAAATCGCCTGAAAGTGATAACTGGGTTGGAGTCGGATCGGTCGCCTTAGGACCTCTTCTAATCGAAGCTGCGTCATCACTGCCTCAAACACCGAAGAACCTCCACTTAGTTCAACAGAAGTTCTTGAAACTTCACGATGATAAGACGAAGAGACTTTGGTTCTTGTGGCCGGTTGAAGGAAAGAGTTCGCAGTGCGGTTGTACTGGAGGCTGCGCGTTCTTCGGATCAAACAGAAATGGTCCTAACTTCTTGAAGCCCAATCCTAACGACCTAAATGAAGGGATAAACGTGGCTATGTTTAATATTATTGAGACAACACCTGGAGAGTATGGGTACGGACAGAGTCTGTTGCATGCAGGACAACTTGTATTCCACACGCCACCATACAACAGTTTGAATGTCTGCCTCCAGCCAACAAATGTGGCTACATTAATACCATCGCCTTTACCGCAGAACTTAAACAAGTCTCCACAAAGCGCTGAGCGTAGAAGCCTTACCAGAAGATTCTCATACACAAGTATGAGTAAAGGAAGTAATAACCTCTTAGTATCCAGTACTAAAAGCGACGTTCCTTATGCACGCTTAGTTGATTCTTCCGTGCCATTGGGGAATAGCAAAATTGACAGCGACTCGAAACTCAACAAGAGTATTCTAAACGTTCCTCAGATGGAAAGCAGTGTTTCAGATTCGAAATTAGCTTTGAGTTGTGGTATTAAAGAAAATGGGCCAGGAAAAAAACCATCTACAGGTGACGCTGAATCGTTTGTAGTACCTAAAGTGCCAGTAAGAAGCGTTGCGGTCTCTGAATCGCATTACTCCTTGAACTCTCAGGTACCACCAGATGAGACCTTGAACCAAGAAGTACAAAGAACCATGTCTATAACGAGTGAAAATCATTCTGAAGCTTTCTTTTCGGCTGATGAAGACATGTTCCCAAGCCGATCTTCAAGTTTAAAGCATTCGTTTGGCAGTCGCCATAGTAACACCAGAGACAAGAGTTCGTTTGGTATTAATGATATAACCAATGAGAAATGGAATAATTCCCAGCCAAAATCGGAGGCAGTAGACATTCCGGACACGATAAGTAATTTGAGCACAGGAGTTCAGCCGGACTCAGAAAGCGGTTCTGTATCATCAACCTCTTTCATTTCTGCTATCTCTTCGCAAGAGGATATGACGCTTGTGAATCTTCACATGCAGACCAATAAGCCTATTGTAGATTCACCTCTCCTAATGGCCAGTTACATGCATAACTTGCCACAATACAAGTGCCCTAACTGGTCTTCTTGCTCTTTACCAAGTGGCAGTGATGTCTTCACGTTGCCCTTATTCAAAAGAGCCGATGATGGCACTTTAGTTTACGTTGGGCAGAAATACTTGCCTAGTTTCGAACCGCTAGGAAAGATAAACATCCTCAGATTGGTAGCAAAGAAAGATCTTAATAATCAGAACCAGCATGGACCTTACTCCAATTTGCCTCCACATTTCAACTCTCAAGTCAAAGCCCATCCTTATCCTCAAGGATGGTGGGATGTTCAGCAAACTGTGCAAGACAGTCAAGAAAATACCACAGAGAAAAGTACCGCGTCCACAGTTACTACCACAAGTGACTCAAAAAGCGGTATATTCGTCAAATTGCGCGGAGAAATCGATATAATGTTGACTCCTTTAGTACTGGAAAGTACCCAGAAATTCGTCGAGTCATTAACCCCAGTTTTGGCAAATATACATCCAATAACTGTGATAAATCATTTGCGCCTGCTTTGTATATCATCGGTCTCTAGCGCCAATGTGTTAAAACAGAAACAGTATGTCCAGAACTGGTTACCACAGATGCAGGACCGGAGCCAATCTAACTTGGTCACAGATAAGGACGACAAATGCAAACTCGC
The DNA here is from genome assembly GCA_949319445.1 of Mythimna lalbum. NCBI lineage: Eukaryota > Metazoa > Arthropoda > Insecta > Lepidoptera > Noctuidae > Mythimna > Mythimna lalbum. The sequence continues at coordinate 22,815,521 of OX439349.1, forward strand.
AACTATTCCCCACTCAAACGTTTATGAAGAGAGTATACTTGAGTCGTTACAAGCGACGGTAACCATTCCGAAAGTCAACATGATCTTCATACAATCTTCAGTAGTGGAAGACATGATATCTTTCTCAGCTTTAGACAACATCCAGGACTTGACTTGCGTATCGTTATTCGGTGTATCAGTGGAGAATATCATCGCTAAATACGTCAGTAACAGGAAGAATTTGGAGTCTGTGCAGTTGTACTATAGGCCTACGTTGAGGGCTCTGGGTAGTAAGAAGTCGTTCGGGATAATGAAGGGGCCTCGGGCTTTGATATCGGCGCAGACGTCTGGGAAGAGACGAGGGCCGGAGAGAGGGGAGCCGGTTTATATTGAGGCTTCGCAGCAGCAGTGTGAAGATACTACTATTACGCTGAATGTTGGTGAGTGGAAAAAATGCTAACTGACTTGAAGTTATAAGCGACCTTTTTAGGATAGTATTTATGGGGTCAAATATCGAAAACGAAAGGACCCGTTTTCTAAATTTTGATTAGATAGTTATTGCCACAAAATATGTACTAATTTGGTGTAATGGAAAAGTGTAGTCCCACAGAAATGAACGAGGAATATTTCTTCATGAGAGTTATAATACAGTTTTTTTAAATATGACCTTACTTGTCCGTTACATCATGTATATGGAAAAGCAAGCATATTGCATACCTATGTAAAAAATATCATATTTCTTGACCTAGAAGGAGAAAGTACACCTCATAGAGGAGAGGTGCTAATAACTTCAAATCAGTCGGTTTCAACAAATGCGATAGCTTTTTACTTTTGCTTCAAATTCTTAACCCTCGTGTGTTTCCAGGCAAAGTCCACGGTCAACTGCGACGCATACGCAACGAGTCGTCCCAACTGAAGGACGTGACAGTCACGGGCATTCCCTGCCAACATTCCAAAGTGTCTTTCAAGTTTATCAGAGTCGACTCTTGTGCTAAAGGATGTGAATCTATGGTAAGTAGCAATATATACATATTATAATTTGAGTGTCTTCAAGGCAAGAGTAAATAGCCTCATAAATGTTAATAATGCTTACCATCAGATAGGATCGCAATTAAGCACTAGTTTATATCAATTTAAAAAAAAAAAAAATATATATATTCATCGTCATTATCGCCATTTCAGCCGAAAGACGGCTACTATTAGACATAGGCGTTCCCCAAGTGTCGCCATAACGACCAGTCCTTTGCGTCTCGTATCCATCGGAATCCTGTGAACCTCGTCAAGTTGTCGGTCCTTTTTGTTGGTGGCCTTCCAACGCTATGTCTTACGGTTCCTAGTCGCCACTCCAGTACCTTACAATAGCAGTTTTAGCAATATTCTGCTCAATGTAATTTAGACCTTGTGTCTAGAGATAAAAGAGTGTATTTTTAATAACTCAATATTTTGCTCAATGTAATTTAGACCTTGTGTCCAAAGACAAAAGAGTGTGTTTTTTAATACGCCCGTATGATCATAATACGTTATTGTTACAGTGTTGCCAAAACGGAACGTCAGCAGAAGCTCAGAAAGACAGTCCTATTGGCTTCATAATGTTCGAATGTGGTCTTGAAGGCATCTCGATAAAAGTGTCCAAGCACTCACAATCCCACAAACCACAAACACAGACTGAAGAAAAGAAACCACTAAGACCTGACAATGAAAGCTGTAGAGAATCTGTGAAGTCTGCCGAGGAGTCGAAGCCTGATAAGGAAAGGAGTACTAAAAGCAGAACTTCAGGGATTGAAGATCTGTTCAGGAAAAGAGATTCCAGCTCCAAACCCAGTACTCCAAACCTTGGGAATGCTCAGCCGCCGCCCGTTCCCCCTGTTCCTCCGGAACCTTCCACTCCTGGGCCTGATGAGCCTTCGAATAATGACAGCACAACTACTGTGGTGCCTCTGAAGGACAACGGAAACACGTCGTCGTGTGCCATCGATTTGAAAGTTGTGTGGTTTAACTTTGCTGCGCCTCCAAGGACGCCAATTACCAAAAAGATTGACTATACGAGGTAAAGTAACAACTTTTATTAATATTACACTAATGTTATAAAGACGAAAGATTGTGTTGTTGGTTACTTCTTCACGCTCGAACGGCTGAACAGAGTTCGACGAAACTTGGTACACGGATTCACCATGTCCTGGAATAGCACATGGGATAGTTTATCCCGTTAAGTTAGTTAAGTCATAAAAGTCATCCATATGAACAGACGAAGTCGTATTCGACTGTCTATTTGTCTATAGCTATTTATTTATGTACCAACACTGGTCCGCAAGATATGTGTCAGAATCAAGGCATTCTTTACTGTAATATGGTTTGCATTATTACAGTGCAGAAGGCCATAATTTTGATTTTTCTTGTCTTCATATCTAAAGAACCTTTTTTTGCACTGTTTTTAATCATTTCTGCCACCATTTCAGACTAGACTGGAACCTGCTCAGCACAGCGTCTCCAGCCATCAACGCGTGGATGAACCCGTGCAACAGGCTCGGCATCCGCGTGGTGGCGCTGTACCGCGCCTACGCCCGGCGCCTCACCGCCACGGCCGCCAGCCTCATGGCTGCTGCTCTAGACCTGGCTCCACATCACACTCTGCCCAAGGTATGTATTTCGAGCTAGTGTCCGATAGTCCACCTCTAAGCCTACGTTTTGTGACTACTAGAAAACTTATGTACAGAACCGAGAAGTGCAGCTACCATATAATTAGAGTATTCACGGCTTCCTTTCGAAACAACTATCTAAGAGCCAACATTGTCAAATAGTATGTAAAAACACAGTAAACACACACACACACACACACACACACACACACACACACACACACACAGTAATTATAAAATCCTTGCAACAGATGAGGCACTCGTGTGGTCGAAATGCCACATTTTACCAAGTAAATATCATCTTTGTGATTCTTGGAATAAAGTCGAAAATAGAGAACATAGTCAATCTTCATCATAACAGCCTCAAATGTAGTGGATGCTGTTGGTGTCTTACCCTTTTCGCCGTTTCTTCATTCATCCCTTCAGTTAAGTATATCCCTTATTCCTACTCAGTCTTCACTGTAGTCATACCCAGCAGCCATCGCCTCTAAGAATAGGTCGTTTTCTAGCCGCATTTGGATTTACCATTACATAGTTCATGTCATTTCTTTTTTCACAGAGTCGCTACGGCCGACACACACCCATGGCCAAGCAGTTACGTGAAGAGCCGTCGTTACAGCTGTGTGCAGTGTTACTGCGGTATGCGTTGCAAGCAGACGCCGCGGCCGTACAGGCTGACCTCGCTGAAAGACATCTACCGTCTCTGTCTACGCTGAGACAGGTAAATAACTTCGAAAATGACTGTCTTAAAAAAAAGTGAATCCAGAAATAAATCGGTTCATAAATGATGGAGTTCTGAGGTTACAAAAACAGAACCATAATGAGAACTTCCACCTTTTTTTGATGTTCGATAAAAAAGGAGATAAGCTAACGCCTGCTGGCCATTTGGTCTTATTTATATAGCGGAATTTTTTAATCCCTGACCGTCGCCATAGTCGGTGTCAGAGTACTGTTGCAACACTCGGTTGCTCCGCCAGTTCTCGTTGCATCCCCTCTGCCGTCGGTCAAGTGTTCAAGCGATAGAGCTCGCTTGCGCTGCCCGTCAAGATACTATTAGTTTACGAAACAAATTGTTAGATGGCTCTGTGTGTTGTGCCTTAGCGCTATCAATCCACGATGTACCATTAAAGACACTTCCCCATGACTACCGCTAAGTTCATTTTTGCTTCCACTCGAAACGAAAACTTCAAAGGGTTTGGTATGGCGACGCGCCGCAGGATTCAAGTAAATTTTTTTTAAGTGATCAGGCAGAAATGACCGCAATGGTACATTGTGGTTTATGGAGTGGCTATAATTTGATGGAAAATCTAAATAAAACTGTTTTCTTCCAGGGAGTTATAGTCCTGAGTCGTCAATGGAAGAACATTCTCTACACCCCTCTACTGCTGGAACATAACTACAAGAGCAAAGTGATGAAGCCACTCAATGTCACCTTTGCTTTACCTGATCTGTTGGAGGTAAGAATGTGGTTTTAATAATAATAATAATAATAATATCGATAGGCTCGAGTTGCGTTGCACTGTAATCAGGAGAGGGAGACGGCTAAGCACCTTTTGTGTGAATGCGGGCCCCTTAAGCACAAACGGAGTATCCATCTGGGCCGTCACATTATTCGCCCAGACGAGATTAAAACTCTTAAAGCTAGGAGTCTTCTAGACTTCCTGGAAGCGTCCGGGCTAAAAGAGTTACTCTAACAAGGTGGCGAGTCACAATAGATCTTTTAGGTCGCAGTGACTACATCCCCTACACTACGGGAGATGCATAGCCCCTTACCTTCAAAATAATAATAATAATATGCTCGCGTTTGACCACCATCTCACCAGGTAAGTGATGATATGGTCGACGATGGAGCACGCTTGCCTGGAAGTAACTTATTCACTCTTGACTTAAAGACCCCTAAGTTGTAACTATCAGGAAACACAGACTCCGGCACAGAATTCCGCTCGTCAACTTTTTTTTTATGTTACTGTCCATTATAACATTTTGTCTAAATGTAAAGCGTTTCTTTCAGGATTCCGTGGAGGGTTGGCAGGAGTATCCCTTGGAGACTGAAGCATTGGACGAGAACTGTCTGCTTCTCAACATGGATGTCGACAAAGTTAATCTGCCTGGTGAGTACCTTATACTTTAAACTTTAGACAGAAATCACAGAGTAAAATGTACTTTATTATAAAGTTGATAAGGTCTAATTTTAAAGTACTTGTGAACTTCCATTTTATTTAGAATAAGATAAAATGGTTCTTTGAAATTAGACCATATATTATTTAAAATAACACTACAGTATTGCTTTTTATTTATTGAAAATTCTTGTAATATATTCTTTTATAAAATTTTCACAGTAAAGGCATAATAATATAAATATCAATACTGCTAAATTCACAGTATCTCGCAATTGGCTTATCAGTAAAATATTATTTGACAGGCGGAAATGAATTTTACGGATTATATTTTGACAGAAGAAACTAACCACCGGTCTTGATAAATCGGAGTTTTGATTTTCTCATAAATTATAATATCATTTAAATTAATAAATATGACCTAAGTATACCCTATTCGCATTAAGATTAGAAATTTACAGAAACCTTTTTTACTGTTAGTTTAACTGATTTTAACTTCAAATAGAAGGATGACGTTAAAAGAAAAAAAGTGGTTATAATACCAATAATATATTGTAGCCGCCAACGTAATAAAAATCAAAATCGGTTGAACGGACAGTAATAAAAGGTTTACATAAATACCTAATGTTATTTTGAACAGAGTATAATCAGACAAGTCGCAATTTAATTTCAAGCTTGTCGGGTATGTTTCCAAGCGTGAGCATACGCAAGTCGATGACAGCATTTATTTATTTAATTATTTATTTAGAAAACCAACAGCGATATGTTTACTCACTTGTCTTATCAGGAGTTAGCTCGGAGTCTAGATTTGCATAGGATAATAGTGAATGCCATCTTGTGGGGTACTTGTACTTCATTCGCAATGACATTTAAACAAAACCTTTATTACGGTCCTTTCAATCGATTTTGCCTCCTATTCCGTAGAAGCATAAGGGAAGCAATAGAAGTAAATAGTGGTTTAATAATGCCATCAACCTAATAAAAGTCAAAATCATTTAAACGGACAGTAAAAAATGTCTGTTTAAATGTGTAATCATATTTTGAATAAAGTATTGACACAAATAACATGGATTCTATTAAGTACTAAAAAAATGTGGGTGTACCCTTTGAAAATTATATATTTCCGCATCTATATCAACATTAATGAGTGGTTCATGGTCGACTTGGAAGCTAGCCCGCACTCATTACCATCTATGAACTTTATGCAAACGAAAATAGAGTTCAAATTCGATTGGCAACAGACCTCCCTAGGTGGACTGGTAGAGAATGCCTAAGGCATTAAGTCCGCCTATGTTGCATGAAGATTAAATAAATAAACAAAAAGTATTACAATATAATCCGTAAAACTAATTTCATTAGAGTCTAATATAATTTAGCGTGAATACGATACATTAATAAGTGGTTGTTTGTGGGTGAAGCTACCGGCGTGGAGGCTTGTCCGCGCCCGCACTCGTTCCCATCCACGCCGCCATCCGGTTCGTACACCAACTTTAGTGTTGTGCTGAGGACTTGTGAACCTTATATACATTGTTATAGATTTTTAATTCCTTTGACAAATAATTGTCTTTAACAACTCGAATCGGACTATATACGTTTAAAAAGTATCAAAATTTTGTGTTCATAAAAATGATTGGTTACCATCTTGATACTTTGGCTTGCTTAGTCTTTAGATTTAAATATCAGATTTTCTTTCTGAATTTAAAAATCTAACAGACAAAGTAACACAGTTAGAATATAGTTCACAAGTCCTAAAGTTAGTGGTCGTTTGTTATGTAACTTCAAATATATACTTACTTACTTAACACTCGCTCAATTTTATTAAATATTTACGAAGTCCGCTCACAAAGGGTTTACTTTGTGCATTGTATCTCTGCTCAAATAGAGTCATAACTCAAATAAGTAGTAGTAAGTAAGTCATAATAATCTATTATACGGCTTATGTATATATTTATGTATCTATTATACAGCATATATATATATATATATATATATCTGTGTATCTATTATAATATATTTCATTATGTTATAATTGGTTTGTCTCACCTATGACAGCCCCATTTCTTGTCCAGGCAATTACTGTCCATTCCAGGTTGCCTGGAAGAGATCGCGGATTGCGATAAGGCCGCCCATTGTATGTATGTGTTTTAGTTTTAAGTTTTCTTTTGTATGTGTAACGGTGTACAATAAAGTATATAATAAATAATAATAATAATAATAAGTTGCCCGCATACATAAAATATAGCCTATGTCACTCAGGAATAAAGCAATTTTCTTCCTGAGTGACATAGAATCAGTACTTTCAGAGATTACCTCCTACAAACTAAAAAAAAAGAAAGATTGTCACGTCAAACGTTGTTCTATCATATAAATTATCCAATTAAAAAAGCGTGTTAAAAATGGGGGTGAGGTAGAAAAATAAAAAAAATTAGTACTATCTATTGTTAGACCTATCAAAAATACACAAAAAACATTACAGAAAAATGGTTCAAGCCGTTTCGGAGAAAAAAATAAGATTAGTTTAAAAACTCGTGCAATTTATTTATAGTCAATTATTTTTCCATAAATGGCTAATTTTTTTACAAAATGTCACATCTCTGAAATAATGAATTGTGGATTTTTTTGAGTTGTGATACTATTTGGGCGGTAGTGCGATGTTATTGAATGCTAAATATATATTTTACCGTGTGTCACTTGATATAATATTTTATGATAAAATCTCTCAAAACAAACGACTTAGCGTGTGTTATGCGTTTTTTTTGTTATGTTGTTGTTTGTCTTACCGTTATTGATGGCAGCATGCTGTGATCATATTGGAACATACTAAGTGTGACCATTTCATCGACCTTATCCTAAACATCAGGAGAAAATATATCCCATGGCTGCGGGATTTTCTGCAACATGGCTGCTAAAAATAGAGAGATAAAGTGTCTCCTGATGTTCAGTTTACGAATTATATAAATATACAGGGTGTAAGGGACAGCCTTCCGCAAACTTTAAAGGATTGCTCAGTAGACGAAACTGAACCACCAACAATTGTTTTTTCCGGAAACGAAATAAAATCGGCGTCTCTGTAGAAACTGTCCAATCAAGTTTATAATTTTGTATGAAGAAGCCGATTTTTCTTTTCGTCTCCGATAAAAAAATCTTGTGGAAGGTTATTCAGTTTCGTCTACTGAGCCCGCTCTCAAAGTTTGCGGAGACCGGTCCCTTACACCTTGTATATCTGTATTTTCTCCCTTTCCATAGTTTTTGTCAGTTTTCCATTCATAAAAAAACTAAATTTGTGTTACAACTACAAGTTAATTCCTAAATAGTTCTGTTTGCAACGAATGTTTACATTTTTTGTAGTGGTGTTATCCTTGTCTTGTTATTTTCCCTGTTGTGTATAATTTAATACGAAGATTATGTATCATATGTACTCATTAAACTAACTGTTCAAAGGATTGACTGTGGCTTCGCTTTCCTTTGTTAACCGCTTGGTTATTAAATACATATTTTATTGCTACAAAAATTACTGTTTTTAAGGGTTAATGTTACAAGCTATTGCAATTTATAATGCACTATAGTTAGAGTCAGGGAAATGAATTGTTTGTCGACTTAATAGTCTATGTGCCAGTTAGGATGTTTTCGTCATGGTTGGCTAATGCGTGTCGCCGATTCGATTCCCGTACGATACAAATATTTGGTTGATCTACAGATATAGTCTCTCCAGGTCTTGTGTATGTGAGTTTACATGTTTGTGAATGAACCTACGATACAAGAGTAATTCCTAGGTATTGAAAAAATGTTTTTATGTAATATTCATTTACAGTGAATTGGCTAAAGTATCAAACAATACATTTTCCTGACTTGACATTAATAAACAGCTGATATACCTATTTATACTAAATGCACAAATCGTCTGTGAAGTTCTAACAGTACGTACGAGTAAGTCAATAATGGCTATTTTACAGAAGAGCATAATAAGAATAACGAATGATGAAAAACCAACATTAGAACAGTTAAGTTAGTGTAATTAGAACTTAGAGTTCGATGGGGTTGGCGTATCCATTTAGATAACCACCCTGTATTCAATAAATATAAAAAAAAATTAGAACATCCATTTCTGGAAGAATCATTGGTTAGCTTTTTGCTTTCTAATTAGTTTAAAAGAAGCACGGATCTTTCTTAGCCAATTGGCATTCTTTTTCAAACTGTCTGTGATGGCTACAACCGGGGGGTCTGTAAGTCAAGAGTCACTTCAAGTAATATTGTGGCCAAGCGCGAGTCTATCAATAACAAAAATAAAAATTCCATAGAATTCTTCACTTCGTCAAAAATTACTTAAGTACTAAATGTTATAACTTCACTGACGAAGTATATTTTTTATATAAAGCTCTGTATCTAATGCTAAACTAATAGTTTATGTATTTCGCTGTCGCTATTTGATGCACCTTATCTTGTAAACCTATCATAGATTGCAACTATATGCATCTCAGATTTTATTTTCCTAGCTTTACTATTCTATGTTACCGAAATACTTTGATATTGTTTTCGAAGAACATTATAATAAAATCAATAGTATCACAAACGCACAAGTGCCTTATCATGACGTGATAAAATGTCAAGCGTGCGAGCGAGAAAGAGGGATCGAGCTGTACACCCTATATAGCTCCATCACTTTAACAGTTCAGTTTATGTCGTCGAATCGATCGCATAAAGAGCTCGTGGTAGGGCCTATAGCTTTAAATTGACAGAGAAAGAGAAAGTCACACGAATATGCGTGACAGAGTCGATTTTTTTTTTTAATCCAATTTCTCTCTCAAAACGATGAAGGAAAACATCGTGAGGAATCCGCCATGTCCAAGAACCAGAAATTCAAAGACATGTGACATTCACCAACCCGTACTAAACGCGCGTGGTACATTATGGCCCATTTCCCTAGAGAAGAGGCCTGAGTCTCAGCAGTGGGAACATATAAGGCTGATTATGTATGTTAAATGTTTCATATTTAAGGCTATGTGTGATTTAATTGTCAATCACTACTGAAGGATTTGCATGTCGGTGTTAGAAAAGCAACTCACAATGTGTTAGAGTTTTGAAAGCATATACTTGTCTGCATAATTCTCTCTTTTCCCTATATTCTGTAGGGGTGCCATCATAGACAAATTAAGGAGATTGTGTAATGATCTGATAACTGTAAGAAAGCTTTGGTTTAAATAATTTTATGTCCATTAAAAGAACAATTGTCATGATGAGAGCTGTCCAGTTTACCCAATAATGGTCTGAAAAAAAATTTGTTCATTGATACTAATAGAAGAAGAATATCTGACATTTATCAATCAATCAATCATTTATTTTGTAAAACATAGGTGAATTAAGGTATTACATAAAATAAAATAAGTGCACTATGTTTTGCCAAAAGAATGGCGTACAAAGTTAAGGCAAAAAGCCATGCAAATACAATAGCTTAAATGTCAAGTCAATCAAATAAAAAAAAAACATTAAAAAAGAAAATAGAATTAGAGTATGTCAATTGTCGTTCACCAAAATAAAGTCATATAAAGTAATTATAATTATTAAAATTATGTCAATGGATTATTAAATTATTATTATTACAAATATTATTATCACAATCTATTAATGACTATTTAGCATGTCGGATCTTCATACCCCTGTTTATCAGCAACAAACTCTGCGACTGAATAGTAACATCTAGCCAGAAGAAACCTAAACAAGGACTTTACATGAGAATCTTATTATCTCAATGCGTATTCGTTTCTCTATAAAACGATTATACAACGAACTTGATTTTTTGCCGTTTTTTACTACGGACGATACGGGGTCCTTCGTGCGGAAGTTCTAGACGCACTTGGGCCGGTTGTTTTATGTTTTTTTTTTAAATTGAATATGATGGCACCCCTGACATTCCTATCTACCTTACCACCTTCAAGGCATCATACATTGTAGCACATTGATCAACTCGTACAACACCTAATCCCCTTACACTAGTGATGTGCTAATACCCTGTCCGTCACAGTGAGGGCCGCGCAGAGCAGCCGCGCGAGCCTGGTGTTCCCCTCGCTACCATTCACCACCAGGAAACCGGTCTTCCATGACGACGCCATCGCTAGTAAGTAGATAGATTGCTAGTTCAAAGTGGAATTAGAGTACCGACTACGACCTTACAGCCACTAGACGTCTACTTTTTCGAATTAATAATAGGTGACGCATGTCTGTCAACACATATGACTTATAGATCTGATGTCTCGACCTATCAGAACGCAGTACCCTGCTCCCCCGTACTAACCAGAACGTAGTACCCCGCTCCCCCGTACCAATCAGAAAGTAGTACCCCGCTCCACCTCGGCCAGTTGACAGAATAATTTTGGTGCGCTAGTTCACGCATGAGGCGTCTACTGGCTGTAAGATCGTTGAGTACCGAGTAAAGTGGGGTAACGTTAGCCCTGGGGTATAACTTTGGCACTAGCTTATTAACCTATAGGAACGTGATAAACTGTGTTTCTATTGGTCAATGTGTCGGGTCAAAGTTTTGCACCTTAGGGTCAAAGTAACCACACTTTACGGTACGTCTATAATGACGAGTGACGACCCGGTTGGCGTAGTTGTTGAGCAGTTAGCTGCTGCACTGTGTGTCGCGGGTTCGATTCCCGCACGGAACAAATATGGGCTACATATATTTCCGGGTCTGGGTGGTTTGTGCATGTGAGTTTAAATGTTTGTGAATGTACTGTGATACAGCAGAAATTTCAAGATTGTGGCAATATTTCTAAATAAAAACAAAAGTTGGCTCAGTTTACTGGCTTCAGTCGCCGTTTAATAAACGGCCTAGCCTGATAACTAATATACGCCGTCCATCTAGCAGCTTGAACATTTAACGAATTGGGTATGACTAATGCTTAGGACATTCATATAATAGGGTGAGTATATGACGAAGTAAGTGGTGAAGATTCACCTTCATGGTAAGTAGTTAGTTTTATTTTGCTAGGACGGGCTGCTTACGACTGCCTTTATGAGAACACGATATCGGCCATCGACGCTGTTAGAAGAAACTTTGTGGATCAGATCGTAATAAAAAAACAATAATGTGCTCAGTTTGTATTTACACTATCCTAAATTTTGTTACAAAAGAAATGACAAAACAGACAGATTTGTTACTTTTTTGATCAGTGATGACACGTGGTTGTTTAAAATGGCGTCATCGGAAGACTTAAAGTCATCAAAGGGACTGCGTAAGGAAACTGTCTGTCTGGAATGATATAGCCCGAAGAATCGCCAAACTATAGTGGCAGTGGCCAGGACATATTGCTCACAGAACAGATGTTCGATGAGGCCGAAAAGATCTAGAGTTGCGAACACGCACTGGCAGCATTGGTTGGACTACCATAAGGTAGACCGATGACCTGGTCTTCATCATATACGGCATGAGTTGCATAGGATCAGTTATTGTGGAAACACTAGGGGGAAATGATGACTTATTTTTTCTGAACATTTTTAACACCAAATTCTACAACTATACCTACTGATATACCTGTTACCTCTTATCACTAGTTGACTACGGGACCCTGAAGGAAGACTTACCTACAGTTGGTTCCAACCCATCGTTATACTCTCCGCACGGTAGCGATGAAAACATCAAGAACGATCGTGCGAGAGAGGACCTGTATCAATGGATGGCCAAACAAGAGCCGATCAAAGTGGTAAGCCTTAGAATAAGTTGGTGTATGTCACTTAGGAGCATGTTGATTTAAGTTAGAAATCAATAAGTAGAATGACTAGAATCGTCCAATAATCACGTCAGGCTGAAAAACAGGGGTTGGAAAAAATCGTCAAAATGCACAAGCGGGAGGGAGGGGGATTTAGTAAATTTTATGTTAAGTAAAAAAACAAGAGAAGGGGGGGCGAGATGTTACTTGTATTATTTCGTTTGTTGAGTAAAACAGCGCGTGACTAACACGCATTCCTAGCTAAAAATAAATATTCCAAAAAATAGTAAGACGTACAAGAACAGGGCGATTTTAGGTGGGTTTGGTAAGTTAACTAATGCATAATGTATGTATTGTAAAACTAATACTTTAATAGAATAATGTAATGTGCGGTATAATGCACGCATTTGAGGAAATATGTTGGTGTGCCCCAACAGGGTTCATGTTCAGGGCACTATAATTATGTAACATCTCTTATCACATCACCAGGGGGAGGAGTGGTTAAAAAGTTGCTAAGAACATGACGTGATTACAGGACGATCCCTTTTAGAATGAGCACTTCTTAAATAGTTCAAAGTTACAAAACACACCAGAATTCGCACCCTTCATTCTTCCCAGTATTTATACTGAGAAGATGTAGCACAACGAACTCCTTAGCAACTTGTTTCCTAATTGTTGGAAAAGATAGAAGTCCTTTCTTATTTTAACCCTTTAACTTTGTCTGGTTTTTCCGACAAGTATTTTCGTGAGCTATTCGCCAGGGTCGTGTGTTTGCGACTCGGTACTCCATTTCGTTTAGCTACAGAAGATCTGACGAGATGGGGTATTTGGTCGTGGATGTGCGACCCTGGCGGATTAAACGCGAGTATTCGTCGGATATATCAGACTTAGATGGTTAGAAGGTTAAATTGTGTTGAGATAAAGTTAGAATTGCTGTGATAGGTGCATGTTCGTGAAATGTAAATAAAATCAATTTTAGCATCTTCGTGGTCATGACGTCACTTCTTTAGTGAGAGTAACAATAGGCTAGTTGCAGTAAAAAATGCAATTAGTCCGTCTTTTAGATTATTCAAAAATAAGGGTCACGTATTTTTTTTAATGTAAATTAAACAAAAAATTACAAAGATATAGCCCATTAAAGTTACGTGTAACGTGACGTCACGCCGTGCTGCATTTTTTCCCACGGGGTGACGTCACTCGTAACTTTAATGGGCTATATCTTTGTTATTTTTTGTTTAATCGAAAAAAGAAAAAATACGTGTCCAATATTTTTTATAATCTAAAATATGGACTTAATAAAATGTAGTTATTTTGACCCTGGAAACTACCCTATTGCGCTACACTCTTTAGTTCGTTTGGACTATTAGGCCTGTTTTTTATTGTTACGATTTTTAATGGGAAAGTTGCCTTTTATTAATCTGGTCATATTAAACTGTATTATTAGTTTATTATTTTAGCATATTATTACATGTATTTTATTATTATAAGCACCTTATTAAATGTACATACTTCATTCCACTCGTATTTCAAATATCTATTATTTATTTATTGTGTAGGTATACACTGTGGTCAAGTTAGTCATTTTTAACCCAAGGGTTAATTGGTAGAGAATGCCTTGTTTTATTGAGTCCGTCTAAGTACCACTACTGTGCATAAAGTTTAAATAAATAACTTCGAATTCACTTCGAATTGTAGCGACATCTATGACTGACATAGAAACTAAAATTCAAAATCCTACATCTATTAGCATTATTTGTTTTTTAGAGTCCCAGATTATATACTAGTATATTTGGGTTGTTCAAAAATCTAGTACATAATTATATATGTATGTCTAAAAATGTGACAAACCAGAAAAAAAAAATAAAGCCCTCTGAACCTAATTAATAAATAACTTTGGAAATGTAAAGATTTAAAAATTAAGCTAGTCAAAAATTGACTAGGAAAAACTTAATTTGACCTTTAACTTACAAAGTGACGAGTTTTATAAAACGGCGACTGATAAAGATACAAAAAAATAATAAAGAAGACAAATGACCCTAGCTGCTAGAATATTCATCCCACGACAGGCACTGCATGAGCTAGCTCCATTCGCAAGCATGCACTCATCGACGGGGTTCAACACTAACCGATTGACCCACCCATGTTCCACTTCAAAGTAAAAACTAGGTATAAAACACGATCACGTAATTCCACTAACCCAGGAGCCAAAGAGCAAGAAGCCAATAATCCCTCCTTCAAAGATGAACCCCCGGGCTGTGGCGGCGGCCATGCCGGCGTGTAGTCTGTACCCGCTGCAGGGCTCGCTGATGCTGCTGGATGCCCACCTCGTGTTCCAACCCTTCTTGGCTGCGCTTGGGGTCTCACCGAATCAGGTTACGCAGGGTATGTTTGTAATTTTTCTTTATTTAAAGTAACGTGTGTTTTATTTAACATTAGCTTGTATCCAGGCCTTGCTCCCGTCATTTATCATTTATCTATTCTACCCTACCTACCTACTCACCCTACCCTACCTATCCTAGAAACTTTACGCTGTCTATCTACCTTCCTACAATTTTTTTTTTCTTATAAACCTTCCCCATATGCTGGATAAAACATAAAATAATCATTATTTTTTATTCATTCTCGAATTATAGCGAGACTAACGAATAGCAATTGATTTTTATGTGCCACTTTTAAACTTCCTTTAACTCCACACATCCATCTCATCGATCTTATCTCTCCTACATGCAATTGTTTTGTATTCCGAAAATTATGGTTACATCAATTGTTGACATTCGCTTCGGGACAATTAAATGTTGACATATCTATTTACACTACGTTTCGTGTGTAGGGTGTAGACTAAAACGTATTTAAGTAGGTATGCTACCTTGAGCTTCGGAGTCGTGGAACTCATACAAACAATCCCGCAGAAGAAGCTATTACCTACGATTACAATCTCCAAATCTTCCAGGCGAATCCAAAAACAAGAGCGGCTCAGGTGAGGGAGTGAACAGCGGCAGTGGCGGACCGCCCGCGCTGGACTCGCTCGGCTCCAAGCTGTCGCTCATTGCGTGGATGGACATGTTCCGTATCGACATCGTCGTCAGTGACCTGGCGGCCAGGGACAGGCGCCATGCTGGGAAGGGAAAGGGTGAGTTGTGCGAGGTGGTGATTTAAGACGGAGAGGGAATTGCTATGACTTGTACACGCTGTTTTTTGAAACCTTCTCAAGATAAATCTGATGTTTAATATCTCTTTTAAAGTTCAGACTTGAATATGGATTAAGGTGGTGCATCATGACTCACATTTTCACTGTTTTTCATACAACCGCTTATAACTGATTATGACGTTATTGCACATCTTTCATTAGATATTTTGGAAACACAGTATCTTGTGGATATTATCTAGGTTTCTAAAGAAGCCAATTTCTAAATTTGTGTAAAACTAATCCAGTAAAAACCTCTGAAAATGTCCTATTTTGTATGAACTTTGACACTTCATAATTTGCCTAAAAATTAAAAAAGTCAAAAAGTAATCCTCTAGAGACCTTGCAAATTTTATTAAGATTCTAAATGACAACAACTTTTTCCAAAAACTTTTAAGGGTTTTTAAAAAAAACAGCTATTTCCTGGTGCAAGTTTTGTGAAATTTTCGAGTAAATCTCGGAATTACCGAATACTAACAGAGTTTCCAGGCGTTATCTCTCTTTTTTGCGTTGCCTTTTCGTCAAACATCGCGTTGGATTGCATTAAATGAAGTAACAAGCTTTTAAACCATTTTCGATGTTTACGATAAGCGAAGAAGAAGGACCCTCTTAAGCAGCTAAGTTGACAATTGACGCTACTGAATAATGTTTTTGAGAGAACATGATACAACGCTTTTGTAGAATTCCATGCTGCATTTATTTTTACCTATACGGCATTAGTTTTAGTATATGCGAAAACCGAAACACGTGTCTTTTTTATCTTTGAGGTTTCTATTACTTATTTTAGAAATCCCGGGAAGGTCCATATTAACAGCAACATTTCGATTCAAGTACATGAATAAGTCTACCTAATCCCGACCCCTGCTTATAACATCACTTACGAGTCCACCTGTCTGTCTGTCCGTCCATCTATCTGCTTGTCTGTCTTCTACAGACGTTCATATCTCTCATCTAAGTAATTACACATTAAAACTTAGACATTTAAAACGCATTTCGCTCATCCCATAACCTTTTCTTTAAGTTGTACTAACTATAACCCAATCAAACACGAGCCAACACTAACCAGGTTCCCAACCCCACGGTGCTCCATCAGAGACACCGGCCTTCCTCTGCGAGAAGGTCTCCATCGACGTGGATCTGAAGAAGGTGGCTGACATGGCGGTAGACGACCTGATACAGCGCCAGAATGTGCTCTACATCTCGAGGGGACAGCTCAAGAAACATATCAGTACTATGCTGAATTTCAATATCAGTATACGGTTTATTTCGCAACAGGTTAGTAAATGATAAATTAAATTTATTTTGCAAATAGGTTTTTAAAATCCTTGCGGTGTCTTCTCAGGGTAGTCACATACTACCCCGAGAAGACACGCACACAGAAAGAAACTTCGGAGTCAAGTCTCTTTTAAAGTCCATACAGTAAACGTGTAATGGTCAATTCATATGAGAACCATGCAGATTAGAGTCTGATATAGTCTTTTGAATAAAGAACCACACGGATTTGAGTAGACCTATCCAATCAGTGTAAGCGTTGGTCAGTATTCGCTTAGCTCCACTCAGAACTAAGGAGCTCAACGACTTGACGAACAATATCAAAGAAATGACAATGAAAAGTTTTAATTATTTCGTATTTAAATGTGAGATAGTTTATGTGGGTCAAAAGGCTGTCCAAGATTAATATGACTTGGTAGGACATGTCTGCCGCATGCTCGATAAATTGTGGGTCAAAGTAGCACAGAGATTCGCATTTTAATCCTTACTAATATAATAAAAGCGAAAGTGAGTTTGCTTGTTTATTTGTTACGTCTTCACGCCTAAATGGCAAAACCGATTTTGATGAAAGTTGGTTAAAAAGTGAGAAAAGGGGAAAAAGAGGGAAGAAAAGGAGAGAGGAATTAAAATATATTAATAAACGTGGGGGAGGCCCAGGGTAAAAGCTATTTAAACTATAATACCTTGATAAAATGTGGTGTGTTTAGGTTAACATGCCCCTACTCCGCCTGCTGCATCAGATCAGCAACATGTACCAGAATGTAAAGGACACGCAGATTGAACTGCGCACACAGACCAAGATATCTCATCGACAGAACAAACACACTTCTTCATCAGGTTAGTAGATCTTATGATAATCATAGAATCCATTTCTTTCTTCTCTTTAAATGTATATAATACTTTATGCATTCTTTCGAAGAAAAAAATGTATACTAAAAAGTCTCAGCATGAAAATCTCTTCCGTGAACTTTAGGTCAAAATTATCCAAAACTAGTTTGTCTAGAATTAAAAATCAAAGTTTTTATTAATATTATGTAATATATTAATAAAATAGCGCCGTCGCTTCTCAAAGTTAAAATTCTTCTGTTGACCGGTTCAGATAAAACTGTGGGCGTATTTGAGTGAGTTCCTAGATTGACAATGCAGTTGATCCCGGTAGGTGGCGCTGCAATCGGGTTCTCAATTTTCTTTTGTGACGTAACGCGTTTCGGACAGGACGAGACCATTGGTTAATTTTATGTCTTCTTTACAGTATCAGACTTCAGAGAAAACCTAGTAAGCGTGACTTCTCTCGAAAAGGAAGTCCAGTACGCGACCTTAGAGCCCAAATGGGACTTGATGGCGGGAGCCACCCTGACGCCTGAGCTGGCGGCCGCAGTACCACAGTCGCTCAGTCAGCAGAAGTTGGCTCAGCCAGCTACGAGGCCCAGGCCTCAGAGCTTTGCCCAGAAGTTGAGGTCTACGGGGAAGAGCGTGAAGGGGAAGTTGGGTAAGTGCGCTTTGTAACCTAACAATTTCACGCTAAATCTTTATATTTCTATAATTCTTCTGTACGTGTTTGTCGTGTAACTCCTTGAGGTTTGATGGATTTGCATAAAATGTGAGTATTAGTGGGTTCTAGGACGATTTGAGAATGAGATTGGACTCGGTAGGTGGCGCGGCAATCGGGTTTTCAATTTATTTTTTGTAAATAAATGCCAGTTTTCGGGTAGGGCAAGTCTGCCGGGACCGTGGTTAAAAATAAGATTAAATGGAATTTTGTAGCTAATTCGTAAGGATGCAGCAGATTATTTTTATGTATTAATTGTGATGTTTATGAATAAAAACTGATTTACACCTTCTTAATTTCTTGGTGAGTTCGGCGCTTTAGTGTAATACTGAAATATTGTTTGAGTACTTAACTATAGTTTAATTTGATAGCAGTGATTTAATAAATAAAATATATTGTGAATTTTAGGGTATTTCTATTATCATCAGCAGTGCGCTATTCGTTTTAACGTATGCATATCCCCCTTCGTAGGCTACAGCTCCCTAAACGAAGGGGCCCACACGCCGATGTACGCGGCGGGCTCGAGCGCGGCGGGCCCCGCGTCGCCGGGCCCCGGGCCGCACGCGTCGCTGAGCTCGCCGTCCGCCGACGCCGCCGACGGCAAGCTGGCGCCGCGCTGCTGGCGCACCGTGTACCTGCTGCTGGACTTGTATGCCAACATGCCAGACGCAGAGACTATCACGCACAGGTAAGATACCAATTAGTTTATACGCGTTAAGATTAGACAAACCTTTTTTACTGTCCGCTTTATTTTGAATTCTATTCCGTAGCTATAAGGATGGCGTTAAAAGCAAAAAAGTGGTTAAGATACAATTTTTCTGTGGCCGCCATTCAACGTGTTA
Organism: Mythimna lalbum; assembly: GCA_949319445.1. NCBI lineage: Eukaryota > Metazoa > Arthropoda > Insecta > Lepidoptera > Noctuidae > Mythimna > Mythimna lalbum. The sequence goes on from OX439349.1 coordinate 22,834,806, forward strand.
CCAACGCATTAAAAGTCATTTTGACTTTTGAATAGACAGTAAAAAAAGGTTTATTTAAAGCTAGAACTACATTAGACCGACCCACAAGTGTAACGTACGCCTGATTTGTACATATAACGACGTCGCGTGGCGTGGATCAAGTTCAGCTCTACAAGTCTAGTTACCATAAAAGATGTATGGAGACCGACGCGCCCAGATTGTGTGTACAATGTAGTTCTAGCTTAAATGTCCAATTTTATTGGGAATGGAGTATAATAGGTGCATAACAGTAACCAGCATTTGTTACTTCCCCACAGGTTTTCAGTGACGACAGACATTCCAGAACACTACCGCCACAGCCGAACGGCACAGAGGCCCAGCTCTCGCGAACAGAACACCAGCAACTCCTCATCCAGCGCTGCCAATATGGGGATGGTCGTTGTTGGAGTGGCCAGGTATGATTAGAAAGTTCTTTAAAAAAGGTAATATTTCATAAATGACATTCTGAAATATCTGGTGTTCTTTTACGACTTGAAAGATTGCTGAAGAGTTATATGTTTTATATACTTTTTTGTTTCAACTGTTGTACTCACACTAGGAATTATTCCTGTATCATGGGTACGTTCACAAATATGTAAATTCACATACACGAGACACGCAGACCCGGAACAATTGTCAACATCTCTGTGGTCAACATTATACAATGTACGTGCATCGAACGAAGTTATTCGAAATTCAAACAAATAATACATGGTTTATTGACGAGTTTCTAAAAAAAAAAGTAATTAAATGGAAAATTGTAACTATAGAATGTTAGAGTAGTGAATTTTGTTTATTTCGAATCTGAAAACATTTTGAGTAATAGTTAGATTAACTTGTAAAAGAACTCACTGACAGTTAAATACAAAACTAAATAATACATTGCGTAAATAATAAATTGTCTTTTAATTATCTCGCAAATGGTGTAAAAAGTAGAGTATCCAACACGAGGATAAAGATGTCTTTGTCTTGGACGGCTTGAATTCCTCACTTCACTCAGGTTTCTTTATTAACTTCTTCGCGATGCTCGGGAGTTAATTATATAAATCCTTCACTAACGTTCGGGATTTAAATGAGCTACCTCCGTTTCGTTCGGAATTCAACATGCCGCCCGCGACCTAAAGACACTGATTTATTCCCTAGTCATATAATCTATTATTTCTTCACCAGGATCCACCGCACCCGTCTCCTAGCCTCTCTCTCAGGATTGAAGCTAGAAGCAGAGATCACTTCGCTACAGGCGTCGTTTTCGGCGTCGCGTTCGCGACAATGGTCCCTCACCGGCAACCTTGGGAGGACCATGATTGTACTGCTGGAGGGAGTGGCGCCTAATCATCAGTAAGTGATATTTAGACTTCCTTCTGTCTCCGAGTGTGGTGTGTTCCTGTGTGTGTACTTATTTCATTTTTACCATTACAGAACGGTGGTTCGAGTCAGTGTGGGTAAATCCCAAGCCTTGTACGGCTGGGAGGCTGGGCGGCAGGGAGCTACTGCCCTCCTCAGTGTGGGAGGAGTACGAGTTGACCTGCCGCAGCATCCTGTAGCGCTACACGGAGTCATGACCCGCTCGAGTAGACAGCTGTCATCGACTTTGCAGGTAAATTAAGTTAAGAGAGTTTTTTGCGAAGTTTTTAATGAAGATATTTTTTTCATAGTAAGCTTTTATAGCACGGTGAAATATATACTCGTCAAGGTATCACGGTTCATGAGATACAGCCTGATAACAGACGGATATACAGATATACAAAAGTACGGCCGGCGGAGTCTTAGTAATAGGATCTTGTTTACCCTTTGGGTACGGGACTATAATGATCAACGTTTTCAAATCGTTTTAATGTGTTTTCGTATCACTGATAGGTTTTAAGAAGTGTCTGGTATGTCGCTCAGAGCGAGAAGTACGTACTCTAATTGATGTATTTCTTAAAGTAATCTAGATCCCATTCTGCAATTTTTATGGTTAATTTTATAAATGTGAAACTTTATTTTGCCGTTAAAAAAATAAAATTAAAATGGTCGAAGTGGTTTAAAAACAGTTTTGAAGTGCTTACTTCCGGTTTAACAATGGAACAAAAAATCTAATTTGGAATCTGATAAAAAAAATTAAAAAGAACGGTTAGTTTCCTATAAAAAAAAAATATATATTAACTATTTCGTAATAATTATCTTCACTATGAAAATAAAATTTCCAAGAAACACTTCCATCAATCAGTTGAATTCTTTAGAATCTCATATCTTAACAACTAAATCTCAAAATATTATGTGAACACGTTCATATTCCCTAGAAGTACAAATATGTAAAATATGAACAAATTTCAGAACCTCACTTTTTTTTCGCTGTCCGCTTCGCGTGATATGCCCCAAATGTCAAATTGAATTAAATAATTGAACCATTGAATAATAGAATTAAATTAGATTACATTAAATTAAATTAAAAAAAGGAATACAATAAAATAAAATAAGAAATCAAAAATCAAATAAAAGATCAAATCAGATGTCATATGAACTTTTACATGTCTGGGATTGAAACATGTTATGATGGTTTTCTTAAACTTTGTTTCTTGTCATGTAGAATTTCGATAGGGCAGGCTTTAGCAATTACATTGTATTCAAATTCAAATTCAAAAATTCAAATTCAAAATCATTTATTTCAAATAGACCAAATGTAGGCACTTTTGAATAGTCAAATGTCGGTCAGTCCAAGAAAAGTGAAGCTAAATTGCACGTTCCAAAGCGTAGATCTCTATGGAGAAGAACGTGCAAGAAACTCCATGGACACTCTTTTAAATCATATTATGTGTTACATATAATGTTTGTTTACATTATTTCATGTTGCTTCTATTATGTGAGCACAATGTAGATAGTAAAATTAAAAATATATTAAAAGATAAAAACTGAATTAAGCTACTGGCAGTTAAGAGATGACCAGTCTCAACTGACGGCACCCGTTCACGAGCATGACGCGTGCATCAGCCCCACTCAGCTCAACCATTTTCAAGGGAACCGAATGACCCAATACACGCGCCACCAGCAGCGAGACATTTAAGTGAGCATGACAAACTCCTAACTGCCATGCTCGTAATGTCAAAAACAAAGAGAATAAAAGTCGTAACCCAATAAGAATGCTTCATGGTACCTCACATTCACAAATAGGAAAAAAAAAGTGCTTCTACATTAAACAATGCTATGGTTTTCAAAAACAAAAGTAATAAATGATCACAAGTTTAAACTATATTTTCAAATTACAAAAAAAATAAAAAATAATTATAGTTTCCAAACTAATCAATACACCCTAGTGTGGTAGTGGAGCTGGACCAGCATTGAGCCAAGCATTTTTATCTTGTATATAATCCTCCAACTTATAATATGCCTGCCTGCATAGTGTGCGTTTAATACAAGATTTAAATTTTGTTTCATTGAGTTCTAAAATTTGGGGAGGTATTTTATTATAGCATTTTAAACAGTACCCCATGAACGAAGAGGCCACTTTTGCCAATCTGAAGCCTGGTTGAACTAACTGGTCGCTATGTCTTGTAACATAGTTATGTCTATCGCCTCTTTTGCTAAAGAGATGAAGATTTTTTCTAACGTACATGATGTTTTCATAGATATATTGACAAGGCACCGTCATGATGTTAATATCCTTAAACAGCTCTCTTAGAGAATCGCACCGGCGGAGATTGTAAATAGCTCTGATGGCTCTTTTCTGTAGTATAAAGATTGAGTCAATGTCTGCAGCCCGTCCCCATAGTAAGATACCGTATGACATGATACTATGAAAATAACTAAAATAGACTAGTCTAGCGGTATCAACATCCGTAAATTGGCGGATTTTTCTAACAGCAAATGCAGCCGAGCTAAGCCGTCCTGCAAGAGATGTTAAGTGAGGACCCCATTGTAGCGTTGAGTCAAGCGTAATCCCCAAGAAAACCGTTTTTTCGACAAATTCTAATTTCTCATTGTTCAATACAATGTCACAATAACTACTTTTGACGTTTGGTAAGGAAAATCTTATACATTTCGTTTTTTTGCCATTAAGAACTAGATTATTAGCAGTGAACCAGTTTTGGACCTGCAGTAAGGCGTTATTTTCATCGTCAAGATTATTAGTCCTTCTATTTATCTTAAATATCAGAGAAGTGTCGTCGGCAAACAACACCATATCAAGTTTATTTTGCAACAAATATGGTAAATCATTAATATAAACTAAAAATAAAAAAGGACCTAAAATTGAACCTTGGGGAGGAACCTTGGAACCCCATTTTCACATTTAATCCCGACGAATTGACACCGTCTATTTGAACTAGTTGCTGTCTGTCATTTAAATAAGATTTTATTAAGCTTAACGCTGTTTTGCCTAGTCCGTAATGCTCAAGTTTCAGGAGTAATGTTTCATGAACCACACAATCAAACGCCTTAGACAGGTCGCAGAAGATGCCAATAGCATCTTGTGCTTCTTCCCACGCATTAAAAATGTGTTTTAGTAAGGAGACACCGGCATCAGTTGTACAACGTCCTTTGGTGAAACCGTACTGTTTATCGTGTAAGATGTTATTGGTGTTAAAATGATTAAGCATTTGATTTAACATCACCTTTTCAAATATCTTGCTAAAAACGGGCAAAACGGACACCGGCCTATAATTATTAGTGTCTTTACTGTCCCCGGATTTAAAAAGTGGTATAACTTTACTATATTTCATTAAATCCGGAAAGACTCCTTGATCTATACACAAATTAAATATTAAAGCTAAGTACGGCGCTATTGTCTCAATAATTGAAGTACAAACTTTGATAGACATACCCCATAGATCTTCGGTCAATTTAACCTTGATTTGTTTAAAAGCTTTTATTACTGTTATGGGGTTTATATGCTTAAAATTAAATTCAGTAGAGCAGGCTGCAACATTCGCCTGCAATAAACCAAAAGCATGCGATGGGGACGAATTTAGGGCTTCAGTAGTTTTAATTGGTATACTGGTAAAGAAATTTACAAATTCTTCTGCAACTAATTTACTATCACTAATAAGACCATGACGAGTCTCCAATGTGTAATCATTTTTATGTATTTTGTTCCTGTTAGTTTCATTATTTATAATCTTCCAAACCGTTTTTATTTTGTTATCAGCTGATTTAACTTTGTTGCTAATATATAAGGCCTTAGCTGCCTTACAAGTATTTTTAAACATTTTTAATATGTGGAAACATACTTATTAAATGTTTCAGTGTTAATAATAGGCTTAAGGCCATACAGCTCAAATATATTCGGCCGTTAATCTGTTCAGAGGGGAGTATTTGCCCAGATTGGTTTTGCTTTGTCGCGAGCGAAACAGGTTGTACTTAACATGGCCGTGGGTTCTTTGCGGGGACATTTATTAATATTTTTGACACCAACTTTGAACAATCGACCTCTCCATTAACTAATTTATACAAGAACATTTGGTCAAGAAGTTGCCGCCTATCGCATAAGGAAATCAATTTAAAATGTTGAAGTCGTTCTGAGTATCTCGGAATTTTTCTAGCTAAATAGCAGCTATACGTAAGGTGCCAGAGAGATCGCTTTTGAATTATTTCTATATTTTTCTTCTAAATGTCATAATGGGGTTCCATATTGAGCTGCAGTACTCTACCCCACTTCTGACAAGGCTTTGGAACAGCATTATTACGATATTAGAAGCTATTAAATTGCTTGAACAATCGGTAATTTTACTTACCTACATGACTACAAAATTATTATTTACGTCTCTAACTCTCTTTGATTTGAATTTATAAGCTCCGCTCTCACACTGCATGAACGTCAAAACTGCACTAATGACATCAATATCAAGGTCGACAATATCAGTGTGTTCGGAACGCGTAATCTAGTGCGTAGTACATATATATGTCTGTGAACTGTTATTTTTTATCATAAACATACGTATCCCCCCTGTATAGGAACTGGGCGTGACCCGCACATCATCGCGGCTGTCCCGCGCGGCGCCGGGCGGCGCGGCGAGCGGGGCGCCGGCGGGCTCGGGCTCGTCGTCGGAGGGCTCGCCGGCGCCCGCGCCGCGCCCCAAGCGCGTGCCTCAGGTGCCGCCCGCGCACCCGCTGCTCAACCCGCTGCACTTGCACTTCAGTATACTGCTGCAGGTATGTCCATGTGCTACACACACAAAGAATCCTGAGGATCAATCCCTAAACGCAGCAACAGCTTTATTTGTTCCTCCTTCCCGAGCAAAGCGAGGGAATTAAGCTAAGAATCCTGAGTGTAGCGAGGGAATCAAGCTAGTCCAAGATGAAGGCATCTTTACCTTCGAGGACAGTAACATGTACTGTGACAAGACTAATAGTATTTGACTAGCTCACGATATCATAACATATTTTAAAGTTGGAGTTACAATTAGTTTAGATTAGTATTTACAATAAAAAACAACAATATAACTCGTACAAATATATACATGTTTGACACATTTGTAAGAAAGACAAACTAAATTCTAAATTCAAATTACATTATGGCCTGGCTAGAGCCCTAGAGCCTTACTGACGCTTAACTTTAGGTCTGCATGAAAGATAATTGATATTAGTGAGCAGCTGATGTTCATTTTGTTCTCCCTCACTTTGCTTGGGGGTTAACACTTAATTCCCTCGCTACTCTCGGGGCTTAATCACCATAATCCTTCGTCTCGAGGTTTAAATATGCCTGTACCCGGCACTTATTTATCCTTTGTAAATAATAATTAATTAATGCGCAACAAGTATGGTGTCCACAAACATGAAATACTAATCATGAATAAACCCCACCCCTTATTACTTTTGAATTCTTTTTGTAGAGTCTCAGCATAACAGCCGCTCTATTGCCATCGTTACAAGCGCAGTACAAGATGGAACAAGTGCAGAGTTCCGGAGTGACCGGCAATAAGGCGCAGTTCACTGTTGACTTACAGCAACACTCGCTCAGCTTCGTCACCAAGTTACAGGTAAATACAACCCTTATTAGAAACTTTTGCTAATTAGACAGGGTTATTTGTAAAGCACTGGCAACTTCTCAAGACTATGGATATTAATATTAGAAACAACAACATTTGTTCTCTGACTTTTAAATATTTTATTTCATCATATTTTCATACAATTTACATTGATTGTTCTAAATATTACGAAGTCTATTCGAATTAAGCGATAGGACAATCGCGAAGGGGACCGGGGATCAGGCAGCGGGGATGCTTGATGCGCATGTTTCGCGTCATATAAACGTAGGTAGGTATAGCAAAATAGTTGAAATGTTAGATAGAGCAACAAAGTTTTGAAAGTTTGTTTTGGTAGGTGAGTTAGGTTTTGTAAAAAGTTGATGAATAATAGTCTTGCAAGGTTATTAGTGTTTTATAAAACATCCTGTAGAAACTTTTAAAAACAAAATTCAAATTCCTTGAAACTTTAATTATTTTTCAAATTTTTGATTATAGATTTCCACTCTTGTAATCTTGTTAATTGACGATATTGATTCAAGTTCAAGTTCTTTTTTGGTTTTCCCGTTTATTCTAGATTTTTTTACTTTCCATTTTTATTTACTAATACTAGGACAGGGAAAGAGGAGAGGAGGAGCAACTAACCCATCAATGTAACCGGATGATTAGTAGCATGTGACTGAACCGCCAACAATGTGCATAGTACTTCCCGCAGGTGGCGGAGGCCAACATCCCGGCGGAGGCGGCCGTGTGGCTGCCCGGCGTGCACGTGGCGGGGCGCGTGCTGGAGCAGCGGGGAGCTGCGCGGCAGGAGGGCGCACTCCTCCGCGCGGGGCGGTACGTGGCCGCCAGCGCCGACATCGGCCTGTTCGAGCACACGCTCTCCACCGACCTCTTGAACCATCTCGTCTTCGTGCAGAAGGTCTTTATGAAGGTACGATTCGGAATAACTTATTTGATACCTATAAAACGATGAAATTTTCGTTTTTCCAAAGTTCTACAAAAACATACGATAATTAAAGCATTTTTCTTAAATGTCCCCAAACAATCAATAAATTAATAGTACATTGTTACACTAGGAGTGAAAATTACTTATTTCGTCGCGAGGAGTTGTTGAAGAGTCACTAATTCGAGGGACTAAATAAGTAACTTTCACCCCGAGATAAGCACTGTGCTTTTCATTACGAATACAAGAAGATAGACCTTATTATTATTTTTAATAATTTGACAGCTGTTAGTTGAAAGTAAAACTCCCTAGGGATGAAAAGTGTAATACTTTTCAGCCCGCTCCTCAGGCAACTTCAGACTTACTTTCAGAGTATGAGTAATGAAATAGTACATTGTTACACTAGGGGTGAAAGTTACTTATTTCGTCCCGAGAAGAAGTTGGCGGCCGAGCGTAGCGAAGTCGCTAATTCGAGGGACTAAATAAGTCACTTTAACCCCGAGGTAAGCATTGTGCTTTTCATTACGAATACGAGAAGATAGACCTAGTTTTTTTTTTTTTAATTATTTGACAGCTGTTAGGTGAAAGTAAAACTCCCTAGGGATGAAAAGTGTGATACTTTTTAGCCCGCTCCTCAAGCAACTTCAGACCTACTTTCAGAGTATGAGTAATGAAAAATTTATAAAAATAACTACCTGATTCATATCCGCTTGTGATAAAATCACCTCCTGTATCGTGTGAGGAGTATTATAAAACAAAAGAAACTCTGTGATAACATGACGGGTGACAAGATAAAAAGGAAGAAAAAAAACGAGTTGAATTGTTGTAAATAAAACAAGATAATGATAACATATAGACTTTCCCCTTTTGAATAAAAAGGTTAATCAGATTATAGATATTATTTTGCCTTTTACAGGAAGTGAACGAGGTCGTACAAAAAGTATACGGTGGCGAGAAGCCAGTGCCACTGTGGAACGAAGAAGAGGCGTCCACGTCTGCGCTCAGCAGAATATTATTCTCGCTTACTATCAGAATCAAGGTACAGAAAATAGATTTGCGATAATTGAAAAAAAAAAACTGCCCTAAGAATAATCCTCCTCATCGTAACTGTTAAATTTTACGTAATAGTCTGACTAAAAATCTGTTGAAAGAAATATTACTATAGTCTATTCGCGTTAAGAAAATAGTGACATCATCAGTAAAACTGCAAAGTAAAGTAGTATTCATACTGGGGTAAATTTTGAAACATGTAAAAAAAATATTAAGTAATATAAAAAAAAAAAAAAAAAATTACACAGTTTTTCAAATATTATTAATCAATTAAGTAAGTGACTAGCTTCTGACAAAAAACGCGTCCGTATTCTCTGAAGGGCTTACTTCAACTAGTCAATGTGAACACGGCTATTTAATTTACTATGATATCATTGGTCAAGGGATGTGGCTAGAGTGAGTGACAACGATGAATCACTATTTTGTTAAAGCGAATACACTAAGTTGAAAGATTACCGTATAGTTTTAATATTAGTTATAAAAAAATATATTTTAATTAATTAATTATATTAGAATTGAATTGAAACGTATGTGGTTCTTCCAGCGCATACAACTAACAGCAACGACGCCGAGCAACTCGGCCGTGCGGCTGGAGACGGGCGCCGTGGAGTTCGAGATATCCAACCGCGTGCAGAACGTGCAACAACCCACCGAGCCGCATGAAGTGCGCCTGTTTGCTAGAGCACAGGTATTCTATATTTGTATATTCTGCATATTGTTTGAAGTGAATATAAGGCGCGCTTTTTATTTAAATTCCAAATTAAAAACCTATCTTTGGTATTCAACCTAGTAATAATCCAGGAACTACACACGACATTTAGACCGCGTTTTGAAATATGGCGGAAAATGTTTTGAAAACGCATTCATTGTTCGTACAGCTAAGGATTGATTCCTGATAGCTACAACCTAGGAGTAACTTCTAGGTAAGCGTGCTCCACCGTCCGCCACATGACCGCTTTCCAGCAAGTGAAATAGTGGTCAAGCGCGAACCTGTCGATGGTAAAACAAGATTAATTCTCGCTGATATTTTTGAGCTTGTCCAATAGTTGCAGAATTAAATGCAGTCGATATTATTTTCATACCAAAGAGCTCCATGTTGGTCCAGGAGTCGATGAGTTGATCTCCCGATCACGAACCGAGGATTATGATTTAATTTTCATATGAAATAATGTTGTTTTGTTTGCGTGTAGGTGGATGTGAACCTCAGCTTAGGACAGCTGATCCGTAACGCCATGTTCGAAGAAGCTGAGCCAGAATTCCAGCAGTATGCCTTCTTCAATACCAGGATATGTAAGTCTAGATTACCTTGATATCAATATAAATAGTACCGATAGTAGGTCTAACTTACCCAGCGTTCCGAATTGCGATAAAAGTGATAATATCATGAATCCGACCAAGTTTAATAGTCACAAAATATAAGGGCTATTGAGTAATAATTGTGACGTTGCGCGTTGGTCGATTTCGCGATATTATCACTTTTATTGCAATTCGAAACGCAGGATTATATTGTCTTTTTATTTAATTCAGCCTCATCTTTATGGTATTGGTGGCAACGAGAATTTTTATACAAGAATTTATCATAAAATCTGCGAGCCCTATCTTTGCCATGTTGTCGGTAGATGGCGCTGAACTCAACATGTAGTTTTTAAGTATTTGTGAACATTATTAAGATAAGGAAATGGTAATTGCTAAAATTTGACATTTCACTTTATTGAAATTAGTCAAATTATTACCTCAAAACCTACCTAATTCTTATTGTTCATGTAGTATAATTCGTGTCTCCTAGAGAGGAGAGACCAACAAGAGTCCAACAGTGGGAATATTATAAGGCCTAAATATAGCGCTGTACTCGAGCATTATTCATAAGCGTAGCCACGCTTGGGTCCATAGCTTTCTCCTTCAAAAGTGTAGACCACATTTCCATTGATCATTCACAACAGATGCGCAATACACAAACTACTATTTCATAAATGTAAAAAAACAATTGTCCAAGAACTTGAGTCGCTTGGGTACAGCGAAATAGAAAATTTATTATTTAAATACGAACATTAGACACTGTTCATTATTTCTAGTGGTACGTAACTAAGTTAACGATCCCATGATATTACATCGTAGGGATAGATTTCTTCTTCGAAATAGGGCATTGCAACACAGATTATTTGACACAAATAAACACACACACACTCACACACACACCTACACACATCCACACACACACAGAGCCATACCAGTATCTTTATGAGAGCTTAAAATAGTTTAATATTTAGTTAAGTACCTAAGCACTGAGCATTGTTCCTAGGATGAGCGGAACGACCCAATACAAGCATTACTACATGCTTCCTGGGTAGTTTTGGCAACTAAATAACATTGTAAAAACTTGTTGAAGAAATAAACTATTTTTATTTTTATTTTTTTATTTTTTATTGATTCCTCTTGTCCCCAGCAATGCGCAACGCCTTCCAAGACGAGATGGTCTGCGGAGATGACAAGGAAGTAGTCCTCATTACCCTGAAGCGGCCGCTCATATACATCCAACCCGTGGCCGTGGACAAGGCTATCCTCGTCTGGCTCAACTACAAGAACGCCTACGAGTACTGGAACGAGAAGCGCCTCAATCTGAACAAGGAGGTTCTGACAGCTACTCAGCAGGTTTTTGAGAAGGTATGTTGACTTTTTGGAACAACAATTGGACCTTTTTAGATTTCTCAATACTCAGTCAAAAGCGACTGCATTGATAGCCGGTATTTAAGAAACTGGGTTTTTGGAGTACTCTTCGACCTTCTAATACTATCCTGCTATCAGAACAATATAAAAAGTAGTGAGGAAACCGGTAGAAACACATAATCGGAGACAACTTCTAGCAACCCTCATTATGCCCACTTGCTGAGTCATAGCCCACTCCCTCTCTCAGAGAAATGCCTAAGTTTAAGCAGCGGGAACTTGTTATGTCAAATATCTCCTCATAATACTAAAGTGGCTGCTCATATACATACAATGCATGGCCGTGGCTTGCTATAATGGCTTGCTATAAGTACGTCCATGAGTACTGGAACGAAAAGCTGCTGAATTTTAATAAGGCGGTTTGGACAGCAGGCCAATCAACTGCTTATGAACTTTCGGCTTTCGGCAGCTTATTAACATTTGAGAGGTTAACGAAAACAGAATGACAGGTTTTGTGAAGACTTGGACAAGAAAGCCCTTTGGAGGTATGCGGAACCGAGAGTAAAGTCCCACAAACCTTTGAAAAAGGAGCATCCTCCGACCAGACAGGTGTTATGGTCCGGCAACTGCCCGAGAGATGATTACGGGCGGTATATATTCAAATCGCGCAGAGAACTTTGATTGCGCGATGCAGGACTAGTTGTTATGTGGCGCCATACATAGGCTACAGCCCTTTAGTTGATTATAATTTTCTATACTACTCGTATATTTTCGAAATAGCCAAGGTTTTTTTTAAAGTTTTTACATTGTGATAAACACTTTTACATTATGGTAAACTGCTGGAACTAAACTGCAATTATTATTGCTTTTTTTTTTTGCTCGTTTCATAGTTTTATTACTTGTTATAGGTACAACTGACGTCACAAATAACAACACCGCATTTGAGTACGTTGTTCCTACAACTAAATGTGGATGACATCGGAATTTGCTTGCCGCTAAACCAACCTCCTATGGTGAGTCTTTATACTTTTAATTGTAGCAACTTAGTGTTATTTATCTATCTATGTCAATATTATAAACCTGAAAAGTTCGTTTCTTTATTTGAACACGGTTATTTCATAAACAACTATCAATAATAATAAAAAATCCTACTGGTATGAATTGTAAAATTCTTTAAATGTCATTTATTGAGGAAAGCTATACAACATCACGCTACAACCCACGGAAGCGAAGTTTTGACCAAAGATGGGAGGGGAAACTGCGGGGAACTGATAGTCGTCTTTTGTACGTGTGTCACCTAAAACTTCCTAAACAGCTTGACCGATTTAGATGTAATTTTGTGTGTAGATTTGAGTGGGGCTCTGCATGGTTAGAAAATACATTTGGATCCGGTAGGTGGCGCTTCGACCAGACAATGTCTCCCAGGACTACTAGCAAAAATACATAATCGAAATATTTAGTGTAAGTTAAACGTTTTCATTCAACGAATAAGAAAATAATGAAATTCCGTGTGGCAGGCTCGGTGGGGCCTGGGGCGAGGCGCGTGGGGCGCGTGGTGCGGCGAGGGCGAAGCCCGGGGCGCCGTCGTGGTCACGCTGGAGTCTACCAACATCGGCGCCTGTTCCTCTGGCGCGCTCGTGTCCAAGGGACGCTTCGTAGGCCTCTGTCTACGCTTCGCTGATGACTTCGAAGCGTCGCTCGATGACTGGAAGCCCAGAGCTGATGAACCTAGCCTGAACGTGTGCTGCGTGTCCGAGGGGACGTATGAAGTGTGCAGTAGGACTACTGCTTCTAAGCATAACGGTGAGTTACAATCATTTTAGAAATATGGTTAGTAGAAAACGTAATTTAAGTCCCGTAAACCTCTGTTGAAAAAGACGTCCGACCAGACGAGTGTTGTGTCTAGTCCGGGTAACTGCCCGATAATTAATTTTGGACTGTTGTATAATGTTCTAATCGCATGAAGAACTCTGCGGATTCAAATTGCTATGTGGCGTCATTCCTGTGTGCGGTTTTAAAATCGCGACCGCATATTGGCGCGGCCTCATACGCGGTGGAGCTGCACCTGGTGAGTGTCGCAGGAATCCAATGCGAGATAAATAGAACCGGTCGTTATGGCGACACTTAAGGAATGCCTATGTTCAACAGTGGACGTCTTTTGGCTAAAATGATGATATGGGTTATTGCCAAATTATGTTCTAAACTTCATAGGTTTACCCGTCACATTTTTGAAGTTTCAATAATATATTAATTTCAACCTAAATTATAATGATATCCCATCAAATAAACAGCTGAGCAATAATCTCACAAACACATTTCCCTCTAGAAAATGCTAAATGGTACCTGAACGTGTCCTGGGAGATGGAAGGCGTGGACATCCACCTGGACGTGAACGTGGGCAAGCAGCTGTCCGCGCTGGGCCACACGCTCACCATGCTCACCGGGTACGAAGAGGAAGACCCGCTGAAGATGGACTACGAGAGTGACTTGGATGATGAGGCCGACAACAGCAAGGACTCGCAGGTAAGAAACTGTTTATGTAAAGATGAAGGGAAAAAAGATGTCTATCAAGAAGAAAAGATGTGTATCATTGTCTTGGTATAGTCATGTGAAGAGAAGGAATAAAACGCATTTTACTAAAAGAGCTACGAGTGCCGATGATGATAATGATGCCATCTAGCCGATTTCGGCCACAGCGACCGCATTCCTTGACTCCTCGTAGTGGTTGTGAGCTCAGATGTGCTGCTCTGTTATGTGCCCTCCCTCATGTGATTTGCATATCCAACCTTGGCCGAAAAATTTCGAGCACAGAACGGACAAGTCAATACACCATTAATGACATGATAAAAATTCGTCGCGTTTCCGGTCCAATTCCAACCTCCGCTTATCTTCAGTACCTATACATGAGGATGGATGGAAGAAGAGGGAGCAAAAATAATTGTTTGGAGTGATATGAAAGAAAAGGTAGTTAGTGATAGCGTGATGGGTATAAGAAAGAAAGAAGATAAAAACGAGTTACGCCGATCCCGTGTACCATGGCACAAAGACAGGAAGCCAGTTTGCATAAAAATACATGCTGATCACATTTCAGTATGTTTTGGTCTTAAAAAAAAATTGCTCCAATGATATTTAGTTTAGTTTGCAATGATAGTTTAACTAATCAGACTAAGGAACAAGCTCCTCAAAACTTTTTTTATATTTGCTGGATACAGGAGCTTTTAGCTACTTTGTAAGTGAGTTTGTACTCACATAAAACAAAAGTTGTTGTCTAAATACCTAAAGCTGTAGTGCAATTTTTACAATCATATAAAACAGTAGTTACGTTTTTAAAAGAAATTGTTATTTTCAGAGAACTAAATTGACATTATAATTAACCAAACTAAAACATCTCCATTCCATCCTCAAGGAAAGCATAATCCTCCGGCGCAAGTACACGGACCACCTCCCAGCCTTCGTGTTCGACACGAGCATCGACGCCAAGAAGCGCTCCAAGCTCATCGAGAAGGAGATGAACGAGCAGGCCAAGATCATCAACGATCTGCGCACCCTGGGCGCCAGCCACACCACCATCGAGTACGAGATGAAGCGCCTGCACGACCTGGAGGCGCTCGTCTTCAAGGACTTCAGAAGGTATACTACTCATAAAAACTAACTAAGATAGGTGCTAGATAATCGTGGAATAACGGTCATTGACTCTCCTACATTAGTTGACATTCTTAATGTCAAAAACTGAAATAAAAACAATTAACTGTTTGTTTTTTGGATACCTATGCAGAGATATTAGGAATAGGTCAATGTATTTTATTCCACGGTTATCTGGCATCTTCTATATGAAGTTATAGGCGTCTTCTATATATCTTCATTTCAGCCCAAAGAGGTCCTCTGTTGGACATAGGCCTCCTCCAAGTGTCGCCCCAACGAACGGCCATGTGCGCTTCGCATCCATCAGAGTTTCGTGACTCTCACCAGGTCATTGGTCCATCTTGTGGGGGCCGCGCTGACATTGCATCTTACAGTACGCGGTCGACAGTCCAGAACCTTTCGGCCCCGTCGACCATGTTTTTTTGCAAATAATTGTTATTCTTATACTCTTTTTATAAAGAAACATTGTGATATAATTTGTTTTCCCCAGGGACATGATCCAGAAGCTTCGTCGTCAGAGCGTGCGTGCCAGCTCCATCACTAAAGGCAAGCTGGGGCTCGGCTCCAACAGGAGCAAGTCCTTTGTGGTGCCCACGCCGCCGCAGGAACGGAAAGACTTTGAAGGGTAAGTGCTTCCCTGCTTTAGTATAGATAAGTACCCGATGCCTGTATTAAAGAAACCCATATTATATTGAACTAACGTCATAATTTGATGTAATCGTAAGAGAATATATTATGTAAAAAAAGTATAAATATTTGACCCTATACGCAAAAACAGTTTCAAAATAATGGAATCATCATTATTTCATGACACATGTTCTTAAATGGTGTATTCCTGAAAACCAATCAGAACATGGACACAGCTCCAGGCTTTAAGAAATCTAGAACAATCCATTTATCAAAGTATTTTTGTTATAGCCTCGTAGAAAGAAAACTATTCAATCCGAGCCTACTCGAGTGCCTTGGTATTCAAAATAGTAGACAAAATATAAAGATAGTAATTAGAATTCGATCTGGCCACTACTCGTCAGCAAAGTTTGCACACCAAAGAAGTTAGACTCAGGTTCACCAAATTGCACAACTTGTGGCAAAATTTAAAAATATCTTTAGATTTACATCTCCAATAATATTTGAAGAATTTTCTCATATACAGACTAAGAAATCTAAGGACAATCCATTTATGAAAGTATTCTTGTTATAGTCTCGTAGAACCAAACCTCACGATGTCACCCGGTGTGGGTGACTCTGGAGAGACGTTACTCCTGGGAGATGAGGACAACAGGCTCGCTGATATCATTGAAGGCGGCAGCTGGAGTTCTATGGAGAGCGAGCCTCTTACTGGTAAGTCCATGTTTATTTTTATCGATTCAATTTTAATATCAAACTTAAATTTTATTGAGGAAACTGTTTTTAGAAGTAACAATTGAAAGTTTACAGTACATATAAATAGGCCATGATCAACTTACGTCGTATATCGTAATCTAAGAAAATCATTAAATTCGTTAGGAGCGTCCGCTCTAGTTGGCGGATCGCCCAAGACTGGACTGAGACTACATTCGTAATGTCTCCCCTCCAAACGATTACGCTCACGTGACGTCTATATTGTCAATTTCAACCTACTCCGGTACTGAGGAACCAATTATTGAGTGTCTTATTATCGTTAAATAGCCATAACTCCCGACATATATAATAAAAAACCATGTAAACAATATTTACCGATAAACAATTACCCTTTTCACTAGGTACTTTTATACTGAATGTTTGTTATACACATAAATTTTAGCGTTGAAAGACATCGACATTGGAATAATAGGTTAGAATAAAATTTAAGCTCTATTGTCCATGGACGCATAGCTTTATAGAATAAGCGGCAACAACATGACGGCACAACGTTGCTGTTTCGCCGACAGAGTTTTATAGGTTTTGTATGTAAGCTGTGGGCAGGCGTACATCAAGCGTTATGACGAATACGCGTTTATGAAGCTACGCGTCCGCAGACACTAGGCCTAGGAAACCCTCTCAGGTTAAGATGGTCGTCCACCATAACGTGTTCGTGGTCACTTGTCAGGGCCGTCCCGCTCGGCGTCGCTCCGCGGGCCGCGCGGCGGCGCGGGCAGTTCGCGCGCACTTCAGCCTCCCGGCGTGCAGCGGCAGAGCTCACTGCCCGCGCACCCGGACCACTGGCCCGACGAACTTGAAGGAGTCGAGCTCAGAAGGAAACATACTACTGATCACGGGTAATTCATTTTTATCTAAAGAGGCGCCATGACGTCTTCACTTTCCACATGACGCAGGTCTTCACCGGACATAGCCAATTTGGCATGTTTCTGTTTCGGAATCCAACTGGAGATCGTCTGGAAGACAAAGTAAAGCATATACTGGAAGTCTGTCGCTGCGTCCGTGGCAACTTGAGCGCCCAACCTTGATTCAGGCCAAGATCTCACGCCACAAGATCAGGACGCCTCCTTCTGCGAAGCAGGATGGCCGCAGGAGAAGGAACGGACATCCTCACTCCCCAGCCACTGTCGAAGGTGACTCATATTTCCGGCAATCCTAAGCGCGGCCTTGCGGACGACGAGCAAAGGTAGCTCGCCGACCGGTAAAGACTTCCACCACCTAGTAATGGGTAAACCCTTGGCACGACTGGTGTCTTTGCTGACTTCTGAATACTTGTAAACGAAAGTCAAACAACTACAAATTACATGATGATATTAAATGGTCTGCCATGTACAGATCGACCTCGTCAAACATTGCTTCCTCTCCTTCCCTCTCCTAGAGAGGAGGCCTGAGTCCCAGCAGTGGGAACATTAAAAAGGCTGATGAAGATGAGGATGAAGAAACATTGCTTAACTTTTTAGATCAACCCGATCCACTGTAATTATTCTAACCGCAACCTCCTCAAAATAAAACAAACACTTTTGTGTTAGCAGTCGTGAAGAAATTCCTTTCACACTCCATGCAACTTATTTCGTAACAAACACACTTTTGACGCTTTATTTTTTTCTACCAGCGGCTTACAATCCGAAGGCCTAAGTTCAGAGAAACAGACGAGCAAGTCCAAGACCACGGAGCCCAACATCGACTTCGAGCTGGACGTGAAGGTGTACATCAACAGCGGCAAGTGCGTGCTGCACACCAAGGAGCCCAGCAAGGAGGATGACAGTATTAAGATGTGAGTTTATTATCTGGTGGATCTCCTTTTTTTTTACGGTGGTCAAAAATCATCTTCTGACAACCCCCGAGATAGTGTCAGACTCTTACTGACTAGAAACCCACCCCGTTCCTTCTAGCCTCTTCGTACCGGGGCTCGAGTCTAGCGTTTTCGTGGCGTCCGCTCTCTCACACTTCATTGTAGACCTTATTTTCGATACACACCGACTACTTTATGATTTATAATTCATGGATAAATATCCTACAACGGCGTCCGCTTAATGTTTGCCAGACGGCGCGAAATCACGCGCGAATGCTGGCGTTCGCTTAGGGTTCAACTGATATCTACAACCTAGGGATCTTTCCGTCAAGAGTGAATAGGTTACTTCTAGGCAAGCGTGCTCTATTTTCGGTAACATCATCGCTTACCATCAGGTGAGATAGTATCAATAATAAAAATAAAACACTCTTCTGTGGCTTCCCGTGACAGACCACTGAACGTAGCTATAAGCGCACGGGGGCTTTATGCAGCCTACCACCAGGTGGAGCGATGACCTGGTAAAGGGGATGCGAGACTCATAGGACCAGTTGTTGTGGCGACACTTGGGGCAGGCTTATGTCTCTCATTATTCATTATTTCAAATCTCTCATTATTTCATATTTATTCACTATAGTTAGTAAATAATTCTTTCTACAATTTTTGTTTTTTTTTTGCTTATGCAACGTGATGATTATTTCCCTAGCGGTCGCATGCGGGTGGGCCGGTCAGCATCAGGTGGGCTAGCAGAAGGAGCCACGGGTGGCAGTAGTTCACCCACAGCCGCGAGGAGGAAGGCGCCGCACGCGCGGCACCAGCCTGTGTTGGACCTCACCGTGTTCAGGGTGCCCGGCTTGGATCTCAAGGTATGCGGAGATTACTCTATATCAGTCAATTTTATTTAAAAACTAGCTGACTCGAATAACTTAGTTCTGCCATATAAATTATTATCCAAAAAAAAAAAAAATACGGTTGAGGGGGTAGGAGGGTAAAAATTAGCGTACCTACCTATTCTCAGTCGGTATGTTCTAGAATCAAAAGTTTTAAGACATGGCGCAGATCAATGCGTACTGAGCCGGCGTAGCAGATTACAGGAGAGGTGAATCGAGAGCCTGATTCTCAGCAGTGGGAACACTATAAAGACTAATTATGAGTTTGTGTGTTTAAATTATACATGTGAAAAGCTGAAGCTGAAAGCTGAAAGCTTTTACCATTGTCTAAATGCGACAAGTTGCAAAAGCTTTAACCATTGTCAATCTTTAAAAATAATAGTCTTAAAAAGCACCGCTGCGTGTATGTTTAATTTCTCAGGCACCAGTGTACTGAATACAGTGGACTGACTGTAAGAAGTGTACCTCATACCAGCTAACTTAAACCTTATTACGTAAAAATAAGGTTTAAATTAGCTGGTATCGAAGTGTACCGAATTCGGTACATTTGTGCCTGAGAGGCTAAACACCAATGACTTCCTTCAACAGGTTCACTACGAATCAAAAACCCTGCCCGAGGAAGCGAACTCTCCACAGACAGTTCCCCCGATGCCGTCGCTGAACCTGAACGTGGGCGCGCGCAAGGTGGGCATCAAAAAAGCGGCGCTGTTCGCCTGGATCACGCTGCAGAGCATCCCCGAGGAGACCATCATCTCCCCACATATACTGGAGTTCCTGGAACAGACCTTGGAACCTATACCGACAAAGGCATCGTTTTCGACGCCTACGCCCGGTGAGTTTTTTTTAAGAATTATTGTGGATATATCGTAGATGACGTAACTTATAGATTACAACAGTGTTCACTGAAATCGGCTGGTTATGATGAATCATGTTGAATGAATCAAATTTTGATAGATTTTTGTAAAAAGTTACATTTATTTGAGTTTTAACATGGTAATCGTGAAAATGTTTTCTTCGTAAAATAATAATATCCTACTAATATTATAAATGCGAAAGTTTGTATGTATGATGGATGGATGTATGGATGTTTGTTACTCTTTCACGCAAAAACTACTGAACGGATCTCGATGAAACTTAGTACACGAGTAGACCATATCCCAGAATAACACATAGGATACTTTTTATCCTGGGATTATGTACGCGGGTGAAGCCGCGGGCAAAAGCTAGTAACATATAATTAAAATATAGCATCATCAAGACCATTTTAGAGTTGGTTGTTTAAACCAGCTGTAGTCTAAGATTGTACTTTCAAACAAACAAAAACAACTAGCTTAGATCAGGAACGAGTATAGATTTTATTTGTTGAACCAGAACGACAGAAACTTTCTTACAAAACGACATAAACTTTCCCCGTATATTGCTCGCATTAAAGTCGGTTGTGTTGATCATGAGGAGTTAATTATAATAATTATTATTTATTCAGTTGCGTTTTTAATTTTTATAGTTGCGTTAGCCCACACTTGGAATAACTCTAGTATGGTAAATGCGTTCAGAAACTTGTAAACTCACATACACCCAGACCCGGAACAACTATCTTTAGCCCAGACAAATATTTATACCGTGCGGGAATCGAAAGCTGCAACAAACAGCGCAGCAGTCTATCGCTTAACTACTGCGCCAACTGTGCCGTCTAAGGGCCTGCGCGCACTTAAGAAAAGACGTCTTAGACAAACTTGTCTACGACGTCGCAGAATTGTCTATGACGTCATAGACAAGTCTAAGATATTTATATTTCAGATATCGACATTTACATATATTGATAGTTTATCAACAGTCCTAAGTCTAAGATATTTATATTTCAGATATCGATATTTCAATATATCGATAGTTTATCAACTGTCCTAGCGCCCCGTGTCATAGACAAAACAGTCGATATTTATATTTCAGATATCGATATTTCAATATATCGATAGTTTATCAACAGTCCTAGCGCCCCGTGTCATAGACAAAACAGTCTTGTCGCAGACCTCGTAGCCAACCCTGTCTAAGACGTCTTGTTTCAAGTGTGCGCAGGCCCTAATTCTACCAAGGGGCTCGATAAATCTTGCAAAATGCAACGACAGTAACGATTTTGAGGTAATGGTTAAACTAAGTTCAATGAACTGGAATGTCTCTTGAGTTCAGCGCCATCTAGCAACTGCTTAACTAGACTCGGGCCCGTAGCTTTCATATTAATTTTAACGATACGGCCAATACTAATATGCAATTGTTCCAGCTCACGAAGGAAGCTGTTGGTATTATCTATCACCCCGAACATTCTCTGAGCTAAAATACACAGTATATAAATTGACAAACAGTACCAACCCGCCTTCTTGAGTAAAAACGATTGTATCAGTTAAGACATTATCATTTACCTAGGCGTAGTCTAAGGTCACATTCTAACCAATATGCAGCTGCGTAAAAGCAACTTATGCGCCTGGTCGTGGTACACTTAACGAATGTCGCGTTCAAACGCTAAAGCTGTCAGCGTGCGATGTCAGCATCCAAATTCAAATTGCATCTTCTTCCTTCAGAGGCGGAAAGTGGTTCCCGCTCCCGGTCGGTGGAAGGCGCCTCGTACGGGCAGTACGTGTACGCGTCGTTCCCCGTCGACGTGATCGTGCACTTCCACATGCAGCCCAGCACGTTCCGCTTCAGCTGCCTGCCCGCCTCGCGCGTGGAGTGTCTCCTGCAGCTGCCGAGCCTGCAGATCGTCTTCAGCTCCAAGCGAGCGAGCGACGAGTAAGTTCAGACACACATAATCACAACCCATCACACCTAAATTGTCTTACTTCAAGTGCAGCAATAATTGTAATAAATTGAGAAGTCAGCAGTTAGAAAAAAAACTGTAAGAAGACATTGAAGTTGTCCTTTAGCGTTTGACATCAGAGCAATACTACGCAACGCCTATTGCAATTTTAGTTGAAGTCTATGCCAGCAATGGGCTATCAAAGTTGTCGGTGATTTTTTTGCCTTTACTTTCCCAAGGCAAAGACCTCCAACGACTTTTTCCGAGCATTCTTTACTCGTGCCACATCGAACAGCGGTGATTACCCAAAATTAAATGTGAATACTCAAAGTGTGTTTAAATAACTGTGACTTCTTTCAACCCAATCTCCTCAAAAAAACAAACTCCTCGTCATTCCCTAACCCACCCAATCTTTCCACAGAGAAATGGCCGAGCCAGCAGTTGCTATGGGCGGGCTCAGCGTTACAGGCTGCCTGGCCGACTTCTCCGTGAACATGTTCCACCCGTACGGCGGCAAGAAGTCCAGCCTAAAGGAGGCGCAGTGGTCGCCCCTCTCTGACACCGAGAGGAAGGATTCCTTGAGCATCAACGTGGAGTTTGTCAAGTTTCACCTGTCGAGGTCGAGGAAGTTGGACTTCCAGACGGAACAGGATCAGTCGAAGGCTACTGTGAGGTTTTCAAGTAAGTGTTGTATTTGATAATTGCCCATTAGTTATAGTGTTACCCACAGAACAGATGAAAGAGGGTAGAATGGCGTTGTGGGCGAGGCAGGCGTGCTACAAAGTAGGGAAATGCTCATAGTTCAACTACCGCTAGCAAACTTGCGATCTAAGTGTGCGTGGTCTGTTAGTTGCGTAATGCGCGTTCGTATTGGTTTATTGCCTGTAGTGGAGTTAAAGGGTGTGAGACAAGGGGCGACACTTGTGGTACAAATCAGAAAGTATTTCCTTTCTAACCTCTTTCATCTTTTGTGTGGTGTTACCAACTTCGCCCGTGAACATCCACCCGTTCGTTGGCAAGAAGAAGCCTAATCTAATGGACGCGACACATGATCCAGAATATTTTGAAATTTGCAGCGCGTTCGAAGCAGTATCCGATAAATTGGATCGATCGTGGCGTTCTTCACGACCGCTCTTAAACTTGTCATGCATACTCATAGCCACACAAAATCAAGTTTACCAGACGCGCTGCAAACTTGACAGTAAACTGGATCGCGTGTGGGGTTCAGCAAGGAAGTGTACTCATCCCCATGTATGTGACAATTAATTGTTATAAATCAATAAAGGAAATATTAAATAGTATTTTTCTCCTTCAGCAATCGTCGACGTGGGCTCAGCGTGGTTCAAGTACGACATGCGTCGCTTGGGCGAGATCCTGGCCTTCCCCAAGGCGTGGTACCGGCGAACCATCGTGCGGCGTATGTTCTTGGGAGATCTTAGTTTACACGACACTCGTGATCATGGGTAAGTTGACTAAGCATGAATGAACTTGCTTATGAATAAGTTTCTTGTGTAACTCATAAGCCCACTTGCACTATAATTAGATGCACTTACAATGGAATTTGAACTTCGCTTTGTATGACAAACAATAGTTTCAAAATTATGATTAACATCACGAATTCTGAATTCAAATTTCACAATAGTTAATAAATATATTTTTTTATTTTTGGTAGGCCATCAAGCAGCAACGTGCCGGTATCTCCCGTACTGCCGCAGAGAGAGAAAACGAAGACTGTTCCCGAGCAAAAATCTAAAGGTAAGCACAAATATATTGTTATGTTGTATAATACCCTCGATCGATTTGAAGCACTATGCTTCAAATAGATTATGCCGAGTTACTATTCTGTCGATTTTGTACCAATTACGTATAAGGAAAAGAGTGTACGTCGGAATTACATAACCTAATTTCGCGCCCGTCCCATTGTCGGACCACTGGTACATGGTGAACATTTCACCCGTACGCACTAAACGTTTAGGGAACGTATTCATTTTACGTACAGCTATGGAGTGGAATTCCCTGCACGAGTCTGTGTATCCTTACAACCTGGGTGTTTAATTTAAGAGTGGATAGATTACTCCTTATTTAAGCGTGCTCCACCGTCGACCACATCATCACTTACCATCAGGTGAAATAGACAAATGCGAGTCTATCAAGAATAAAAAAAAACCCACGCTCACCTCACCAGAGCCGCTGATGAGAGTTTTATATAGCTGTAGCTATAGCTGAGTGCTGTAGTTACAAATGTTCACGTTTGTCAAACGACGTTTTTCAATATACATACTTATGAATAAATAAGTCGGGAGTTGCCTGGCAATAGCGTGGGGGCCGTTTGGTGACCAGTCTGATACAATCACAGAACAGAAAATATAGGTAGAAGTGCCCCTAACGTGGCCAAGCACGGGAACCAGTGTCGCCAAACTCACACATTTGCGTATCAAATTGTACATTACACACATAAAAAACAGTAATAAGATTGGCTACGAAGCTACGAATTACAAACTTAACTTTTACAAATCATATTCTTATTGCTTTCATAAATTAGGTCTTATTACAACGTAAGAAATTTGTTACTATTTGACATGACACAAACAATAAAGAAGTTTTAACCAATTTACAACGAGTTCGGCTACTCAACGCTAGATGGCGCTGTAACCAATTTATTCTATTCAGAACGCTAGTGCCTTTGAAATAGATGCCATATTCACCTGCACTAGTATATAATATGTAATAGGCGAATTTCGCCTGCTGTTGACAAACGCGCGATATCTAAGAGGCACTTCCTCTACTTTTCTTTATTCCGTGGATACAATGAATAGTGGCGGAGGCAAGCTGGTGTAATTTTCCGCACTAGTGTGGAAAACAGTTAGTTGCATGCTTAAAACTCGGTGAAATATGAGAGGATTTTCGAGTAAGCGTATTGCAAAAAGAAATGTTGAGTTTGGCTTCCACAACAACCTTTTAGCCGCATGCGTCGGATTGGTCCGACGAGTGACTTCGTGTCCTCTTCGCCAGGGTCGTGTGTTTGCTACTGATATTCCATCTCGTTCAGCTCTTCAATCCCCATAGGTGACAGAAGAGCCGACGAGATGGAGTATCTGGTCGTGGATGTGCGACCCTGGCGGAATTAACGCAAGAGTGTTCGTCGGATGTATCTGACATTGGCGGTTAAAACGTTAAGTAACGATTGAACCACCGGTGTGATTTGTACGATGTTCCGTGCAGACAGCAGCAAGGCGTCGGCGCCGGCGATGGGCGCGGCGTGGGAGACGCTGGTGCTGTTCGCCGTCAACTTCACCAAGCTCAACGTGCACATGAACATGGGCAACGTCATGGGCAATGTCAGGTGAGAACACGCATTTATTAATTATTTACTGGTTTTATTTAATTAACTAGCTTCTGCCAACGGGTTCAATTCGTGTGAAAGTAGAAAACTATCCTAAGGGCCGACGCTGCGTTAGAAACCGGCGCAGTCCCATACAAAAGTGCTCTGTCGCGACGCGCCCCACGCTCTCTACTCGTGCGCAATGTTACATCTTTTTTTATTCAATACTAGCTTTTACGCGCGCGGCTTCGCTCCCGCTCTTCCCTGCTACACCCTCCTATACCTAACTCTACCCTACTCTACCCATCTGAAAGAAAGAAAGAAAAAGAGTTTATTTGCGCCCAACATGACGCATATCCCAAAAATAAATAAATGTAACAAAATAACAACCCTACCCTACTCTACCCTACTCTACCGTACTCTACAGTATCCTATGTCTGTCACCTGGCTCTAAGCTACCTACCCACCAATTTTCAGCCATGTCGGTACAACCATTCTTGAGTTATAAATAGTGTAACTAACACGACTTTCTTTTGTATATAGATTTTAAGAAATAAAAAAACTATCTTAAATGCAAAGGAACTATTCAATAAAATCGTACATCAACGTTACCAAGCGTAGCACAGCGCGTGCTACGGCGTAGCTATTTTGTAGCACGCACCGCGCGCCACGAAAACTGCGCATACGCAACGTAGCGTTGTGGGCGTGGCTTGGCCCAGAATTACCGCTAAGGAGATACCGTGTGGTTTAAACACTTCTGAATTGATCGTATCGGTTAATAATCCACAATTTTTTTGTTTTTTTTTTTCATTTAGTGTTAGAGGGATTTTTTTCTAGATTGCTTTTGTCGTCTCAGTATGTTTTATATGTATATTTGTGTTGTTTTAGTTGGCAGTCCCGCGACTTCAACTGCACGGGGCGTCTAAGCATCGGTAGCACCGGGCACCGCAACATGCTGGTGGGCGTGGCGCTGGCCAGCTCGGAGCTGGACGCGCGCGGCGGTATCGTGGGCGGCGCCATCTCGCTCTCCTCCATCGACACATATGGTATGTGAGTTGGCAGTCCTGCGACTTCAACTGCACGGAGCGCCTGAGATATCGTATGGGAAATCTAGTGCTTGCAAAAGTTCTTCTAGAATAGCTCTTGGGACGAGCGGGAGATATTGTCAGTTTTACTGACTAAAAACCTACTGCTGTTGCCCATGGCCCCAATAAGCTTAACACGCGCTTACGGCGGCCGAAAATACTGATCGGAAATCTGGTGGTTAGGGCAAAAGGCCTATTGCCTCGCGCGTGTGGCCGCCACCTTTGCTAGCATTAGCATTTCTGCTTCGCAGAAGGAGGCGACCGTCTGCCACTCCTCGTTGCAGACCATGGCCCGGCGCGAGAGATCGCAGCCGCTACTTTTCTTAGTGCTTGTTACACAAATAACAAATAAATACTTGATTATCTGTACAAATTAAATCACTAATAAAATTATACTAAACCATCAACTCTTTCCTCCAGTTCACATCGAAGAAGAAGCCGGCTGCAACCCTGGCCATGTATGCGGGGTCCGTCTGGCCGCGCTAGAATTGCGGCTGGAGTACATGGGCACCCCAGTACTCATGGCGAGGGTCTCACGGCTGCAGGCTGCTCTGAGAGACGAGTGGCTGGCCCGGAACAGGCATCCTGCTCATCATCCGCACAGACCTACTTCCAGGTAATGCTAGAACTGCGGCTGGAGTACATGGGCACTCCAGTGCTCATGGCGAGGGTTTTGCGGCTGCAGGCTGCTCTGAGAGACGAGTGGCTAGCTCGCAACAGGCGTCCTGCTTGTCATCCGCAAGACCTACTTCCAGGTAAGGCTAGAACTGCGGCTGGAGTACATGGGCACCCCGGTACTTATGGCGAGGGTATCACGGCTGCAGGCTGCGATGAGAAACGGCTGGCCGGCGTAGAATTGGCATCCTGGTCAACATCCGCACAGATCTACTTCCAGGTAAAGCTAGAACTGCGGCTGGACTACATGGATGCCCCAGTACTTATGGCGAGGGTATCTCGGTTGCAGACTGCTCTGAGAGACAATTAGCTGGCCCTGAACAGGTCGTCCTGGTTATCATCCGCATAGACCTACTTCCAGGTACGTAGAAAAACACAGACTGGTTTTTTGTGGAGCTTGCGTTGTTGCCTTGTGTTGTGAAGGCCTTTACTCTCTCGCTTTTCTACTAAATCTGTAAATATGTGTCTTGTAATGATGAAAAAAAAGTTGAATAGCAAAATAGTAATAAGTCTCGGTCATTTTCTTTCTTTTGAACAAACTTTAAAGCATTTTATCGAACTAAGAAAAAAGTTTTATTTTCGTTGACAATGTTTGAACTTGAATTCTTGTCTTTTGGCCAGGCTGTAACCATTTATCGCGTTACAACAGAAAATTTTGTTAGAAAAGAAAAAGAAAAACTTTTCGAAGTAATAAAGGTATACTTGCTATATACGTGTGCTCAATATGCTAGTTAATGCACTGTGCACAAATGTAATCAGCTAAACTAACCCGCACGATCTCTCACTAGCTTCCAAGAAGATCAAGAACAGGAAGACGGGTAAGCTATAAGGCTCTATTTTATTTACTACGATCATTTCCACCATGATAAAAAAAAGACATAAAAACGCAACTTTTCCCGGTCAATCGAAGCCACACAACTGACATGTACTAACACAATATCAATAGTATAAAATAAAGTCTATTTTCGAGTGTGACACACAAACAAAATCAATGATTTCGATCGACCAGAGACTGGTTGCACCCAACGCCCAAAAACGACTTACGCCAAATAATAAAATAGAACCTTATAAACATCACACGGTTAGCGCTAAAAAACCCACATTCTCTAATCCTATACGTTCTCCCCCTTCAGGCCAGCAATAATCCTGACACACGGGACACTAAGCTGGCACCAGCTGCAGATCCTGATGTCACGAAGTACCACGCCGGATCTGTTGAAGATGCAGCTGAAGCTTGAAGAGTTCTTCACACAGCAATTCAAGTCAAGCAAGCGAGTGTTCAGCTCGTTGCATCCGAATTACACTAATGCGAGGAGAGATCGACGTGAACGTGAGTATCAATGACATTTTTTTTTTTTTTTTTTTTTTTATTCAAAATTCTTTAAAGCATAAATTACATACAGTCTTAAATATATATCTTAATTCTGAGTCTTACGTGCCTGAACTAGGAAATCCTGTGTTTCAGGCAAGAAGAGCTAAAATAATTTAAAATTAACAAATAATCAAAATAATTTTAAGTACAATACAAATGTGTAAAAAATCTGTAATGTAGACATGCCATTATTATAATATTAAAAAGTTTAACTTCTAGTTTCTTAATTATCAATATAGGTACTTAAACTAGGTAAATTTTTTATAAATTATAATAGTTTCTTAAATAACAAAATACTTAAACTAGGTCAACAATTGAGTAAAAACACAAAATATAAACAAAATCACAAAATATAAACAAAATCATTTTAGCACAATCAGTAAATTCTCTGTATCATGGTATGACATTTTTTGAAGAGTTTCTTTAAGAATTCTCTTACAGTAGACTTGATTCAAGCGATAAATATTTGCTTTCGCGTTCAATCTATTGTAGAGGAGAGGACCGAGAAAAAGGTAAAATTTTGACGTGAAAGCATGTTTGGTATGATTCTGAGGACAAACTAGGTCTTTACGTCTTTTGTTAGTAAAATCCGTGCTATATGTTAAATCTGCGTGCTGTTTTAATACAATACCCATTATAAATAATTGCCGGACTGTTAATACTTCACATTCTTTGTATAGGAGGTTAGTGGGAAAAAGGAATGGACGGAAAGTAGACACTTTGAGAATTGCCCTCTGGGCTCTCTCGATAGTTAGTAACAATGTTTTACCCGCTCCACCCCATGTGGGAATACAGTAGGTTACTATCGATTGACATAGAGCGAAGTAGACTTGTCGAACTATTTTTGGATCTGCAATGTAGCGCAACTTTTTAAAAACAAATATCAATTTACGAATCCTATTATTTATAGCTTCTATATGATGTTTAAATGAAAGTGTCTCATCGATTATAATTCCAAGGTACTTTACTGTATTTGACATGTTAATATTAGGACAAACACATTGGTTATTTGTGTTAGATGTGCAGTTATGAGCATACAATGTTGAGGTAGTGCCGGTTAGTTTTTGCTTGCGCATCGAAAACTTGACGTAATTTGTCTTGTCAGCATTTAAGGTTAGTGAATTATTTTGAAGCCATTTATTAATAACATTGAATCCGTGTTGCGCAAACTTGTAGACATTTTCTTCTGAGTCAGCCGAAAACAAAAGAGCAGTGTCGTCGGCATAACTAACGATATGGCCGTGATCTATATTCAGATTACAGAGATCGTTTATATAGATTAAAAAGAGTGAAGGTCCTAAAATACTTCCTTGGGGAATTCCGAAAGCTGTGCTTTTTTCCTCATCGCTGATAACATTCCCAATCTTCACACATTGCGTACGTTCTTCTAGGTAGCTCTTAAATAGTTTCAGCTGAATTTCCCTGATGCCTATGGCCTCAAGCTTGCGCAACAAGATGGGAATAGAAACTGTGTCAAACGCTTTGGCGAGGTCCAGGAAAATTCCTACTGTGTGGTTACCCTTATCAAGTTCCTGTGCTAGGTAGTCAGTAAGATGGTGTACGGCATTATCTGTAGACATTTTAGGTCTAAATCCAAACTGCTGCTTAGAGAGAATTGATTTATCCTCCAAATATTTATAAAACCTATTGTTTATAATTTTTTCTAATATTTTAGACATGGCAGGCAGTAAGGAAATAGGCCTATAATTAGTCACTTGGTCTTTACTTCCTGATTTGTAAACTGGGACAACAACAGCTTTTTTTAAGCACTTGGGGAACACACCTGTGGTTAAACATTTATTAAAAATGCAAGTTAACGGTGGTACTAAAAGGTCTTTGAATTGCTTAATAATTTTACTAGATATGTTATCCCAACCAACTGCACAGTCAACTTTTAGACCCATAATAATCCTTTCCACTTCCGCCTCGTCAGTATCTAGTAAAACAAAGGATGATAAGCTAGTGTTGGATGCAAATAATGAGCTCGCGAGGTGCTGCGTTTGTCCACGAATTTTTTCAGCTAGACACTTGCCCACATTAACAAAGAAATTATTTGCAATATTCGCAGATGTTAACTGTGATGAATGTGCTTGTAATAAACTTGAAGAAGACTGATTCTGTTTTGAATTATACGTCACATTTTTAATAATCTTCCAGATCTTTTTATTGTCTGTACCAGCCTCTCTTAGTGCAGTGTTATCGTAATTGCGTTTTACTTTTTTTAGGAGGTCGTTACAAAAGTTACGATATCGCTTATATGACACTTGCAATATAAAATTATTCGGATTAGCTTTAGCTTTCATATGCAGTTTATCTCTATTTTTCATACAACGTATAAGGCCAGCCGTGATCCATGGTTTTATGTTGCAGTATTTGTTATTTAACCGAGATATGACCGTGTTTTTCTGAATTGCATGTTGCACCTTTTTAATTAGGTACAACATACAATACTGCGGATCAGCGGTATTGTAGACTGGGTCAAAATCAATATTGCATAAGTCTTCCTCAAGTTTACGTAAATTTAATTTAGAGACTGTGCGAGAGGCCACCTTAGGTAATTTACAATTAAGGATAAGTAGGTTAGCACTGTGATCGGTTATTGTTGAATTAATTACAAGGGTAAGTGCTGGGAAATTGGCCTTGAGCATCATGTGATCCAAGCAGGAGCCACTTTGATGTGTAGGAAGCGTGTGAGCGGGAAGCAAACTATGAAACGCGCATAGGTTCAGATATTCCTCAGCCGAAGCATCTGTACTTCCAGGAAGGATATTGATATTAATATCTCCAGTTAAAATTATATTTCTAAAAGATGATAGGTTCTGCAAGGTGTCGTTTAGAGAATTAGTAAAATTGTTTAAATTCGTAAAAGAGGGAGATCGATATACAGCTAATATCGCAAATTCAGTTCCGATTTTAATCAACAATCTGCTACAGTCGTGCATGTTTGGTTCCAGGACCGACACATTTAGATGATCTCTTGCATAAACTATCACCCCATCGTTCTGATTGCAAGTCGAGTTAGTCTTATACATACAATATCCCGGAATTTGTGGTATATTATATTGTTTAGCAAGCCAACATTCAGTCAGAACAATAATGTCACAAATTATTTCTAGACGTTTTAAAAAAATGCTAAAATTATCGAAATTCTTAAAAACACTACGAATGTTTTGGGTTAATATAGTTAATGGTCTAGTGTAAGAGGAGAGATATTGCTTGCACTGGTCAACATCACAAACTTCAGATTGAGATACAGAGAAATTATCTATGTCACTAATTAGATTATTAATCATATTAAAATATAATTAAAAATACCAACCAAGGCCAAAAAGAAACGTAATTTACGGCGCTCCTAGGCGCCTCCATAATCAATAGAGTTTATGTACCTATTTTCTGCCATAATTTTCGCCGGACAGTCCGCTGCACCTGTCTTATGATTGCTTGGCTTTTTGAAGTGCATGCAAGTTGCACATTTAGGTTCCTCGGTTTTCTTGGTGCATTCTTTGATGGAATGACCCAATTCACCACAGTGGCCACACGTGTAGGTGATCTCCCGACATGACTTAGCCGCATGTCCGTATTGCTGACATTTATAACAACGTGTAACTAAAGTAAAGTCTCTTACAGGGCAAGAAGACCAATTAACAAAAACTCTGTCTTTACATATTAGGGCTTTACGTATCTGTGAAGATACTTCAATTATAAAGTTACAAGTGTCAGCATCCCTCTTACCAGACTTGTGGCTCAACTTAATGGAGGACAAAAATGTCTCGAGGCTGCAATCCTGAAGTTTTTCGGCTAGGTTTTGGTTGAACAAACAAGTAAAAACTTCCTTCTCTTGCATGGATGATGGCACTCCGATAATTACGACTCTAGGTTTTCTTTTCTGCGGTTCATCGACTGTAAGGCCTGAATTTGTTGACTGCATCGATTTTTTTACCTTCTCAATGTCGTCCTTGGTTTCAGTGCTGATGATGACACCGCCATTTTTAGTCTTGCGTAGTCCTCTTACTTGAAGTTTCATCTGTTCTGGGCATATAATTTTTTGTACAAGTGACTTTGTCTCCTCACTGGACTTTAGTTTGTCGTTGGGATATATGGCCACTGAGCTTAAATTTAAGGGCTGAATAAATTTGTTGGTACCTTTCTTTACCATATCAGCAAAGGAGGATCCCGTATTTGGCTTAATAGAGGCTCCAACTGTCATCTTAAGGTCTTGCAATTGATGCGACAGATCAATTTGCTCTTCAAGTCTTTGTATGGTAGAGTTGGCCATGATTACTCTCATCTTGATGGACTGGTACTGAACAGCCATCTGAGATGTGCTGTGTCCAATTTTTCGACATAAAGCACTTATGCTCATTTTCTGTTCCGTATTTAATTTGCCCTCTTGTGCAATAGTGTGCACATTGCCTAGACATTTTTCAATAGTCGTCATCCAGTCTTGTATTTCCGGCGTTGATATCACCTCGTTTCTTTTGGTGGGCGACTGAGGATCAGATGAGAGTCCGCGCTCGGGTGCAGGTGTGGGCACGGGTGTAGAAGGTGGACTCCGAGCACATCGGTCAGCCCGGCTGAAGGGGCTGCTTGCCATTGTGACACAGTTATTGACTTGGTAACACTTTACACATTTTATTACGTTACGTAAGATAACTAGCAAATATTATGCCTACGTTTCAGAATTATCCGGCCAGTAGGTAAAACCAGGTCACGATTCAGACACAGATTCACAATTTTATAATTCTTCGGCACGTCTGTTCACAACGAAGTACAAAAATAAATCGTCTAATTTAGACCGTGGTAGACAGGTTGATGTCTTGTATTTCGATTTCCGGAAAGCGTTTGATAGCGTCAATAATCATATTTAGCTTGCGAAACTAAGTGCTATCCGTTCCAACTGGTTTCCAACGGCTACTGGGTGACCACTCCCGCGATCGCCAGCTGTTTGTCAGACTAAGCGTTTATGAATCTACCTTAACCCGATCATATACATTCTGGAGTTCGTCAAGGATCAATCCTGGGACCACTTCTATTTTTCATAATGGTCAACGATCTTCTGTCACGCCAAATGTTCTATACGCGATGATTTGAAACATTTTTTTTTTCCGAAATTCACTCTGATTCCGATCATTTGGCAGTGCAATGTCACTGGAATACAATACCTCTACTGGATGATAACTCTACTGGATGCTTCGATATAAGTTTTACTAGCCCACCACATCCTATCAACTACTATCAACGAGAGTACCATTATCAGGACAAGTGAAATGCAGGATCTAGGTGTCACTTTTGACAGCAAGCTAACGTTACATAACCACACAGTCTTTTTCAGTGTTCGCCGATGATTGACAGGGATTTTGTCTGTTTTTCTAGGGTATTTATAGATGTAAATTTGTTCATGTTTTATGTCAGCCCCAGCTGCAGCGCCGGCGGCAGCGGAAGGCGCGGCGCCTCCACCGGTGGCCACTGAACTGCGCCACCACCGGCACTGGCAGAAAGTGCTGCACCTGGTATCCGGCATGCAGCTCTCCACCTTGCCGACACCGCTGCCTGCTAACGGTAACGTAGCCGCCACAACACTCACCTCTGACAGCCCCAGCTGTAGTGCTGGTGGTAGCGGAAAGCGTAGCACCTTTACCTTTAAATAGGACCACCTAGCTTATAAACTTATCGAAACAAAACAAGAATTGTCATAATTGGTACACATTTGGCAAAGATAACAACGCTGATACAAAAATAAAACTTTCAAAGACTTAAAAACCTCCTCCTTTTTAGATGCTGGTTAAAAATCTAGTCACTCTTATAATTTCCTTATTTTTCTCTAGGCACCGTTCTTGGCGGTACGATGGAACTCCACGGCACGAACATATCGCTAGCGTGCTTCCACGGCAACAGCTTTAAATCGAAATCCTGGGCGCTGTTCAGTCTCAAGGACCCTTGCATCAGCTTCGCAACTGAGGCGCAGCAGGTGGCCAGCGAAGAAGGTAAGGGATCGCTATATTCTTTTTATTTGTTTTAAAATTTTAGAGGAGTAAATGGAATGACTTAATATTTAGCTTTCTAAAACTATCACTATAACATGTACATGTTATATTGATTGTGATTGCATCACTGCTTACCATCAGGTGGGATCGCAGTCAAGTACTAGTTTGTATCAGATAAAAAAAAACATTTTTTGGGGTTTTTTTTTATTTTTTCGACGGGGAAAATCATCTTTGACAAAACCCGCTCTTGGGTGGAGTGGGAGATAGTGTCAGACTCTTACTGACTAAACCCCGCGCCGTTCGTTCTAGCCTTCATACCGGGGCACGAGCTCCCTTTCGGACAACCCTGGCCCTAGTAGGCTTCGACCCATCTGGGCCCCTCCTGCTGCTGACAACTCCTTGAGGCGCGCGGGAACAGTGCGCGCCGTCGACGTCTTGGACTCGGTCCATTACCGGACGATCGGACAGCGAGCTACCCATGGCTCGCCGTCCGCGAGCCCGCGTCTACGGTGGCCGGAAATCGGGATCGGAATCCCGGCGACGGCGGCGAGGGCGCCGTTACCTGATGCGGTCGGCCTCCTCCTTTGCAAGCATTACTGCTTCGCAGAAGGAGGCGACCGCCTGCCATTCCACCTCGCTCCGGACCATGGCCTGGACCAGGGCCCGGCGCGAGAGGCCTCCGCCGCCTCACGCCCCCACGAGGGCACGGCAATGCTCCGCCCAAGCAGGGCACACCTCGACGGTGTGCTCCACCGTGTCCTCCGGGCGTTGCGCACAGTGGCGACACCCGGGCGTCTCTTCCGCTTGAATCCGATGCAGGAACCTCCCGAACTTGCCATATCCGGTGAGGATCTGCGTCATACGGAAGGTAAGGACGCCGTGAGGTCTTTCCAGCCACGCCTCAAGGAGGGGACTTACCGCCATAATCGTGGCGTGCCCAACATTTTTTTCGGGGTGTTGTTTAGAGTTATGTGGGGTCAGAGCCATTAGTCAATAGTACAGGAAAAAAAAAGTTGCATTTGGCCTGGCAGTAGCCAATACGTGATTCCAGAAAAAAGACGATCACAATCACGTACAAAAGTGGTAATCATAAGACCCAAATTGACTACTTTCTGGTTCGGCGCAACAAACTTAAAGCACGTCAAAGACTGCAAAATACTGCCAGGTAAAGACTGGCAGCTACAATGTGGCTGACGGCTTACACCAAGGGTTGGTTCTTAGAACTTACCTCTTCTTCCTGATGATAATGGACGCTCTGACGTCGGACATTCAGGAAGAGGCTCCCTGGTGTATGTTGTTTACCGATGACATTGTGCTGGTTGCCAAGAGTGGTCTAGAGGTCCAGAACAGATTGGAGATGTGGTGGCACAGACTAGAGAGTGTTGGCTAGAAATTGAGTAGAACCAAAACGGAGTACTTGTTCTGCGATTTCGGCGGTCTCTCCAATCCAGTGCCTTTAGCTCTCGCCGGAACGCCCATACCAATTTGTTCCGACTTTCAGTACCTCGGGTCGCTTGTCCAAAGGGATGGTGAAGTAGACCGGGACGTAACATATCATCACAGTCAACTTGTGACCCACGGATGCTCTCAAGTTGAAGGGTAAAATCTACAAGTCCGTGATAAGGCCTGTCATAGTATATGGATCAGAATGTTGGGCTGTGGAAAAGACGGTAGAATTGGCTGTAAGACAGGTGAATAAATATTGCATGTAGCAGAGATGAGAATGCATGTAGTATGTGTGGTGTGACGAGAATGGATAAATTGAGAAACGAGTATATTAGGGGAAGTTTGAAAGGAAATCGTTTGTCTTGGTATGGTAATGTAAAGAGGAGGGATGAAACGCATATTGCTAAAAGAGTTATGAATTTACATGTGAATGGATGTAAAGGGAGAGGGAAGCTAAAGACAAGATGGATGGATTGTATGAGAAGTGATATAAAAGATGATGATGATCTTGAATTTGTTCTTTTTGTGTAGGTGAGATGGAAGTGCACGTAGTGCAGAGCCTGACGGCCAGCCTGGGCGGGCTGGGCCCGGGCGGCTCCGGCGCGCGCGCGCACGTGTCCATGGCCACCGTGTGCCGCATGACGCGCGCGCTGCTGTTCCCGCCGCAGTTCAAGACGCTCAAGGAGTGGTTCCACTATGCCTTCGCCAACAGCGAGATAGATGGTGAGTGTGTAGCTAGCATGCAAGTCCACGTAGTACAGAGCAGCCTGGGCGGGCACGTGTCCATGGCCACCGTGTGCCGCATGACGCGCGCGCTGCTGTTCCCGCCGCAGTTCAAGACGCTCAAGGAGTGGTTCCACTATGCCTTCGCCAACAGCGAGATAGATGGTGAGTGTGTAGCTAGCATGCAAGTCCACGTAGTACAGAGCAGCCTGGGCGGGCACGTGTCCATGGCCACCGTGTGCCGCATGACGCGCGCGCTGCTGTTCCCGCCGCAGTTCAAGACGCTCAAGGAGTGGTTCCACTATGCCTTCGCCAACAGCGAGATAGATGGTGAGTGTGTAGCTAGCATGCAAGTCCACGTAGTACAGAGCAGCCTGGGCGGGCACGTGTCCATGGCCACCGTGTGCCGCATGACGCGCGCGCTGCTGTTCCCGCCGCAGTTCAAGACGCTCAAGGAGTGGTTCCACTATGCCTTCGCCAACAGCGAGATAGATGGTGAGTGTGTAGCTAGCATGCAAGTCCACGTAGTACAGAGCAGCCTGGGCGGGCACGTGTCCATGGCCACCGTGTGCCGCATGACGCGCGCGCTGCTGTTCCCGCCGCAGTTCAAGACGCTCAAGGAGTGGTTCCACTATGCCTTCGCCAACAGCGAGATAGATGGTGAGTGTGTAGCTAGCATGCAAGTCCACGTAGTACAGAGCAGCCTGGGCGGGCACGTGTCCATGGCCACCGTGTGCCGCATGACGCGCGCGCTGCTGTTCCCGCCGCAGTTCAAGACGCTCAAGGAGTGGTTCCACTATGCCTTCGCCAACAGCGAGATAGATGGTGAGTGTGTAGCTAGCATGCAAGTCCACGTAGTACAGAGCAGCCTGGGCGGGCACGTGTCCATGGCCACCGTGTGCCGCATGACGCGCGCGCTGCTGTTCCCGCCGCAGTTCAAGACGCTCAAGGAGTGGTTCCACTATGCCTTCGCCAACAGCGAGATAGATGGTGAGTGTGTAGCTAGCATGCAAGTCCACGTAGTACAGAGCAGCCTGGGCGGGCACGTGTCCATGGCCACCGTGTGCCGCATGACGCGCGCGCTGCTGTTCCCGCCGCAGTTCAAGACGCTCAAGGAGTGGTTCCACTATGCCTTCGCCAACAGCGAGATAGATGGTGAGTGTGTAGCTAGCATGCAAGTCCACGTAGTACAGAGCAGCCTGGGCGGGCACGTGTCCATGGCCACCGTGTGCCGCATGACGCGCGCGCTGCTGTTCCCGCCGCAGTTCAAGACGCTCAAGGAGTGGTTCCACTATGCCTTCGCCAACAGCGAGATAGATGGTGAGTGTGTAGCTAGCATGCAAGTCCACGTAGTACAGAGCAGCCTGGGCGGGCACGTGTCCATGGCCACCGTGTGCCGCATGACGCGCGCGCTGCTGTTCCCGCCGCAGTTCAAGACGCTCAAGGAGTGGTTCCACTATGCCTTCGCCAACAGCGAGATAGATGGTGAGTGTGTAGCTAGCATGCAAGTCCACGTAGTACAGAGCAGCCTGGGCGGGCACGTGTCCATGGCCACCGTGTGCCGCATGACGCGCGCGCTGCTGTTCCCGCCGCAGTTCAAGACGCTCAAGGAGTGGTTCCACTATGCCTTCGCCAACAGCGAGATAGATGGTGAGTGTGTAGCTAGCATGCAAGTCCACGTAGTACAGAGCAGCCTGGGCGGGCACGTGTCCATGGCCACCGTGTGCCGCATGACGCGCGCGCTGCTGTTCCCGCCGCAGTTCAAGACGCTCAAGGAGTGGTTCCACTATGCCTTCGCCAACAGCGAGATAGATGGTGAGTGTGTAGCTAGCATGCAAGTCCACGTAGTACAGAGCAGCCTGGGCGGGCACGTGTCCATGGCCACCGTGTGCCGCATGACGCGCGCGCTGCTGTTCCCGCCGCAGTTCAAGACGCTCAAGGAGTGGTTCCACTATGCCTTCGCCAACAGCGAGATAGATGGTGAGTATTATGTTTTTGCGTGATATAGGCGTAAAATTGTGAACTATTTGAAATTGGGTTGCTGCGTGTTGTGGATTTGACTAGTCCTTTGGAAAGATAGGTCAGATCGACTCATCCTTTAAAAGAAGGTTTGCACGATATCTGGTACTACTCAGCACAGCTCAGTACACACGATGGTACGGTTTTCGGGACATCGGGACACAAATTATTCTATATACTTATCATAAAATGGTTGTCTCCAGCAATCGAGCTGTTCCCGTCCCTGGAGCGAGACCCTACAGGCACGACGTCGTCCAACGCGAGCGGCTCCAGCGCCAACACCAACAGCGCCGAGCGCAACAAGGCGGCCGCCGATAAGCACGTGAGAGAAGTCATCTTCGCGCTGCCCTCCCTGCAGCTGCACCTCAGGACGCACCACCTGCAGGCACACACGCCTCCCACAGAAAGCGGTCAGTACACATCAAAATAGGTATTTTGATCTCGACTATCCTCAGCAAAGACCAGCTGAGTATAGGTCTTTGTATTCCTACTTTTATAATTCAACTAGCTTTTGCCCGCGCGGCTTCGCTCCTGCTCTTCCCTACTCCACTCTACTATACACAACTCTACCCTACCCTACTCTACCCTACTCTACACTACTCTACCGTACTCTACCCTACTCTACACTACTCTACCCTACTCTACCCTACCCTACCCTACCCTACACTACCCTAATTTTTTTTTTCCATAAGAACCTTATCCTCACAATAACAATCACAACAAAAAAAAATCAGCCAAATCGGTCAAGCCGTTTTCATGCTATGTCGTGACAACGGAAAACGGGTTTCATTTTTATATATATAGATAGAAGATAGATGAGACCTGAGTTTGTTTCGATGTTTTTTTTTCAGGCTAGACAATCTCGTGTAGTTTACAAATTGACATGTTATTTGAAATGTTCGGAAATAAAACGGCGTAGCTCAGAGTAAAAGAGGGAAAACTTCCTCCAACTTATGCCAGGTATTCTTGTCTCCAGCCATCTCGAACCAGCCCTCACTGCAGAAGCTTTCGGTCTTCTTACCTCCTCTTCGCATTCAATGGCAGCCTCATTTCAAGATCGCTGATAGATACCTGAACTAAAACTATTGTTTTTACTGAACAGATGAGAAGCCGGTAGTGGAATGCAGCTTTATCACAGAGTTTGAAGATCACATATTCGTGTCTGTGGATGCTGAGGCGTTCCTGTTCTTGCACGACCTCATATCTTCTTATATCAAGGAGAAGGATCGATTGGTAAGTTATTTATTATAACTACAGTCAGTCCATATTTAGGTACATAAGTAGGTGGCGCATTTAGGTACACACACCAAGTTTGAGGTATTTAGATGGTTGTTGTTCAAATCCCTGGAGATAATGCCGGTTCCTTCCCGGGTTATACAACATTAGTTAGTATTATGCGAAACCCGAAACACGTTTCTAGTATTTTTATGTAAAGAGTCTGTATACAAACATAACTGTATCATGAATAATTACAAAGTTATATCAGCAAAAAGACATAGTCACTGGGCTATCAAAGTGACTTAGGGGTGGTTTTGCACTTGCACTCAGCTCTATGCTGGCGTCTAATACCAGCTATAACCTGCCGTGACCTGTGCTCAGTGTCCGTGGTGTCCAACTTTTTAAATATTTTTAGGAAAAAAATATAACATGGTGTAAAAGCTATTGGAATCCATTCAGCTACTGATTCTGAAGAAAGCTTATTCAGGTTTCGCATAAAACTAAGAATAATATAGAAATTTTAAATTGATGAAAATATTTTTAACGAATAGAGGCCCTTTTAGTTATAAATTGATTTCTATTATAATTTGTGGATTACAAATTTAATTTTACAGATTGAATTCCTCATTGCTACTTATAAATGACTTTTATTGAGTGGGCCAAAGTTTTATATAGTTTCTGGCATTGTCTTTTTGGATTTGGCAGCAGTTGTCTTCTAGATAAAACTTATTTGTACTGCCTAGCGAACCTGGTTCGTTTTAAGCTTGCCCTTACGTAGTTGTGTTCGTACACAGATGCCGGGCGGGGCGCGCGCGTCGTGGGCGGAGGCCAACGCTCCGGGCGGGGCGCGAGCGCGGCCCGAGGGGCCTCCTCAAGACTACCGCGACTACCGCTGCGTTACGTGGCATCTGGAGCCCACCGTCAGGTAACGTACTAAACCTTATATATGACTTTTTGCACCACCTGCTTGATAATGCTCTTTTATACGTCATACAATCATCACTTAAAGCAAGTCATTCTGTCCCTAGGGAGATAATGTAGTATGCGATCCCTAGGGAATAATGAGATTTAAATTTGGAACGTCAAAAACCGTCAACATAAGTAAATTAAAACGTACGTGAATCAAAAAAGTTTATTCAAAATTCAAACTAACAAAAACAATAAAATATTCTTACTGACGATAGCGTTATAAAAAATTGAAACTATAGAATCTTGAAGGAGTGAATTGAGTAGTGAATTTTCCCTCGCTCGGGAGTTAATTATATAAATCCCTCACTGACGTTCGGGATTAAAACTTCTTTTCATCCGGAATTCTACATGCCGCCCGCGACTTAAAAACACTGCTGATAAAGCAATGTTTTTAAGTCAGTTTACCTAGTCACATAATCTATTATTACTGTTCGCATTCCTACCAAAATGTTTTGAAATGAAAGCGCTTGGGCAACCCGCGAAATACTCTCAATGTTTTCGTGAAATAGCCATTCGATGCAGTAAGGCGAATTGAGAGCGTCGTATTAATGATTTCAATGATTATAATTCCGTAAATAAATACGTAATACGGGCAAATCCTTTTAACCAACTTTTAATTTGATTCTGCAAAAAACTTAATTAGAACCTGGCGAGCTAACTTTAATGATCGCCTTTTAAAGCTCTATGCTATAATTGTTATTACTATGCTAACATGAAACACACTGTTTATTCAAGAATCTTTAAAATTGCTGAGTTGGTAACCATTCGATATTTTATGTTTTGTACTTGTTTTTTTCCTTTTTTTACTTATCGTTTGTTGCTACTCATGTTTTTTCCTGTTTAGAATGTTTATTTATTTATTTATAAAAATTTACAATATCCTTAAGCTAAACAGACCCAATGCGATAT
The DNA here is from genome assembly GCA_949319445.1 of Mythimna lalbum. Lineage (NCBI taxonomy): Eukaryota > Metazoa > Arthropoda > Insecta > Lepidoptera > Noctuidae > Mythimna > Mythimna lalbum. The sequence goes on from OX439349.1 coordinate 22,876,648, forward strand.
TGTAGTTTCCTTTTTTTAAATAGTGCCACTGTTTATACCGTAGCTAATTATATATATAGCTATCCTAGTGAATGTACTCAAAGCACATGAGAATATGTCGATGTCATCGGCGATTAGGTTGAGAGTGCGGAGCGCGCTTGTCAGCGGTGCGGCGCAAGTTGTGGCCAAGTCCCGCTATAACTGGTTTCTATGCAGAATAACCAGGAGCCCAGAAGCAGAAGAGAAGTTGGTGGAGACACTACTTCTTTAAATATCTTTCATCATCATCATTATTACAGCCGAAAGACGTCCACTGTTGGACATAGGCCTCCCCCAAGCTTCGTCACAACGACCGATCCTGTGCGTCTCGCATCAACCACGAATTATACAATACCTTTGATATTAAAAAAATCGTTTCTTCATCAATCTTCAGTTTCAACATTTAGGGAAGACCATAAAATTCAAAAGTGTAATACAATATATTATTAAATATCTTGTATACATTTTTTCTTCATTGTCTTCATGATTCTTTTTTTTCCTATCTATAAAATTGTAACTATTATTATTATTGCCGAACTCGGGAAGAGACTGGATCCCACGACACAGGGAATCCTAGTGTGGGGTCCAGGGAATTTGTAATAAACTAGCATTTAAGTCTTTTGTGTATCGCATTACTGTATATTTATTGAATCTTGTCAAAATGAACCAAATAAAGCTTATTATTTTTCTTTATTAAATTAACACTTTATTGCCTAAAATATGAATAAGATTATGTACGAGTACTACAACTTTTAACCTATATTCTTGTGGCATTTTCTCATTTCGACGCAGGAAATCCTAAAAATGGCATGAAACCTGTAGCAGAAGGGAAATTGGTGGAGCCCCAGCTTTTTAAATATCGCCGATATTTGAAAAGCAGGTACTTCAACAATATTCAGACTCTTCATTTGTTAAAAGACATTCTTTGGACATCACTAATGCGCCTTGCGTTTGGACATCACTAAGTTGTAGACACAGCAAATATGAACCTCGTTCCTCCACATTCCCTCTTTGTACCCCGCTTCACAGAACCGCGGCATTCAGGGGTAGTTTTAGATATATGGCCAGTCACTGTTGGAATGACATTCCTCCCCCAGTTAGAGTCCTGAAGACAAAGAAAACTTTCATTGACATTTAAAAAAAATACTTCATGCAAATTCAACAATCGACATAACTTAGTCACTACAATCTGATTATTATTTTTAGCAATGGTATGGCCTTCCACAGTGGTGATGGTCTCCATTTATGATACTGCCCTCTTTGGTTGCGGTCCTCTGGGCGAGATGTGAGTTTTAGGAGTGTTGAAACACCGGATGAAATACTTGAATGAATGTTTGTTGTGTCTGCCATCAATACAAAATTGTAGCTGCAATTGTAACAATTTGTGAGTGAACCAGTTTAGGTTTATTTTTATAATTCTAGGAATATAATAAATGTCGTATGTATTTGTGTAATAATAGTTAACATTTTGTATTGTCTGGTGTTTGTAATGTTGTTGTTTTATTAAACAGAAATGTAATAATATATGTATGATGACATAAATTGAAATATTAATGTAAAAAGTATGTGTATTAGGTACTAAAAACTGGTTGCTGAAAACCAGCACCGTTGATGGCTGGATTTGCCCAGCGTCACGGTATATGCTGAGCAACGGCCTATTCTGGCTTAGATGCGACGCACAATTACTTAGATTCTTAGGTTGTATTGGTATAATTATTATGTTTTTTTTTATATTTTTGGTGATTTATAGGTTATGTTTGTCTTAGTTTGTCTCTGTTGAGGCCGGTGTTAAAAACACAGATTATAGTGGTCAAAACAAACTAGTCAACGCCGTTGACTATGGTTTTAAGGCGTAATACACACCTATGCGCGATACACACATGTTCTGACAGGAAAATTTGTTTTTGTATTTTTGTAATATTTTGTGCGTCTGTTTAAGTGGAATAAACGTGTTTTCTTTCTTCTTTCTTTTTCCTTGATAACGCGTCACGCTGGGCGATAGCGGGCGGAAATGAGGTCGCAGGAAAAATCCTCCGGAAGGGCTTGAATGCAGAAGACAGCGACGGACAGCAGACGGAAAATGGTGGAGAGACCACTTTCTATGTGTCCGCGACATATAAAAAGTGGTCTCTTTAACAATTTCCAATTCCAACGGCTTGAAGACCAAGACATCAAGAAAATTTAAGACAATGGTCATGAATGATTGTAAATTTTGATTATAAATGATCAAAGTGTTTGATATGCATTTCAGTTTGGTACATCTACCCATTCTTCATGATTGAGACCTGCAGAAAGAAAAAATTTACTTGTAAAAGGGTTTTTTAAAACCTATTTGCAAAAATAAATATCATTCTAAACTTTAAACTGTAAGAGGCATTCATGAAAGTGTTTTTTGTTATTATTATTTTTACCTTTTGTACTGCTGTATGTTATTTTTGTACTGCTGTATGTTATATCTTGTTTTGCCCATTCTGGTGAGTATGTCTAACGTAATGTAATGTTGATTTTCAACCGTTTAAATTAACGTAAAAATAATACATTTCGCAGACTGCTATCCTGGGCCGGCAAGTCCATCGAGCCATACGGCGTGGACTACATCCTGCAGAAGCTCGGCTTCAGCCACGCTCGCACCACCATCCCCAAGTGGCTGCAGCGAGGAACCCTCGACCCTCTCGACAAGCTATTGTCTCTGGTACTCCTCAGGCTAGTCGCCATCGTGCCACACAAGTGATATTAAACCCTACAGCCAAAGAAATTAGGTTGAAATTACAACACAAGATAAAATGACATGATTACTTACTTTTTTTACATGTGCAACATGTGTTTTCTGTCAGTAATTATCCGGATTGACAACATGGTTTTAGAACACTGACTTAATCGATAATCGAGCGACTTATTGAACGAATGAATGAATATATAAACCGCTTAAGGCTTGAACACCTTGCGCTAACGAAATTATGATTATCATATGACATAAATATTGGTATTAATTTGTCAAAGGAATCAATTTTATAATTCGACATTTCAAACATTCCTAAACTCAGAATGGACTATAATAATATCAGACGATAAAGTTGAAATTTGAATGAATTCTGCTGTGGTTGGGGGAATGAAATTTAAAAAGAAATAGTTTTATTGAAACGAAGATGGCCTTTGGTGTGTATTTGTAGTTAATGTAGACAATTACTGTTTTTACTACACGTATACATACTTTTAAATGTAAATTTAGTCGAAATTAAAACAAAGAGTATATTATTCTTCAATGTATAGTAGATAAATTGTGGAAGAGTTTAAAAACTCAAATTTGAATGAAAATGTATGAGATTATTTTTATTAATAAATTGTATTATGCATGTGCACACACAGTTTAAAATATGAATTTGTGTATGTGTGTACATAATCAAAATATAAATGATATTATTATATTTTGGAATTTTCGTGCTGCCTAGTAAATGTTCGTCGTCACTGCTTAGACCCAGAGAATGTAGCTAGGAAATTAAAAATTATAAAAAATATTATATACTCCATAGAAAATACGATATTAACCAGTAAAATAATTTCTCTCTAGCATTCCCTTATCTTGTAACGTTAAAAAAAGTATAAAAACTATTCAATTATAATCGAATTTTTACAAAAAGTACAATTAAACGTGAATTAACAAAAACCAAAAAGTGATCGCATTTCATTAACTTGTAAATAATTAGCAAAATTATTTATTTCTTTATTGTATACTTAGAGAAGAGCAATAACGTTTGGTTCCTGGTAACGTTATATTACGGGCTATAGCTTAAAAAAATAGAATGAAGATATGTCTATTAAAGACACATTTTATAAATTCTGTTGTCCCATTTAGTGTTTATAAAGTTAAAGCTAAAATCCAGTGATATAATTTTGAAAGCAATACTTTTTTTTAATGATTCATGCTTGGATACTAAGTCCTTTAAGCAATGTCTTCGTATGTATAGTTAATTTGTTTACCATTAGAACATGCATTTACATATTCTAATGTTTTTTATAGTATTTGGCAGCAAATCAAGTCAACCTTCTCGACAAAGTTTGCTGAGGTAGTTAACACCACAATAAAATTTCCAATTCAATTAGAATTAAATTATTTTTTTCTCTATTTTACCGAGATCGCGCTTGTTTCAATGATTCCACATAAATATTTGGGATAACAGAATAGAGATGAGTAATATCAAAGATGCTTCGCGCGGATGACAAAAATTACCACAAATTCGTCTACCCTGCACAGCGAATCACGCATGCGTTAGCTCTTCTAGTGGCCGACATCCGCGTTGGTTAGCAATTTAAATCCTTTTATTAAGTATATTATTAAACTTAGTTTTAATTTGCGACCAAATCATGTTCCATCGCAGTTTAGTTAGCTTATTATTGATTAAGGTGGGAATATTCTGTGATTATTGTGAATGCAATAGGTATTAAGTTGAGCGGCGTGTTTGTACCTCTGGTTCGTTTTATTTTAGGAACGGTAGCGCCATTTGCGTACCTGAGCGTTTTTATTTTAATGTTTGACAGGTTAGGTTTCATGTTTTTGAGTTTTTTTCTTCAAGGATTCTTTTGTAGTTTCATGACTTGTTCCTTCACACATATTATTTTCTTCGATTAATATCTTTATTTGCATACCATAATGTCATTAGAGATGTTACATTAATTGCTTACAGTTAAGTCACAATCATGGACCCTGTAGGGCACAGCAAAAAATAAAATTAATGTGATAAAATTGAAACAAATAAATAAAAAAAAAAAATAGAAATAATTCGGAAATGATGTTGGCTTTTTTTTAAATTAAGTTTCAAGCATTTGCGGACCTTTGAAGAAAATCACTTTAAAGCTATGTTAATTACTGTCACTGGTTATTATCCCGATAAATAATGTTTATATAAATACTTTTTATATTAAGTTTATTTTAGTATACCTTTAAAAGTTCTTGTCATTACAATATTATGTTTTAAACTTTGATTTGTAAAATGGGGCTATCAAATTGAAGACTTTTTCATTTTGAAAATTAAAATGTTATGTGCGTGTATATTATTCAGTTTATATTTTGTGTTCCGTAGATCGATACCGTATATGTAGTCATCGGCGTTGAACGGTCACAATTTGACATTAGGGTAAGTTATAACTGCGGAGAATAATGGGCTATCTGCGAATAGTTTAGTACAGCCCATTCAGACGCATATAATTCCCAACTTAAGGCAGCTATTAGCTAAAATATACCTAAACTATTTTTTAAATTAATGTGTAACCAATTAGTCTCATTTTACGTTATATTTATGTTAAAATTCTTTGATGTATATAAATAATGAATATTATATGTTTACTATTTTATTACGATACCTGAATAATTGAATTTTGTTATTAATCATTTTATTTATTGAATTGGCGACTACGTATATAATGTCATTATGTTATTAGGGGTTCTCTCATTCACTGGGCTTCTTCAGTTTTCTGCAGTTATGGCGGTAAAAATGTCACATCGAGTTTTAGACAAAGTTCTCTGTCACTCATGAATGAAGAGATTTACCCGGTATACGAGCAGAGAATCGTGAGAGAGGAAAAGCTATCGCGAATCAGTAGTTCTGTCAGGACCGCTATTAATATTATAAAATCTAACTCTCCCAGTGTTTGTGTGTCTGTATGAACGCGATTAATAAACCCGAAAACTACTGAACGGACTTGCATGCTTTTTTACCAATAGACAGAGTGATTTAAGAGAGAAAAGCCGAGGATTCCAAAGACTTGTATCGCTAGATATTATATCAATTTAAAAACTCGAATAAAATTTTAAATTTATCACTGTCTAAACACGAGATTGCCTGCAGGTCTGTATTTCCTGATAGCTATAACTTAAGGGTCATTAAGTCAAGAGTGAATAGGTTACTTCTATGCAAGCGTGCTCCAACGTCCATAGTCGCTTTGGCCCTTTCTAAATAGCAGTCACTTTTTTAAGCGATTTATATATTTATTTAATGCTTTATGCTCACAAAATAACAGAGGCGGACTTAATGCCTTAGGCATTTTCTAACAGTCAACCTTTCGGTGATACAGAGAAAAATTGTGATAGGTGCAATAATAGAGAGAGAGAAGACGAATACAGGAATAAACATAAGTACTAGTAAACAATATAGACAGGGTTATTTGCAAAACACAGGCAACCTCTCAGGATCATGGTAACAACATCACAAACATCAACTCTAGCGATTCTCTAGATGATGAAAGTTTCTTTTCAAAGTTGGATGTGACATATTTACAGATACTGTAAAACAATGTAATTTAATTAGCGGATGGAGTTGTATTATTTTGTATAATAGCGGTAGAGGTTAGGTTCGAAGGGCTTTGTTGCATAGTACTGATTATATTTTATTAAAGCATGGTGATTTGTACATAATGTATGTGATAGATATCAATAAATTATTATTAGAATTTATTTTTGGGTTTTATTTTATGTCTTACTAAGTGATAATAGTACAAGTATGTTTATAAATTCAGAATCTACTTACCAAATGAAAATTTTAAATTCACTGACAGACAACGTACGGCTTACATCGTTGGACACATAAATATTCTATTTTACACTCGTGTTCATAAAACAGTGGTGTTTAGCACTAAAGAATAGTTCAACTCGAAAAGAGGTGAATGGGGATGATCTTTGTATGGAAGTTTGACGTTTTAAACTGGAAACGTCAATAAAAGCTGCCTAAAAGAACAGCTAGTCCCACCTACTCCATTAAACTACGGTATACCACACTGCAGGGTCGATCCGCATTTGGTTAAGGGATACTATTTTTAAAAAAGTTGAAAAAAGAAGTTGGTTGGTGAGGCACCTAAATAAAACGATAGTTCATAGGCAAAATATTTTTTATTATATAAAAAATTAACTAAACAGTGCACATATTTATATCATTATTTAAAATAACATAAAGAGTATTTACCTAACCATGCTATGTACTTATTTTTATAACGTAATTTTATTAAAAAATATGGACACCACACATGACCATATTTTAATTGAAAAACGTAACTGCAAATACATAGATATTTGTTTCAATGCTAATGATAATAATGTATTTATTTTGTTTTTTTCGTTGCTTTTACTTAATAATAAAAAATAAAGTTGTTTATTTACAAAAAAAGATGTAACAAATTCTCTTACTTACACCATACATCTTCACATCAACTTTTCTGTTGCGAAAACTCATATAATTTGAAGTTATAATCGTTATCATCAGGCCTGGACTTCACCAAATGGATCATATGCAGAAAAATGACCCGGAGAGGGATTATATCCAATGAAGAAGAGCGGAGACCCTTACTAGAGCGGAGCTATATGCAGCGAATGTTGGACATTGAGGAAGACGAACTCGCACAGGGCTTTGTGTGTGGGGAAAAAAACGAAAAGGAATACAAATAGACTAGCATTGCCGCTCACCGTCTCTCCGTCTTCACTGCTCGTCGCGACATGCTCGAATACACAGCTCATATTTTTTTTCGACCTACAAATATGACTCACAAGCTAAGCGGAGACGAAGTGTATAAAGAACTAAATTCTATTGGTTGTTTACAACACCATCTTCCCGTCTCGCGTTAGCTTTGGTAAAATCCTGGCCTTATGAGATATCGCAAGAAAAGTCTTTGATAAAGTAACATTGCTTTTCTTACAAGATGGATTTTCAAAAAGCAGCTGTCTTGCTAGCTGCTTTATTTGCGTGAAAATTATATTTCTCAATTTGTATAAAAGCTACAAACAGCAGAAGATGGGACATGTGAAAATGAATACTTATTATAATTGATATTATAATACCTCTAAATATGGCGCTAATATAGGAATGCTCCCAACATAAATGTATTGAGAAATCTTGTGCTTTGTACAAAGTAAATGATTTGTAGCTTAAAAGTATTGGAAATAATGGGGCAACATGTCTTTGTATTTATTTATCCCTTTAACCGCCCGGGTCGGATAGGTCCGACATATGTTTTCGTTTCCTATCCACCAGGGTCGTGTGTTTGCGAAAGAGTACTCTATCTCGTTTAGCTCTTCAATCCCCATAAGTGACAGAAGACCTGGCGAGATGGAGTATTTGGCCGTAGATGTGCGACCCTGGCGGAATAAACGCGAGTGTTTGTTGGATATATCCGACACAGCTAAAAGTTAAAGATATATTTATAAAAAATCGAAACATCACACAATACCGTTGTGATGATTCAAAGTTCTATCATTATTACAGGCAAGGACTCAAAAAGCAAATTGTACTTAAATATATTTAAAGAAATGCTGCAGTTAAAGCTATTGATTAAATCATTTATTGGTATTGCACTGGCTCATTTAATATTTCACTATATTTAAATTTTAAAATCATTTCATATAACCTATTTATTATACAAATATTTGATTAAAAACATCGCTTCCAATTTATAAATTCTATATAGTTTACCACATCGATATATCGAATTGCAAAACATCGACAAAATATAGACTGGCCTACTCTACGATAATATACATACAATAATAATAAATAGACGCGGCGGGATGTTGCTTTCTGTTCCTATTGGACATTACAGGTTAATGGCGACAACAGAAAGAGACTTAAAAACTTAGTACAGCCTATAACTTATTCACGTTAAGGTGAATGCTCCAACCAACCTGCGAAATTCAAATTTTCTTACGTTTTTTGCAATTTGCAGGCCAGTGCTCCACATAGAAAAGGTGTAAATTGTGACATGTAACTTTACCAAAAATGATTCGCGGCAATAACAAGTATAATTTTAAATACAAGAACGACCAAAACATTCGCTCCATCAGCTTTCACATAGAAAAGTTGCATGTAAGTTAGATTTCGGAGATTTTAACAATTTACACCTTTTCTATGTGGAGCACTGGCCTGCAAATTGCAAAAAACGTAAGAAAATTTGAATTTCGCGGGCTGGTTGGAGCATTCACGTTAAGATTAGACATTTAAAGAAACCCTTTTTACCGTCTGTTCAACCGATTTTAACTTCTATTTCATAGGCATAAGGATGACATTAATAGCAAAAAAGTGGTTACAATACCAACTATTTACTGCAGCCGCCATTTGTCATGCCACCAACGTAATAAAAGTCAAAATCGGTAGAACGGACAGTAATAGAAGGTTTTCATAAATGTCTAACGTTATTTTGAACAGAGTATAGTCGCCATTATGAAACTATCCTCTCGATTCGCGAAAAATAATTTTAGTATAATGAGTATATCAGAAGTGGTTAAGGACAGGAAAGAGTGGAATAACGGAAGGGAGGCCTTTGCCCTGCAGTGGGACACAACGGGCTCGTAATAATAATAATATATCATATATCAATGGTGTAGCGCGTCATCAGCAATGATCAATGAGTTGCGAACAACTAAAGACATCAATTTGCCAGCGCTTGTTAATTTGTCAAAATAAATTTCATTAGAGAAGCTGGAGGGTAGTGTCGAGGCAGTACATAGTCTTATTTACTTATGATTCGAGGAGCCATGTTTCGAGACAGTTTTATTACTAACGTCTTTTAAATATTGCTGCCATTAGCCTTCATTTATGATTAAGTAAGTTTGTGTTCTGGTGAATGCTTCAGAGCGAGGTAAAACGGCAAGTTTTTTACAATGGCAGATTTTACCTTCACTAAGTCTTTCTTACTCTAAGTAAGAGAATTAACTCTCAACTTAGAGAATTGTTAGCTTTAATGAGCATAATTCTGCCGTAGTAATTACACTAAATGATGATGATATATTATGTCAGTACTGCAAATATATTTTTGTTATATATAATATTGAGCTGAAAATTACAAAAATCTTTCTACAATTTGAATTAATTTAGAAGCATTCACTCAAGACACGTTATTTTGCAGTTATGATATTTCTTCTTCCAATAAAATCTAGTCGGAAGCGTTCGCCGCGCCTCATAAAAAAGCTACACATTGAAAGCCGGGCTAGCGTCTAGTTGATGGCGAAGTTCTGCGTGAAGTCGTACTCGATGGTGGGGATGACGGTCTGCACGAACTTCAGGAACACTATCAGGTACGAGTGCACGCCCATCTCGCCGCCGCTCTCCGTCACAGTCTCGATTATCTTCTTCATTACTTCTGCATGCCTGCACAGTTAAAATGAAGATTAATTCCGCTTGCACGCGTTAAGAAAAGCCGCAAGGGTATTTGCAAGAATTAAGAATTTGTGTCGTTTCTACACACGAATTGTGTGTGCTTTGGCGGTAGTAAATCCTAAATAGCGGTAAATTTAGAAATAGACTGAGAACTACTGGTCTCGTGATCGAATTATTTCACTCGTACAGATACCATCTTTGTACTCTTCTATCTATATTTGTTATTTACATATTTAAGTGTTTGTGTGTACATAAATAAATAAATAATAACTAAATAGACATCCAGAACTCAATTTATAATGGCAATTTTTTTTGCAGTTTTTCTTCTAGGGCGTTTTGAAATTGAGGAGGAATAAGTTTAGAGCAGTAGTAGCCTAAATACATTAACGTATAAGACATAGTGGACTCACCGGCAAGGATGCACAGACGCCATGCTAGGTCCGGAGACATGCGGGTGGGACTCCATGGTAACAGTCTTCTTGGCGTGGTCTTGGGACACGTCCTCGTACATTTGCTCCACACTCAGCAGCGTGCGGTCCTGGCAAGACAATCAAGAATCTAAGCTTTTATTTCACGTAAACCATTTAAGGCACTTTTAAACCGCAAAGAAGTCCGTCATAAATATGTTGCTAATAATAGTTATTAAGTTGTTATTTTTAGTTTAATAATAATAATATAGGATGTAGACTCGGCGATCATTGTACCGATAGTCGTGTCCGGCAACGGCTTAATAGCCAAGAGCCTCGATCACCACAACAACACCTGAGGAGACTCGCGTTAGGTGGGATCAACGGCTTGATTCAGAAAGCGGTACTCCTAGACACGGTTCGTATTTTTAGGAGGTTCCTTTCTCTGGAGACCTTGCCGCCGATAGCTTGGACTCTGTTCCCGATCCCAGTTCATCACTGATCACTGCTTACCATCAGGTGGGATCGCAGTCAAGCACTAGTTTATATCAATTTAAAAAAAAAAAAAAATTTATATCGAAATATGTGAACAGGTTACTTCTAGACAAACGCGCTCCATCGTCGACCACATCGTTGCTTTCCATCAAATGAGATAGTGGTCAAGCGCGAGTCTATCTACACTGATATTATAAACAGGTAAAGTTTGTTTGTAGAAGGTAATCTCTGAACGTACCGGTCTGATTACTAAAATTTTTTCACCGTTAGAGAGCTGCTTTATTCCTGAGTGACATAGGCTATATTTTATGTACGCGGGTCACACCGCGGGCAAAAGCTAGTCAATAATAAAAAGAACCGAATGCTTTCACCTCATCATACCCGATGAGCCACAGCCTCGGCGTCTGGTAGTACTTGTCGTAGGTGATGTGTAGGTCGTACGTCCTCGTGCGGATGATCTCGTCGCCGTCCGACTTCGCCTTCTTCTCCACCTTCGATTTGGGCTCCTTGCGTTGTGCTAGGTCTGTTGACTGGAGAAACACGTTACTTAGTATTTTTAGTGGAGAATTTTGAGTTGAAAAGTGCTAGAAGTAAAGATTACCAGAACCAAAAATTCGAAGACATGTGACATTCACCAACCCACACTGAGCTCGCGTGTTGGATTACGGCCCATTCCCTATCCTGGAGAGAAGGCATGAGTTCCAACATTGGAAACATTAAAAAGGCTGATTATGGTAAAGATTACTAGTCACTAACTTTTTTTGGGTGGAAAATAAAAGAGAGGTTGTGTCGTACCTACTTTTACTGACTAAAACCCAGCCGTGTTGCTTCAGTGCCGTAGCGTACTTTTGGCTGCGGGAATATTGTAAAAGACCATGATATTTCTTTCGGAAATATTCTAAAGAAATACCTAGATTTTTTTTTAAATATTCTAAACAAATATCTTTGGAATATTCTATATTTCTTTCGAATATTCCCGCAGGCAAACTATTTTACCTGGAAGGCTGGAACTTGTGTCTATATTAAAACTAACAAGTCTGATAATAAACAAACAAATAAATATGGAACTACATTGTATGTGAACACCGATACATGTAATCAAGGGCACCAACTGTAATTAATGTGAGATAGTGATAGTGGTCATACCAACCTGATAAATAGGTCAGTTTAGATACTTGTATAAATTAACCAACCAATTATTTATTTATGTTTGTTCAGTTCAACAATTATCCATAACCAGCCTTAAAATGTTCCCTGCTGGGACTCAATCCTACTCTCGACGGGGATCCAAGAAATAGAGAGGGTAGTATAGTCCTGTTAATTCATGAATCCCCAAGCGACCACCGGTGGCCGCGCATCTATTGTCTTACTATTGTGTCTCTAATTGACGGTATCTGAAGGGTTAATATTATAGAGGGTTATTTGTTAAATACTGGCTTCCTCTCAGCACTATGTTACTAACGTCATAAACAACAAATTTGTTCTATGACTTAAAAATTTATCATTCATTGGTTCATCAGATTTTCATACAAAAATAAAAATATTTTATTGAACATTCTAAATATTACGAAGTCTATCCGAAGCCAGTGATAGTACAATAGCGGAGGAGAGAGGGGATCGTGTGCGGGCAGCGTGACTGGGTACAGCAAAACACAGAGTTGAAATGTATTAGATAGAACAACGAATTCTTGAAGGTTTGATTCTGGTAAATGATGTATTATATTTTGCAAAAAGATTTAGAACAAAAGTTGTTGCTGATAGTTATATGAACCAGGGCTAACTCTTACCGGGTCCACCTCATCCAATAACCCCGACTCCTGGAACTGCTCCATGTCCACGGCCTCTCCGTCTTCGTCATCTTCCTCATCATCATCGTCGCGGTCGCCGGCTGCACCTTCTCCGTCGCTGTCACCAGTGTCGGCAGCTTCTAATGTCATCTCACATACCTATAGTAAAAAAATATTCAAATAACTATTTGAGGCCTCGTCTCATTTCCACGGCGCGGTGCTGTTAACACGGCCCTTCCCGATTCGTCTATCTTCAATGTGAGTATGGTTCACATGCTTGTTGTTTCTTTATCCAACGCAATGTTTGAGAAAGAGGCAATGTGTAAAAAGAGAGATAATGACTGAAAGCTCTGTTGGTGTGTTCTATCACTCACTTGAAATTTCATAAAACTTATTCCAGGAAAAAGATGTTAATAAAAAATCCTTAAAAGATTTTGGAAACATTTTTAATCATTCAGAATCTCAACTAACTGCACAAAGTTTCTTAATTTATGAATCAAATCAATACAAAGATCACATAAAATAGCAGTTTTCAGAGGTCTTTACTGAATTAGTTTTAAACAAAACGTTTTGATTTCAATAGAAACCTAGATAATATCCACAAGATACCTGTCTCCAAAATAACTAGATAATGAAGTGAAATAACGTCATAATCACATTAGAGCTTTTTTGGAAATGTATCTTGATTTTTTTTTGTGGTTAGGAAAATCATCCAATGACATCCCCCACTCTTGGGCCGAGCAGGAAGGAATGTCAGGCTTCTACTGACTAAAAACCCACTCCTGTTCCTTTGTTGCCTTTCATACGAGGACCGAGTCTTACTCGTGAGCAGACCCTTGGCCCTGATTAGGACTATTTAATGAATATTGCACCTTGCTCAATTCGTTTATTACCAAAAGGTTGACTGGTAGAAATTAATAACTTATAAAACCACCTATATCACAATGTCAGATTTCTCCTAAAACACTGGCACTTTACCTTTTCTTCTATGGTGGGTGCTCCGGCATTGTCGTAGTGATGTGTGTCTACCCAGCCGCCATCCTCATCCTGCTCATCTTCTATTATCTTCTCCTTGTCTTCACAGTATTCTATCTAAAAATAAAATATTATTATTAGGGTGGAGCTGTAAAAGACAGCAATGGTAGCAGAAGTGCATGAGTTGTACTTCATGTATGGAAACCCAAGTTCACCACCACTCTCAAATCAATAAAGGAAAACACTGTGAGGTAACCTAACCATCATATCCTACAACCAGAATGTAACGGCTTATGGCCCATTTCCTCTCCTAAAGAGCAGGCCAGCCTCCTAGCAGTAGGTAAATTACAATGCCAACATCCAAGCATGCATATGGATGGTTTTGTCTTATATTCCATCCCAAGGTTGTCTGGAAGATATCGCTGTCAGCGATAACACCGCTATTGTGCCCATAGATTTAAGTTTCTGTGACATTGTTACTATTTTGGTGTACAATAAAGTTTATTCTATTCTATTCTAATGCCCATTATTATTAGGAAAGATTTATGTTTTATATAGACATTTTTATTATTATTTAAATTATCTACTAAAAATTTATTACATATATACATAAAAAAAAAACTTAAATACTAAATAAACTATTTAAACTAAAACCTAACTATGTACATAAATATAATACAAAAAGACAAAGCACGCTCAGGCGTCAAAGTACTCCTCCACATCGCTGTCATCCGGAAATGTGCCCAGAAGACTGGCAGCATTGCCACGTTGAATGGCAATGCTAATTCTTTGGGCAAAGAACGAGCCAGCCCTCTGGTCACGTAAAGTGTCGATCAGTCGGCGTGAAATATCCTTGAAAAGGAGACGCGCACTCGGACCCCATGAACCAAGCGTTTCGACCCCAAACGGCTCAAAACTGTAATTACCAATAAGGTTACAGTATTTGCGCCGTTTAAGGGTCTCAGCAGCAGAAGCAGCAGCACCAGCACAGCCCGCCGTACTTGGAATATGGGATGGCGCAAGGGTATCGACACAGGTTGCGTCCCACACCAGAGGCCTACCCACCTTCCACGGTACCAACGTCATACCATCTGGTCTCTTCCCATCGTCACGTACCAAGCCATTTGGTTCTAATACGGCAGGTACGCCGGCGGTGACAAGAGCTCGACGAATAATATCGTTGATGCTAGCGTGTCGTGGTATGCGGCCTGCGCTCCTGCAACAAGACAGGCCATGGTGTCCGAGACTGTCGACAGCTTCTCCACAGTGGCACCGATGTGGAGCAACACAAGGTGCGCCTAAGCGTAGACAGGTAGCTAGCCGAAACGAGGCGTCATCCATCATAGTACCTATGGTGGATGACGGGAGTGCCTGAAGCCATAAACCCGACTCCCATTCCCCCACAGCCAGCAGACGCGCACGCTCAGCAGTACTTGACGACGTATTCAATAGGTTATTCCGTACAATACTGCAGAGCGGCACATCCCACCGTCTCTGTGAGGACAGGTTGTCGGGAAAATCCGTGTTGGGACAAGCCATTTTCCAAGCGTTCAACGCATCAGACAAGCATGGTACCTCAACATCAACCAGTGTGGAAGATAAAATATTCCTGGTTAATGTTTCAGTACTGTGCACCGAGGAGAGAAAAGCTGGTAAACTTATACTAGAAATTTTGCGGACTCCAAGGCCACCTAGCCGGATGGGAAGCGTGGCTTGCTGCCATGCTCGGTCGTCCAAGGCCACATTAAGGATTGAAGATAAAGTGTTCCTAATAATTTGATCGACTTTTTCCAAAAGTTGTGGATGTTTCCAAAGATGGGAAGCGCGAAGACTATGTTTTATATGTATATGTATAATATACAGTTTTATATACATTATACATTTTTGTGCCACATTTACCAATAATGAAATTGCTGTGTTAAGGCCGAGGTAGGTCACCAATCTACACTTAAAATATTAGTACTAGTCCATTGCTAAAATTCTTTCACCAATAGAAATCTGCTTTATTCCTGAGTGACATAGGCTTTTATGTAAGTATGCGAGCAAATCTCCAGGCAAAAGCTATATATCGACGATGAAGTGACAAGAACTCCTAAGTGACATTTTTGGGATTTTATTTTTTTTACGTAGATAGACTTTAAATAATCGTTTGCGTGAGCTGGCAAAAGCAGCTAACTTTATATCTTATTTTTTAACGATTTAACTATAACTGACAATAACTATTAAGCAACTATGCATCCAATTTGCTGACAAGATCACCTAATGAACTAACACAATAACAAAATTATGTTCTGGTAGATAGAGGTTCTTGTCACTTCATCGTCGATATTATATACATATTTGTGTAGATTTTTTGTACAACATCTACCAATAATGAAATTGCAACTGTGTGAAGCCAGGCAGTAAATAATAAATAAATAAATACCTATGTAATTTTTATGACAGAAATTTGGAGGTTAAACATATAGCTGCATTTGCATTACATCGATTGCTAATATTGTTTTGAAACATAGACTAATTAACATAATAATCACTTTAAGACTAATCTTGACAGCAGTTTGGTACAAGGAAGTATTTACTTTTCAAATACCTTCAATTAGAGATACATTAGAAAGACAATGGCAGCACAAATTTGCTCGGGGTTTTATGAATTAAAATAAAGGTTATATAATTATTAGTGGCATAGTGGGTAAATCCCTAAATAAACAATCTTTCTTAAAATAAAATGTTTATCAAAAAGTTAAATTGTAGTTTCCAGAATAATTGCATTTAACAATAACTACTGATATGAGTAATAAATATTTTTATTACACAAATTAATGATCTGAAGTTATAAACAACAAAGATAAATGAAAAGAACATTTATATTACCTGTTTGCACCTCCTGTAGCATGGTACATTTCTAGTGATAAGAAACTGCTTATCAGCTGGCAGGTATGGCCTGATCTTAGCTTCCTCACCCTTTGCCCACTGCCAGGTGGGGCAGTGGTGGACCAAATGATCCCCAGCAGCTACAAACTCCTCAGGAGTTAGGACTCCTGTTTCTTGGAACTTTGATTCCTGGTTAAAGGAATAAGAAAAACTTGAATTTGGACTTTAGTTTCGTTGCTAAGCGTTTTCTTGTTTGTTATATAAATAAACATTATCAACTGGACAAACAAATTATAATTCCTTGGATTAAATGACTAAATTATATTTGATTTTGTTTAACTTAGCATACAATGATAAATTAGTAGAATAAAAATAAGATTTTTAGATTGGTATTAGACTGCATCGGTACTATTCCGGAATAATATGTATTCAGCTGTTCATTAATATTCAAAATCTGTTCAAACTGAAAGTACCAATAAATATTGCTAGAGTTTAGGAGCAAATATGAAAAATACTGAATACAAAAGGCTATGAATAATTTTAAATGCATTCTACACGGTATCAACTTACTGTAAACAATGATAACCATTATAATTACGAAGATAATAGTACCTTGAGCACCGGCGTCAAATACCCAGCGACTCCGAGCGCTGTGCCCTTTACCGTGTTTATCATACTCTGCATTTTAGCGCAGTTTGGTCACAGACTTCCAAAAAGGCGCTGCAGCAGCAATCTACGGCGTTTTTTTTGTAGTTAAATAGATGATGAATTCGACAAGAGAAAGGCTTGAGCGATCCAGATGATTAGTTAAATTTGACATTGACATTAGCAATATGACAGTTTTGTTTGTTAATGTTTTTGGCTTTGGTACTAAGTCTTTTACGCTATGGCTTCGTATGAGTGGTTAAACATTCTAATATTTTTGTAGTACCTATTTGGCAGAAAATATATAGCAGGCAGTTTAGTGAAGAAGTTGCAGACAATGCAGTAGTAGAGATGGGCAATGTGTTTCTGCCCGGCGGGAAAACATAGTAATTTTGGGCATTTATTTATATTTGTCCGATAAATGCCCGATCGCAGAGCATAATAATATGGGGATCGTTAAACATGATTTAATATAGTTTTTCATATTAAACAGTATTTGTTAAAGACATTAGAGAAGTAATGTCAATGATTCAACACATTCTTAACCGACTTCCAAAAAGAGAAGAGGTTTTCAAGTCACCTAAATGTTTTTTGAAGAGTTCAGCAATATCTTCGTCAAATGTTAACTGATCCTAAAGTTGCAGTTGGTGACGATCTGAAGAATAACTTCGTAGATAGCTAAGGAATACTTCAATAAATGATAGCAATCGCATGTCTGTTTGTTGACAATACCATGTCGTAACATAACATCACGCCAATATACTTTGAAGGTACCTCAGTCATATATCATGTAAAGTTCGCGAATAACATTTTGTTTATGAACGGGTTTTGAAGTTACTTTTGGTGTGCGTTCGTTGGGATTTTTTAATTTGAGGTGTCGGAATCGGAACTGGAATCAGAACTGGAATTGAAATTGGTACAAGTTTTTGATAAAAAACTTGCACCTGATGGTAAGTGATGATATCGTTGCCGATGCAGCACGCTTGCCTAGAAGTAACCTATTCACTCTTGACTTGAAGACCCCCTAGATTGTTGCTATCAGAAAAATCAGACATCGCCAATCGCGCGCACGAAATTAGAGGAGATGCCATTCCTTAGCTGGACGCAAATGAACCGGTATCGGAATCAGAACCGGGATCCGGTATTGAAACCGTTATCGGAACCGGTATCAGGAACGTTATCGGAACCGGTATCAGGAACGTTATCGAAACTGGTTTCGATACTGGTATTGGAACCGGTATCGGTAATGCTTCCAGTATCATAATCGGTATTGGAATCGGTATCAGTATCGGTATCGGTATCGGTATCGGTATCGGCATCAGTATCGGTATCAGTATCGGTATCGGTATCGGTATCGGTATCGGTATCAGTATCGGTATCTGTATCGGTATCAGTATCGGTATCAATATCGGTATCAGTATCGGTATCAGTATCGGTATCAGTATCGGTTCCGGTACCGGTATCGTAAACGGTATCGTAATCTGAACCGGTATCGGTATCGGTGTCGGAGTCGATATCAGAATCGGTATTGGAACAGGTATCGGTATCGGAATTGGTATCGGTATAGGAATCGGTATCGGAGTTGGTATCGGAATCATTATCGGAATCGGTATCGGAATCAGTACCAGTATCGGTATCGGTATCGGTATCGATATCGGTATCGGTATCGTTATCGGTATCGATATCGGTATCGGTATCGGTATCGGTATCGGTGTCGGTATCGGAATCGGTATCTGAATCAGTATCGGAATCGGTATCAGAATCGGAATCGGTATCAGAATCGGAATCGGAATCGGAATCGGTATCGGAATCGGAATCGGAATCGGAATCGGTATCAGAATCGGTATCGGAATCGGTATCGGCATCGGCATCGCTATCAGCCGAGGTATCGAAGCCGATTTAAGAATCAGTATTGGAACCGGCATGAGAACCGATCAGTGGCGAAGTGTGAAATATTGAGAGAGGTAAGCCGGAGCAAAAAAAAAATGCTTGCCTACTCCGAGCGCGGGCACGCAGTCTTGAGTCCTTACCGAAAATCTGTGATTGGCATCCTGGCTTCAGTCTTGTATAGGCAGATATATCTTCAGTCCACTTTTACTATACGTGTAAGCACTGAGATATTGAAACAGTGTCTTGCAAGCATAATAGAAGTGGCTTTGATAAAAGCCGTTTGTGGTGAAATGATGATATGATGTAAATTAAACAAAACTTAATCGACTAAGTA
The DNA here is from genome assembly GCA_949319445.1 of Mythimna lalbum. Taxonomy (NCBI): domain Eukaryota; kingdom Metazoa; phylum Arthropoda; class Insecta; order Lepidoptera; family Noctuidae; genus Mythimna; species Mythimna lalbum. Next base: position 22,896,203 of record OX439349.1, read on the forward strand.
CTAATAATACTACTTATACTCTAAAGCTATTCGTCTATTCTTTCTTACAAAGTGCGCTAAGACATTATCATAAAAACCGGGAAGATTCTTAATTTTTAATAAAGAACGTTTTTCTATAGAAAGAATGGCTAGGTCAGATAATCGTTCTTGTTTTTGATTATTACGCATGTTGATATTTATTGTAAAGGTGTAACGGGTATTTGTGTGTGGAGATAATTTAAATGCCTGATCGCAACAATAATAACAATTTATTCTTAAAATGACTCTAAATACAATAAATAATAATTATGCACAGTTCCTAATCGAAGCCCTAATAGCGTCGCGTATTATAAACTGACTGTGCGGTTTCGCTAACGAAGTCAACACAATCAGACATACAATACACGCTGCTTAGCCAAAGTCCGATAAAGCGCGGGAGCAAGGAGGTGACCGACCTAAGTCGATGCTGTGTATATTGTTCCCGAACCGTACCGAACGTTGACTGCTTAAACTAGCAAGAGGTCGGCCTTTTATAGGCGCCGGGGAACTCGGCGACGTATGCAGCGGGGCGGGAGGAGACGCGCACGGTCGCTCAGCCTGCGCGCGAGTTGAGTCGATGTGACGTAGTAGTTGTGGTGTTACAGTCTCCCCCTCTGGTCCCGAAGACGGCCCGGCGAGGAGACCAGGTTCTGCTTCTAAAACGGCCTTCTGCTTTCGTGGTCTGCCACGCCTGCGCAAAGGTCTCTCAGGATTAGGTGGATGGAGGGCTGAGCCTTGGTAAGGGCTCAGCGCTGAGGAGTGATAAATACCCAACGGAGTGTCGCGCTCTTCCGGATGTGCAATTTCGTAGGAGCATGGCCCATGCTGCCGCAGTATGACATAGGGCCCGTCGCGACGTGGGCTTAGCTTCGCTGTTTGATAGCGAGCTGCGTTGCTCTGGACATTAGCGGTCACCAAGACGAGGTTACCCGGGACATAGGCAGGAGTGGGACGTCGATGCACGTCTACCACGCTTTTCCTTGATTCTTCTTTGTGCTCCTGTACCTCTCTCGCCTTTTTTAAAGTTTCTGCTAACAGAATGAGTTTAGGAGTTATTTCGGGAATAAAATTCTCTGACAAAACGACCTGGCGAAGATCATGTTTTACATCATCGTAAGTCCTTAACTCTCTACCAAAGGTTAAGTATGCTGGGGTATATCCCGTACTCAGACAGTTCGAAGTATTCATGGCAAATCTTATGCTTGGTAGACGTTCCGCCCAGGACCTATGATCATCTTCAACTAAAATTCCGAGTTGCGTTTTTAAGTCGCGGTTCCTTCTCTCGACTGGGTTGGTCTCCGGATGATAAACCGGTGTGAATGCATGTTGAATATTGAGACAATACATAAGTTTTTGCATAATGGAGCTGACAAATTGCGGTCCGTTGTCACTTATTAGTCTTCTTGGAACCCCATATCGCAAAAAGATCTCGTTAAGTAGTACAGTCGCACAAGTTTCAGCTGTCGCTTGCTCCAAGGCAAATAACTCGATCCATCGCGTAGCGGTATCTTCAGCGATAAATATCCAGGTTTTTCCATCTCGAGTCTTGGGCAAAGGACCGAATAAATCGAAAGATAAAGTTTCAAATCTCTGAGCCATGACTGTAGTTTGCAGTAAACCTGCTGGTTTCAAGTTAGATGGCTTATAACGCTGACACTTTACGCAGTTTTTGACATATTTTTCAATGTCTTTTCGCATGCCTTTCCAATAATATCTGGTTGATATTCGGCGAAAGGTCTTATCGGCACCATAATGACCTGCAGAAGGTTCATCGTGGTAGCATGAAAGAATAAGGTATTTCTTATGTTGTGGTATAACTAATTGAGCAGATTCACTGTCGCTATCTTGGATGTAACGGTGCAGCATTCCATTGTTCATGACGTAACCTTTATTTGACCAAAAGACAGCGTCTTCATTCCGCGTCGGTTTCTCTAAAGCATCTATGATTGTCTGCAATCCAGCGTCCTGCAATTGTTCTTGCCTTATTTCCATTCCAGAGTGGCGAGGCATGTCTATGGAAACAATACATAGCCCGCAGTTTCGTTGGAACTCCTTGCATGGAGGTCTTGAGAGCCCATCTGCAATGACATTTGTTTTACCTGGTATATATTTAATAGATAAGTTATATGGCTGTAGTTGTAAGGCCCATCTAGCAAGTCGTCCTGTGGGAGACTTCATAGACATTAGCCACTTTAGGGCTTGATGATCGGTGGCGATTACCACAGAAGACCCTTCTATGTATCCTCTAAATTTGGTTACGGCCCATATTACAGCCAATGCTTCACGTTCCGTAGTAGAGTAATTCCGCTCTGCTTTGGTCAATAAACGGCTGGCATATTCTACCGGGTGCTCATCTGTGCCCTCCCCCTGCACTAAAACAGCTCCTATGGCATAATCACTAGCGTCCGTTTTTATAGTATAAGGGCTGCTTATGTCTGCTTGACGTAACACAGGGGCACTCGTTAGGCGACGTTTGAGCTCACAAAAAGCATTCTCTTGAGGGGGACCCCACTCCCATGTTGCATTCTTCTTCGTCAACTGGGTGAGTGGTTGAGCGATTTTTGCGAATTCTGGTACAAAGCGACGATACCATGAACAGGTCTGAAGAAAGGATTGTATCTGGCGAATGGTTTTGGGTGCTGGTATATTTAGTATAGCTGATATCTTAGCTGGATCTGTTGACAATCCATCTTTAGTGATAATATGTCCCAGGTAAGAAATCTGTGTCTCACAAAATCGACACTTCTCCCTGTTGACGACCACATTATTTTCTTGCAGAAGTTGAAGTAACCTTTCCAGATCTTGCAGATGTTGCTTAAATGAGGGAGAAAATAAGATTAAATCATCCAAGTAAGCCAATAGTTTTATACCATCTAGCTGGAGCTTCAGCCGATCAATAAACCTCTGAAAGGTGGCTGGAGCATTTCGCAATCCAAATGGCATACGGTTGAATTGATATAGGCCAAATGGTGTAACAAAGGCAGTTTTCTCTTGGTCCTCATCACGAACTTTAATCTGCCAGTACCCAGCCCTTAAATCCAATGATGACATGTAGGGCGTTGGTTTGGCTTCGTGCAATAGGTCGTCTATCCTAGGCAAGGGGTAGGCGTCAGCTATAGTCACAGCATTTAGTTGACGGTAATCAATACAGACCCTAATTTTACCATCTTTCTTGGGGACCATCACAACTGGTGCTGCCCAAGGAGATTTCGATGGTGTGATAATACTTTTGTCCAGCATATGATTCACCTCTTTCAGGAGGACTTCCTTACGCTGTGGTGACAATCTGTATGGAGGAACGGCTATTGGTTTGCGACTTTCAGTTTCTATGGCATGTTCCACAAGACTGGCCGGCTTGCCGTTACCAATGAATACAGCAGCATTGCGTTCTAGAACCTTATTAAGCTGGGTCAACTCTTCGTCCGCATCTTTTACTTTTGCCAGTGCAATCATTGCTAAATCGATAGTAGGACCAAACAGTGTGTTACTTTTTGGTGATAGAATCACCTCAGCGCTGTTGATGCTTGACTGTGCATCTCGGAACAGGGACCCAACAAACCTTGGTGAATACCCTGATAGTGCAGGTTCCATTCTCGTGGGCGATTGTGGAGGAGTATAAAATTCGATTAAGGGCGGTGGCCCATACGAATCTTCCATTTGACATTCCTCAGGAGGGTTTGAAGGTGGGGACGGAGTCGTGAGCATTGGGCTCACCATTGGTTCTAGAGACGTCATTTTGGCGAGTTTCTCAAATACCGTCTCGGTTTTCAAAGGCTCCGTTTGCACTGTGGACACGGGTGCTCCATCTTCTTCCTCTGGATACAAATCATACTTCCTGCCGGGATCATCCAAGAAGTGAAATAGCAACTGTGGCACGTTGAGTGCCATGTTAGCGTCTTGGAGGAAGTCAACTCCTAAGAGAGTCCGGTTATCGTGCGACTCTGGCAGCACGATGAAACTTGTGGGGATTGTCCGTCCACAAAGTGACACTGGCACCAGGGCACTCTGGATTTGCTGTCTTCGTCGCAAGCCATCTGCTAGGGTGACAGTAGCATTTTCAGCTATGAATTCAATGCCCTTTTGCTGTAGTACGCGATACAACGAAGTTGATGCGACACTTAGCTTCGCACCTGTGTCAATATGAGCTTGACCTTTGACACCCTCGATCGTAATCTTCAATGTTGGTCTAGATCTTGCTCTTGATGCAGCTGTGGGACTTAAGGCATAAAATCCTACTTCGACTGCTCCCACCTTTGTCTTCGTGCATTTTGGGCATTTGCTCCTTACTACGCCGGGTTCGCCACAGCCATAGCAAGTGATTCTTGGCCCAGGTCTGGTGGTAGGCTTGGAAGGTTCCTCTGTCTCCTTCGACTCACTTTTGACGGCTTTCTTTCGGCATTCCTTCTCACTATGCCCAAACGCGCGACAAAACGTACACCTTTGCCTTTTCACCATTGGTGTGGTGCTATTAACGCTTGCTGATCGTTCAGCAACAACCTCTTCAAGCTGCCGAGCCTTAACCAGAAAATCGTCGAACGTTTCGACGGAGTCTCTCGGTATTCTATCTCGTACGTGGATGTGCAGAGATGTATATAACAGGTCTAGGCATTGCGTTTGTAAAAGAAACGGTTTTGGTAATTCTGCCATTAATGCTCGCTTCTTTGCGACAAACAGTTCAGTACCTGACGGAGTCTTTTGCTTGTCCATGACAATGTCATCATAAATCCTGTAGGCCGGCCTCGCTGGCGCAAAAGTGGATCTTAATAATGACGCAGCTTCATGCCACATAGATATAGTGCTCTTAACTCCAAGCCACCAGATCGACGCATCTCCAACTAACAGGAGTGTAAGGCCTTCAATGGCATGCTCGTCTGTAATCGACTCAATCTTCTTGAAGGTACTTATTGTTGAAAGGAATGCTTCAACTACTGCTATGTCACGAGATCCATCGTAACGGGCAGTACAGGTAGCAAAACTACCTGACTTCCTAGCTAAAGGACTATCCCTAGCATCCCTACTAGACAGGGCTCCTAACAGCTCACGGAACTGATCATCAGTAAAGCTGACGTTTGCCATATTTGTTTTGTTTCTTCGGCTACGTCTAGGTAAAATATTATAAAACTCAATTTTAACAAAATATGAAACGATCTAGCTCCTAAACTATAACTACAACCTAACTCCTAGACTGTGCTATGAAAATAAAACAAATCAAAAAACTATCTCCTAGACTATAACAAATACTCTAATTACTTAACTTATTCAATACTTGTGCTAGTATTGATAAAAAACGAAACTATTTTATAAACAAAAAAAAATAAGAAAAATTGAGGGTAGAGAAAAAAAAAATACCTTACGTAAATTGAATGCTACAACTAACCAAAACTAATAATGTGAGAACTAGCCCCACGTTGGGCGCCAACTGTAACGGGTATTTGTGTGTGGAGATAATTTAAATGCCTGATCGCAACAATAATAACAATTTATTCTTAAAATGACTCTAAATACAATAAATAATAATTATGCACAGTTCCTAATCGAAGCCCTAATAGCGTCGCGTATTATAAACTGACTGTGCGGTTTCGCTAACGAAGTCAACACAATCAGACATACAATACACGCTGCTTAGCCAAAGTCCGATAAAGCGCGGGAGCAAGGAGGTGACCGACCTAAGTCGATGCTGTGTATATTGTTCCCGAACCGTACCGAACGTTGACTGCTTAAACTAGCAAGAGGTCGGCCTTTTATAGGCGCCGGGGAACTCGGCGACGTATGCAGCGGGGCGGGAGGAGACGCGCACGGTCGCTCAGCCTGCGCGCGAGTTGAGTCGATGTGACGTAGTAGTTGTGGTGTTACAAAGGGATGTATTAAAATGTTAAAAAAAAAAACCAGCTCTGAGAAGAACTTTTGCGTAGGTGTAGTTTTGAGAACGAATCTAAAAAAAATCGCACGAAAATTATTAGACTTCGCGAACGACCTTACTCATAGATCTAAACTCCCCTCCCGCACGCTCACCGGCCTTGGTGACGCTTGGGCCCTGCAGCATAAATCGTAATATTTTAATTTCGCCATAACTTCAAAACGAAACGTCCAATTTTAATCGTTCAAAGACCAAATATTATCTACATAAACTGTACTTAGTGATGAAATACATTATTTTGATAAGGGTTAATAGCATGAGTAAAATAAATGCGTTTAAATGTAGTCCAAAAAAATTCAATATGATTAGATAAAAAAATGGTTGTTGTGCCTCACTCGACATAGATAGGTATACTGTCTCGCGGACTTTTTTGTAGATATTTATAAGATCTACAATTAATTAGAACATTTTACGGTCCTATCTTTTTAAGTTTAGGCAGCGTACGCAAAATAAGTAACTTTTCTGGTTGATTTTTTACACCTTGTGTCCGAAAAACCCAAATATCTTACGGAACCCTATTTTTTTCCAAAATAAAATTTAGCCTAAGTTACTCGTGGATAATGTAGCTTTCGAATGGTGAAAGAATTTTTGAAAACAGTCTAGTAGTTTTTAAGCCTATTCAATAAAACTCTATCAAATAACTCGAAAAAAAAACCGGCTTGCCGGAGCGCTAAGAAGCTCGAAGGTTTTTTGACCTTTATGTGACGTCATGACGTATATCTTGTATAGAAATTTAAACGCTAAAAAGCCGATTGCGCCTGCGGCTTATCATAAAGCAACATGTTGTTGAAAAGCAAATTTTGTTGATTTAATGTCCATAGTGTATACTTAGTGTAGGCGTTTTGTAATATTTCTTTGTAGTTTTATAATTACTGATTGTGCCATTTCTCAATTACGGTAGAGAGTAGTTGTGTTCTAAACTTCTGAAGGGAAGCCGGTGGGAATCGAGTTGTATGGAACCTTCGTCACTGGAACCGATATTACAATTGGAACTGGAAATGAAAATGACATGTATAAACTTTTCTGTACCTCCGATTTAAGTGCCGATTAAAATTTATTGGAACCGAAAATGGGATCAAAAGTACACAATCAATCAGAAGTTCCAACCTTTCGGAATCAGAATAGGACCACTGTAACATCTCTGGTTCCTAGTTTGTCAATCCAGGGTAAGTAGCTCACATGAGATCTGTTTCACTATTTATTTTTAGCACTTGTACCCAAGTGAAAAGAGAAAAATAAAAAAGTGTTTTCAAGTTCGGAAGTTGGTTTTTGTGGTATTGGTTTTCCGTTTATCGACATAGTTTTCAAAACTTGAAAATTATTTAGCAATTTTTTGTTTTCGCCTTTTTTTAAAAAACTTTTTCTCTCTTGATTGTGTTTAAAACAGCTAACCATAACAGTATACGCCTCTCTTCTCACAATGCAAGTATTTTACGCCGCCGTCATGCCAGGTAATTAAAAAAGTTATTTTCTTTACACCACCTTTACAGAATTAACTATAACTAAACTCAATAAGATAGACCGTTCTTAAAGCTAACATCAGTTTCGTATATTAATTCTGGAATAAAAAATAAATGCTCAGATAATGCCCTCGGGCGGGAATTTATGGGCATTTAAGTATTGGGAATTTTCCCAACCCACGCCAGACTAAGTAAAAATGAACAAAAATCGACTAAAAGCTACATGTAATATTATTTAGCTGTGCTGAACTCTACTCTTCATTGTCTCTGCTGCAGCTGTCACAATACTCGTCAATCAATCAAAAGTTTGATTTTTCAATTCTCATTGATAACGCAAAATAATGCTAATTTTCTCTTTCGGGATATAAATTGTAAAACTATTGAATTCTACATAATATTTTTAATTCGAAATTACCATGGAGGATGTTCTGGATGAGATAGTATCTTCGGAAGATTTGCAAGTAATGTGTAAACTTGTGCAACGTTGTTTCTGAGTCATTGAATGTTATACTGATTATTGCTTATATTTGTGATTTAGAAGTTCGAGAAAGTGTTCCATGAGCAGCTACACCAAGGGACCGTGACGCACAAGGCGCAGTTTGAGTACGCGTGGTGTCTGGTGCGGAGCAAGTACCCCACAGACATCCGGAAGGTACTACAACTTTGTCTAATAATTATTTTTATCGTGAGAATTTTGACGTCTTTGTTGTACATTTAATTTATACTTTCGCTCAAAACTGACAACGAAATAAAATTAGTCATTCATCAATAAATATTTCAGTGGCTATGGAAAAAAACAAGTCATTCTTGCTATTTTAAGCTGCGCAATTCATTTAGAGACATTGTTTTCACTAATTAAGATTTGCCAAACAAGAGGCCTCTTAGAAGACTTTCAGATCACGTCTTTCTTGTTCTAAAAATACTTGGATATGCATACTGGGCATGAGAAGAAAGGCCAGGAAACAAAAACACAAAACATGTTTTGAATAATACTGTGTTCATAATACCTACCTATAACATAACATATTCATAACTTTGTACGTAAACAAATGTTAACAAACATTAATGTTGTGCTATTTCAACATCTATGATAATATTGTCTTGTCAAATTAGATTAATTATTGATTTTAGAAACAAAGAGAAGTGTTATAGTGCTTTCAATTTAATTTCTTTTGTGGCAGTTATTGGGTTGTTATCATCAGTGAATAATGTGATGCTGATGGTATTTCTCCTCTGTAAAGTACTTATAACAAATCTTGGCTTATGTTATATGCAAATGGTCTAATTTAATTTATTAAAGCCGATGCGATCGCCAGCATTCACTCTCAATGTCTTTCTATTGTGTTAATAAAATATCTCTTATTGTCTTTCTAATTACGGTATTCGAAAGGTTAAATATTTCTTTGACTTAACAAAAAAAATAATTGCCAAGTTTTACAATTTAACCCTTCAGATACCATCAATTAGAGACACAATAGTAAGACAATAGATGCGGCCACTGGTGGTCGCTTGGGAATTCATGAATTAAAGGCTTTTATGAAAGCTGGCATACGCTACATGCGACTAGAAGACTAAATAAAAGTAAACAATGTACCTATACAAGGGATTTCTAACTGTTTTTTCCTTTAGTTTGTGTAAAGGAAAAACCAGTTAGATTTTCCTTAGAATTTTGGTTTAATGAGAGAGCAGTTGGCACAGTGGTGCTGCGTGTTATAGGTTCAAATGATTAAGACAAGGAAATAGTGGTCAAATGCGAGCCTATCCATAATAAAAAAAAAGGCAACAGAAAAATAGGTTGGTACAGAAGTGCTACTTATTTCAAGCATCACTTCTGTGACAAAGAATTTTATTACATTTGCTGTGGACCACTTTTCCTTTTCTGTTGTTTTAATGTAATGTCTAGCAGTTTTGAATACTTTACATGGCCTGCTTAAATGTCCTTTCTTTGGTATACTAAACTTGTCAAGTCGTTGAGATCCTTACCAGTCCTGAGTTGAGCTACACAAATACTTGATTGGTGAGGTCCACTCCAATCTGTGTGGTGCTTTCCTCCAAGGAGCATAACAGAGACCAATCTGCTTGGTTCTTTTATGATTTGACCATTACATGTTTGATGTATGGACTTTGAAAGAGACTTTGACCCCTGTGTTTGTTTTGGTGTTTCTTCTCATGGTAGTCAGCTAGGAAACACCAGACTCAACTAGTCTAACCTTTTGAATACCGTCAATTAGAGACAATAGAAAGACAGTGACAGGAAACATGAGCAGCAACAAAAAAAAAAAACATGTTTAAAATTTATTATTTACTAATAATTCATTTCCTAATGCGTATAAAAATTTTCAGGGTATCCTGCTTCTAAAAGAGTTGTTCAACTCGCATCCGGATGGCAAACGAGACTACCTGTTCTACCTTGCCATCGGCAACGCTAGAATCAAGGAGTACAATAAAGCCTCACATTATGTTAAGTCCTTCTTAGAAATTGAGCCGGCTAACCAGCAAGTGTTAGCTCTAGAGGTTGGTATTACTGTCCTTATTATGTCCATTAAAACACTGTATTTCGGTAAATACGTATATTGTGCTGTGTAGCAAAACAAGTACAAAAATCCAACTGAAGAAAACTCACCTACCCACTACTTAGTCAATATTATTATATTAATAAGATTTGACAAGTACCTACGTTAAATACACAAGTCCTGTTAATCTTTAACCCTTCAGATACCGTCAATTAGAGACACAATAGTAAGACAATAGATGCGTGGCCACCGGTGGTCGCTTGGGGATTCATGAATTAATTACTATAGTTTAAAAGCGAATGTTTGTGAGTGTGTGTATAACTCCTTCAAGGTGAAACCGCTGAAGTGATTCAGATGACCTTTGGATTTTATTCTATTTTGGAAGGCTGCAGAAGACAGCTTTTATGTTTTTCATTCACTTTCTGTACCAGTGACCCAAAATATGGGTCATACAATATTTCACTTAGGCATATATAGATTTCGATCCAGTTTTGCAAGTTGCATTTTGGGTATGAATATGAATATAAGTCAACAATGGCCATGTATAAAAATAACTCGGACAGAGAGTCTTGGGCACATAAATGAATTTTTGATTGTTTTTGTTTCGTGAACGGACGGAAGCAAGACTGGTGAGCGTGGGTTCCTGGGTTCGATTCTCGCCTCCAGCAAAAAATGCTATTGGGTTTTTCCATTTGGTGTTTCTCTGTAATTGTCCGGAGTTTAGGAGTTGGTGGTGAGTTTCTCCCGTGTCTCGGAAAGCCGTTGGTTCTGCGCTTAATCTCTCCGTTCGGATTTCGGATTATGAGAGTAAAGGAATTCTTAAAACTGTAAAACTTTACACACCAATTAAAAAATTACGCGACAATTATAATTCAATTCATAAAATTTTACTGAAATGCATTTAGGTATTGTGTTTTTAAGAAATTAGTATATTTTTAAGAAGATTAATATCACATCTTATTTATTTATTTATTTTACAATTCATGTACACACTGAACCTATAAAAGAAAACAAGACAGAAACAGAAAAATAGGTACATAGGTGATGCTTATTTCTAAAGAAATCTCTTCCAGCATACCCGCGAGAGAACAAGAAAAAAGATATGAAATGAACACATAGGTACACCACTATTTTTTTATTAGTACAAAAAAATGGAGTTCTATCTGTACCTGTTACTGATCATATTTGTATAAGTCGAAAGTAAAAAAAAAACGAATTCCCAAAATTGCACACGAAAATTGGTCATAATTGGTAAAGAATAAATGATTAATAATATTGCAACTAGAAAATACTAAGCGTGGTGTTTTTCCATTTTGATCGTCATTCATTCAGTCATAATACAACCCAACGTACAATATTTCCATAAATTGAGTCACATTTTGTGATATAAACCAACGCTAATAATTTTGCTGTTTATGAATATTATTTATTGAGACTTTCCTTGTATAATAACAACATTTTTTCCAACAAGCCTTTTAAGTATTTGTACTAATTAATAATTAATAGAATAGAAATACTTTTATTTGGTACAGACACAGCACAACGGTTATATACACAAAATAAACAAGAATAAAAGTATTTAATACGCCGAGCGTGCCCGCACCGAAAGGGTGACCACCTCAGAGCAGCATTTGCTGGGCGTTAGACACTCAGCGCTGATTTTCAGTTGGCACTCCGAAGTGATGCACGTGTAATAAAGAAACATTTTAATAGCAATACACATCTTCAATCACATTGCAGTTGCACTAACGACGTATCAATCTAATGGAAATAAAATCCTAACAAGATTACAGTCATGCACAATAAAACAACACTTATACCTACAAATACTCACACTTATAATCATCTCCAGAGGCACTTATAACAATCCAAAATAAGAACGAAAGAATTGACTCATTGTGATGGGAGAGTGTATACTATTTAGGAAGGTTAGCTGGATACAGCAGCGATAATATACAGTGGCGTAGCGTTGTATAATTTTGACGTGGGCGAAGGCACATTTGTTATTCAGCAATTGGAAAAACTGTGGGGGAGGTCTATGTCCAACAGTGGACGTATCATCATCACCATCATTTCAGCCGAAAGACGTCCACTGTTGGACGTAGGCCTTCCCCAAGTGCCGCCACAATGAACGGTCGTGTGCGTCTCGCATCCATCAAATTCCCGCAACCCTTACCAGGTCATCGGCCCACCTTGTAACAGGCCTTTCAACGCTACGTCTTCCGCTACGTAGTCACCATTCCAGAACCTTTCGTCCCCAACGGCCATCTGTTCTGCGAGTAATGTGCCCTGTCCATTGCCACACACAGGGGACGTATATCGGATGAAATGAAGATGAAGGCACATCAGCGAAGAGAAAACGAGACAGCGACTGTCGCAACCCAGTGTTCGACCTCATCGTCATTACCTCAGGTGAAATAGTCAAACGCGAGCCTATCAGTTTTTTTTTATTGCTGATAGGTTCGCGCTTGACCGCTATCTCACCCAAAGGAAAGCGACGATGCGGTCGACGATGGAACGTGCTTACCTAGAAGTAACCTATTTACTCTTGACTTAATAATTATAAAAAACCCTCGTTCTTAAAGAGTCCTCGCCTGTGTGAGGCCCCTTTGGGTGGGGCCCAATTTACCCACGTGAAACTACGCTACTGATAATATAGTATAATCCACAGGATGCAACCGAGCTGATAGCGACTATTTTGCAGCAAATGACGGAAAAATACGCTTAATCCGCATATTCGGAACAGTGCAAGGACGGTGTCATCATTTTGCTATATTATAATTTAAAGAGGGACTCAGGCCTCCTCTCTAGAAGAGGGAATGGGCCGTAATCCACCACGCGGGCCCAGTGCGGGTTGGTGAATGTCACATGTCTTCGAATTTTTGGTTCTAGGACATGCCGGTTTCCTAACGATGTTTTCCTTCACCGTTTTGAGAGCAGTGGTGATGAAATAAATTACACAAAGTAATGCGCCTGGCTGGGTTTGAACCCGCGACCTACAACTCGTAAGTCGGGGCCGTTACCACTCGGCCACCACTGCTCCTTTCTTTTCCTGCACGTTTCTTGCTTATGCCCACTTAAATATTTTATTGTTTTTAGTATTTGTTGTTACACGACCAAATACTCCATCTCGCCAGCTATGCTGTCACCTATGGCGGTTGAAGAGCTAAACGAGATGGAGTACCCAGTCGCAAACACACGACCCTGGCGTATATAGGACATGGAAACACTATGTGTCACTTTCAGACTTCCTCTTACATATTTTTTTTAACGTTATTCTCGTTGGTCAATTCCAGCGGCAGATCAACAAGCGCATGGAGAAGGAGGGCTTGATCGGCATCGCGGTGGCGAGCGGTGCCGTGCTGGCCATCGGCGGCATCGTCGGACTGGGCATAGCGCTGGCTAGCAGGAAATAGCATTAGGCCTTCCTGTGAGTATGCTGTTTGTGTACTTTTTGATATCTGTAGATCTTAAATTATGAGAAAGTAAGCAGTTTGTTTTAAAATTTGTTATGATAAATCTAGGTGTGTGGAGATGAGATTTTTAAAGAAATCTGTGTACCTTTCTTGTGGTGGCAAATCATGAAATAACTTCTCTCACGAGTAGAGCGAAGAAGGCGGGTCAGGATTTACTGATTGAAATTCACCTATGTTCCTTCATTTACCCTTTGCGTTTGAGAGCCATGTTAACTTTCAATACAGAAGTAAGTCTCAGTGTGGGGTAAAGTTTGTTTTTTTCGGAAAAATAACAGTAAAAATGTTGTTTGTTGGTAAGCGAAGATATCTTTTTATTTAACTGTTCGTAACTATCCAAATAAGGCTTTTTCGAAAAGATAATTAAAAATATTATTGATAAGTTGCACATTTAAGTAAAATTTTTTTTTTGTTTTGGTATATTTATATGATTTCAGTTTCGATAATATGATAACTTTCGGTTAACTAGTAATAAAATCCTCGCCAAAATTCTCCGTAGCGGTAGGCAAATTGCCTATCCTTTATAGCACAGAATAACCACATATTTCCTGTTTATTTAGGTTAACCGAATGTTAGGTAATATTATGATTATCATTATTCAGGAATATGATAAGGTCAGATAAGCCGTGGATATTGAATGCATTTTGATAAAGTTTGGTGATAAGGTTCTCTCCAAAATGTACTAAATATACTCTAACCAACTTTTACCATCAACGATTGCATCACTGCTTACCATCAGGTGGGATCGAAGTCAAGCACTAGTTTATATAAGATAAAAAAATACGGTATACAGTAACCAACTTTTGCCTGTTACGGCTTGGTTTACGAAGGTTTTAAAGGTCTATTACACGACGCATCATTCAGACTCCTTTTATCTATGGCTCGACGTATCTAGTCTATGGTTCGAAGTATCGCGTAGTGTAATAGGGGTTAGACTGTCTTTCTATAATTGAAAAATAGTACTAGTCTGAATATCGCACGCGTTATTCAGCGCAGTGTAATATGCCCTTTAGCGGCCAGCGGTGCGGCGAGCGGTGCGGCATTGGTAAGCGGGCGCGGGCGCTATAAGCGGCGTCTCGTGGCATGCTTCAAACATGCGGCTCGCCCGCAGCCCGCGCTCGAGGCATCAAAATAATACAGCTTATTCTTCAAATGTTTCTATTACAAGCAGTAAGCACGTTATAACAGCAATCGTGCTCAATCGTCGACCACATCATCGCTGACCATCAGGTGAGATGGTGGTCAAACGAGAGTCTATAAACAATAAAAAAAAAGAAAGGCGATAGTTTGAGTTTATGAGTAGAGGTTAGAAAGCAAGGTGGAATGCATTTTCATACTTTTGATCATACCGCTCGCCGCGTCTCGCTTAGCTACCGCTCACAGCGCGGCAAGGTCATGAACGGGCCGTTTGTGTACCTTAATTGTGGAGGGTAATCATTGAATAACTCCTGGAGCGAGAGGGAGTGACAGAGTTTTACGGACTAAAGCCTACCTGTGTTCCTTTAGTTGCCCTTTGAGCTCCAGGGCTACGACTGATAGTTATTTAAGTCAAGAGTGAATAGTGTCACTTCTAGCTAAGCGTGCTTCATCATCGGCCCCATCGTCCTATCACACAATCTGGCGAGATAGTGGTCAAACGCGAACCTATCCCTAATAAAAAAACTTAAAAATAATAATAATAACAGACTTCACTAAAAAAGAAAACACTAAAACGATCAAAATAATTTTAATTTTGTAAGTCGGTGTTTCTCGGTATAGTTTGTTTCTTATTTAACACCAACTAGTATATTCCCTTGGGATAATTTTCTACTGTTACGCGGGCGAAGCCGCTGACAGCCGCTAGTGTGTGAAATAAAAAAAACTTGCAAAGCGAACTAAACCGTAAACTAAACAATTTCTTTGTAAGTAACTCTACTATTGATTCTCAACAGTAGAGCCTTCAACTTTAAACAGTTACCCTAGAACCTTACAGTAACCGCTCAGACTTCAGTTAAACTTTATGGTTCGCTAACACGCAATGCAGTAATACACGCGGCGCTCACTCGGGGGAATAAGTTGCCGCCTGAATACCACGCCACGACTTTATTTTTGGAAAATCGATATGGCTTCTTAACGTTTACTTTGTTATTATAATTGGTAGACTAGAGACAAAAATTATAATCTTTAAAAAACAAACCTTAAATTAAAGCTATCTTTAACGCTCACAGAAATCAGAAACGTTTATTTCAAACTAGCTTTCCGCCCGCGGCTTCGCCCACGTGGACTACAGTTTATATCGCGCGCAGAGACCCGTGCTCGGCAGTGGAATTATAGGTAGCCTATGTGTTATTCCAGTGTCTCTTCTACCTACCTACCAAATTTGATCTAAATACGTTTTGTAGTTTTTGCGTGAAAGCGTAACAGACAGACAGACAGATATTATAAATGCGAAAGTAACTCTGTCTGAGTTACTTTCGCATTTATAATATTAGTAGGGAAGTAGGGATAATTCATTTGCAGGCACGGTGCATTTAGTCGGTAAAAGTAGCTAGTAGCTTCTTTTTCTTAGTCGTAAACTCTTGACAGAGTGAGTGGTCGTGGTCATATCTCCGTCGAGTCCCGCACCACCGCCTCTCTCGCGATACGACACCATGCAACTCTGTGTTTGACGGCGACCCCTAGACGTACGGCATTGGCCCTCGGTACTTCGTATCCATACGTACGAAGCGTTTTGTGAACACATTCATTATGCGTACATCGTGCGTACAACTAGGTACTAGAATTCCTCGCCAGAGTCTGTGTTTCCTGACAGTTATAACTTATGGGTCTTTAATTCAAGAGTGAATAGGTTACTTCTAGGCAAGCGTGCTCCATCGTTGACCACCGTCTCACCGTCAAGATATGATGTATCGCTTGCCATTGCTCCCTCTCGCTCCACCCAGACCGGAAGAAGTTATAAAAAGAACTGAATAATCTCATCTCCTAATAATAACCGTTTGTTTTTAACTTCTGAAAGTCAATGTATTCTATTGTTACAGAATGATCGCTATGTTCGGCGCTCATTACCTTTCTAAGAAGAAAAATATAACAGAGGACTAAAAGACGAGTTCCCAATGCTTCCTTTAAAAAGTAACTCTCGATCGCAGCTTAGAATTATTTTTTTATTTATTATCTATGTACAAATTCATTCAAATAATTTATATTCTGTTCCAAAATTAAAATGTTAAAAGCGCTTTTAGATTAATTGAATATTGAGTGGTTTTTGATTAAGTAGCATAGTTTTTTTTTAAGAGTAAAATAGTATATAGTTAGTTTTAAATGTATGGAATAATATAATATGTGTAATATATTTATTTCTCTAGATTTAGGCGTTTTTGTATATGTAAGAGATGGTTATAATATATCGAAGGAGGAAGTTTGTCAAAGATTCCATTAAATAAATACACTTTTTTGTTTTGGTTACACATTTGTATGTTATAAGTCCCTTCCTAGAGTATGTAAGTATCTTATTGATGTGGTTTTCGATGTTTTATATAAATATGACACTTTAATATTATGCTAGTGTTAGGTAAACCCTTGACCTCATATCGTCACCCTCCCGGCAAACTGTCGTAACTAGCAATTGATATTTTTCCAGGGCGACCGTTTTTCGTTCGGGCGTTACAATCATGTTCCTGTAGTTGCGTTAGCTGTAGCTTCAATAAGTGTTTAATATTGCTCTTGGCTTATTGTTTAAGTTATTACTGGCCATAAAGCCCTAAGGTACGAAAGTATTAAGGGTATTTTTTCCCTTTTTTTGCACTTACGCTAATTGAATTACGTGATTATCTTCTAAACGGTAAACGACACAGATACGACGATTAGGGAGAACTTATTTGAAATAATGTTATGAACACGTTGGTAATATCAGTGCAGATACGCCAGTTTGTGAGATAGGACAGTTAGCGGGGAGGGCGACGAACATCTTTTGTGAGAACACACGTTTAATATTATAATATTTTGTATTATGTACTGACGAGGTTTATGAATGTTACTCAAACGAATTACCTAATTTCAATTGACGTCAATATGATAACTTTATTGAAAAAGTAATTAAAAACGAATAAAACAACCCATTCAAAACAATTATTTTATTATTCTTGTATATAGTAATGTAATGAAGCGGCGTACAACTAGTACTCTAACGTACAATGGCTCAGGCGTGGTTCCAACTATAAAAATATACATAAAATAATATCTCCTGTCTCAATTAGGTATATCTCTATCAAAATCATAACAATACTGAATGTCCTTCACATTGAGATGACGTCATCATACAATATGGCGGCTTGTATCATCATCTCAATCGCACCTTAATTAATTATTGCATAAATACTTAACCATTTATGTAAGTCCAATGATTTTGAAAAATACACCTAATTACAACAGCAATAGAGTCGAAATTATATTGAAGGAATGGTGGCTGCGCTTATTGCAGCAGTCGTATACAGTAGCGCCACCAGAAAAAGGAAAAGAGATGACAAATAATTTATGGGGACGTCGCGAGATCATCGGAACTAGATCTTGAATATTAAGTGATGACGTTGCAAATAAATAATGACGAGAGAATCAATATATGGATATGTTTTCTAGCTAATGTCTCCATACAAAAGAACACTGCTCTGACTTTGTCAAAATACAAGAAAATATTGTACTCTGTTCACACATTCCATTTATTGATTCCATCACCATCAAAAAGTAGTTCAACAAATATTTAAGCTCAAAATTGTGATATCAACCGGTGGTCTCTAAACAGTTGAAATAAACAAACTACTTGGTACGGTCACATAGTGAACAAACTTAATATCTTGTGCTCCCTATTATAAGCTAGGTCCGTTCGAAACACGCGATTCACGGCAACATACACATCTATTAACATTGAAACATTTAGCAAGAATATTATACATCTGTACTACATCAATTCTTTATTTTGTACTTTGTTATTCTGGCTTCATTATTCCCTACGGTTACCGTAAATTGCGTTTACCCCGAACAGACATAAATCAACATTATACTGTGCGTTTAAACTAATAAAAAAGTTTTACATGATAGGTCATGCTAATGAGGTATATTAGTATAACCAAACAAATAAAGAAAAAAAAAACTAATGTCGAACTTGCAGTTCACAAGGTAACTAAATGTAAGTATTATATCGAGAGCATATCATTGACTTATAGTCCTACATATTCATTATTTTTCACTGGTATATAATATTCTGTATAATCAACAACTGTACAGTGCGGCAAAGGATTTGCGCCGTTTTAGACTGGATGGTGTCTAGTAAGGGGGCCTACACATGATGCCAGTGTTTGTGCGATTAAATTATGGTATGCTGATTGACTGCAACTTATCACCGAGGTCCCTGCCACATCAATGTGTAGATCCCCTTAGAAAACGACCCAAACCCCTCCTATTATTTATCTGTTAATGGCATGTGTTGAAAAAATATATATACTTTCCTTAATCACAATCTGGTAACTGACTATTGTATAATGTTAAATACATCGTGCATCAACTCTATTTATTTATCTAAAAGAACTATAATGAGTAGAATGTAGTCAGAGTAATCTAAATAAAAGATACTTGCATCTATACCGTAATAATCAAATATTAAGCACTCATTTTCCTAAACAAACAAAACTTATTTTATATACAGTCGAAAATTATTACTCACTATGGCAACACTGTTAAATGTCAACAAGGTTATATTTGCGCAAACCAAACTGACTTAATCATCAATTCTCACTAACACACTAAACAAAAAAATATTTCAATCAACCCGTAGAACTTACTCTAGTAATAATATCTATGAATTTCCTTGCGATGGCCACACTCGCGCAAGTGTCAAAATGACAGCTTTACAAGCCCCGGTGGCAAAGTGAGATATCTCAATAAATTCATAAATGTAATATCTCTCATATAAAAGGTTAAATGCTTTTACCTATTGCTCTAAATACTTAAATAACGTGAATCCTAACGTCAGGGGCGGGAAGTAAATATAATTTTGTGACTCGCTTACGATTATCTTATAATATACTAAATAACTATAACATTGTACTCTAAAAAATATGTATAAGTATTGAAGGCTAACATGAGATTGTAATCACAGTAATTGTTATTTAAGTAACGAGCCCACATCATTACTACAAAATAAACCTTCACTTGTACACTATAAGGTTCATATTACCACAATACCAACGCAAACCGTTCACTACCCACGTATTTACACAAATTCGAAGGCAACGTCAAGGTATACTTTATTTATTGCTTTTTGTTACTATTTATTTATTTATGTACTTTACATATCACCTCAATTTATATACATGCATAATATCGTCTTATCATAATATTGTTATGTGTCAATTTGAACTTTTGACGAATCGCACTCTGTTTGATAACGCGATAACTGCTCATCCCTGGGATGATAGTCAGTCTCGAGGTGATGACGGTCACCAGGCGCAGAACACTCGCGAGTAACTCACAGTACACTTACACATTGGGAGTTGCCAACTCAACTGCTTTGTCAATCTTGCCGATACTTCAATCTGATCCTTAAATGTTTTAATCGTTATACATTGTTCTTATCGCGTTAAAACTTCGCCGTCCGCGATTCAGTATACGCACATATATGTATATTTACTTTAATAATAGTATGATTTAAGCTCTGTTATATTTGTTCGTATACAATATTCATCGTATAAAGTTAGTGTGCTCACTGATATCTGAGGTTGATGCTCATTACTCGCTACGGTCGTGACACAGTCTAATGTACCTCTAGTGAGTGCGTCTATAACATAACACCTACGGGCAGCACTAACAATGACCTAATGACTTGCATATATTTACCTACGATATACTCTATATAGTATATATATAAATGCAATCTGCAAAATGCATAAAACAACAGTTATTTATATCTATAAATTGTATAAAATATTAAATAAAATCTATTGAAGTGAGGTAGATGGATGGAATTTCACAATTTGTGTGGATATTTTTTTTTTACTTTATAACGTTTGCCGCATTGGCCCAAATGCTGAGGTAGATGGATGGAATTACTATGTAAGAGGCCCTACTACGTGACCGGGACCTTTACATACACATTACAAAAAACACTACTCACTAGTTTCATTAACTACTAAAACAATCTCACAATCTTGTGGCGAGTCGATCTGAACTAATGTGTCAGGTAAATGCTAAAGTGAATTATGGCTGTGTTATCACATCGGGTATAAAAAATAATGTCTCACTAACAGGTTAATATTAAATGTAAACGTAGCGCGGCTATCCGCGACGAACACGGACGTCTGTCCGCGTGTCTGTCCGTTACACCAGCAATACAGGTCCGTGATATCTGTGCAAAGTAACCAGACTCAACCTAGCTGCAAACGATTTAACCCTAAAACTTTAAATTTACATTAATATCGGAAATGGCACCAACGACATTCCACGGGTCAACAATTAAAACCGTTATTACAAAACGAATCAAGCCAATGACCACAAAACATAACACTCAAGCACCTTTTGATAATTTCAACAAAACATTGTCCTATCCGTGTTACACTTAGTCTAAGTGACTATTTCAACACACTTGTACTTAACACGCCTTCATTTCATGAGTTTTTGTTGTGTTCATCCTCCGAGTAGTCTCCGTCGTCTTGTCCGTTGTTCTCGGGGTCCTCGGAGTTCACTCTTCGGTCGTCCTCGTTAAAATCTTTGTAGTAATCTTTGCCGTTGTCCTTGTCTGTCATATCGTGTTTGTCTGTATCTGTCTCGCTTATGCTGTCATTCCGTTGCCGTTCCTTCCCGAGGTCGAGTGGTTCTTCCGTGTCTCGCATGATGTCGGGTTTGCTCATGTTCTCAGTGTACTGGCGTTGCATTTGTTTGAGAAAGCGCTGGTGTGCCAGGTTGGTCGGTGGAGGTGGTAGGGATCCCATTTGAGGAGATGGTTCTTCATATGATTTCCTGTCGATGTGCATTGCGCTCATTTGTGCTAATTTCGCGTTCATTCCTGGCGAAAAAGGAAAAAAAATACAGATTGTAAAAAATATATCAAAGAACTTTTTTCTTTGCCATATTTGTCTCATTGGTTCTAATACGTACCAAACATATTTTCTCCGATGTACTGCAGGTAGGTATCGAGCAGTGCTGAGCTGCCTCCATACCCCGGTGGGTAGTCATCGTGCTTCATGCCGGCAATCAGTCCATGGGGAAGGTCTGCTACTGTTTTAGCTGTAACCGCTCGCACTGCCGGGACTTTTGTGATCGTCGTGTTGGCCAGGTTGTTTATATCTGAAGAAGGAATGTTCTTTAGAATAACTTGGTATTTGATCATTAAGGAAGTTGTGTTAAGTTTACTTCAGCCTTAACTTGTGGGAGTTTGAACTGTTGCTATCAACAAAAGTGGTTTTTTTTAATGCAATTTGCAAGGAAAGACGATGGCAATCTCCAAAGTCTTATCATGACCGGTAAGAAGATGGGAAAAAGCATCGAGTTCGCAGCCCAATACGTTGGTCTGACCAGATCCGCTCCGCTCTTGACACGGTATACAATGCCCTTCACACTGCTATCGCCAGAGATAGAAACAGATGGAGGACATACAAGTTAAAGTGATGAAACAAGGAGGTCAAGACCCTCGGCATTGAGGAATACGACTCAAGGAGGAATGTTTAGATGTCGCAGATATAATGCCTATGGTAGGCGCATATAAAGAAAATTTTATTTGAGAAAGAGTAAAAAAGAATACATATATTTAAAATAAACATACATATATATTTAATATAATATTGTACTACATATATATTACTTTAAAGTAAGGACAGAAGTTTTGAGACGATTCTGCTATTGGTGAAGAAAACGATTCTGCTATTGGTGAAGAAAACGATTCCGCAACTTCCACTTAAATGCATACCGACTTTTTGCCGTCCTGATATCGAGAGGAAGCGCATTCCACAGAAGGATGGACTGTATATAGAAGGAAAAATGAACCAAATCAGAAGTATGAGAAGGACAGAGCAGTAGGAGATTATTAGAAGAACGCAGATTTCTTGCGTGTGAAGAACAAAGATATTGAAAATGAGATATGAGATAGGAAGGAGGCGTGGGAGAGTTAAGCAGAGAGAAAAGTGTAGTCAGGGCGCGCAAAGATCTTCTCTGGCGTATATGCAACCAATTGAGCTCAGACCTGAAGTTCGACACATGATCATTTCATTTAACTTACGTGGTGGTGAGACCGGTATGCTGTCCTGGTACCGCGATTGGCTCAGGTCGTCGTTGTCATTATCTCCGCAGATTGAACTGCTCTCTGACGCCGCAGACTTGGCGTCCAGCTTGATGTCTGAACGACGAGGTCCGGTGGGAGAGGCGCGTGCCCGGAGCTGTTCTGGTGATACCTTCACACCGGCTTTTGCTAGTAACCTAACAGGAGTAAAATAACGTTGTAGTATCGTGGTTATTATTCGAGAACCTGGGTGAGGTTGACCCACGTGGGGTTTGGCACAAGGAAAGAGCCTTATGGGTCAGTACTGGCCAATGTCGGGCTGTGAATGTTTAATGATTGTTGTCATCATCTGCCAATCTAAGGGCTGTATTTCACCAGGACATCATACAGACATCAGAGTCGCCAAACGTCCGAGCTGGTCCAAACGGGCACCAGGTGAGTAACTCTCTGTAGAGCTGTGTACATTTTGTTGGTAGCGGCGACTGGTCGCGCCGCCATGGTGTCTCGGTGAAATATAGCCCTAAGAACTCCACTCTAGACATATCTCCACTAATGCTGTTCAGGTGTTGGTTAGATTCGAAGTCCATCTTAATGTAGTTGTGAAAAGCTAGGAACAACTCCGCAGATTCCTTGTTCTTTACATCCACATTAGTTTCACCATCAAATACAGTTGGTACAAAAAGCTTTATCAATAAACTCCAAAGAATATGAATACGTACTGGCTGGCGAGTTCAGGGTCGAATCTGGTGGGCATCTGAAGCACGGGCAGGTCCTTGGTGGAGATGCCGCGGTGTTGTCGCGACATGTGCGAGTGCAGAGAGTTGCGGGACTTGGCCACCGTGCCGCAGAGTACGCAACTGAAAAAATAAGCATTTGTCAGCAACGGTGAAAGTTTTCTTGAGTTTCGGGGATTTTGGCCAAGAACTGGTTTGGTTATAAAGTGGTTGTTTGGCTATGTCCCTTTTTCTAAATTCAAAGTTACAAGTGTTGCTTTATTAGAGAGATGACCTTCTATTTGTATTTGATTGTTTATATCAGGTAATGATAAAACCTGATTATACAATTACTAATTCCTCAACTCAATGTAATACAAAGCAATTGTGGTTTTCTAAAATAGGATTATTGGAAGGGGGTTTTAGCAAAGCATATATATAATGTTCCCACTGTTGTACTTCGGCCTCATCTCTAGGACAGGGAATGGGCCGTAATCCACCACGCGAGCCCAGTACGGGTTGGTAGATGTCACATGTCTTCGAATTTTTGGTTCTAAGACATGCCTGTTTCCTGACGATGTTTTCCTTCACCGTTTTGAGAGCAGTGGTAATGAAATGAATTACACTAAGTAATGCACCTGGCGGGGTTCAAATTCGCGACCCGCATAAGTCGGGCCGTTGCCACTCGGCCGCCATTGCGGTAGTTTATTATACCTAGTAAAATTATCCATGTAGTTTCTAGTGTGTTTTTGGTTTATCTTTATCTTAAATTATTGCTATCCAATGTATAAATCTAGCATGTAGTGTGGTCTTGTACTTACCGATATCCAGGGCAGACAGTATGTTTGTCTTCAAGATGCGTCCTCAGCGTGTGCGCAGATCGGTAGATCTTGCCGCACTTGGGGCAGGGCCGAGGGTCCGTCGCCCTTACGCGTAGCAGATCCTGCGTCCTTCGACAGCCACCTGCAATAAACAATGCACTTTATGTTTTGAGGCATACGGGTCATAGTCCTTTGATGTTTAGAGTAGTCCTTACCTTGTTTTCATTCTAACGTAGTGACTTAAAAAGTAGTTTGTTAGTATGTAGTTAGAATTTGTTAGTTTAACTGGAGAAACTGTAGAGTCAATTGTCTTGTTCAAAGGTTTGATCAAATAAAAGAAACCATTCTACTTGGTAGTTTTATTGTTTATGTATTTATATAAGCAGACACTTTCTTCTGGTAAAAATTAAGTTATTACGTATATATCGTATCACTAATACATTCGCAACTAGAATCGTTTACTCACATTGAACATTTGGTTATTGAGTGACTAAGTTTACACTTAAAAATAGTTTTTTTATTAGTTTTTATTTTTTTATAGTTATTAAGATATACGACATTGCCTCTCAGGCGTCAGGAACAATTTCATCTACTCGCTAATTTAACCAATATTATTTTTTATTCGTTCTGGAGATCTATGAAATGCATCCGTTTCCATCGCATATATTTTGAAGGCATCTTCGATAATATTTACACGAGCTTACGGAATGAACTTGAGACTTTCCTAAATACTTTATATTTTATGCTAAGGCAACGGAAGTCTTCGTGGGTAAAGTATAAAATGTGCGAGTCTATTTGTAGGCCATTGTATTATTGCTTTCTTAAGGCTAACTGTTCCATGTAGGATCTGTATATCTTTGGCTGTCAGTGGCAGGTACGCGCACCGCTTACTGCTAATATGTAGAACAAAGGCATTTCATGTTTCGTTCAGGAGTTGTGCGCATCAATACTTGCGCTATATATGTCAACAACATCAATAACAGAATAAGTTTTATTTTTTTGGTGTATTTCCTTTTTTTCTTTACAAAAATATATGCGAATGGAATCGTCGATTATTATGTACATTTTAAAATAAATCCTCCGGTTGTCTACATTGACTAGATATGTTTTAGATTATGCACTTTCGTACAGAGCATCACGAACAAACATCATTTAGAAAATAAATCCCTCTATAACTTGGATTAGAACTTATTCTTAACTATTGCATTGAAAGGCATTAGATTCATTTTCGTTACAATCTATTTCGTATTGTCTTATCTATGGTCGAAAGTATTTCTGTAAGGAGTAGTACACACTGGTGTAATCGTTTATCAAAAAGGATAAATCTTGTATAGAAGTGTTAAATCTAAATATTGTGTGTATAAAGTCTGATAAAATTTTAACCAAAATATAATAATAATAAAAATAACAATTGTAAAAATAAATCAAATTTTTAATTAGACAAACTATTGCACCAGTAATGTTTGAGAAAAAAGTAGTGTGGCAGAATGATGTCCCGTCTAAAGGGGCACTTGAACCCTCTGTGTACCGAACCAACTAATGCTACGCTTATTACCAGGACACCAGAGCCTAAGACGAACAGCTAATCGAAGAATAATACCAACCGATTCTAAGCGTCGACTCGCGTAATCGGGCTAAAACTGGGTCTACTATTTGGAGACTGGAATAGCGTCAATGTGTCTACAAACGTTCACATTATATTCCTAATCAGCTAGTCATTATTCAATAATAATAACACAGGGGTCATAGCCTAAATATAGTTCCTGGTAACCAGTCCACTTAAGATTCGAAAAACCATAGCCATATGACTTAGTTTTCCATATGTCGCAATAGTTTCCCACCAACCAAGGGTTGTCCTTGGATGCACTAGCATAGCGCGTACATGGATAATCACCGGTTGGTACAACGTTCCAGTAAAAGTGTCTAAAAGGGCCTCTGTGACTTGGTTTCGGCTCCTCGTACGCGTTCTAAAGGTCCAGGACCTTTGGGTCCTGAGATAAATAAATAACTAATAATAATATTTTCTGCTGATTTGTTACAGTTAAAATATGACGTTTGTAGACTATCAGGAACTACAGACACGCCAGAAGACGCTTACAATCGACAGGTCATAACCGTAGAAGCAACAATGGAAGTTACAGTCGTACAAGAAGTGATCACAACGATCGACCTTCGCTAGTTGCACTTCGTAATCTATCAATGGCACCAATCATCACATGTCATAATGCGCTTATAATATAAACCTTACTTAAACAATATCAGTCTATTCTACTACAAAAATAATTTTCAGTCGATTTATACCTACTGCTTTATACAATGTTTTATGAACATGACAGCGTTATATGAAAAAATGCATCCAGGAGATCATTATATTCTCTGGTTTAATTACGAGCCCCACTCGACTTAGTTCCGTTTCACAGCCGTTGAAATGTTAACTTTAGAAAGCCGAATATCAAACGAGTCGCGGTCCCGAACGATGATTGCGCTCTCAGTTGGCCCAGCCACAACTCCACTTCAAAGTTTTCATCTTCTCCCACTGGCGGCGGTGCTTGATGCGCATGTGGTTGCGCACGGAGTTGGGGTGCGCGAAGTAGCGCGCGCATGAGGTGACCGGGCACACGGGGCTGTCGCGCGGGTAGTGCGCGTCCAGGTGGCGCCGCGCCTGCGCCAGCGACGCCAGCGCCGAGTGGCACAGCGGGCACGACAGCCGCGCCGGCTTCGCGAGCGCGCTGTGCTCCAGGTAGCGGAGCAACTCCAGCCCACGCTCCTCCCCCTCACTCGGCACGGTATCGCATACCGCCGGGTTTGCCAACGCGCCCCGCGCCGCGGCATCTGCAATGCCGACAGCACCATGTTACACAATCTATCTACGGGCAAAGCGGTTGGCAAACCCGGCTCCTAAACTTGTCGTCCCGAACTTTCCGAACGCAATAAACTCTCTAAAAATATTACGTTATATTAAAATACAATATATAGATACGATAAACAATCCCGTTCCGATTTCGCTTCACGTAGGTCCTTGGCACATCTATTCTTATGGTAAGCACTTGCGGCGACGATCACCACCACGCACTGAGCGCGCCGAGCGCGGCGGGGCCGGGGGGCGGCTGCACCGCGGGCGGCGCCAGCTCGGCGTCTCGCCGTCTCTAAGAGTTCTGCCGCTGCCGGATGCCGTGCGCTTGCAGCTGGTGGTTGATGAGGTAGTGCTTAGTTTTGCACTTCTTGCCGCAGTGCTGGCATGGGAACCACTGGTCGCGGTCGGTCTGCGAGTGCACATTGAGCATATGCTGGCGCAGGTTGGAGGTGGAGGAGTACACGCGGCCGCACAGCGGACACTGCGGCCGGTAGCCCATCGCCGCCCCGCCCGCGAGAGCCGCCCCTGTAACACAGAGGCGGCGGTTAGACACAGATCCGAACAACATCGTTAAGCGCTATGGTGAGTGTATCGGTCGCAGCGGTCCGCGGACGGGGCGGGGTCGCGCCTCCTCTGTTTGACGCCGTGTATCGAGTTCATGTGTATCTGCATGTACTGGCGGGTCTTGAACGCCTTGGCGCAGACGGGGCACGAGTGCGCGAGCTCGTGCGCCGCGTGCACGTTGAGGATGTGCTGCTTGAGGTTGCTATTGTTGCTGTACAGCTTGCCGCACTCGGGGCACGCGGGCCTGCAGGGCTCCCCTGGGGGCCGGTCGGGCCGCTCGTCGGGCACGGCCCGCTCGCCAGGCCAGGTGGCTCCTGGGGCAGGGAGGTCTCCGTCAGTGGCGCTCCTACCAGGTACGAGTCTGACTGCCGACGCTACGTCTAGGACGATCGGTCGCTACGTAACTTTCACGGTTGCCAAGATTGTTCTTACTGCGTTTATGCGTAGGTATTATGTTTTGGGGGCGAAGTACGTTTTTTATCGAAATTATTATAATAGAGTAATTAAGCGCTTTGGTGTCGTTCTCGTTATTTAATTGTTAGTGTTATTATATTACATGCAAAGGTACATGACTCAATAATGTACAATTAATGATTTGATTTGCTTCCTTTGTTCTTTGGGCGTCATTAATATTGCTGATTGGAAATGGAAATTATTCTAATAGATTTTAATTATTCAGAGTACTTCAACAGTGATTGTGATGTGGTATTGAGTCATGTATCATTAGATAGACTTATTAGTTTGGGTTTGGAATGCACTTACCGTAATTGTCGGGCATTCCTGATGGTCCTGGTAGGCCGGGGAAACCTGTAAATTAAGGAATTCTCATTAAAAATAATAATTTCCCTTAAAATACATAACCAAAAAGCAGTTTAAAAAAAAAAGATAAAAAAGAGATCCATATAACCTGATCTAGTTGTAATACCTGGCAGATTGAGTAGTCCGGGGAAGTTGTGCGGCAGGGTTCCGTTGGTGTTGGCCATGGTAGCTGGGTCGTCGTAGTCGATGGGCTCCTGTTTGGCGCGGGTTTCGCCCTCCGTATCACTGGCGCCGGCGTCAGACGACGACTCCTCGCCATCCCCTGACTACAAAAAAAAAAAAGAAAAATTAGGACGTTTTAAAACAACAATCAAAGTCGCTGCGAATTTTGAATGATTATAGCACTTCAGGGTTCCAATAAAAATATCTCAACTTTGATGGACTGTCCAAATATATCAATCAAAATAATATATATTATTCTTATTATATTGTTTATCAAAATAAGATTTCCAAAACTTACCAGATTGTTAGAGACTCCAGATAGATGCGGGTTCTGCGAGGTATCCATAGCTTGGCCAAACAGTGCCAGTTCGTGGCCGTTAGTGCCCATACGCTCCGGGCTCGCCCCCTGCACCGACAGTAGCTGTTCCGTCCTACACCAATAAATTTAAACACTCATAAATATCATAAACTCCATATTTTACATTGAGAATTTTCAGATAAAACTAAGGATTCCTAAGTGGTGCAATTTGTTGGAGGATGGTAACTTTGAAAACAGAAGAACTAGCAAAAAGCAGGTCGGAAAATTCATTCAGGTAAGAAAAGTATTTATCAGTTACAAAGTGTAATTAAGAGATAATATAAGATGTCCGACTCAAGTTTTACCGAGTATAAAAACCCAGTTGTCAGTTACGTAACCATGGAATGCTCATTAATACCTGGACTTCATCTGCGCCTGGTACAGGTCCGAGGACCTGGCTCGCTTCGGTGGTGGTGTGTTGGCAGCACCGTCATCTGGCTTCCGTGGTCTCCTGCCTTCGCGCTGTTGTCCCCCCTCTCGACCCTCGCGTGATCCTCCGCTTCCGGTTTCAGTCCATGAAGATGCTGACTGTTGAAATTATATAATACTATAGTTTGATCATTTTTGGAGAAACATATGTTCATTGATAAGTTAATGAGCTTGTACCCAAAGGCACCATTAATTTAGAACTTGACTTGGTACCAAAACGTCCGAAAAACTCAACCTTTCAATGAATACCATACAAATTATAATTTAAGTACATAGAGAAAATATTATCTTTTTGGTATTAAGGTTCTTGATAAGGTCCCATTTTGGGCGCCAATAAGATTTTTGGCGCCCAGTGTGGTACTAAAATGACTTTGGCGCCCAACATGTGACTCGAAATATAAAGTTTTAGCAAGAAGTCTAGACTTACTGGTGAAGCCTTCTGATCTAAAGTGGCCATCGGTGCTGGTGCTGGAACATCAGTCAGCCCTCGTACTTGAAGCAGCTGCGCTGCTCTCAGGAACTCTTTCAGCTGCTCTTGTCCGATGTGCACTTCACCTTGGTACATGAATCTAAACGGGACAGAAACAATAACTCATAAATGTCACTGGTTTATATTAAAGAAGTCGGAAATTGTCCGGTATTGACCGTCATAATTAACTGTCATCAAAATTAAAAGATTTTACCTTAGAAGACTCTCCATGTCTTTGTCGTGGACGTCACGCAGAATAACGATGGGATGTTGACATGGATTCGCTTTCAATAGCCTCCGGAAATAAGGACTGCACGCTGACAACACCACCTATTGGAAAACAAACAAATAATTCAGGTATTTCACATATGCGCGTGTGAAAGTTGAGCGAAATAAAAGCAATCGTGGGTCCTCATTCGTGATGTACATTCTTGATGTTTCTCGATAAACTGCAAGAAAGTATCAAGACCGATTCCCATGCAGTATAGACAGGCGATATTGTTGGCTCGCACTTCCAAGATTTAAATATGCAAATATTTTATTGGAAGAGGTGCAGTGTTGTAAATCGATATCGTACTTTCACAGAAAAGTGTTTATTCTTACATCACAATCTTATTAGTATTACATTATGACGCATGTTATTTGTGTAATTTTGAAGTAGATTTTTTTTATGAATATTGCGGTAGACAGAGAAAGACGACTTGAATTTTTCCTTAGAAATTGAAAAGAAGAACCGAGAATGTTGGAAAAAAGGGCCTTTGCATTTGCATAGCTCTTGAAAATTAGTCACGTATAATCATAATAAAAAAAAATTGTGTCCTCCTTTTTATGTCGACGATTGGATAATGAACAACAAGAACTGGCGATTCGGTACCACCATAAGACCCATAAGGAGATGATGTGATGAGTTAAGAAGACTTCTTCCAAATTATTGGCCAGATGTAGTAAAATATAGATAGGTACAATTAATCTAATACTTTTTAAATCTTACCTTGTGAGCTGTAAAAGTGGCGCCGGCGCACGCAAGCGTGACATCGACAAAGTCCTCCTCATCGCGCAGGCGCCTGAATGAGGACACCATGGACGAGTGGAAGTCATTCCATCGCAGCGAGTATTGCTGTTCGCCGCTGGCCGAGGCGCCGCCTGCGCCATACAGAGCGGTCAGTGTACCTTACAAATTTATTTTAGTCGTAAAATAGTTGTATATGAAAATTGTCTTTGGTCGAGTGCTGAAAAGCTTTCGTAATGCCTGGACGCTTCGAAAGCTTTTCAGCACTCGTTTTTATTAAAATAGGAGGTAAGGTTATCTTAGAATAAGTTGTATAGGTATGCTTAGACAAAAAAATAAGAGGTGGGTGGGGGGTGGGGGGGTTACAGTTTTGTTTACTAATTTATTATATAATAATATAATAAATATAATTTTTTACGAAGTTAAACTACGTGACGTTTTTTGCCATAAAAACTCACTTAACGGTACGCCAAGTTACTTGTAAGTTCAGATTATTAAGGTTATAAAAAAAGATTTGTAATTAAGATCAAAGTCATTTGTTAAAAATGAATTTGAATTTAATTAATTTTAGAGGATATTAAAACCTCTAAAATAATTAAAACATTTTAGCAATAACTCATTTCTTAACCGGCGGATGATAGCTATGTCATCAAGTTTTTCAATAAAGGAGGTTATAAATTATATTCTCATATTACTTTTTATTTGCATAATCTAGGCGTAGAAATAATAAGCCTTTCACTGAATTCTGACTGTCTGGCCTTAAAATCTTTCACCTTACCGAAACTAAGATTTCGCTAAATTGATAAACCGTCGCGCACTTTGTATTTGACTGCGTCGTTAGTAATAGCAGAGGTCCAGGGTTTTTTTCCTAGACCGAGAACATTGATATGAAGATTTTCTATTTGGATTTTAAATTGATAAACCGTAGCGCACCTTGACTGCGTCGTTAGTAGTTGCAGAGGTCCAGGGTTTGATTCCCAGGTCAAGTACATTGATGTTGACATTTTCTATTTGGAATTTCTTACTATCAGTGCTGCGTTTGGAAAGAAACTTGTCGGTGTGACACCCCGTACCACCTTTGCGTTCCGAATCATCAAAAGCGATTATATCGCGAATGCAACCAAATTTAATAGTCACGAAATATAAGGGCTATTGAATGATAACTGTGACGTCGCGCGTTGGTCGGATTCGCGATATTATCGCTTTAAACGTTTAGACGCAGGGCTCAAAAAGCAAGTAAAGCCCTGCCCTGGTCCTGCGCCTAATCTCTCCCCGGTCGTGCCGAGTGCAGTTCTATCGGACTATGAGAGTAGAGGACCTCAGAGTGCATCTGCACACACATGTATTTAAGCAGGTAGTAATCTCGAGACTGGCCACAGTGATCGAAATTCGGTCGCGGGAGGATTATTTGATCATCTTGTTTTATATTTAGTACATTTATGTCTATGTCACATAAAAAATTTAAAATATTTATTTGTGCCTGTTTCGATATATCTACACTAATATTATAAAGAGATAAAGTTTTTTTTGGTTTGTAAGAGGTAAATAATATCAGAAAGTACTAATCCGATTGCTATTTCAACGATAGAAAGCTGCTTTATTCCTGAGTAACACAGTCTATATTTTATGCACGCGGCCAAAGAAGCGAGCAAAAGCTAGTAGCTAATATCCTGATAGGATGAATTACCTATCAGTTCTACTTAAAATCAATCAAACTTTAGCCCATATTTAGCACCCAAACCAGTTATAGGTATTTTGTTATAATTTGCTTGATTTATTCGTAAGTGAAAACGCTCGATGTCAAAAATTCCATAAAGCACATTTCACAACCACAGGTCATGCGGTTCGTGGAAGAAACGTTAGATTTAATTTAATGTATACGATAAATATCTTTAAGTAGTTGTGTAATACCTGAGATCAATAAAAAGTGCCATATGATAGCCGGCAATTTATAATCTCCTATCCATGTTTTAGGAATCAAAAAGAACTTTTAATTGCATAAGTATTTTTAATTTATTGTTTTGTTTTCAAAGAGATACAATTTATGACATGTTTTGACCTCGCAAAAAGTTTTAAATGTCTCCATAAGATGTAATCATACAATTTACACAGATTTTAACGATGTAGGTATATGAGGGACGTCGCCTTTTGTATTAGCTGTGATACTTCATTTAATTTTACATTAGTTAATAATTACCTATCTATATTTGAATTACAGGAAAATGCTTACTTTAAAATCACGATATAAAATTAAAATATTCGATTAAGAAAACATATCTAATTATTTTCCTTATGAACGAAATAGTAATTAGGTATATGACGTTAAATATTTTTTTTTGCGTTTTTAGCAAGTTTAATACTACTGTCAGTATGTTAGACAAGTTATGTTTTGTGCACCATTTCCTCCTTATTTTTGTTTCAATTAACCCTATCGCTTTGACGAAACGTTTGCCAGGAATTGAGAAGCCTTCGTAAGTTCGCAACATTGTAAAGTTCTCGAAACTAAACGACAAAATAAAATTGAAACATAAAAACGAGCAATAATCCGTAAAATTCATTTTAAAACACATTATTTAAAGTCCAACCGCACCCAAAAATGTAAAGGGATCGAAATACCAAATTATTTAAATGTGCAACTTAGGAGAAGTCGTCAAATAACTTTATTTCAATGACTAATAAATTGTACAAGTACGCTTTTTATAACAAAGGCAAGTAATATTTAAAAACCAGATTTGATGATATTTATAATAGATGAGCACTCGCAGGTAGTTAATAATGGGAAATGTCAAGGATCTTAGTTTAGGTTGTGACTAACGCTAAATGCTTCATACGTTTATTTAGAAATTATTATACTCGACATTTTCCTCATTTTTTTTGTTTCATCTGATTTATTTTAATTTGGGTTTTACACAAATGCACATTCTTGTGCATTTTCCAGTCGATAATTTAGATATTAGGTATCAACTAAAGATGCTAAATTCGAAATTAGTAAATTTGTAGCTATAGATACTAAAATGTGATGGTCTAAATTTTAGCAATGTAAAAAATATATAATTAGAAGATAGTTTTAAAACCATTACGAAAATATTATACTCACGATAAGGTTAGTATGAATAAGATTTTAATCTATATCGAAACACACAGCTTCGCGATATGGAGAACTACATAAAAAAAACTAAAATTTTTAGAAATCAGTATTAACAACAGAAATAGCAAGTCATAATTCAAATTGTGTTTTTAAAGTCCAAAAGACAGCTGTTTCAAGCTTGTTGAGTTATAATTCCATACATTAGAAATTTGCGCACGGTCGCGCACTCACATCTTGGAAACAACGGCAGAATTTTTTTAAATAAAAGTGTCGTCCTTTGCGAGTGTCTCGGTCGACATAAATAATGTATTGTACTTACTATTAATGCTAACCGTTTTGCATGAGTCAATAACATTGCTATTTCCTTTGCCAAGACTAAACTTTTTGTTGTTGTTTAACGTTATCGATTATTCATTTTGATTTTTGTGATCTATAAGCTTTTTAATTCATTAAACCCCAAGCAAACGCCGGAATTCGCTCTCTTATTGTCTTTCTATTGTGTCTCTATTTACGGTATTTGAAAGTTTAATCAATCTGCATTCTACTAATGTATGTGTTTCTTTGTTGTTTTCTTGTGTTAAACTTTATTATTATAGTTATTATAAAAATTTTATTGTAAAACACTCTATTGGCTCGTGCTTCTACATTGCCCAAAATAAATTTACCGAAACAATATTTTCATCAAATATATTTTTTATAATATCAACAAATTAACAATCTTCTTTTGCTCCAAACTCAGTGTCATCAAAAACCTTGGAACATATTTTTTATAACCTATTGTATTAAAATTCATTGGTCTTTGTTGTCCATTCATAATCTGATAAGCTGTGATCGACTCGTTAAGCAGCTTTAGCATTGAATCCATTTGCTTTCCGATATGATTAATCTTGTAAATTAAGAACTTATTTTAATATGAAATTCTTCGGGACTATCAGCGAAGTTTAAAATTTTAATGGAAGTTTGTAACCCAGCGATGTTGGGTTGGTCGTGGTCCTGTTACAAAGATTTAGGGATCTAATTAATCTCAGAGTATCCGGTCGAGAGTTACAGTGAAGGATTGAATTTATTACTAAGTTAGCGCGCAGTTTGTAGACGGAAATAAAATGGCGGAATTCTAAATATTTGTGATCAGCTATTTTGCTTATGGTTCATAAAAAATCCTTCATAAATTACGCTTTTCTAGCATAGAAATTAAATCAATTTTGCTTTGCAATTATCATTTATTAGTGTTTTTTTTAAGGAAAAGAACAAGTCGCGGTTTTATTTAAGCGGAAAATGATTCCTATGATTGAAAAAGTTGCGGGCGATATCCTTAAAAATAATGATTTTGCAAATATATATTTGATATAAATTCCTAGAATTTTATTTTTCTTGTAGATTGAACGGCCTTTAATCTCTTTGAAGCATCGGCTAGTCAAGCTCGATACATTTAAACAGTGTCCCTAAATACCCATTCACACTGTTCATAAAAGGTTCATAGCAAAAAGGTCATGATATATTTTGAGTGTGAATGCACGGCTTTTGATCCCCTGTCCGTGCCACCCCTCGGGAAGGGTGAGACTTCGAAGGCGGCGGAGTGAGCATTTTTATGACGCGTATATCTGTAGACAGCGCAGTATTAACCCTCTAGTATGAATCGTTTGAAAATCGCGACAAAGAACGCTTTTACGCCAGTAAAAAATGTATACAGTAGTGTGTTTGGATGGATGAATAATTTATCGTTTGATTTTTGGTGTTTCTAATT
The DNA here is from genome assembly GCA_949319445.1 of Mythimna lalbum. NCBI lineage: Eukaryota > Metazoa > Arthropoda > Insecta > Lepidoptera > Noctuidae > Mythimna > Mythimna lalbum. Next base: position 22,931,852 of record OX439349.1, read on the forward strand.
AGATTGAAGACTCCATAGTTCTTAATAGAAAATCTTTGCACATTGCAAATTAGAGGCATTCTAATGGGAAAAACGAAAAGTTACTTAGTGTTAGTGAAACACTTAGCAAAAGGAAACCCGTAGTAAACACGCAATTGGTTCAGTGAAACGCCATTTATACTCGGAAAGTAGCTTCTAAAAATAAGAACAGAACAACAACATTTTACCACGAACAATTATTTGTAAATGCATTTGGTGAAAATAAAAGAAAAACTCGGGTCTCGAGTGAAGCGACGTCATTAAACAAGACCGGCCACCCCATCCCCCGCATCCTTCGGGGGATCCTGGGGCAGGACGGCGGGTGGCGAATATCAACGAACTCATACGTTGGTGTGACGTAGCCACGCGTACGTACCATCGTATACATTCTGTTGGTAAACAATTGCGTCTCATTGCAATTGGCGTTTTGAGTTCTCAAATTGGACTTTTTTTTTCAGATTTGGCTCAGCTTTCGATTGCGTACGCATGTTTGAATTGTGAGCGTTTTGAATTTCGAATTTGATTTTTTTTTCGGATTTTGTTGAGGCTTTCTGTTGGGTTATCTGAATCACGAATATTATCAGAATTTATATATTGAAATATAATTACGGTTAGCTTCGGTATGTGAATCAGTTCCATAGTAACTGACTAATTTTCTTTAGAATAGACGTGAAAGATTTGAAGGCTACAATAGAATTGTAATCGGGTGTTCCACTTTAAAACCAAATCGATTGAAACTGATGAATAATACTGCCATGGTGTTCAACATTCTGCATATGCTTTAAAAATATCTCGTTAAAAATCATAGATACTTTACAAGTAACTTGGGGTCGACTGAAAAGATTTAAAACCAAATGTAAATCTATTTTAAAATCATTGTAATTTAAGTTTGGATCGAAATTCATAGAGGTCGAGGGATTTTGATCATGCAGGAAATCTATTTCGAAACAGATTATGTTATCCTTACGAATGAGATCATAATAATCATAATGTTTACTATTGGGTATTCATATTTTCTTAACTTTTATGCTGTAATGTTTCCAAATAGATTTACTTTGCAGATCTTCTTACTTCTGATTTAAAATTAGTGTTAAATGCTCTACACATCTTCCAATTCTAGTTTTTCTTTGTACTATCGCCAGGATAGAATCGGAAGGTGGGTTGGGCTGTTGAGGTGCTGTGCTGGTACTCACCGGTGTCGGTCGCCATGGCCGGGTGCTCCGAAGGCGGCACCGTGTCGGGGCGTGCGCGCGCGCTAAACGTGTCCAATCCCGCGCATTCCAACCGCGCGCCCAGTGCCGCCGCCACCGTAATGCCTTCACACAGCTTCGCACCAAAACTATCTGTCATCAACGTCGTGCCCCCCGCACGACTTGCACCCCTCTAGTTTTCTTGATCCGTAGGTACAAACTTTTCCGTCAGTTAAAAAAAATTGGAAGTTTATTTTTAAAGCTTGTTTTTTTTTCTTTTGAGTATTGCGTATTATTGGATGTTTTTGTTCTGAAAATTAGTTTGCACATTAGTTTTGTTGTATGAAATTAATTAATAATTTCACGTTGTGTCGGCAGGACCGAGCGGTGACATCTCCGTGTTTAATTATTGTAATTCGTGTTTAATTTATGATTGTATGCGCCGAGAAGGGTGGAGAGCGATGATAAATATTTATAATTTACACGTTGCGGAAGCTTGTTCGCTTAGCGATTTAATTTTAATTTAAATTGACATTGTTTTACAACTTAATTAACTGTAAAAAGTGTTGTTGTAATAAAAAGTAATTACCTGTTTATTGTAAAATATATCCAGGATAATTAAGATTCAACGCGTAAAAACAACACATTTAATTAGTAAGTTATTGTTTTGAACAGAACTGAGGTGCACTATATCAATCAATTTTACTTTAAATATAAATCAGTAGAACTATAAGAAAATGACGCAGTTAATATCTGTTCCAATTAAAAAGTAATTAGCATTAATTGCAATTGACTAAATAACTCACGTACTGGCGTCCACGTAACGTAATTAATTGTAAAACTCAGTTCGCACTAGGTTCACGCAAACGACACTGCAACGCTTTACAATAAAGTCCAAATATCGTGTGTCCAGCCGAATCGCGGGGTGTTAATTTAAAGGGCCGGTGCAACGATCGATGGCGCTCCCTGCACCGCCACAATAAGGGAGGAGCGGGCAGATAGAAATCAATACGATGTCCATCATCGCATGCACCCACCCCCCGGCCCGCACCGCCTGCGCCATGCACTAGGGAAATGCATTTTCCGCTACTCCACCGCCTACACCCTTCTCGCGTTATTGTCACGTTACGAACACGAATTTATCCGAAAATGTTGACAACTGTATTTTTTTGTGATGTCCGGTGTTGGATGCACCGCTCGCTCCGACCGTATCGGTTAGTACCTGACGCACGCGTGCGTTCGGCTGCGCGTCACGCGGGCGACTGTCGCGCGCCCCGCCACTCGGGCCGAGAATAAACAGCGTGGGGCGCGGGGGGCGGGGCGGTGCAGCGCCTGCACGCCCACAGCGGCCGCCCACGGCTGCCGGACGCGGCCGGAGCGCGCTGCCGGACGCGCGCCGGACACGCTGCCGGACGATGAAACATGGATGTTTCAGGACGTCATCGCACTGCGACGCGTGTCATCTCGCCGCCCAATAACGCGTGCGCCAAAAATTTATTACAGCCTCGCCTCGTGGCAGGACTTTCGCTTGTATACATACTACTACTTCGCATATTCACCTCAAAGTAGAAATACCAAACAAGTTCCCAACAGGAAATTAGTTCAATCATTTATTACATCTTTAGTAGCATTAAAATAAATGATATAAAAAGATTAGTGATTAAATTGGACAAGCTCAATAAAATCTCATATTCACTGAGAACATCTTGGTAATTAATTTGGTCGACAAGTGATCATTCTGTAATCGTATTAATGAAATCCGGTTTTATTCTAAATTTGTGATTAGGAGACCATATTCGTATGATATTTTATGTTAAGTTTTAATGTTAACATTTAAGTTTCCTGCATGTTCTATATCGTTAACATTATTGGATAATAATTTAAAATAAATAAGGTCATTACATATTTTCTCATACCTTACGTTTAGTCTAGAGGTGTCAAAAATTTGCATTAATTGTTTCCAAAATAAATTTCCTTCATAGAGACAGTCGAATTTAGAGATTTAGACCGAAAATTGGAGCTGTATCTGAATTTGCATAACAGTAAAGTCGGAGAGCGAACGTTTCGGCTGTGATCACAGATAGATACCTGCTTAGTTTCGGTTAAGTGCACTGTCTGCCAGTAACGACTAGATATTTAAAACCGTCTGCATTTAGGATAGAAATAACGCTGAAACCAGTCCGTTGTAGGTAGTATATTGATATATTATCAGCTTCATTTAGTGGGATTGTATTGTGTTCTCTAATTTAGAGAATTTTCTTACTAGGTGTCCAAGTGTTGTTTTCATTCTGTTCTGTTTTTGTATTTATTGTTATTGTTTTTTTTTTGTGTTTTAATTATTATGTGCATGTAGTGTTCTTCTTTAAGTGATGGGGTACTTAGAGATAAGATAGAATTGGTTTTTTTTTATGTTTAATTCATGAATCCCCAAGCGACCACCGGTGGCCGCGCATCTATTGTCTTACTATTGTGTCTCTAATTGACGGTATCTGAAGGGTTAATAGTGCACTGTTGAAGAGCGAAATAAAAAAAGGATAATGAAGAGTATTCGGCTCGAAGGACCGTATGTTGGGGCAAAAAAAAATCTATATGTTGGGCCTTACAGTGGCTTCTTATACACTACTGTTTAAATATCCTTTTTCGCTGAACTAGCCATATTAAGCCCCTACAGGTAGAGTTCAGCTTTATCACGCCTTGGTATAAAACGATGAATTTTATATTGAGACCAAAAATACATCATTTACTACAAATTAATACGTTTACATATACATTTGCCTCACACCGAAACTTATTTTCATCCGTACAAAGGTACTCGAAAAAAGGTTCTGGCATTATGCTGAGCTGGATCTGTTAGGCGCAGTCGACAAAGTTAGTTTTTTTTTTAAATAATATTATTATTATTAATAATATTATTAAAAAAAATTATTAATAGTGTATTTTGATCCAAGACATTTTTTCAATACACTAACGAAAAAAATAAATAAACGTGGGTTGTCGTCGTGGTCGCTTAGCTCAGCCTAATACTTACGATAAATTCAATAAATTGGTTTGGGGTTTCGGGAGGTTGTGCATTTTTCCGCACTAGTGCGGAAAACAGTAAATTGCGTGCCCAAAATTAATATTGAAAAAAAAATCTAAACATTTTTCAATTCAACCATCAATCAATTAATTCAAAAAGAAAACTTAACTACGAGTATATTTATAAAATAATGACTGCCCGATTAATATAGATGGTCCGTTCCCTGCCGGCTGGGGACTTGTCTGCATCGGTCTATAGGTAATATGGGTACTTTGGCCCCCCATGCTCACGATACATACCTCTACAGCTGGCTACCCCTGAGGGTAGGCGAGACGAGTACTCTGTAATATCACTTATGTCTGTACTTTGGTTTTATCGAGCGACGAATAGCTTTGTCTTGTACAGTGCTAGTGTGTGCATTGATATCGAATTTAGGTGTTTGTTTTGTATTGTTTAATTTCAACTGGTATGTGTATAACCATTTTTAACTGACTTCAAAGGAGGAGGTTATATGTTTGGCTGTATGTTTTTTTTTGTTTTATTCACCGATTTCTCGGTCAATTTTCAATTTGACTGGCCTGTTGGTCTAGTGGTTAGTGGCCCTGACTGCTATGCCGGAGGTCGTGGGTTCGATTCCCACCCAGGACAAATGTTTATGTGATGAGCATGATCATTTGTCCTGTATCTGGGTGTTATTTATCTATAATATGTATGTATTTAGAAATATACAAGAATGTTTATCAGTTGTCTAGTACCCATAACACAAGCTCAGCTTAGCTTGGGACTAGAAGGCGTTGTGTGATAGTTGTGGAATATTATTAATTGTGGACCGATTTTTTATTTAAAAATCATAGTCCCGAGTTGGGCCCATAATACAAGAATTCGCTTAGTTTGGAAGACTACCAGTAGGTACCTATAGTATATTACATGTAGGGACCATGTCTAATTAGAAGTCACCCTGTGAACTATGTAACCTTGAGACAATAAAGATTATTATTACTGTTTATTGAACTGGCTGTCTGGCATTTTTCGGAAATCACCGCGGTCCTTGAACGCAAAGGGCAACTGAAGGAACATGTGAGTTTTAGTCAGTAAAAGTCTGACTCTCAGTTTCGTTCTACCTAACGGAGCTCGAGCCCCGGTTTGAAGGCTAGAAGGAACGGGGTGGGTTTTTAGTCAGTAAGAGTCTGACACTATCTCCCACTCCGCCCAAGAGCGGGGTTTGTCATTGGATGACTTTACTCACCATAAAAAAGGAGTTATTGAATGATTTCACACCAAAAAAAGGTTTGTTGAACTGTATGTTTGGATGCAGGTGATTATACTTGGATCTTGTGAGACTCGTACCACTCGTTCTGAGAACTTCCCCAGCCGCCGGGACCTTGACCTTGACTTCTAGCCACCAGAGGCGTGGGCTTGTGGACGACGAGCGGTGTGTAACTCACCGTTTAGCCGTCTTGTAACCGTCGGAAAGAGACGTCAGCAAAACTACAGGGGGCCCAGCAGGGCCGAAGTCGCTTTGGGCCATGGGTTGATTTTTAAAAGGGAAACCCGAGGTCTTATAACGTAAAGCCACGTGTGCACGCCCTCTCGTTCTACCCTAGAGCGGGAGAAGTCATTAGATGAAAACCACCATCACCATCACCACTACACCTATGGTTGTATCTGACTTAAAGTAAATTATATTCGATTGGTTCTTGTCTCCATTCACTTCAACCTGGACGCAGTTCCAGCATAAGTCCTTTATGGCGGAACTTAAGTACTTTTAAGTTTAATGGTTTTCTAAATCCAGCGCAATAATGTTTTTTCTTGCGTCCATATGATGGGCGGAGCGAGAGGGTGTGTCGGACTTTTACTGACTAAAAACCCAATCCTGTTCCTTCATTGCCTTTCGAACCCTTGACCCCAGTAGGCTTCGACCCTGCTGGGCCCCTGCGCACGGGTTGCTGACATCTCTTTGAGGCACGCGTGGAACAGTACGTACCAGGGCGACGACTTAGGCTCGATCCGGATGGTCAGACGATGAGCTACCCATTGCTCGCCATCCGCAATCCCGCGCCTATGGCGGAGGCCCCACGTCCCTGGAACGCTAAAGACGACTGTAGGAACCCGCATCTCGCATAACAGAGAAGTTACTTGAAGATTCCCAAACCCAAAAAAGGGAGATCACATTTTTCTACACTCTAGAAATCTCTTACGTAATCCAAAATCACCATGCACCTAGCATTTATCGACATAAACAATATCTACGTATGCCTTACGTAACAATAGTGAACTTGTTATATTCTGCCACCTTAATGCGCCCTGACGACTGAAGACCGATCGATTGATCCCGATGCGTTACAAACGGTAACTGATCTTTTGTATAAATATTATGTACATATTGCACTAAGTGTTTTTACTATGAAAAACAATTTGGCGCGAGACGAGATGAAAATAGAACACCCTTCGTGTGAGTGTCGGTTTTAGGAGAGATTAAGGATTTTTAGAAGTTTCAGGTCATTGGGCAGGACTCAGGAGTCAGTGCCGACGTTGTGGCCGAAAATATCCTGGTCGGTCAGCCATGAAGCTTTGAGAAGAAAATAATAACATTCTGAAATATTTTTGCGTCTTGGAGTTTATGGATGTAAAGTACTCAAACCATTTATCACGAAAGGTGTAGTATCTAACGTCGAAAAATGAGTAGTTGTCCTCACTGGGGGACATACTCCACCTGTACCAATCTCAAGAAGTCTGATTGCAGATAAGATCAGAAAAAAATATATCACGGTATCATTATCATCATCATTACAGCTGAAAAACGTCCTCTGTTGGACATAGTGTCGCCACAACGAACGGTCCTGTGGGTCTCGCATCCATCGGATTCCCACGACCCTCACGAAGTCGTCGGTCCACGTTGTGAGACGCTTTCCAACGCTTCTAGTACGCGAGCGCCACTCCAGGACCTTTCGGCTTCAACGGCAATATATGCTCTGCCCACCGCCACTTACCTACGTTCTGCGATTCTTCGGTATATCACGGTAAGAATATCTATCTATGCTTTCCACGCTTCACCGCTTACTTGCTTGTTCATTCTTTCGCTTTGCTTTTGACCTACTAATCCTTGCTACTTTCATTGAATTACTTAACATATTTCCTTGACTATTGCTCCACAATAAGTTTTCTAGTTCTATATGTATTCATATATGTCACTAGCTTTATCACGTTTATTCGCTCTGAATTCTTAATTATTTATTGTACACAAAACTTATTATTAAATACTGCGTTTAATAATAAGTTTTGACAATTAAAAAACAATGTGTTTTCTCCCAGCAAACCTATGAGTGACAGAGAGAGATCACACTTATCGTCGCTAGCTGCATTCAATCGCTTTGCTTACTACATCCTCCACTACTGCTCCAAAATACATTATCTAGTTCTAATCATCTACAATTCAGTTGGCGCCACTCCACCTGTCATCATTACTCCTTGGAAGGTGACCCGCCTTCCACCATTTAATTTTATTACCATCCCATTAATATATTGCATGAAGGCACGAACGACTCTTTAAAGTTATTACATGTCCTGCATTTAAGAGGAACTGTCATCCTGACCTGGAGACTTAAGAGTAGTAGTATTGGTTAAGGGTCGAAGCCTAATGGGGCCAAGGTTCTGCTTCTAAAAGGAATACTCGGCCCTGGTATGGAAGGCCACGAAGGAACAGGGTTGTCGGCAAACCGTAGGGACTCAGCAGGGTTGAAGCCTATTGAAGCGAAGGGTCTGCTTCTAAAAGAAACACTCGGCCCTGGTATGAAAGAAAACGAAAGAACAGGAGTGGGTTTTTAGTCAGTAAAAGTCTGACACTCCCTGTCTGTCTGATCCCGCTCCGCCCAAGAGCGGGGATAATTTTCCCAGCTAAAAAAAAGTAGTATATCAATCCATTTGATAGAGCCGTTGTATTATTGTTCTTTCTGTTGGCACCCTCACCCTCTTAAATAGGGAAAATGATGTAAAATCGATTTATAAATCTACTAACCTATCGAATGGGATAGCTTGATCAACATGTTGAGAGAAAAATGTCCCTGGATGAGATGTACCTGTCCAGGAATGTTCATTTGTTCTGTCTGGGTGTAATTTATCTATATTATGTATTTAGAAATATGTATAGAAGGAAGTTTATCAATTGTCTAGTACTTATAGCATAAGATCTGCTTAGTTTGGATCTAGATGGCGTAGTGTGAAAGATTAAGATATCTTAAGAAAAATCTCATCAAAAAAACTGACCTAAGAATAAATCTCCGAAATACAGAGATTCAAACTAAGAACGATTCCTAAATATAATCATTACTAGAAAAAAAGTTTATCTATTAATAGAAATAGCACATTCATCGGTTAATACTTTTTAAATGAGATATGGACTCAGCCCTAAGCGCGCGTTATCCTCACACCCGGGCCCACTGTAGGGAGGGCAGAATTTTAGCGTGCAATGTGTACATTTATCTGAGAATAGACGTCAATTGTTCCGTATATTGGAAATATCGAAGGATCTATTCTCGTTTGTTAACGAAGTTTTATTCAAAACTGTCAGAAAATTGCCGTTGAAAAGCATTTATGCTACTTAGGAACCTAATGAAAAGCTGTTTCATGATAGGTGGACCTAAGTCCAGCTGAGAATTCCCAAAAACATTCGTCCGCGTGTTTACTAAAACTCAACAATTCGCACAGCAAATTCAGTCCCCATCCTTTGATATCTATACATATCCGCGGTCGAAAAACAAAACAATCCGTAAAGCCTTCCTGTAACAAGCGACCGGCCGGCCAATCATTCGTCAAACGCTACCCGGCCGGTTGTAAATCTTTGCAGGGGAGGTGCGGGGCAGGGCGCGGCCGCCGCCCGGGGTGGCAGGGGACGAGGGGGTTACGTAACATCCGGAAGTGCGGATTAGGAATCAATAGTGCGCTTGTAATGATAGTTGTAGTGTAATCGTAAATGCGCTGAGCTGCGCGGATCTGTTAGGATCCGACCAGATGCGGTTCTGTAGGGTTGGGTTGAGTTGATTTCGGGTTAATGGTTTCAGCTTTAGGATTCTGTTAGGTACTCAATAATAAAAAATGTTTTATTCTTCATTTCTTTTTTATATAATTCACTCTCCGTGTTCTTGTATACACAGATGTTTCAAAGTTCGGATTGATGTGACGAACGACGACGCCTTTAACAAAATTAAATGGACAGCGTTTTTTTTCCTTTTCGGAGAAGGGGTGAAAAGAAATCCTATCGGGCTGTATTTTCCATTACCACCCCCTCAATTGTTACGCAAATTGTAAGTCAAGTGAGGGTTGCCGTAACACTCAGAGGGATCCGTGTAGCACCCTTGCACGGTGCAGTTTTGTTATGTTTATAACCCCATAAGTATCATTTTACCAAACGTTTGAGTTGAAATAAAAGGTTTTTGGATGTATATCTCAAAATGTGGGATGATTGCTGGCACCATTGTTTGTCTTGCTTTGCAAAAGCCAATAAGTATTTCTCGTAGTTCTGGCCTGTATTCCAGAAATAAGCTGTATATCATGCTGGCTGTACTTTTATCCAAAATATCCTGGTTGGTCAGCCCTGTAAGCTGATGAGTTTTGAAAAGAAAATTATTATTTTCTTACACGTAGAAATATTTTCATGTCTTGGAGTTTATGTATGTATCACCTTGTCTTCAAGGTTAGAGTAGTAGGCTCTTAATAAACTAGTGCGCCTTACCATCAACGATTGCATCACTTCTTACTATTAGGTGAGATCACAGTCAAGCACCAGATTATTTCTTAAAAAAAGGAGTGTTAACTTAAATGTCTTAAGTCTGATTTCTGCTTCGCTCGTCTATTTTTAATAAATTCATCGCCTTCAACGCTAAGATTGAGCTGACGCGGCTGCACTGCATCACACGTACTCATAGCGAGGATAAGACTCATCTCCCTATCCCCCTCTTATCCCCCTGCCATCCCACCGGGCCGTCATCGCCGGCTCATCCGTCACGGTGACTGCTGCTGTTGACAAATGCTTTACTTCATTCGGGGGACATATTAAAATTGGCATTTTTTCGGCGGCGATTTCATGTTTTGCCTTAATGATGTAATGTCCGCTTTTTTGCGGGGTGCGAATTACTCTGTAGCAAATTGTTTGTTTTTTTTATCAAAGAATTTTATTTATATAATGGTGTGCAAATGTTTCGTTCTTCTGTCTGTACTTTAAGTGCCCATTCAATGCTGCAGTGCGTCATACATTCTCCAAATATTCTTACTACGTCACAGTCACTGTTTGCATCATCGATGCGATAGTAAAGCTTCCAATTGTTCCATCGAACGGTCAATCTTTTCCCTTCACATTAAAAAAAAAATCTTTTCCCGCTGAACTTTCCCTGACTCTAAAAATAAAGCTACAATTCGAAAATAAATATCTAAACGTACAACACTGCACATAAAGTCTCAAAGTGGCGGAGAAAAGTCCGAGCTTATTACAGCTTACTATTGCGTCTGGGGGTCGCCCCGCACCCCACCGCCCGTCACCCCTGTCACGTATGGAGGGGGCTGGGGGCTAATGATGTTTTTTAACAAAAGATTACTCCACCACATCATTGCTTTCCTTGTGGCCTGCAGGTTTGTGTGTAAGAATGATACGCAGTTTTTATAGTGAAGCTAGGTGGTGGATAATTATAATTTAGTGATGAATCGGGAAGGTTGGAGGCATGGATAAAATTATCACTTAGTCATTTCAGTATTTAACTTCCTGATGAAAACCTTCCAGAAAAAAGACTAGCTGGTCCGAATTACTTGATTAACGTATATAATAGTGAGATGCCTTAAAACATGCATTAACTGTCAATGTTGCACAAATTTATAGGCTTCAAACTGACCAATATGGCTGCAACTATTTCACTTTCAAGCATTTCCTAATCAATTTCATCTTCACTGATCGCATACTCAAAGTAATGTTATGAAGAAATGTCAATATTATGCAGCGGCAGCTCCAACTTGTCTTGTTACAAGCGGCGAGTTGACCTATTTCCCTCTCTCGGCCCTCACAGGCCCTCACATATCGCAAGACAAACGGTCGGGTCACAGGCACATCCCTTTTATTATTGCGCTCGGATTTGAGCCATGTCGAATGTCCATCTGTGAGAAATCTGCAAACTATAGAAGGATCTAGTTTGAATGACTTAGGGTTTGGTAATATTCTCTTTACTTTGTCCTGTTATATCCAGGAATGGTTTGGTTTTAAATTACAATCCAAATCGTGAATACAAGTTGTTTATCATCATTTATTTAGTCGGACGGCGCCCGCTGCTGGACATAGGCCTCCCCCTAATGTCGCTACAACGACCAGGCGGTCTGTACGTCTCGCTTCCACCAGATTCATGCGTCCTTCATCAGGTCATCGGGCCATCTTGTGATAGGCCTTCCAACAGCCGCATCTTCGGATGTGCGGTTGTCAACAGATGTTCTGTGTGTGAGATTCATTTATTTATTCAACTTATTGATTGGTTTGTGGATATTGCTTATATCTTGATTCGATCATGCAAGAAAACACAGAGCATAGCCCTCTTAAAATTTGCTTAATACCGACGAAATAAACCACTTTTTAAATAAGAATCCTCTAAATATGTTTTTATCAACCCCAAAAACTCTTCATCGCTTCCTAGTAATAAATTAAACGATTACATTCAATCTAAAATTAACCCACAATTATATAATATTAAAACACCATTACAACTCAATGATAGACAATTTAAATTACCTAAAATAATACCAGCCAAAGACTAACAGACATCGCTTAACCTATACATAGAAAGTGCGAGTTATAACAAACGAGGAAGTACCCTCCAATGTTGACTGGAAACCTTTTGATTTGAACCGTTGTGCGCACTTGTGGGGTTAGGGTGGTGGGGGTGGTGGGGGAGGTCCGGTCCTGTGCAAATGTTATTGATGTGTAGTGGTTATGATGAGATAGTATTGTTCATATCGCCCGTTTATTTTGCGGGAAAGGGATGCGAGAAAATAGATTTTTTTTCGATGCTGCTACTAGACGGAATATCTTGGATGATATTTATTTTGTAAATAGGTTTTAAAAGACACTTTTAAACATCAATTTTTTTACGTCAGTTTAAACTAGATGAGGTCGGTGTTTCCTAGCGGACTACCCTGAGAAGAAACACCGAAACAAACTCAGGGGTCAAAGTCTCTTTTTAACCGACTTCGAAAAGGAGGAGGTTCTATGTTCGGCTGAATGTATGTTTTTTTTTTTTTTTTGTTTGTATGTTCACCGATATTTCAGTCAATTGTGGACCGATTTTGATTTTTTTTTTTTGAATGAAAGGTTATGCTTCCAAGTTGGTCCCATAGAAATATTGTTATGATCTGGTCATGAACTTCGAAGATATGGAACAGAACTCCTCATAGAATCATGGCAGAATTGTCGTAACAAGTAAAATTGCTTTGTTTATACGTGTAGTCGATGACTGACTAAAAGAAAAGGGGGAGGGGGTAAATTCCTGTAATATAACCGTATTTGGGATTATTAGAATCGTTATGAGATGCACTCTGGCTATAAGGTAATTTATGTTTAGCTGAAGGGTAGGTACTTTTTAGTGGTGCTACCGTCGGTGTCGGTGTTAAATAACGAAAAGATAATATTAGGTATCTATTATAGAAACACCGACTTCCGAAATTAAAGTTATTTTGTACTTTTTGAAGTCGGTTCAATTTTTTTTTGTAAAAAGTTTTTTATAAAGTCCATACAATAAATATTATGTATTAGTAAAAATCACATGAGAAACTTGCAGATTTATCTTTTTCTTTTTTTTTTCTTATAAGTCGATGGTTAAGTGTTATTAAAATATAGCCATAGATTATTTCAGGTCTGTAATCGACAACCTATCTCAAGCAGACTTGTTGATGATAATACTTATGGCTTCTTCGAGTGAAAATATATTTTTTTATTGGGACAGTTGTAAGTTGTGTAACTTTTTCTTAATAAAAGAATAGAAAGAAACGTTTCCTCTGATTAAAGAAATATTGACGTCGGTACCTTTCATAACCCCTGCGTCACCAAGTTTGTAACCCTGAAATAGAATTCAGGAAAGTTTGCGTTCATAATCAATGTGCGTATTACAAATTCACGGAAAGATACCTTTTTAAGTTCGCAAATTCTAGAAGATTTCTAAATAAATTCTACATTAAATTAGTAATAAGGAAAAAAACTAACAAAATACCGTTTCTGAGATAAACTATCTCCTAAATTAGATTTATGTAGATATCTTTTACAATTGACAAAATTTCTGCGGTTAACCTAGTTTTTAGGGTTCCGTACCCAAAGGGTAAAAACGTGACCGTATTACTAAGAATTCGCCGTCTATCCGTCTGTCTGTCACCAGGCTGTATCCCAAGAACCGCGATAGCTAGACAGCTAAAATTTTCATAAATTATAAATTTCTGTTGCAGCTGTAACAACAAATACTAAAAACAAAATAAAATAAATTTTAAGGTGGGCTCCCATACAACAAACGCGATATTTTTTGCTGAAGTTTCCTAAGGACGGTACGGAATCTTGTGTGAGCGAATTCAACTGGCACTTGCCCAGTTTTTTAAGAACAAATGACTCACAAACGAATATTACTATATTTTTCACCGATTAGGTGATTTGGTGACGTCACTTGTAAGTAAAACCACGCCATTCATGTAAGACGTTGGTACTAACTTATCTGGAGTGTAAGTGTTCGTGAATCATTTGCTGGTTGTAATAACCCGAATTGTTGTGAGTCATAGTATCCTCATAACTTGGAGGCTTTCATTTTACCTATTAAACCTCGTGCTTTATTTGTAGATAATTTGCCAATTTAGCTGTGTTTTGTGAAATTTTTATGCGGATTTCCGGTTTTAAATGACCAGTGTTACATTGGACGCTTCTTGAATGTGTGCTTTAGTATATATTCTAATATATAAAAATCAAGTGTTAGTGTTTGTAACCGAATTCCATCGAAACGACTTAATTCATGAATCCCCAAGCGACCACCGGTGGCCGCGCATCTATTGTCTTACTATTGTGTTTCTAATTGACGGTATCTGAAGGATTAACTAATTTTCGTGTTTTTTTTTTGATGTTTATTTTTTAAGTCTGAAATTAGGTTGTTGGCAATTTTTTTCGGCAGAACAAAGTTTGCTGGGTCAGCTAATTAATATAGAATTTGGTTTAATTATGGATAGGTTGGCATATAATTTCATTTATGATACGAGTATTTTTTATTTTGTCTGGCGGCATCTTTAAAAAAAAGCTTGCGAACTTAATACATCAACTTATATTCTACAAGTTGTAAGGGACAGCTCTCCGCAAACTTTAACCCTTCAGATACCGTCAATTAGAGACACAATAGTAAGACAATAGATGCGCGGCCACCGGTGGTCGCTTGGGGATTCATGAATTAAGGGCTTGCTCAGTAGACGAAACTGAACAAACTTCACAATTGTTTTTTCAGGTTGCGAAAAAAAAAATCGGCCTCGCCATACAAATTGTCCAATCAAGTTTATCATTTTGTAAGGTGAAGCAGTTTTTGTTTCGTTTTCTGAAAAAAAAAAAATCTTTTGAAAGGTGGTTTTGTTTCGTCTACTGAGCAAGCCCTTAAGTTTGCGGAGGGCTGTCTCTTACACCTCGTATTTAATGTCTAAAGTGTTTAGGTGTACCAAACATAGTGGAGATTTTAATGCTTCGTAAACTGGTATTTATTTCAACTTTATTTTCACATCGTTCAGAATGTAGTCGTAATGCATTATGACAGAATGTCATAAATTCTTGAAGCCATTAGCAATGCGAGTATCGATCGAAAGCTTGATAATTTGTTTACGAGTAGTTGTATGTATTTGCCCTGAATTGAAAATATATTATTGTTAATATATTGATTGTTTTTACAGATAGGACAAGTGCGAGTCGGATTCGCGTACTGAGGATTCCGTACAGATTTAGCTATGTAGCTCAATTTTGGAATAGAGTCTCCCAGATACCTCCGCCTAAAAAAAAAAACTTTTTTTTTGTTACGTCAACAAAACTGTTTTCAGATTTATTCCTATACCTGTGCTATAAGACCTTGCTTTATGCCAAATTTCAGGATTCTGGGTCAACGGGAAATACCTTATGAATTTTGATTACCTTGACTGTCGAAGCTAAAAAAGAATAAAACAGCCGTATCTTTTTATTTTCGTTAATTTTGTAGTTTGATTTTATCACAGCTTCAAAGGACCGCAGACCTGAGTGTATGGTTTTAATTTAAACTCGATACCTCCACGCGTGCCCGAGGCAAAAAGACAGACTGACAGCAAAGTGATCCTATAAGGGTTCCGTATTTTTCCTTTTGAGGTCCCTACGGATCCCTAAAAATACTAGCTATGGATGTAGAGTCTTTTTTAATGCATAGGCTCGCGTTTGACCACTATCTCACCTGATGGTAAGTGATGATGTGGTCCGCCGTTGTAGTTTGTTGCATGAAGATTAAATAAATAAATAAATGGAGCACGCTTGCGTAGAAGTAACCTATTTATTGTTGACTTAAAACTTAAAAGATCCCTACAGTGCGTTTCACTTAAGAAGTTCCTTCGCTGTAATGTTGGCAACACAGAAAAACAGTGTTGCAATATTTTTAGCAATGAGATTACTTAATATTAGCGATTAACTAATATTTCTTTTTCATTTCATTTTGGAAACTGGCTGGGCTCCATTCCGATTGTCCTGCAATTCTTTCAAATACCTAAAACGCCACGCCACAATATCATACCTCTCCATTAACAACTTCCTTTTAGACCTGCTTTGTTTTTAAATAAAATCCCATTCCACTCATAATATTCTCTATAAAGTGGTGCGACTACCGTTAAAATCGATTTCGTTCATATTTCGTTCATATTTCGTTCATATTTCGTTCATATTTCGTTCATATTTCGTTCATATTTCGTTCATATTTCGTTCATATTTCGTTCATATTTCGTTCATATTTCGTTCATATTTCGTTCATATTTCGTTCATATTTCGTTCATATTTCGTTCATATTTCGTTCATATTTCGTTCATATTTCGTTCATATTTCGTTCATATTTCGTTCATATTTCGTTCATATTTCGTTCATATTTCGTTCATATTTCGTTCATATTTCGTTCATATTTCGTTCATATTTCGTTCATATTTCGTTCATATTTCGTTCATATTTCGTTCATATTTCGTTCATATTTCGTTCATATTTCGTTCATATTTCGTTCATATTTCGTTCATATTTCGTTCATATTTCGTTCATATTTCGTCATATTTCGGGCAAAAATTTTCGTAGTGTAGGCAACTTTTTTCTTTTTTCCCCTTCTTTTTTCTGTAGACAGACAGAGGAGCCAACATTACGGCGTAGGAACTTCATAAGTGAAACGCACTGGAGTTTAAATCTATTAGGAAACACAGACTCCGGCATGGAATTCCACTCCTTAGTTGTACGCATAATGAATGTGTTCTCAAAATACTTTGTACGTATGGGTGGGATGTCTACCCTGTACCGAGGGCGCAACACGACTGATGGAACGGTTTTGCCGGAATTGAATTGTGCAATTCCAGTGCATACTCCCCGAAAAATAAACGATAGAAAACCGCAGGCTAGTAACTCGGCGTAGACGCGCATATTGTATGTCTAAAATATTTGCTTTCATCGAGATTTTTTTCAATTTATTTCTATAAAGTAAAATTTTGAAACAATACTATCTACAAAATCATCATAACCCAAAAGACTTAAAGTCTAATTTTAAATATTTATGAAGTTAGACAAAGGTTTATCGTCATTCAATCGGCATCGCAGAGCCATGGAATTCTTTAGGGGATCCATCTATAGAGCGGGCGTTCTGTCGAGGGATATATCGAGTGTATCGATAAAATGTCCGTTACGATAAATGTTCGTCGACGAGCCAGGAGGAACTTTCATTTGTAAATTGATTTTCAGCTGCCTCTGTTCTGATGCTTAGATTTTAATATATTTTTTTTATTTATTGTTTTCACAGGGATTTTGTGATCACATTGATATTGTGGTGGGGTTTTCTCTACTATAAATTCATGTTTCAATGGAAATATGTTAATAACAACTGTGTTATTATAACGCATAACGCTAGTTATATGAGTATGAGTTGTATATTTTTTTAGAAATTGTCATAAATAATTTTTAATTATGGAAAAGAAAATCCATTCTTGCAAAAAACAAAAATTGTTGCTTATGACTTTCTTCGTATGTAGGTGATTTGGGTATCTACGTATGTCATGGCAAGCTTTTAGAATTGATCACTTCATAATATGACTAATTAAAATTAGCCAGATCGTTTAAACGTTAACATTTGACGACATGTCAATACTCGTTTGGCCATATCATTGATGCAAGATTTCTTTATGTTGTTGAAAACTTGAAACCTCTACAGTCCGAACGAAGCGTTTCGCCTCGTTTTTTATACCGCGTACGACGAAGGACTAGAACAATTTGCCTGCTGCAGTCTTCTCGTCGGATTATAATTTGGGTGTCTTCAAGGCTAGAGTGAATAGGCTCTTAATAAACCAGTGCGCCTAACCATCAGAGATTGCTAAATAATAAACACAAATACACAAAAAAACCTACATACGAAGAAACTCATAAGCGATAATTTGCGTTTTTCTAGCGTGAAGGAGTGACAAATTACTCATTCACGCTAGTCGAACGGCGAGCTACCAATAGCTCACCGTCCGCAAGCCTGCGTCTACGGTAGCCGGAAACCGTCTTGTTACTCCTGACACCTGGAGCGTCTCTTGCAGGAAATTGTAGAGCCCTAGGATATAAAACTAGAAATAATATATGAGTGGGGGGTACTTTAAAAAAAAAACAGCTTCATCCCTCATTGTCAACATCCCTTTACCCCAAAACTCAGGAAATGAAAACTTTCTCAATATTTTCAAACGTACAGACACAGAAACAAAACCGCTCCTATATGAATAGGAAGCAAGAAGGCTGAACGGGTACTTCCGGTGCGTGAGTGCCCCCCGGGCATGTTAGGGCGGGCGGCACAGCCAGGGCGGGCGGCTGTGGGCGGCTGACGGACGCACGTACTACTACAACTTTTTGATATTGGATTTATTAAATATTTTGGTGGGTTCAAATGGTTTGAGTAGTTTTGGGTGGTACGGTTATAGATTGGGTTGTGCAGATATCTCTATTTTGATATTTCTTGTTCTGGTTATTTAGAAATGGAAGTATATAGCGCTGAAAATTTTATGTCAGATTTCTAATAATATTTCTTAACCTTTTCTGTTTGTTGATTTTCATGTCGATTTATTCAATAAAACATAATTGGCCTTGTAACGATTCCTCTGCTGGGACTCAGGACTCCTCTCTCAGAGAGGGGAATAATAGGAAGGGTAATCCACCACGCAGGCCCAGTGCGTAGTGGTGAATGCCACATGTCTTTGAATTTTTGGTTCTAGGCTATGCCGATCTCATCATGATGTTTTCCTTCACCGTTTTGAGAGCAGTGGTGAAGAAATAAAATTCGTTCAACAGCCTCATTATATTACTCACAATAGAAGTACGAGACATAAGCCTCTCCCAAGTGTCGCCACTACGAACGTTCTTGTGCGTCTCGCATCCATCAGATTCCAGCGACCCTCACTAGGTCATTGGAATGTAAGTGTTTTTCATTTGAAAATTTCAGTAATATTTATGTGTTACTTATGTAGATAAATTTTTAAACAGTTGCAGCCAAGGATTATGAATTTTGTCCATTTTTAGGGTTCCATACCTCAAAAGGAAAAAACGGAACCCTTATAGGATCACTTTGTTGTCCGTCCGTCTGTCTGTCTGTCAAGACCCTTTATCTCGAGAACGCGTGGAGGTATCGAGTTGAAATTAAACCATATACTCAAGTTTGCGGCCCCTTCAAGCTGTGAAATCAAACTTCTAAATTAACGAATAAAAAATATACGACCGTTTATATCACAAAAAACGTATATTTTGATACTCTCTAAGATCGAAATTCATAGGTTACTTCCCGTTGACCTAAAATCCTGAAATTCGACACAAAGCAAGGTCTTATAGCACAGATAAAGAGATAAATTAGTTTAATAACTGTTGTTCTGATCATATATGAAAAACTGCTTCTGCCAGTGGCATCGCCCACGTGAAAGTAGAAAATCATCTCTAGCTATCATACTCCTGGGAGAAAAAGCAATAAGGCCCTACCACGAGCTCTTAAAGCGAACCATTTTACGACATAAACTAATAATAATAATAATATTCCACAACTATCACACAACGCCGTCTAGTCCCAAGCTAAGCAGAGCTTGTGTTATGGGTACTAGACAACTGATAAACATACTTATATTTTTCTAAATACATACATATTATAGAAAAATTACACCCAGACACAGAACAAATGATTATGCTCATCACACAAACATTTGTCCTGGGTGGGAATCGAACCCACGACCTCCGGCATATCAGTCAGGGTCACTAACCACTAGACCAACAGGCCAATCAAAAACTGAACTGTTACAGGAATGCAGCTATATAAGATGTATGGCTCCATCCCTCTGTCGCGCTCGGATTTTAACGCCATGGTAAGGCCCCTGGACATGATCTACCATTGACAGATTTAACCATTACATACTTACTATATGGACTTTAAAAGAGACTTTGACCTCTGAGTTTGTTTCGGTGTTTCTTCTCAGGGTAGTCAGCTAGGAAACGCCGGCCTCATCTAGCTTAATATGACGAAAAAATAAATTGACGTGTAAAAGTGTTTTTTTAAACCTATTTGCAAAAATAAATATCATTTACCTGCGTGCTAAGTTTTGACCAAATCTTTTCAGCCGTTTGACCTTGAAGGTGGTACAGACATTGTGTGTATGTTTGTTACATCTTCAAGCTCAAATAGCAGCACACGCATAGATATAAACTTTCGTTTTTTAAAATTAGTATGATACCATTTTCATACCATTCTTTAATATATTGTAAGTTAGAGAAAATAATAGCCACCGCATACTAGTATTATTTGAGCAGATCGATATCGGCTCTACACTTAATAATGCATGCTTGATGGACGGCCGGCCTCGTCCTTCATGCAACTGCAAACAACCTATCATTGGATCAAAATAGACATTACTTGGAAAAATATTACCTATATAAGTAAGCCTTTGGTCTGTTCATGGCGCTGAAGCGGGAGCGGAACGAGTGAAGAAATTGTCTTGTCTCATTTCTAAATGTTTAAAATAGGTCATTTTTTGAACAACATACACCATATTGGAAGTTTAATGTATTCTTATAACTGTTGTATTGGCTGGTTACTGGTAATAATATAAAAGACGTGCACTCTTTAATCCATCAGCAAGATGATTTATGTCAAGCCCAGGATAGAAGGAACGGCGCGGGGTTTTTAGTCAGTAAGAGTCTGACACTATCTCCCGTCCACCCAAGAGCGGGTTTTGTCAAAGAAGATTTGCCCCGTCGACAAAAAAAAAAGCTTTTCTAGACTTGTAAGCTTTTAAGACCTTGGTTTTCCGCTCGCTATATCGCCCCCGTTACGGCCAAAGCCTTACCCCACATGGAAAGATAATACGTAGGTGATGTGGACTCGCCCCCCGCCTCGTGGGAACTTATGAAGAAATACAAATTGTTGGGTGTAAGACAATACACCTATGGTGGCCTCTGGGGAGTTATGACGTGACTTATCATAAGTTGGTGTTTACTAAGAAAAATATTGCGAAAACTAGCCAGGAAATGTGGGATTACGCATGTTTGACGTTAATCGAAAAGAAAGTAGTAATGAAAGAACCTATATCGAAAGGGTTGGATTGTCCTTAGAAATGATCCAACGATTTCTCCTGCTTTTAGGCTGAGTGTCAGAATTTTACGTACTAAAACCCACTGTTATGTTTCCTCTTTGCCTTGCTTTCCAAGGTCCCGGGTTTGGGTTTTTTTAGAAGCGAAACCATGGCCCCAGTAGACTTCAGCCCTGCTGTGCCCACACGGTTTGCTGATATTTCCGTGAGATGTGCGTGGAACACTACGCGCCGACGACGACTCGGGCTCGATACGGATGGCGAGCTTCCCATTACTCGCCGTCTGCAAGCCCAAGAGATTGTCCTTGGCTAGATCAGATTATAGAGGATACAGTTAAGAAGATAATAGAGAATACCTTGGTACCTTGGTTGGTTGTTAGGTAGAGAATGCCTTGTTGCATTAAGTCCGCCTATGTACCACTACTGTACATGAAGTTTAAATAAATAAATAAATAAATAATTAAAAATAAAGATGAAAGGAAAATATAAATTAACCATCAAATCATCTTTGACAATATGTGGTGAACTAATAAAAAAAGTATAAACATACAAGTAATATTTAAATAGCGTAAAAATAAATGGTTAAACATACAATAACAATAACAAAGAAAGTGTGTAAAATGGTAGTCCTTAAGAAACATAAAACATTAAACTAAAGAGTCCTCTATTTTAGACGCCCGTTCTTTTCGCACAACCGGCATCGTAGCTCTATTTTTACTTCGCAAAGCACTGGGCCACCGTTTGGCTAGAAATGAATTTAATTCTATATGATCACTCTCATGTTGTTGACGGTCAGCAATCGTCACATTGGTCACATTTCGGGGTTGCACTTCACCGTACAGTCTGTTGTTGGTCGACGTAGATGTAGACGCCGCAGACTCCTGTCTGTGGTGAGGCTCCGCACGACTGGGCGCTGAACGCAAACATAATCTCGCTCTTCTCCAGATCCAGATGATTACCGCACAAATGGCGATTCCGAGCAAAACGTAGATGATGGTGTAGTGGTGAATATCGTGAACTGATATATCGTTCACTTCTGATTTGGTCGATTTCAGGATCTCGATCTGTTTTCTGAGGATAGACAGAGAGCTGTTAATCCCCATGTCTTCTGGTAATTCTTCTTCGATTGGTAGTTTTATGTTTACAATGTGGTTTATTTGGTCTAGCTCTGGCAATAGTATATTTGGTGAAACCTCGATTTGGTTAGATTGTTGCTGTAGCGAATACAGTGCAAAATCCTTGCCCTTGACAAAGCATTTCTGGTTCATGCTAATGACCCCTGCCCGAGTCAGCTGACGTGCCGTAACTTGATCGTCACATATGATTTTAATTGAATATGTGTCACAACAGAAATACATGTATTGTGACGTTGAGTGTAATTCTACCCATCTATTGGTACACATTGACCTTTCTGTCTTGCATTTTTTATTTATTGTGTTAGTTTCACAAAGGTTTTCGTCGTTTTCCAAATGTAAGATGGGTTTAAAAAGTTGGCACATGAAGTATTCACCATGATACGAACACGTGTCTAGTTCATGGATGGTTGCTATAAAGTAAGAGTCTTTTTTCAGATTTACGGCTACGTATTCCGATACTGGTTTGATGCTGATCATGCTGTCATTGATTTGTTGTGGAACTGGTATTATTCGGTATAATTGAAAGCTTTCCCTCGCTACTAGCGGGAAAGTAATTTCGAAGATAATATATTCTTGTGTGACTCGAGCTTTTGTTCTCAGGAGCTTGTACAGTTGAGGCAAATCCTTTTCAACGTTCTCGATAGGTAGAGCTAGGTCTTGAGGTATTTGGCCGTATATAATTTGAAGCTCTCTTTTGAGCTGTGTTGGGGTCAGTAAATGCAAACTGGTTTGTCCATGGTATATGTCTGAAATGGTATCTATTAACACATCTTGTATTCTTCTAAGGTTTTGCATCATGTTTATGGTGGCTATTGATACTGATGTGAAGTCTTGCTGCGTTGACATCACGTTGATTTCCTGCTGCATTTTACTGTTGTTGTTGGCCAATTCATTTAAGTGTCTGTTTATGATTTTATGTTGTTTCTCTATTAAGTTTTCAGTTCTTTGTAGGATATTGTGCTCTGCTTCAACGATAGACGTTAGGTTCTTGAATAGTTGACCTTGGTGATGTTGGTTACGCTGCACAAGTTCAATGTCCTGCTTGTATTTTTCTGCGAAGCTTTCATCCAATACGCCGAATAGTGAGTTTGCAATTGATCCGACGGCATTGATAAGGCCACGTCGGGTTCGTAGGCGTGCGCCGTAATGCTGGCTAAGCAACAGCTGGTTGTAGTATTGCAGTTCGTTGTAA
The DNA here is from genome assembly GCA_949319445.1 of Mythimna lalbum. Taxonomy (NCBI): domain Eukaryota; kingdom Metazoa; phylum Arthropoda; class Insecta; order Lepidoptera; family Noctuidae; genus Mythimna; species Mythimna lalbum. Next base: position 22,955,234 of record OX439349.1, read on the forward strand.
TCGTGACGTATTTGTAGGAGTATCGTCTTACAATGACTTGTCTCTGCGATTGATTGACAAGTTTTTTCCAGATAATTTGAAAAATCGTTAACTGCTTTGTCTCCTTGCCAATATGGGGCCATGTTGTAGTAAGTAATGAGTTTCCAATTATCTCTGATTAATCGCACTTTGCCTATCTTGTCGAAGTACAAAGTTTTATCGTAGTCGAACTGCGTAATGTTGAATGAAGCCGTGGTAGGTAATATAATGCTCAGAAACAATAACAAGGCTAGTGCAATATTCACTAATTTAGGGTGGGTTCTGCTGCTAGATTGCTGATGGTAGTTTGGTTCTTTCTCAGCTGTTTTGGTTTCCATTTGTCCGGATGGTGTGTCCTTTTGCAGGCCTGGCTCTGGTTTCTCTGCTTGTCCTATAGGTAAGACGGATAGTTTCACTATAGGACGCTTTATGTGGCCATTCTTGGTTTTTAGAGTCACTACTCTGACTAATTCATCTTTTCCTGGATGAACTTCTATTACTCGACCCATTGGCCATTTTCCTGCTGGTAGATTGTCGTCATGTATCATTACTAAGTCACCCACGCTAATATTCTTTTGGTTTCTCATCCACTTTCCTCTAGTTGATAATTGAGCCAAGTACTCCGTTTTCCATCTTTTCCATGAATCGTCGAATAATTTTGACACTAAGTGCCATCTAGTTCTGGCATCTTCGGGCGTTTCAATAATGGTTAAACCGGGTCGTCCTGTTATGAAATGAGCTGGTGTGAGAAAATCTAAATCTTCAGGGTCTTCCGATAGCGCACAAAGTGGCCGAGAATTCAGACAAGCCTCCAATTTTGATAATAATGTGGTGTACTCTTCAAAAGTTAATTTTTGTTGGCCAATAACCCGTTTGAGGTGGTGCTTGAGACTGCGCACGGCTCTTTCCCAAAGTCCTCCCGCCTGAGGCCAAGAAGGTGCATTAAAATGCCATTCAATATTTAGTTCCGTTATTTGAGTATAAAACTTCTCACTAAAGACGTTCTGAAGATGAAAGTATTCTTCTTGCAGTTGTCTGTTTGCTCCAACAAAATTAGTTCCATTGTCACTATAGATGTGACGTGGAGCTCCGCGTCGAGCTGCCATCCTGTGTAGTGCGGCTAGGAAAGCTGAGCTGGTTAGATCAGACACGAGTTCTAAATGCACAGCTTTCGTCACCATACATACGAAAAGGGCTATGTAACCCTTGGTAGTCTTTACGCCTCTTCCCTTGTTTGCTTTCACTTCCACAAAGCCTGTGTAGTCGACACCGCAATGGTAGAAGGCGCTTTCAGGGTTAACCCTGAATTCTGGGAGGTCGCCCATGAGCTGATGTTGTCGGATTGGTTCTTGCTTCTTACAGATGATACACTGCCGTATAAATCTCTTTGTAGCCATATATCCTTTGATTATCCAATAACCTTGCCTAATATTAGATAAAGTTAGTCGAGCTCCGCCATGATGGGTTAACTCGTGAGCATGTTTGATTATTAATGAGGTTATTCGGTGGTTATGAGGTAGTATTATCGGATGTTTCATTTCGGTGTTTAGTTGGGCATTACTTAACCTACCCCCTACACGCAACATTCCGTCCTGGTCTAAGATGGGATGCAAAGATAGAAGTTTACTTTTCGGATGCACCTTTTTATTCTCTTGTAAACAACGAACGTCACTTGTGAACTCTAGTTGTTGTATAGTCTTAATGATCAGCAGTTTTGCACGACGTAGTTCGTGTAATGTGAGATAGGGTTGACGGCTCGCTTTCGCTGTTGGTAATCGTAGTATCCATGCGAAAATACGTATGATTTTTGCAAAGGAATTATATTTGTGTATTAAATGGTCAATGATGTTAGGTATGGTCATGGTTGGTTGTTCATGTGGTTCCGCGACTATCGCATTAGATCGTACCGCTTTTCTTATCTCTAGGCTCGTTTCATAGATGGTTCGAGGTGCCTCGAGAGTTTTGAACGATTGGATCCAGCTTGGCCCGTGCCACCACAGATCATGTTTTCTGAACTGTTTGATTCTCAATCCACGACTTGCACAGTCAGCTGGGTTCTCAGCGGTATTGACATATCTCCATTTGTCTTTTGGTACAATTGTGGTGATTGCTTTCACACGATTTGTCACGAATGGTTTCCATCTAGCTGGGTCTCCTTGGATCCATTCTAGAACTGCTGTCGAATCACTCCAACAATATACTTCCTGGTTATAGTTTGCTAAGCAAGTTTGAACTTTCTGCATCAATTGAGATAACAGGTGCGCACCCATTAACTCCAGCCTTGGTATGGATATATCTTTACTTACGGGAGCTAGTCTAGCCTTTGCTGCTACCAAAATCACCTCATTAGAGCTGCGTTGGTTAATAACCTTGCAATAGATTACTGCGGCGTACGCCTTATTTGACGCATCACAGAAACCGTGTAATTGCAAGCTTTGGTTTTCGGTAGTACCGAACCAACGTTTTATTTCTATGGTATTGATGTCATTTAACTCGCCTCTTAGTTCTAGCCATTTGTTCTTGATTTCATCTGGTAGTGCGTCATCCCAGTTAAGACTAGATAACCACACACTTTGAAAGAGCATTTTCATGGTTACGCTTAACGGGGTTAGCCAGCCTAACGGGTCGAATAGCTTGGATATGTCGGAGAGAAGCGATCTCTTGGTTGGTTTTGTTACTGATGCCGGCTCCAACTTTAGGTTGAAGATAAATTTATCCTGTTGCGGAGTCCACCCCAGCCCCAATGTTTTGGTTGAATCTGATTGTTTGAACTCATAGACTTGTTGGTTGCACAAGTCTTTTTCTAGGTCAGCAAGTAACTGTGGTTCATTTGTGGCCCATTTGCGTAGGTTGAACCCGCCCTTGCGGAGCAGTTTTATGAGGTCCGATTTTAAAAGTTTTGCTTGCTGCATTGAATGGGCCCCTCCACAATAGTCATCCATGTAGAAGCACTCCTCTAATGCTTTTGCTGCGTCAGGGAATTTCAGTTTTTCTTCAGCGGCTAACTGTTTTAAGCACATCATAGCTAAAAATGGGGCCGGTTTTGTGCCATAGGTAATGGTCGTGAGTTGGTATGTTTGTATGGGTTGGCTGGGTGAATCTCTCCATAGTATTTTCTGGTAAGGCTGATCTGCAGGATGTATCATTACCTGTCGATACATTTTTTCAATATCCGCTGTGTAAACGAATTGATACTGTCGCCATTTCAGAATCAATTCCTGCAAGTCTTGCTGCAAATTTGGACCGCGGTACATGACGTCATTCAAACTTAGTCCTGATGATGACCTAGCTGATGCGTTGAAAACTACACGCAGCTTCGTGGTGGTGGACTCGGCTCGAGTGACGCAGTGGTGTGGTAAATAGCACTCGGATGTCGTGCTTCTGGTTGATGGTTTCATATGGTTTAGTGTGTGATATTCATCAATGAATTTTGTGTATTGATCTTTCAGATCCGAATTTTTCTGAAACTTGTTTTCTAGATTCCGAAATTGCGCTAAGGCTAATGGTTTCGTGGAACCCAGTCGTTCCTTGGCTTCTGGTTTGAATGGTAGGCGTACTTGGTACCTCCCATCTTCTAATCTCTCCGTGGTTGAGAGAAAATATTGTAAACATTCATAATCTTCAGTGGACATTTCGATCTGTTGGTTGATATCTTCGTTCTCCCAAAATCTACGTAAATCATCCATATTATGACGGATAACGTTGCATAGGTACTTTGGTGTCATTGTTCCGCAAAGCAACCATCCTAATTGCGTTTGTTGGGCAATTGGTTGATCTTCACTATCACCTCTCAGAATGCCACCTAATGCAATCTTACAGAACACGTCTGCCCCAAGGAGTAAGTCCACTGGTCGACTGGTATTGAATTCAGGATCTGCTAAATTAATATTTTGAATATGAGGCCATGACGGTTTTACAAAAGATTTGTTTGGTAGGTGCTTTATTAAGTTGTTCATTATTAAGACGTCTCCTTCTAAAGCGAAGTCGCTATGAATAGATTTGAATCGTATGTTCATCGCTCCCTTGCAGCTATTTTCTTTTTCTCCTACGCCGTATATTGTTCCTTTGCAATGTTGTCGTGGTAATTTCAGAACTTGCGCCGCTTTCTCGCTTATCAAGGAAATTTGCGAACCTTGGTCAATTAAGGCTCTCATGGTGTGATATGTGCCATCGGATCCAATCACTTTGATTATAGCCGTAGCCAAAAGTGTTTCCGATACCTCATCCCAAGACACATGGGTTGAGTTTGGTACTGGTTCGTTCTTGGTCACGCTAGACGTAGTTGGTGTGTGCATAGCCTTATGGTTAGATTTTGCTGATGTGGTTGGCCTACTTTTGGTAGCGATCGCTTCATGCAATAACGAATTGTGCTTGGCGTTGCACTTGCGACATGTCTTGTTAGAAAAACATGGTTTGTCATTATGGTTGAATAGGCAATTTACGCAACACTTCAGTTTGTTGACTGTTTTTAATTTTTGCTCATCCGACATTTGCAAAAATTGGGGACACATCCAAAGTCCGTGATCATTGTTGCACAATGAACAGGTCATTGAACGCGAAACGTGGAAAGATTTCCCGTAGTGGTTCATGTTATTGGGGTCTTTGTTGGATGTCTGCTGATTGTATTTAGAGTTAAAGTTTCTCTTTTGGTTTGTCTGGTAACTCAAATGGTTTTGTGGTTGAGCGGTCGACTTTTGATGGTTTGTTTCCGGTTTACGGCGAGATGCTTCCAAAGCTGTAAACTTATTTTCCAGGAAATCTAAGAATTCTTGTAGGATTGGTAGTTCTCTAGGGTTCTTCACTGACTCAATATATTCAGCGAATGATTCACTGTCTAGTTTCTGACCCAACAATAGTACTAGCAATGGATCCCAAGAAGCGATATTCACTCCCATATTTTGTATAGCATGAAGACATTCTTTGGTGACGTCATGCAGTTTTTTGAACATGCCTATGGATGGTTGCTGCATGTTAGGAATGTTCAGCAATATGTTCACGTGAGATGTAAAAATAAGTCTGCTGTTGCCATATCTATGGTTAAGTAATTCCCAGCATACTTCATAATTTTCGGAGCTAATCTGAAGATGGTGTATCAGACGCTCAGCCTCACCTGACACTTTACTTTTTAAGAACTGCATTTTCTGTGCGTTGGACAAGGATGGGTTTTTATGTATGGTTTCTGTGAACAAATCTTTGAAAGAGGTCCACTGGTGGTAGTTACCCAGGAACGTTGGGATATCCATCTGTGGTGTACATTTGTCGCGATGGGATACAGACCACATCTTTGAGCTGATCGTTTTCCTCAAATTGTTATACATTCCTTCGTATCTTGTGAATTCCTCCTGATACCAAACATCTTCATTTCCATTTTCACTTTCTATCTCCCAGTGCAGATTATCGATGATGGTCCACCGACTTTGGAGAGATTTCAAAGCATCGTCGAACTCCCACTTGGTCTGCAATTGGTCGATTTCTATGTTAGCCACGGTTCTCATGAACGCTCTGAAGTTAATGTTTTGCTTCTTAATCAATCCCTCTAACTTGCTGTTATCTTCTGGTACTGGCATCTCACTGCGCTGCTGTTGGGATGCCTGAGAGCGAAACGAATCCCCTGATTGGTTCGTGGTCCTGGCCTCTGCCGGCGGCTGGTTGACGCCTTGCTGCTTCGGTAACAGGTTCTCCATGGTTTTGGTAATTAGTTGCTTGATCGACATATAAAGTTCCTCCGCTTTGTCGAAACAATTTTTGGTAAAATATACGTGATCAAATTCCGCTAATTCACAACATTTCCTATGGTTGCGTTGGTAGTCTCTCCAATAATTCTCTAATAAATCCAATTTCCGCTTGCAGTAATCTATGGTCTTACGCTCAGCTCCGTCTTTCTTGATATTGGTTAAAAGTTTAACTAGAGAGTCGTATATTTCAGTTTGGTTGATTGCTAATTGCTCCATGTTTCTCCCGAACGTATAAATTGTTAAGAAAAAAGATATAAAATGGTTGGGTCTGACCTTATATACTGCTTACGCTCCACAACTGGTAAACCTCCTTCAACTTGATCTCACTCCTACCTACTTGCCCTACAGACACTTCACACTGGTTGCAAGGTCCCGGTACACAAACACTTCACTTATTACTGAACTTCGCGAACCGAGGCCCTTATGCTCGAAGGACCATGTAGAAATTTGGTATCTGTCTGCGCAATACCAGCTTTCTGGATTGGTTGATGTTTTAGTGGTTTTGATTTATTTGATGGTACGGGTTGATTTAGGTTCGGTTCAAAGGATACGACTTTAGTTTGGTTATGGTTTTATGGTTCAGACAACTAAATATACGTAAGAAATTGAACTAATATAAGTAAGAAATTAAACTAATTTAATCTAAATGATGGCTTGAATGGTTTTGGTATGGTTTGAGTTACGCGATCGACGACCGAATTCGTACTGACTTTAATAATTACATTCGTTAGTTTTATAAAAATGCACGAAAGCAAAAGTGCTTCGCTGTTCGGCTGTATTGCTCCGAACAAAGATCTTACCATTTTTCTTTGCTGAAACACCGTAAATTAGAATCCAAATTCATTGTAATTTATCGTTTTATTTGAGGTTATAATACCGTCTCAAAAGTCATCAAATAAAGAAAAACTTTCGCACATTAAGATCAAAGTTAAAAAGCATAACAAAACAAGATAAATAAAAGTACCGAACTCAGTTGAATCTATCACCGATATATTGTTAATTTTGGTGCGAAAACAAATAAAATGGCGTCGCTAGTGCACATTAGGCGGTGTTTACAACAGCGCAACAAATCGCTTTGTTTACGCGGTCAGGCGCGGTGTAAACAACATCCGCGGTTCAAGGAATCCGGGAATGTCACGCGGCTCATCCTGGGATAAGCGTGACTAGTAATAATAATAAGTTTTTTTCGTATAATCTGGAGAGACTGTTCTGGGATGTTTTCGACTATCTTTTACTTGTTCTTACAGTAAAAAAACTAGCTCAGGTCTATCAATAAAACCCTTGAATGCTCAAATAAATGTTTCATCATCATCACCATCATCATTTCAGCCAAAGGAGGTCTACTGTTGGCCTTACCGACCGGTCCTAAACGTCTCGCATCTATCGGTCCACCTTGTGGGAGTTCTTCTGGTACCTACGTGGTCTCTTCACTCTACAACCCTTCGTCCCCAACGATGATCTGTTCTGCAAGCAATGTGCCCTGCCTACTGCCACTTATTTTGGCGATTCTTCGAGCTATGTCGTTAACCTTGGTTCTCCTGCGGATATCTTCAATTCAGATGTGATTACACAAGGAAATTCATAGCATGGCGTAAATGTTCACAGATCTTTAAAGCAGTCATGTTTATGAGCTGCGAACATGAGGTTCAGTTTTTAGGTTTTCGTTTGACCACTATCTCACCTGATGGTAAGCGATGATGTGGCCGTCGATGGAGCACGCTTGCCTAGAAGTAACCTATTCACTCTTGACTTAAAGACCCTTCATAATCATCATCATCATAATTTCAGCCGACAGACGTCCACTGTTGAACATAGGCCTCCCCCAAGTGTCGCCACAATGATCGATCCTGTGCGTCCCGCATCTATTGGATTCCCGCAACCTTCACCAAGTCATCGGTCTACCTTGTAGGAGGCCTTCCGCCGCCGCGTCTTCCAATACGAGGTCGCCACTCCGGAACCTTTCGGCCCCAAAAAAAAACCCTTAAAGACCTTTAAAAAGACCCTTAGGTTATAGCTATCTAGAAACACAGACTCCAGCAGGGAATTCCACTCCTTAGATGCTTAAATTATAGTGTCGTTTTATGCACCTGAATTGCAAAGGCTTTCAGTTACCTACATTAAATGGCTGTTTAAACTAAAGCTTATTGATATCGGCTCAGTAAACATCCTGCGTAAAAACCCTGCCCTTCATTATTTATCGAAATATCACCGCTAAGTCTACCTGGTCTCCGTGGTAACACTTACTGTTACCGCGGTAATTACGAACCGTAATAATGTAAATTGGTTCGTGTTTACTGTAACTAGGGGTAGTTCGCTTTGGGGTTCCGACCTGGCTTGATTAAATCTAATTGTAGTTCTTTTGAGTTGAGTTAACTGGTTCTGGCTGTTACGAGGAGTAGGAATGATGCCAGCGCTGCTATTACGATTGAGGAAGTAATGATGAAATAAGAATTCACCATATCTCACCATATTTGGACTGGTCTGTTAGTCTAGTAGTTAGTGACCCTGATTGCGATACCGGAGGTCGTGGGTTCGATTCCCACCCAGGACCAATGTTTGTGTGATGAGCCTGGTTACTTGTTCTGTCTGGGTGTAATTAATCTATAATATGTATGTATTTAGAAATATATAAGTATGTTTACCAGTTGTCTAGTACCTACTCATAACACAAGCTCTTCTAGCTTGGGACTAGACGGCGTCTATATGTGTGATAGTTGTGGAATATTATTATTATATCAAGTGATTTGTCCTGCTCTAGGGAAAAGCGAGACGGCGTGTCAGATCTGACGGACTGTCTAACCCACTCGTGTACTTCAGACTTTTTACCTTCACGGAACACGGTAACTCTTTCAATAATTCACACGTCACCAGCGATTGTTGGCCCTGCTGGGCTTTTGTTGTTTTGCCGATATCTCTTTAAATGTGGAACGTTACGCGCCGTCCATTACTCGGGTCCGATCATTACTGGACGGCCGGATGGCGACTTACTCATTGCTCATCGTTCGCAAGCCTGCGTTAACGGTAGCCGGGAATCACCCGGCGTCTCCCGATGCCCGAGTCATCTCTTGAGGCGGCAGCTGGAGCTGGTTCGTGAGGATATCTGGTCCTTCTCGCTCTGAACCATGGCTTGAACTGAGAGATTACCGCCTCTTATCACCCAGCTGTGTTCTGTTCAAAAAATTTTATCTAGCTAGTGGCGTATCGTAGTTTTTTTTTCAGTTATTAAGTAATCAACTGTCATATGGATACGGTTTCCATATGTCAGCTACATAGTTAGCACTACATCAAAGAACTAACTTCAAAAGCCGACCCTCGCATCAATCACAAACCCAATTATTTTGCCTCCCCCAAACAGTTGCATTCAATCATTCAATCCTCCCTCCATACATACAGAACCCATACAAATATTCGCTTGATTACAAATTATAAAAGTAACAAGCATATCGGTACATGGCTTGCGCCGCGGCGTCGCTCGCGTGACGCCCGACATGACTCCTGCTTACTTCCGCAACTAAATTACACGGAGAATTACAACGATAGAAATAGATTTAGAAGGTGTGTGTGAGTGGGGGGGTTGGGGCGGCTTAACGGTCAATGATTTTTATTTTTTTGAATTAACTTTCTGTCAATTTTGCAAGTATTTTCAGTTTGCCAGTCAGAGACAGTTTATTTCAAATAGACCATTTACAAGGCACTTTTGAATTGTCAGAATGGCGGTCAGTCAAAAAAAGTGAAGCTAAATTGCACTTTTCAAAGCGTAGATCTCTATGCAGAAGACGTAACGTACGAGAAACGATATTATTATTATCTTTGGACACTGATGGGGCATGGATTTTATTAGATAAGTACTTAAATCTTAGTTATTTTTTTTTTTGGATAATGCAACTAATGTATGTATCTATTAAAAGAGGTCTTACTTACCACTTGTAGGTGAAATCGTAGTGGAGTCGAATCGAGGATAAAGTATGCAGAATGAGTTTCAGCTTTGGTTTGATGAATTATAAGTGCAAGTCAGATAATTGAAAACATGCTATATAGAAATTCATTATCTTCATAATAACATCGGTTTTCTCAATGCAATACAATATCAGATGGATATTTATCTACTGTTGGAATAGGTGGAGGCTATCACTTGGATCATGAGAAAGTAATCAGACAAAAGGCCCATCCGACTCCATGACCCCTGTTTGTTTAGCAGATCCCATTTGTTTACGGAGGCACAGTACGGTGCAAGTTTATACTAACAAAACAGGGACTCGTACTCCTAATTATCGTCATCCAAATCCGCCCCAATAAAGCAAATTACCATTCCGGACATCCGCCGCTATATCTATGTTTACGTCGACGCCTGTACCTCACGCACACAGCCACAAGAACCCTAACACATACACAAAGCTCACGCACACTACCACTACAAAAGTACATCCGAGCAATAAAGTGCGTACAATTACTCTAGGTGTCCGCGGGATGAGCCCTGATTAGTGACGGTCAGGTGGGCGCAGCGGAGGGCGGTCGATAACTCACCCCCCACCCCCCTGCGCCCCTAACTACTCCCCCACTGTTTATTGCAGGGGGGGCGATCGCCTGAACTTAAGTATTGATTCGCGCGAAACGTGATTTGTACGCACTCATCTAGAGGTTAGCTTGCGGCTTACCGAAAGTTCATTGACTGTTGTTTGGGACTTTTCGGTATCCATTGCCGGGTGGACGTAGTTCAGAAGCGGGGAATCGAATTTGTGTTGTCGATGGATGTTGCGTAACGCGAAAGGTTTTGGCGAGTGTGTTCGGTGGGTGGATGGTGGTCCGCGGTGGTGTTTACGCGCAAACCGCGGTCAATAGGCCTCGGGCCGCACCTACCGTTGTCTTCGGCGGTAATGTCGGCCCGTCACGGCATCTACCGACTTATTGCCGAGTGATGCCGCGATGTTTTATTTGCTAAGTGCTTTGATATAGTTCGGGCGGGGGTGACTTAATTGACGTCGTCATGTTATACAAATGATATTTACGATTCGCTGTTTTGGTTTCTGTTCTTTTTTATTGTCTTCTTAAAATAAATCAAGTTGGTTCTCAAGGTCTTCAATCTTGAAGATAATGGTCCTTATCGTCTTCATCTTAAGAGTTCAGCGAAGTTTAATGACCAGTGATGCACTTAGTTTACAAGTTTGGCAAATGTCAATGCACTAAAAAAAAAATCTCACACTAAATTGCGTGTATGAAAAGCAATGAAGGAATGGGGTGGGTGTTTTAGTCAGTAAAAGTCTGACACTATCTCCCGCTCCGCCCAAGGGCTGTCATCTGGATGATTTTTACCCATCGAAAAAAAAAAAACAATAAATTGCGTATATTTAGTTAACCTTTCACATTATACAATAAGACAGAAAGAAAGAAAGATAATATAATCACTTTATTAGCCCGAAAAGGTGCAAACTTAAGACTAACATAATACATTTTTAAGTAGTTTTTTTTATTTTACCCACACACACACACACACACACACACACACACACACACACACACACACACACACACACACACACACACACACTTTCTAGCTAATATTTTCACTTCAAGATCAACAAAAGCCTTACATAACTTAGCATTTACAACGTATGCGGGCTGATAAAGCCTCTAATAAATACTGTTATTTTCCGTAGGAGCGAGGAAGACCATAATAATTAATTTATTATTGAAGGACAAGAAAAGAATGGCTAATATTATCCTCTCACCCTTCATTAACCGATAAGTAAGTCTCACAATATGCCGATAATAAGTGAAGATTATTACAAGACCCTAAGTTCACGTGGCCTTGAATGTGATGTTTCGGAAAGATGAATGAAATGTTACAACAGTTGTATTACACTAACTTACGTTAATGTGATACAACTACATTTAACCCTTCAGATACCGTCAATTAGAGACACAATAGTAAGACAATAGATGCGCGGCCACCGGGTGTCGCTTGGGGATTCATGAATTAAGGCGATTGTGTGTTTGTTTATTACTTCTTCACGCTCAAACGGCTGAACGGATTTCGATGAAACTTAGTACGCGGGTAGACCACGTTCACATAGAGTATTTTTTCTTTCGGTAGTGTGTTCTCTTGGGGCAATTTTCTACTTTCGTGCAGGCGATTTCGCTGGCATTAGTTACAACTTATACACTTAGGGCAGTTACTACCTACAGGTCATTGGACTCGCTCAGCTGACGTTTTCGTAAAGAAATTAATTTCGTACATGCGTAAATTAATGCGAGTTTTTTTAAAAAAGGTGCTTTATTTTTTCATTTTATCGTTACAAATCGATAGTGTTCCATGTAGTGGTCGACCCTCCACGGGATTAAAACGATCACAATTTAGCGGTGTATATTTCAGTGCCTTTCTACATCGCTGAATTCAGTCATAAATTATTGTAATTCGAAGAGAGCTAAGTTTATTATATTTTCTCACAAATGCAATCGAACCCGCGACATGCTGTGCAGCAGTCAATCCCTCATCTACTGCGCCAACCGTGCTCATACATACCTATATATGAGCTCCTCTTATTGATGAATCTTTTTCTTCTTCCTGCCTGTATCCCATATTAGTTGTGGTCAGCGCAATACGTTTTTTTCTTCCATTCGGTCCTGTCACCCGTCACACTACCACTAACTCCCTTTTCTTTTTATCAATCTTCTCTACTTCTTCTCATTCAATCTTTTCTTTGGCCTCCCTCTCCCTCTCCCTCTCCATCCATCTACATGTCTACTCAGAACTCTTTTAGTAACATGCTTTTTATCCACAGAACAGATGAAAGAGGTTAGAATGGCATTGTGGGCGGGGCAGGCGTGACACAAAAGTAGGGCAATGCTCATAATTCAACTACCAATAGCAAACTTGCGATCTAAGTGTGCGTGGTCTGTTAGTTGCGTAATGCGCGTTCGTGTTGGTTTATTGCCTGTAGTGAAGTTAAAGGATGGGAGACAAGCGGCAACACTCGTTGTAGTACAAATCGGAAAGTATTTCCTTTCTAACCTTTTTCATATATTCTGTTGTTTCACCCCTCCTATAGATGAATATGAACTTTAATTCAGTACGAAAGAAATTCCGTATTAGTCAAGAAATTAAAATAATTTAGCTATGGACACAATAAAGTCTGCAAAATAAAATAGAGAGGGAGCGGTGCTTGCCCTCCCGGCTGTTAAAGTCGTGAGGGCAGCGCACCCAGTCATAACGAAGTCGGAGTACATCACATAATAGGCTGAAAGGCGTTTACAGCTGTTCGTGAGTCACTCCTGAAACCTTTAGGCTTATTGTTCACGGACGCGTACCTTCGTAAACGCGTATTCGTCATTATACGCTTGGTGTACGCCTGCGTGAAGCTTACATACAAAACTGTGAAATTCTGTCAACGAAGCCGCAATGACACGACAACACGAGGACGTGGACAGTAGATCTTAGGCCAAAAGGGTACTGTCCACGGATGCTTCGCGTACCTTCATAGACGCTTCAAAATAAGCCAGACAGCTTGAGCAGCACAGCTTTAATATGCCAAACTAAGCAGAGCTTGTTATGAATACTAGACAACTGTTAAACATAGGTACTTCACATATATTATAGATAAATTACATCCAGATACGGAACAAATGATCGTTCTCATTCACGGATATCCACAAACATTTGTCCTGGGTGGGAATTGAACCCATGTGCTCCGGCATAGCAATCAGGGACACTAACCACTAGACCAACAGGTCAGCCAAAAGCTTACTGAGGCCATACCACTCATAAAGTGATTCATTTTACGATCTAAACTAAACTGTTAATTCATGAATCCCCAAGCGACCACCGGTGGCCGCGCATCTATTGTCTTACTATTGTGTCTCTAATTGACGGTATCTGAAGGGTTAAAGGGATGGAGGATTGGTTGTATAGCTCCATCTCTCGTTCTCGCTGGCACGAATGACATTTGAATATGTCATAGTAAGCGGTGAGCAGGCGTACACCAAGCGTATAGTGACGAAATACGCGTTTTTGAAGCTACGCGTTCGTGGAGAGTAGGCCTTGGTATGATTGTTTTACAACTAGCTTTCACCAGCGATTTTGCCCTTATGAAAGTTGGAAATTATCTCAGTGGATAATAATTATCGTCTATAGGCTATCCAATGGCACAGTGGGCATTGACTGCTGAGCTGCGTGTTGCGGGTTCGATTCTCGAACGGATCAAATATTTTTATGGTATTTAAAGATAGGCGTTTCGGGTCTGAGTATCTAGTGTATGTGAGTTTACATTTGTGTATGCAGCCACGATACAGGAGTAACCTTGGGAGTAACTCTTACAGTAAGGTTTACATTAAAAAAAAAACATTAACCACGTACACCGTGCGGTGAGTATCCACCCTTACGTCGTCGAAACCTCTACGGCCCGGACTAAGCGTTTCGCTTTGTCGTTTATGCCGCGTACATCGAAGGACCGGAACAATTTTCCTGCTGCGGTCTTCCAGTCCGATTATTATATAGGTGTGTAAAGGCTAAAGTGAAATAAGCTCAAATGATACTCATCAGAACTTATGCTAAACTAGCTTCTACCCACAGCGTCATCCTCATTGCCTTTAATAAACTGGTGCGCCTCACCGTCAACGATTGCATCACTGCTTACTATCAGGTACATCGAAGGACTAGAACAATTTGCCAGCTGCGGTCTTCCCGTTCGATTGTAATTTGGGTGTCTTCAAGGCTGGAGTGAATAGGCTCTAAACACACTAGTGCGCCTCACCATCAACAATTGCATCACTGCTTACCATGAGGTGGGATCGTAGTCAATTTTATTTCTTTTAATCGACCAACTAGTCAATTATAAGAAATAAAATTAAAACGAGTACTTCCTGAGATTAGTGCATTTCAAATAAACAAACTCTTCAGGTTAAATTATTAGTATGTATAGATTGATTGTAGAATACGGCTCGAAGGGCGAATGACACAAACACGCTGGTCCTTCGATCCTTCACTATAAATCCGTATCAACCGAATGTAGGGCAGAAACAAACGAGTGGCGGCACACTGAGCGATAGATACCGCGATGATTGGTGTGGCGGAATAATGCGGGCCGGAGTTGTTGTGGTGCTGGCTTCCCCATGCCTTGTTGAAACTAGAGCTGATGCAAATCTCAGCTGTATTCTGTAGAGAAAAACTATGTATTTGTTTCGGTTGTATACAAGGTGGAAGGAAACTTTAAGGGCTTGCTCGTAGACCAAACTGAAACACCTTCCACAAAGTTTTCTCGGTTGCCTAGTAAACGAATAAATATTACAGCTTGATAGGTATACAAACAGGGTGTAAGGGACAGGCTTCCACAAGCTTTAATTTTGTATGGTGAGGCTGTTTTTTTTTTGTTTTCTGAAAAAAAAAATCTTGTGGTAGGTTGTTCAGTTTCGTCTACTGAGCAAGCCCTTAAAGTTTGTAGAGGGCTGTCCCTTACACCCTGTATATGCAAACTGAAAATAACAATATGTACAAACGGGTAGAAAAAGCATTCATTGGGCATTAAAAAATCATCTATATTTACGGGAAAAGTGCCCAGAACGGCAGCGGCAGCATTGACACGTTGAGTTTTAAAAAAATAGATATTTTTTTATAATGGACAGGCTCACGTTTGACCACTATCTCACCTGGTGGTAAACGATGATGTGGCCGACGATGGAACACGCTTGCCTAGATGCAATCTATTCACTCTTGACTTAAAGAAAACCTAGGGGTTATTATCATAATGCAAGCACTAAAATTGTAGTTTAAAAAAAACTGTGAAATGACTGACATGGTGAAAATACTTATCATTATAGATTCTTTGTGAGCAAAGCGAAACTCTAAAAATGGTGGATTATTATTTTTAAAACGCCCTTCTTCAAAATTAAGACCTCACGAACAGTGCCGACTAAAATAATGAAGGTATCAACAATAAGGCGGGGTTGTGTGCTATAAAACACACCTATGTATTTAACTCTCTGACCTCAAGCGTCAAATCATAGAAATCAATTTTATTATAAGTAATATTCTTTGAAACATAATCACGAATAAAACTAATTAACGTATCTTAATTAATTTTAGTTATTTTCGTACAAATTGCAATGGAACTCATTCGGGACCGGTTTCTTGCAGATTGATGATTTGCAAGCAATTACTATAGAAATTGTTATTTCACTAATAATTTTAATTTTGATTGTCGTTCTGTCTGACCTCATAACCGACATGGAGGTAATTGCATCCGGCGCATATTTCACGAATTTACAATAAAATGATATAAAATAGAAGTTGTTTTTATTAGAAATATTTTAGCAGCTGCGGTTTAGTTGCCAAGAAAGTGCAGGGGGCCAATTCTCGATATTCGCCATTTATCTCGAGTTCGAGATTGCAAGTCTATCTCTATGTCTATCAAAAATATCTCTATCAAAAAATGTCGAATTGAGCAGAATTCCGTATTCTCAGTCAAAATAGAAATAAATTTCACGAAAATGTCGAGTCGAGTGAAGATAATGTTACCATTAGGAAGAACCATAGACTAAGTTCGTGAATTCGGACGTTCCGTTTTATGTAGTTATGAATGAGTGAATGATTTGGTTTTAAAACGCTGACTAGATCTAATTCTTTATGTATAAAACGGAACGTTTCGCGCAAAAATAATTAGTTTGACAGTTGATTGTTAGAATTCGCGGTTCAAAACTTTTGATTTTGTGAACTGTGCTGTTTATTGTTGTGCGTTTTATACCATAAGAATAAGTACTGTATTTTATACTTTAAAAAACATGGAGGGGAAAAAATACTTGACTTCTGTTTCGCTCAAGTCGTAAACATCGACGGCGTGATAAGTGGACTGTTGTCGCCGTGTATGTGCCAGTTGCTCACTACTAACAACAACACCGAGATAAATAAGTTTATAAACTCGTCTATTTTTTTGTGGTTTCGAGTCCAATCGTGGATACACAAATAATTACAAGTCCGTTATTGTACGCGAAGGTCGTTGTTCCAAGAAAATACACGATCCACAAATCACAAAGCAAATCGAAATTCCAATATGAGGACCCAAGCCGTATTTTAAAACAAAGAAAACACAGTGTAACGCACTAAAAATCTAACAAAACTCAACGAATTCACTCAGAAATGACAAATCTCTACAATCGACATGACATCTCTACTGCTCAGAAGCACTCGACATGAACTCTAACGTTATCCTTCGACAAATGTCGAATTCGACATCCCCAGAATAGCGACTTTTAAAATTTGTCGAAAAAATTACGTCATTAGAAATTTTTGTCGAGTTCGACACCATCTCTAAAATCGAGAATCGGCCCCCAGCTGCTCAAACAGGTACATTTTGATATATCTAGACCAACTACATGTATTAAACGCCGTTTTTCAACACATTTACGAAGATATGAATAAATAGGGGTTGATGCGTGACTTGTGAAGATTGCTTAACGCCCAGCCTGATACGATAAATGTAATAAATTGTAGCGCACTATAAAAGCTTAATATGAAAAAAAAAACATTGAAAACTTGTTAGCTATCGGTTGAGATGACTAAGGATCATTATACTGTTCTTAGATAGCAGAACGAAAAAAAAAATTTTTACGTTTTTTTTCGTACTCCCGAAGAGGATAACTCAAGGATAGCATTTAGGGATTATCTAAGCTAATCTACCCTTGGGTAATGTAATCAATCAAGAAATTGGTGTATGCATTTATCTAGGATTAACAAAATCTTGAGGTCCTTGTCCATCGACAGGCAATGGGTAGCTCATCGTCCAATCATCCGGTAACCGTCCGGGCCCCAGTCGTCAGCGCGAACCGTAGGGGCCCAGCAGGGTCGTAGCTTACTGGGACCATGGGTTCGCTTCTTCAAGGCATCGAAGGAAAATTGGTGTGATTTCAGTCAGAAAAAATCTGGCGTCTTGAGCGTGAGGTCGTACGCTCCACCCAAGGGCGGGATATGTCATTGGATGATTTCCCACTTAAAAAAAAGTCAAGCGAAGTATTTCACTTGCGCCTCAAAGAGATGTCAGCAAACCGTAGAGTCTGAAAAGGAAGTTCTGAAAAGAAAATCCGCGCTCCTAAAAAACAAAGGGTAATTTTAAGACCCAGATGAGGTTTAAGTCAGTCAATCCTAGACCAAATAATGATGAATTTACACCGTATACTAATAATATAAAGAGGTAAAGTTTGTTATTTGTTTGTTGGAGATAATCTCTGAAAGTACTGGTCCGATTGCTAAAATTTTTCACCGCGAGAAAGCTATTTTATTCCTGAGTGACATAGGTTATATTTTATGTACGTCGGCGAAGCCGCGGGCAAAGGCTAGTTCAATAAAAAAAACCTGAGTACCTTCCTAATCCAAAATTTCGAAGTCGTAGTTCTAGTGTTAGTGCTAGCGCCATCTGTTCCTCGGGGCGGGAACTATCGCAAATTCGCGTGACACGGAAGCGAGGTTCTAAAGTAACTAGAAGTATCGCAGGATAGAATATTATATGAATGTCCGATCCAAAACTCTATAAAGACTATTGCTAGGTTAACTGGGTGGGAATCTAAAATACTTTTCATTTGATTAAATTAGCGATGTTTTCAGATATATATTAGAAACATGATAGAACTTTGAAAGAGTTACTTTGGCGAACTAGGAATAATTCTAGATAGACTCTCTCAATTACATTTTCCCTAATCTTGGAATTGAACCTAAGGCCTTATGCTCGCGTAAATGATGGGGCCTGCAAGGGTTGTGGCATTATTTGAAAGAATTACTGTGGCCCCGGAAAAGGCAAATGAAGAAACATATGTGGGTTTTAGTCAGTTAAACTCTGTCAACCAACAGCGGAAGAGTCGTTTGATGATTTCCCAAATAAACCATAGCATCGCTGATCATTAGAAGTGATAGAGGTCAAACGCGATCCTAATATAAATAAAAAATAAAACATTTTGAAAAATAGGAATTGAACCCAGAGCCGATTTCCAGATTGAGACAGTTCAGATCCGAAGTTAAGAAAACTCCTCCACATGGAGATCATTTGACCAAACAAACTCGTAAACGAACGCAGCGACCTGGTTGACGTCCACGCAGACTCAATATTGCAGTTTGTTAAACTTAATTAGAATTAGTATCTAATATAATTATCTAGGATTTAAGTACATTAAGTAATAAGTCTCTATTGTTTCGTTTTCGGTTTTTGTTTTTTTTCCAAGTTGTATCCGTTAAAAGTGTTAGTAATAATATTAAGTCTAAATTCAATCTAGAATTACAAAGAGCATTGTGCATGTGGTGTTTGCCTGTAATTGGTTGTGCAGTTAGAATCAAGACACTTATATATATATATATATATTACTATGTTTAAAATATCTGTAACAACTGTTGGCGAACCTTAAATAAATAAAATAAATAAACAAAAATTCGAGTGACAAGAGATGGTGGAAGTTTGGTAAGCACCTTTTTTTTTGGTGGGTAAATCATCTACCTAAATGATATCTCTCGCCCTTGGGCGGAGCGCGAGGGCGTGTCAGACTTTTACTGACTAAAAACCCACTGCTGTTCCATCTTTGCCATTGTACCAGAGCCCCGGGGATATCTTTCGCATCACCCATGGCCCCAGTAGGCTTCAACCCTGCTGGGCCTCTAAGGTTGCTGACAACTCCTTGAGGCGTGCGTGGAACCCTACGAAATGTAAATGATAGAAAACTGACGAGCTAGCAACTCGGTGACGACGCCCAAGGCTTTGGAGCTTCGACTCAACAAGTACATCATTGCCGATGATTCTCTCGGCTCGCCTCTCAATCGACTCCAGCACATCAAGCTGGTATTTGGCAGACCCACTTCCCAAATTAATGATAGACAGTTCTTTGGATGGATGGAGAGGGAGAGGGAGGCCAAAGAAAAGATGGATGGATTGTGTGAGAAGTGATATGAATGAAAAGGAAGTTAGTGATAGCGTGACGAGCGACAGGACAGAATGGAAGAAAAAAACGTGTTGCGCCGACCCCAAATAAAACGGGATAAGGGCAGGAAGATGATGATGATGAGTTCTTTCTATTTGAAATATTTATTATTTATTTAATGTGCACAACTACCATAGTGTTGTCTTTTTTACCCAAATGTTGTCTAATAGAGAATGCCTTACTTATTGTATTAAGTCCACTTATGTACCACTACTGTACTTGAAGCTTAAATAAAAAAATAAATAGGAAAATATAGGAAAAAAAAATTCAGTTTACCGACAAAAGCCAACTAATTTGTATCTCAAATCAAAAATATGCGCCAGACCATCCGCCTAACGCGTCGCCGTCGCATTAAAATGTCAATACACAAGAAACTGGTACGTCTCTAGTTATGTTATGTCCATTGAACCGTTATTTACCAGCGCGCGCGCAATATTGGAAAGTTACCGCGACAACAGGCTTAGGAGACAGCATATTTTTATGTGTAGAAGCTTGGGTACGCCGTAATTATGGCGGTAAGTCTCCTCTTTGAGGCGTGCCTGGAAAGACTTCATCGTCCTCACCTTACGCATGACGCAGGTTCTCACCGGACATGGTCAGTTCGGGAGGTTCCTGCTCCGGATTCGTACGGAAGTGACCCCCAGGTGTTACTGGGAGGATACGGTGGAACATACTGTAGAGGTGTGCCCCACTTGGGATTCCAATCACGATTTCCGGCCACCGTAGGCGCAGGCTTGCGGATGGCGAGCAATGGGTAGCTCGCTGTCTGACCGTCTAGTAACAGTCCTGACCGAGCCAAAGTCGTCGACGGCGCGTAATGTTCAATGCGCTTCAAGGTGTTGTCAGCAACCTTAGGGGTCCAGCAGGGTCGAAGTCTACTGGGGCCATGGGTGATGCGAAATAGAACCCCGGGGCCCTGGGACGAAGACAAAGAAGGAACAGGAGTGGATTTTAGTCAGTAAAAGTTTGACACGCCCTCCCGATCCGCCAAAGTTATTGGATGGTTTCCAGCATTAAAAAAATACATAAACTAATAATACCGTTTTATTTTCCGTGGGTAAAAATCATTCAAATAACGGAAGATGATGTCAGACTCTTACTGACTAAAAAACAAATCTGCCACACTGCCTTTCATACTGGGCCGAGCCTCCCTTTCGGAAACAAACCCTAGCCCCAGTAGGCTTCGACCCAGCTGAGCCCCTACGGTTGCAGATAACTCCTTGAGGCGCGCGGGAACAGTGCGTGCCGTCGACTAATAAAACCGATATGATTTTAAAAAGAAGTGTCGCACACAGAGTCCAAAAGACAATGTTCAATGAACCGGTAAGTCTGTATTGGAAAGTGACTTCCACTCCACACCGGCCTCGTGCTCTGGGAGACTGCCGAGTGCCGTGTAGGCTAGGAGCCAGGACTAGTAAACTAATTTTAACAGGTTTTATTTTTTTCCACGAATTACGGAAGAAAATATTTTTTTTTGTTTATGAAATTTTTGTACGTGTATCTCGACAAAATACAGTTTTTTTTTCATTTTTAATAGATGTATTGGTAAGAAACTCGGGTCTATGAACGGAAATAATGCAATGTCTAGAAAAAAAAATATGATGATAAAATAAAACAGGTTGTAGTGTAGATAAACCCTGAAATAATGTCCTCTTTAAATTTTAGAAATTCCCTCGTCTTTATCGTAGCACATATGAGCTAAGACATTTCTGTTAATAGTTGTTTGCAAGTTTTCGTAGCACTTGCCTCTATCTCTACTTAGCTAAGCCATCATCATTTTTTTTCATCATCATTTCTGCTAATTCTTTTATTAAAGATTTCCATTTCAACTAAAAGATAAAAATATTTTCTATCTTTCTTTGGCCACCTTCAAGAGTGGTTTACCTACGTATGTTGACTTTTCCTGTGCATGTGTGGTCTTAGCGTGCTGGTCATCCTACCTAGGTCTTGGTGCTAAAGAAAACAGGAAGATATGAAGGATTAAGAAGAATCTGTTCATTCTTCTGCAAAATTTTATGGTACGTACTTAAGATGACTAAAAATTTTTAATAAAATATTCATGTTGAGTTTAGATATCTTATTCTATAACCACACTACCTCCCTGCCTACAGCGAGTATGACCAATTAGAGGCCAGCATTACACTTTGAGATATGTATCCGGTGCGATATGTCTGGCGGCCAGTTCAGATTCATTAGCATTATTTTATTTTAATGACATTACTTTATACTAGTGTAGGTACCGAACAGCTAATGTCTAACCTCTAATTGTTAAGTATCTAATCTATTAGAACATATCTTAATATGCTGTATTTACGTCAGAGCTGTGTGAAGTAGATTTGTGTTCTTGGTTAGTTTTTAAGTACATTCTTGGATCTTGTGGTTGTTTGGAAATGTTATTTTATAAAATACTAGCTTTCCGCCCGCGGCTTCGCCCGCGTGGACTACAGTTTATATCGCGCGGGCAGAGATCCGTGCTCAGCAGTGGAATTATAGGTCTATGTGTTATTCCAGTGTCTCTTCTACCTACCTACCAAATTTGATCTAAATCCATTTAGTAGTTTTTGCTTGAAAGCGTAACAGACAGACAAAGAGACTTTCGCATTTATAATATTACCTAGTAGGGATTGTTTCGATGTATTTATTAAAACTTGTCTATATTAATTTTATAATTAGTTCATGTTTAATAATGATTTTTGTCTTTCTCCTAATCTCTTCTCAGTTTAGCGGGGGTGGGTTTTTCTTGTACGTATTTTTTATTATTATTGATAGGTTCGCGTTTGACCACTATCTAGAGAATGATGTGGTCGACTAAGGAGCACGCTTGTCTAGAAGTAACCTATTCAATCATTTTTAATTGGTAAAAATCATCCAAATGTCATCCCCTGCCCTTGGGCGTAGCGGGAGATAGTGTCAGACTATTACTGACTAAAAAATGTATCCCGTTCCTTCGTGCCTTTCATACCGGGGCTGTGCTACCTTTCGGAGCTAACCTTGGCCCCAGTAGGATTCAATCTTGACTTAAAGACCCCTAAGTTGTAGCTAATTATTGTCTGCGCCAGAAGTCTCTGTCCTGACTAGTCTCTGTAGGTACTCTGATTCGATTGTTGTATGTCTTTCTGCCTATTTGACTACCAGGTGGCTTCTTCTTTATCTTTGGTTGCGGATATTTAGGGCCTTTTATAAGACCGTACCACCGCATTATTTGTAATAGTCATATTTCTGAAATATTTTATAGTCTGTATTAGAATTTCTCCAACGGTGCCAAATTGACTATCGGTACATCGAGGTGCTGAAGTGTTTGTACGAAAACGCCACTATGTCAGTCCATCTACAGGACCAGATCTCGAAACCTATCCTTTTGCAGCGGGGTGTGAGGCAGGGAGACGTCATTTCTCCGAAACTGTTCACCGCCGCAATGGAAGATGTCTTCAGGGTTCTGGACTGGAATGGACTAGGCATTAATGTCAATGGCGAGTACATCACTCACCTTCGGTTTGCTGACGACATAGTAGTCATGGCTGAGATTATGGAGGAGCTCAGCACAATGCTCAATGACCTCAGTAGAGCTTCTGAAAGAGTGGGTCTTAAAATGAACATGGATAAAACAAAAATCATGATTAACAACCATGTAGCGCCCACTCCTATCAAGATCGGAGACTCGACACTCGAAGTTGTGGAAGATTACGTCTACCTCGGACAGACAGTCCAGTTAGGTAGGTCGAACTTCGAGAAAGAGGTCAACCGTCGAATCCAACTCGGCTGGGCAGCGTTCGGGAAGCTACGCGGTGTCTTCTCGTCCAACATACCACAGTGTCTCAAGACGAAAGTCTATGATCAGTGCGTGTTGCCAGTGATGACATATGGCTCCGAAACGTGATCGCTCATAATGGGCCTCATCAGAAGGCTTAAAGTCACCCAAAGGGCAATGGAAAGGGCTATGCTCGGGGTTACCTTGCGTGATCGAATCAAAAATGAAGACATCCGCAGGAGAACTAAGGTTGCCGACATAGCGCAAAGAATTGCCAAACTTAAGTGGTAATGGGCAGGGCACATTGCTCGCAGAACAGATGGCCGTTGGGGCCGAAAGGTTCTGGAGTGGCGACCGCGTACCGGAAGACGAACGTTGGATGGCCTCCAACAAGGTGGTCTGATGACCTGGTGAAGGTTGCGGGAAGCCGATGGATGCGAGACGCGCAGGAGCGTTCGTTGTGGCGACGCTTGGGGGAGGCCTATGTCCAGCAGTGGACGTGTATCGGCTGAAATGATGATGATGATGATGATTAGAATTTACTTCGGTAATGTTTTCCTGTACTATTCCATTGTCATTTCTTGTGGTTGTTTTCTTAATTACGTAATTTAAGGTTCCTATCTATTTAATTTTTATATTCGTATTTATTTTAAATTAACATTTATTGTCTCTTTCATTCACAAACCACATTTAAACCGTTGACGCTATGGAGGTGTCCACCTAACTGTCATGTTTTAATACCCGGGTCGATATGGATATGCAAAATGGTGATGTCGAAGTCACTGTAGCTACCTAATCACATCGGTTCGGTTTGAGTGACACAATTAGAAGTAGCAGAATTTATTTACATATTTTGTTGGTCACTCATCTATACTAATATTGTTAAGAGAAAAGATTTGTATTTTTGTTTGTAGTGAATAAACTCAAAACTACTGGACGATTTTTTTTTTAATTAAATAATTTTATTTGACAAATAAAAAAAAATATACAGTTAGTTATTTACACATAAAACTATTAAGGACCATATAAATATAGCAAATTCATTCACCTCTACAATGCTGTCTTATTGCTGAGTAACATAGGTATATGTATAAGTTTATACAGGCGAATCCGCTGGCATAAGCTAGTCTCAGATAAATAGTGAAATATGATCATAATGAAATAAAATGATTTCGTTTTTTTTATGTTGGCTCAAAAGACCAGTTTACATTTTATTTAGAAAATAAAATGCCTAGCTCTTTGTCTAAATGCGGCGTGATCGGCAGGTGCATTGATTAGTCTTCTCATTTCTTTAAATTACTACTATAAAACCCGTTTTTGGATCTAGACTGTTTTTATATGTATTTTTTCAACCATAAAAATTTAACAAATATCATATACTAAAATAAAATAATAATATACTAAACGCAGCTGTGTTTTGTGATACTTACTTAACCTGCTACTACATTATGGAGTTCTAAGATACAGGCTTAGGCCTAGTGTAGATTCTAGATCTTCCACAAATTACAAATTCATCTACTCGTATTTATGTGCTTACGTTTTTCTGCTAAATAAGACATTGTATGTTTGAAGTGTAATTTGTGGAGAGAAGTAAATATCTTTTGATCTACACTAATAATATCATAATATTCCACAACTATCACACAACGTCACCTAGTCCCAAGCTAAGCAGAGCTTGTGTTATGAGTACTAGACAACTGATAAACATACTTATATATTTCTAAAGACATACATATTATAGATAAATTACACCCAGACACAAAACAAATGATCATGCTCATCACACAGACATTTGTCCTGGGTGGTAATCGAACCCACGACCTCCGGCATAGCAGTTAGGGTCACTAACCATTAGACCAACAGGCCAGCCCGTCAGTCAGTTTATAAAGAGGTAAAGTTTGTGTTTTTTTACTTTACTGTACTGGTCCGATTGCTAAAATTTTTTCATTGTTAGAATGCTGCTTTATTCCTGAGTAACACAGGCTTATTATGTGCGCGGACGAAGCTGCGGGCAAAAGCTAGTTTGATTATATTTTCAACACAAAATTGAGTACATCTTCGACCAACCCTAATCGCCAAAGCTCATCACCGTATCAATCCAACAGCCTTCCATTTGACGCATCCATTTGGTAAACACGCAGTAGCCAAGAATAGCCAAGTCTGGTCACGGGGTGGACCCCACCCGCACCGTAGGGCTGTGGGGTGGGGGGGCGGAAGGGCCGCAAATGAAAAATGGCGCAATTAGCCCCACAGACAGTGAAAAACAAGTGCACTCGATCTGCCCGCCGACTCGACGGAGCGCTAACTCATCGATAACGCACCGATGTGCTAGGGATGCTATTAGGCGCGTTTTTTTTTGTTTTGTTTTTTATTTTATGGCGTGCTTTGATTTTTGTCTGCTTTCCTTACATTATATCTATGACATGATGTGTCAAAATGCAGATCCGATATTGGAAAGGAGTGGTTAATTTTTGAATGACTAGATTTCTTTTTCTATTAATTTAGAGTTTTTTTATTAGTCCTCTCTCTTTTCATCACTCGTTGTTATTGGTGTGATTAATGACAACCGATTACTTAATACCTTAACTAATATTATTTACAGGTACCTAATATAGTTTTTGATTCAGATTCAGATTTATTTATTTGTAAACATAGGTGTCAGATACACATGAGTGTGAGATGTTAAATTTTTGTTGGTTCTCTATGCTTTGCCATTAGGCGTACAAATGTTAATTTTTGATTATTTATTTTACAAAAAAAAAAAAAAAATAGGGACCAATCCAATTTCATACTGCAAGGAACTACACTAATTTATATCTATTATTGTCTATGAAATCTTTATTTTCGTGCGAAAACTTTTTATTTAAAATATGAGGATAAATTAAAGACAAATGAAAAGAAGTTAAAGAGACATTCATCCCTCTTAGTAGGTATACTCTCTAGTTTTGTATTTAGATTTTAGGAAGCAAGGAGCAATACAATTTCATACTGTGAGAAAACACACTATTTCATGTCTATTTTTGTCTATGTTCAATTTCTACCTTGATTTCCGCGAGGAAAAACCAAAGACAAAAGAAAAGAAGTTGAGAGACATTCATCCCTCTTAATACACTCTCTGGTTTTGTATTTGGTTCTTTTTCAACACACACAGTTCCAGCGGCTGCTCAGTAAACTTCCGGGTACAACTTTTAATTAGTTAAATTCCTTATTAACAAAAAAGTAAACGAACATCTATCTACATTAATGATAAACTTCTGGAGCCGTGCGGGGCTCACTTACTTGGCAATTAGGCTGCTGCTACCAGAGGCGTAGTGTGGACTAATTTAGACGTGGGCGAAGGCATATCAGCGAGGTCTTTTTATTTCAAAAATTCGACAACGAGACAGCGACTGTCGCAACCTAGTGTTCGACTACATCGTCGCTTACCGTCGGTGAAATAGTGGTCAAACCATTTTGAGAGCAGTGGTAATGTAATAAATTACACAAAGTAATGCGCCTGGCAAGGTTTGAATCCGCGACCTACAACACGTAAGTCGGAGCCATTACCACTCGGCCACTACTGCTCTCGAAAACATCGTGAGGAAACCGGCATGTCCTAGTACCAAAACATTGAAGGAAAGGGATATTCACCAACCCGCACTGAGAATGCGTGGTGAATTACGGCTCATTCTCTCTCCTAGAGGCCTGAGTCCTAGCAGTGGGAACATTAAAAAAGGCTGATTATGATGATGATGAGTGGTCGAACGCGAAACCAATTATAAAAAAGCCCTCGTTCTTAAAGAGCCCTGGTCATCCGAGGCTCCTTTGGGAGCGAGGCCGTGGGCCAGGACCCACTTTGCCCACGCCGAGTTACGCCACTGACTGTTACATTGTTGAAGACAAGTCGACTAGCTTTCGTCGAGTTTGATTCACTATTAACTTCGAGTGGTTCGTTCGGTGAATGGAAATATCGTTTTAATGTCTCTATCACACTAATATTATGAAGACAAAAGCTTTTGAGTGTGAGTATTAGGAGTTTCTTCACCGATCGGAAACTGCTTTATTCCTGACATAGGCTATAATTGTATGTACGCAGGTAAAGCTGCTAGCAAAAGCTAGTAAAAAATAAATAATATAAATAACATGATTACATAACATTTTGACTGATTTCACAACTGAAGTTAGTTTAAGTTATCAAAATTATATAAAATTACTAGCTTTTGCCCGCACGGCTTCGCCCCCGCTCTTCCCTACTTTACCCTACTATACCCTACTCTACCCTACACTACTCTACTCTACACTACTCTACCCTACTACACCCTACTCTACCCTACACTACTTTACCCTACTATACCCTACTCTACCCTACACTACTCTACTCTACACTACTCTACCCTACTATACCCTAGTCTACCCTACACTACTCTACCCTACTATACCCTACTCTACCCTACATTACTCTACTCTACACTACTCTACCCTACTATACCCTACTCTACCCTACACTACTCTACTCTACTCTACCCCTCTATACCCTACTCTACCCTACCAAACTTCACATAAACCATCTACTAAATAGTCCGAACAAAGCCTAAAAATTTGGTTTGGATAGGTGAGCCTGTTCTTGAGTTATAAAATAACAACGAAAAGTGGCATTGATTTTTATATATACAGATTACAAAAAACAAGTAAATACAATAACGCTGAAATAGTCTTCGTAAGTCAATAAAAACCCTGTTGCATAAAAAACAATCGACTTCCAATAAAAAAACACAACAATTGCAAAAACAATTTTAATTTCGGAAGCCGGTGTTTCTGGTTTTGTTGCCCCGTGTTTTGACACCGACTTCTTAAATTAATTTGCATTTTTTAATTGGAAGTCGGTTGAATTTTGTGTAGGTACAAGGTTTATCAATAGCAGTGTATTATCAATAGCAATGACTGCGTGTGCAAGAAATGCACTAGTATTGCTATTAGCATTATTTTTATTCCATTTTTTTGCTGTCTGTTGACTCTCCATGAATATCTTGAAGCGGTTGTCAAGTGCCATTGTTCATGATTACAACCATACCAATGTTACAAAATTGAAATGTTTGTACATGTGTGTGTATGTTTGTCGTTTGTTTGTTGCTTTGGACGAAGCGGTCTAAGGGCGTTTGTGACAATTGTAAGAAATCGGACTGCCGGACGGTAAAATTCCTTGTAGTGCACAAACGCCCTAACCGCATGCGGTGGAAAACCCTAGAGCAGGCTCGGCTGGGCTTTACCTAGAGCAACTACCTATCAGACCACCACAACCCCTTTACAGGGCAACACGATACTCCTTGGATTAACTGATGATCAGGTCAGAATTTCTGGTGCTTGACTACCTGTATCGACTGTAAAATATCTAACTTTATATCGTGTACCGATGTGGCATATATGGATGGCCGATGAGGTTCAAGGCTTCTGGAGTGGCGACAGCGTGGGGGAAGATGCAGCATTGCCGCGACATCCAACAAGGTGTATCAATAAGTGGATGGGGGCCACGGAAGACCGTTGAATGCGAGCATAGGACCCGTTGATGTGGTGATGTTTGGGACAGGTTTATCTCAAGTTGTCCAGACGTGGACAACTGAACTTTCGACTGAAATGATGATTTAATGCGATTTTTTTTTAATTTCAAGTGAGTACCTACCTAACAATAAGATATTACCTATCTTACAGTAACATATATCATTAAATCTCACTAATATTATAAAGGTGAAATTTTGTGCGTATGTTTGTTACTTCTTTACACTCAAACGGCTGAATGAATATCGATGAACTTTTGTTCAATTTTGTTCGTAAATAAACTTACCTTTTGCTTTTTTATTACGAATGAACTTCATAGTAGGTACCTAAAAATTAATAAAACAGCATAGCATTTTGTTTTGAAGCTTTAAATTAAAGCTTCAAGCTTTAGTACCTAATTTATTTATGAAAATTTTGATCACCCTTGAAGTGCAGGATTGTAGAAACAGGAATTTGGTTAAAATAACAAAACTGAAACATTATTATTAATAGCTGCTTTCTTAAAGTTGTAATGATAATCATTTTCCGTAAAGTTAAATCATTTACTAGGGTTAAGCTTATCTGTACCTAGTCAAAGATAATGAGCGACCTACCATTATCAGTGTAGCTATCAATATACTCGCCACGCTAAAGTGACAACTGTTTAGCTACAAACAGACTAATCGTTATCAGACGAGGCAAACTCACTTAACCAATCAATCTTTAATTTCGCTTGCAATAAATCAATAAATTCGCCATTAATTTTCGCGTACCGCACAGTCTTGGAGGCTGCTAAATAATGGATGGCCATCAGCTTTCATTAGCGGCGAGAGGGGGCGCCACCGGCGACCGGCGGCCGGGCGCCGGCCGACAACGGCGATCAATACCGCCCGACAGCCTCCGAACCGCCCCGACAACACACGAACCCACCCGACAACACCCGAACTACGCCGAGCGCGCGCCGCACATGACAAATGTCACTGTGATACGGTTCTGCAGCCTTCAGGCCTCCCTGAAAACTGTGAAAATTCATTAGAAAAGTGCATATTTACCATACGTGTGTTGTAATGTATTGTGCATCCGTTGTACATAGTGAATATTGTTTGTGAAAACTGCGCGAAACTTTGTGTGCTGTGTGAGTATTTGACAGTTTATACTTGAGGGTAGCCCGATCCATATTTTGGTTCCAATGCGCTAGTTTTGAGCTAGCCTGGGCTAGAACTATACCCTACATTTGAAACCCACGGTCTGTTCTATGGTTCTATGGATTTAATGATTCGTTTTTCTCTAGTTTTTCTTGTAAAAAGTGCTTCATACTTCAAGGTTTTTTGCGCAGGCCCTTGAAACTCGCATTGTGAATGAAACCTTTTCATCAATGGATGACAGATGACATAATTGGATTATGGTGTGTGGTGTATCGTCTTATAATGTGTGTGTTTTTTATAGACAAAGGCCAGTGGTGTCCGAGAAAAGAAAATTAATACAATTACTGGGAGGTAGCTGGGGCGCATGCTCCGAGCACGACCGCTCTGCGTCATACGTGTTATTATCTGTAATTTTCTATTTTACTGCAATTTTTACAATATGGAAATATATTTAATTAATTTGGGTAACTTCCCGGCGCTTATTTTATGACATTAGGTAAAAATTACCTGTACTGTTTTCTTGACAATGAAAGTAAACAATTGAAGATAATTTAGTGGATTTTCTTATCGAAGTAGAGTCAAATAATTTTACTATCTTGTTTTCTCGTCGTAGATATTTATTTATTATAGGTATACTGGTCGCAAAAACGCCCTTTTACTGTCAATGCCACGTGATCATGTCCTTCGTTTAAAACCTGTGGCTTCTCTCAACCCTTCCTTGATAAAAATCGATACAGTTTTTCCTCACTGCACTAATCCCTCACCTTTGAGAGCATCTATTTTGAAACACCTCACCGACCTTGACCAATTTACATAAAAGCCTGCGGGAGGCGCTGCAGTAGCGGCAAACATGGCCGCTTCATTTAGACCCCTTTCAATCTTCGCTTCACCTCTTCCGCCACCGTATTTACTTAGCTCAAAGAGGGGGGAGGGAGACCTTTCATCACTGGTCTACAGTAGCTGTCATAGTGACAGTTGAAAGCTCTCAGCGGGTGTGAAAAGGATGGACTTGAAAATAGAACGATCATTTTTGAATATTTAATTAAAGAATCGATTTGTTTTCAATTTAGGCAATGGAATACGGGTGGTCTTTGCATACAGTCTTTGTCCCACCGATATCTCTCTATGGTTCATAATTAAACATTCAAATACCTGACACTTTGACATTTGGATTGTTTTTGTGGATAAACAAACTTGTTGTTTTGCATGCAAATCGTGCCGCGAGCGGTCCATTGAAGAGATTACGATTACTCTTCCCATTTATATTCGAAAAGCTAATAGAAAAAGTAATTTATGTAATTAATTTTCGTAAAGGGCCTAAAGGGCCGTTATCAATGGTTGTCTGTTATTAATCACATGGTCACACTTGCGGTGAATTGTCGTGGATTCTTTGACCCGCGTTTGTGGGGACATGCGGACATACGGACTGCTCGGCGGACAAACAACTTTCGAACGTAGTGCGTCTGGTGACCTCTGTCCCGCGGATGATACGCACTCGGATGTTGTACTTAGGGAAGAGTGGACAGTTGTCCGCCTAGCTGGACCATAGACACCAAGATTATCGAACTGTCATTGACTGTGTTTAATTTTTTCTAGCAACAGTTAGACTATATTTCTTCACCATCAACGATTGCATCACTGTTTACTATCAGATGAGATCGCAGTCAAGCACTAGTTTATATCAGATAAAAAAAAATACACTGGGTAGGCTTGAAATGACTACTCGCTATAGTCGGCAATGTATGGAATAATTTTTAATTAAGTACTTAGGTATTTGTTCTACCTAATCTATACCTTCTTCTATAGGTATCTATACTAAATATTATGAAGAGGTAAGATTTCTATTTTATTTGTAATGAAATTACAAAAAAACTACTGAAGTGATTTCAAAAATTTTGGCAGTTTTGATGCTTTGTAACTTTGTTTTTGATGAAAGCATTTAAAAAATTATTTCATATTAACCCTTCAGATACCGTCAATTAGAGACACAATAGTAAGACAATAGATGCGCGGCCACCGGTGGTCGCTTGGGGATTCATGAATTAATTAATTAAAGGTAAACATTATTTAATTAAGCACAAAAAAATTGCATGTAAATTGCTAATTAACAAACAAACGATTTAACTTTTTAAGAAAAAAAAAAAAAACAAAGCAATTGACAAAACCCGAAAACTGGCGTTCTCACCTTCCTACTAAATGAATTACGTTCAATAAATTATTACCGGCGTGTTTGAAATGTTTACTTTCTTTTACTAGAGTTAGTCTCCGACAGACGAGTGGGTGGGGCGAGAAAGTTTATGTCCAACGATACCTACTGGAAGGTGCTTTATAGGCATTCTGAGACAATTTATGAGACCTAACGAACGGGCTCATGCGGTATAATTTGCATATAAATAATCTATTTTGTTTAATACAATACTAGCGACCCGCCCCGACATCACTCGGTTAACAGTATTTCTCCACTATTAAATGGATGTTATTATACATAACCTTCCTCTTGAATCACTCTATCTATTAAAAAAAACCGCATCAAAATCCGTCGCGTAGTTTTAAAGATTTAAGCGTACATAGGGATATAGGGCCTGAAAAAGCGACTTTGTTTTATACTATGTAGTGATTAGTTTTAGTATATACGAAACCCGAAACACATGTATAGTATTTCTATGTAAAGAATCTATGTCAAAATTTCATAACTGTATCATGAAAAATTACAAAGTTGTCAAAGTCAAAATATTTTATTTCACATAGGCCTACATGGGCACTTATAAAACAAATTGTAAGCTTGTTACGTCAGAAAAAATACATAGCCAGCGGGCCATCCAGGCGACAGAGGGGTTGTTTTGCGCTTGCATCCAGCGGTTTGCGGGCGCCTAATGCCCGCTATGACCTACCGTGACCTGTGTTGTGTACGTAGTGTCCGTGGGATCCTACTTGTGACCTTAAATATTATTGGGAAAAAAATAAACATGGTGTAAAAATTATTGGGATCCATTCAGTTACTGATTCCAAACAAACTATATTCAGGTTTCCCAAAAACTAAAAATTATATTGTAGGTATATTCAACGATGCATACTGGAAGATGCTTTATAGGTATTTTGAGTTAATATATGAGACCGTTAGGTTAGGTTCGTTAGGACTTATGCAATATAATTTGCATATAAATAATCTATTTTGTTATATATTTTTTTTATTCGTTTTTCTTGTGTCATCTTTTTGTGTGATTAATACGGTGACTGCGATTTGTATTGGGTAACTGTCTTTGAATAGAAATAGATTGTTTATGTAAAATGAAAATTAGTAAATCACCATGATTTTTTTTAATTTTTTATTATGGTATTCAAGGGGTTAATACTGTTACAGGCTGGATTAAAAAAAATCCGAAAACTTTTTCCTAGTAAGTAATAGAAATACTTTGAATCCTTTTAATGAAAATCATTTTTTCATAGCAAGCTTTTATAGCTCGTTATACCTATACAATTAATACTCGTCAAGACGAATCATACGAGCCCAAACTCGATGGGGTTGTGTCGTTTAACTACGAAGTTCCTATAGCATCGTTCCGTTCCATCATCAGATCAGCTCAATGTCATAATAATTTTGCATTGACATCTGATTTACAACATGAATGCAACATTTCAGCTCAATCGGTAACCGAGAAGTGGGTCAAATTTTATTTGCAAGATTTGCTAGTGCTTGATTGCGATCCTACCTGATGGTAAGCAATACATACACCCTCATTCTATCGCAGTCAGGTAAAAAAGGTGACATTTTATTGTTGCTTTTTCTTCTTTTCGTGTCGATGTTCTCAAATTAGATTTTTCCTGACCAACATTTGGCAGACTGTACAGCTCTATTGTTGGCCTCGTATAGATCCTGAAAACTGTAGGTGGTTATGCAGGATGGGCAGCATAGCCACGCATAGCATTATCATCATCATCATCATCATATCAGTCGAAAGATGTTAACCGTTGGACATAGGCTTCCCCCAAGCGTCGCCACAACGACCGGTCCTGTGCGTCACGCATCCATCGGATTCCCGCTATATGACCAGGTCATCGGTCCACCTTGTTGGAGGCCTTCCAACGCTGCGTCTTCCGGTACGTGGTCGCCATTCTAGAACCTTTCGTCCCCATAGCATTATAGTTACTGCATACCCTCTAAGGGCAATGGGCGTGTGCTTATGTATGTTAGAAAATAATTAAAAGGAAAAGTGATGGGAAACGCCACTTACCACCTAACGCAATGTTCACAGTCCATTCAGTGTTAATTAACACTCGTCAAATATCTCTTTATTATCTTGTTAGACGACACAGGTTTTCTAACAATAGTTTACATAACTATGACTGGTTTATCTTGGCTTAGCTTATTGTGGTTTACAGTTACATCTCAAAAAAATATGACAAAACAAACCTTTTTTTTACGTGAGATATCATCAAAGGACATCTTCCGCTCTGGTGGACCGAGAGGAAATGTCAGACTTTTACTGACTAAAAATCAATTTTTCCCTTTGCGAGGGTGGACTTAACAACTTCGAACAATACGCAGCCCTTAAGGTAGAACTACACTGCTCACACGTGTGCCACACACGCCGATCTGGGCGCGTCGGTCGCCATACATTTTATATGGAAACTAGACTTGTAAAGCTACACTTGATACAGGCCACGCGACGTCGTTCTACGTTACACGTGTGAATCAGTCTAAAGTAGTTCTAGCTTTATTTTCCGTGGGAAGTCATTAAAAATCTTCTCCCTTTCTGCTCTGGAGTGGGATTGTCTTGGATGTATTCCGTTCCTTCTTTGCCTTGCTTTCCAGGATCTCGAGTTTCCCTTTCGGAAGTCAATCCATGGCCCCAGGAGGTTTCAGACCTACTGGGCTTCCACGCTTTTGCTGATATATCTTTGAGGCACGCGTGGAATATGACGCGCTATCAATAACTCGAGCTTGGTCCGGACGGTTACCGAGCGACCGGACGGAGAGCTTCATTTTTAATTGATATAAATTAGAGCTTGACTGCTATCCCACCTGATCGACCAATCGTTGATGGTGAGGCGCACTAGCTTATGAGCCTATTCACTCTAGTCTTGAAGACAGCCAAATTACAATCGAATGGGAAGACCGCAGCAGGCAAATTGTTCCAGTCCTTCGATGTTCCTGATGGTAAGCAGTGATGCAATCGTTGACGGTGAGGCGCACTAGTTTATTAAAGGCTACGAGGGTGTAGCTGTGGGTAGAAGCTAGTTTAGCACAAGTTCTGATGAGTACCATTTGTTTGTTATAGAGCGGCGGCGGTGCCGTGGGGGGCATGCGCCGGCGGCGCTGAGGCATGAGCGCGGCGCGCGCGCCCGACCCCCGCGACCCACCGCGCCACCACCGACAACACCCACAGGTAACCTACACTTAGCACTTAGTTACAATGTTTAATACTAAGATAACTACATAGAAATAGGTAACTTTAAACCCCCAGTTTTTGAAAGCCTATTCGATTTAAGCAAAAAACCTGAAACTCCCGGGAGCGCTTTTCCGCGCTTTAGACGTAGAGTTGCAGATAACTACCCTAAATACAAATACAGGGTTATTTGTAAAACACTGGTAACGTCTCTGGACTATGTTACAAAGATTATAAACAACAACTTTTAAAAATGTATCATATTTTAGTTCATCAGATTTTTATTCAAAAATAAAAATATTCAAATTGAACGTTCTAAATTTTACGAAGTCTATGCGAAGCAAGCTGTAGTACAATAGCGTAGGGGAGCGGGGTTGCTTGATCCGCTTGCGTCGCATCATAAATATGTAGGTAGGTATAGCGTTGAAATGTGTTAGATAGAACAACGAAACCTTGAAGGTTTGATTTTGGTAAATGAATTATGTTTTGTAAAAGTCATAGAACAAAAGCTGTTGTTTCTGATGTTAGTGATACAGTCCTGCAAGGTAATTAGTGTTTTACTAATAATCCAGTATAAATATAAACTCCCTGGCTGGAGTGTTACGATAGTAGATATTAGGCTCGGAAGTCCATGCTTAGTAAGTTAAGGGACATGGGATGGTTTTTCTATGGTCAGATAGTATTCTGACAAAGAAAATTAAGTGTTTCGAATAAACTTATCTGACGATGGAGAAAGTAGTTTTAGCTGTACTAGCATAAAATTATTATGCTGGCGGTTTTCAACAGATTGACAGGCTTTCAGAAACAGGGGTTGAAATGAGAATTTAACTTTCTGCGATTCTCTTAGAGGTGGACATTGACTGCCCAACCTTTAACTTATCTCTAACTTATGAAGTAGATATCTATATTCTTATAAAAAGCTCTTAGTGGTAAGATAAAAGTAAATCCGTCATTTTGATATGCACTCTGCCAGAACGAATTATTTATTATAGGTAAAGCTAAAACACGCTAAATACTTAAGCAACTTCAGATTTGTTTACCTTATGTGTAGACTCCTATCTACACTCGCGAGCAACCGAATAGACTTAACGTACAAGTGCGCACTTGCAGATGGTTTTGCGTTCAATTAAACTTTATTGAATTAATTTAAAACATACTGTATTAATTTTTAAATAAAGGTAGAACTATATTGCACTAGCTGCTCCCAGCGGCTTCGCCCGCGTGATAGCAGATAATTATCCTAAGGGAACATACTTCCGGGATAAAAAGTATCCTATGTCCTATTCCAGGACATGGTCTATCCGTGTTGCAAGTTTCATCAAAATCGGTTTTGCCATTTAGGCGTGAAGACGTTAACAAACAAACAAATTCACTTTTTTAATATTAGTAAGGATATGTGGGCCACGAACGCTCAATACTCAATACTCAATACTCAATACTTTATTGCATTCCATAGTACATATAGGTGGTATAAACATTGTCAAGATCAATATGGACCCTGTCGGGCACAGCAAAGTTAGGAGAGAGGACGAAGACTAAGTAACAATTCATGGAATTAATTAATTAATTATTATAGGTACATTTTTTTTTTAATTATGTACTATGTATATTTAAATGAAGCTATTTATGCATGCTTTTATGTTATTATATTGTTATGTCTATTTATTGGTAAATCATGTCTAATATTTAATTTATTTTTGTTATCATTATTATTAAATTGTTTTAATGTTGATATTAATTTATGTTTGTATATTATTATAACGTCTTTGTTTAAGCAAATTATGTAAGGTATTTTTATTTATTTTTATCATCACCATTATTAAATTATGTATTTATTTAAATTAATTATGTATACATACTATAATTATGCCTGTATATAGTTTTGGTAAATGATGTCAGATATTGTTCCTGTCTTCATTATTATTAAATTATGTCAATTATTTCATTTGTTTTTGTAATCATTATTATGAAATTATGTTATTTTTAAATTAATTTATGTATGTAATGTCTTTGTATAGTAAATTGAATGTCAGGCTGCAACGCTGATCTAGGTACGTCGATCTCCACGCATTTTATATTGCAACTAGACTTGTAAGCTACCTAGGCGCGTCGGAATTCACACTTTTTATATGGCAATGGCAACTAGACTTGTAGAGCTACATTAGATCCACGCCACGCGACACGACTCTACGTATAAATCAGGCGTGGCCCACGTGTGCGTCGGTCTAGTATAGTTCCCGCTTTATAATACCATTTCCGGCATAACCTATCCTTTCAACCGGCATGTCCTAGAACCAAAAATTTCGAAGACTTGTGACATCTACCAACCCGCACTGGGCCCGCGTGGTGGATTCCGGCCCATTCCCTCTCCTAGAGAAGAGGCCTGAGTCCCAGCAGTGGGAACGTTATATAGCTGACTATGCTCTGCTAATACCATTTATGAAGTTTTAGGCCTTCTAACGGTATAGATAGCGTTTTATTTTTAAAAGTATTCAGTATACTTTAAAGAAAACACCTGCAAGTGCGCCCTTGAACGTTGAGTCGATTTCGTTGCTCGCAAGTGTAGTACGTACTACACTGTAAACTAACCAGTCTTGGAAACAATTACACTTAATTGCTATATCGTATTCGTACTACTTTTAAAATGACCTATCACTGTACGCTAGAGATCGCCCCGATCAAAGTCAGGGTTCTCACAACTGCTCATTTTTTGTTCCACCTCGACGATTATCTGAACTCTGTTGTAGTTAGGCTGTCAAGAGATAAGACACTATACTTTAATCAGTACTTAATTTGAAATTTTATGTAGATTGTAAACTACGAAAAATAAACTTATATTAACATAGCCAGGAACAATACCAAATGAGATCTGAGCGTTTAGGGTTACGAGAATTTTTGAAAGAGTTACTGAGACGTAGCGAGTGACTACAGCTCCGTATAGCAAGAGGCAACTGAAGGAACACAGGCGGATTTTAGACAGTGAAAGTCTGACTTGCCCTGTGTGTGTCTCCTGCTCTGGAGTACTCAGAGCAGGAGGAGATAAGACATAATTGATGATTTCCTATCTCAAAAAAATAGTTCTTCGGGTTATATCGATAAGATTAGAATTAATTAGGATAGAAAGATTTGCATCAAGCAAATCTTTCGGTAACCTCTGACCTTACTTACAATTCCTTTACTATTTATCACCCCTGTAACCCTTTTCCCAACTAGCTTGGGGTCGGCTTCCAGTATAACCAGATGCGGCTGTATTTTACATGGAGCGACTGCCTATCCTCTCCACAGACCAGTTACTAGGCAACACCATACTCCTAGGATAGAATGATAGTTAGACTTTCTGACGTCTGACTACCTGTAACCACTGACAAAGATCTACCGAATGACCTGTTCATTCACCATTAATCTACCTAATTTACTTGACCCATAACCTCAAATTACATATCCATAAAGAAGCAAAGAGTTACGATAACGAGTAAAACCAGTAGTTTGTCCTACTTAAAACATACTAAATAAGTAAACACCGTAATAAAATAAATAAAGCCAAACTTAAATCTCAAATTAAAATAAATAAAGTGCAATTACACCATTTTTTGCTGTGACCATTGTCTAAGTAACCACATCTATTATACTTCGGTTTCTTAGAATTGGCACGGGCGCCGAAACAGCACGTCTAAATTGCGCCGAGGCACGCGATTCCAATCCGTTCCGTTTGTTTTTAATTGACAAACGGATTTACAATTAGAATTATACGCGACTATAAAATGCTGGTGTTATTTAGTGGCCATTTCGCGACACCCACACTATGTTAAGGCGATGGCGATTTTTTAGGCTTGATTGGTCCAAGTCATTAAGTATTGATTCATTGTTTACGAGGAATTTTTGTCCTAGAAAGGTTATATTAATATACTAGCACTATTTCCGTGACTTCGTTCGTGAGTTTTTTTTTTTATGAAATTTTAAACCCCTTGATATTTTGAGGTTAATTTTGAAAAATTGGTAATGACAGTCTTTATCATTTTGGTCAGAATTTGTGCCAAGTTTCAAGTTTATTAAACTAAAATATACGTATGGTATATAATATGTAAATTGTAAAATAAATCGTTCTATTATCGTTCGTAGTTTTGAAAAATAAATTATGTTTTTTTTTTTTAAATTTAATTATTACTTGTGCTATCTTTCAAAAAAATTAGCAGACGAAATGAGTTTTGCATACAAACCAAATTCCTCCTTTTCACCCCCTTAAAAGCATTTTTAAAAACCTCCATTTTGTGTTTGCTGACATCAAAAAAGCCTTGTACAAAATTTTCCGTTCCTTGTTCCGGCTGTGCGTTGTCAGTCAGTTTCTCTATTTATATGTATACTGGCGACCCGCCTCGGCTTCGCTCGGGTAACGGTTTTTCTCAACTATTTAATGGATGTTATTATACATATAAACCTTCCTCTTGAATCACTCTATCTATTAAAAAAAACCGCATCAAAATCCGTTGCGCAGTTTTAAAGAATTAAGCGTACATAGGGACATACAAAGCGACTTTGTTTTATACTATGTAGTGATCTACATTATCTACAGTTCTACTGTATTTAACTTTTTGCTTTTCAGTCCCACTTTATTGAGTCGGATTTGCTGCTCATTTTCATTACAATTTCATGAGTATTGTATCAAATAAAGTCATTTGAAAATATCACTGACCTCAGGTTAAGATTAATACCCTTTGAATGCGTTTCAAATTGGTTTTCATGCCTTGCGGCCTTTTTACAATATTAAGTATCGGTAATACTTAATTAATTAATTTAATGACAGATATTAGTAACATCAATAAATACTAGTCTTCTATAAAAACCTCATCGAAAATGATGCATTGTTCAGAAATCAACATAATACTGAGTTTATATGTAAATTGCTGCATTTCTGTGACAGTCCAACTGTTGACTAATAAATTGAATATTATAAATCTTCTTCTTCCTGCCCTTATCCCATTTTTACTTGGGGTCGGCGCAACACGTTTTTTTCTTCCATTCTGTCCTGTCACTTGTCACACTATCACTAACTCCATATTCTTTCATATCACTTCTCACACAATCCATCCATCTTTTCTTTGGCCTCCCTCTTCTTCTCCATCCATCCACATCTATACTTAGAACTTTTTTAGTGACATGCGTTTCATCCCTCCTCTTTACATGACAATACCAAGACAAACGATTGTCTTTAACTGGCCTGTTGGTCTAGTGGTTAGTAACCCTGACTGCTATGCCGGAAATCCTGGGTTCTATTCCTACCCAGGACAAATGTTTGTGTGATGAGCATTATCATTTTTTCTGTGTCTGGGTGTAATTTATCTATAATATGTATGTATTTAGAAATATATAAGTATTTTTATCAGTTGTCTAGTACCCATAACACAAGCTCTGCTTAGCTTGGGACTGGACAGCGTTATGTGATAGTTGTGGAATATATTGGAATACTAGTATATATTCATCTTTAAAATTGAATATTATAAATATAAGCCATAAATCACTAAAACCCAGTTAAGATTGTTATTAGTAAATATTAAAACGGGTTACTGTTTGCACATTCGCAAACAGCTCTATCGACAGTAGGTAATAAGCTATATTTTATTTTTGGCACATGTCATTTTGCTGATAAACAATAAATTAATATTATGTATTGTAAAATCTACAGTTAGGTAAAGTTATTCAATGAATATGCATATAAGATAAATAATATCAAGGCTAGGCTTCATGAAAGGTTAGGCAGATAACTATAGGTATATCTAATATACTGATATTTCGCTAGATTTATGAGGATAATCAGCCTTTTTAATGTTCCCACTGTTGGGACTCAAGCTTCCTCTCTAGAAGAGGGAATGAGCCGTAATCCACCACGCGGGTCCAGTGCGGGTTTGACCCAGCCAGGCGCATTGCTTTG
The DNA here is from genome assembly GCA_949319445.1 of Mythimna lalbum. Classification (NCBI taxonomy): domain Eukaryota; kingdom Metazoa; phylum Arthropoda; class Insecta; order Lepidoptera; family Noctuidae; genus Mythimna; species Mythimna lalbum. The sequence goes on from OX439349.1 coordinate 22,996,648, forward strand.
TGAATTGATTTCATCACCACTGCTCTCAAAAACAGTGAAGAAAAACATCGTGAGGAAACCGGCATGTCCTATATTTACAAGTCCAATGAAATAGGTACTCGTTTTTGATGGACTAAGCTATTTACACTTTCCTTAATCAGGGAATCGACCTTGTGCTAGCATGAATGACAGGGCCTGTTGGGGCTGCGGGATTGTTCGAAAGGGTAACCGTGGCCCTGGAACGTAAAGGCAGCTGATGGAACACGTGTGGGTTTTAGTCAGTAAAAGTAAAAAAAATTCAATTGTGCGTCGAAATCTTACTTGTATAAAATTGCAGTTACGAAGTAGCGCGGGCGCAGTTGCCCGTGGTCGAGGACGTAGGCAATAAGCCTATTTATTCTCTATGCAGTAGTAGGTCTTTAGACACATGCAGTGGTTGAACGACGAAGTCTGTTGCGCTAAGTCATACGGGTTCGATTACCGCATGGCATTTATTTGTATGGCTCACAGATTTGTTCTGGGTCCAGACCTAGAACAAGTCTGTGTTATCTATGTGAACAAATCAAAGATATAACTTTTAATGTTTTTCTTTCTTCTTTACATGTTTGTGAATGCACCTACGGTACAGGTGCCATTCCTAGTGTGTGTGCAACAGTTATTTTCATTTTTAGGGTGGTGACTATCATCAACGAAGCTTTGAGTGACAGTTATATGGGCTAGAGATGGAATGGTTCATAAATCCGTTTCAAACTCGAAAAATCGTTTTGAAAGAAACAAAAAAAGTATTAGTGTTAGTGTGTTGTGTGTTGTTGTGTTGTGTAGTTTGTTTGTTGTTGGTGTGTTTTGTATTTGAAATTCAGTTGATTACATCGGGTTTGATTCCGTTTGATTGCTCATCATTCCTCTAGCCTATAATGTTTTCTTTTTGTAAATGAATAAGTTTTTAATTATAGCGTCGTCGCCTTAATGAACACGTCATATTTCTGCGCAAGAGCAATTAGCTGGCATCCTTCCTCTGCGCAGATTTTGTGTAATTACTCGAGTACAACATACTTTTGGTGTTGTATTAATTGTTTCTTCATTAATTACAATTCTTTGAATTCTTCCATCTTGATTGAAGTTTTGTTGGGTTTCATAGTAATATTTAAAAGAAAAATAGAAAGGACAAATAATTATTTGGCACAATATCTAATAATTTAAAATTAAAAAGAACACTGACACAATAAATATTGTGTCTCATGGCTGCGCCAAATAGGTCCAGTTCAGCAAAAATGCCCGACAACTACGTGGCACCTACAGTTGAAAACCAGCGTCAGATAACTAGACGCTAGTTTTCAACTGAACCTTACTGAACTTCATTAGAAAGAAAGAAGAAAGAAAGAAAAACATTTTATTTATGCGAAATAGACGTACGACATTACACTTATTTCTAAGCTGTATGTACCTACAATAGTGGTATAAAGGTGGGCTCAATGCTACAAGGCATTCTCTACTAGTCAACCTTTACAATATGACACTACCGTCAAACTACTTTGATATTGAGCGGTCATGGATAATTCCAAGCTATAAATACTAAAATCGATATGTCATATTTGTTGTTTAAGCTTAATCAACAGCTTTTAACACTACGTATAATAAAATGCTATCAAAAACATAACTAGATAAAAAACCAAGGCTCGCAACTCAGTTTTTCTACTGTAAAAAGTTGTGAGATCCATGTAATACCAAGCCGGTCAATTTATTCAGTCAGAAACGTTTATTTCAAATAGACCAACTACACTTTTGCATTGACAAAATGTCGGTCAAACAAATGAAGCTAAATTGCACGTTCCAAAGCGTAGATCTCTATGGAGAAGAACGTGCAAAAAACTCCATGGATGGACGCTGTTTTAATTCTAATATTATGAGTTACTTAAATCTGGTTGCTTTTATCATGTGGGCACGATGAAGATAAGTAATAACAAAAAAAAAACCAATTGAAATTGAATTAAGTTACGAGCATGACGCGTGCATCAGCCCCACTCAGCTCAACCATACTTAACAGCCCTTGATAGACTTGGCGTGTTTATACAATTCCTGCTTGGTTTCAGAAAATTTTAGCTTGTAATTTCATATACATTTGATTTTGATACAAAAATTGACTTGAACTGTTTTGAGAAAAGGATGGTACGGCCGTGCTACTTTTTTGCTCGCCTTGGTAGGGGCACTACCATGCCCCCTAATAAAAACATCTGACTAATTTTACGTTGTTTAAATTCAAGGTGTTTATAAGCTTAATTTTTTGGATGTAAAATGTAATCTCTTGATTTGCATAATCAATCCCAATAGGTACTTTGTTCTTTCATAAATCCATCGACGTTTCGTTTCGAAATAGTTAAGCCCGGGTCTCGTCATTGTGTTGTGTTGTGTCGTGGCGCCTTCTGACGTAGTAGTTGGTTGCAAAGCCCGTTATGATGTGACATAAGTTCGATCAGATTTGTTTGATTAGTGTATCCTGAGGCACCACACTGCCCATCATAGAATGTATAGAATAGAATAGAATATTGATTTATTTTCTCAGAATGTAGGTAATTTACAATAATGTGATAAAAATAATTATTAGAGTATCCTTGTACATTCTACCACTTTGGCATGCAAATATTGATGCAAGTTCATCATCAAACATATTAAAATTATACACCATTAAAAATTTTCAGCTAGAAAACCTAACTTTAACTAGAAGAGTATTGACTGATCTCATAGATGGCAAAAACATCGTAATTTGTTTCATCAGCACTGTAATCATAACAATATCATAAAGTCAAGTATCTGTGTGTATTTTTGTTACTTCTTGTCGCTTGAACTGCTAAAAGTTTTTCGATGCAATTTGGCATCCTGAAATAGCACATAAGATACTTTCTATTTGGCGAATTAAAAAAAAACTATTATCACACGATTACAAAAACCTAAAATTAAATACTTTCTTAATTTGACATTGGCTAAATTTACAAACCGTAAAAAGCAAAAATAAATAAAAAGAAATTTCTACTGTAACGATAGTTCCAACCTAGGGGTCTTTAAGCAAAGAGTAAATAGGTTGCTTCTAGGCAAGCGTGCTCTATCGTCGACCACATCATTGCTTACCATCAGGTGAGATGGTTTTCAAACGCGTACCTATCCATCCATAATAATAAAAACGATGCCACCTTTCGACGATACCTATACCTACCGGTGTTTCTACGCTCATCTCTATTGTATCGCAAGAACTCAGTGAATTGCTTCACGCGCTACTAGACGTGTTATTACTCAATTGAACTGTCCATCTCGGTGTAAAGGTCGACTATTTTCCTTTTGAATTTTTGATATTATGTATCTTAGTGGTCGTAATCGTGAATAATAAAGCTGATGTCACTGCAAGGATGTATGGTGTGGTGTTTTAAAAGCAGCCATCGTGAAGGAGCTAGAGATGTGAGCGTATTTTTAAGTTATGATTTTTATTTTGCAAGTATGGATGCATATCATAGTGCTACAAAATGTAAACAAGACAAGACAAAGTTTACACCACACAGTTATGTTGTATTAACGTTTTTTATGTAATATATATATTTTTATCTTTTCATATTTAAGAGTAGTTTCTTCGCAAAATCTATCTCGTTATACACACAGAACGTTTTAGGAACACATTTATGTGTGCACAGCTAAAGAGTAGAATTCCCTGCCGGTATCTGGGTTTCCTGATATCTATAACCTAAGGGTCTTTAACTCATGAATGACTTGTACTTTTAAGCAAGCGTTTTTCATCATCGACCGTATCTTCGCCTAGCATTTGAAGCGAACCTATCAATGAATTAAATAGTAAGACAAAAATCATAAGATCTTTTTAACCGATGATTTTTCGCAACAATAATTACGCTAAATAGTTCTTCCTCAAATTTTAACGGCAACGACGGATTTTTATGTTTTTTTTCCTTATAAGCATATCCAAATTAGTTTTAGTTTTTTCCTCGTACAATTACCTGATCCTCAAACATTGACGTGTAAACATTAAGTTTCAATTACTTTTTGGTATACACATGTTAATTAACGTCCCCCCTCCCCCACCCGCCGGCGGTGCGCGGTGGGCGGGGCAAGACATGCGCGCGCGCCGTTCCGTGAATCGCACAAGGCCGTCTGACCTACTGATATAATTTCTTTGCTGTGTTGTCCGTCTGCGTGTCCGTGTGTGACGTCTGTGGTCAAGATCTTATTGTGAACGCTTGTTATGTTGTTGGTCATCGCACGCACACATCGGTAAGGCTTGAGTGTTGGGAATCAAAGGGAAAAAGGGTGACCGTAGTGGGATGAATACGTAGAACTTTGTGTAAAAGAGGATTATGTTTGTGTGTGTGAGCCAGGACATATTTAAGCTACTTTAGCTTTGTGTTTAAATCCCTCGGTTTGCTTTTATGTGTGTGTGTCGTCTACAGAACCGCTAAGGAAATGCATGAACATGAATGTTGCCTAATTTTCGTTGGTTGCTCTCAGGTAATGGGCATTATATATATATGTATATAGTTCCAGATCGCAGCATCGCTACGGGATTTTAGGATTATTTCGTTTTTTGTCGAATGCGCTCAAAAGGTCGTGCGAAACCGCGTCAAACTTTTTCAGTTCCTATAAGGTTACAAATGGGTCGACTGCCAAGGCCTAGAGTCTTTGTTTATTTTTTGGTTCCTATGCATTTATTCTCCGATTTAATTGGGAGGTCTAACTGGTAATCTAATAAGGGCATTGTTCTATTAATCATGTGAAACATCTACGTCTTCTGGGAAGAGGTTTAAGCTATTTCTAACATAGACGTTCCGTACATATCGAGACCGAAGTTCGAGCATATAATAACCCAATTAGATAGCGGATACTTTGTCAAAGTTTTTCTCCGTCTTACGTAAGAATATCGTACATAACTGTGCCGGGAATCGAAGGCGCATACCTCGGCACCGCGCCGCTCGCGAATAATTCAGTAGTTTCTGAGAAGCCGTGGCGGCGGCGTAATAAATTTAGGGCCTCGGACCCTCATTATGCGGTACAGCCTACATTCCGAAAGCATACAGTTTGCCGAATAAAAAGTTACGAATCCGACTATTGTTTCGGGCCACAGAATTGGGAGGGAATAGAGAGGGTTTTGTGTACTTATAAATTGTATTTTTTTATGTTTTGTTCTAATTTTTGCACTTGAGGGGTTGGCTAGATAGTGCAGTGTACGAATCTACTCACTACGCTATCATATATACACATAAAAAGAGGAATTGACTGAGTGCATGACATACAATTAAATGCACAGCCGAAACTACTGGGGCTAGGAACAGAACAATGTTTTTTTTTTTTTTTACGTAGGCGAAGAGAAAATTTTCTAAAATTCACAAACAGGGGTCCAATGATTGTCAGAATAGAAGAAAAAAAAGTGTTGCGCCAAACCCCAATAAAACGGGACAAGGGCAGGAATATGATGATGATGAGGGGTCCAAAGATTGATTTATGTTTTATTAAAGATCGATATATATTCCATAAAAGACAAACTCTTTGAACACCTAACTAAATTTGTTTCACAGTTAAAATGTTGGTTTTACATGCACAGGCTACAATGAGACGCTTTTCTCGCTTTCGCCGTGGAGTTCCCTGTGGAAGGAGAGACAACCTGACCATTCGTACCGGTTCAGTCCTACTAACGCTCAGCTTGTCAATCCATCTGTAGGACATTCATCGCTATCTTCGCAATGGACGACGAGTACCGACGCATCATGAAACTGCTTCGGAAATTGTTACTGCTTTGTTTCACTTCGCTTTAAGGTGGGTCTACGCTAGAGGTGCCGAGAACGAGCCGAGCACGAGCCGAGCACGAGCCGAGCACGAGCGGAGCACGAGCCGAGCACGAGTCGAGCTAAAACTCGTGTAGTGTCGCTCGTGTTCGGCTCTCTAGAGTCGGTCCACACTACACGAATTTGTGCTTGGTTTGTGCTCGGCTCCTATACCGTAAACCCACCTTTATAAATGATAACACTTTCATGCTTTTTCACTGTGTTTAAAGCGGATTTTTGCTTTAAATGCAGTCTGCAAATTGTATTTGTTACCAATCTTTATATAATGCTTTTGTACATGTGTTTTTCACCTAGCTCCTCCTAAACGGCTTGACCGATTTGGATAAAATTGTATGTGCATATTTTGGTGAGTCCCTGAATGGTTTAAAAATAATTCAATTTTATCCTATAATATCAAGAACTATATTATGATAAAAAAATATCTATTTATTTGGTAGCCTTCTAGCCGACTCTGAACATACTAGAATGTTGCATTTATTATATTACCTCTACATAATTATGTTTCTATAAAATAAAGTCTAAATGCCCATTCTGCCCCTGATAGTTAAAAAGACGTATCTAACAATAAGTAGAAACGGATAAAAAAAGGTTTTAATGAATGAAACGGGAAATCGGGTCTTTTTTCCTTGTGTTAAAACCGCACTGGAGAGTTTTAGCAGAATCCGGCAATGTTTAAAACTAAAATCTGGAAAAAAAAATAACACCAAATTTCACACAACGCCATCTAGCCCCAAACTTAGCAGAGCTTGTGCTATTAGTACTAGATAAGTGATAAATACAACGTGTAACGTTAAATGCGTAAAACCTCAGACACTCCAAATTATTTTTAATTCAATTGACCTAATTCTGAGAGAGAAAAAATAATTAAAAAAAATTAAAGGTGTTATGTGCAATTTTAGTTTGTTTGAAATTCGTATCTGCATTGAAATAAGAACTTTTATTATCCCAAGTATGAGATAATTTGATTGTACTACAACCATTTGCTAAAAAGTAGTTTAATTGATTCTGCTTGTCATTCTGATCAAACTACTTTCAGGTTTTGCGCATTTAACGTTACACGTTGTATACTCATATATTTCTAAATACATATTACAGATAAATTACTCCCAGACGCCCTGACTACACAGGATGCCTCGTCTAGTGGCTCCTGACCAGACAAATGCCTACTTATTAGAGTGCCCAGTGACCCTATATCAGCTTTGGATGACCTAAAAAACGTCACTGATGGTGCTATAAACGTGGCAACCTGCTGCGTTTAAAGATTTCAAGGAAGAGAAAACATTTTCAAGAAGAATAAGACCCAGTCCTCCAGCATATCAGTCAGGGCTACTAACCACTGGACCAGCAGTCGCCAGACCATAATTATTTATGTTTTTTTATTTATAAATCTGATTTTGTGTGCCGTCTATTGACTTTTTGATTCATATATTGTATTCAGTTATTCGACTAAGGTAAAACCATTGTAGTTAGTTTTAATATTTAAGTTTGTATCACTTTATCCAATGCAATAAACATGAATGACTGTGGTGTCAATATTTTGAAATTGGCACGTGCGGATGCAAAAACCAGAAATGTCATAAATTTAAAACTGGTTTTTAATACTATTTAGCATTTTTGACATTGACTTGTTTTTCCAGAGGAGTCCTACTAAACTTAGCTTTTATGCTATTTGTATATTGTTTGCCAATTCTACACCTTCCCAACTCTTTATTTATACATTTTACCGTCTCTAAAGTTAGCAAACCCTTCTAAATAAGACGCGGAAACAAAGCGTCTCAAATGGGCACTGGCGACACAACAAAACGACACGAGCATTATTCCAGGCATTTTTCTAAGTCAATTAAATACGAACCAAGATGGCCGCGGGCAACTGTTGATTTTTTGGCGATTGAGGTGCAGGCTACAGTTAGCGGCAGACACGAATTTATAAATATGGAGTTGAGGTTAGACCTGCATTTATAACATGTTTGAGATCTTATCGTGTGTATTTATAATTGATTAAGATGCTGATTTAATTAATCGTTAAATATTAAATACCTCCGTTAATACGTGATTGAAATTAAGAAGAATTTTATAATGATTTCGAAAGAATATTTCGATTTGAATCGAAGACGCCACGTAAGTTTTAATATGATCATAAAATCTTTAATAACATGATAGTAAAAAGTAAAATCGTAATTGCCTATGTTACTTGCAACTTGTTGTATTTTTACCATCTACAAGATTTCTTTGGGTAAAATTATGTACTTATATATTTAATTAGCCGATCAATTCTGTAAATATTTTACCGCGTAAAGTTACGTAATGTGAACTATCACTCTACCTAGTGGTGGTGTAACGAGAATGGATTAAGTAAGAAATTAGTATAATTATTATAGGAAGTTTGAAAGTGATACCTGTGACTGAAAACTTAAAAGGGAATCGTTTGTCTTGGTATGATTATATGTAGAGGTGGGATGGGTTACTAAAAGAGTTATGAGTGTAGATGTCGATGGATGAAAAACGATAGGGAGGCCAAAGAAAAGATGGATGGTGTGAGAAGCGATATAAAAGAAAAAAGAGCAGAAGAGAGAAGCGCCACTGTCGACCATCAAATCATCGCTTCTAAAGTGAATATCCCCTTCTATTCCTTCTTAATTTAAAGGCCTCCAGGTTGTAGCTATCAGGAAACAGAATCCGGCAAGGAATTCCACATCTTAGCTGTACACATAATGAATGTGCGATAGTTTCTGATTTAACAATTGTAAAAACTAAAAACAATTAATATCCTTATGGGTAGTTTTTAACTGTTCCTCATTTTATTTCTGTTTTTTGCCATTGTTCCACTAAAAATACTAATTATGCGCTAAAATATGGTAGTTTAAAAAATGAACACAAAAGGGATGGCGGGGTCTGTGTTTGTATGCTATGTTTGCTAGAATCTGTCACTTTCTAACCTAACCTGTCCGAGTCGGGGTGCTTTCAAGTCCTTTGATAATTATAAAAAAGTCCATTATTAATTTGATGTGCAATTAGTATTTTTAGTGTAAAATAAGATTTTTGATACTTATACAGAGAAAACTATACTATTGGAGTAGTCTTTTTATTAACTTCTTCAACAACAAATAAATTTAACTTAACTTAATTAAAACTAACTTAAAAAATAAAAATAAAAGCCCTAAAGAACTAAAAAAAAATGGCAAGTTGAAGTAAAAATTCCTCCGTAATGTACCCAAAAGACTGACGGCATTGCCGCGCTGAATGGCAATGCTTATCCTTTGACCGAAGTAAAAACCAGCCTATACTATTTATATTACCATGTGCCATGATCGATAACTGTCCCACTTCCCCTAAATGTCTAACAGTTATTATAATACTATGTAGCGGGATATTCGCGATTCCTTATCCAAAAGAAATACTTGTTCAGATAATCGCAGAACCAAAACGGTCTGACATTGTTGTCTATTTCGGAGTTTTTGTGCAAAAAATATTTAAATATTGTAATGGGTTGAAAGCAAAAAGTTTAAATCGCAGTAATTTGAAGAGGGAACAATTTTTGGACATGAGTGAATAGTTTTGGCTGTATGTAATGCGTCATGGCCATAATGTAGAAAAACCTCTTTCACTAAGAAATTAGTAGGGCTTTATTTCTGAGTCATCTCGTACAAATCTATCAGACATGTTTGAGTTCATTGATGGAGCTCTTTTAGGACTATATCGGCGTTTGAATATTGAAATTGTGTGTAGTATGAGACAAGAATCATTTTATTTAGATTTTAGGTATAAAGTATGTACTTTCTTTCAGTCTGTCTATAGAATAAAAATACGTAGTTTGGTCTATTTAGTTTGATTATTTAAAAGACACACATAATATCTTTGCGCAGTGCACACTGCATATTAACATTTTTTATCATACCTACTCAATTTATTTATATACATAACTAGCTGTTGCCCGCACGGCTTCGCTCCCGCCCTTCTCTATTCTACCCTACTCTACCCTACACTACTCTACTCTACCCTACTATACCCTACTCTACCCTGCCAAAGTTCACATAAACCATCTACTAAATAGTCCGAACAAAGCCTAAAAATTTGGTTTGGATAGGTGAGCCCGTTCTTGAGTTATAAAATAACAACGAAAAGTGGCATTGATTTTTATATATATAGATAAACTTAAATATTACAAAAAATATTTATACTAAACCTAACTAACTATATACCCTAAACGCTATTTCCTACTAAAATATGGCGTCAAAAAACTCCTCAGTCGACTAGAAGTGTGCCCAAAAGGTTGGCGGCATTTTTTCTCTACGATGTCGAGTAGAGGCAATATAATAATTTCCTTCATAATTCTTTGGGTTTTTTATTGAGGTGAGGAAACATCTAATGACTTCTCCCGCTGTAGGCGGAACGGGAGGCCAATACCTTCCATGAGGACACGGCGATGCTCTGCCCAAGCGGGGCACATCTCCACCTATGCATAATGGTGATTTGAGTGTGTCTTTCACCTGAATAAGGTGCTGGAACCTCCCGAATTTATCATGTTCGGTGAGGGCCTGCACCATACAGAAGATGAGGACGTCGTGATGCCTCTCCAGCCACTCCTCAAAGTGGGGACTTATAACCATGTTTATGGCTTGCCCAATAATCTTCTTTGACAGTAATTAATTAAATAACTCAGAACAAAATCTTGTAAGCCATCATCATCATCATTTCAGCCGACAGACGTCCACTGTTGGACATAGGCCTCCCCCAAGTGTCGCCACGATGATCGATCCTGTGCGTCCCTTGTAAGTCTATTCTTATCTTATTCTTTTACTCCGTCAATCAAAGCCCATCTCACAAAACTTGTTATCACTTACACACCCGTAAATAACTGAAGTACAGTCGTACTAACAAATAAATATAAAATGTAAACAGCTCATCGAGAACGCCATAAAGGTGCCCACACACCACACCGGACTAATGAGCCCCCGCAGATTTACGGCCCATAAATAATGTTACTTACGCGTAATGACCATATGGCGGTACGTCCAGCTAGCCTGATAGTTTAGACATGGACTGCTATTGAACTGTTTTATGGTTCTTGGTACAGACGGTTTTGGGCATAGTCCTTTATTTTTGAGGTGGGTAAATCATCAAATAGTTTTTTCGCTCTGAGTTGAGCGAAACGGAGTGTCAGGTTGTAAAAACCTTCACTGCCTTTGATTCCAGGGCCGGGTTTTCCTTTTAGAAGCGAACCCATGGCCCCAGTCCCAAGGGCGGGGGTTGTCATAAGATGATTTTTGCCTACCGTAAAAAAAACCCATGGCCCCAGTAGGCTTCGACCCTGCTAGGCCCCTGCGGTTTGCTGACATCTCCTTGAGACTCGCGTGAAGCACTACGCCATCTCGCGCCCAAGGGCTGGAGTTGTTATTGGATGGTGTCTAACCTAAAAAAAAGATAGCCACATATAGGTATTTTCTTTTGGTGGGTAAAAATCATCCAAATGACATCCCTCGCCCTTGGGCGGAGCGGGAAATAGTATCAGACTCTTACTTAATCACACCCCGTTCCTTCATGCCTTTCATACCGGGGCTGAGCTTCCTTTCGGAGCTAACCCTGGCCCCAGTAGGCTTCGACCCAGCTGGGCCTTGCTGTTGCTGACAACTCCTTGAGGCTCATTATCATCATCGCCATGTTATTGGATGGTTTCCCACCTTCAAAAAAAAGATAGGCACATAATTATTGGTACTTGCTGTATCCGGATAAACCCCGACCCGACCCCAACGTACTTTTTAAAATCTAGACTGATTGATCGAGTCTAGACAGATGTAGATACTATTTCTGATCTCAACAACAAAATTAATTTCATCGCAATCCTTCTTAGAATGACCAACGCGACCTTTCATTCTGCTGATAATTTACAAGACACAGTAAATTTTGCCATTCATTTTGCGTCTCTTTGCGATTCGATTTTATAAGTTTTATTACTGTCTGCAGCAACGTAAACAGGATTTATTGGTTTCTACTAATAAGTTAGCTAGGTTTTATTTTCATGTAAATCTTAGTATTTTTTCATGTTTGAATGCTGTAAATTGCTGTTCAATTTGTTGATTGCTTGCATACACATAGACGTAATGACCTTTACTAATAATGTCTTCTTTAGGTATAAACAAATAATCCTTTGTGGTCTTTTAATTATTCTTAAACCAACCCGACTCGTGTCGCTGTAGTCGAAAGGTTCTGGAGTGGCCACCGCGTACCGGAAAACGCAGCGTTCGACCGATGACCTGATAAAGGTTGCGGGAATCCGATGGATGCAAGACGCACAGGATCGTTCATAGTGGCGATACTTTGGGGAGACCTACGTCCAACAGTGAACGTTTTTCGGCTGAAGTGGTGATGATGATGATGAATTATTATTAGAAACTGATGGACCAGACTCAATTGGGAATTTGAGATTGACAGCATATTTCAGTTCACAAAATATAAAACTTATATAAATTAAAGGTGACACTTACAGACCGCCATGAATTATGACAATGTCATTGATTCCTTCACCTTAAAATTAATTGTTGCCCTACACTACGAATTACCTATACCTGTATCATGAATGAATTCACAAACATGTAAACTCCTAAAACTAATACGAGTATTATCCTTTATGAGTTCCTAAGACAGCTTTACGGAACACTTCTTAAAATCGTCAATTAAAAACCATGTTTGCTGTGTCAAGTTTTTCGTATTAGTCTAATGCCAATCTGCAATCACAAATAAAAATAAAATCCTCGTCCAACACTCGTATCCAATTAAAAGTAATTATCCTACGAATTACTGTGTAAGTCTGTTTATAGCGGGTCTTCGAACTCGCGATCAATAACTTTATATTATACGATTGATGCCCAAGAGCGGGCGACACTGACTCACGCTTGTTTTGACAAACATTTCCTTGATTCTAATGATTTGGTTTTGTATCGACACTTTTTATTGTAGTTAGCACTTTTCCTGCGTCTTCGTTCGCGAGAATTTTTTCATAAAAAAAATGACCGTTTTTCATAACTTTTGCACTCATCGTGATCGGTTTTAAGGAACAGCTTGTTCTTCGACAAAAGCCTCCTCCAAACATTTCCACCTAAGTATCTATATCTCTTACGATTCTGATCCATTCTGGACGGCAACTCTTTTGATGTCATCTTCCCAACGTTTTGATGTCCCAAAGATTGAAACGTTAACACTCTTTAAACCGTATTTTGAGGGTAGTTTTGAAAACCACTACTGGCAGTCTTTGTAATTAATTGTAGGGTACTATTTGTGCCAGCTTTCTAGTTTATTGGCACATGAAATGAGATTTTTAAATTTTTTAAATTGTTTCTACTGCTTGACAGCAATCCCACCTGATGGTACTTACATATACCTAAGCAGTGATGTAATCGTTGATGGTGAAGCGCACTAGTTTATTAAGACGGAGTTGTATTAGATTCATTCTAATATAAACGAAATTCCTCCTTTTCACCACTTTTAAGGTTCAATTTCTAAAAATCCCTTCTTAGTGTTTGTCTATGTCATAAAAGGAAGCTTTGTGCTAAATTTTATGTTCGTACTTTCGGCTGTGGTTTGGTAGATAGGTCAGTCAGACAGTTTGACTTTTTAGATATATAGATATCGAAGAAGATGATAACGTCTTATTTGGGTGTTGTGAATTGTTGAATGATGTTTGTGCTCTAGTAGATAAATTTGAATATCGGTGCTATTGTTAGGCGTGTTTTGAACAATAGGTAAATTGTATTATTGTTATTTACCATTCCAAGTTCTTCAATCAATTCATTGTTATGTTCATGGTTTCGTGTGTACGACATTGACGTCATTTCATCGTGATCTTTATTATGACACCTTGAGTGTTATTCATGCTATTTTTACGTGTATGCTAGGTAATGCATTTGTGGTTTTATGCTAACAATTTAGTAGCTTTATTTTTACTTAACTACTTGACTTTGAAATCTATCCTCTTTGCTCTGGGCATAGTAAATTTTTATCAGTCCATAAAAAGTCTTCTACGATATCTCTCACACAGCTCTGGGTTTATCCACTCCTCTTTCTTTGTCCAGGCGATCTTTCTCTCCTATGAGAATTTCAGAACGGCAATCATTCGGTTCTCCTTTGAAGTGAAGGCATGACAACTTATTCTCGAGAATTTTGTTGAACTGTCACAAAATTGATTGTTTGTATCCGTTTTTTCACAAAACATTTTATTTACTTCAGAAAGATCACAATCGGTGTGCAATTTGTGCATGTATAATACAATCGTAGCATGCACTGTAGCAAAACTAAGATAAAGCAATCTCGTAATCCACATGGAAAAAAGTTTCAGTTCCTGTAGGTATGTTCATCACATCACACTAATATTATAAAAGCAAAAATTTGTGTGTGTATGTTTTTTTATATTTTTACGCTCAAACGGCTGAATGGATTTGGATAAGATTTGGTACACGGGTAGACCATGTTCTAGAATAGCATTAGGATACTTTAAATCCCAGTGGTTCTTATACCCTTGGGACAATTTTCTATTTTGCGCTTGGCAGCAACTAGTTCTTTAATATTTATTTAATCTGAATTCAAAACCCCTTAAAACTTGTAGCTACAAGATCACTTCATATTAAATCCAATTAGTTTTTTTTTCGCTAAGCGCATGACATTTTTGACCGCAGTCCGCACCCTGTGCACTCCGCACACGCTGCGCACATGCGCGTAATTGCACCGACACATTAACTCTGTGCCTTTGAAGTTAATTGGATCCAACGCTAAGTCACCATTTTAATGAACCTGCTATTTATACTCTGCGGCGCTTTCGGACGCCATAACTCTAGGTACGCGCTTACGGGATTATTTTTAGAGGGCTGTCTGAGGGCAGACGGGACGGGGCCATCGATACTTTAAACTTAGGGCTAAATGAATGAAAAATGTTTTTTTTTTTTTATTGTTGATAGGTTTGCGCTTAACCGCTATCTCAACTGATCATGGAGCGCGCTTACCTAGAAGTAACCTATTCGATCTTGACTTAAAGATTCCCGAGTTTTAGTCATCAGGAAACACAGATTCCGGCAAGGAATTAGGAAAGAATTTAGGCATAGTTGGGAGGCTTTTTTTTACTGTCTACCGAGAAAGCCCATTCCCTCGCGATTGCGGCCATCATTTTCACCAGCATTACTGCTTCGCAGAAGAAGGTCACCGCTTCTCATTACGTTTCGCTCCGGCCCATGGTCTGAAACAAGGTCGAGTGTGAGGGGTTGACATCGCCGATCGCCTCTACGAGGACACGGTGATGCTCCGCCAAAGCGATAGGAACACCTCTTGGATGTTTCTTCCACTTGAATTCGAAACAGGAACCTCCTAGATATGCCATGTCCGTTGAGGAACTGCATCATGCGAAAGGTGAGGATCCTCTCTATTCACTCCTCAAAGGAGGGACTCAGCGCCGCGGCTTAGAGTTGGACAGCAGGATGGTTTAAAAGAGTCACAGCGACCCTGAGACGCAAATGGCAAGCGAAAGAACATAGGTAGATTTAAACCATCAAATGACTTCTCGGGTGGAGTGGGCGGGAGTGTCAGACTTTTACTGATTAAAACCCAACTGTGTTCCTTTAGTTATCCTTTACACAGGACAAAAATACAACATTATCGATGTAACAACAGCCTGTACTAGCTTGGAATATTTTTTACCATAAAAATAATACTTATAGATTTACGTCAACACAAGTAAACAATAAAACAAAAAGTGTAAAATAAATAACTTGTTATAGCAGCTTCGTTAATAATTTTATCTATATTACGTGGGTGCAGCCACGGGGCAGACATATGTGCTAATATTATCCCTAATGGGGTACCTAGGTCGAGTGTGGGCAGAGATATTTTATGAACAATGTTTGGATAACGTGCTAATCTAAGTGACAACTATTTTTGCTTTTTATGTTTCCTTTCCGGATCTTATAGGTAGGTATTTTTTTGCTGTTAAGGCAGTATTTGTCTACAGTAAAAAAGGAAATAGTCATCAACATTCATTCATTTAATTAATACTTTTTGTACACAAAAGTACAGAGGCGGGCTTAATGCCTTATCGTGTATGGTATTAAGAGGGTCCTTTTCTACTCAACAAAAGTCGAAAATGGTATAAAAGCTTGTTACTTCATCTAACGCAATCCAACGCAATGTTTGACGAAAAGGCAACGCAAAAAAAGAGAGATAACGCCTGAAAACTCTGTTAGTATAATATTTCACAAAACTTACTCCAGGAAATAGCTGTTTTTTTTAAGCCCTTAAAAGTTTTTGAAAAAAGTGGTCATCATTTAGAATATTAATAAAATTTGCAAGGCTTCTATAGTTTTACTTTTTTGACTTTTTTAAATTTTAGGCAAATTATGAAGTGTCAAAGTTCATACAAAATAGAAGATTTTCAGAGGTATTTACTGGATTAGTTTTACACAAATTTAGAAATTGATTTCAATAGAAGCCTAGATAATATCCACAAGATACACTATGTTTCCAAAATATCTAATGAAAAATGTGTAATAACGTCATAATCGGTTATGAGCGGTTGTATGAAAAACAGTGAAAATGTCTGTCGAGATGCATCACCTTAAGAATTATCTACCCGTCAACCTTTGGCTGATGCAGTGACAAACTGTAGTAGGTGCCATATTGAATATTTAAAACTTTATGTACAGATTATACAAATCTATATTTAAAAAACAGATTAATAGCAGTCATTATAACATTTGCTTTTTGGTATGCATATTGTTCTCTATATTTATTTGTAACTTCTGTCTACCTGTATTAAGCAAATAAATGATTTGATTTGATTTGAGAAGCGAAATACCATTATTTATTTAAACTTCATGTACAGTAGTGGTACATAGGCGGAGTTAATGCAACAAGGCATTCTCTCCCAGTCAACCTACCACCACCATTCACTCACCATTCACCACCACACCACCACTGATTAATCACAAAAACTCAGAAATTATAACACCTACAAACTTAAAATTTGGCAGGTAGGTTCTTTATGAGGTGTAGACATCCACTACGAACGGGTTTTACGAAAATCCATCCCAAGGGGGTAAAACGGGAGTTGCCCTATAAAAGCGAAATACCACTCACTAATCACGAAATCTCAGAAATTATAACACCTACAAACTTAAAATTTGGCAGATAAGTTCCCTTCACAGACAGACATCTTCTAAGAACGAATTATCGGAAACTTTATCTCTAAGAAATCGACTTTTACGCGGGCGAAGCCGCTGGCAAAAGCTAGTAAATTATTAATGCAACTGTATGTATTACACCGAAACCTTCCTCATAAATCCACCGAAACCTTCCTCTGTCTATTGGTGAAAAACGCATGAAAATGCGTTCGATAGTTTGTGAATTTGTAACAAGAAGACAGGCAAACAGCTCCGGTGAAGGAATTTTTGTTCATTAAAAAATAAAAACCATTTTTCAAAGTAGTTCAGTTTAAGCTCACACAACTAAAAACTCGCATTTCACGGTGAGTGGCTTACACTGTATACAGGGTGTAAGGGACAGCCCTCCGCAAAACTTTAAGGGCTTGCTCAGTAGACGAAAGTGAACTACCTTCCAAAAGTATTTTTTTTCTGGAAAGAAAAAAGAAAATTGGCCTTTCCATACAAACTGTTCCATCGAGATTATAATTTTTAACGGTGAGGTTGATTTTTTTTTTAGTTTTCTGAAAAAAAATCTTGTTTAAGGTTATTCAGTTTCATCTACTGAGCAAGCCCTTAAAGTTAGCGGAGGGCTGTCTCTTACACCTTGTATAGACAGGTAAGACTTGGTCTGCTTAATGTAACTCGTGGCCGACTAGCCTAGCTGAATAGCTGATTATAACATCAACATTTTTTTTAGTTTCAGCACCATTGTTCGAAACAGTTGCCGAGGCTCTGGAACACTAAGGGCAACTGAAGGATCATGGGTCGGTTTAAGTCAGTAAAAATCGGACTCTCTCTGTCTCGCTCCATTAAGAGTGGAAAAGTTTTTGTATCATTTCACCTAGAAAGAAATGTATAGGAAAATGTATTGAAGCAGATTTTGGCCTACAATTCATATGAAAAAGTTAATACCAGTAAGGATGTGACTTCTATCTTCAAATCTCATTAAAAAATCTAGCAGTCCTAACTAAAGTTCCATCATAATTAAAAAAATAACAAACAAAACATTTAACCCAGTTTTCCACGATAACATCCGAAACCTGTCTTCATTTACTATACAAAGCTATCGTTACGTCGGTTTGTGCGTAGCCTGCGCCTGCGCCGATCCCGGGATCCCGCTACGCAACGGGATCCTGCGTGAACCAGTTTCCGTTTTTTGTCCATGGAAAGCTTTTCTTTTGAACGGTGGCTTGATAATGGCGCGGTGCGTGCCGGTGCGTGTATATCTGTCGAGGGTTTTATATTTATGCTAATGTTCTATTTTTGAATTGCGTATTGATTGTTTTCTTTTTTTTGGCGGTACTTGTTGTTTTTTTTTGTGTGTTGGTACACAATGGGGGTGTCAAGTGTTAGGTGAGAGACCACCCAAGGGAGATACTCGTAACTGAAAAGGCTTTGGGGAGAGCTTTGTATATAAATCAAATTCAGGCTTATAATAGTCCCACTGCTGGGACTCAGGCTCTATGGGCCTTAATCCACCACGCTGGTCTAGTGCGGGTTGACTGTTGTAACATATTTGTGTCGAATTTTTGGTTCTAGAACCTGGTAGCCAGGAGCCCTGTAACCCAAGATTTTCCTAGTACAAGTTTCAGTCACCACAACATTAATGTAAATGTACTTACTGTAACAATTTACTGTACTTATGAATTGTTATTTTTGCATTATGTGGTGGAGAAAATTTTGCTATTATTATAAAGGTTTCTTCACAATGTGTAAAAATACTGGTCTCTATAGAAGGCACCAGATAACTGTCGAATAAAGTACATTGACCTTTTCCTAATATCTCTGCGTAGGTACCCGAAAAACAAACAATGAATTACTTTTCATTACTAGATCATGTAAAGGATCACGATACATGTCGTTTCAAGACAGCGTTATGTCTTCATTTCCGTGTTTTTTTTAAATTAAGAATGTCTACAAATGTAGAAGGGTCAATGACCGCTATTCCACGGTTATCTGGCACCTATGTTAGCAGCATATTAGAAAAAAGTCAAGTCAGACAGACAGAAAGATATTTTATTTGATTACTATTTTCCTCAGCTTTGTATTATCAACAAAAGCCAATCAGCATCTTATAGTTTCTCTATTAGTCATAAAATCTCTCCACTCTTTATTCCATAGACGGTCCATAAAACTACAATAAACTCGAGCAAGTTATTTCTAAAAATAATGACCGTTACTATCTGACGCGGTGGTCTATGGTCCAAGTCTAGACCACAGATACCATAAATTTCTCCACCACCGTATGTTTTATAATAAAACAATAATAGAAATGCTCCATTCAAAATAAAAGCGATGCTATTTGCATATGTTAAAATATGTATTTTATTATATTGTAATTTTTGTCTATGGTTAGTAGGCAGGTGCGTTTGAAGCGTAGGATATCTAAAGTAACATTGTTAGGTATAAAATTTGTTTATTTGTTTGTTTGTATGAAACAGGATATCATTTATTTAACATAGATAGAAAAGAAAATAAAAACTTAACTAATTAAAACTTCATAATTATACACAACTCCTACCTAAAATATGGCATCAAAAAGTTCCTCTGCATCGCTGTTCTGGACTGGACTGGAAGTGCGCCTAAAAGTTTGGCGGCAGTGTATAACAATATGGATGAATAGTGTGACAAATGATATAGAAGCAAAGAGAGTCAGTGATAGTGTGACAGTTGACAGGACAGAATGTAAGAAAATAACGTGTTGCGCTGACCCCAAGTGACACGGGACAAGGGCAGTAAGAAGATGATGAATCTTTAGAAATACGAAAATTCTTACTCATACTAATAGGAAAAAATATCTCAAAACCAATGAGATAAATTGCCGAAAGCAGAGAAGCAGCTAATCGCTGAACCACTGCTGAACTCTTGTTGTCAGGTTACTCTTTGGATAGGCTAGGTACATATTATATCCGGAAAATCCAAAGTTCCTTGTGAAAAAGACCACGAGAAAGAAACCGCGAGAAAAAGTTAGTTTTCTCATAAAAATAAACAAAATTTAACTCGAGATGTGTGAGTTTCGCCTCACATGAATAATTCAAGAGAGCTATTGAAAGCAATTGATGAGTGTTGGCCTGTGTTGGCCGCACACAGACGGCCAACGGCCAACGTTTGGGTGACGTGTGTGACCAATGTCTGGGGTGTTGAGACGCAAAGCTCGTAAAAGTAGAGCATTTGATGAGCGGTTTAGTAATATTGTTTTGCAAGACAAGTCACAGAGAATATCGGTTGCGTAAAAGGTCTTTGAAAATTAATAATTTATTTTGTATTCGTTAAAATAAGTGTGATTTATGAAATCGCTGCGATGCACACAGCAACAATTTGCATCTTTGATTGAAGAATCTGAGGACGTGATTTACTTGACATTTTTTTGTGGCTTTATATTTAGTAGGTCATTATTTTGTCGTCTAAAGCCACCGATTGGGCCATGGAGTTTTTTTTTTAAAGGAATAAAATATTTACGACAAAATAGAATACGACGATCTATGATTGATATTGAATATTGAGACGGCGTTGTGTGATAGTTGTGAAATATTATTATTTTAGCCATGAGCTCTTTTTTTCTCTAATGGAACTTAGGTGTGTTTTAATTAGTATAATTCTGACACGGCCTGTAGCTCCACCCAACTGCAGGAGAAGTCATTAATTGAATATCCAGCTCCTAAAAAAAAAAAAAAAAAAATCCACTGCTCAGATTCTATCAAACAAAAGTCAAATTGAGTACTGCTCTGAATTTTGGGACAGATCTGCCAGATATCATGATGCTTGATGCGTTTACCTCAATTGAGAAACGTACCAAGAGGATCATGAACGAGTCAAATCTCCAATACCTTGAGTACTGTTAGGTAGAAAGCTAAGGAGGTATGAATAGAAAGACGGATTGATTGGCACTGATGTATTAGACAGTTGTCCTGACTATGCTTCGCAGCCACATCTATAACTACCTATACATACATAACAAGTACCGTAAGCCTCTCAGTTTTCCACCGGTTGCATTTCGTGTGCGTCGGAATTGCAAAGTTTAAATCCGCCCAGCCCATCATCGGTACCCTAGACGTACGGCGATGCAGTTCCATTGTGGAAACACATACGCAAAACGTTCTGGAAACAGATTCATTGTGCGTACAGCTATGGATCAGAATTCCCAGTCAGAGTCTGTGTTTTTTGTTAGCTACAACCTGAGAATCGTTACGCTAAGACTGAATTGTTTACATCTAGGTAAGAGTGTTCCATCGTTGACCATGTCGTAGTTTACCATCAGACGAGATAGTCAATAAGCGCGAACCTGTAAAAAAAGAACTCAAGTATTAGGTACATATTTTGTTTTCTTCTCCGTGGGAAATCATAAAATAATTTCTCCAGCTCTTGGCGGAGATGAGAGTGAGTGGCAAATTTTAATTAGCTAAAACCCAATTTGCACTTTGCGATTGCTACGGTTACTCTTTCGAACAATCTGCAGGTCTAGCGGGACAAGATTAAATGAGGATGGGGAGCCTAAGAGCCAGTATGTGGAAACCATGTTAAACAAATCAAACTAGCTGATACTGTCCCACAACAGTATAAAAGTTCCCTCTCCTTTTTCCACACATTTTTTTGTTGTTAGACTACGCTCGACCACTATCCCACCTACTGAAAAGCGACGATATGGTCGACGATGGAGTACGTTTTACTGGAAGTAACCTATACACTCTTAGAGATTCTCCAGGTTGTAGCTATCAGGAAACAGACTCTGGCAGGAAATTTCAGTCCATAGCGTACATTGAATGTTGAAATTCCCAAAATGTGCTGTTCGTATGAGTGAAATGTCCACCATGTACTGGTGACGAATCTGTTTATGTTTTATCTAGATTTTTTATTTTTTTATTATTATTATTCAGAATGGAAGAAAAAAACGTGTTGCGCCGACCCCAAATAAAACGGGACAAGGGCAGGAAGATGATGATTATTATTATCTATTTAAAAAAAAAGTTTAGTCTCTTTGAAAAAATAAATTAAATATGTAAGTATCGCAAAATAATAAAATGGCGTCAAAAACCAATTTTAGTACCCATATTGCCCAATATTGGTTCCATCCATACGTCACGGAGATGTCCAATTAAATAAATTATCGAAGCACAATAGAAAGTCGCACACCAAACAGGAAACATATTATATATTAGAATATAAATATTTCTATCACTGTGGCCGTAGTTTCGTACTGTTTTTTATTCAAATCAAGTAAATATGTGGCCAGGAAAACTGCGATATACTTTAAAATAAAACGCTACATTAATAAATATTTGTGAAAAATGCCTTAAATTACGATATTTCAGGGATTCGTAATTAATTTATATATAAGCTACTAGCTTCTGCCAGTGGCTTTACCTGAGTCAAAGTAGAAAGTATGTGCAATTGTGCATACTTACGTCACTCAGAAATAAAATAGCGTTTTACTGGCTAAAACATGTTTTAAATCGGTTCAGTAGTAAAACCAAAAATTTTTCCTTTTCAAAATATTTTTATAGATTTTAGACCCAGAATTAATCAACATTTTCGATGGTAAATATAAAAACTGTTTTCTGATTTACACCAACAAATACTATCTATCTAAGATAATTTATCATATACTTTATGGTATACCTTCTTATGAGCTATGTAATTTCACATTAAACTCCAGCAGTTTCGCCCGTCTGAATGTAGAAAAATATCCCAAGGGAACGTATTAATCCTGGTATAAAGTAGTACGGACTAATAAAGTAATTAATCTATGTGCTATTCCTAGACATGGTCTACCTGTGTGCCAATTCTCACCCAAATCTACGGTTCTTCAGAGCGTAAAAAAGTAAGAAGCATGCATTTAAATAATATGTCTTACGCACCCTGATGCATAAATGTGAAATTGTAAAAAAAAAAACCATAATAATAATATTCAATTTAAGATATTTTCAAGCCATGAGAAATGGCAGACATGTTGTTAGCCTCCTTTATTTAAGATCTTGCATGCATGTATTACTTTAATTCTGTCTGCATACACATGTTTCTGCAAATAAAATTTCTTATTCTTATTCCCAAACCATCGCCTTAATAAAAAAAAAAAAACAATTGTGTGGTCTATCAACTTTTAGCATTATCCATACCGCTACTCTAGTGGCCCAACGTAAACCTATCGCGACGATCACACTTATTGGTTTCACCGTTACACGAAATTGTAATTTATGAATTTTGGAAATCAATACTGATAATGGACGTCGTGTAAATTTCTTCTGTGACATTTATTTACTGTATGTAACGTTTTACTATGTATAAGCGGATTATGTCTCTAGTGCGCAAAGCGAACAGTTATGCAAGATATCTTCGACTCTTACTGTTAGATCTCTTGATTATTTAATCTCAAAGTTCTTTGGGTTTTTATAGGTTTCGTAAATGAGCCCAATGCGGATATTAAAATAAATTATCGCGATATTTTTGATGGTTATGTTGTATTCAATAATGTTCGCACCAGGGTTTCGTAAGCGTAGGTTTTAGAGAAAATGTTGTTTTTGGTAAGAATCTTCACTAACGTCGTGAAGGTTTGACTGTTGCTGCTCGTTTAAATAAATATTCATTTCGCTAATGTATTTTAAAGACTTCTTGTCACTAAAATCAATCTATTTGATAGCTTTCATAACGTATGCTTGGTCGTAATGTCCGGATTGGTGATTAGTGATGACTACTTTAATTTTAATCTGAATTGCTTATCAAAACACTAACTCTACCGAAATAGTCTCCATCTTTTATTTGAGAGGTGGAGGAAATCAACAAATAACTCCTTTTGCTCTAAGTGGTGTGACAGGGAGTGCCAAAATTTTACTAACCGTAGGGTTCACGTGTTCATCATCTTCCTGCCCATCTCCCGTGTTGTTCGAGTCGGTGCAACATATTTTTTTTTATTCTGTTCTGTCACCAGGCAAGCTAACTCTGTTCTTTCTTATCCCTTCTCCTACAATCCGTCCATTTATTCTTTGGCCTCTCTCTCCCTCTCCATCCATCTACAATCTACATGTATACTCATAACAGTTTTAGTAACATATGCGTTTGTATAAATAAATAAATTAAATTTTCAGTTAGAATGTACTAAAACTAATCTGACTTCTTATTCAATATTACAACAGCTTATAACAACCAAAACATAATCTCTAAGCACAGCTAATTGCGAAACACCATTACTTTAAGTTTTTTTTTTTATAGATAACTATATATTTACGGCCGGTATACGTGGTTAATCTCATGTGAAAGGCATTACAGTGTCTATTGCCTCGCTATATCGGTTTATGTGCGCATTATATGGCTGTGTTAAAATTTTTATTGTCACTGTAGGTGTGATTGGTTACCTGTTTTGTATAAGTAAGGCTCGCACGCTAAAAGGTCTATAGGTCTTGTTCCAATTGTGTTTAGAGGAGTGGGTAATGGATGGCTAGTTTATTCTGAGCTGTGGTTTGAATCTTGCTGTTAGAAGATTAGATTGATACTGTTTTGGGTTCGTTGTCTTCGTTATTTGGCTGATTGGTTAAGAAATACGGATTTGTCTTTCTATGAGTCAGCAGAAAAGAGTTGAAAATGCATCTACTGAAAAGCTTCATGGGACGGTCTTTTAATTTTCAGTTTGCCAATATTAAGTAAACATACTTTTGAGCTCGTTATAATATAATCGTATTTAAGGTAATTCATTCACTAATAGCTGCTTAGGAATGTAATTATTTATCGACAACAGCAGTATCTAATGTATCTAGAACATCTGGATATTTTCAAAAATTATAACAGGATCATTTGGCGACCGCATTCTAAACCTAATCATACCACCAATCATCTATATTCAAAATTCGCCGTACATTTAAAACATCTTTACAAAATTATCATACTCACATATTCGGCACCTGTCGATCGATCCCTATCAAATAAAATGATTTTAAAAACAAACAAGCGTAGCATCTGCTCCTGACTCGTGCTCGCGCGCCGAAGGCTGCGCAGGAAGTGGGTCAGCGTGCCCTTGACTTTGCGCGGGCGCATGCGCGAGAAACAAAAAGAGCGCAGACCGGCTGCGCCCGCGCTCCCCTGCGTGGCCTTGGCAATGGGCGTTGTGGAACAATTGCGAATTTTTGATGGGTTGCCAGACGTACTGAGTTTTGGTTGCGTCTGGATATATTTTAAGATTAAAGTAAATTCTGATTTTGTACTAACTAACAGAGATAAGTAACAGGCAGAAAATTAGGCAGGATGTAGATAATACGACGCTTTTATGACGTCTTCGTTTAGTTAAATTTTATAATATGTATGTGTGACCTGAAAGATATAGCCCCATGCAACATAATCAGTCGCTAGCATCCCGTTAGTACTGTTTAGGTAAATACCTGGAAGTTCTTATTTATAAGTTGGCTTCACAGGGAAAATACATATTTATTTATTTATGAAACTACGTATTAGGTATATCTTATTTATTTATTTGGGATCTCCAACAAAGAATCGTAATAAAATATTTTAATCATGTTCTTAGAACTTTTCACTTAACAGTATAGGTTCACAGTCGCCTGTATTTTTATTATTTTCTGGAGGCATTTTAACAGTGTGAGTCCTGGCAACACCGTCTCGCCGGGGGTCACCTTCCGGCGCGTCGCGGCCGCACGCGATAATTGTTATTATTAACGATCAAAGACTCGCCGGCGGCAGGTGAAGTGAACTGACCAACTCTTGCTTTTGCCCATCTTTGATTTTGCCTGTATTGACAGTTGGGGCAAACGAGTGAAAGTTCTTTAAAGGAATTAAGGATTAGCGATGTGTGAGATTTTTTTATGTAATCGTTATTAGAAATTGCTTTGTTACTGTATGAATTTGCAGACATGGGTGTCATGTATTGTTGGTCTTTTATGTACGAAAGGCAGGAATTTCTTCAGTTTTATTTGGGTTATGCAGGCCTAGTCAAGTTACGGCCGTTTCGTTTCGTATCTCTTTTTACAGTCGGTAACGCCTCCGATTCCTTTGTTCTGACCACGTCACTTCATCATCATCATTTCAGCCGATAGACGTCTACTGTTGGACATAAGCTAAGTGTCGCCACGTCACTTAACGTTGCGATAATGTCATTCTCATACATTTAAATTTTTCTTCTGGCGTTAACGATTGTAAATTATTAAATTGGCTAAGCTCTCTGTTGATAGAGTACCGCAAGCTACCCTATAATTGCTACAGGATGGTGCGGGGACAGCCTATACTTTTCTTTGATCTTCAAGGTGCATATTTTTGCCCTGCTGTCGTCCTACCCATGCTATGTAAAAAAAGACCTTAGATAATTTGCTAGGTGCTCTGCAAGGCATCAACCAAATAAATGAAGTCTGGACGGTATGAAACATAGATCTAAGAAAGGAGGTGTTTTTTTTCACGGTGGGCAAAAATCATCTAATGACAACCCCCGCTCTTGGGTGGAGCGGGAGATAGTGTCAGACTCTTACTGACTGAAAACCCACCCCGTTCCTTCAAGCCTCTTCATACCGGGGCTCGAGTTTCGAGGAGGTGTGAATAATGATTGTGTCAAGAAAGGAGAGACGGTTGATACGAAGACTAATTAAGGAAGGAAGAAGTAGACATACTCCTCATAAGCACGGCATAATCAGCCTCTTAATGTTCTGCTGGGGACTCAGGCCTCCTCTTTAGGAGAGGGAATGACATGCACCGATGATCCTTTGACTTACTTTGACTGGCCTGTTGGTCTAGTAGTTAGTGGCCCTGACTGCTATGCTGGAGGTCGTGGGTTCGATTCCCACCCAGAACAAATGTTTATGTGATGAGCATGATCATTGGTTCTGTGTCTGGGTGTAATTTATCTATAATATGTATGTAGTTAGAAATATACTTAGTATGTTTATCAGTTGTCTGGGACCCATAATACAAGCTCTGCTTAGCTTGGGACTAGACGGCGTTATGTGATAGTTGTGGAATATTATATTAATAAGTTGGTATAAATGTGAGCGAATGATGATGATGATGATGTATTTTGCAGCCCATTTTGCTGGGCGTCAAATATTTAAGAGTAAGTTTATATTAGGAATCACATTTAGCCTATGTCACAAAAGAATATTGCAGCTTTGTACCTACTGGTGAAAAAGTTTTCAAAACCGGTTCAGTAACTTCAGAAATAGTTTTCTACAAACAAACTAACAAACTTTTTTTTACCTTTATTTTTAGTGTAGATTTATATAAAATAAATGGAATAAGTATTATCCTTGTAGGTATTTGAAAAGTCACTTGAATTTTTGCGAGGAGGTATTTTTGTAATTTTGTATGTTTGTTTCTACAGAAAAGACGACTGGAAAAATTACGAACCATAAAATGAGGAAAACCTTTAATACTGATTAAAATTGTGAATTTTAATTGTGTAGGTTAGTTTTGAGATTTTCCTGTACTGAGTAAGATTTAACGTGTAAAATTTGTAACGTGGTCGCTCACAATGGGCCTCATCAGAAGGCTCAAAGTCACCCAGTGGGCAATGGAAAGGGCTATGCTCGGAGTTTCCTTGCGGGATCGTATCAGAAATGAAAATATCCGCAGGAGAACCAAGGTTGCCGACATAGCCTGAAGAATTGCCAAACTTAAGTGGCAATGGGCCGGGCACATTGCTCGCAGAACAGATGGCCGTTGGGGCCGAAAGGTTCTGGAGTGGTGACCTCGTACTGGAAGACGCAGCGTCGGAAGGCCTCCTACAAGGTGGACCGATGACCTGGTGAGGGTTGCGGGAAACCGATAGATGCGAGACGCACAGGATCGATCATTGTGGCGACACTTAGGGGAGGCCTATGTCCAACAGTAGACGTCTGTCGGCTGAAATGATGATGATGATGAGTAAGATTTTGTTTTAAACTGACAAAGATCAGGATATAAGATCAGGATGATTTAAATTACATGCATTTGAATTTGGTTGGTTCTCATATGATTTGACCAATTCATGTTCTTTACTGTATGGACTTTAAAAGAGACTTTGATCCCTGAGTTTGTTTCGGTGTTTCTTCTCAGGGTAGTCAGCTAGGAAACACCGGCCTCATCTCGTTAAAACTGACTGGAAACAAAATTGACGTGTAAAAGTGTTTTTTGAAAACCTATTTACAAAATAAAGATCATTTATCATTTTTTAAATTGCATAAAAGGACTATTAACCCTTCAGATACCGTCAATTAGAAACACAATAGTAAGACAATAGATGCGCGGCCACCGGTGGTCGCTTGGGGATTCATGAATTAAGGAAGTAAGCATTAACCATTCCTAAAGAAGCATTGACGTCAACGTTGTGTCTCCTGCCTCGGATTGGTCCGACGAGTGTCTTGTGTACCTATTCGCCAGGGTCGTGTGTTTGTGACGGGTACTTCATCTGGTTTAGCTCTAAATTGAGCTGAGAGAGAAATTGAGCTAAAGAGCTGACGAGACGGAGTCATTGGTCGTGGATAGGCGACCCTGGTGGAATAAACGCGAGAGTTTTTGTCGGATATATCCGACTAACATTCAACAAAGGTATCTCATTAAGTAGGTATATTGGGCTTAACAGTCAGCATACAAAAATGTCGGGTGTACTTACTTTGAAAAATCAAAACAAACATAAAAATATAATCCGCAAAAAAGAAGTAATAACAATCAGTAACTTATCTGTCCCTAAACGGAACCACATTCCCACACACACTTAGCCATAACCGATAATAAAAATAAGACATGTACTGGCAACACATACGGTGACGTCACCCCTTCAAAAATATCCATTTGCGCGCGCATTTGATACTTCAAAGCGTTTGAAAAAAGAACACGAATGCTTTTAATAAGTTAATCTCGAAGCTCTAATGAAACGTCACGCTGCGACAAAGATGAAGTTCTGTACTTGCATTACAAACATTGCTCGCATTCCATAGAAACCTTACGCATGTGGTAACAGGGGTGATTTTTGAGTGGGTGTTGAGAGTGTTTAATTTGGTATAAGTGTGAAATAAACAATACGAGTGGAAAGATGGCGCGATAAGAGGTACCTGAGTGGTCGTAGGGTTGTGCCTTTGCGTTTTGTAGTGGAAAATGTCGGTAATGGATTTTCGAAACTTCGTCGATTGTGGATGATTCGTTTGGGGTTGTGTGATTGTGATCAGCAAGCCGTTTTCGATCCCAAACCGATTTTATATTGTGATTGGTTATAGTTTGCGTTGTGTGACACGTTTTTACACTGGATCTGGACGATCAGTCTTTTGATATCTTATTTTAATGATCATCATAAAAATGTGTCAAATAAAAATGTGTCAAATATACTAACTTTTGCCAGAGGTTTTGTTCGCGTGAAAGAAGAAAATGATCCTAAGTGAACATAAATAGTTCTGGTTCCGGGATATTTCTTTTCTTATATGTTCCTACTAGGATATAGTCCACCTGTGTATCAATTTTGTACTTTTGTTACTTTTTAAATTAACTTTTATGTTTACCACTGTCGTGCTGTGTCTGTTCTGAATAAAAGTATTCTATTGTAAATCTTATTCAAATCTGAACAGATTTTTAGAGTATGTCACTGAAATATGAATGGCTGAACAGCCGTTTGAACGTAAAACAGTAACAAACAAACACACAAGCACAGTCATATGTTTGTCTATATAATAATAGTGTGACTCCATATTATATGCCTATAGTGCGATAAGAATTAAACACGACCGTTACGTACTCAGGAGACTTTTGTATCTCTTGCAAGACTTCCTTATTCTATAAGTATATTATTCCTTCTGTATGAATATACAGTCCTTATTTCTTCGTCAGTCATACTCGAATTCAGAGGGAATTAGTTTTTTGGTTTCTAAGTTAAAATTAGTTTCTAATTCAAAACTACATTGAACAATAATGAGTACATGTCACCTAAAGATTAATTTTCTTACAATCCGGCTCGAAGGACATAATGTTGGGACAGGATGACCAACGTTAAAAACGGTTTTGTTGAAAATGCATTTATATCGGTTTAATGAAAATAACTAGTACAACAAATCTAAAGTTAAAATGGTTAAAAAGACTACTCCAAAAATATTATTGAGGTAATTTTCGATGTTCTCCAGCCCTACACATCCGCGATTTTGAAGTGTGTTGAACGCAGCGAAATTGATATTAAGATTCCGTGCATGCACCGCCGTCACCCGACGCCTCCGTCTCGTGCATTATGGTTTGTTTGAAAGTTTACACTTTTGCAATCAACAGGATTTAGCGGAGAGATTAAACTTGAATTATGTTGAGGAATAATCTCTAGGAATGTTAATATTTTGGCGTTAAATTGGAGGGTTTTCACTAGATTTGCTGATCAAAAACCTGCTTAACTTTTCGAATACCGTAATTAGAGACACAACAGAGCGAACGCCGGCGTTCGCTTGGGGTTTAATGAACAAAACTAGAAGAAACACGCGCGGGCAATCAGACTTTTACTAACACTACTTCTGCCGCACCAGTCTCTATCCTTTTTTCATAGGCAGAGGGTGAGTCAGAATTTTACTGACTTAAACAACACCTGGGTTTCTTTTTTTTGCCATTTACGTTCCAGGATCAAGGGTTCGCTCTTTAGAAGTCATCCCTTGGCCCCAGAAGGCTATGATCCTGCTGGGCTCATAAGGTTTTGCTGAAATCTTTCTAAGGCTCGTGTGGAACAATACCTACATGGCGGCGAGCTAGCCATTGCTCGTCGTTCACAAGCCGCATTCGTATGTAAGCTCAGAAATTAAAAGCGGGGTATGGAATTCTTGTTGAAATAAAGTATGTTAAATTCCTAGTCTATCCCTAAGTTAACATTTAGTCTAAGAAACCGATAAGCCATGGCACCACAGTGTGAATTTGTCAAAATCTTGGACTGTCAACAACACATCGTGCTCATGCTGTCGCCAAAACATTTGACAGTCAAAAGACCAACAGAATCCATTTTTTCTACCAACATAACTAATTCACCTTCCAACCTCGGTAAACTTAGTACCCGCACCTAACTAAACATGTCGGCATCGGGTCGAGATTCTCACGTCTGCCTCACCCTTCATAAATTATCGTATGCCGCGATAAGTTAACAATACGACAATGCGTTGCGAAGTGGAATCCACCTGACGGTTCCACAGCCTCCTCCTCCGCACCCCCCGCCGCCGCCCCTCTTGCTGGGCTGCACCCCCGGCCACCCCCGAGACGGGACACAAAAAAATAATATCATATCTCGTTACTGGATCTACCTTTTGTTGGGGTTTACAAGAGTATGGTGGAATGGATGTGGTAAAATTATTATACTAAGTGATCCGACAGATGTTGATCTATGGTTGGTTGTTGGCGGTAAAATGAAAAAATAAATAAATATAATATTAAATTTATTTATTGTAAGGATTTACTGATAAACCTAATATTGATAGCTAGGAATAATTTGAATGTAGTCTTGTTTTTCTTTTTACGGTTTTCCGTGCAATTTTCTCTACATAAGGTCCTTCATTGAAGCTGAATATTGATTAAAAAACAGTCATTCTCGAGTTTTGCGCTTACCAACGTATTTAGATATTCATTTTTATTTACATGTAATAATAAATGATGTGGAGGAATTTTTTGACGCCATATTTTAGGTAGGAGTTATAGTGTACCTATATAAGTAGTTTTAATTAGTTGAGTGTTTTTATTTTTCTTGTTCTATCTATGTTTAATTAATACTAGTAATTTGCTAAATAAATAAATAGATGTATAACAGATGAGACATCTTAAAAATAATTTCAACCAAAATCTTTTGCTCACATACCACATCCACATTTTACTACATCCTCGGCTCCACACAATAATAATATACCTGTATGCACTTTCGTTTTTATAAAACCCTCTGTATCCACTTTAAATTGGACATCACGGACCTTTTTTTTCCGCTCATATTCCATTTATCTCTAAAGTCATGATTCGTTGCATTGTCCTGGGCGTAAATACGGAAAAAAAAATTATGGATGATACTCGTAGTGATGTAAAAAAAACGGTTGAAATTAAAAACGGAATCGGTTTTGATTTGTGACGTGCAGTTGGATTGTTTTTTTTAATAAAGCGAACGTTTTGCGGCGATTTTTTGAATTTCGAATGGTGCCAATTATTGTTTTTTTTTTTGCAATTTCGTTGTGAAATCAACTTTTTTATTCTTTGTGTTATAAAAGTGATCCCGACACTTTGTATCGTGGATGCGTTCACATAAAGTACACAGTAAGTAGTAAGTAGTTATGTAAACACACGCGTGTACTTATGACACCCAGACTAGAAACAAACATCTGTAGGCCATACAAATACTTATTCCATGCGGAAATCGAACCTGCGACGCGCAGCGCAGCAGTCAATCGTTTAACCACTGCGCCAACCGTTCCGTTTAACTACTGAAAATTATTTCAGTCATACGAACGTTTTAAAATTGGTATTATAATTGAGATGAAAACACTTATTACCTTGGTTTTTGAAATAAAAACTTTGAAGTTGTTTGCCGAACACTTTTTTACTACAAAACTAATCAAACTTCTCTGCTTTTTCCTTTCTTCTTCTTCTTCTTCTTTCATCTTTCTCATAATTCGACATACACACTTCAGAAATCTTTCTGAAATCTCATACATGATTCTGAATTCTTTTCTTTCTTAGTATTTTTTTTTACAAAATTTGTAACCACTTAATCGATTCAGATGTCAGGAAATCGTATGTGTAGTAATTCGAGGGCCAGCAGGGCCGATACGCGTTAGAGTTACAGAGATTTCTGAAAAGGAAACTTGTGGTCCTGTAACGCAAAGGGCTACAAATACACAGGTGTCCTTTTTTGAGCAGAAAAGTCTTTGAATCATATCCCACTTTAAAAAAAATCGACTTATTTGAAAACCTTATGTAAATCATTTTGGCCTCAGTACAAATGATTCGCCACAGGCACATTGGGTAGCCAATTTGATACGTCACATTCCTTAAAAGTCTGTATGAACCTTTTTACCTTATTAAATTAGTATCAATTATTTATAAAATAACCCATACCGGGTTTTGTACCTGCATAGCAGCCCGATGTTACTTCCGTTGAAGCAAATACCTCTGTAAGTTTTGAATTTTTTTTTTATGGTGAGAAATTATTTATTTATTTATTTATTTATTAAAACTTCATGCAACATAAAAGTACAAAGGCGGACTTAATGCCTTAGGCATTCTCTACCAGTCTACCTAGGGTGGTAAAGAGAAAAACGTGGTAGGTGCATAAAAAAAATAAAATTAACATAAAAGTAGACTATGAAAAAAAAGGACTCAAAAAACAAATACAAAATAAACATACATATATAATTTAATATAAAATATATTATTATATATACATATATATATAAAGTACAAGAAAGAGGTTTTGAGACGACTTCACTATCTATTTAATAAATAATTCCGCAACATCCGCTTAAATGCGTACAGACTGGTGGCCGTCCTGATGTCAAGAGGAAGCGCATTCCACAGAAGTATAGACTGAACATGAAAGGAAGAATGAACAAAATCAGAAGTATGAGAAGGACAAAGCAGTAAAAGATTGTTAGAAGAACGCAGATTTTTAGTATGAGAAGAACATAGATATTGAAAGCGAGATATGAGATACGAAGGAGGAGTGGGAGAGTTGAGCAAAGAGTAAAGTGTAGTCAGAGCGCGCAAACTCCTTCTCTGGCGAATGGGCATCCATTTGAGCTCAGATCTGTAGCTTGATATATGGTCATATTTCCTCAAGTTGAATATGAACCGGATGCAGTTGTTGAGGAGCCTGTCAAGTGTGAATTATCTTATTAAACTTGTGCGCCTAACCCTCCCTCACCATCACTGCTTACCCTCAGGTGGGGTCGCAGTCAAGCACTAGTTTATATCATTTAATAATGACCTCCCACTTTAGGGTACAGCGTTTCAGACTTTCACTAACTAAAACCCACTTGTATCCATCAATTATCCATTCTGTTCTAAGGCTTTTTGTTTGAGGTGGGAAATCCTCAAATGAATTCTTCCACTCTTGGGCAGAGTGAGATAGCGTGCCAGATTTTACTGAGTAAAATCTAGTTGTATCCTTTAGTCACCTTTTGCGTTTCAGGTTTTTTTTTTGAGGTGGAAAATCATCCAGTAACTTTTCCCACTCTAGAGTGGAGCAAGAGAACATGTTAAACTGTTTCTGACTAAAACCCACCTGTGTCCTTTCAGTTACCATTGGCGTTCCAACGTTTTTTTTTCCTTCCTTCCTACCTTTAGACTTCCAAACAGCAAACTTTTGAAACTTACACCGTTTTTTAGTTACTTACCTTTTTTAAAAACCATTCCGTCATAAATCTTTTTAATGCCTTAATCATAAATTAATTTATAAAACCGCGAAATTACTAAGCGATGCAAAATGCAATATTGAGTACCTGAACCACGCTTAGTCACTCGTTTCTAGGGTTCCGCACCCAAGTCGGCAAAAAACGGAACCCTTATACGATCACTATGCTATCAATTATGTCAACGCAGGGCTGTTTATGCTTCGTGTAGGCGCATATTTTGACACTCGCTAGAAAATCAAAACCTATAAGATACGTGGGTAAGGTACCTAGTACAAAAATGGGGGAAAGCACTAGAATCCTAGAAATTACCATGAAGTAAGGGCTCATAGCACAAATATAAGAAAAATCTAAAAACTGTGAATTCTTAGTTATGACAGAAAAAAAAACTTTGTCATTCGGTAAATCTTCAACATTCGATTTAGGAGCCAAACTATATTTATAGATAAGTTTGTACGGTATTGTATTGTCTAACGTTAAAGAATACAATACCTACATAATTTTCCGATGCTCTTGGCTCCGGAGCGAAGAAAGTATGGAGACCGAGCAATGTCTACAGACCCCTCAATGTACGAATCGCACTCGCACTTGCCCAATTTTTTCCTTTCAAGCTTTATATGATCCGACCTTCATCATTGCGAACTCATTCGTTTTGAACAAGTGACAGCTTCAACTAAAGCATGATTAAGTTTTTTGATCGATCGTTCAAAGCTCCTGTTGTTTTTATACGTATTGTTTATTCGATTTGTCCAATAGTCGTCAAATTGTAAAAATGCATTATGCAAGTACACCAAAGGAAAACTCCCTGCACCAAACAGGACTATCACATCATATCCGAAAGGGACCTCGAGCCCCGGTATGAAGGCTGGAAGGAACGGGGTGGGTTTTTAGTCAGTAAGAGTCTGACACTATCTCCCCGCTCCACCCAAAAACGGGGGTTGTCATTAGATGATTTTTGCCCACCATAAAAAAAACCCCAAGTTTTTTTTTTTTTATAATGATTAGGCTCACGTTTGACCACTATCTCACCTGATGGTAAGCGATGATGTGGCCGACGATGGAACACGCTTGCCTAGAAGCAATCTATTATATAGATGGTGACCTTATAGATACTCGTAGATAGATAAAAAAATATTCGCAACACAAAACGCACACAAAAGCGTAACTACCTTCCTGCTTGCCTGTAGTGTTCCAAATGCACCTCTCTTAGCCGTATAGTAGAGTCACTCCCCACTAAGAGATGAGGTCCCTGGACCGTGTCGCCGGGCAGGGTCCAAGCAGCCCCCGATGTAAACGTGAGAAGAAATATAAGGTTTTTATTCAGTAAGAGTCAGACAGAGACCCTCCACAGAACATCCTTGAGGATTTTCACCCTGAAAACAAAGGACTAATCATCAACATCATCTTTCTGCCTTCGTCCCGTGTTATTTGGGGTCAGCGCTCCGGACCATGGCCTGCATCATGGTCTGGCGCGAGAGGTCGTTCCTGCCGATCGCCCCCACGAGGACACGGCGGTGGTCTGCCCAGGCGGGGCACACCTCTACCGTATGCTCTACCGTGTCCTCCGGTCGGTCCACACGATGGTGACGCCCGGGCGTCACTTCCGCATGAATCCGGTGCAGTAACCTCCCTAACTGACCATGTCCGGTGAAAACCTGGGTCATGCGGAAGGTAAGGACGCCATGAGGTCTTTTCAGCAACGCCTGAAAGAGAGGGCTTAGCGCCATAATTATGGCATGCCATAAGATAATTTCCTACTTACACGCAGGCGAAGCCGATGGCAGTAGCTAGTTGTAGACATGGAAGCAAATATATTGTTAAAATTAATGTAAGTGATATTAATATATGTTGTTCATACGAATGTTTGTTCAAGTTGACTCGAAGACAATGAAA
Organism: Mythimna lalbum; assembly: GCA_949319445.1. Classification (NCBI taxonomy): domain Eukaryota; kingdom Metazoa; phylum Arthropoda; class Insecta; order Lepidoptera; family Noctuidae; genus Mythimna; species Mythimna lalbum. Next base: position 23,032,825 of record OX439349.1, read on the forward strand.
GTCTAGACTTGTAAAAGGCCTTTGACCCGAGTGTTTGGGTTCGGTGATACTTCTCAGAATTAGCGAAATCGGAATCTCTTGAATCCAATCCAAACTTCTTAAATATTGATTCGTAAAAGAGAATAGACCACTAATGTGCGGTTATTGAACTAATTTTCTATTAAAACTGTGTGTCAAAGTAAGAGGGGATGAGTCATCTATATACATAAAAAGAGAAACTGACTGACATATCAACGCACAGCCGAAGCTACAGGGCCGGAATTTTGCACAAGGTGTCCTTTTATGATGTAGGTACTTAGGCAAGTTAAGAGAGGATCCCTCAAAATTCACTCGCTAAAGGGATAAAAGAGGGTTTCAAAGTTTGTACAGAAAAACCTATTTTCACGCGGCCGAAGCCGCTGGCAGAAGCTAGTAAAGTAATGAAACGAGGCAACTGCACTCTTTTAGTATTTTGCTATACGACTAGATCTATTTGGTCCTTTGACCCTTATCATCATTATTATTTCAGCCGAAAAGCGTCCACTGTTGGACATATGCCTCCCTTAAGTGTACATTTTTAACCTTTGCTGCAATAATATGCCTTAAATTCACTTGTCTCTTTTTTACCCTATAAGGTATTTTTATTTAGAAAACGTTTGTGTACAAAATAAATTTTTCAATACTTTTTGTTTAGGTTTTAGTATCGATGAAAAGCAAATAAATAATAGTTAATAATTATTATAATAAACGCTACTAAAACCTATTAATAACAACAGTCTTATTAATAAAGCCATTCAAAATTCAAAAACAGTTAGAACATCTTGTAAACTACAAATCACAATCGAATAGACACTCTTTTAACCGCTATAAAACAATCGATTTCCCAACGATCTACTCGCAACTCTGGTTCAATGTGGGAAAAACGGAAAGTTCCAACATTTTTATAATAAGCACGAACATACTTATTCTAAAACCGTCTAGTACCGGTTTACGTAAAAAATGTCGTAGAATGTCGCAGTCTGCAATGGGTGTACAGTTAGGAAAAGTACATAAATGTCTTGTATAAAGTGTTACCATATACGCCTCACCTACGGACGGACGCTATATGTTTATGTATGTGTGCTTAAGTGAATGTTATGTTAATGGGGACAAAATGTTTATCATAAAGATGGTGATTTTGATCGACTGGTAGCGGAATTGGTTAAGTTTTTGATTTGTTATTGTGTAAGCTTATAAAGCGAAATTATGCTTATAAAGCGTTTTGGGAATACATTCATTGTGCGTACAGCTAAAGAGTGGAATTCCCTGCCGGAGTCTGTGTTTCCTGATAGCTATAACCTAGGGGTCTTTAAGTGGGGACTTCAGGGAGAGGCTCAAGCCTCTCCCAGAAGAAGCGCTCCGCTTCCTATAGGAAAAAGGAGGACGGGTCGTCCTGCTCGGAAGGGCGGGCCAAGATCCCCACTAGCAGCCGTGGCGCGGGCCGAGCCCGCGGTAAGGGAAGGGGCCTCACGGCCAAAAAATCCGCTGAGCGAGCCGACAGGCTTGCCGCGGAGGGGCGCCACCCCGGCACGGGCGACTCTGGGAGAGACCTCTCGGAGCCGTCCGGCAGCGAGAGGCGCACCGAGGCGGAGTCAGGCGGGGAGGCGGCCATGCCCTTCAAGGAGCTGGCCGTCACCCTGCTTCGAGACATGGCCCGCCAGAGGGACAAGGCCACGCGGGAGCGAACAATCCGTCGCCACGCCGCGTCCCTCCAGGGGGCTTTAGACGCCTCCGTCGAAAAGAGGGTGGAGAGGCTCCGCAGCGAGCTTCGGGCGGAGCTCCAGGCCGAGCTCCGGGCTGAGGTCCGGGCGGAGCTCGCAAGGGCGCCGAACAGGGGCCGCCAGGAACCGATGGAGGAGGGGCGCGAGCAGGAGCAGGGGCAAAGCCAGCCCCAGCCCCAGCCCCAGCCCGAGCCGGAGAGTCAGCTGCTGACATTGATGCAGCGGGAACTCGCAGCTTTGCAGCAGGGGCTGCAAAAGCAGCAGCTGGAGTTCCAGCAACGCATCGAGCGGCAGCTGTCTCTCCTGGAGGGCATTGTCCTGCGCCCTCCACTGGCGGCCTCTGGCCAGAAAAAGGCGGCGTCCTATGCCGCTGCCGCGGCTGTGGCTTCTACGCCCAAGGCGGGCCCGTCGGGGCAAGCAGGGCGCAAGGCCGCGGCGTCGGAGCCCGCGACGGCCCAGCAGCAGCAGCAGCGGGGGAAAAAGGGTGCGGCGGTGCCTGCCGCTAAACCGGCAGGACCTCCTGCCGCCGCGGCGACTAGGCCGCGCCTGCCACCTCCTCCTCCCGAGGAGTCTGGCGCCGAGTGGACGGTGGTCGGCGCCAAAAAGCAGGCGGGCAAGGTGGCCAGAGCGGCCAAAAAGCGCGCGAGGCGGCAGGAGCGCAAGAAGCGGGCCATGGCGGCGCGTCTTCGCGCCCCGAATTCCGAGGCTGTAGTCATTACGCTACAGCCTGAAGCGGAAAAGAAGGGCGTGACGTACGACGACGTCATGGCAAAGGCGAAGCAGGCAGTGCTGCCCCACCTTGAGGAGCTCGGAGCCGCTGCGGGCTTCCGCATGAGGCACACGATCACCGGGGCCCGAATCCTCGAGGTCCCCGGTGCGGCCAGCGGCCCTGCAGCGGATGCCCTGGCTGCCAGGATCAGGGCGTCTCTGAGCGAGGAGGAGGCCCGAGTGTCCAGGCCCACAAAGTGCATTGATATGCGCATCATGGGCCTGGACGACTCCGTCAAGGTGGGCGAGGTGGTGGCCGCCATTGTCAGGGCGGGCGGGTGCACGGCCGAACATGTTCGGGCGGGCGCCATCCGCGCTGACAGCACGGGCATGCGAGCCGTAACGGTAAGCTGTCCTGTGCAGGCGGCAAAAACCATCACCGGGGAGGGCCGTCGGCTTTTGGTGGGCTGGGTCTCCGCACAGGTCAAGTTGCTGGAGCCCAGACCTCTGCGGTGCTTCCGCTGCCACGTGGGGCACCACGTGGGAGCCCACTGCGCCGCGGAGGATCGCAGCGACCGCTGCCACCAGTGTGGCCAGCCCGGTCACAAGGCCGCAGAATGCCGTGCTACGCCGCACTGCTACGCATGTGCGGCGGCCGGCAAGCCGGCCGACCACCGGGCTGGGGGCAGGTCCTGCGACCCCCCCGCCAAGGCCAAGGGCAAGGCCCGCAGGTCCATCCCCGCCGATGTCCTCGCCACCGCAGCCGCCTCCTTGGCCGCCGCCGCCATCGCCGCCGCACCCGCCGCCGCGTCTGTGCCCCCTAAGAGGGCTCGGGAGGAGACTGTAATGGAGTGTCAATAACGGCCCCATTACGTCTCCTCCAGGCGAATATCAACCACTGCGCCCCCGCTCAGGATCTGTTGCTCCAGAGCATGGCGCAGTGGTTGATCAATGTCGCCGTAGTCACCGAGCCGTATTTTGTCCTGCCCAGTGGTGACTGGGTTCAGGACCTGGACGGCTCGGTGACCTTAATTAAGTCGGCCGCCGCCGGTACCCCGCCCCCCGAGTCCGTCACGAGGGGGCGGGGTTGCGTGGCAGCACGGTTCGGGGACATCGCCGTGGTAGGCGTCTACCTGTCCCCGAGCCGATCTCTCGACGAACTGCACGTCTCCCTGATGGAGCTAAATTCCGTCGTCGCTGGGTTCGGTTCCCTCCCCGTGGTCGTTTGCGGGGACTTCAACGCCTGGAACACGGCTTGGGGTTCCCGGTTCACGAACCAGAGGGGTCGGATGGTGGAGGACTGGGCCTTGGAGCTGGGCCTGGTCGTACTGAACCGGGGTTCTGTCCCCACGTTGGTGCGGATGCGGGGTGAGTCGGTGGTGGACATTTCGTTCGCCAGCCCCGCTCTGTCGCCGCGTGTAGTCGACTGGCGCGTGATGGAGGAGGTGGAGACGTACTCCGACCACCGGTATATCCGGTTTGACGTCTCCGCCGAAACCTCGGCCGCGCCGGTCCGACGGAGCCCTTGCGGTCCGCGGTGGGCGCTTAAGCAGATGGACCGGGAGCTCCTCCTGGAAGCCGCGACGGTACAGGCCTGGGTGCAAGCACCGGACAGGCCTGTCGACATCGACGTCGAGTCGGAGTGGTTCCAGGAGGCCATGTCGCAAATTTGCGATGCGGCAATGCCCCGTGTCCGTCCAGGACGAGCTAAGCGCCAGGTGTACTGGTGGTCGCCGGAGATCGGCGCTCTGCGCAATGCGTGCAATCACGCGCGACGCCGGTACGCCAGGCACTGCAGGCGCCGCATCCGCCCGCCGGATGCGGAGACCAGAGAGGCGGAGCTATATGAGGAATACAGAGAGGCAAAACGCACCCTCCGAACGGAGATCAAGCGGGCCAAACTCGAGGCCCGCAACGTGTGGCTGGGGTCTCTGAACGCGGACCCATGGGGGCGCCCGTACAAGTTGGTACGGGACAAGCTTCGCCCCTGGGCTCCGCCGTTGACTCAGAGTCTCCGGCCCCAACTCGTGGAGGGTGTGGTTAGCTCTCTGTTCCCTGCGCGGGAGGAACACTCCCCCCCGCCCATGGCTCCGCCTCCGCCAGCGGTGTCTGACGCGGATCGCAACAGCGACGACGACGAAAATGCTCCAGAAGTGACTGAGGTAGAGCTGAGAGTGGCGGTGCGAAGGCTTAGTGCCAAAAACACCGCCCCAGGACCCGATGGCTTGCCAGGGAAAGCCTGGGTCCTGGCCATGGAGGCTCTCGGGCCTCGACTGAGAGGGCTCTTTAGCGCATGCCTGGAGAGGGGCCAGTTCCCACTTCGCTGGAAGACGGGGAAACTGGTCCTCGTAGCGAAGCCAGGGCGCCCTGCGGACTCTCCGTCCGCATACCGGCCCATTGTGCTGCTCGACGAGGTGGGCAAGCTCTTTGAAAGAGTGATTGCAAACCGCCTCGTCGTGCGGCTAACACGGGTGGGGCCGGACTTGTCGGACGGACAGTTCGGCTTTCGCAGGGCGCGCTCTACAATAGACGCCATCATGCGCGTGCGAGCCCTCACGACAGGGGAAGCGGTGTCCCAGGGTAGGTGTGTCGTGGCAGTGTCCTTGGACATTGCCAACGCCTTCAACTCCCTGCCCTGGAGTACGATCCGGAGGGCACTCCGGTACCACCGGGTGCCCGAATACCTCTGTCTAGTGGTCGAGGCGTACCTGTCAGACAGGTACATTGTCTACCCCGGTCACCAGGGAGACTGGAATCGTCGAGAGATGTCGTGCGGTGTTCCGCAGGGGTCGGTTCTAGGCCCACCCTTGTGGAACATCGGCTACGATTACGTGCTGCGCGGCGACTTCCCTGACGGGGTCAGCGTGGTTTGCTACGCAGACGACACGCTGATCCTAGCGCAGGGAGAGTCGCACCAGGCGGCGGTCGCTCTAGCGACACGCGGGGTTGCGATAGCCGTTGGTAGGATCCAGGAGTTGGGACTCGAGGTGGCGCTGCATAAATCCGAGGCAATGTGCTTCCACGGCCCTCGGAACGCGCCACCATCGGACTCCCAGCTTACGGTAGGAGGAGTTCGCATCGGTGTCGGGTCGACGATGAAGTATCTGGGACTCGTCCTCGACAGCCGGTGGAATTTCGTAGAACATTTCCGACGTCTGGCTCCCAAGCTTCTCCGGGCTGGGGCTGCTCTCAAGCGGCTCCTGCCCAACCTTGGGGGTCCAGACGCCTCCTGCCGGAGGCTCTACGCGGGGATCGTTCGGTCCATGGCCCTCTACGGGGCGCCGGTGTGGGCGCCGTCGCTGGCAAAGCGACCGGCGTCCATACTGAACGCCTGCCAGAGGGTCATGGCAATACGGATGGTGCGGGGTTACCGCACGATCTCCCGCGAAGCGGCGAGCCTTCTGGCTGGCCTACCACCGTGGGATCTGGAGGCAACAGTCCTTGCACACATGCACGACATGCGCGTGGAGATGCAACGCCGGGGTGAAAGTCCACTGCCGCAACATGTCAAGGCATGGAGGACAGAGCTCCGGCGGGATCTCATGGTGAAATGGCGCCAACGGCTATCGCAACCCAGTGCTGGGCACGCCACGATTATGGCGGTAAGTCCCCTCTTTGAGGCGTGGCTGGAAAGACCTCACGGCGTCCTTACCTTCCGCATGACGCAGGTCCTCACCGGACATGGCAAGTTCGGGAGGTTCCTGCATCGGATTCAGGCGGAAGAGACGCCCGGGTGTCGCCACTGTGCGCAACGCCCGGAGGACACGGTGGAGCACACCGTCGAGGTGTGCCCTGCCTGGGCGGAGCATCGCCGTGCCCTCGTGGGGGCGATCGGCGGCGGAGACCTCTCGCGCCGGGCCCTGGTCGAGGCCATGGTCCGGAGCGAGGAGGAATGGCAGGCGGTCGCCTCCTTCTGCGAAGCAGTAATGCTTGCAAAGGAGGAGGCCGACCGCATCAGGCAACGGCGCCCTCGCCGCCGTCGCCGGGATTCCGATCCCGATTTCCGGCCACCGTAGACGCGGGCTCGCGGACGGCGAGCCATGGGTAGCTCGCTGTCCGATCGTCCGGTAATGGACCGAGTCCAAGACGTCGACGGCGCGCACTGTTCCCGCGCGCCTCAAGGAGTTGTCAGCAGCAGGAGGGGCCCAGCTAGGTCGAAGCCTACTGGGGACAGGGTTGTCCGAAAGGGAGCTCGTGCCCCGGTATGAAGGCTAGAAGGAACGGCGCGGGGTTTTTAGTCAGTAAGAGTCTGACACTGTCTCCCGCTCCACCCAAGAGCGGGTTTCGTCAAAGATGATTTTCCCCGTCGAGAAAAAAAAAAAAAAAAAAAAAAGGGGTCTTTAAGTCGAGAGTGAATAGATTGCTTCTAGGCAAGTGTGTTCCATCGTTGGCCACATCATCGCTTACCATCAGGTGAGATAGTGGTCAAACGTGAGCCTATATATTTAAAAAAAAACCTACTATCATAATATCGTGTATATAATGAAGAGTATATCTCTGGAAGTCCTGCATTATTTTCTTCTTTCTATATGAATAGCATCTTTGTTCAATTCTTTATCTTGTTTGCCTTTTCGCATTGCTTCTTCATCTATATATTCTTGCTATTTATCCAATAGAACTTGATACACTATAATTTCAATTCCTGTGTGAAATATGGCCTATTTCAGAGTTACAGCAAAGTTATCTTATTGTAGATAGTCGCATGTTTGAGCTGATGCTAAACGATGATTCGGTCAAACTTTCAAAATAGTTTATTTCACGTAAGCCTTTGCGAATGTGGGCAAGTGTACGGTTCCGATTGGTCGTTTCTTATAGAGAAGAACCGGGAAGAAACTTCATGGTTGACGGTAGAACTACTCGGTAGACTTTACTATCAAGAATACAGATACAAAGTTGGTTTCATTGAGCTGATTTGTATATTTATCGTATGAAACGATCAATTTTAGTGTAATTTCCGACACGTCATGCAAGTCGTGAGTTTCACTTGTTTCTCGTGAAACACTGGTGACGTCATAGGGTGAGTCATAATTTCATAAAATTGTACTCAGGTGTTCGTCCGGGAATACTTGTTTCGTTTTTAAATGGTGTTTTATTTCTTTTGTGTAATTATTCTGAGATTGATTCTAGGAAATTTAAAATTGGCATAAGTATATTTAGTTATTCGTCATTATCTTTTCCTTCACCTGTTTTCTTCTTCAGTAAATCAATTAATAAGCGTGTAATGAAATGTGGCTCTATCCAAAGAAATGATCATGACATACGAATACACAATTACTACTCTGATAAGTTTTTGATCTTAACCCTTCAGATACCGTCAATTAGAGACACAATAGTAAGACAATAGATGCGCGGCCACCGGTGGTCGCTTGGGGATTCATGAATTAATCTTGATTAATTTAGCACATCCGACACAAAAGATGGTAAAAACGTTCAACAATTTTGCAATTACACACATAAAATTTAGCAAAAAGCTCTATTTAGAGTCTTCATCAATATCTAAACCAATATAGACTAAGCGTTTCGCCTCGTCTTTTATACCGCGTACATCGAAGGACTGGAACAATTTGCCTGCTGCGGTCTTCCCATCCGATTAGAATTTAGTTGTCTTCAAGGCTAGGATCTTAATAAACTAGTGCACTTCACCATCAACGTTTCATCACTGCTTACCATTAGATGGGATCACAGTCAAGTTCTGGTTTATATCATAAAAAAATTACGTCGTATGTATAAAACATCGCCATGTCGTGAACAGTCGAACTCGAACAAGTTTTGTTCAATTTCCAGCAATGCTTTAACATTGAGACACAAAATAACATCAAAATGGTCATCGCTCTCATAATAACTTTTGTGGAGATTTTATTTACATATATGTTAATTGGCGACTGGTTGTTTGTTACTTTGTCTATTTATAACGCAGGTGTTAGTACTTAGATTTTGGTTTTTAAATTTATAAATGTTTCTGTTAAGTATTTGTTCTAATCATTTGTTCTGTGTCTGGGTGTAATTTATCTATAATATGTATGTATTTACAAATATATAAGTATGTTTATCAGTTGTCTAGTACCCATAACACAAGCTCTGCTTAGCTTGGGACTAGACGGCGTTGTGTGATAGTTGTGGAATATTATTTTTTTCTAACTTTTTGTACTAACATCTAGGGCTTTACCATGACGTGTGAAAATGTCAAGCATGCGAGCGAGAATGAGGGATAGAGCTATAAATTATACACCTTATATAGCTCCATTTAACAGTTCAGTTTAGGTCGTAAAATGGATCGCGTTAAGAGCTTGTGGTAGAAGCTCCGGTAAATAAATAATGAATAAATAAATCTAAGAGTACAATGGCGGTCTTATCGCTGGCAGCGATATCTAACAGATAACCTTGGATGGGGTATCATCATCATCATATCAACCGAAAGACGTTCACTGCTGGACATAGGGCTTCCCCAAGCGTCGCCACCACGACCGGTCCTGTGCGTCATGCATCCATCGGATTCCCGAGATTGATGGGGTATAAGAACTTAAAATTAGACATTTATTATTACAATATTAATTCATGAATCCCCAAGCGACCACCGGTGGCCGCGCATCTATTGTCTTACTATTGTGTTTCTAATTGACGGTATCTGAAGGGTTAATATTAATAATTATTATTGTGGTTTTCACTTCCAGTTCTTTTTATAACTACGTACTTAATTTTTTCTCTCAAAAGCAAGCTCGTGTGAACTTTTTACTGACTAAAACCAACCTGTGTTCCTTCAGTAGCCTTTTGCGTTCCAACGCGACGGTTACTCTTTTCAAACAATCCTGCAGCCTTCCTAAGCTTAAACTTTTCGTTCAAGACACTTCATCGACATCATTTTCCTGAAAACGTTGCTGAAAGACGCCCATATGAGTTCATAATTATATCTGTTGTACTTCTATGTTATGTACCCTGTATATTGAGAGGTCTGGCTCTTATGATATTGTAAGTCCTAGTACAAGAGTCACTGATAACTGTGTCTTGAAGGGTCAATATAGAATATTATTATTTTTTGATTGGTCAAAACTTTTCCCAGTCACGTATAGATACTGGCACGGATCTTGAGCGCTGGCTTCAAGTTGCACAGAAGTCAAATATTCGGTCTCTTTAGTGGTACGAAGTGAGACGCAGGGGCGGGGAGCGTCTTTGATTGGCTCGCCGTGCTATCGCGTCATAGACGTCACTCGTGTTTCGTTCCCTGCGCTTGCTGCATGTATCTAACAAAGACGACGATTGGCTCGCCAATGTATTGAATGCGCAAAGCGATCTCCACTCTGACGACGAGTGCTCAAGTTACGTGCCGATATCTATAACTACCAGGTCATCCCACCTTGTAGCCCACCTTGTAGGAGGCCTTCCAACGCTACGTCTTCCAGTACGTAATCGCCATTCCAGAACCTTCACCGGGAATCCGATGGATGCGAGATGCACAGGACCGTTCATTGTGGCGGCACTTGGGGGAGCCCTATGTCCAACAGTGGACGTCTTTCGGCTGAAATGTTGATGATGATGATGATCTATAACTATATCTAGGTACCAGTTGTATATACTAGCTATTCTTTTCAACACACTATAATGAAATGCTCATAAAACACACGCTGTCATATTAAAGAAATACTGTTCTTTCGTTATGAACAGCAATAAAAAGTTCCAAAAAATAATCAGCTTCGCATAGCAAGCCCCACCTAGATGAACATAATAACAAATATTCAAATACATAGCATATGGTCGGATTGCTAAGATAATGTATGCGAGCGTTAACACACATCGCACTGAGATGATACTCAGTTGCCCGCTGCCATAAATTACGGATATTCAAATGATTCTGATACGAATTTGGTACCGCAATTAAAGCGCGAACTGGTTTCGATATAGTGATGGGGAAGTGTTGGTAAGTGCATTTATGTCGATAGAATTTAGGGCCAACCGAAGGAAGAATCAATCTGCCTGCTGCGGTCTTCCCATCCCAATAATATTTGAGTTTCTTCAAGGTAAGGGTGAATAGGCTCATAAACTAATGCGCTTCACCAGAGATTGCATCACTACTTAACCATCATATGAGATTGCAGTCAAGCACTAGTTTATATCGATAAAAAAAACCGTCTCGTTCACAAAAATTGTAGCTAAAAGAAAAACGTTTTCGCCTTAAAGCTTATTTGTTGGTATGGGATCTTCCATTCTCATTATCAGCTTCGTGACGTTTACTCAATTGTGTTGTAGACGTTTATCCAGATGTAGCAGTATATGAAGCGAGTGCACCGAAACTTAGTACTGGTTTGGACATTTTTGTCTTCTAAATATCAATAGTGGACCAATGGATTTTTTTAGGCTCGCGTTTGACCACTATCTCACCTGTTGGTAAGCGATAATGTGGCCGAGGATGAAACAAGCTTGCCTAGAAGTAATTTGACTTAAACACTCCCAGGTGTCAGGGTGTTACAATTTGTAATTTATACTTGAATGAATCTCATACCTTGACGCTTGTTGATAAATAACATTTTAGTTGGACTATCGATATAATAACTGATCTTTCCATCGAACTGATCACATCACTAGCCAGCTACAAAAATGGTTTTATTCGTTCTCTAGCCAATAAGTGTGTAATGAATCTCATGAGTACCTATGGAATGAGATAATAACCAATTCAGCTAAGTGTGGGCACGGCCCGTCTTTTTTTAAATAAAATTTATGTGTTACATACCGGTTCCATTCGATGTCGCCACACAGTGCTATCTTCTCAAATTTCGTTGTACCTACAAAAGTAATTGTCGGGTATATTTTATAGGATTACATAACTATTTTTATTACAATGAAGATTGCTAAATTCCATTCGTATAAATATGATATTTTCGTATAAAATTGTGTTATACAACGTGAATGTTTATTGATAAAGTTTCGTAGGTTTGAGGAAAATTTTTATGTTTTGCCGTTAGGACATTAATAAAAGTAATGTTTAGTTGGGACTTTACCGGATTGTCAGTGATTGAGAAGGTGGGCTTCGAGATTGAATGAAAGAGTCACCATGGTTATGGAACACATAGTGCGACCGAGCCATAGTGCACCGTCCGGACCGAGCAAGTCGACGGCGCGTATTCCAAGGAAATGTTAGCAAAACCGTTGTGGGCCAGCAGGCCCTTTATTTACAAAGATTTTATGATGATGGTTATCTTATCTATCACTATCATCATCATCATTTCAGCCGAAAAACGTCCACTGTTGGACATAGGCCTCCCCCGAGCTTCGCCACAATGAACGGTCCTGTGCGTCTCGCATCCATCGGATTCCCACAACCCTATATCAATTAATATATACTATTTCAGATATACAAACGTGTCCAAACATACTTTAAAACAGAGGAGAAAGACGTCAAAGAAAAGATGAATGGGCTGTGTTAGGATTGTTATGAAAGAAGAGCGAACCATAGGTAGGTAGAAAGAACAATGTAAATACCGAACACCAATCCAGGTAACATGGTTCATCTCCGCTGACGACGCACCCAGTGTAGGCACGGGTTTGTGGACGGCGAGCCATGGGTAGCTCACAGTCGGCGGTCCGGTAAAGACCAAATTTTAGTCGACGGCTCGTTGCTATGTGCTGTTACTGTATGCATTTAGTACCTTTTTATTGCTAGATTCCGCTTGTCACAAAGGACCAATCTGTGTTAGGTTACAATTCTGCCCGGGCACTTAAGCCAGCTGGGTGGCTCATCGTTCAGTAAGGACCAAATCCAGGTCGACGGCACGTTACGTTCCACGCCTCAAAGAGATCTCATCAAAATTTTAGGGGCCAGTTAAGACCAACGCCTAACAGGGCTGTGGATTATTCGAACGAAATAACGCAGCCATCGCAATGGAGGGCATTTGAAGGTACCTTGTGAGGTTTAGTCTGTAAAAGTCTGACACCTCCTCCCGCTCTACACAGAGCAGGAAAAGTGATTTCATAATTTCATAGGTCAGGGCAAGAAGATGACGATAATGTCCTCAAAGATTCTACACAAGTAAAAATTTAATATGTTCTTAGAAACATATATCTTGCCAAAAGTTAGGTACGTCTTGAGGTAAATATGGCATTTGCGTATTAAAATTATAATGTTTCGGGGAAAACCAGTCTATCTCCGCATTAGGCAAGCATTACTTTATGTATAACGTTCTGCATATAAATAATACATGATGTCATTGAAGACAATAATATGACTGCTTTAAGAAACTGCCTTGAAATGTGAAATGATATAATAATTATGGTTCTTTCGTTGCAAAATCACGTTAAATATAGTTTTAGATATAAACTTAAATTAATTAAAACTAACTTAAAAAATAAAAATAAAACCCTAGAGAACTAATGAAAAAAAATGGCAATTTAAAGAAGGCGTCGAAAAATTCCTCCGCATCGCTGTCGACTGGTAATGTACCCAAAAGACTGGCGGCATTGCCACGCTGAATGGCATGCTTATCCTTAGACTGAAGTAAAAGCCAGCCTTTGGGTCACGCGAAGTGTCCACGAGGCGTTTCGAAAGTTCTTTAAATAATTTGTGAGCACTCGGACCCCACGATCCAAGAGTTTCAACCCCAAACGGCTCGAAAATATAACTACCAACAAGGTTATTATATTTCTTTTTTGAATAAAATACTCAATAGATTAGACTTTGTTATTTTGTCTGATTTGTATTATAAATTATGTTTTTTTTTTGTACACTGAACGCCCCAAATCTATCGCCTATCGTTCAGACTTTTAAGGGGGTAAAAAGGGGTTTTTCATTTGTAAGCAAAATCGCATTCCGTGTGCCGCTTGAAATTTATAAAGAGGTAACGTGTTTTTTTGTTTGTAGGAATCTCTGGAAGGACTGGTCATTTTTATTCCTTAGTGTATATAGGCAAATTTTGATTCAAAATACGGCTTAGGGAGTGTTAGTTTACATGAAAACATTCTCGCGAACGAAGTCACTGGCAAATGGCTAGTACAATATACATAGTTAGGATAGGTAGGCTTTCCTACCCGCATTCCTTGTTGCATCCAACCAATACCAGTTTTTAGATCCTACTAATATCTCTTCCTATATCCTACCAATACCTGTTCCTATCCTAACAATAACGGTACATAAGTTGGCATAGCACCGAGGCAGACTATCAGACCGGAAAATGACGCATCTAGCCAGTGACGTAACTATAGGGTGGTAAGGCTGGCAAAATGCCATGGGCCCCTTGACTAATGGGGCCCCTGGCCCAGTGGAGCCCGCGGTCTGAGAGGCCTTGACCTCAGAAGAGGTAAATTCAAGTTATTTATTATTTTAGATTTTTTAAACGCATTCATAAGAAGAAGATCAATCTCCCGTGGTATTTTGCTACCCTTACCATCTCATAGACATGCCACTGTGAAGCCGACCTTCAGAGATGAAATATAAAATTCCTCGTGTTTTAGAGAACTGGCTGATTTATTATCAACTAGCTTTTGTCTATGTCACTTAGAAATAAAGCTGCTTTTATCCAAATTTCTGTTGGTGAAAAAAATTTTGCAATCCGAGCAGTAAAGAGTTTATTTCCGATAAAAAAAAGCAAACTTTACCGCATTATAACATTAGTGTAGACGTAGATAAAGAATGTTTGTACTTCAGTGATTTATCCAATTTAAATTGCAAAGTAGACGATTACTCTGGCTGGGGCCCCATCCAATGATTTTGGCACGGGCCTCAGGTTGTAAATCTAGTTACGCCACTGTATCTATCAAATCAATGAGTCGCTTCTATGATCATATCTCATCGGATTTGGCACGTTTGGTTTCATTGATGGTCCTACGAAACCGGTCCTTTGCGTCAGAAGGCTTATGGTTTTAATGATTAAGGCCGCGTGTAGATTTGTGACTTATAATTTGTGTAGGCGTAGGATCAGGGTGTTTTGATGATTATGTCTCTTTCGCTTTGTTCGTTAATGGTGAGAATCAGGTTGGACTTAATCAATTTATTCAATGGAAAGAAAGATAGAAAAAATTATAATTATAACCAGAGACAACACATAACGTTACTTATTTATTTATTTATAGTACTTTCACATCACCTACATTTAACATGATTGAAAAACAATTGCATTACTTATGGTCTGATGTACGTGACAATGAGGGCGAACATAGCATTTACAATTTTACAGTCATATGAATATATAAACAACACAAAATATACAATAAAATTAAAATTTAAGTCAAAGTTATTTATAATATAAATGTCACAATTTAATTAACACAATATAATTTAATGTTATTAATGTAATTATAATTGAGTTTAATATTTAAAAAATAATAATTTAATTATACAATTTACATTCAAATTCCGAGTATGATTTTAACTTAGATACTCGTAAAGTTAAGTATTTGACAAAAATTATGGAAGCATCATTCTCGATAGCATTGTGGATAGTCTAAATTATTTATTTATTTATTTAACCTTTATGCACATAACACTGTACAAAGGCGACTGTGAAAAATTGTGACAAATAAACTGACAAAATGGATCTTATTATCGAAGACCGAAAGAAAAATATTTATTTAGCTACGACAGTCAGATAATATTATTAAAAAAAAGTATATCATTGTGTGTGTCTCACGGTTGAGTTAAAAAGCATTAATTCTAGTCAGATGCTGTCTGTCGCTGGGCCTTCAATGACCGATTTCATACAACATCATCATCATTTTAGCCGTAAAATAACATAGACCTGCCATACATTACTACTATGACATAGACTTGGGCATTAGCCTGCCCCAAGTGTTGCCACAACGACGGGTCCTGTGCGTCTCGCATCCGTCGGATTCCCGCGACCCTCACCAGGTCATCGGTCCACTTTGTGGGAGGCCTTCCAACGTTGCGATTACATATAGGCATACAACTGTTGATCGCAGACCAAGCTATGCCTTACCCATTAAATAAACGCATCAAAAACCACCCAATATCCATTACAGTGCACATCTTTACACAAACAGTTTGTAAAACTTCGCTTGTGAAGAGCTGGTGGTAGATTTACAACGCCATTACACATCGAATGGACGTTTAAGTGTAATAGGCGATGTTTACTACCCTGGTATTGTTTTAAACGATCCTGTTACTAGTGCGATTTGGGTGGTATGTACGAGTACTTATTTTTAGGCGGCCATGTTAGTTATAGAAGCAATTAAAAGAAAGAAAGGAAATAAAAACGGAAACAAAGTAAGAAAGAATATATTTATTTGGTGCCACCAAATAAATATCTTTCTTTAATCGCACTACATAAATAAAATAAAGTGGCTGTTAATAATACAATGACAGTGTGTGTGGCCTTCGGTTGTTCTAGAAAGGTTCATTTCAGTAATTATGCCAGAAAAAAAGCAGTCTGACACTGGTCTTCTGAACCTTGACGGTTTTGACGGAGCAATTTCAAACATTGTGTACTGTATTATCATTACCAGACTCGGCAAACGTTGTTCTGCCATGGGGCAATAGGGTGGGTGTAGGATGAGGAGGAGGAGATTTATTGTTTCCTAAAAATACAAGGTATGAACTAGATATATCTGTATTTCAGATATCAGTGATCTTCCCTAATTCATGAATCCCCAAGCGACCACCGGTGGCCGCGCATCTATTGTCTTACTATTGTGTCTCTAATTGACGGTATCTGAAGGGCTAAACCTATGCACAACTTCAATATAATAATAATAACCTTTCAAATATACGTTGATTATTTTAAATGCAGCAGTAACTTACGTAAATAACCCGGATCAGTCGATTCTGGAATAGCCTAGTTTTCAGCAAACAATGTTGTTACCATTTAGGTGTCCATTTTTAGCGTTTAGCCTACTAGTCACCTAATCGCTCCAGGTCAGCCTAATAGCTGAAATGGGAATGGAGCAGCTTACTGAAATATATTGTTCTAGATTCTAGAAATAAGCCAGTTTTGCATTGTTGATAGGTTGGCTGTCTGAGTACTATATTTTTGTAAGAAGAGTTTTGATTAATTAAACAATTCTTAAACACACATATGATAAAAGAAAAGAAGGAGATAGAAAAATAGGTACAAAGGAGATGCTTATTTCTACAGTAATCTCTTGCAACATACCTGCGAAAGGATAGTTGGTAAAAAAGTGATGAAGACACCGTGTGTAAAAGTAATAGAAAAAAAAAACAAACAAAACTGTTATCATCTCTCCTTTTTTGATAATTGCAAGAGTTTAGAGTGGTAGGAAATAGTTATTATTGGATTTAGTGGTCATAAATATGTAAACAAGTAAACAATGAATTATATAAATCCCTCACTGGCGTTCGGGATTAAAACCTAAAAACATTCGTTCCGTCTAGAATTCAAATACCGCCTGCAACCTAAAGCCACTACTTTATATCCCCCAGTCATATAATCTATTATCATTGCAATATTACGTAATTTGAATACCTAATTTATATACAAATCAATATGTAGATTTTGTTAGATTTTATCAGATATACTGATAAAGTTTAATCTTTATCTACTCCTGTTACATTAGTATTATATTATATATATAGACGTTCAAGATTACTCTAGATATATTCGTCAAAGATTACTTTATATTTTTATTATAAGAACAGGTAACAATATTGTTTTTAAATAATGACCTCGGCGGTACTTTTCCGATCATTATTTGGCAATATCCATACCAAACACTAGAAAGTGATCTTAAACTGAATTTGTTTAATAATTTATTGTATTATCTGTGTACAGAAGAGGAGAAAGTGAAATATATTGGTTTGGTTACGTCATCATGTCGTATATTTTACTGTCTCTTCAATAATATGTTGTGATGTGCAGATGACACGGTTCTATTTTAATTGTTTTTGATTTTTGCTGAAATTACTCTACAGGCTACAAAAAATTATCAGCATGATATCATTTTTGCTGTTGGTCTTTCTATCGCGATTTAGTTATTCTTTAGTTTTAATCGTTTTGGTCTTTAAATAATACGTTTATTGATCTTACATTGGAATGCATTTATTGCAGTCTAATCGATTACTCATCCTAGTGTTATGACGCAAATCGCCATTTTTTTTTCCAATGATTAAATTTATAACTCGTCTATAATCCGTGTCGTCTGCACTAGTGTTTAGTTTCTTATAGATGCTTTTTAGTCGCAACACGATCACACATTTCGATGCTTCCCACTGGGCACTGGGCAATCTCTCTTCCTTCAATTTTATTCTTCATTCATGACTTCTGCATGTACCACTGTCCATATACGGCTTCATAGTACCTAGTTTTTTTATTATGTGGTGTTTTTAGAACATTACTTTTTACTGGAACCGTTTTATATTTTACATAATGCTGCGATACGCATTTGTTATTCAAGAATATTATTAGAGTTTTTAATTTTTAAAGTAATAAACGCGTTTAATCAGTAAAAATGGTTTTAGTTTAAATATATATTATATATTATTCATTCTTTGATAAGTGTTTAGTTTTTAATGAATAATTTATTCAATTTGAATAAGTCATGTTATGAATAACAAATAATCCAAAGAATAGTCTAAACAGTGATAGTGAGACTATGAAGTTATTGTTTTTTTATTACTTTGATTTCACAAGAATTTTAATTTCTTTACGATTTTCTTTTCTGTACAAATGAATACATAGTAATTATTAGTAAATGTTCTACGATTTATGTACCTACATAAATAGCTGTTTATAAGTTTGATTTTTATTTGATTTACTTAGTTAATGAACTCCAATCCGTGAGCCTCCTGTCTCGGAAGCCGACATAGTATACCCACCACCTACTACGCCTTGGTAGTACAGCTAAAGGACAAAACCGTGAGTCTGGTTTACCCAAAACCCGTAGCAAACGTAGATAGCCTTAGCCCTAGGTGCGACATACAAGCAGCCGTCCCAGGTGCGAACTCGCTAACCCCAACAACCCCGACCTTGTAGCACCTTACTTTAGATCCAGGGTCCTCAGGGTCCATTGAAGTGTGTGATCTCGGTGCGAGGTATGACCGTGATCGTGCACAGGGTGGTGGTGAGGCGGCCGCGGGGCGCAGTCAGAGGTACTCGGCGTCGTCGACGGGGTCGCTCGGCCGGGGTGCACTCTCCGACCCCGACCTACAGAGCAGAGTGCAGCCGAACCTTCCAGCGTTTTGGGTTCGTATCTCTGTGTTTGGTGATTGTGGACCCCTGCTTGCAGCCTACTGTCTGTGCCTTGTTTTTATATAGCATTTAGCTTTGGTGCGAAGGTAAGTTCGCCTTTGTATTGGGACAGTTTACTTCAAAGCGCGATAGCCCAGGCTTTAACAGTGTTATCTCAAGGTCTTAAGGTCTAGTTTCGAATGGAAAGCAAAGGCTTATGCACTATATTGCACCGCGTCGCACATTCGCTTTGATTCGCAAGTTTTTATGTTTGTATAATGAACTTCTAAATGTTTTTTCAATGTCGCCTTTCCAAGTTTTCAGCATTGTTGCAAAATATTATGATCTTTTAGAGGTTTAAGACGGATACAGTACGCGGTGTTTGATCTGATTAAAACAGACGATGCTCAGTTTAAGGTGCTATCATATAAGAGCTAAATTTTATGTATATAGACAATCGGCGTTATATTTTAATGAATAGGTGATTAAAATCGTGTAATTTATTTTTAAATAATAAAATAACCGTACCGTATTTACGGGACCATTTTGGTTTTTATGTGTTTGCGTGTATATGCATAAATGAAAAATTGAATTTTAAATGAGCGTAGATTTAGTCAGAATTTAAATAACTTTATAGACCACTCGGAGACAAATATTACTTTTCAGTATATTACATAGTTTGTAGATCAAAAAACGCATCAAATGCTTAATATATTAAAATTATATTATTATTCAACTAATTTTGTATAAAGACGACTTTTTTAAAAGTAAAATCATGTTATGTATCAGTAAAAAATAAAATTACAACATTGTTAGTGTGATATCTATCTAATCTTATAGAATCAAAAATAATCAGTAAAATTCCAGTTCTCACGTGGAAACTGGTAAGGTCATCTGTTAATTATTTAATAAAATTACGTTTTGGGGAATTTTATGATATTTTTAATGAACAGAAAATTATATCTACATGACATTTTTAATTGTTAGTTAGTTTAAATTATATGTTTTTTAAATAATTTGATTAGATGTACAATGTTGAGTTTTTTTTTAATTTGCTAATTTTATTATTAGTGTTCCATATCTCAGTCAGCACATACAAAACCATTATAAATTACTGTGTTGGCCATCTATCAAGAGCCTTTTTCTCAGGAACGCTTGGAGGTATCTCGCTAAAATTAATATTAAATCCTCAAGTTTGCTTCCCCTTGGAACGGTGAAAAAAAAATCAAGTCAATATAGTACCAAATACATACAATTAGTAGGCTGCGGTCTTCCCGATTCGATTATAATTTAGGTGTCTTCAAGGCTAAAGTGAATAAGCTATAACTAGTGCGCCTCACCATCAACGATCAACGATGGCATCACTGCTTACCATCAGATGGGATCGCAGTCAAGCACTAACTTATATCAATAAAAAAAAAGTTGATTGTAATAGAAAATAACCTGTCTAATTAACACAATAAAAATGTTTATTAATACAATAAATACAAATCGAACTCTATGCCCTCGACTTTAAATTCATTATTGCTCACACTCGGCTTTTTAACACCTTGTCCTTAAAGAATCATTTGCTTAAAACAATTTGCATTTACTTAAAATATTAAATCTAGTTTATTATGTCCTCAAACTTTAATTCTAACAGATACATCTCAAAGTACTAATAATTTTTATTATAGTCACTTATCAAACGAAATTGAACTCTATTTTGTTAGTCACAAGATTTAAAACCGTTTTGTTTGTGGCGTTGTCTTTGGTATATTTATTGCACATTGCATAGATTTCCCAGACGTTATTTTAATATGATTCGTATATCAAATGCCGGCCGATTTTAATAGAAACCATTGACATTGTTTATGTTGAGTACCGGTGGACTGTGATGCTCAAACTTGTTATGTTTATTTTAATTGGTAGATTTTTTTAATGATATATAAACTAGTACCTACTTAACTGCGCTCTCAAGAGATGATAAGCACTGATGCAATCGATGATGGTGAAGCGCACTAGTTTATTAAGAGCCTATTCACTCTAGCCTTGAAGGCACCTAAATTATAATCGTACTGGAAGACCGCAGCAGGCAAATTGTTCCTGTCCTTCGATGTACGCGGTATAGATGCAGAGACGAAACGCTTATGAAGCATAGAACTGTACGTCAGGTTGTCCGATAGTAGAAAAGTGATAAAGGAATCAACTCATGTAATTCCTGCGTACTTTCTCCAAAATGCATCCTTTAAAATACCGAAGGGCTGCCGCAGTATTTTAATTTGTGAGTATTAATTTAACCTTATCAGTGTAGATTTTTATAAGAAGAACTTTTATATAGAAACTTTCCTATAACAAAGAAAAGGTCAGATATAAAAAGCTTACAAATGCAGAGTACTTTAGTTTTGCCTCATCACTTGGCGTGGTACCTACATCATAATAAGGTTTTTTGTCTGTTCATCATTAACACGTCACGAGTCATTCATTATATGTATATAAATATACATTCCTAAAGTACCGTAGCTTAAAAAGAGACAGATATATTTTTCACAACTAGTAGAAGCTTTTCGCAATGCATGAAAATAGCTGCTACGGCGCAGCGGCCGCTACGCGCTACGAGACTGCTACGGCGCGTAGCACTAAAAAGCAAAAACAGTTTGAGAACCGGCGCCACTCACCAACGCTCTCGTGTTATATGGCATATTATACCATAATAATATTTTTTACTTAGCACATTTTTGTTTATACCTGCACTATGAGTGAACATGTGAGTGTGTGAGCGAGTGAGAGTGCGCGAACAAAATATAAAAATGTCGTTTGCTCGTCGTGCGCCGCGGAATCTAATAGCCAACCGAATTTTATGTTCTTTCGCGGTACGAGATTGTGTTACACGGTGGGCCCACAGGTTTTTTTAACCTCTTTGCTGGAGAATTGACTTTTGTTACGAATGCGGCCGGTTTATGGTGACGCCCAATTAGCGATGGGCTCGCAATCTGTGTACCGCACGCCTTTTGTTACAAATGATTTATGTCTATGAGCGGCGGAGCGGGCTCGCAATGGCAATTTAGTTTTTGAGGATTATTATATGTTAAATATTAAATTTCGAGGTTAGAACTGTAAAGCGGTGAGCTTTTGTTGGCTTCTCTGTTAAATCTTTGTTTCTGACATTAAGTAGTCCATTTGCTGACAAAACAGAGAATCTTTTATGTAGACAGAGGTCAAAAATATAAT
This sequence comes from Mythimna lalbum, assembly GCA_949319445.1. NCBI lineage: Eukaryota > Metazoa > Arthropoda > Insecta > Lepidoptera > Noctuidae > Mythimna > Mythimna lalbum. The sequence continues at coordinate 23,054,606 of OX439349.1, forward strand.
TTAAGTAGCCTTAAAACTGTTTACGAGTATTTTTTCTAAGTATACAATAATATTTCTGGGTATTAGTCGTTGTTGAAAGCGTTGGCATTGATGTGTTTGCGTCACTCCTAGCACATGGCACTGCGGATGGCTAATAAACGCGTGTTACTGCTCGCACACACTTACATGCATAACTGCCCGTAAACATGTAGTACTTTAGTGGGCTATCTTCGTAATTCACTACAACAAGCTATTTGAAATAAAATATTGATCATCACTATCGTCATTTCGACCGAAAGACGTCCACTATTGAACATAGGCACACGTATCGCCGCAGCGAATGGTCCAGCCAGTGCGTCTTCCATCCATCGGATTCATCAACAAACGGTCCAGTGCGTCTCCCATCCATCGGATTCACGCGACTCTCTCCAGGTCCACAAAGTGGACCGTTGACCTGGTCCACATTGGCTTTCTAATACCGTGTCTCCCGGTGCTTGGTCCCCACTCCGGAACCTTTCGGCTCCGACAGCCATCTGTTCTGGGAGCGATGTGCTTTACCCACAACTACTATAATTCTCCAGAATACTTAACCAAGGTTGCCTCCTGCCTCAGTCACCTCCTGCAGATATTATTTTTTATTGCTGACGACGCAAAGAACTATAACAAACTATTATTAGATTTAAATAATATTGTCATATAAATTAGTCATGACAATGAGAAAAATCTTTTGAATAGCTCAGCAGCATAATTTTTCTTTTTTTTGGGGCGAGGAGTCGTCAAATCACTTCTGTCGCTCTGGATGACTTTTACTGACTAAGACTTCTGATCTTTCAGTTGCCCTTTTTACATAATCTTATTTTACCTAAATTACAATTCGCAACTTATAAAAGTTAACAGTTCACAGAATAAGCTCTGTGATTTTTTTCAAACAATATAGAATGTCAGAATTACACAATATAACTCACACACTCAACAAACCCTCTCATCCTCCTCCCTCTCACTTTCTTACTGTTTCACTTAACTTGTTAAAACAAACGCTAAAGCAGCAAACCAATAGTACGTTACGACATTGAAACACAACAACTATAGATCTAATAAACCCATAAAAACATAGCTAAATAAGCCTCATATACCGTCAAAACTTTTCCCCGTACAGCCAACCTACACAATTCGCTCGCCACAGAAACTTGTAAAAGAAACTCAACTAAAACTTTAATAACTTCATAAAATAGAAAACGTATGCGCTCTAGATAAATTACAGAGATAGGGACCGGGGACAGAGAGACATACACGCGTATATGTATATATGTGTGTAGTGAGCTCATTAATTGCTGGACCACACACGATATCGGTATTGTACGATAGTAATGTAACTGTTTATCGTTCACAATTAAAGTTAGTTAATGGGAAAGGTTTAATGAAGAAGGAGAGATGTGAAGGATTCCGAACAGATCGGGTTTTGGGAAAGATTAGAGAAAGATTGTTAAAATTAATGTTATTTAGTTTCCGTGTACCGATTACTTGTTAAGAATTTAAATAGGTGATTTATGTGATTAAACAAATTATGAATGAACCGGTTACTCTTGTAGTAAAAAGTAGGCAAGGTATGTTGCTCGCAGAACAGATTGTCCAATGGGCCGAAAGGTACTGGAGCGGCGAGCGCGTACCGAAAGATGCAGTATTTTGAAGGCTTGCCCCCCTAGTCAAGTTACTAATCTGCAAGGTTAACTCGAAGCGTTCGACACAATCGCAACGGTTGTAATTTGGCTAGGGGGGCAGGTGGCCCTAGTGAGGGTTGCGGAATTTCGATTGATGCAAAGGACGTAGGAGGGTTCATTGTGGCGACACTTGTGGGAAACCTGTGTCCAATAATGGAAGTATTTCGACTGAAATGATGATTATGGAAATCTTGCTAAGGCAGGTACAATGCCTACCACATATAATCAAAATTTTCGCAGTACTGCATTATATTGAAAAGGTTTGGTTTAATGGCCGGTAGTTAATCGGTATTCGGTTCAAAGGACCAAAAATATTATTGTTTTCATTCGATTTTTAACCAAGACCAACATAGGCCAGACTATTTTACAACTTACAAAAGAAAATAAAACAGACACACCAACATGAGCTTCGCCAATAAACTTTATTTCTTTATCCTCGAATAGGTTCCTAGACATAAAACAACGAAAATATACCCTCAAACTTTTAACATACCCTAAAAACTTTCCAGTTTTACAATTAATATGACATTTTCCGAATCATTAACTATTATTGTTTCACTATTAAGAAAGTTTTGCAGGTATCAGTTAGCTAAAGTTACCTTTTTTACAGTTACAATAAAACCCAGTAACTTGTAAATATTAATGTCGAATTAATGACTATTTTGTTCGGGAGTATTCTTTTTATTAAAGTTTTTAACGAGTTGAGCAGGTTAATGAGTTGGGGCCATTAAATTAGTAGTTAATGAGTACTTTGTAACAGTATGGATCGTTAATGTTGGTTTTAAGCGTTTGTGCTGTGGCGTCAGGATAGGTAAGAGTGAGTCTTCGATTGTGGAGAGCTGGTAATTTTGGTACCAGTTGAACATCTGTTTTTATATTGTACTTTGTTATGGCTTGAGCGTCGATTACACAATGCCTTTTTTACGAGGAGTGAAATCGTCAGATCTTATCCCGGTCTGCGTGTAGCGAAAGGAGTTGGTAAGATTTTTTACTGACTGAAACACATTTGTGTTCCTTCGATTGCGATTACATAATGCTGAAGAAGTCAAAATAATTAAATTGACTAGATTCATCTTTGCTTACCCCTGGTATGATAGTGGTCAAGCGCGGGTTAATCAATCCGGGTATTATCTTTCGTCTGGATTGAAGGATAGTTTGAAAGAGCTACTGCAGTCCTCATTCACAGGTGCATTTTAGCCAGAAAATGACTGACACTCCCTTTCGCTCCGGCAAGAGCGGGAGGAATTATTTGAAGATAGGCTCTCTCAAAATAGACATGTTAATTTATATTTAATTATACTAAAAATAAAAATAACAAAATAATACAGATAGAAGAGCACAAAGGTGCAGCTTATTTCAAATGCTTCCAGAAGCCTTGCGTCGGGACAGCAAGGTTAAAAATGTAGACACAGTATACAATAGTTAACAAACCTATGACTGGCCTGTTGGTCTAGTGGTTGGTGGCCCTGACTGCTATGCCGGAGGTTGTGGGTTCGATTCCCACCCAGAGGAAATGTTTATGTGATGAGCATGATCACTTGTTCTGTGGCTGGGTGTAATTTATCTATAATGTGTGTGTATTTGGAGATGTATAAGTATGTTTATCAGTTGTCTATTACCGATAACGCAGGCTCTGCTTAGCATGGGACTAGATGGCGTTGTGTGATAGTTGTGGTATATATATATTATATTAAAAAAAAACAAAAAAAAAAAACAATAATGGTAGCTAGATATAACATCACAGTCAGACAACAACACTATATTGTTTCATTGTTAATTTCTGACATAACTCCTTAATTACTAAGCGGTACATTAATAGTTTATAGACACACATTTACGGGTAAACAATTTTTATTCGTCGGCCTATAATCAGATGATAGTTGCGGCATCCTCTGGACTCATAAACAGTTCATCCCTGTTTTATTAGAAGCATAATAACTGGTATAAAAGTACACTTTTATATGATTCCGATGAGATTGATGTTTATCTTGGAATAGTTGGGTTTATGGCTTGTGTGAAGTGTATGGCTGGTATTTACGTATTGTTTTATAGCGTATGGTTTCTTGTTTGTTTCGTTGTTGCTTGGGCGAGTGGTGTGTTGTAATAGGTGTTAGAAGAACTTTCTTTATCAATTCTATGCTCTTGCATAAGGTTGTAAGGCAAAAAGTGCGTTTTTTCAGGAGAGTTCGTTCTTGTAACTGTTAATAATATAAGTAACTAGCTTCTACCTGTGACGTCGCCTGCGTGAAAGTCTGTTTCTCCATCCAAACTTTGGACCCCCGTTTCATTCTCTGAGGAGGTTTATTTCGGAAAATCCATTCTTAGCGGATGTCTACACCCCATAAGAAACCTACCTACCAAATAAGTTTGTATGTGTTATAGTTTCTGAGATTTTGTGATTAATCAGTGAGTGCTATTTCGCTTTTATATTTAGAGATTTTTGCAATATTTTTAACGGATGTTTTTGCATTGTGTATCTAATTAATAGTCAGTTTACGGTCACAGTAACAATTTCGCTCCTAAATAAGTATGATACTGCGTCTGGTAGCAGCTAGGACCCTCATAAAACATACATTTTATCTTAAACAAATCCATAGATCACTATTGAATACACAAAATATATTAATTCTCCTAATTCAACATTCGCAGAACTTGTTTCTCTAACGGGATCACAATAATTACAAGAACACTAACAGATTGAATACCTGCGTATTCTAGACATTAGTGCCGTAACTAGGGCGGTGGCAGGGGTGCCCGTAGGCCCTGACGGGGCGCAGAAACGATCGGACCAACAATAAGTTTTGTATCATTCATTTCATCAGAAGTGAAAGAATAGAGAAAGAGAGAGTCGCTCTTAATAAACTAGTGCGCCTGACTATTAACTTTTGCATCACTGCTTACTCCCTTCTAGAGAGGACGCCTGAGTCCAATCAGTGGGAACATTATAAGGCCGACTATGCTATGCTATCACTGCTTACTATCAGATGGGATCGCAGTCAAGCACTAGTTTATATCAATAAAAAGTAGATAACTGTTTCCCTTTCCCTCTTGCTCCGGAGCATGACCTAAACTAGGTCTGTACGCTCAAAGCACCATCAACAATTACCTTCATGAGGACATGGTAGGGCACCATCGTTGATTGCCTTCATGAGGGCATGGGCTACCCAAGCGGGGTAAACTTCTATCATATGCTTTACCATATGGATGATGATTACCGAGCATTTCTTCCCACTAGAACCGATTAGGTACCTCCCGTAACACTCATATTTGGTGAGATCCTGCGTCAAGTTGATTAAATTATGTACCCAGCTCAAAATTTGTTGGGGGCGCAATTACAGAAACTGGCACCGGGCATATAAAAGTCCTTTTACGGCACTGCTAGACAGATCTATGGAATTCTACCAAACGTATACCTAGCTAATATAATTTTTAATTATTTTGGACAAGACTACGTGATTTACATTAATTATTTTACTTGTCAATGAAACTCGTTTTGAAGATAATAGATTCAAGTATGAGTTTATGTTTGCGTGTGTGCTTATCGTTTTTGTATTACTTTATATAGTGTGTCTTTCTGATTTATGTTCGCCTATTATTAAATTCACTACCAAAATAGAGTTAGCAAAGATATCTACACTAATATATTTATTAAAACGAAGTAAAGCGTGTTTTTTTTTTGTTTAAGAGGTAGGATATGACCAGATCTTTCAGAACTGGTCATATAGCTAAAGCTGCTTTATGTCTGAACGACATAGACTATATTTTATGTACGCGGGCGAAGCCGCGGGAAAAAGCTAGTCGGCTAATTTGTAAAAATCTCGTATCACAGTATTAGTTATCTTGACAAAGTGCTTATTATCAAGCTCTTTCGAAACGGCTTGACTGATTTTTATGAAATGTTTTTGCGTATATTTGGTAGGTCTATCAATAGAGCTACGGTTCAGGATAAGGCAAAGGATTTTTTTTAGAAAAAAGCATTGGTTGTTGCTGAAATTATAGTCATCAAACTGATGAACTTTCTCCTAGAAGTTATTAAGTAACCTATTGACTGACCTGTTGGTCTAGTGATTAGTGGCCCTGACTGCTTTGCCGGAGGTCGTGGGTTCGATTCCCATCCAGAACAAATGTTTATGTGATGAGCACGATCATTTGTTCTGTGCCCGATAGTATATATTTAATAATATATAAGTATGTTTAACAGTTGTCAAGTACTCACAACACAAGCGCTGCTTAGCTTGAGACTAGACGACGTTGTGTAATAGTTGTGGAATATTATTTTAATTAATATTTTTATTTATTGGCAACTCCTCGGTGGTGCTGACCTGTCTGTCTAAACACAGGTTAAACAGGTTAAAGAAAAACCAAATAAACACTTCATTAACCCCAGACGAATTAATATTTAATGTTTCTCAATTAACATTAAGCACTTTACATTATCTTCTAAAAAGCATGTTACACAACATTTTTTTAACATTTAATTTTAATCTAAAATCCATTATTCTTTGCAAAACACGTGCCTCGCCAAAAGAATGCAAATCGGAAATAAGGCTAGGTTTACATCTTCTAGGATCACATATCACCTTACTTAAGACCACAAACGATTCTGTGAACGGTCGAAAACTTTTCAATTATATAAAAAATCGCTCAAAATTCAATTTCAAAGTTCAATAATCTAAACCTAGCCTAAAATCAACATAGCATCTAATAGTTTTTAAATATAAATGGCAATATGGCCGCATTCCACCTAGCCGTAAACTATGTGTTATGTATCTACCTACATATATATCTATATATCTACATATGTTTGTATGTATGTCGTTGGTTGTGGGACATCTCGTTATTTCTGTTTTATTGTATGAATATGTAATGACTTGCGACACACCAATTGCTGATCTTAGCTCTTACTACGGTAAAATTTACATAGATTAAGATTTTTTTTTTGGATAGACGATAAGAAGTCATGTAGCGGTCTATGCGAGTAAAGAAATGATTAAAGAGTTAGTGCCGATATTTTTTGTTTAATTATTTTGTAGATAAAAGTTAATGTCACTTGATTGAACAAGTACCATTAAAGTCATTAAAGTTAGGAATCTAATCTTATTTATATCATCCTACACTTGAGCGTGTTTTTTTCATGTCATAATTATTCAATTTTTTTTTAACTAAACTAAGTTTAAAAAAAAGCCAAACATTTGTGGAAACCTAGCGAATTTAATGTAGGTACGTAGTAAGCACACAAGTCTTTATCTGCTTATAAAAAGGCTGATAATCTAACGAACCCAACCTCTCAGATGCTCTCAAGAATTATCCACAAATCAATGAACTCAATACATCTGTATCTGTAACCGTTGTCTCATCTATCGCCACCAGAATTGAAAGATAAGTAGGTATGTGGCATATGCTTGTTTACGAGTGTCTACTATCTTTATTATTTAAATCTTCTCGAACCGGTCGCAGTTAGCTGATTGCGTTGGTGTATCCACATTACAAAATGTTGAGATTTTAAAGAGCAAGTATTATAAATATTTTTTAATTAATAAAATGCTTACTGTTATTTTTTGTGATTATGGTGGACGGGTCTTTGGTTCGTTTGTGAGAGGAAATGAAAGGTGCTTGTATACCTGATAGTATGGTGTCAATGAAGTGTTAGCATAATCAGCCTTATGTTTACACTGGAGGAACTTAGGGTGTTCTTTGTGAGGGAATAGTTGTAATTTTCTTCACTTGAGCCTCGTTTTCGATTTTTTTATTCTAAGACATGGAAAAGATTTTTGTAACTCATAACATGATTTAAAAGAGTGTCTATAGAGTTTCTTGCATGTTAATCTACATGGAGATCGACGCTTTGGAACGTGCAACTTAGCTTTACTTTTTTGACTGACCGAAATTTTTAAAATTCAAAAGTACCTATTATTTTTGGTGGGTAAAAGTCATCTAAATGACATCCCCTTGGGTGGAGTGGGAAATAATATCAACCTCTTACTGTCCCCGCACACGGGCTTCAAAAAAACGCAGCCTCAACTTCATTTAAATGATTGAGGCCCGTGTGGAACTGTCCCCGTTCCTGACTAAAAAAACCCACCCCGTTCCTTCTCGCCTTTTATACCGGGGCTAAGCTACCCTACCTTGTATAGAGTTGTTATTGTTTTATTTTTTAAGGTAATGCGCCATGTTAGTCGTAAATAAACTCATTTTCTTTGCTTAAAAAATAGCGTTTGGGTTTTACAGTTACCGTTATAGAAGAAAAATCTCCCATGATATTTCAGACCACAAATTAGACGACGATCAATCCTCTATCCAAATAGATAATAACCATTTTTACCACATACAATAAAGAATGGCCAGTCGTAATCGGAAGAGGAAACGGCCATTAGTAAGCAGGTTACAGTACTACCTGCAGATGAGCCTTTCACTGAGTAATCATTGTAATTTATTGTGATTGCCTAGTGTTTTGTTTCTCACGGTAATCGATACTTTGTAATTATGAAGTGTGATGGTGTATTGGTCCACAATCAAGCAGTTTGCGGTTGCGTGATAAAAGGGGTTTTTGCACATTCGAAATTTACTTTTTCATACTATAAGGTTTTTTTGCGGTGTGTAAAAATCGTCCAGATGAAATCCCCCGCCCTTGGGCGGTATGGGAGATAGTGTCGACTGTTACTGTCTAAAATGTCCTTTCATACTGGGCCCGAGCCTCCCTTTCAGAAGCAGGCTCTTGGCCTCAGTAGGTGTCGACCCTGCTGGGCTCTTACCGTTGCCGACTACTTCTTGCGGCGCGCGGGAACAGTACGCGCCTTCGACGGCTTGGGCTTGGTCCGGACGGTTACCGGACGGTCGGAGAGCGAGCTACCCATTGCTTGCCGTCCGCAAGCCTGCGCCTACGGTCGCAATCACGGTTGCCAATCTCAGTAAAGATTAGTCGAGTACGCTGGAGATATCTATCTTATCTCTCTGTTCTTTTACTCTCATAGTCCGATAGGACTGCAATCCGGCGTACCGGGAAGAGGTCAGGCGCAGAACCATCGACTTTACGTGCTTTTGGAGGCACGAGGGTATCACACTACCAACTTCTAAATTCTGGGTTGCTTCAGAATAATTCCTAATGGAAAAACCTGTTAGCACTTTTTCCCCAGACTTCACATCACACCTAGGACATGCCTCTCGACAGTCACGCTCAACAGGACGAGTGGAACCATTCCTTTTTTGCAACGTAATCAAGGTTACAGCCCTAGGCTTGCATTATGCGAAAAAAATTATTGCTCTAACCATCTTTCTAAAAGAATTTTGTAATAAGCTTTTAATGAAAGTATTTTTTTCATAGCAAGCTTTTATAGCTCGGTATACCTATATAATTAATACTCGTCAAGAAGAATCATACGAGTCGATGGGGTTGTGTCGTTTAAGTACCAAGTTCCTATAGCCACCTTCCGGTTCCATCAATCAGATCAGCTCCTTGTCATAATATTTTTGCGTTGTCATTTGATTTACACGTATACATGCAAAATTTCAGCTCATTCGGTAACCGGGAAGAGGGCCAAATTTAATTTACAAGATTTGATGACAGACAAACATCGGGACAGGTGAAACTAAATAAAAAAAAAGAAACTTGAAATAAAAACAATTATGGAATATCTACCTATGTTGAAAATACTTTATTAGTCTTGGAATGTTGAGATGATATTTTAAGATTAATGTGATGACAGATTCAGACTAATAGGATGATAGAAAAAACTTAATAAAAAGTTACCTTGACGAAAGCCAAGCATTCAATCAAATTAATATAGAATGTAAATCTCACAGAACATACAAGTATGAAAAATTAGATGCGCGTCCTACTCAGACATAATTCAGACCTCTTAAATACTCTGTTTTGATATATTACATGACCAAACTTTATGATTTGTGAATGGAAGTCCGAGATCAGTTTCAATAACATCCGATGCCCTCGGGCGATCTTTTAGCAACATATAATTGCAGTTTTACGAATAATCGAAGCGCATTAGACGACTATTAATGTGAAAATTGGCGCATACCATTACGTGGGCGCAGCCAATAGCTTCTTAAAAGAAATTGCTTATAAATGTAAGTTATTAAGTAATAAAAAAGGTAATATGTCTGGGTATCGACGATACATTTGGTGCGGTACAAACAGGTACCCACATAGTTTCGGTATTGGGAACAGACTTGAATAATTAGAAAACGGAATTGTTGGTGAATGGAATAAACTTATGTTTCTAGTTATTAAAATATTCTTCTTCTATTCATTGATTAAAATGTGGCTAAGTCTGGTTCGTGGCATCACAGCGGGGCCCTATTAGAATACCAGTGTTATGTTATTTATTAAATAGTAACGTTATGCTGAGATATAAAAAAAAAACAACACTGATACCAATTCAGAGGAGAGAGAGGATGTCAAAGTATTTTTAAAAGTCCATATGCCTAGTTAACATATAAAATAGAATACAATAGAATAGAATATACTTTATTGTAAACCAAAACAATAACAAAACCAATGGAACCATGCTAATTGGTGTCTGAGATAGTGTTGGGGAAATTGCCACACGCGTGGACTGATCCAGTCAGTGCAAGCATTTATCAGTATTCATGGACTTCAACTCAGGACTATAATGAGCTCATCGACTTGACGAACAATACCAAAGAATGGACATTTGGGTAGGCCACATAAACAACTTAAAAGATTCATACGTTAAAATTACAGAAAATAAATAGTAATCCACATAGTCCCCACGTTGACAATAATATAATAAAATTTACAAACACAGTAAATATTGTAAATTATAAAATAAAAATAATCATAAATGTCAAATTATAAAATTAAAATAATCGTCAATGTCAAAAAAGGATGTCATTCTCAGCAGTTGTGGCTGGTAACACTACACCAATGAGAAGTCCAATAACCTCTAAACGTAATCTCTGGGAGTAAGGTACTACGTAAGGACTGGCCTGTTGGTCTAGTGGTTAGTGACCCTGACTGCTATGCCGCAGGTCGTGGGTTCGATTCCCACCCAGGACAAATGTTTGTGTGATGAGCATAATCATTTGTTCTGTGTCTGGGTGTAATTTATCTATAATATGTATGTATTTAGAAATAAGTATGTTTATTAGTTGTCTAGTACCCATAACACAAGCTCTGCTTAGCTTGGGACTAGACGGCATTGTGATCACACAATGATATATATATATATATATATAATATAATAATATTCCACAACTATCAAGTACAAAAAAAAAAAAAAAAAAAAAAAAAAAATCTTCCACGTAATTATAATTTGTACATCGTAAATGCACTAATGATTCTTCTCCGTTTTGACACAACGTTAATTAAAAACGAGTTCATAAACGTCACTAAGTGAATTTTATTACCCACCATAATGAATCTAAACGTCCCATAGCGTATAATAAATTATATATTGCTATATAATTTCAAATGTTTGATGCGAAGAAACTAGGTATACATTAGGTAATGGGTGAACTATGTATATTATATTATGTAGTCATTCGTGTGGTAACATCTAATTATGAAATATGGTCGTTATTTTGTTAATGTAAATCGAAAATGCCATCTGTGGCATCAAGTGATGTATGTTGGCGTATAACTTTGATTCAGAAAAAGGCTTTTATTAATAATATCATTTATAAACAAAAATTTGACAGTTAAACTCCTCCTCCTCCTCGAGTCGTATTCCTCATTACTGAGGGTTGTGAAGTTCCTGTTTGATTAGCTTCTTTCTGATGGTGTTTCGCCGTCTGTGATAGTTCTTGGCGTTATGCAGTGCGACGCGCAATTGGGTGTCCAGTGTGAATCGGCCTGATCAGCCAGATTTTTGGATTACGATCGTCGGAACCTTGCCAGTTACGATGCTCAAAGTTGTTACCATTTTTCCTGGCTATGTGGGCAAAAAACTTTAAGTGCTCTGTACATACAGGTCTTTGATAGTCGAGTCTTTATGTTCAGTTCGCGTAAGATTGAGATGTTTGTACGGAAAGCAGTCCAAGGAAATCAAAGCATATTCTTCCAACACCACATCTCGAAGGCATCTTAAGTTCGTTTGTAAATATTAAAAGTTAAATAACTATGTTAGTAACCATGTAAACACGATAACACATTAAATAATTGAACAATCAAAGCCCACAATGACATCCAGAAGACGTTTCGCGCTAGCCCGAATCCTTTGCAACAACGAAACTGCATAGTTTATGTTTAAAATATTTCTATTTTTTTGTCATAATTTTGCACTATTTTAGAGAAATTATCCAGGAAAAACATTAACACTACTTTAAGGAAGTACCCAAACATTTATGTTTTCTTCAAGTTGTTTAACATAGCTCTAAGACTTAACAGTTTCGAATAAAGAATTTTAATAAATACTAGCTTCCGCCAACGGCTTTGCCCGCGTGAACGTAGGTTTTTCGTTGAACCTTGGATCCCCATTTCATTCCATTTATGGGCTGAATTTTGGAAAAATCTAAATCTCTGTGCAAATTTCAGCATTTTGGGTCCGTGGTTAATGAGTCAGGACTTTCTTTCATATGTACAGATTCAGAAATAAAATAGTTAGACTTCTTCTACCGTCTAGCAACAATATAGGTATAGTATTCCCTAAATTAAAGGTAGTAGTTTATTAGGAAGCTTTTTCAGTTAAAGCCTTTCTTAAAATGGACGATAAACTTGAACAATACACCGGAAAAGCCCATTGTCCAAAACTCCAATAAAATCAAACCAATAAATTAATTCGATCACATTCTCACACAATCTAAGATCACTATAAACTTTAACGACATTACCGTTATACACCAAAATCTTCTGAAACAGTCTCAAAAGTAAAAACCCGAAGATGTACCATCTTGTGACGTCATCGCTCATCATTGTGTAACCACACATATTCTGGGGACAATTGGAGCGCTCGTAGGTGGAGCGATTATCTGAATACTAATGTGTGATGGTATTAGTAATATGTAGTTATATGGACATCGGTATGAGTGGAATATTTTATGACAGTTTTATTCTTCTGAAGTAAATTTTTGAATGGGTGAAGAACGAGGTTATTTTTTGAGGACATGATGCGACATCATGATTTAAAGTATAAGCATAATCAGTCTTAAAAGATTCTCTCTGCTGGAGTTCAAGCTGCAAACTCAGTGCGGATTGACGGATGTTACATGTAATCCATTTTTTTGGTTCTAGGACAGAGCTTAAGCGCGTGCCTGCGGTTGAATCCACGACGTAAAATTTGTAAGCCTGCGCCACTGCTCGCAATTGCATTAAAATTATTTAATTGTATTTACTTGAATTAGGATCGCTTTTCTATTGTGCAACCCTTTATTTAAAGTCACTATACCTGGTTCTGAATGTAACGGTTCATACCTAACAAAATAACAACCAAGAAAACCTCGAAGACTTAAGGAGGAATCACAAATCTCAAAACTCGTGATTTAAGTAAGACTCTTAAAAGAATGAACAGTCAAATTATTTACATAATTAATTAATTTAATTTACCTACTTTAATAGATATAAACAATTCAACTATATAAATAAATACACTTGTATTTTTATTTCAATTAATAGATATTGATTTATTTAACTTTATTTTATTATTTTGTAACATTATTTAATTAATCTCATAAAGCCTTTTTATTAATGTCTGTGTCTCAACCTTGTGAATTGAAACATATGAAATTGCAGTCAGGATTGAATTAAATAGAGTCGGATCAAATAGAGCTTAATATGTAGAAACAAGTAATTTTAGTACATCCTAAGTTTAGTTGACATCCAAATTTGTTGCTGTGGACACAAATGAACAATATTAGCATTTTCATATTATTCATTCTTGTGTTAAAGATGCGATTGCCAAGTGCCATCCTTCTTTCTCGCTCGGACTTCATGGTAAGGTACCTGGTCTGAAATATCACTGTCCTGAATCCAAGCAATAGGGTTGCATGTCTCCAGTTCATCAATCAATTGGACATAGCAAATTAGTTTTCTCCAAGAAAACCCGTTACACCAATATTGCCTTTCTGTGTCTTACCGTCTCATTGCGTCATTGCATTAAATTCACTGGACATCTCTGTTATTTACGACTGCTATCCGGAAATAAGCAGCTATAAGCGGGCGTAACCGGATCGAACCGGTTTCGATTACAATTAATATCGTCGCCGACTTAACATTTGTTGTGCATTGCTAGAGGCTAGCTTTAATTTATCGTGCTGTAATGAGATTTTAGTAGGGAACATTTTTTTGCTGTCAGTGTTTGGACAAGTAGGAGAAAGGCGATAATGTATGAAAATATTTCTGTCCCGGTTATCGAGAGGTTCGCACGCAATGATTTTAATATTGCAACAGTGTTCAAAGCTCGTTTTGATTGATTCAAAATTATTGTTGCTTATAAAATTGGTAGTGGAATTGATATGATCAAGTTGTAGTCAAAAATTCAATTCATCACAAATTAAGGGCATAAATGCTTGCTATTTATTTATGATGCAACAATACGACTATAAGATAAACAAAGACCATGCAGGAAGCAGACTCGTATTGTTTTTCTCATAACTTTGGTCCTTCGAGCTGGATGTCACTCAGCAACTTGAGTGGTTTTCAGTGCATTTTTTACACTTATATACAGAAATATTTTTTTGGATCCAATCCCACAGTTTCTTGATTAATTACAAATAAATTGTGTTTCAAATTCAAGACAATATATCTCGGCGACCTTTCACTAAACTTTCCTATTTTACCGTCTTGTATAGGCCTCCATAACACGACCATAAACTAAATCGTAAAATATTGAAACCAGTGTAGTCTGACCTTTAAGTCACATTTTATTGGGCGATTTACAACCTTATTGCTTAGACATTAAGAGTTGTATCTTAAATGATACATTTATTTTAGTTAATCTATAAATTAATCACCCGCTTGTTCGTGATTTATTGTTTTTTAACACTTCAATAGCTGCCGATGTCCATTTGGAGGCATTTTTCAGTGTACAGATCTGACAGCGATGATCTGCACACTAATATACTTTGACACCTCATCTATAATGATTAACACCTTGTGGTCTAGGCGTTAGGATTGAAATTCGTGTAATAAGTTGTTTTTGATCGTTAAACTTAAGTTGGTCTTAAGTAAGTAGTGTTGTTACCTAACTGTCACTTGATTTTCTTGAATATTCAACAGGCTCACTCTAAATTCGATCGGGTCGGTGTTTTATGCTATAAACTATAAAAATCGGTGCAATACATCACAGTAATTAACGAAAGAACTGCTTTTCTATCTAATTAGCGCTTTATTAACAATTATATGATCCTGTAAATAACTGTTTTGTTAATCATTTAACATTTATAACATATGTTTGGTGCTAATTAAAACTATAAATAATTTCCAGTTATTTGGTGTTTTTGATACAGTTGCCTATTTAACTTATGGAAACTTTTTAAGCTATTTTAGGGTACATTTTTTGTAACTTCAAGACTAGAGTGAATAGGCTCTAAATAAACTAGTGCAATTCACTACCATCGTTTGCCTCTTACCATCAGGCGGGAACAAGATCACCGATTGTAATCAAGCACTAGTTTTTATAATAAAATAAAAAAAACTCATTTTTCTTTTATCTGGACAGCCCTATGTGCAGATTTATCATCCCTTGTGGAAAACGCAGTCACAAAAGTGAAATAAAAATTTATGTATGCTTTTGCCTGCAGCTTTGGCCACGTACATAAAATTCAGGCATAAAGCTGCTTTCTATCAGTGAAAAATTTTTAGCATTCGGACCAGTACGTCCAGAGATTACCTCATACAAACAAAAAAAGCAAACTTTACCTCTTTATTAAGTGTAGAAGTGTAGATGTAAATTTTATGCATGTTTGTTTTGGCAAATTTCATGGAAATAAATTCTGGTCCTTAGTTCCCCGTCATTCTCATCATCTCCCTAGCATTTTCCTAACTAGCTTGGGGTTGGCTTTCAGCCAACCGGATGCGGAATACTCATGTTTTAAATGGAGAGACTGCCTATGAGCCCTAAACAGCCCAGGTTACTTGGCAACACGACACTTCTTTAGTAGACTGATGGTCAGACTTTCTGGCATTTAACTACCACCATTCTGGCATTTGACGGTAGTCAATTGGTAGTAACCAATCACCAGTGTTAGTAGTTTTAGCTCTACGTCATTCTCGGTACAGAAAAACTAAACCTTTCCAACTTCCCGAAATAAGCTAATCAATATCATTAAATTATGCATGAAGGGGCCGAATATTTCGCTTAGCCAGAACACTACCGCTTCGGGCGAAATCCATAAAACCCAACTCTTCCATAAATAAATTAAGAGTTCATACTAATTGCGTAAAGCAGTAGGTATGGTAATGATTCTTGTCCAATTCGGTACTTTCGAATTTGATGATATTATGTACGTTTTTTTCATTTATATGCTGATTTGTGGAATATGGCGGAAACACTTGCCTGTTACGGGGACGTACTCGTGAAGCGAACTGTCGCGACGGAATCATACGGGAGGCTTTTGTGAGCGGACACACAACGTAAAATTAAATCAGTATAGTTCCAAATGACAGCTTTTTATTACAGACATTTATTAAAAAATTTTTTTCGGTGGGTAAAAATCATCCAATGACAACCGCCGCTCTTGGATGGAGCAGAGGATAGTGTCAGACTCTTACTGACTAAAAACTTACCCTGTTCCTTCTAGCCTTCATACCGGGGCTCGAGTTCCTTTCGGATAACCCTGGCCCCAGTAGGCTTCGACCCAGCATGGCTCCTCCTGTTGCTGACAAATCCTTGAGGCGCGCGGGAATAGTGCGCGCCGTCGACGTGCCTTGGGCTCGGCCCGTACTGTTGCCGGACGGTCGGACAGCGAGCTACCCATGTATATAACAGACCTAGACTTAAGTTATTGTCAATATTTTTTTAAATAATATAAACTAGGGATTGACTACGATTCCACCTGATGGTAAGCAGTGATGCAAATAGTGACTCTTCCCAGTGTTGCAATACTTGGCTTTTTTACTATAATATTTTTGGGTTTATTGTGAAATCTTTCGACCCCAACGGCCATCTATTTTGCAAGCCATGTGCCCTGCCCATTGCCACTTTACTTTGGCGACTATTAAATACTATTATCTAAGTTGAACAACACATTTCGCTAACTAATATTATAAACACTTGCATTACGTGCTTTATATCCGTTATGAAGAATAAACGACAGAATTTTCTTAGAAAAAAAATCGAAAAAGGAAAAAAGTTTCATCCGACAATTCTTCCTCTCCCGGTAAAAGTGACTGTCTGTGTCATTGCAAGGCAAAAAAGATATTTCCTGACGCCATAAAAGGTAAATAAAAATGTTTAGGGCAAATTGAATTTGGAACGTGGTTCGATCTTCCGTTACAGATGAGTACCTTTTATGTGTTTTGTGTAAGAATGATATGAAGTGGAATCTTCAATTTGTGTTTTCTTTTTTTCCTTAAAAGAATCAGTACACCATACAATTTTTTTATTATTAATGATAGGCTCGCGTATGACCTCTATATCACCTGATGGTAAGCGATGATGTGGCCGAAGATGGAGCACGCTTGCCTAGAAGTAACCTATTCACTGTTGACTTAAAGGTAAGGGTCTTTAAGTCTAGACTGAATAGGTAGGCTAGCTATCAGGAAACACAGACTCTGGTAGAGAATTCCGCTCCTTTACTGTACGCATAATGAATGTGTTCCCAAAAAGCTTTGTATTTAGGATGGGATATCCAACATCCGATGCCTCAACGCCGTGTGTCTAGTGGTCTGATGAACGGACTTGGTGGAATTAAATCGTGCAATTCCAACGCACACTTCCCGAAATGTAATCGATAGTAAACCTACTTTTTTGAGATTAAACAGCTTGGTTGCGTTTGCACAGCTAGGCGAAAATTGTCTGCCGTTGTCTGTATTTCTTGATACCTGTTTTATTATCTACGAGTAAGACTCCCTTAGATAATTAAATAGCCCAAATAAATAAATATAGACTAATGTAGTATTTGCTTTAATTTTTTTGCCTTGCTATAATAAAAAATCTCTATGTAAATAGTTCTTATTATCAGCTTCTTAGTTAAAAACTTGTCTAAAAATGATCAAGAATCAGCGTGTACGCTCGCTACAGTCCCTCGTATGTTTCCACGCATTACTGTGGTTTATGGGCACTGTGTTGCCATAATATATTCCGATTGCAGATTAAATGATTTTAATTAAGCAACATGGATAGATTTATATCATTTAAACGCTTCTATTTCTCTTTAATACTATCTATGTAACTGTAGTTTTCCCTATAATTCAGTCATGGGGCCTCATGTGGTCACAACATTCATATATTTGCTAATTTCTTTTTAAATTAGTGGAACGGGCCTCATTTTGACGCGTTTCAAATAAATTACGTATCTATTTATTGATTTCAAATTTCTGACCAAATTTTTTAAGTATCTTTGACACAGTTAGTGTAATGCGGTTATGATAATTTTCGTCATTTTTAACTTAAATAGTTGTTTAATAGATATGATTGATGGTTTATGGTAGTGGCGTTTTCATTAGGATCATTTGCCATAAATAATGGTATTATAATTATGGCGAAGGTGGGCGAGAGATTTGTCTTTAGTTGTTGGCAGTGTGTAAAAGGAAACCGCGTCTTAGAAAAGGTAAATTATGGTGATGATAGGTCACTACTATAGATCAAATATTTGTGCCGGAACTCATCAAGTCATTATATTAATTTCTTTCATCGAAATCAATGGTAATATTTATAGGTTTTTCTTTAATATTTAATACTTAATAATTTATTTGATTCTTAATACAACATTAGTCCAATTTGCTTGAACGTTTGCAAGAGCTACCGTGGTCCTAGAAGGCTAAGAACAAGTGGATGGCACAGGTGGGCTTTAGTCAGTAAAATTCTGACAAGATCGGTCACTACCCCAGTAGAGGTGCCCCCGAGCAGGAGAGAGGGTCAGACTTTTACAGACTAAAACCAACAGGATTCCTTCACTTGCTCTTTGTCTCTAGGGCCACGGTAACTCCTTCGAAACTGGTGAACTTATTTGATAACTGTCCACTACTCCACCATGATGGTAGAAAACTTATCATATTACTTAGATGACAGATTAAAACAAAAAATGTAAAACCATAATAACTTAATTTTTTTTAAACATTCAGCAAGCAATATTATTAAATGGTTTAGTATAGGGTCATCGTCATTTCAGCCGAAGGACATCCACTGCTGGACATAGGCCACCCCCAAGTGTCGCCACAAAGAACGGTCCTGTGCATCTGGCATCTACCGCATTCCCGCGACTCTCACTAGGTCATCGGTCTAGTATAGGGTCACTGTAACGCCATTACCGCTAATATTAAATAATAATATAATATAATAATAATATAATAATAATATTCCACAACTATCGCACAACGCCGCTAGTCCTAAGCTAAGCAGAACATTAGTTATGGGTACTAGAAAACTGATGAACATATTTATATATTTCTAAATACATACATATTATAGATAAATTACACCCAGACACAGAACAAATGATCATGCTCATCACATAAACATTTGTCCTGGGTGGGAATCGAACCCACCACACACATTAGTAGCCCTGACTGCTAAACCTTCGGTTTAGCAGTCAGGGCTACTAACCACTAGACCAACAGGCCAGTCAAAATACAGTACTTACTTCCCTGTGAGAATAAAAACAACCTCGAAAGTGATTTAAGAAATGTTTATTCAGTTCTAATAGTCCTCTTAAATTAGTACCTCGATCACCAATCAGTGGCTGTCTTCTTAATTACCCTAATTAATATCTGCCGGACCATAGACAAATGTTGAGTCGACTTCGATCTTCACCAACGAAGTAGGTAGCGGATATTTTTTGTGATAGACAGATGGACGACATTGCAACGCGCATGTGCACAAATGTTCCGCACATGCAGTTTGTAAGTTCGTTCTTACATAGTGCTACGTTATGGAGATCCGTAGGTTAATGACTAAAAAATAATTCGAATGTGGTGTTGTCTATGTAAAATAAGTACCCCTAGACATGTTGTTAATCTGAAATCGTTAACGCTAGTAGAAAGTTTCAAATGTACGGGAATGACGTCATCTCAAAGCTCAATCACGTGGTCAGAACAAAAGAATTGGGGGCGTGGCCAACTTGAAGCGTTTGACGCTAGCGAAACGTTTCTAAATTGATTACCCCTAATCAATTTAGAAACCATACCAGTCCCCCGACTGGTATGGTTTTCTTTCGCTTTGATTGTATAGCTAAAAATTTAATTTCTACTGTAGTCTTTGTTTCTTAAAAGCAATAGCGTGGTTAATCAAGAGTGAATATGTCACTTCTAGGTAAGCATGCTTCATCGTCGTTTACATCATCGCTTAACATCACATTAAATAGTAGCTTTCCAATACTAGTACAAGGTACGAATAATATACTTTAATAACCAGATGAACTATAATAGTAAAAATGTAACAAACTTTTAGCTGTGGCCAGCATCATCATGTTTCTGGCCTTATCCCGTGTTATTTGGAGTCGGTGGAATACGTTTTTTCTTCCATATTGTCCTATCACCCGTGACGCTATCATTAACTCCATTTACTCTCATATCAACTCACACAAGAGAATCATCGGCAGTGATGCACTTGTAGAGTCGAAGCTCCAAAGTCTTGAGCACCGTCGTCAAGTTGCTGCCCTGTCGGTTTTCTATCGTCTGCACTTCGGGGAATGTGCACTGGAATTGCACAATCTAATTCCGCCAAGTCCGTTCCACCATCGGACCACAAGACGAACGGCGTTGCGCCATCGGTACATGGTAGCTATTCCACCCATACGCACAAAGCGTTTTGGGAACACATTTATTGTGCGTACAGCCAAGGAGTGGAATTCCCTGCCGGAGTCTATGTTTCCTGATAGTTACAACTTAGGGGTCTTTAAGTCAAGATTGAATAGGTTACTTCTAGGCAAGCGTGTACCATCGTCGACCACATCGTCGCTTACCATCAGGTGAGATGGTCGTCAAACGGAAGCCTATCAATAATAATAAAAAAAAACAAAACACAATCTATACATCTTTTCCTTGCTCATTTGTTCCTTTTTCCATCCATCTACGTGTATACTCATAACTCTTTTAGTAACATGCGTTTCATCCCTCCTCTTCATATGGTAATGCCAAGACAAACGATACCCCTTCAACTTTTAAACTTCCTCTAATATATTCATATCTCACTTTATCTGTTGTCATATATTCACACAACGCTTCCATCTCACTCACAATCTCGTATCCGCTACATGCAATCTTTTTTTTTAAGTTTTTTTCACAAGCTAGCTAAATAATAATAAGTAATTCTAATTGATCAGTAATTGTCTAATTGGCTATGACCTGCAACTTTGATCCTTTGGCCTTCAGAAATCGGCATATGAAGTCTTCACGTGTTGAGGTCATTCAGTAGAAGCTCTTCTTGTTCAGTTTTAATTTCCAGGTTAACTGGTGTAGTTCCTTCTAGTCGGTACAGATTAGTGAGCAACCTTTAAGATCAACTAGTTCGGTTGTTGGCGTCGAGATCCGCACAATGCACATCACAATATAGACTAAATTCATCATCATCATTTCAGTGAAAAGACGTCCCTTGCTGGACATAGACCTTCTCCCAAGTGTCGCCACAACGACCGGTCCTGTGCGTCTGGTATCTATCGGAACACATAACATACATCACGTACTCGTAGTACCTCACTAATATGATTGAACTACCTAATGATTTACCTGGTCGACGGCCTGGTCAGGGTCGCGGGAATCTGATGGATGCGTGACGAACAGGCCCGGTCGTTGTGGCGACGCTTGGGGTAGGCCTATGACCAGCAGTGGACGTCTTACGGCTGATAAGATGATGATGATGATGAATGATTTAAAAGAGTGTCCATGGATTTTCTTGCACGTTCATCTCCATAGAGATCTATGCTTTGGAACGTGCAATTTAGCTTCACTTTTCTTGGACTAACCGACATTTGACTATTTAAAAGTACATACATTTGGTCTATTTGAAATAAAAGATTTTGTATTTGTAATATGTAATTTATACTATACGGATCCTCTATCACAAAGAGCGTGCCATACCAAGCTGCTTAATTTTTTGCGTCAGTCTTAAGCACCCTTTTTTTTTTGTAAAATTGTCGGAAGTGCGGAGCGTGCCATATGTCGGGTCGAGTTACACTATATGCTCTTGCGACCCCGCTCAACTGCCGATGCCGGGGCAATGTGAAGGGTCATAGACGAATTGGTTATTATGCCTTGAGTCGATCGGTCATCGACCAGTGCTGTGCTTGCTATTTAATCTTGTAATGTCTTATTGCTGTGCAGAATTCTCCCCCTCTAGTCTCCATTCTTCTTTGAATCTTGTTTAAGTACTCAGGTCAATCTTTTACAACACCTCTCGTCTTCTGACTCTTATTGCGTGGTGATTCAGACCTATCGTCCTTAAATCCTGATGCTTCTATCAATATAATGAAAAGTTGTCTGATTCTTTCGTATTTTACATTTTAGGTCCTTTGATCCGCATCACAACATCAAACCTTATTTTCGCTTTCAGCACAAAGGTTTCGCTGATAACTAGAGACTAAGAAACAAATAAATAGCAAGACGATACGTAATTTACAGTTTTTTCAAACACCAAAATTTTTACTGTGTTACTTTTAATAATTACACGATCAAAACAATGACGTTACCTGTGTCTTGAGTTATGTTTCCTCGATACCAAAATAATGTAACCTTTACCAAAAGTAATGACTGAAGATAATTGTTGCAAAAAATCTAGATATAATTGTACGCGAATAATCTTGAACTTTAGCGTGATACTCATATCGTAAACATAGTTTTTGTTTTAATATACCAATATTAAAATCATACTGGTTAACTTTATTCAAGTTGTCTATAGGTGCGGTTATTAATTTTTGGTCAAAATTACATGTTTTAATTAATTTGTGATGCAAGGTTAACCTATCGTCGTAAAAATATTTCCAATTAGCTGTTATTAGATATTTATATTTTTGGTGCAATTAGGCTCGCTTAGGTTTATGGTCACGACTTATTTCCTTAAACAGTTGCTGGTTCTGCTGTTTTCAACTACTGCAATGATACGAACAAGATTAAAAAATAAATCAGATATACTTTTTCTCTTTGTCATTGTCCGTTCTGTTCCTTGCTCAAGCCAGTCCTCGCCAGTGATCCTGTTATCTTAAATTCACTTCGATCTAGTTCGTGCTTTGTGGTCTTATCCCCAGCGTGTACTTCACAGGAGGGATTATTATGTAGGTATATTTTTGGAGTAAGTGTGTTGTTACCTTATTTACTACACGTGGGCAATTTACCAAATTACACTACTTCTTTTATCTTCTTCTTTTTTTTTCCTTTTTAGCTTCTGCCAGCGGCTTCTCTCGCATGAAAATAGGCGTCTCAATACAAACTTTGGACACCCGTTTCATTCCTTTAAGGGATGTATTTTAAAAAATCCTCTCTTAGTGCTTATCTACGTCATAAAAAGATACCTTGTGCATTTTACACTCTTTGTCCCAGTAGTTTCGACTGTGCGTTGATATGTCAGTCAGTTTCTCCTTTTATATATATAAATAGACGAACAACAATATTATTATAGTAAATGGAAGAACACATTTCATATGTAAAAAGCTCATACAAAATCTACATAAAACAAGTCCATATTGTCTATTCGCCATTAGCATTCGGCGTTGGTAATCACAATAACGACAGTCCGCCATCATTCGTACCGATTGTAAAATTTTACAATCCTCGTCTGCCTGTAATTGTTCAGCTTTATACCCCAAAGCTTATTGGAACCACTTTTTATTTACATGGTCGTTATACGTTCTATACTTACTCGGTATTTTTATTTATAGGGTATTTTTAGAAGTCCGCAGTTATTTTGGTCCTTGAGTTTAGATTGTTTCTTCTTCTAGATTTACTTACTTTTTGTCTTTGAATTGCATATCTACCTAGGTAACTACACTTATTTTATTTATTCTTTAATACAGAGGTGGACTTAATGCCTAAAGGCATTTTCTACCATTCAAGCTTTGGGTGATGCAGAGACAAATAGTGGTAGGTGCAAAATCAGACATTACATATACATATAATCTATAAAATACAAATACACTATATATAATATAGTGCTTTTAAATATCCTTTTTCGTATATTAATCATTATACGAATAATCAGCTTTGAATGTTTCCACTTCTGGGATGTTACCCTCTTCTTTATTAAAGACATTGGACCTTACCAATCTAACACGCTGGTCTAGTGCGGCAGATTGTCACATCATGTCTTCGAGTTTTGGCTCTTTATTGTTTTCTTTAGCCTTTCGTCCTTGTTTAGTTATATACGACAATCCCCAATTGACTGTACATTATTGTTTTTGGTCACAATAATTGTTTGGATCTGCTGTTACTACTGCTTCCGCATTTTCAATTGATTCTAATCTCAGAACATTTTT